>OY728119.1:1079287562-1080717181 GCA_963277665.1 Viscum album
TACATTCAAGAAATTCTTTTGTATTGGGAATATGAAATTCCATTAATTATGTTGGGAGATAGATCTATATGACCCCCATACATTAAATTTATGTACATATGATGAGAGAACCCTTTCTCTCTATTCATCCATTTTTTATGATTCTTATGTCAGGCCATTATGTTACCGAAATTGCACAGCGATTTTTCAAGCCAAAGTCATTATGTCTTGAATACCATGGCCCATTTCTCTATCAAGGGTATTCACCTTTATTCAAATTTACTTATTGATTATAAATTTTAATGTATTAATTTCACATTACTTTATCATGTAATAAATTATGATCTTTAATGATTCCATGTGTATGATCCATGTGGCACACTTATGCATGAAATGAAATATTTAAGAAGGGTGCACCATGAAAGCGCTAAAATACATTGGGTAAATATTAGTATCATGATACGTCAAGTGAAATGAGTATTCACTTATTCTAATTCAATTGAAATGAGTATTTACTCATGATAATTCAAGTTCAATTAGGGTTTACTCATTCTCCATGTGTAATGATCCTTGGCTCATGCCAATTCCATGTTAAGTATTGTTTCTACATCTCTATGTTATGATTATCAGGATTTATCATGACTTTATGTTCATGTTTCTCCTGTGATCTATTAATATTCCTATTTTCTAACATGTGTTTTATTCCTTATGTTATTCCATGTTTATTTATTTACTGTGATTTATAGCTCAACCTTTTCTTTATGAATTTCCTCTGGTTATCCCATGCAACGCTAAGTACGAGGGAATGTAGTGGTCATGTAAAGGAATTTTTCAATAAGACGTTGTGTTTCATGTTTTATGTTGTTATGTAATGATAATAAGCCCAAAATACACTATACCTCTTAATATTCTATGTTTCATCAAGTGAAGTTTTATTAATATAAATTGTGTTTAAGTGTGTAACAAAAAACAGGGTTGTTATAGTTCTTATATGTGGGAACTTAGTTATGAGTTACCTTACATAACATTTGTGTTTCAAAATATACCGTTTTAAGGGATAATTTATTATTCATTTTCACAATGGGGGATTCTATAAATGAATTTTCATCTATTAACCCTTTGATGGATGAGACAATTTTTTTAAGATCCCATCCTTTCTGGATTTTTCTTGTACTCGTTTCCATGTATTAATTTACCAATGTTTTTATAATAACTTTGTTGGATAATTATTTGGGGTTTTTTCATTTGAATTTAGATAATTTTAGAATCCCATGGTTCTATGCACGGTTGGTGCACAATTAGGGAAAATTATATCGTTCTCCCCAGGAAACTGTGTGCCCAATTTTGAGCCATAGGAAGGGGAACATAGTTTGATCAAACCATGAAACCTACCTTTCCCAAATAGTGTACCCTAGAAAAGAGGGGAGTTAAATGGTCTGGTAAACTATGAACCCCCTTAAAATAAAATCATATAGCCCATATATTAGGGGCTCATGGTTAGGGTTCTCAGTTTTTCAAACCATGTCGCCCACCAAAGAAACCATGCATACAGGATTTTAAACCCCCTAAAATTTATTTAAATTTACCAATCCCCCGGTATATATCCATAATCATCCCTATTTAATCAAATACATTTTCCAATTCTTTTGGAGGCTCTAGAGATGGTTCCATGGCTTTCAGAACTCCTTCCATTGTGAATCAAAGTCCCCATAGAAAAATATTGGCTCCCTAGTAAGACATTTTCTTCCTTGGTCAACATTCTTATCTCTCCTGAATTTCTATCATCTTTAAAGGGATGAATTAATTAATTTTTATGACTTAAATCTATGTTTTAATGAATATTTTTCATTGGATATTTATCCTTGTTTTTGGTCTTAGATCTTTTTCATCATTGTGATTTTTATTGTTCTACATCAAATTAAGGGCTACAGTTTCACTAGTGTTCATCAATGATCTTGAGGTGGGTGGTATAATTGTTATTTCCCGTAGTCTTGATTATGATCTTGTCTATGTAATTGGTCCATTTTCTTTCTGCTTTGTGTAATTTCTTTTAAATTAGAAAAGTGAATTGAATTTCCCTTAAAATTTTGTGACCCTTATCAGATCCCATTGTACTCATTGAAGATAATGAGGTCGGTCTTAATGGAAACCCATGGGGTGTGGAAATTTCCTTAAAATGATAATTATGCAATAAAAAAGGGTAAATAGTGGGTTTGTGTAATTGAACTAAGTACTTATTTTATTGTTTAATAAAGGGATTTAAATGGTTGATTGGATTAACAATGAAGGGTTAATGAGATTTGAATAATTGATGATAAAGAGATTAATGAGGAATTTTTCATATTATACCTTATGATTAAAGTAGATAACCATGGTTGTGATTGATAAATAAAATGATTGAAATTTATGTGAATGATTGGTAAGAAGTTTAATAATTTTGAGCCTTGATTTGTATATTATGATATGTGTGATTGATAAATGAGGTGTGGGTTAGGGACTAATGCTCCAAATACCCATGGAGTGCTAGACTAATTCTATTGGGCCTCATTACATTCATGTGAAAAATGAAGTGCGGGTTAGGGATTGATGCTCCAAATAACCATGGGGTTCCAAACTAATTCCCTAGGCCCCCAAGATATTTGCATTGGAATACTATTCCAAGTGCTCCAGATAATGGTACCCATAATGATTCAATAGGGTGTCGAATGGGATTGGAATTAAAATGAATAAGGAAATCCTATGAAAGAATGAATTTTAATATCCCTATGGTGTATGGTTTATACTGTGACACAGACCAAAGTGGGTATGATATAGTTTCCTAAAGAATAATAAATGTGAAAATTGTTTACTTTTGTAATTTATTCTTTATTCTTTATAAAAATACATACACTATCATAGATTGGATATTTCTTTAAACTCTATTGGTGGTGTTCTAATATGTTTTACTCACACCCAAATTGGGCCAGATGATTGGTACCCAAATAGACTTCATGGTTACTGGACATGAAAATGGTAAGATCCATGGGTTAGATGGTCGAATTGGGATTCAGGACGAATCATGGAAGAGGGAACCATACTTGATTCTATGACCTGCTCAGGATAGATTTATGTGTATTTATTTTGGGTTTTAATTAGACACCTGACACATATATGACTAACATATTTATTACATTGGTTAATTGTCATTTTTCATGTTTTGGATTTATCATGAGATATTTATCTTGTTAGTTTTTATTAATTATTATTTTTATACTGTTTATTTATTTCTATTATTGTGCTAAATTAATAAAGAGTGTTTAGTTTCCCCACATTACATATTAGACCCTAGTTTCTAGTCGGAAACAACTAACAGGCGTGGAGGTGTGCCTGAGGTCATGTAATGAACCATCTTGAGGCACTAGCATGTGGCGCCCAGGTCAGAATATTATAAAGTTGTTTCAAATTGTATTTATTTTCTTTTCAATTTTCATATTATTAGGTAATTGTAGAAAAGATACAAGGATGATTTGGTCCTTGGCCTTGAGCTTGTGCATGGGAGTAGCTAACCCATTTATGGGGGAACCCAAGTTCCTAGGATGGGGCAATTGTTTTTTATGTTTGTTGTTACATTCGGATGTTATTTCCCCTTGTGTGATTCACTTTTTGTGTGATTTTAATATTTCATGAAATTTTGCTCATGGACCTATATGAAATAAGATTTGAGTATGCATTCATCATTCTAGGCACTCAAGAATTTATATTTCATTCATCATGATAGGCATGCATGGACAAGCATGTTATGACTGGGTTGTGAGAGTTGAAAATGTTTTTCCTTTTTGAGTAATTTAAAATAATTGGTTCCTAATGATGCATTAATAATTGGTAAAAGAGATTAAATTTAGTATTTTAAATGGTTAAAATAGGAATTGAATGGTAAACTGAAGATACAGAATTTTTAACCCTATGCTAGCAATGACCTTGGTTAGGGGTGGTCGAGGGTTATGATAGTGCATCGGTTTTGATTGTGTGGGAATGAATAAGGGTTAAATTATTATAGATTTACATTAATAACTCTAATATAAATGGTTTAATATGTTTTATGTGTCCTAAGATGTGTTTTTTTATTTAATATACATTCCTTCACAATGAGGCTTTTTATTAGGATGAAAGGAGAACACTGCTCGAAATAATACTCCTGTAGCATGCCAAGAGGCTTCAATAGTTTTTGTTAAAGGAGATGGAGAGTAGTTCCATGAGAACATTTCCCTCTTTTTTATTTTATGGTTAGAGACCCTGGGTGGGATGTGTTGAATATGTCTAATATAACATGGTATTTTTAGCTGCATCACCCTCTAAAAATCACCGGATATGGTGGACCTAAGGAAATTGAGTTTTAGATTGAGTCTATCTAAAAAATTATTGACCATTTAGAGACTCCTTTGAAGATAAAAAATAAAGTTAGATGCTTGTATATTGTGAGTATTAGTGAATCACTGATGGTATATTCCATATCAGGATGATCTGTTTGAGGGCATGGTATATAATAACTTCTACGAGAATTTCCTGAAGCAATTTTACATAAAGACGTTGAGATGGGAGAGGGATAAAGATTTTATGTGGTTGACCCAACATAGTATGATAATGATATACTATGTTGGTCAATTCACCTACTTGAGTTTTTTTCCCAACATTGGTAGGTGATGAAAAAATTATAGAGAAACATTTTCAAGATGGACTTAAATTTGATATTAAGACTCGAGTTAATATATTTGAGCTGAATAAGTTGTTGAGGTGGTGAATAAATATCTAATTTATATGGGGAAGTTGAAGGAGGATTTTGGTGGAGGACCAATGGTTTTTTATGGATGACTATGAGGAATTCCTTCCAAGGATAGGAAGAGTCATTATGAGAATTTTTACTAGAGTATTGGAAAATAGATTATTCAGGAAGATGTATCAGTTGATCGGGGAAATACTCAACTATTTTTCCATCAATGCAGTAGGATGAGTTACGTTCGTAACTAGAGTCCTCGACCATTAATAAAGTTATGAGCTTGTAGAAATATATGGAATCTATATTGTTTATACATGATTCTATGATAGAAGGGTAGTGATGAATGATCTAGGAAAAACTAGAGTACTAAGAGGGGTCTTCTACCTTGTACCAGTCAGGCAGTTGGAGTTCACTAGCCTTTGTGGTCGAGGTATCAAACAAGGTAATTTAGGACAAGAACACCCATATTATCATAGTAGTGTGGCATAAGGGACTCATACTATAGCACAAGGTAGAGGGGAGAGTCAGTTTTATGTTTTTCAATATGCACTTGTTGATAGAGCAGCTCAGCCAATGACAGTAAAAGGTACTATTCTTATATATTCTATGCGGGCTAGAACTTTATTTAATAGAAGAGATGCTTATTCCTTTATATATTCTCAACTTTTGAGTGGATTGTGTCTGATGGTTGATTTTTTGAGTGGTTTTGTGATGATTTACACATCATTGTGTGTATGATCAAAGGAAATATGTCTATGTAAAGGGTGTTCCCCCAAGGTTGGTGAGTATAGTTTTATTTGGGATCTTTATGTGCTTCAAATTTGAGGTTTTGACTTTATTTTGGGTATATATTGTTTGGTATCATATCGATCCCACATTGATTCTTACCATATGAGATTTACCTTTATATCTCCTGAGGGTAACAATAATGTTCATCATGGGGAATGGGATATCTAAGTAGGCCGACTTCATCAGCGACTAGGGGAGCCCATTTCTCGATTGAAACTCTTTTAATAGATGATGGTGGTGTAAATCCTAGTGACATTCCATCCATAGTGAATTAGTATTAGAACATGTTTCCCAAGGAATTATCAGGGATTCCACTTGAGATAGATGTTGAGATTACTATTGAGAAAATGCTTTGATCTGAGCCATTTTCTATTCCCCCTTATTGAATGGAATCAATTGTGGTTTAAAAGATTATGACTTGGTAGGAGGAATTTATGGATAAGGTATTTTTCTATCCGAGTATGCCACCTTGGGGTTCTCCAGTTTTTCTTTCTAAGAGGGCTGGAAGGACTGGGCATTTATGTTTAGATTACAGGAAGTTTAACCAGATGACAATCAATAACCGGTATCCTCTTCCACATATTGATGATCTCCTTAACCAGTTGAGAGGACCTTGTGTGATCTCCAAGATTGATTTGACTCCAAGGTATCATTATTTGATAGTGAGACATTATGATATACCACAGATGTCACTTAAGAGTTTTTATGGCCTGTATAAGATCATTTTGATGTCATATGGATTGAAAAATGCTCTTTATGTGTTCATGGAAATGATGAACTAAATCTTCCACCCATACTTGGACCCATTGGAGATAATGAGTTTTGGATTGACGTAAACCCATATGGTGATCCAATTTCATTGAAATGATAATTATCAAAGGGAAAGGGGAAATAGTGGGTCTATAGAATTGAACTAAATCCTTTTCATATGGATTAATAACAGGATTTTAAGATTTGATTGGCATATCCATGAAGGGTTAATGAGATGTGAATAATTTATTATAAAAGGATTAATGAATAATTGTTCATGTTATACCTTGTGACTAAATTAAAGAACAATGTTTATGATTGAAAAATTAAATGGTGAACCATGATGCGAATGATTGATAAGAATATTAATGATGTTGAACCTTGATTTATATCTTGTGATATATTTGATTGATAAATGAGGTGTGGGTCATGGACTATTTCTCTAAACACCCATGGGGTGTGAGAATGATTCTATATGACGTCGATAAATTCATGTGAACAATGAGGTATGGTTCCAAAACTGATGCTCCAAATACACATTGGGTTCTAGACTAATTCTCTATGCCCCAATGACATTAGAATTGTATTGTCGTTCCAAATGCCTGAGATAATGGTACTCGGACTGATGCTCCAGGGTACCAAATGGAATTTGAATTTAAATGAATAATGAAGGAATATGAAAGAATGAATTCATATATCCATATTGTGTGTGGTTCATAATATGGAATGGACTATTGTAGGTGTGATGTGGTTTACTAAAGAACAATGAATATGAAATTTTTTTACTTTTTCATTTTTTTCTTTATTCTTTATAAAACTGCATACACTGTCATGGATTGGATATTGCTTTATACATTGTTGGTGGTGGCTTACTGAGTTTTACTAATACCCTAATAATGATTCATTATTGGTATCCAAATGGAATTCATATTTTTAGGACAATATAAGGGGAAGAGCGTTATGTTATTTGGAAAAGATCAGATTTGGGATGGAGCATGGATGAGGGAACCGAACATTATGTTAGGACCTACTTGGGAGATGTCAATGTGTCTTTATTTTTGGGTTTTTATTAGACACTTGACACATATATGGAATGACATATTTACTACTTTGTTTTTTGGTCATTTTCCCTATTTTGGATTTTTCATGAGATATTGATATTGTTTTTTAATGTTTATAAATATTTATCTATTGTTTATTTATTTTTGTTATTGTTCAACTTTGATAAAGAGAATATAGTCTCCCCACATTACATATTAGACCATTGTTGTTGGTCAGTAGTCTCTGGAGTATGGGTAGGTGTTTATGAGTTCATGTAATTAATTGGATCACGACATTAGAACGTGGCACTTGGGATAGAACGTTATAGATTTTTAGGATGGAATTCATTTTAAGAGGGTAGAATGTAACACCCTGAGATTTTTTGAAATATTGTTTTCAAATGATTTTAATCTTCTTGGTATTTTTCATTACACACAACACTTAATTTCTATTTTGTTACATTAAAAATGTATTTTTATTATGTTACATCTGAAAATGAGTTTGGTTTGCATTACATGCAACACCATGTTTAAACAAAACATGACATATTATTAAAATATTATTATTTAATATGATAGTTATCACCAAGTATTTAGAATGGGGAGTATAAATATAATTAAATAAATTATGAAAATATATTATATACACATGTATATATAATGAATTATTTTTTTACAAATTAATTAGAAATGTGAATAAAAAAACTTTTTTAAATGAAGAAAATCATTTTCTGAAGAACTATTTTAATGCACATAAACGTGTTTTACCTCAATAAAATAAATTAATAACATTTATTGAATTATTTTATTGAAATTTATATATTATATATTCAATAAAAAGTTTAAAATTCATCTTTTGTTTTTTCTAGACAATATATGCTCATAAATCTAATTTTACGCTTATAATTGTATTTTTTTAAAAACAAATTTGTTGTCTTTGGCATACTTTTATTAAAATTAATAATTAATAATTTTACAAATTTTATTTTAAAAAATAAAATTCATTTTTAAAATTGGAATATCAGAATTATATTAGGGTAACTTTTTGGGATTTTTATAAAATGTTTCAATTTCTGATGAATTGTGAAAAATACTGAATTTTAATTCAAAACTGCATTTTCATTTAATTCATTTATAAAGTTAAATTATTTTTAAAATTTATTCTAAAGTAAAATTAGTAAAATTATATATAAATTAATATTATTTAGGCCATTTTAATCAATTCCATAATTAAATTGGAAATGAAAATTTTGTAAACTTTTGAACATTTTCTCTTTGAAACATGATTTCTTGTCGCGTATGCAGGATTAATTTTAAATTAAATTCTTGAAATTCTGTGAATTGAAACTGAAAAAATGGATTCAATATTTTAATTAATAATAATTTATAATATATAATATATTCAACATAATTTTTTACCACATATATTAGTGAAAATAGTTAAAATTAATTACTGTAATTAAGGTTAAAATAGGGTTTTACGGATTACATGCATTTATATTAAAATTAATTTTACACATACATAGATTTTAATTTAATAAATTGGATTTAATATTTATAATTATTATGTATAAATTAACTTATAAATATCATAATAATTTTAGTATTAAATGATAAATTACTTATTTAAAAAATTATACAACTTACTATGGTAAAAACTAAAATAGTAAAATTGAATAATATTAAATACAAAGGAATAACGTGAAAAAAATATGTGTATTTTGGTTTTTTTTAGGTTTTTATCAAACAAGTAATTCCTAAAATCCAATATTGATCTATTATTGATTCCCATTTGTAATATTAACCTACCAATAGTGAATGTTTTTGGGTATTTACAACAATCACACCCTTCCTCAATTATAAATTGTCACTCACTCCCCTAACTTATTCACAACTATAAAGACATTTTTATTGAAAAAACACATTAAAAATTAGTTAAAAACGCCCCTAATATAATTTTATAATCCTTATTTTTTTACATAAATCCATCCTTGGAAATATTTTGGTGCAAACCTAAGGAGGATACCCGAAGAAGATGTAACGTTCATCAACAAGTGTTTTTATTTCATTTATTCCTCCATCTCCATAAATTAATATTATATCATGATTATATAATAAATTTAGAATATAATATAAACGTATATGTTATTATGTTAAGTTTATGATCTAAAACCATATCCACATCCATTAAATGGGCTGTGAAATCAACATTTGTGTGTACGGTGAACTACAGTCTCACAAATTGATGTCATTCATTTTTTGTTACCACCTTTCCTGATTAGACATAATGATGGATATATTATATATATATATATATTATATTTTTTATATTTTTATTATTATGTAATTATTATATCACACATACATCAATGCTTTCCATCTTTTGGTAATACGATAACGTAACTCGTCTGTACGATGGACTACCGATTCGTGAAGCAATGTGTTTCATTCATGATTTACATGGAAGGAAATAAGAATGGGTTTAATTAAAATATACGATATATGTGAAATAAAAATTCTTCCAAAATGATAATATATCATTTATATGGCTTTATCTCAATTTGAAAAGAAAAAGTTCATTCATGCAAACGTACGACCCATCGTATCCATGAACGTAGAATTTCATTTTTTTTCTCTAAATATAATATATTGACATAAAAATATATATGTGGAATATATATATATATATATATATATATTATATTTATATAATTTTTATAATTCTGTAAAAGATGAAACCATGATTTATTTAAAATGACCAAAAATAACCAGACACAGCATACATGAAAAACAAAGGAATTATTACCTGAATTATAACTTTAACATGGAATTGTTAATAAATAGTTCATAAAAGGTCATAAGAAAACCATATATGTTATGATATATATCATTATGGTTATTTAATATATGTATAATAAACTTATATTTATTAAACTAGAGTTTTGAACTTGTATGACATAAGTCAAGACTTAAGGTATGGAATTTATATTCTCTTTTAATTTTGGGAGACATATCAAAATTCAACAATCATTTTTTTGTGGTGTATATAATGACCATTTGACATATTATATCAATAATATCCTTATTTTAATTATATTTAATGTTTAATTTTAATTTATACATTATTTGGGATTATTATTCAAAATATTACTAAAGTGGAAATGGATTTCTAGTCTCCCTTTTATCTATGGGAGACATGTGAAAATTCACCACTCATTTTTTTATGTGGTGTATATACTACACCTTTGAACTTTATATCATTAATACCATTATTTTCCTGATATTTAAATTATCATTTTATGTTATTCTTTATTGGGGATTACGATTCAAAAGATTACATAAGAATTAAGGGATTTTCATCTCAATTTTCCTTCTTTGGGACTTCTGTTATGTTATACAACGATATTATATTATAAGGTGTATATAAAGCCCATTTGACATGTAATATAATGAATTTAATTATTATAATGATTTTTTAAGATTTATTTAATTTTATTTCTTCATGGGGATTAAAATTTAATGTTACTAAAGTGGTAAAGATTTTATATTACAATCTCATCATTTATCAAAATTATTCAGGACTATGTTTCTGATAATCATATATTACGATCCATCACTCTAGAAAATCATGAATTTTAATATCCTCTAGTTATTTCATGAGAATAATTTTTTTCCCTTCATTTTATTCTCTTCATGTAATCAATAGTTCAAATATAATGTTTTTAAGATAATTCCTATTTTTAGTTAAAAATAATTTTTCTTCCATAACAATGTTTTCAAAAAATATTTTCAAAATATTTTATGTTTTAAAAACTTTATTCAAAAAATAAAGGATATTTTCCTCAAGAAATGTTTTAAATGATTTTTAAATCATCCTTTAAAATATTGAAAGTTTGTTTTTAAAGAAATTAATTTTTAAAAATGTTTTATGATATAAAAATGATTTCCAATGAAATTGTATTTTTCACAAGAAATTTTTTAAATGATTTTTAAGGATTCCTTTATAATATTTCAAGTATAATTTCAAATAAATAGATTTTAAAAACGGTTATATGTTTTAAAATTTATTTTTAATGAAAATTTATTTTTCTTAAGAAATGTTTTAAATGATTAGTCAAAATCCTTTTTGAAATAAGATGGTAACCATTGTTATTACATTTTCCTTACTGAGGATATGATCAAAGGATAACATTCTTATTATTTATAATAATGGTTTATGTTTATGACTACAAGAGGTGTATGAAACCCGTTTCTATTCCACGGGTTATACCATTATAAAATTCTTATTAAACTTTCCTATTTTTTTAAGGGTTATTCACTAATAAAATGATAAAATTATTATGAAACTTTTCTCTTCTCTACAGATTATGATATGATGAAATGTTTATGAAACCAATTTCATTTCATGGGTTCTGATATGATGAATGTTTTATTATCTTTTGGCACACATAAAAATGGTTTTCATTACGATATGAGTGGGACCTTTATATACCTCCAATGCATTGGGTAAATATGGATTACTCATGAGTAAATACATTATACATGAACCTGATTATATATTCACAATTTTAGTTGTGAACTTAGTTACGTGTTCACAGTGTTATGCATGAACCTAATTACATATTCACAATTTTATACGTAAACCTGATTATTTGTTCACAATGTTATGCATGAAAATTATTACATGTTTACAATGTTATGAATGAACATGATTACATGTTCACAATGTAATGTGTGAACCTGATTACCTGTTCACAATGTTATGCATGAACCTGATTACTTATTCATAGTGTTATGCTTAGATTTATCTTTTATGTCCATAATGTTATTCTTATACATAGTTTAATGTCCATAAGTTTATGTTAGGTCCTGGTTTTGTTTCCTTAATATAATGATTGAACCTATCTATATTTATAGATATTCATAATGTTATAATCTCATGTGTTTTCCAAAACTATTTGTATTATACCAACATTATTCTCTCATGGTTCATGGTATTTGATTCACTTATGATTTATGTCTCATGAACTATTAATATTTATTCTATGACTCAATATTATGATCTCTGATATGCAGGATATGGTTTTCAAATGTTATGATCACATTCTCATAACCTTGTGCTCATGATATACTTATGTATCTCCCTTGTTTACCCTTACTGAGTATATGATCTCACACTTTCTTATGTTTCCTTTTCCTAGGTTATAAAGAAATTTTTTATATAAGATATTTCATGGAAGAGTACTAAATTGGGAGATCTTTGTCATAAGCATTCAATATCTTTCACCATATTGGAAAATGTTTTTTCATGTTTCCATAGGAACTAAACTATTATAATACTCAGGAATGTTTTTGTGCAATGCAATGAATATTAATCTAAAAATATGTAATATCAATGTATCAGAATCTTGGGTCACTATATTCACCATGATATATTTAATATGATGTGATTACTTCCTAATGAATGTATTTTCCCTCTTTACAAAATTCATGGGTTTTGAAGAACCATATCGTGGCCTTTATTTAAATGGATTTTGGTTTAAAAGATACCAAATTTGTAGGGGTTTTTGTTATCTAAACTTTCTTTTCTGAGTTATAATCCATCTTTGTGAAATTTATGATTCTAAGATTGGATTCTTCAAACATAATATTTCAGTTCACAATACATTATATTTTTTCATCTAGTTAAAAAGTCACTTTTAATTCCAATATCTATCCTCAATGAATTTATTCCCCATAAAAAGTATCTCATTATTGAGGAAAATTTTCATCCTCCTTAATGATAATTTTTCCTCCTTTTCTATATTTTCCTTTCCCACCAATTTTATTCATTATAATTGAAAACCCAATTGTGTTTTATCACATGTGACCATCATATTTCCATTATCTTTTTTTAAAACTTATGTTTTGTTATAATTTTTGTGATGTGGGTTTTCAACAAAGGTATTTCAAAATATTCAAAAACAATTCCACAATTTCAAAATAAAATGTTTTATCTTTAAATCCAAATTACATATGGTAATTTTTATCTCACATCAATGATCTATTATTGGATTTTCTTTTTCAATAGTAAATTTTTTCCAGTGTTTCCACTTTAGATTTTTTAAATCTATATGTCTTTTAAATGCTTCATTAATGGCGATTCCTTTTAAAATTAGAATTTTTTAAAGTGTTTTGGATTTAAAATTTAGAAAACATTATTTATTTTCAAGGCTTCATTATTTATATTTTTTTTCAAAATTTTAGTTCTTAAAATTAATTCTTTTCATTTTATCATAAGTCTCCATTATAAAAATTAATATCTATAGTGACTGCAACTTCTTCTTTCAAACCAAATATAAAATTGTTTATTTTGAAAAAATATATTATGATTTAAATAAAATTTCATCTTTACCTCTATAGGATTTATTTCCCATGAATCATTTTTCATGGACCACCATCTAAATTTCCTTCTAAAATACTCTTTTTGAGTGATTTAATTTTTGGTATCAACCATTTAAATTTTTGAGGAAAATTTTGGTAATACTATTTAGAAAGGATATAAAATCATTTTTTCCATAGGTTACTCTTGTTATGATATTGGATTGATTTTTTATATGGGACACATGTGTATATATAATCATTATGATACTATTTGGGTATAATAAAACCCTAATATGGTTAGGGTTTAATGAATCCATGAGACTCTAAGTGTCTAATAAATACTAGAGAGTGTTTGTATATGATAAAGGCCTGATATGGTTTGATTCTGATAAATTATTGAGATGATTGGGTCCCAATAAATATTTAATATGGTTTGGGTTTGATAATTCCCTGACATATTTAGGTTTTGTTAAATACCTACAATGTATTTGGTAAAGTTTTATCTATAATGAGATAATGAATCATTGGAATTCTTGAAATTGTTCACAAAGTTATTGGGTGGACAAGCTTATATTTTTTTCAAAAAAATATAAATGTTTTTCATGCTTGGATTGGATCATAAACTTAAAGGGTGGACATGCATGGATTTTCTTACAAACATAAAGGGAAGATAACCTTTTATTTATTAACGAACTTAATGGACTGATATACTTGCTGTTGAGAACCTCCTTATTTTAATGATTGAAAATAATTTTTGTTATAATTCTAAGTAATTCAATGTTTTATGATAGTAAATCATTTTATGGATAAACTATGAAAAGTGGCTATGTATGGATATAATGTTAGTTATAATGAGATACCATCTATTGAGGGATACTACTGCTCTATTGTAATGACCCAAAAATTTATCAAGGGAATTTATACCTTTTTATAATTATCTCATATAGTATAAATCACACAAAATAAGATAGATACCATAATAAAAACTTAATAAATGATGATTGAATGAAATAAGAAGCTTTTTTAGAAATTAAGTATCTTATACCAATGGAATAGTAACTTGTCCTTTAGAATAGTAACAGGACCCTTAGGAATAGTAATCCATCCAATAGAATAGTAACTTCACCTTTTAAAGTATAAATAAAATTTTCTTATATTATGGATGAAAATATAATATATTTATATCATGAAATAAGTACATAAATATGATAAAATGATAAATTAAGTAATGGTATTTTTATAAGTCATAAATACTTATTTACAATTTTATAATTAATATAATAATTTACTAGAAAACTTATTTTCATAAAATAAAATCATAAATTAACATGTTTTTTCTTATAATTATAATATAACATTATGGGACCTTATTTAATTTTTATAAGTTTTATAAAATCAGTTATAATTTTAAAATTGGTACTTTTTTAATAAATGATGATTTTAATTAAAAATTAAATAACTTATACTTAGAAATTTTTTTCATAAAATAAATTTTATTTATGAATTATACACATAAAAAAATGTTTAGGATGAATTTTTTGAATTTTTTTTAAAATACATTAATTTTTTGGAGTAGTGAAATTTGATAATTTATGATAGGATCAAAATAAATGAATTTTTGAGTCATAGATGATGTATGAATGATTTAAGTCCCTAATATTGAACTATCCTTGATTTTTTCAATATATTTAGTGATAATTCTTAAACTATTTGTAGTCTTCTGCCAAAATAATAAAATAATTAATAAAATAATGAGAAAACACCCCTCCCCCTATAAATTTCATTTTACACCACCTATTCTCCTCACACCTTCTAATCTTTGATACTTGTCCAAATTGATCCCAATAATCTTCCCAAGCCCCTACCCCATCTCCAAGATCCCTTCATATCATCAAAATACCAAACCCTTTTCCCTAAGGAGGTTCTCAAAGAGGAGAAATTAAAGAGGTAAAATCCTCTTTCATTTTCTTTTAATTTCTTTTCAATTTCTTATATTTTCTTATTATATCTTCACCTCACCTTATCCATGTTTCATGATAACTCCATTATATTTTATATACTTGATTTATATTTTTTTAATGTAATAACCCTCATCAAACCACTTCTCCTCCCCTTTTATTCTTAAAATTAATGCTTCACCCGTGAGGTGTTGATTTATCGCCTTCAAGGATGAAATGTTTTAATTTTCACTTACCACATTCAATAATAGTCATAAAAAAAATTTAATGGTTGAAAGATAATGTAAATTTTTATAACCTTTTTATTGTTCTATAACCAATATATATATATAATATTAAATAGTAAAACAAAACTAGTTTGTGATGAATGAAAAACCGCTAAATTAACCTCAACGATCATCACTGACATTTTATCTAATGATTCGTCCATATAACATAAAAAATGACATATATAATAATTTAAACTTCTATAATTTTATTAGAAAAATATATAACTTCAATTATATAAAATTATTATCATTTTACATGACCACCCATACATGAATAAAAATGAACCAATCATGAAAACCAAGAAAATGAACACTCATGAATGAGGAAATTGACCATTATAACTCATAAAAAAGGGCCAAAAATGAACATAATAAAATTTCAATGAACAAAATACATTTAGAGTAGGTTCTAGATTTGTTAATAAATAAATTTAATTTGATTATCAAGAATATTAAAGTGAATAAATCATTCGACATAAGGTAAAGGGATTCTAGAACCCAACTCTCTTTCTTCATGTTTTCCCTCTTTCACTCCATTTTTAGTATGTATGTCCCTTTATTGTTCCATATCTATAATTTATTTTTTTCCTTCACTTATTATTTTCTAGGATATATAAGTATCTGTTTGATTTTTATGAAAAATGTAAAAAAAATCAAAATAACTCTTCTTTCAAAAAAACACATATTTTATTTCTCTTGAGATTGTTTATTCTTCAATAAAGATTGATACCAAGCATATTATTCCCTTTTTATCTTGGGAACTCAAAAATTTATGAATGTATGATTTATGAAATGAAACAAATTACTTTACAGGGGTTATTTTATGTTCATGATTAACACACATTATATGTGGCATGTGTGATAATGTAAATGTTATGATGTGATGAGTGTGCCTAGAATTATATAGTGCATGTTAATGTTATTTTGTGACGGGTGTTCCTAAAATTGTATAGTTCTCTAATGAAATGGGTAATGTGATGAATGTCTTGAGATAAATTGAAATATACATGAATATAATTCTATCTTTGTTCATAACTATGTGTGGTTGTTGACCACTGAGACATGATGTTTCATTTATATGCATTGACACATTACATGCCTTTATCCAATGATTCCTTTCATGATTATGATGATGATCCTTTAATTATGTTATGATGATTACTATTATTTTCTCCCATGTTTCATGTCTCTTATTCATCCTAGTATTTGGATTTTACATCACCCATTTCTTTATGTATATCTTCAAGTTATTTCTTGTACTATGGAGAACACAAGGGACACTAAGAAGCTAGAGAAGACAAAATTAAATAAATGTGTATTTTTTATTATTTAAAATTTATCTATCATCCAATTTTTCCCAAGATACTAAACGTTTGGGTCCTGGTTGTGTAACTCTTTTATGTTTTTTATCTTTAAAATGATGTAATAATAATATAAGAAAACTAGTGTCCCTATATTAATGCTATCATTAGTTCAAGTAGCTAATTATAATTTAACTCTCCTACCATCAATTGTTTCTACTATCAAGACAATCTACTATTTATTGAAGCTACTGACATGATCAATAGTTCTATATTCATTGAAAACAGAACGACTTCTCGATTGATCTATCATTAATTATATCTACTACAATCTTGTTCTACAATCACCCTATATTACCATCAGTTCAATGGTACTTCATCCAATCTATGTTATCACTACATTCATTCTATGCTACCATCAACCACTCCTAATTCAAAGAGGCGGTACCATCACCCAATTATACTGTTAGTTCAACAGTTTTATTCTAGAGTGAAGCTACCATTTAGAAGAGATATCGTTAGATGGATCTACATCCAATGTAGAGAAACTGTCATTAAAGCTATTTCTAGTGTGCTACCATAACTATTCATGATTAATATCAATATTAATTATCTAATGGGTAGTTTAAGAATTTAACGCTTGAACGAACCATGTGGATTTACAAATAATTATTTTTAAATATCTCAACGGATGTCTTAAAGACACATTTATTCTTCTTTAAACATGTTGATTAGTATGAGGATCCTGTTTATTCTAATATTTTACTTTGATGGATAATTGGACCTAGGGAGCTATAAATTCAAATGAACTTCTCTCATGCCAATGGAATTAAAAGATATGTGCATGTGAATGATAGGAATATGGATGAATATCGAGTGACTGAATTTCATATGATTAAACAGAAGGAATAAGACACACGTGTGTGTAGAATCTCCCTTGACATTCATAGGCCGAAATTAGAAGCCTTTCCAGACTTCCATAACCACCTATTTGACTTCAATCCTTGTATAACTTGATCAAGATCTATCCAAAGAAACCCCCAAGGAAATTACAATAACTATATCTATAAAAATATATTATCAATACATGTTATCACATCTAAACTCTTTCTCTTTTGGTTTAGTATTTTTATTCGGGCTGTGTTTTTATTTTACTCTGTATATTTGTAAAATATAGTATCATATGATATAAAGGAGAGTTCATGACACTCTCTTTATTTTCCTTATTTCTATTCCCATGAAAAAATATTGAATAGGTCGTGTTTATTTTGGTATTCAGTCATATAACACACAAAACTATACAGTACACTTTATGCATGGAAAACCTTGTGAACTATTATTTATAAAACTTGATCCAGGTTCTAGATTAGATAATTTTATATCAAAATACATTGAAATGGCTGATTCCCATATGGAGGGGATTAATTATCATCTTGTGACTAAACCCCTTATTTAATCCTGATGTGATATATTTTCTATCACTACTTTAATACATTATTTAATTTAAAACAAAACCATGTTTTTATGCTAAATAATTCTTAAAATATTAAACCCGATAGTTAACTTAAACCAGTGCTTCATATACTGGGTTTGATACTAGTAGATTAGTTTTAAAAGGTAAGGTATTTCCAAAGTATTTTAACTGAGATATGATCAGTATTTTGAGAAATGTTTCAAAAGATCAATTTATATATTTCTATTATTTTTGTTAACTGGTAAGTATTACCATATTTTTAGATTTAAATTTTAAATTATATTTAAACAAAAATTTCATAAGAAACTCAATTAACCCCCCCCCCACCCCCTTATGTTTTCCACTTTGAACAATATTTGGTATTAGGGGACTATTTTTTAAAAATAACTGTTTAATGTTATCTAGTTTTACTTAAAGATATTAAATTTCGATTTTATCTAAATTTATATCACTATGTATAATCGTAAACAGTAATGAACCACCACTAATCATCCTCCTTGTTTTAATGGAACAAATTGAGTTTAATGGAAGAGAAAAATAATAATTCATTTAGAAAGTATGGGATTTGAAATCTAGAATTTAATTGATGATAAGTATGAAAAACCCAAAGCAGCTTGAGCAGGGTGGTGTGATACCACTAAGTCAGTGTATGTTTATAAGTATAAAGATATAAATGCTTTATGATGTACTTTTGGTGAATATGAGTTCAATAGAATATCTGCATGTTCTATTACTTTTGAGATTTATAAAACCATTTATATATCTCATTAAGGAATGTCTAATGTTAAATAAATACGCTTAAATAAGTTTACAATTAAGAATGATTCTTTTAAGTTCAAGTTTGATGAATCCATTTTTTATATGCATCTCATGTTCAATGAAATTGTTAACACAATGCATGTACTTGGAAAGAAAATTACAAACAAGGATCAAGACATGCAAATTTTGAGATTCTTCTCAGATAGATGGAGAAGAACATTTGTTCCCATAAGAGATTCTTGTGACATTAGAACACTACCAATAAAAGAGATAATTATAAACCTCATTTTGTGTGAATAATATTTACTAGTTAACAAAGAGGAAATAGATGAACCTAAAAGGAATTCGATATCCTTTAACACTTCTAACTCTACGAAAAAAGGATATGGTTAGAGCTAAAATTTTGAGTGATGAATAATCACATTATAACAGTGATCAATTAATGAAATACCTAACTAGATGTTTCAAGAAGTTTTAAAAAAATTCTTCAATAAATCCAATTATATAATAAATTATAAAAAAGGAATTAGATAAAATAATGAAAAAAATAATGATTCGGTCAATGAAATAATCTAATATGAGTGTAAAAGGAAAGGACACATCAAAGAAGACTATCCCAAGATCAAGTATAAGATGAAGTGTGATGAAAAAGGAAAAAATATTAAAAAAAAGATATAAAGACAAGCTAGATTTCCTTAAAGAAAATTTCATGTGAATTATATTCAATTAGAGAAGATAGAAATGAAAAATATAATATGTATCTTATGAAAACACGTCTGAGGCACTGAACGTTTTTCTTAAATATCATATACATACTTATATTCTTTACAAAAATGAAGACTTTGATGAAAATATTTCTATTGAAGAAATATTTGAATATTATAACATGATAGAAGACACATTCAATGAATTAAAAGATAAGTATAAAAGTTTAAACAAACAACATTCTATGTCTGCTCTTTTTCAAATTGATATTACAATTAAAATTTATATCAATACTTAATTTCTTATAGAAAATAACGAGCTTAAATTATCTAATGAGAAATTGAAGAATGATATGGAGATACTTTAAAATGGAAGAAAAAATTTAAGCTAGATTCTTGGTAAACAAATAAATCCTAAGTATAATACTAGAATTAGATTCCAAACTAGATAGAGGAAGATAATTAAAAATATACTTTTCTCAAGCTACAGTTCATCTAGTTCTTTTGATAGCTCTAAATATATTGTACCAAATAAAGTATTTATTCCTAAAAATATAAGATCTTATTTTATGAAACCATTAAAACAATTATAGATTCTTAAAGCATTTATTACTAATATCTCTGAACCTAAATAAAATATGGGTACCAAAATTGTTATTTTTTTAAATCGCTTTTCTATAAAACCTTGTTGAAGAGTTCCAGTAAGAAATTATTGTTTCTAAATAGTGAATTTTATATACATATGACTAGGGACTACTCAAATTTCAAGAACCTAATCATGTTGGTTGGTGGACATGTCACTTTTGGTGATAATTACAATGGAAAAATAATATGACTCATCCAAATTAGTAACTCTAGTATAGTTATAATTTATAAGTTTTAATTGTTTATTGATTAAAATATAATATGCATAGTATTAAAGAACTATATTATGAAGGTTTTCATGTTATGTTTGAAAGAAATACTTTCCATGTTTTTTATTTTAAACATACATTAGTTTTTACTACTATGAAAAATGAAAATATTTATATTGTAGATTTAAATTATTTATTTTCTCATAATGTTTCTTATTTTAGTTCCTCTCATATAGAATCCTCAAATTTTAGTAAAATACTAGGAAATTAAAATATTAACTATCTTAGAATTCTAACTCAAGAAGGTTTAGTAAAGGATCTACCCAAACTAGAATTCCCAACAAAGTCTATAATCCCTATCAAAAGGGAAAGCAGCACAAAATTTTCGTCAAACAAAAATAAAAAAGTATCAAATTATCATCCTTTAGAGTTTGTACACATAGATTTTTTTGGACCATATATATTTTCTAGTTTCGAATGATAACATCATACATATGTTATAGTATATGACTATTCAAGATACACATGGGTGTTTTTCCTTCCTCATAAAAGTGAATCTCTTTCCTATTTAACTAAATATGCTAAATATATAGAAAATATAAGGGGACATAGAATTAATACCTTAAGAATTGATCATATACATGAGTTTAAAAATAAGGAGTTTAAATCACTAATATCACAACATGACTATAGTCGCAAATTATCTTCTCCTAGGAGCCCATAGTAGAATAGTGTAGTAGAGAGAAGAAAAAGAACTCATCTAGAAATTTACTAGAACATTGTCAGTGAGAATGATTTACCTATATATTTTTGGAAAGAAGCTATAGACACATATTTTAATTTAATTAATTTGACCTTTTTCAAAGATGACCTCTTATAGATTTTGGAATGATAGAAAACCAATGGTTAATTAATTTAGAGGTTTTGGTTATAAAATCCTTATACTCTATAAAACAATTAGATAAATTTTCTTCACATAGTGATGACGGAATTTTACACGGATATTATACATATAGTAAATCATATAGGGTGTTTAATAAAAGGACCAAGATTGTGTAATAATCTATAAATTTCATGTTTGATGATATAGATCCATATAAGTTGAAGAACCCATTATGAAAAAATAGAGTATTATCTTTTCAACCTAGACTTTAATGATAAACCATGTGAAAATTATTCCATATTTCATCTAAATAATTCTCTCAGTTATAATGAATATTCTAAATCCAAGCTAGTATATGGGAATAATATTTTAATAAACTTTACTCCTAGAGATATTAGGACTCAAATCTATCATCCCTTAATTTTTTTTGTAGCTGGCCTAGACAAAGGAACTCGTACAAGAGCTTCTCAATGAAATAAGGTTTAAGGTCAAGATTTCATGTCAAAGATTGAACCTAATAACATAAATGAGTTAATTAATGATAGAATTTTGGCTAATGATAATTCAATAAGAGTTAAATCAATTTGAAAGAAATAAATTCAGAAAACTAGTTGAAAGACCCAACGACAACCTAACTATTGGCATTAAATAGTTTTTTAGAAATGAGGTTAATGACTCAGGAACAATAGTTAAAAATAAATTAAGATTGTTTGAACAATTATATAGTTAATAAGAAGTTATTAACTATGATTAAACCTTTTATATAGTATCTAGACTTTAATCCATCAGAATGTTTCTTTCCTATATAGCACATTTGAATTTCAAACTATATTAAATAGATGTAAACTATGAATTGTTAAATAGTTAACCAATAGAGGGTATTTTTGTGGAATAAACCCCAGGATTTCAAAACCCTCACTTTCCAAATCTTGATTTTAAATTTAATGAAGATTTATATGGTTTAAAACTAGCTCCAAGAGTTTGGTATGATAGGATTATTAATTTTTTTATTTCAAAAAGTTTGGTTTAAGTGATAGTTGACCCTAATTTATTTATTAAAATAATTTAAAAAATATATATTTAGGTTTTTTATATTTTTATTGAAAATATTATTTTTTATCTTCAAGAAACTATTTATGTGATGAGTTTTCAAAAATTATGCTAAGTGAATTTGAAATGAGTTTAATGGGTGAAATTGAATTCTTTCATGGATTTCATATTTTTCAAATGAAATAATGAATTAGTAAAAATAAAAATAAGTACACTGAATATATTTTAAAACATTTTGATATTGATAGTATTAAATGTATTGATACCCCCATGAGTACTAGCTATAAAATGAATCTTGATGAAGCTATGAAACTAGTTGATCATACCACTTATATAGGTATGATCAGAAGTTTAATATACTTAACTACTATCCATACTAGTATAAAGTTCAGTGTGTGTGTATGTGTCCCCATTTTCAAGAAAAATCGAAAGAGATCCATTTAATTACTGTCAAAATAATTTTGAAATTCCTCAAAGGTACAACCAATTTAAGACTATTTTATTATAAAGGGCAAGAATTTGAATTAGTGAGTCATTCATATTCTGATTTTTATAGTCGTATGTTAGATATAAAAAGGGATTATGGAACATTTCACATTTTGGGAAAGTCTCTAGTTTCTTATTGTAGTATGAAATAGAATTTTGTTTTATTATCCACTATGGAAGATGAGTATATAGATGAATGAATTTCTTGTGTGAAGATTTTGTAGATGAAACACACTTTACATTATCATTTCCATAAACCTTGTGTCTCATTCAAGAAATAAACATATTGATATAATATGTCACTTTTTGAAATATCATTTTCAAAATGGTGAAATAAATCTTTACTTAATAGGTACTAAACATCATCTTGATAACATATTAACAAAGCCTTTGAACTTGGAAAGGTTTAACTATATCATACATGAACTAGTAATGATTATTCTTGGTTATTATCTTATCCTATGATTAATTTTGGATTAGTTAGAAAAATAAAAAAGTTGATGATACACCATTGATGATCTATCATTGGTAATCAACCATTGGTGATTGACAATTGAAAATATACTATTAGTGATCATCTATTAGTGATCTACCACTGGTTATCTACCATTATAGATCCACCCTTGGTGATTTACCATTGATGATATGGTATTTTTTATTGAAATTTGTTGATATACAATTAGTGATAGAGCATTGGTGATATATCATTGATAATCAAACATTGCATTCTATTTTTTGGTTGCTATTATTATAGTGCCTCTATTTGAGTGCTTCTGTTCATATGTTACCACTCATGTTTCATTTTTATCGGGTTTATTTTCTTATTGTTACTCATTTTTTGATTTAAAATCCCTAAATTAAAAGATTTAACCTTTAATAAAAAAAATTTGAACCCCATAATTTCATGTTCATCCTTGTAACCATTTTCTCATCATTCTCTCTCAACTCCCAATGATCCAACTTCTTTTATTTTTTCCAAGATCTTGATTGGAAATGTTGAGAGTAAATCATCCTGCTAATTCATCTACTGAGGAATAGTTTTCATTTAATAAGTTATGAGTTAAATCGAGTCATCCAATTGTTGGACTAAAGAATCCCAAACTCTTATCCTAATCAGTCATCACTGAAAAAAATAGATTATGAGTGGTTAGTTTTGATAAATTCAGTCACGTTGAAAGTGATTCCGGTATGGGTATGAGTTTAATTGTTCTCAAGAAGTGATCAAACATTCTACCCTATGTTAGTTCATGAGTTTTACCAGTTTTTAGAGTACTATATCGATAATAATAAAGATGTTATTAAAAAAATGATTAATGGTAAAGAACTTTCCATATCTTCCAATATGTTTTCAAGGTGACTCAATGTTCCACATAAAGGTATTAGCAATTATATTCAAGGATATATTCCTATTAATAATGAGACTTTTGTGTATGATGATTCTTTTTTGAGTTAACTATGAATACTTTTGTTCTAAGGGCTATAGTTATAGATATTCATAGTGAGTATCACTTGTTATTCAGGTTTATTCAATACATGTTTTTTCTCCTAAATGGGGACATTAACATAATGAAGCGTCAATATGTTTTTTTTATTTCTTATAAAAAGAGGAGATATTATAAATATATGTATATGCTTTTTGGTTTATATGATGAAATTAAGCAAGCCCTCTTCTAGGTCAAATTTCCTGGCCTACCCTAAGTTGATTTTCGATGTCCTAGAAGAAAAAGTTTTAGTGCATGAATATGTAGAAGAAGAGACCAAAAATGGTGGTTTATACCTATGTGAGGTGACTTGAAAGATGATGAGGTTTAATTGGATCCACTGGGTGAAAAAGTGGGTGGCTGATAAGGAAACAAATTGTGATAAGTTTAACTAGGTTTAAGAACCTTGCAGACTAAGAGACTTAGTTGATCTTGTTATAGATCTAGATGAGTTTGTAGTGTATTCCTCTAATGATGAAGTTGAAGAAGAAGTCAAAGAATAAGTGGAAGAATAAGAGGTTTGATATGGGAAAGAATTATCAATATCTAGTTTAGTGGAAGTGGTAACTGGCCCAGATATGGATAAAATCCCTATTTATTCTTTTATAGAAACAAGTCCTTCACTTTCATTCCTACCAAAGGGTCATTACTAAGGGATGATGATTAGTTAGAAGATACAAAATTATAAAACAGTGATAATATTTGTAGGTCCTCTTACGATACATCCAAGGATGTAATAGGGACATATGATGACACATATTATGATGTTGATGGAGGAGATGATCATGAGTAGTCCCATCCTTATTAGTCTATTACTGAGACCTTTAGATCATACAATGGTGAGTAGAAGGGTAGAGAACCTTCAGCTTCCGAAAACCAGGCCTCCACTGATAGAGATGATCCAGATGATTAGGATTCAGGAAGCCATACTATGTTAGTTATCCCATATAGAGATAAGTATAGATCACCTACAAAGTGGAATAAATCACAAGGATATTCTCACTCTGATTTGGAATACTCAGATTTAGATAATTATAATGATGATGATGATCAGGGAAGCCCATTGGATCATGGTATACCATTCATTTCAATTGGTCATAGGGATCCTAAGGGATCATTAGTGGATAAGATTAATTAGGTAGGTCAATTGTATGATTTTCCTTGTAGTGATACTATTGTAGAGACTGTAAAAAAGGTAGTTTATATACTTTGTCAAGAGAGGAATCCTCATCCTTTTCCTCCTCCTTATAGGTATATGACTAGGGATTATTTAAATTCCTTTAAGGATATCTTATTTTCAGATATTGGTGGGATTAATTGGTCTTATCAAGTTTAGAAGACCAGTCTCAGTAAAGAGGACCCAAAGAAGATAGTCACTTTGGTTATTCCTCACATCTAGTCGAGAATGTTCTTGAACATTTAATAACATGATATTGAGAATAAGATGTCGATCATGTAGATAGATTCTATTTATATCACCAGAAAAGATATGTGTTCCATATTCACTAGTAGGGAGGTATCTCTTTTGGATGGGTTAGAGTCTATTTTTAATCCTAGAGATTTATCTTACAAAGCTCTAACACCACCTCATCTTACGCTTGTTTCATTGGATACATATTTGATCATATTTATAGTCAAAGTGGAGATTCATTCTTGGATGGATGGTATTTATTCTTCTCACCCATATGATCTTTTCCAGAACATGTCACATGGTGATCATATGTATAAGTTATAAATATAATTTTTAAATGAGTAAACAAGTGATAGATATATTATTAATAATGCTATTGAATATCATCTCTCAAGGATATAAAACAAGAAGGAGATTAATTCCCATTTCATTTTTGTGGATGAAAACTTAATGATGCCTCATGTGAAAAGGGTCTTCAATGATTAGGTTACTCAACTGAAGACCCTGGCCCACTTAATCAATATTTTTATGGAATAGAAAGATAATTTTTTATGGCTATAGAGGAAGGTGGTAGATTCATCACTCAGTTTTTACAGGTGATGGAACCATTGTTATACACAAACAGGATAATAGTGATATCTCCAATAGCACCTCATATAGTAATTCCCTTTATTGAATCCATTTCTGCACAACTCTTTATAAATTTATAAACCACATATAATACAGTTAGTGAATTTGGTTTTACTGTTATTGAGGCTATGAGGTAGCTTCGACCAGTGGATTATTCTATTATATTTAGACATCCTGAACCTCCTCATCCTCATCCTCCTACACCTCCAATTTATGGAAAAGGGAAGGATCTAGTGGATCCTTCTAATAGTCACACTATAGAGGAATCTTCATATTTTTGATAGGGATTTTGAATTTTTCTTGTAATCACTTTCTCTAGTACTTTTGAAATTCATATGTATCAGGAAACTTCCGTTTTTTATTCATTCATTTATTTTTTATCTTTTTATATTTTTTATCATTACAAAAAGGGAGAATAATTAAATTTAATTTCATATTATAATTATATGGAATATAATATATGAATAGATAACTTTGTTCATAGTGAAATGGAATGTTAAGAAGAATGTTTATCTGTGACTATTTTATATCTGTTACAGTTTGTTTTTATATATGTGGTTTTAAATTCCATGATTTGTGATCATAAACAAGGGGGATAATTTTGAGAACCTGCTTATTTTAATGATCAAAAAACATATTTTTATGATTATAATGAATTAAATTTGTTATGACAGTAAATAATTTTTTGGATAAACTATGAAAAGTGTTTAAGTATGGATCTACCATTAGTTATAATGAGATACCATCAGATAAGGAATGCTACCACTCCATGATACCATTATTCAAATAGTTGTCACTAGTTTAAGAGTATCCTATCATCAACCACTCCTAACACAAAGAGATGGTACCATCGCTTTACGCTACCATTAGTACAATAGTAATAATACCATATTGAAGATACCATTAAAGAGAGATACCTTAAATGGACATACCGCCAATTAAGATATAATTCTAGTAAATCTACATCCAATGTTCTACCATAGCTATCCATAATTAATTTCAAAATTAATTTTATAATGGATATTTTAATAATTTAATTGCTAGATAGAACCACATGGATTTAAGAAAGTTTATTCTTAAACAACTCCATGGATGCTTTAAAGAAAAATTCATTCATTATGGATTTTTTATTAGTATGAGGATCCTATTTATTCTAATATTACACTTCAATTCATAATTGTTCCTAGAGTTCTATAAATTTAGAAGAAACACCCTAATGCATGTGAAATGAAAAGTGACACACATGTGACTAAGATTCACATTAATGAACACCAAATCACTGACTATTATATAGTGAATTAAAAGTAATAAGAGACACACATGTGTGAAAACTTCCTTAACACTTATAAATTGAAATCATAAGCATCTCCAAACCTCCACGACCAACTGTTTTATAGAAATTCCTATATAAATTGTTCAAAATCCTTACAAAGATGAATCCTTGGTCTTCAGAACAACTACACCAATTTAGATTAAGCATCACTACATTTCATCATCTTTAATATCTTTCTATTTCTATTTAGGCTTTATATTAAAAATATGTTTTTGTTGTACATTTTATATTTGAAAAACATAGTCTCATGTTCCAAACTATAGGTTTGTTAACACTCTCTCTTTATTTTCCTCTTTTTTATTCAAATGAACAACTATTTAATAGGCCCTATGTGAACTAGCATTCAGTCTTAGCTCATGCATAATTATGGAAGAGGCATTTTTTATGGGTATTCTTGTAAGATATTATTTGTAAATCCAGACCTGGGTTGTGGATCCATTTATATTATAAAAAACTACTTGTAAATGAGTGATTTTCAAGTGGATGGTATTATGTCTCGGCATAAGACTAAACCCATTATTAAATTATGATATACTATATTTACTGTAACTGATTTACTATTTTATCTATTTTATTTTATTTATTTGAAATAAAACAAGTTTATAATTTTCTAAAATTATAAACAAAAATAAACTCTAATAGTTAACTTAAACTACTGTTTTATATACAGTTTTCTATACTAGTAGATTCATTTCAAAAGATAAAGTATTTAAAATGTATTTTAACTAAGTTGTGATTGATCTTTTGAGAAACTTTTCCGAAGATAAAGTTGTATATATCTTTTATTTTTGTTAACTGGTAATCTTTTCCTTATTTGGGGATTTATTTTTTTAAATTATTTTAAATAGAAATTTCATTGGAACTTAATTAACTCCCTATTTAGTTATCCACTCCAACCAATATTTGGATTTTTTTTCAAAAACATAGAGGGTGGAAAAGCATTGATTTGTTAAAAAATATGAAGGGTGGACATACTTGGATTTTCTTACAACATAAATGGTGAGTATGATTGGGTTTTCTAAAAATATGATATTTTCATGTACTTATGTTATGTGGATTTTGTATACTTAAGGGATAAAGATTATTGTTACTTAATTACACACTCTTATTCCATTGTATAATTTTGTTCATTTGAGTTTATATAGACTTCTATCAACAATTATAGAAAACTCTTACTATTTCATGTTCTGATAATAAGATATTTCTCCCCTAGTCATGTTTTACCATATTCTTTTGATCTAACTCTTGATTAAATGTTGATCAGTTTTCCCTTTCTTAGAATCTGTGATCACTCTGTTCTTATGATTCCCTTACATGGGTTATGAAGTTGATTAAAACTTATAATAACTCTAGAGGGGAGTCTATTATGGCTAAATTATAGAGAAATGTTCACAAGTTTTTTAAAATTATTTTCCTATATAACTGGTCCCCAGGGACACTTAACCTTTCATTCTTGGTATTTTGGGATTATTTGTGAGATGTAACATTTTTCCTATGAAATTGTTGTAAAATAATGGCAGGTTTACCTCATAATGTATAAAATCCAGTGTTTAATGATATTTTTTTAGAACCAAGCCTGGGAGTGTAGGTCTAGGGTGCCTTAGTTAGTATTAAAGAGGAGTTTAGTTATTTTTTAGTAATAGTTTAGTTATTTTGGTGATTAATAAAATAATTTTTTTTTTAAAACCCTAGGGATAATTCAGAAGAATAATTCTATGTAAAGGAATACTATCATAAAATTTATTAAAGTATAGATTTTGTGGTTTCCTAACAATTATGTCTCTATATTGATATTGGAAAGTGGATTTGGATATGGAACAGATGCATCTTGGGGTACTCACCCTAGAAAAGTTTTATTGTGAATCAACTCAGTCTTCTCTGTGGTGCACAATGAGTGGGCCTAAGATAAAACATCTGTCTAGACACTCCTAGGGAAGCAGCGTTGGTTGGTTCAAATTCTATTTAATAACCATTATGAATGATTTCTATACCAAATACATGGGGGTTCGGTTAAGAAGTATGATAGTACCCAACATAAAGAATCAAATTCTAAATTAAGAGTGATTCAAGTTAAACTAAAATAATTATTGGCGAAGATAATGGTTTCATGAAGCGAGACATTTTTAGAATAAATTTTCATAAGGTTACTTATGATAATTACCTTATAATTTTATTATTGATCACTCAATGTTAACCATTTTTTTAGGAATGCTAGGATCTAGGAGGAACTAGGTTAATAATGGACATTATAGATAGTATAGTAATTTTAAATATGAGAAACCAAAATTCATAGAAGTTGATGTTGAAAATATTATGGTTATAATCACTCAAGTATCTTGATTTAAGATTAACAAATTTAGTCTTTCAAAAAATCTTTACACACTAAAGGTGTGAAGAATAGAGTTTCATAGAATATCATGTGATAAATATGATAAAGGAAAGAAGATTTAACTTCTTATATATAAAATATGTCGGAAGAAGATTCCAAAAATAGTATTAGTTAAAAAAGAAGTCATTTCAGGTGTATAAGGATTTTTTATTGAGAACATGATTTTTGAGATGGGGAAAAGAATATGATCAATGAAATGATGGTAAATAATGTCCAATGCCTCAAATTCAAGGATTTTGGGAATTATGAAAAATTATTATCTAACCCAATGTCTAACAAGGATAATAAACATCAGTAACCACCAAAATCAAAGGAAATGGGAAATTTTATGTTATACATACTATTAAAAGTAGGTAATAAAAATAAGGGTAAAAGTTACACTCAAACACCCTTCAGATTTGTGTATAAATAATTGGAATTTTTTTCTAGACACCATAGTAGGCCTTGGATGTTTTCTAATATAATTAAATCAATTTCCCAATGATTTTATATTATTAACGATAAAAATCTATTATTATCTTATTACAATTTTATTTTTATGGAATAAGATTCATGAAAGTATTATTATCCATAATTTATATGAATTCGATGTTATTTTTGAAACACATTGTCTATCTCCCAATAGAATTCGTAATAATCCACGAAATAAGGAAATCACATTTTTTTATTTCAAACCCACATATGATCATCTATTGGTGAAAGTATGAATATCACCTGTCTTTGAATACTAACTTTATTAATTTAGTTATGATTCCTAATTAGGAGGGATGTTTTTCTCAAATTATTAGAGAGATCCTCCATATTATGATTGACCTGTCTGAAGTAAAGCATTATATTTCCTATGTTTATTGATATCTCTCTAGAAATTATAACATGATTCATGGATATATATTAAATAACTAATGTTAGTAATAGAAAATTAAAATTATGTGAACATAATTTTTTACGGGGTGAGACATGGTGACCCACAATCACTTATTTTATTCTCTATTGTTAATGATTACCTTAGCAGACTTATTTCCCAAATGGTTGAACTAGGAAGGGTAAAACTGATACAAGCTTCCAGGTTAATTGTTTAATCAAATAATTTTCTTTATACTGATGACATCATTTTTTTTATACAAGGTAAAAAAATATCTGGTTCTAAAAACGCATTATTCTTCATTAGGAAAGTATTTTATGGAAAACAGTCATCTAGGAAATGTTATTCATTTAAATGGGGAATAGATTTCCACTTTCTAGAAACAATAATATTTTTTTATAAATGGGAATTAGATATGGATCAATTCATTTCAAATATATTTAAGTGCCTTTAAATTGGGGGAGACTTAAATCATGTTATTTCATTGGTATTATTGATCAAATGAAAAATAAACATTCAACTTGGAAAGGTAAGAATATTTCAATGCATAAAAGATTATGCTTGGATAAATTCACAATTATCTCCAAACTGGTTTAATACTTTATGATATATAAATAACCCATGGTATTAGTGAAGAATCTAATTTTTTTGTATTAAAATTTTCATTTTTATTAGAAACATACTAGAAAGGAAAATGGTCAGTTTACCCTGGAAAAATATGTTATCAACCATTATCCATTGGGGTCCTGGGTATTAATAACATCCACTATTTTAAAGAATAACTTTTGGAATGCTTCACTTGGAATCCCATCAGTAGTAATTCAATAGCTCCAGGATTTCATAGAAAAATATTTATGGTAAGACTGAAGTAAAGAAATGATGGTTATATACACTCTTCTATATGGCCATGTATCAAATCCTCTAACCACAACATTATGGATTTCTCAATATGGATTGTAAATAAGAACTCCTCTCTCAATGTCTAGATTGAAAATTAGACTATCCATTCACTTTTTGATGAATATCAACCTCAGGATTATTTCTCCAATTCCTAGATATCAATCAGATGGTTTTTTAGAATAATTAACTACAAATACAGAATGATATTAAGAACAATGTCAATGGTTAGACTTTTTATACATGTTCTAATTTCTTGATTTGGGAACCTTAAAAAAATTAATTGTTGACCAGTCATCTCTTCTACCATTATAATATTATTGGATAAAATTGTGACAATGATTGGATCATATGATTCAATAATGCATGTATTAATCTCTCTCATTTTACTCTAATATGGATATTTTCATCCAATATAGTACACACTGATAAATTTTTACAATGATTTTGTGTCTCTATTTTTCTAGGTGTATTTTATGAAATAAATACAGGGAGGATGCGGAGCACCTGTTTCTTAGTTGTGCTACTACCTCGGCGCTATGGACATAGATTTTTGATCTCTTCGAATTAGGGATAATAGTCATGGAATCATTGCAAGAATTATTTATGTTTTTCAATAGAGATGATGTAAATTATAATCTTTGAAACATATTTGTGATTTAAGTTACCAAACACATACTCTTGTTTTAGTTTGGCTGCAAAGTTTTCATACATAAAGGAAATGGTTTTAGTATTCATTATGCTTTGGTGATAATTGTGGTGATTATCAAGGATTCAAACACCATAAAACTAGGATATTTTGATAACATTGTATTTGAACTAATGGTTCTCATATGTTTGGGTATTTTTGGTATCTACAAGATATCATTTGGGACCATTGAAGTGTTTTGGAATCCTTTTTTGAACAATTGGATTAAAAGCTACTCAGATGGAGATTTGAAAGGAAACCTCAGTCCCTTAGGGTGTGGTGTATTATTTCTTGATCATAATTGATGTATTCTTGGATATTTATATATATAATAAGGATTATCATCATCTATTGAATTAGATATTAAACGAGTTATTAATTCAGTTATCTTTTAAAGAGCAAAATGTTAGAACAATATATGGTTAGAAAGTGACTCCACTACTCTTGTACAAGCCATCAGAAGTGGTATGTTGCATTTGTCTTGGAGACTCACCACTGGATTGATGGAATTTATGGACATCCTATTTAATATAAACATTATTGTTATATATATTTATCAGGAGGTGAGCTTGGTAGTGAATGGTCTTTCCAACAAATGAGTGGGAAGGGGTCTCACTTGTTCGGATGATCTCTCATCAGAGTTGGTATCACATCATAAAAAAAATTATAATAAAATGCCATAATTTAAAATTTTATAACAATACTTTTATATCAACAATTACCAAATCTATTTTTATTAAGGACCTTTCAAAAAAATATTAATGTTAATGACCACGATAATGGTGAAAGTGTTATTTTCATAAAAGTGTTTGATTAATGTTGGGTAATTTTTATAATAAATTAAAATGATTTATTTTATATAAAGAATGTTATCTGATGTTTTAAAATTTATAAAAAAATTATCACTCATTTTATTAGTAATTAAGGATATATAATACCAAGAACACTTAATGGTGAAAACAAAATTTTTATAGAGATGAGTTTTTTTAAATATTAAATGCTTCAAAATTAAAAGTAAATTTTATATTATTTATGAATTTAATTATGTTATGTGAGGAATAAATTTAGGTTCATCCAAAATAATTAATAGTGGTTAACGTATTTTTAATAAAATATAAATTACTTTGATAAAAACTAGTTACCAAATAAAAACCCAAAATGGAAAAATGTGAAAAAACAAGTAGTAAAATTGCTGAAATATATTTAAAACATGTGTCAAAATACATTTTAGAGGATTTATAAACCTCCTATTACCTCAAACCCCTTAATTTATTACTTTTGGGGCTATTGAAACTTGAATAGTGTATTTCCATTGTTGAAAAAAAATGGATTTTTAAAAAATTTCCATTTTCTTCACTTATAATAGAGGATCACTTCCACCACTTCATCCAACCCCTATCCCCATGAATATAGTTCTAAAAATTTAAAAAAATCCATCTAAGAATCCTCACTCATTTCTCTAAGCCTATTGTGTTAATTAGATATCCTAATGTCTCTATCTACAAGGATATTTCCAATAGAAATCTTAAGTTCTCAACATGATTATTTATCACTCTAATGCCTTTTCTTCTTAATATCTATCATAAGAACAACTTATATCCACCAAAATATAATTAAACTGTTGTTGTTAATATACTCTAATGTTTATATTTTAATTTATAAACCATTATTCAATCATTTACCTTCTCTATCAAAAATAAAACAACATCCATCGTGTGTGCATGAGGACTACCACCACCATAAATAGATGTTGTTCTTTTTTCATCACTACCTATAATGGTTTATAACAAGGATATATTTGAAGAATAAATATTTTAAATTTTCATAATTTTTATTCTAAAATTATAATTAATCATATAACTTCATTCTATCATATTTTTTAAGAAATAGAATTTTGAATCGTTCATACGTACGGACTACCACCTCTATAAACGACATATTTCCATAGTTATCACCAACCTACATGGATAGCACTAACAATTAATTAACTGAATTATAATTATAATTATTAAAATTTTATTCTTCTATAAAAGTTATATTAATATTATATGAAATCATGCGCTTACTCATTAAATCATTTTAACACGCTTCCATTTGTGTCAATTTAATACCTATGTGAATGATGTTATAATATTTATATCATGAGTCATTAAGTAATATTATATATTTATAATATAATTTAATAACATTATATTTGATATATTTTAATTATTATGTAAATTTGTTATTGATATTTAATAAATTTATTATTATATCACCTTTTGATTATTACACATTGAAACTAGTTATTCATAATTTCCATTTTCACAAAACATACTTTTATCATTCACAAAATGTAAATATACTATATTGATTCATTTAAACAATAGAATTATAGTATATTGGAGAATTTTTTAACAATGAATTTGTTTAATAAACATGAATCAACAACTCCATTACATAACAAGTATTAAACAAATAATCAAAATTTATAGCATCAGATGAGGGAAATAAACCATAGAAAACAAATATATTTTTAATAATTGGTTATAAATTAATTTAATACTTGACAATATATATGAATAAGTTTATATAATAATTTATTAAGGTATTTGTGTTTATTATGTTGGAGGTTATAATGTATTTTAGTAAGTAGAAGTACAAGGTAAGTGGTTATTTGTCACAAATTTAATTCCTTGAGGCATATTTCATATTATGAATCATGGTATCATTGCTATATTGTGACTAAAACCTAATTAATTTATTTTCACATATCTGTAAAATTCATGTGGTTTTATATCCATATATTTTTATTTATTTAAAAGTATTTTAATTCAAAATATATTGAAGTTATAAGGAATTATCTTAACTGAAATCCAATCGTTGAGTAATAATGCATCTTATTGAACATATTTCTTCCAAGATAGGTTTATTCCACCCTAATATATTATTTAATGGAGATTTATATTTATATCTGGATAGGATTAAACTTTTAATTCAAATATGCTTAATTAATAAATTTATTCCCCCTAATGAGTATATCATTGTTGAGAATAATTCCCATACTTTTTAAGGATGGTTCCCCCTTCCTACCCATAGTTTCATATCCTAGAAATAATATCCTTTATATTTTCAAAAACAATTGTTTATTATTGAATGTAACCTTCATATTTCCCTTATCATCTTTTAAAAACGATGTTTTATAACTCTTTCTATGATGTCGGTTTTCAATAAAGATATTTCAAAATGTAAAAAAGGTTTTCTATTCTTTCAGAATAAAATGATTTATATTCAATTACACATTTATTTTGATAAGATTTATATCATTTTCCAAATCTATTATTTAATTTTCATTTTCAATATTAATTATTTTCCATGCTTTTTAGTTCACCTTTTTTAATCCTTTATATGTTTTTCACGGATCTATTATTATAGATTATTTTTAAAAAATAAAATAAAAGTGTTTTCTCATCACCTTTTTGAAATTATTATATATAATCAAGCCTTTGTTATTTATATTTCATTACAAATATTGAATTTGAAAATTCATTCTTTTCAATTTCTAAAAATTCAAAATTAAAAAAATTACTTTTAAAAGTGACCATAACTTCATTTTTTTGTTAAAAATAAATGTGTTTTTTAAAAAACCTATTCTATGATTTTTTTATCAATTCCTATATAAATATAATGGATTAATATCCTTATATTTATTTTTCATTTATCACCCCTATAAGTTCATATAAAATTATCTTTTGTGGTGAATGGATTTTGGGTGTCAAATTTTAACATTCATTGGGTCAATTTGGGTGACACCCCTGGAAATGACATAAAACCAATTTTACTTTCATGTATTCTTAATGTTAAGAGAATGTATTTATTTTTTTATGCAATTAATTTTTATGTATTTTAATTATGAAATGATTTGGTTCTGATAAATTCATGATATTGTTTGGGTCTGATAAAGACCAAAGATAGTTTGGTTCTAATAATTCCCTAAGACTATTTGGGTTTTATAAAGACTAGAGATAGTTTGGGTCCATCAAAGCCCTATAATTCACTGGATAAATTTCTATATATCATCACATAATGAGGAAAAGGAAATATTATATTTTTTTCACAAACATAAATGGTGTATATTATTTTATTTGTTCACAAAGGTAAAGGGAAGACATACTTTGATCTGTTCACAAACAAAAAAGGTGGACATTTTTGGATTTTATCACAAAATTAGAGGGTGGAAATGCTTGTATTTTCTCAAAAAATGAAAGGTGAACATACTTATATATTTTCAAAAACTTAAAGGGTTTAAATGATTTTGTTTTTTCATAATCTAAAAGGGTTTACATACTTGGATTTATTCAAATCTCGAAGGGTGAGTATGATTGGGTTTGCTCACAATATGATATTTTCATGTAATTATGTTTTGTGAATTTGTTATACTTAATGGATGATGATTAATATCTCTTGATTATGCACTCTTATTAAATGGTTTAGTTTTTTTCATTTATGTTCATATATACTTGTATCATTCCTTATATAAAAAACTTACCATTCCATGTTCTAATAATAAGATATTATACCTATACTCATGTTTCACCGTATTCTTTTGGTATAACACATAATGACATGTTGATAAGTTTTCCATCACTACGAATTTGAGATCATCCATTTCTTATTTTTCCCTTACCCATGTTATTATGATGATTAGAACTTATGAGAAGTCCAGAGGAGTGTCTAGTGTGGTTGGATTTAGAGATATGTTCATAATTTACATTAAATAAGTTTCCTATATAACGAGTCCTCAAGGAAGATAAATCTTCTATTCATGGGATTGTGTGATTATTTGTTAGATGTAAAGATTAGATAATGGAAATTTTGTAAAATAATGTAATTTTCATCTCTTATGGTATCAAGGAAAAGTTTTAATAAAAGTGTATTTTCTACAAACCTAAGATTGTGGGTCTGGGATGGATGGGGGATCCCAAATTAAAATATATATTATATAGAGTAAAACCAAGGTATTTGGGTTCAAAAGTGAAGTTGAGTATATATTTTCAACCATAGAATGATTCTTAGTCCAACCACACCATTCATATTCTAGAACAAATTCTATGAGCATGAATTCTTTATTTTTTTGGATCATAGGATAATCACATCACTCTAATGGAATTTTCCTATAAAAATAACTATTAGACTTATATTCAAATAGAAACCATTAAGTATTTAAATAGGTAACCATGTTATGTTTTACTATACTAGATGGATATATGATAATCCTCTATTATCTAGGCTAGTACTTTCTAAGAGTAGATCCAGAAATTGAAAATGATTTTAAATCATATTATCTCTACTCAAAGTAACTAGAAGTCGTATGTTAAATTTTGGAGGTGATCCATCAAATTCAATGTTTTTCATCATGTATTCTATGGGTTTAATTGATATTTTTTCATCTATGTAATTTTGAATAGGGGAAACTTAAATCTTGTTATGTTAGACCTTTTGAAATACTAGATTGAGTTTGTGGGGTGGTTTATCAGTTTTCTTTACAATAGAATTGTAGTTCTATGAATAACAAATTTCATTTATCCCATATAAGGAATTATTCCCATAAAAATTCAAATTTGATTTAGTATGGAGACATTTTGATTGAGGTTGATTCATCTTATATGAAGAATCATATATAAATTTTCAAATAAAGTATGAAGGTGCAATAAGGAATGGTTACCCATTTGGTTTGGGTGATGTGGTGGCATGGGAAGATCCAAGATAAGAAATGGGAGCATGAAGCTAAAATGAAATGATAATGGGTAGATTTATCTCCTCAAGGGGTGGGTTGAATATTCTTCAGGGTGACAAGACCTGTATTGCATAGTTTGTAAAGACCCTAATGTGAATAGGTTGGTCTTATTTTTACTTGAATCAATTGATTAAATTCTTTAATTCATTTTAAGGGGTTTTGGATATCTGATGAAGTGGGAGGGAATCAGCTACCATTTTTAGAGAACAAAACATAGTGGGAGAGTTCATCCATTTTGAATAAATCTAAGAGAAAGTCCAATGTAGGACCATTCAAATTCTAATGTAGCAGGTAGAGGCTATAACTAATATAACTAGATCTTTATTGGGTATCCACTGAATATCTATTGAATTCAAACTAGATTTTTTAAGTAGAGTAAAATTTATTTTTTGAAATAAATACCTAAATATAAACCCATTTAAAACTATAGTTTAGTTTTCTCCAATATTTCACTTCTATTTCAATTACAATCATTATTGTTATCTCCTCTAAAGACCTCTAAGTGGTACCAATATCCAATCTTGTTCCAAGTGATTTTATTTGGTTAAATAATATTCTTTTAGAAAAATTAAGGCTATTGAATTCCTATAACATTCCATTATATTTATAATTGGGTATAAGTGGGTATATAATTTTATTATCCACCACAAGGCTTTTTAGACATCTCTACATATTCTTCTTCTTCTTCTTTTGGTTTACATTAATGATTATATTAAAATTATAATGCTTTTACCCTAATTGACTCTCAAGATTTCATATTTCATGTTAAGAAAGTCCTAAATCATAATTACCCTTATCATCTAGGTTAAAAAGGGTTTCCTGCTTTTCTTTCGTAGACCATAAAGAGATATTTTGTTAGTTAATTTGTAATTGTACCGCATTATCCTTTTCTAATCATAGAGAGTGGTCCTAAAAATGATCTAACAGTAACTGAACAATTTGATAATCCAAAAGTTTGAAAATAAATTCATATTATTATTAAATATATTTTGTAAAATAATAACTATTATTTCCCTATTTTTTATATTTATTTTACTATCATTATAGTTTATTATTGAGTATTGTATTACCACTTTATGCTTTGTCTTTCATTTCTATAGTTAAAAATAAAATTTAGAAATCATGATAAGAGTAATTAAACATTATTATTTGTTGTTATATATAATTTTTATGGCGTACTCTTTGTTATATTAAAGGCTATTGTTACTTAACATATCAAATAAGATTTTTATTTACATATTTAGACATGGTGAACATGTGAAACGTGTATACATAGTCATATATAATTTTAACCAAGTATCCTATTGAAAGTGTACAATTAGTGTGATCAGCATGGGAGTTAATACCTTACTTGTTATACCTGTTGTTGGTTTGGGATGGGTTCACTACACCCAAAGTCATTATACCCATTCCCCAATTTCCTAATGTGGTTTATAATATTTTCTTTATTTGTAGAATCTTAATCTCTATCTCCTAATAAAGTTTTCTAGGACCACAACATATTATACATACACATTATCATATGAGTATGTTTGTATACATGTTTGATCCATTTAAAGGTACTCTCATAACCTTCTATAAGATATTTCAGGGGAATATTATCTTAGATACCAATTCGTGTCTCAAAGAAATAATTTAGGTATGGACCCTTCGTTAGTTGGGGGATACTTTTTAATGTAAATAAAAATGCCTAAATTTTTATTATTCTTTTTACATCACCACTAATATTTCTACAGTTTTACATTATTTTTGGAATAAGTTATAGATTATTACAGGTTGTTAGTGGTTGAGAAGAAACTACCTACTAATTTTTCATACACGCAACCTAAATGAGACATTAGGTGAACACATCAAAACCCTTTTAATTAATGATTTGGGTAAGGTGAAGGAACATGAACATTTGGTATATTTACAAGAAGAGTACGGAGGTTGAGTATATTCATTTTCCATGCTTCATGTTTGATATATGAGATGTCACATAGGGATTTAATGGAATTTTTTAGACAGGCTTTACACCATATAGAACTATTTTAGGTCCTTACACAAAAATTGGCCTATACAATTATATACATGTCAGTTTTAGTCATTTTTTCTCTCACTTTTTATAAAATTGGTAACTTTTTGATTCTTTGGTAGTATGTGATGTATGAACATGTGATGTTTCCAATTTTTTCATGACTCACTCTCTTTTATGATTCTATTTTTGGTCAAATGGTCATTTGAATAACCAAGAATAAGTTATGTAATCCACTAATTTCTAGGTGTATTATATAATTATTACTCCATATATAAGGGAAAATGAACTCTCATTCATGTAATGCTTTAACCATGACATTTATGTCAGCCTCTTGAATTTATAAGGTGATGTTGAGGTGTTTTAATTAATGGAATGGTGGTTCATGAAACATTATATAATGTTAAGTCAAATTTCTAGTCTCCCATACAATAAACTAGTTTAAACTCAAGTTTTTTTATATGATTATAGTATTAGATATCACGAGAGACCCTAAAATTTGTACTGTATCTCCATAGAATTTACTTATACCACTATTTTATCATAGTGGAGAAACTGTGTAAATTTATCACTATAATAATAGATATTACTATTGAAATTTTTTTCTTTATGAGCTCATTTAAACCATATATTTATAAAATCTATTTTTTCTATGTAATTGGGACCCGTATATAGTGAAATATTTATGTGTCTCCGTGGATATAAGGATTTTTCTTGAACTATACAAATCTTGTCTTATTCTTATTCTTATTATTTAATTTTTCCCCTTTTTCTATTATTTGGGAACATAGTTTCAATGGTTCCCTTAGTGTTTATATAGTATATATTATTAAAGCATCAGTTTATAATACCAATGGATGATTTCTTAAATTTAACAACATCTATTGCAGAATTAATGGTGGAGATCCCTCACTTTTATGGATATAAATTTAGTTATTATAGGATTCAAATAAAGGATTATATTTATTAAAAAAATATTCCCATGAAACTTCTATGTGGTTAACCAATATATATGGAGAAGATAGAGTGATAGTTATCTAATTAATAGGTTCTTTGGGTTTTCCACCTTACATAGGCTAAAAATTTATAATTAAACATTAAAGAGGATAATAAGACATCTAATTTGATGAAATATATTATGAATATTTACAATATTATATTTGTATCAAACAAATTTTACCATGTGTAATGATATCCAATTTGAATATTTTTGAATAGAGCATTATTGGTGATCATGTCAATGAATTTAACACCATAAAAAGTTAGTTGACATCTGTGGTAATTATTCTAGATTATGAGGTGTGTGCACTAGTTTTGCTATCTTCGTTACCTATTAGTTGGGGAACTGCTATATTTTTAATTATTTTTTTGTGGAAAACAATGTCAAAGATAAATGATGTGTGATATCTGGTCCTTATTGAGGATATTCGAAGAAAAGTTTCCATAAGATTATATTGATCTTCTCTGCACATGGAAGTAAGAGGTCAGCTATTACAATGATATTATCATATATAATGATAAAAATAAATAGTAAAGAATAAATTCATGGTAAATTTGGACTATCCCTACTTTTTTTAGCTATCAGAAGAAATAAAAAATAGTGAAAAAGTGTAAATACAAACCAAAGACACTTGAAACTAATGAACCAAATAAAAAAATATGAAGGAACTAAGGACATGTTATCAATAAGAACATATAACCCTGTGAAGTCTTGTATTTTATACTCATTTTTATCCTTCCATTCAACACTAGATATGGTATTCATGAATAATTATGTCATTATAAATATTTGGCATGGTATATCTTGTGGATGATGAACCTTTTCATATTACGGGAAGGGGTGATTCATAGATCAAAACTAATAGTTATAGGTTTATCATTCTAGATAATGTATATTATATCCCTAGACTAAGTCAAAAACATTTTTCTTTTTGGTTTCATGAGGATTTATGAGGTGCCCAAGACCTTCACTCCTTGGACTAATTCTAAAAACATTATCTTTAGAAACTATCCTTGATACATGGTGATATGACCCAAGATAAACATACATTTATTTCAATAATTTTAGTATTAGATCTCACAATGATCAAAAAAGAAAATAAATATAATGGTTTAATTAATTTTAGGACTAACTACATAATCCACTCATTTCACAGTACTTGTGAATATTTCACCATAATTGAGTCACACTAGACTGTCTTCTAAACATTCTATATTTTATACTCATCTTCATAAACAAATTAATGATAATATAAGCAAGGTATGATCTCAAACACTAAGTAATGTAAAACTCATCAAATGACATCAATGTTTATATCATAATAACAAGATAAAACGTGATAAGGGTGGAAATGTCATATTAAAAGAACATATAACAATAAGATTTTTCTATAAGATATGATATCATGAAATGTAATGTCAAAATATTAAACATATATCACGGAATAAGAGTGTGAGAAAATGAGACAATAAATAACTTCCATAAACATAATCATGGGCCTAAATATATGGAACATCAGGGAAGTAAAAAATAACAGTAAAATATAGAACAAAAATAGTTATTGAAATCATAATATAGTGGAGTGGGAATTACTACATGTTTCCCATGACATGGTAAAGGATGAATAACTACCAAATTTCCATAGTATATTATGAATCACTACACTATAATGATCTGGAGTTATAACCAGTGGACTATAATTGATACCTATCAGAGTAGTCTAATGGTGTATATACCTCCTAGGTGGGACTCTTACTACCATCCCTAGTGGTAGCCCATTCCCCATGAATCTCTTAAGTGGAGGGTCATGTTTTACCCAATGTAAACATATGAGAGTTCCAAAGGATTGGATCCATTGATTTTATCTAATGCTAACTCCAGTAACAAACACTTTTAATATATATATTATATCTCATTAGATAAATATTCATTACATAACATAATGATACACTCCAGAATTATATAGTTCTAGTTTCTTTGGAAACATGGATACATAAACAACTAGTTAATAAGTGAACAATGTCATCACCCACTAATTTATTTTTAACTAGAAGCCCTGTTAGACATATCATACACAATACATTTCTTCATAACCTAGGTAAAGTAAATATAATAAATGGTGATATTATATGCTTGATAAGGGTAAACAAGAGTGATTGTAACATAACATGAGAATAATTATATGAAAACCTAAGAACAAAATTTGAAAACCATAACCTTCATATCATAGATCATAAACATGTGTCATGGAATAAATCGTGATTGTTTATAATTTATGAATCATAAAGGAATCAAATTATATGAACCATAAGAACATACATTGGCATAAGATATTGATTTGAAACATACAAATAAGCATAGAAAATCATTTCCTAGGTAGTCAAGGATCAATGTTAAAACTATCATAGTGTAATGGGTTCACTTCCTAAACCATCAAATTAGTCATGGTTTAGTCCCAAGACTATAATATTGGACAATGTCCCTTACAGAACTGGGTTTACTCCCCATTTCATTCTAGTTTATCTCAGGAGTTATCAATATTTAAACAACAAATTAGAGGATGATATGGGTCCAACCTATCTTATATTATATACATTAGTGTGTCACAATATCATAAAAAATTCTTCATGTCATAAACTATGAAAATGAAATGGATTTCATAAACATTTTATCATATCGTAACCCATGGAAAAGAAATAAGTTTCATAAACATAACCAAAGGAATTGAAATGGGTTCCATAAACATATTTTCAACATAATCATAAACACTCTAGAGAAATTATAAGGATGCTATTATTGGATCATATCACCAGTAAAACTTAAGTGACATTAAAGGATGTCATCTTAGAGGGAAAATTATTTTAAAATATCACTTGAAACATTTATTGAGGAAAATAAACTTTTTACTATGAAATCACACATCTAAAAGATTAAAAATTACTAAATATTAATAAATAATATTCAAAAATAACTTTTATAAATTATAAAGGAATATATAAATCATTGAACGACCATGGAAGCATGAATTTCCATTCATGATATATATATAAAAACCAATATTCCTTTCACATTTTGTAAGAAAATTTAAAAAGTACATTGTTTGTAAAATGACATTATGAATCCTTTTAAAAACATTTTTTAAAAATAAATTCATTAGTAAAAATTAATTTAAAAAATCATATTAAAACATTTTTAAAAATATTTTTAGAAAATATGGATTTCGAAGAAAAAATATTTTTGACCGAAGAGAGAAATAAAGTTTATTTTTTTTAAAAAATATTCTTATATTATTTTTAAGTCTTAAGGATAGGAAAATGAAATGAGATCATTTATTATACATAAACAACCATATTATTATAAAATTCATTTTTTTATTGAGATTTATATAATAATATTTAATTATCATAATTATAATCATAAACAATCTCAATAAATAACGAGATTATAACATTAAACACTTACCACATTATTAACTTTTGAATAATAAGACCTATGAGATAAATAACCTTATATAGATATGTAAATCCAAATAAAATTAATAATAATCATCATAAAATACATTTATGTATAGTACATACACCATATAAAATAAACTAGTAGTTAATATGGCAGGTGTCTCACAAAAACAGAAGTGAGATGAAAATATCTTACCTCTTTAGTAACATTTGAATTGGAAACCCCGTGGAAGAATAAATTTAAATGAAACTTTAAATATCTGGATAGAAAATAAATTCATTATATAACAAGTCAAATGGGTATTACATTCACCACACAAAAGAAACAAGTGGTTAATATAACCGCTGTCTCCCAGAAACAAAAGAGAGCCTAGAAATATCTTACCTCTTTGAAAACTTTTGAATCATAATAAACATGGAATAATTACATTAAATTAAAAATTAAATGTCATTAGAATAAATAAATTCATGATATAACATTTCAAAATTTATATATATTCATCACATAAAATAATCGAGTGGTGAATACGACATGTGTCTCCAAGAAATAAAAGAGAGATTAGAATTCACTTACCACAAGTCTCGACTTTGTTTGTACACATTTGAACCATCTCTATAAATAATATATTTTTATTGTACATGTATTGAAGAACCATAATAATATATATCATACCATATAATATTTACTTATGACCTTTTATTTCCCATTTATTAAAAATTCCATTTTAAAATATTATTTTGGGTTGTAATTGCTTCTTTTTCAAATATGTTTTGGTTTGGTACTTTTGTTACTTTAACTTTGGTCATGGTTCCCTAATCTCCATAATGTTAACCATGATATATATATAATATAAACTCATCATATATTTATTTATTTTAATCTATAAATGTTATAAATCATAAACGAATTACACCGTTCATGGAGACAGTAGGCGGTACGTATGCATGAACATTGTTTCCATTTTTTCAAATTATGGAATAAAATAAAGTTAAATATTAATTTACATTTATATAATAAGTATAATCTAATATATAACATATATATTCATTTAATATATATTTTTAACATTCATTTCAAAATAAAATGAAAAACATATCAGGTCACTTCATAGTGGCGGTAGTGCATACGTACGCGCGAGTGCTGTTATCATTTTTTAGCAGAATGGAAGATAAGAAATTATATGTGATATTTTAATTAAAGTAGCATAAATATGTCACTAATATCATATATAATAATTAAATCCATCATTATATCTATCTGTGGTAGGCGACTATGGAGAGAATATTACATCAGTTTGCGAGGCGGTAGTCTATCGTACACTCGATCGATGATTTTGTTTACCATTTGATGGAATAGGAGATGGATATAGGTCATTATATTAACATAATAACATATAATTATATGTTATATAATAATTTTATTGTATTATCATAGTTGAGTAATATTTTATGGACATTGAATAAGAAATAAAATAAAAATAATTGGTTAAGAATGATGCCTCTTCTTCAGACAACCACCTTAGGTTAGCACTAAAACCATTCTTAATAAGGCTTCATAATAAATCTAATCAATTTAAGATGTGTGTATGGATTTAAGAAAGTTATTTGGGTATGTATTTTCTGAAAAAAAAAATATTCATAAGAGTAAATAAAAGAGGATAGGGGGCCCATTTTATAAATGGGGAAGAGGATGAACTTGGAATTTTTGAAAAGAAAATGGTATACCCACATTTTATAAATTCAAAATTGATCCAAAATGAATCATTATAAAAAATTAGATGATATAAGGTATGAATGGTTCCAAAAAATAGTAATTTTACAAGTTTTAATGTATTTTTAACCCTTATCTCTTTGTATTAACCAATCGGTAAACCAGTTTTAACCTTAACTGTGGTAATTATTTCTTTATTTTTTTTTCATTATGACCAAAAATTAATTTTAACTTATTATATAATATTAATTATTACTAGTCCAAATATTTAATTCACTTTTCCAAATTCAATTCACATAAGTGGAAAATTTTCTTTTAAATTAAATCTACAAACCTGGTGAAAAATAGGTTTTCCAAAGAAAACGTTATCGTAAATATTAACAGTTTTAATATAAAAATTTAATATTAAATTGATTAAAATTAACAAAAATGTATTAATTAGGATTTAATTGAACTAAGTTTTCTTTTAAAATCACTATAAAAACAAAATTTAAATTATAAATTATTTAAACATAGAAGTATTTTTTAATAAAAATCACCATTTTTCACTATTCAATAAAAATATAAATTTTTCATAAAAATCCTAAACATTCACCCAGAGATAATTTTAAAATGTTGATTTAGAAAATTAATTTCATTTTTTAAAATAAATTTTCTAAAAGTGGTAAAAAATAATTTTATTATTTTTTACAAAAATAAATAAATAAATATTTTTTAAAAAAAATGTATTTCTAAAGTGTATAAAGAGTTTACAAAAAATTAAGTACTATTTTATAAATATATTTTATTTTTCTAAAACCTTCATAATTATTTTTCTAAAAAAATTATTCTTATACATTCCACCATGTTTAATTTTTAGGTTTTAATGGCCTTCGTTAAATAAAAATATTAATAGTATATCCTGGTTTGTTAAAACTAGGTTTCACATTCAACCCAAGCTATCAAAGAAATTAAATTATTTTGAAAAAAAAATCATAAAATCATAGTCTATTTCATTATACCATCATTAAAATAAATTTCACCCTTAAAATTCATCACTCTGATACAAACAATTGAGGAGACTTCTTCCACATCATAACCTCGAGTTCCTATATTGGTGGTTTCACAAAAAAACCATGACCATGTGAGTGGTTTTGTTTCATAGAACTTTTCCACTATGATCCATAATTTCCACTGGATGTAATTTATAGGAACTATTATGACCCATTAGTATGTCCTATGATTTTAGTGCAAATGAAGGATTAGGTATTTACTTTATCAGGACAGATGTGTGGAACACAACTTGGACTTGAGATAGGTTCAGTCAAAGTGACAAGTGATAATAAACCATCCCTACATGATCAAGAATCTTTAAAGTGGAAATATAATTAGTAAAAATATTTAATTTCTTTCTAAATCCCATACCTTATTCTATAGATATATTCAATGAAAATGTATCTCATCAACTTCAAACTCCAGATCATGCCAATGATTGTCAGAATAACATTTATATCGAGTCTGAGCTTCCATTATGTGTTTTAAATGGATCTAACCTGTAATGACCCAAAATTTTGAATAAATCTTGTTTCCTAATTTTATGTGTTATTTTATTTTATTTTTATATTCAACAAAAATGTTTCATTTGATAACATGAGTATAATTAAAATGAGATCGTTGGGTTTTGACTGTTATATGACCATTGGTCAATATGACCGCTGGAAACTAAACGTTGTGATTATTGTCTCTAAATACAAGTAATCTTGGTTAATTAATATAGAAAGAAGATTCGATGGGCTCACCCAGTAGTCTTGGACCGATCGAAGCCCATCTAACAGAACTTGGGAAGGAGGTATCACCACTGGGCTTTTCTCTGGACCAAACCCAAGCTGAACTTCATCGTGTGAAGCTAGAACGGGATCGCCTCCGTGAGAAGTTAAAACAGATAGAAATTACTACTCGTGCGATGTTGGCGGATCCTCCCTCAGATTCTATCACCTTAGCACACCTTACACTTAGGTCCTATGCTGGTGTGATAAGGGGCTATGTAAGGAGACTGTAACTGCCTTCTGTAATCCTTTGTATTAAATAAAAATTGGTATTTCTTCTTATGATGATGTTTATGACTTTTCAAATGTCCGGATAAATATAGTATGCATATTTTTGGTGAATTTTAGAGAAAGGGTATTTTAAAAAATGTTTATGTAAACCTTAAATAATTAAAAAATTTGTAATGATTTTCAAAAAATGGTCTTCTACAATTATGTTCAGTACGAAATTTAGAGTCTAATAAGATCATCTTAATTTTTGATGAATAGTAAATTGTGAATAGTGATTTTATGCTTAGGATTAGTAATGTGACCAAATGGATTAGTAATCTCGCTTAAATAAAGTATTAATATAATCTAGGCACCATGATTTAGTAATGTGATTCAATAAAATGGTTAAATAACGGTTTCATGAATTATTATTCAAGTTTTAGTTTTTTCGAGTGAATAGTGTTTTTAATTATAAATTAAATTAAAAATATTTAGAAAATTATTTTTATAAAATGGATTTCATTTTTGAACTCAGAGCATCAATATTATGTTAAGGTAATTTTTGGGGATTTTTTTAAAAATAATGAATTTTTGGTGAATAGTGTATTTATTTAAAAAATAAATTAAAAATATTTAGAAAATTATTTTTATAAAATAGAGTTCATTTTTGAAATCAGTGCATTGATATTTGGTTAAGGTGAAATTTTGGGATTTTTCTGAGAAAGTTGAAATTTCAGTGAATAGTAAAATTACATTTTTAGGGTTTCGGTATGTTTAATGGCATCATAACTGTGTCATGATGCTGTCATGAGATATTTAATGGGTTGGCCGACCAAAGGAGGTGAATTATTGTATGGGGGGCCCATTTGGCCTAACTTCATTGGATATATCATGGGAGAGCACATGGTTTTGAGAAACCCACTTATGAGGTGTCCCTTGGCCATTAATGCCATGTCCCCTCACTTTCCCTATAAATACCAATCCATTCTCTCATCCTTTGGACTCCAAAATCATTATCAACGAATTTATGGTCTCATTACCTCCCATGGAGTCCTCCCAAGGTGCCCCCAAGCCCTCAAGGTCCAAACCATTGAGTTTTAAGAGTTACGTTTTAAGGTAAGGGATCTGACCCCCTCTCTTTCTTTTCAAGTGATCTCTTTTATGTCATTTATTTTATGCTCCATTTTCTTATGTTGTATGATGTTCTTTTATATACATTATATTGTCCTTTTTATGTTCATATGATGAGATACCCCCTATTACTCTCATCATTTCATTTTAGGAAAGTTTAAGTGGCACCGTTAGGCTGCCGAAATTTTTATAACGGATTCTTTCACCCTTCTCATTTTCAAGTTCTATTTTCTTGTCAAGTCTTTCAAGTTCCTTTTTATTATGTTGGGGTATGATATCTATATCTATAATACTGATCTTTTATGATCATATGATTAGATACCCCATTTGATCTCTTCAATTCAATATTTTGAAGTTTTAAGTGGCGTCGTTAGGCTGCCGAATTTTTAAGTGGTTCTTTCACCTTTCTCCTTTTTCAAAGTTCTAATTCCATCTCAAGTCTTGCAAGGTCCTTTTTATTATGTTGGGGTATGATATATATATATATATCATAATGACCTTTTATGTTCATATTATTAGAGACCCTATTTGTTCTCGTCAATTCATTTTTGTTGAAGTTTAAGTGACGCCGTTGGGCTGCCGAATTTTCATAAGAGAAATCTTATTTTTGTCTTCCTTTCATGTTCTTCATTTCATATGGTATATCTTTCAAATTTCATTACCATGTTCTCAACTCCTTTATATTCTGTCCCTCTACTGTGTTATGGGTCATTTATGAGTGTTTGACCCATGTCCCCTCTCTTTTCAATGTTTTCTAAAACCCCGAAACATAGCCGTTATGCTGCAGAATTTCCTTCTCAAAATGTCTCTCTCTTTTTCTAAAGTACTTTTATTTTATTACGTGAATACTCAAAGATATTTCTTCAAAAGGGTTATTCACATATATAACAAAATATTTTATTTTAAATTCTGGTATTTTCATACATGAGACTCGCTCTCCCCTTCTGTGGGTTTAAAGTGACGTAATTATCATGTCTTTAAAGAAGTTTTTAAAACGTTCTGATTATGAAATAAAACCCATTTATTTTAAGCTATATGGGTTTTTTATGAAATGATTTATGATGATATATGTGGCTCACATGATAATAAAGGAAAATTTAAGGGTGCACCTTGATAGAGCTCCAATGCATTGGGTAATGATGTAACCACTAGAGATTATAATTTTCACGATATCTTGGTGAATATCATTGGTAATTTTCAAATGACACCTTGGGGATGTACCTTGGTGATATGTTCATGATTTTCTATGTTAAATGATGTAGCCACATCTTGAAGTTATGAAAAATGTTATTTTTATTATGATATGCCCCATGATTTCATTCTCATGCCTTAAAGATATTTTTCATGACATAGTTGACGTATCTCAAGTTCACATGTTAAATGTTTCTCTTGTTCCCTTACTGGGCCTTCTGCTCACCCTTTCTTTTGATGTATGTCCCCAGGTTATGAGATGCAGTAATGAACCTAGGATAAACTTAAGTATAAGTCCTTCAAGTGTTTAAGAATAATGTTTTATGTTGTTTTCATGTATTATGTTCCTGGTTTCCAAGACACTAAACCTTAAAGATCCTATGTTTTGTGTAATGTAATGAAAGTTTATGTTATAAAAAGGTGGGATGCTATATAACCTTTTCTTGAATTTCCTATCCTAGATAAAGTCATAATAACTTTCATTATCAAACTTCATCCCATCATGTTGGATTCTCAGACTTCATTCCATATAAGACTTCATAAGGATCCATTTGAAAACTCATGTAATATTTGTTGTTATTAAAAAACATGATAAGTGGAAGGTGTTGATCCCAAATACCATTGAAACATAGAGAAAAATATCTCAAAATATACTCATGTGTTTTAATTTTTCTATTAAAATGACCATCATTATAAGGATGATATGTAGTGTTTAAACTCGACACTATATCCAAATATTACTGAAGACTTCATAATAACTTCAAGGTAAACCTCATATCCGGATTAGATACAATAGAATGTGGTACTTTGTGAAACCTTACCACTGCCTTAATGTATATTATGGAAATATGATCTAGAGAAAAATATTATCTGATAGGGATAAAAAAATTACTTCTAAAAGTGATCAACTATAAATCATATAGCATTATTCCTTTTTTATGTTTCGGATATTCTGATGAAAAAGTCCATAGTGATGTTTTCCCATTTTTGTTCTGGTATGTGTGATGTTTGTAACATCCCATTATAAATTTTTATCTCATATTTAAATTATTGACTTACCAAGAACAAAGATTCATATTCAGTAATATCACACTTCATGTCATCTCAGAAGAAATACTCTTTCAAATCTATATACATCTTTGTAATTCCAAGATAGATAGAAAACGAATAACTATGAGCTTCCTCTATTATATATTTCTTAAACTTTTTTAAGGATGGAATACATAAATGGTTCCTAAACTTTATCATTCCATTACAATCAAGGTTATACTTAGGAACACTTCTCAAATTATTCTACATCTCTATATCTTTCTGTTTTACCTATTTGATGTTTACATAGATAGATGGTTAAACACTCATTTTAGAAAGATAAGATCTCCCACTTCTTTCATTATTTCCATATACATCCTTTGGAAATATATAAATATTGGATATTTTGTGATACTCATCATATATAAGCTATAATGGCCTTTTTTACACAAATAATCATCCACCTTATTCGATTTCCAAGGGTGTTAATGTATTGATCGGTCATAAAATTTAATGAAAAAAATAATACAGCTTACTCAAAATCACGAGTTAGGTAATTTTTCTCATGAAACTTAATTTTTTATGAGATATAAAATATAAAAACATCATTCTTTATGAGAAAATATACTAGTACATTCTTTAATTCACTACTATAGATTAGAAACCCTTCTCTGCTATAAGGTAATGTATACAAATGAGTTATGACTAAAAATATCTTTTGTTTCTTGAAATGTTCTTCACGATAATCAATCTAGAAAAACATGGTTCCCTACTGAGTTAACTTAGGGAGTGGATTAGATAGTAATGATAAATTATCCACAACCCCTTGATAATATCCCTACAATCCAGGATGACTTCTGATATCAGTCGTAGTAGTTGGTCTGGGATAAGAGTCAATAACTTTGGTCTTTCATAGATCCGCCGTAGTTACCACTCTTATGACTATATGACACAAAAATGAAACCTTTTTTATCCAAAATTCAAAATTTGTAAATTTTTCAAGAAAATTATCATTCCTCAGGGTCTCTAGAAAAATCTGAAAATGATCTTCATGCTCTTTTTTCTCTTTGAATATATAAGAATGTCATCTATAAATAATACCCAAAAAATCAAGGTAATAAATAAATAACTTATTCACAAAATCTGTGAAGATAGTGGGGGAATTATTAATATCAAATGACATCACTATATATTCATAGTATTTATACCTTGTACAGAATTTCATAATTAGTATATCCTCCTTTTTAACCCTCAATTGATGATATCGAGAATGAAGGTTAGTTTTGGAAAAGTATTGGGATCTATACAGTTGATGAAACAAGTTAGTAATATGGTTTTGGGATACATTTTCGTGATTTATATTTTGTTAAACTCCCAATAATCAATTCATAGTCACATCAAACCATCTTTTGTCTTAACAAAAAGAACCAGTACACCCCAAGGTTATACACTTGGCATAATGAATCCCATTATAAGATTTTTTAGGAGTTTTATCTTAAATTCATGCAACTCAATAAGGTCCATTTTATAGAGATTAATTGAAATATGTGTAGCTCTGGTTATGAATTCTATTGAAAAAACAATTTCACGGTTCATTGGAATACCGATGAACTCTTTTAGAAAGTCATCAAAAGAATACCATATAATAAGCATATCATCAATGTGGAGTTTCTCCCAAACCATCTGGTGTAAACATTCATTTTGAATAGGAATCAAGATCGAGACATTGTATGTGATTTCCATTTCAATTTCATATTAATGTTCACACAGATAGATGATAACATGATGGTTTGTAATATCGAATGTGACTTCCCTTCCTAAAACATTTATGTGATATTTATGTAGATAAATCTAATCTATTCATAAGATAACATAAAATTAAACAAGAGGGAGAATACTGGTATTTATAAGATGAAGATTCCTAAAAAAATTAACTGGATAAGAATCATAGATATGTGATACGATCATCATTCCATTAGGGGTTTTCACTACTAATTTAATATATAATCATTGGGGATAGGTATTAATATTGCTAAATAATTTTCATGACATAAGGGAATTTATATTGATATGATAAAATAAGATACTTTAATATTTAATCATACCTTCCACTATCCTAGCTTCATTATTCTATCTTCAATCCCTTACTAAAACCAAAATGGTTAGGATAACCATCAAGAATTGTTAATCAAAGTAATTAATCATGAAAAATCATTCATAGGATATCTAGATCATAACAACTACTTCTCATTATATAACATGTTAGTTTTAGAATATATCATTCATATTCATCATCGATTCAAATCTCTAATTATGGTCTGTAAAGTGTTTGTCAATTTCTAAAAGATATCCCCTAGGAGTATAAAACAATGTGTGTTGTAAGACTAATTTTTTGTGTACTAGGTGAAAATCAAGTCAAAGATCAATGTTCCATTTTCTGAGTTATTAACCCTAGGTATAACTATGTTGAATCCACATTCACTTGTATTATCCAAATAAGAATGTAATTTCTTTGAACACCCTCACTCTATTGTTCAGAAAATTTTCAAAATACTTTCTTATACTTTGAATTATCCTTATAGTTCTCACTAAAGTTTTTTCTTCCTAATTTTCAAAGGTTAAAAAACCTTACTCTAATACCAACTACAATAGTCTATATATATAAATAATAGGATATAATTGATACATATCATATCACTACATGGGTTGATACACCTCCTATGCAGTGAACCTACCATTATCCCTAGTGGCAACCCGTTTCCCATGAATCCCTTGGGTGGAGAGTCATGATTCTTCCAATGTTCACATGTGAGAGTTACCATTGATTAGATCCCGCCCTTTTTCTCTAATACAAACTATAACAACCCACACTTTCATATAATGATATTACATCTCATTATATGAATTTTAATTTCATAACATAATGATCCACACTAAAATTTAATAGGTGTAGTTCCTTTATAAACTTAGATACACAAAAAACTATCCATAAGGTAAATTTATCATCGTTGTCTTTTTTCTTCACAAATAGAACCATTCTCAAACCTATTTTACATAATACATTTATTCCTAATATAGGGAAAGGAAACATTAGAAAGGGTGAGTTGAGATGCTCTGTAATGTTAAAGAATGAAGATATCATTATAACATGAGAATAAGGGTATGAGAACATGATAATAACAATTTTAAACCATACCCTACCTATCATAGATCATAAACATGATTCATAGAATAAATCATCACAGTTCATAATAAATTAATCATAAAAGAATCAAATAATTTGATCCATGATAACATAACATTATTATAAGACATATATTTTTAGCATACACATAATAATAGAAAATAATTTTTTGAGTAGTTAATTATAATTGAAAAAACTATCATAGTGGAATATTTTTCCTACCCAAACCATTTTAGTTGTCAAGATATACTCTCAAGACTATCATAATGGAAAATTCCCTTATTTAACTCAGACCAATTCCCATTCCAATCCAACTTATCTCGTGAGATATCAATCATTACCTAATGAATTGAAAAAATATATAGGTCCCACACACCACATAATCCATAAATTTTATACTATAAGATTATAAAACATACATCATTTCATAAACACTAAAAATTAAATGGGTTTCATAAACATTTTATCATACCATAAATCATGGAAAAGAAACATGTTTCATAAAAATAACCCATGAAAAAGAAATGGGTTCCATAAACATCTTGCCACTATAATCATAAACCATATAGAAAAAAGGATAATGATTATATCATTGGATAATATCCATAGTAAATCATAACTAACATTAAATTATTTCATCTTATATGAAAAATTATTTTAAAATATCACATGGAACATTTCTTGAGGAAAATAACCTTTTACATTAATATCAACCCTTTAAAATCTGAAAAATTTCCAAATATTAATGATAAAATTTTCTTTTTAAATAACCATGGAAATTTATAAATGAATATTTAAATCATTTATTTGAAATGATGTTGTGAAATATCATTCATGATGTACATGTTAAAATAATGATTTCATTCACATTTTTTGTAAGAAAAGTAAAAAAAAGTACCTTGTGTTTAATATGAGAGTAACACTCCTTTTTAATTTTCCTTAATAATTCAATAATGGGTAAAAATAAATTAAAAAAATCATGGTAAATAATTATTGAAATTATTTTTAGAAAAAATGTATTTCGAAGGAAAATGATTTTTGACCGAAGAGAGAAATAAAGTCAGATTTATTTAAAAAACATTATTGTGCTCATTTTATAACTTAAAGATTGAAAAAATGGAATTAAAAAATTTATTATATATAAATAACCATATAATAATAAAATAAATGTTTTTATTGAGAGGTATATCGTAATGTTTCATCATCAGAAGCATAATCCTAATTAATCCTTATAAATAATGAGATTGAATCATAAAACTCTTACCAATTTGGTAACTTTTGAATCATAATACCCATGAAATAAATAAAATTATATGAATATTTAAATACCCATAACATTCATAATAATCATCATAAAATAAATTCATGGGTAGTATATACACCACATAGAAGAAATAAGTGGTGAATATGACATGTGTCTCACTGAAACAATAGTGAGATGAAAATCTCATATCCAATTGGTATCTTTTGAATCATAATCCCCATGGTATAATAACATCAAATTTAACTTTAAAAATCACTAAAATAAATAAATTCATGATATATCATGTCCAAGTATCGGTATATTTTAACACACAAAATAAACAAGCGGTTAATATGGCATGTGTCTCCCAAAAATAAAAGAGAGACTAAAAATCTCTTACCACTTTGGTAACTTTTGAATTGTAAGACCCACCAATAATAAAATTAAATAAAGAATTAAATATAATTAGAATAAATAAATCATTATATAAAATGTCAATTTCTTGGTATATTCACTACACAAATGAAACGAGTGGTGAATATTGCATGTATTCCTCATAAATAAAAGAGAAACTATAAGTCTCTTACCTAAAATACTGAATTTCTTAATAAATTTTATAAAATAATGTATAAAAATATAGTTTTATTATATATATATATATATTAAAAAACCATTATCATATATATCATACAATATATGATTTACTTATGACCTTTTATTGCCCATTTATTAATAATTCCTTCTAAAAACATGTTTCGTGTAATAACTACTTTGTTTTTCATATATGTTTCAGTTTTTTATTTTTGGACATTTTAGATTGATAATGGTTCTATAATATCTATAATTTTAAACATGATAAAAATATTATATATATTAATTATATATTTATTTAGAGTAAATCATAAAATGTGCATATAGAAAATGAATTATACTATTCGTGGAGACTGTAGGTCGTATATACGCATGAACGTTGTCTCCTTTTTCTTAATGGAAGGAATGAAATAAATTTATATATTACTTAACCTTTATAAAACCATTTTTATATCATATATATCATATATATTAATTTCATATATCCATATTACCATCCATATAAAAATCAAATGAAAAAAGTTTCACACCACTTCGAGAAGATTGTAGTCCACACGTATACTCGAGAAATGTAATCATTTTCCAATGGATTTTATGGTTAGAAGTTATATGTGATATTATAATTAAAGGAGTATTAAAATTTCATAAATATCTTATATAAAAAAGTTAATCATTATCTCTAGTCATGATTGGCGGTGATGGAAAGCAAATTACATCGGTTCAAGAGGCTATAGTCAGTCATTGACATGATCGAAAATTTTATTTCCCGTTTGATGGAATAGGATATGGATATAGGTTATTCATATAACATAATAAAATATAATTATACAGGATATAATATTTTATTGTATTATCATTTTTTAAGAATATTTGAAAGATTTTGAAGAAGAAATAAAATGAAAATGTTCGATTAAGAACGATACCTCTTCTTTTGGACAACCTCCATATGTTAGCACTAAAATCTTTCTTAAGAGGGTTTAACAATCCAACTAAGGCCTTTATGATGTGGTAATTGAAGTATGTAATATATTTGGGTAGGTATTATATGAACTTAAAGACATTATATTAGTGAATAAGAGGCAAGAGGGGGTGCCCTTGAATTTTATGAAAAGAAAACAGTATACCTATGATTGACACATGCCAAAAGGAACCAAAATGGATCATTATTAAACCTTAGATAATATAAGATCCAAATATGGTCATAAAATAGGAATTTGAAAATATTTTAGATCATTTTAACCCTTATCATTTTATTTTAACCTCCAGGAAAACTAGTTTTAATTTTAACAAAGGTAATTAATTTTTACTATTCATTACGAAAAAAAATTGTTAACCTTGATATATAATATTAATTATGATGATTAAAAAAAATTATCCACATTTAAAATTTTAATTCACTTATTTTGAAGAATTATATTTAAAATTAATCTCATAGACATGATGAAGAAGTGGTTCTCCAAACAAATTTTTTTCGTAAGTATAAAAAGTTTTAATATCAAAATTCAATTTGAAATTGATTAAAATGACCTAAATTGAATTAATTATGATATAATTGAACTAATTTTACTTTTAAAACCAATTAAAAAAATTAATTTTAATTTACATAAATTTAAAATATGTTTTAACAAAAAAAATTCATTATTCATTAAAATTTAAAATTTTCAGAAAAATCCTAAAAAATATCATTTATGAGAATTTTGAAATGTCAATTCCAAAAAAAATTAGTTTTTAAAATAAAGTTTCTAAAATTGGAAAAATTAAATTTATTATTTATTCATAAAAATAAATAAAATCAATTTTTTAGAAAAATGTGTTTTCGAAGCATATAAAGAGTTTAAAAAACAGTAAGTACATATTTAAAAATATATTTTATTTATAAAAAACCTTCATAATTATTTTTAAAAAATTATTTATTCCTATTAAAACCACCATGTTTAAAGTCTAGGTTATAATGGTTTTGTTTAAATAATAATATTAATAGCATATCACAGTTCATTAAAACATGATGTTGCATTTAACTCAAGCTATCGAAAAAAAATTAAATTTATTTGAAAAAAATATTTTATAAAATATGGGGGTGTTACATAAATATTTCCGAAAAACATAGTTGAGTAGGTATCAATTTTTTTTTATAGTGGAATGAACATCAATATTTTATTCACATAATTATCTCATTAGATATATATAAATCCTTAACCAATGCATTGGAGATAATTATAGGATCCCATACATCATAATAATAATGATCAATACATTTTTTTCTATAAGAAATTGAAAACATTCATAAATCCAACATCAATTAATTAACTCATTGAAAATATATCGGTTTCATGAAAACTTTTCCTATAACAATCCATAAATCATCCATACAAGGAATTTGGATAGTGGGTTAAAAATATTTCTAGTGTAACATAAGTATAATTAAGGATGTCAGTATAGATGAAATATAACTCTTTAAAATTATTGGATAAATCACTTCAAAATAAGAGGGAATACACAATTTTTGAAAGGCTTGGAAATTCAATCAATGTTTTTTCTTTGAAATAAAATACTTATGATTGATAAAATATTTTAAAATTATCTTTTAGCATCAAATAAGAGGTTTTTTAAAAAATGATAATAGACATATTCATTAAAAAATAAATTCTTTTAGATGAAAAAATAACACTAAATATTTATTTCATATGGAAAAAAATCCTTTCAAACCCTTTAAAAATAAATAATTCATTTTTAAAATCAAACTTTTACTTTTGTAAAATATAATGAAGTTCATTTTTTTTAATTTACTAAAATTTAATAAAAAATTAAAAACCATTTTGAAACATGAAAAAGATTCTTAAAGAAGAATACTCATATGGTGATAGAAAATTTAAAATTTATTTTACAAAACATTTTTACAATACTCATAAAAGATGAAGGTATGGGTCACATTCAAAAGTCATTTCCAAAAGGTTTATTGGATACTTCTGAAAACATTTAATTTTAAAATGGATATTCAATATTTAATCCTTGAAAAATATATCAATATTTATTAGAGAAAATGTGCGGTGGATGACAACATAAAAGATCATGAGCATAAAACCTTATGAATATTTCAAAATACCATTTTTGAAAACACACATCATGAAATGGTTTAAAAACTAGTTTTTAAAATATGAGAAATCAAATATGAAGGTTTTATGAGATAACATATAATTATGTTTACAGATATAATGGATGATGTTGTTGGGAAGGGGTAAATTGACATTGAGGAGAAACCAACCTTAAAGCATATGAGTATAATTCTTAAAAATGATAAATATTTTTGAAATAAATTCATCATGTTGGAATAATTGTATTTAAAAGTGATTTTGTACAATATAGAGAGATAAATTAAAATTAAATAAAATATTAGTATGAAATAAATTATACACAAAATAATGATTTTCAAGAAGAATCATTATAACTCAAAAAAGTGTATTGAATTAAGAAACACCCTTAAGGTAATGGTAACATTATAATCACAAGAACATAAGAGGGACGCCATTAAATGGTGTTATAAATATTTTTAAATGAAATATAGTAACTATAATTGATGTAAATATGGTGGTGATTAAACCATTTAAAATCAAATATGGTGCACAAAATCAAACATGTGTCATAGAGTTGAAAATATAGTTAAACAACCCCTATAACATTTAAATCATTCAAATTGAAAATAAATGGAAGGTAGATGATGAGATGGATTTTTAAATCCATAATATTTTATGAAAAATTATGATAAAATAAATCCATGGCCAATATATGCATTATAAAAATGAAACCGGTGGTGAATACCCATCTTATTGCAATGAATAAAAATTGAAATGTAACTACCCTTGTCGTTAATCCCACCAAACCAAACTTCATATAACCTCATGTATAAAAATATAACTATTGTTATCAAATATTTCATAAAATTATTCATACCTATAACCTTTAATAAGATTCAATTATAATAATTTAATACAAATATATTTGTTATCTATATTATATTTTCATCATTGGGTGTTAGAACATTTTATTTCTTAATTCAGGAAAGTACCAATGTGACAATTCTTACATATTGGTTCAAATTTATTCATTTTTAGATTATTAAAGATAGAATGATTATATTTTTTTAATGATTCCTCATGTCGCATTTTCATTAGTTAAAAGGTACAGATACAATTTTATGAAAATGGGAATCACGATAAACTATTTTGTGCATTCTTAATAATGGAAAGGGGATATATTAAATAATGTGTTAAATATTAATAAAACCATTATGTAATATTTATAACATACAAAAAATATTATTATATTATATTATAATTATATAATATTCCTTAATTATTCATGATATAATAATTATAACATTATTCACAAATGTTCTAAAACTAACTCAAATAGAAGTGGGTTATAACGATTGAATGAGTAAGGAATTATTTTAATGTAAGAATAAAATAACTTTTAAAAAATATTAAAAATTAAAAAAATATAGTATATTTTTATTAGTGTATTTATTATAACCATCCATGAATGGTGGGGATGAAAAATGAAATTTTTTGTTCATAGAGGTAGTTCTCCACATGTATCTATGATTAACATTTCCTTTGATCAAAAAATAGGATAGAATTAAGCTACATGATAAATTGTAAATTAAGAATAATAATTTTAAAATAGGTTAAAATTTTAAATTGTCAAATATTTTTTTTTACCAACCATGAGAAGCGGTGATAAAAAATAAACCATATCACTTTGTAGATGTGGTAGTTTTCATGTACGCATAATCGATGTTGTTTTGTTTTTCTTATTGGATGGAAAGGATGGAATAATGACTTATCAATTAAAATAAAAACATTTTAGTATATTTATCATAATTATTTAATTATATTAGGGTGTCTATAAGATGTTTATAAGAGGTATATTAAGAATAAAATATTACAGATTAAGAAATAATAACATTGAGAACTTGAGATTTCTTTTGAAAATATCCTAAGAAAAGGTTGCCTTTAGATAACTAATCGATAGAAAAAGTCATATAAACATAGTAGGGGATTATATTAGGAAACAATGGTAGTGTCTTAGGTGTACATCAGATGAAATATGTGTATCCGGAAGTGGTTTAATGGTTCCCCTTTTTTAAATGAATAGAAGGGTAATTTTGGAATTACCCATTACATTTCAACATTGTTATGTCACTATTCAAGGGTCAAGGGAACCAAAAATTTAAAATAATGGAGTTTAGGTTTATCTTGGGTTTAAAAATCATTAAATATGAATTTTCACACATATTTTAAACATGTTTCAGGTCATTTACCACAATATTGTTTACATTTTACCTTTTTTATCTTAGTAACCAGTTTTTACCCAAGTAAATTATATTTTATTAAAAATATAAGGTAACCCATATTAATAAAAAAATTATTGAAAATAAAATTTTAACCATTATCATGGTCATTAAATTAATCTTAGTAATCATATTTTTATAAATAAAAGTTAAAATGGACTTTTTACATAATATGAACATGTCGATATGCAATATGAAATCTTTTTTCAATAATTAATTTCTATGTGTAATGAAATATAATTTTTAATATATGTGAATAAAAATAGTTTTATGATTAAAATATTATCTAAGTTTCCAAAATGTTAAACATATGTTTTATAATTTCAAGAAATTAATTTTTAAATAAATTATTTTACTTTATAAATTTAAATTTTTACATAAAAATGTTTTAGAAACTCTTAAGTCATTATTGTATTATAATAATGTCATAAATTAATGGAAATATAAAAATTCATATTTTTTCACTATTCTCCTAAAAATCTATTATTTTGGAATAAATCTCAAAAATTCAACCAAAACTAATTTTGACATTATAAATTTAAAAAATGAAGTTCATTTTAAAAAAATATATTTTCTAAAATTTATAAATTTACTTTTAAATAAAAATTCAATATATAAATAGAGAATAATTTTGTTAAAAAAGTCCCTTTTAAAACATTAGGTTTTCTTAATCCTATTTTGTATTCATTTCTAATTGATTAAAATATTTTTATTTACCGGAGGTTTCATTATTATTAAATTTTCTTAATAATATCTATATAATATGATGCCCCTCAATTTTTTTGGTGTTACATGTGAGATAAAATATCCAGTGATGTTTATTTAAAGGAAAATATAGTATTAAATCATGGGATTTTACATTCACCCACTTAAAAAAATTTCATCAACCCAATTTTGTTTATTAATTACTAATGAAAGAAGTTAATGGATCCATAATATACTCATTATATTTTTTTTAATCAGAAATTATCCTTAGATTATTAGAAACTAATAGACTAATCATTTCCAATATATTGGTCATGTATTGATATTTCTCTTTTATCTCAAAAATTTATACCAAATATGATTCTTTAATAAGTAATAATATTTTCTAGGGAAATTCCTTTCACTACATCATTTTCATGATCCCATTATCAACCAACTAATAAATTCAAAATGTTCATGATAATATCTAATGAAATCTGATTAAATGATCATATGAATATGAAAACACAATCCAAATATGTCTTCACTAATGTCTCCCTCATTTCAACCTATAAATTGGTTTTGTTCAACTAGTATATAATTATATAAACATATCAAACCTTAAGTTTAACCTAGGTTCTCAACAATTATTTTCCTATTATGTTTTATAACCTAATTAGTTATATGTTACATCATTAACTTCTATTTAAATCCTTCATAATGGTTCATAAACTGTATGTGAATCCCCAAAGGATATCACTTGGGTGTGTCAATCCAGTTTTGTAGTCTTAGGACCACTCATCTTGAATTGATTGATGATTCAGTTCATACTCAACCAACCATTTTCATGGTATTACCCATATGTGATTCATTTCGACAACTGCATCCACCTGCCATTATCCTGATGGGTATGTAATTTTTAGGAAGGATAAACAATATTTAATTTACCAAAATATTAAGATGTTTTCTATTTCATAGATTTATCCTAGTGTTTTCAATGGATTTTTTTATCCTATTATCCAAAAATAACTAACCAAATACATAAAAATAACAAAACCTTTCTCTGAAACTGACTAAGGCATCCTAGACCCGCACTCCTGATCCTGGTGCTAAATACACATTCTTTAAACACTATCCTTGATAAAAGGTGAGAAGATCCAAGATATACTTATATATATTTCAATAATTTATTCACTATATCTCAAAATAATCACATAATAATTGAAATATGAATGTTTATTGTCTTTGACGTCTATCGATATAAGAAACACATTTTACAACACTTGTGAATATTTCTCCATAATTGAGCCATATTTGACTCTATTATAGACTTAACACAAGTTATACTCATCTTCATTACTTGGGAAATTGGAACATAAGAAAAGGGTGATCTCTAATGTCCAATAAGGGAGAATTCATCAACATTTAATCAAGGTTTAGATCATAAGCATGGGAGAAAACATGATTAGAGAAGAAATCTCTTATTAAAAATAATATGGAACAATAAGAGTTATAAATAAGCTATGATATCCATATAAGTAATCTAGAAAGAGAAAACATATACCACATAATAATACTATAGAAATAAAAGTCCATAATCATAATCCATAGAGCCAAATCACATGTATAAAGATATGTAATTTTATGAAAATGGCACTAACATAGAAGTTGAAATCATAAAATAGTGGTGTAGAATCACTACTTTTTCATATAAAATGTTGGTTTGGGAATCACTAACTAATTCCCATAATGTAAGTGGAATCACTACCTGATTCCCATAAACATCGTGGAGCTGACATCCATACATGACTCTCATAACATAATGGATTGAAAATCAATTCTTGAATCCCATAGTAAAGTGAGAATCAATATCTGATTCCTATAATTATCTCATTATATATAAATCCTTAAAAATCATTATATGGAAATATAGGACATAAAACTTGATAATAATAATCATCCATACATATGTGTGCCACTATAATTTGAAAACATTCACACTTCAGACATCTCTTAATTAACCCATGTAAAAGAGACAGGTTTCATGAAAAACATTTCTAGAACATTCCATAAGTCATCCAGAGAAATAAGATGGATGGAGGATTTAAAATACCACTAGTGTAACATAAAGATCACTAAGGATGTTTTCATAGATTAAAAATAACTTTTTATGATCATTGGATAAATCACTTGAAAAATAAGAAGGAATAACCCTTTTTTTGAATGCTTAAAAACTTCTTAAAAATGTTTTCCTTAATATGAAATACTTGATCTTGGTAAATCATTTTAAAATGATAAATTAAAACCAAATAAGTTGGATTTAAGGAAAAATTATAAGTAAAATATTCTTTAAAATACTTTCTTTGAGAATATATAAAAACATTAAAGATTTCTTTCGTAAGAAAAAACCCAATCCTTTAAAATTTATTTAAAAAACAAGAATTCCTTTGTAAATACATAATTTTACTTCTATAAAATAAAAGAACATTTAATTTTATTTTCAAAATAATAAAGAGTTAAAATAATTAGGAAGAACATTTTATAAGATATAAAGGATGCCTCTTAAATAAGAATTTTCATATAGTGATAGGAATTGTAAAATTGATTTTAGAAAACAGATTCACCATAGTCATAAAAGACAAAGTTATAGGTCACATTAAAAATGTAATTTTTAAATAAGTAAATTTAAGTCTTTTTAAAACATTTAATTTTAAAAATTATGGTCTATAAGAGACCTTTGAAAAGTATAAAAAAAATTAGAGGAAATTTAGAGTGGAAGATAAATCATATTATCATGAATGGGAGATATTTTAAATATATAAAAATACCTTTTTTGAAAACCCACACTATTATAAGGTTCAATTAAACATAATTTTGAATAAATTAGAAGTTAAATATGATGTCATGTGAGATTAAACATAATTTTGATTTCAAATATAAATAATAACATTTATGATAATGGTAAAATATAGACATGGCAGAGAAACCATCATAAAAAAGGTTGATAATTATTCTAAACAAATATATACTTTTGAGAAATAAACTAATCAAGGTTAAACAATTGTATTTAGAAGATAGTTTTCCTATATATGAATAGATGGTAAAATTAAATAAAATTTTATGGTGGAATAAATCAATCTTGGAATAAATAAGTTCAATAAAAATCGTTAAAACTCAATGAAAGGGTATTAAGTTATGAAACACCATTACGGTAAAGGTAATATAAGAATCAAAAGAATGTAAGTGGAATAATAGTAAATGGTTTTTAAGATAACATGAACGGAAATATATTCATTATAAATAAAGTTGATAAGGTATTTAATACTCTATATAAAATAAAATATGGTGAACAATATCAAACATACCTCATGGAATTTAAAAAATAGACAAATAACACTTAAAACATCAAAATATTTTGAATTAAAAATACATAGAATATAGAATAAGGGATGGATTTTTAAATAAATATAATATCATGATAAATTTTTATATTAGAATTAAATTTCCAATAAATATTTCACAAAAAGAACATAATTGGTGAATATTAATCATATCTCAATTAAGAAAAATTGAGATGCAAAATCCATTGATTTTAATCCCAGTAATCCGAACATTCTATAAGATACTTTATAAAGAAATAATTATATTAATCACCTATTTAATAAACTTATTAAACCTATAACCTTTTATAAACTTAATTTATAATCATTTTTTATAAATGTATTATTTAGTTATATATTACTCTCATCATCAAATCTCAAAACATTTGATTGTTTGTATTCATTAAGAACGGAGGTGATGAGGTATATTTATAGTGATTAGTTAAAAGTTCATCATTACAAGATTATTTAAGAAATAATAATCATATTTTTCAATTATTTATCATTTCCCATTTTTATAAGGTGAATCACATGGATACAGTTTTGTGAAAATTGAAATTTTAATGAACTATTTTCGGCATGTTTAACGATCAAAGGGGATATATCAAAAAAATATGTTAAATATAAATAAATAATTTTAATAATAATTGAAAATTATTAAATATATAATTATTAAATGATTTTATAATTATATAATATTCCTTAATCATTCATGATATAAATAGTATAATATTCATCACAAAAGTGGTAAAATCAATGAAAATGGGACCATGTTGTAATGATTTTATGAGTAATGAATTTTTTTCCTTCAATGATAATATAATATTTAAATAAGAATAAATATTTAATAAATATCATATATATTTATTAAATTCATTCTTAGAACCATTCTTCAAGGCCGGTGATGATAATTAAAATTCATCATTCGTGGAGGCGGTAGTTCACATGTACATGTGATTAATGATTCCTTTTCTCAATAGATGGGATGGAATTAAGGTAAATAATAAATTATAATTTTAAAATCATAATTTTGGAAAAAAAAATATATTAATTCATCGAATTAATATTTTTTTACCATTATTGAGATGCATTTATGAAAAATGAACTACATTGCTTCGTGAAGGTGGTAGTCCACACGTACACACGATCGACATTGTTTTATTTTTCGAAGTTTATTAAAAGAATTGAATAATGGTTTCCCCAATAAGAGAAGAATATTTCAATGTATTAAAAATAAAAAAATTACTATATTATGGTGTATGTAAAATGTTTGTAAGTGATATATTAATAAGAAAATACTAAGGATCAAGAAATACTCATGTTGACATCTTGAGATTTATATTAGAAACTCCTTGGAAATAGAGGAATTTGGATAAATAATTGGGACATTAGGCTTATAAATGTGCAATGTTATTATAGGAGGATATAAATATTATAGTTTTTTGAATAAGTTAGATAAAATATTTTCTTCATGATGTGGTAGAATTGAACCCCTTTTATTTCTTAAGAGAAGGGTGATTTGGGAAGTACCCATTTCAATTGAATAATGGTATGTCACTATTCAATGGTAAAAGGCTCCATGAGATTAAATTAATAAATTTTGGGATAATATTGGGTCTATAAAGCCACGACAATGATTTTTCACACATATATTATATATGTTTCAAGTCTTTTACCACTAGATTTTTACATTTTTCATTTATGTTCTTATATTTTTAACTAGTTTTTAACCAAATAATTTCTATTTTATTAAAAATAAAAGGTGAACCCTCTTAAAAAATATATTTTATGAACCTAAATTTAATATATATATATATATATATAATATGATTCAATTTCTAAATAATATAAAATTAATGTTTATGTTAAAAGATTTAACATATGATAACATATTTTGTAGAAAAAATATTACTTTCACCATTAAGTGTTTTTAATCTTATATGAAGTTAATTACCAATTAAAATAGTGATAATTTATTTTTAAACATTTTTAAACATAATATACAATTAATTATATAAAATATATCCATTTAATTTATTTTATAAAAATTTTCCAACAAAAAAACAAATGTTTTTGAAAATAATGCTTTCACCATTATCATAATCATTAACATAATCTTGGTAATCATACTTTTTTACCTAAAAATGAAATTGACCTTATCAAATAATATGAAATTTTTTATTGAAAATATAAAATCCATTTTATATTTAATTTATACACATGATGAAACTATTTTTTAATATAAGTGAATAAAAATGGTTTTCAATGTAAAATATTATCTATCTATCCAAAATACTAAAAATGAGTTATAAATTCAATAAATTATTTCTAAATGATATATTTATATTTTTCAATTTATATTATTTCTAGAATTAATGGTTTCAAAATATTTTAATTCATTCTTGTATTATGATAATTTCATAAAAGTGATCGTATTAGCCAAATCGTTATTTTTTCACTATTATTCAAGAAATCAATTATTTTAGGAAAAATATAAAAAATTTACTATAAAATTTTGATATGATGAATTCAAAAGATAAATATATTTTAAAAAATTATAATTATAAAATTTATAAATTTACATTTTAAATGAGAACATAATATATAAATAAATTTTTTTAAATGACCTTTAAATACTTTAAGTGTTTTTAATCCTATTTTTTATAAATTTATAATTGATTAGGAACTTTTTATTTACTAGTGGTATTGTGATTAATTGATTTTATTAATAATATTCATCTAATATGACACTTATCATTTTAATTTTTTGGTGCATGTGAATTAATAGATCGAACCATTTTTATTTAATGATAAATATATTCTAGAATCTTGTTGTGTTGTAATGTAGGATTTTACTCCATGCTCACTAGTGGTGCATGAAAAACTACCAATTGAGGAATTTTTATATATCATGAAGTAGATAATGAAACTCTATAAAATATAACATTAAATATCATATATAATCATGAAATAAAAAATTATATCAAGTATTAAAAAATATAGAATTATATGTTAGGAAAATGATCCGGAAGGAGATCAAGGTGTTGGAAGGAAAAGGAATTTTACAAGGTTTGAAGTCAGTGAATTTTTTTCCTTGTGAATATTTTATATTTTTAGAGAAAAATAAGGTATCTTTTGAAAAAGGATGCATACCATTCAAGGAGGGGAAACTAAACCTGGTGAACACATATTTTTTGGGATTACACTAGTACATTAAATTAAAGGATCACTATATTATGTGACATTTATTTATGACTCAACATGGAAGGTATGTCTTTAATTTTTGAAAAGAAAAAAAAATTATTTACCATTCTTCAAAAATGGTAGGCTTTGGTGGAGAATGATTCAAGATCAAAACTGAAATGCTTGATGTCTAACAATAGAGTAGAGTATGAAAATATATACTTTTGGGAATTTTGTGATAATAATGGAATTAATTTGGAGAAGACCATTCCATATACACTATAATATAATGGTTTGTCTCGGAGTATGAATAGGAAGTTAAATGAACTTTACATGAGTATGAGATTATACTCAGGATTACCCAAGACCTTCTCTATAGAGGCATTGAATTTGGAAGCATATCTCAATAACATGAGTCCATATATACCAATGGTAGAATGTCTCTCATTTATGATCCTTTGGTAGTTTTTCATATGTACACAGAAGTGTTAATTTATGGAAAAATCATGATACTAAGTCTAAATAATGTTTCTATATTGGATATTGGGTTGATGAGTTTCAATATCACTTCAAGGAATATGAGAAAAATAATATTATTAGAGACATAATTTGATATTTAATGAAGGATTCATGTATAGTAATATTATATAATTGAATAATGCATTTGGGATAAAATATCTGGGTGTCAGGAGCAAGAAGAGCATAAAGTAGTATCAGAGCATGTGCCAACAAAACTAGTGGAGCATACTCCTTAGGTATAGTTGAAGAGATTAACATGGATGATAATACCTATATAGAGGTTTTAATGATCCCTAAGATATTTTTTATTGGCTTATGGTGGACATCATAAATGATTCCAATAGGTAATGTAGTTGAATGAGACAAGTAAGTGAGAGATGGGTATGAAGGATAAAATTTATTCATTTCATCAAAAAAATTGTAAGAAAAAAATGGTTATATCAAGTCATTTAAGAGTATGATGGTAAGATGCGATACAAGGAAAGGAAACCAGTGAACACATATCAATAGAAGGAAGGTACAGATTTCACTGATATTTTTATATATATAGTGAATCTTATCACTATCTGAGTTATCTTAGTATTGTTCCAATAAAGAATTTACATACAGATCATCTTGATTTAAATACTATGTTCCTCTACATATAATTGGAGGATAAAATTTATATTTATCAACCTGAAGAGTATGGTTTGTAAAAAATGGACTGCCTAATGTCAAAACTCCAAAAATGTTTATATGGGTTAATGTAGTAATTGAGGTAATTGAACAATAATTTCTATGTATTAATGGGTAAAAATTCATAAAATTGTGTGAAATAAATTATTTATTCTATTTCAAGAATTATGGTGATGGATACAATATATTTTTTCAATATATAAATGAAATTATCAGTATAGGATAATGTATGTTGAGGATTAATGAGATAAAAGGGAATCTCACTGAGGGGTTCAAGATGAAATATCTTAGAGAAGCTTGTAATATTTTGAGGACGATGATCAAGGGATACAATATATATGGAACTATGATGTTTTCATAACATTACTACATTGGAAGTTATTTTATTAGATTTAGTACAATAGAATAAAATCACATTTCTATTCCCCTAGGAGGATATTACAAATTATCAAAGGAAAAAAGCACCCAAGAAAATAGACAAGGTTGGGTAAAAGGTAAAATTACCTTATGCATTAGCTATTGAAAGCATAAAGTATTCCATGGTTTTTAACTAAAATAATATTTCTTATATAGAGGGATTTGTGAGTTGGTTCATGGATAACCCCATAAAGTAGTATTGGGAGGATTTTAATTGGATAGTGTCATATTTCAATGGAACAAATAAAGTATATATGTGATTTGGGAAAGGAAATTTATTACTGGGGTATAAAGATATTGACCTTGGTGGTGGTGTCACTAGAATGAGGAGTACCATTGGTTATGTGTTTACTTGTGTAAAAACTATAGTGATCTTTATATCTCAATTATATAAGTTTTTGATTCTATCTACCATAGAGGTAGAGTACATTACTTTAATATAAGTTTTAAATGATATTATTTTTCTAAAGAAAAATATGGAGGATCTAGGTATAAAAGGAGAGGAATCTTTTTTACATTGTGATAATTAGAGTGATACACATCATGCAAATAAACAAATTTTTCATGACCTGAAAAATAATATTATTTTGAAGTACCACTTTATTATAAGATTAATACAAATATAAATTTTTTTATATTAAAAAATATTTAAGGAATAAATAATATAGTGTAAATTTTAAATAATATAATAGAGATTGAGATGTTACTAAAATTGTGTGCCTCTATTTATCTCCATTGATGAAAGGAGAATGAGATGAAAAAACAGAAGAACATTGAGGGAGTGTGGAAAGTAAAAAAATTATTCTTTCATTAATCACTAGCATAAAACTAAATATTTGATGGGTAAGCAACCATTGGTGAGTAAAGAAGAGGAGAAACTCAAATTAAGTAGGTTGACTAAATCTAGAAACATAAAAAGTGGTTAGTTTGATAGATTATTCTCCATGTGGGATATTATTGTAATGCTAGATCTTGATCTATTATATAAAGTATGAGAAAATTAAAATCATCCCATACTATAAACTTTCTCAAAACTCTCACGGTTCGATAGGGTTACTATAGTAGATCTGATTAGAGACACTAATAAGGTTACTGTATCATTGTGGATTTTATTTCCATCATTATTATGGCATAGTGCGATGATGATTTGGATTTGGAACTATGAAAATATAGGTTAAAATAGAACCACATTTCTTTATAAACTCATTTCAAGACAGTTTTTATGGACCTTTTGTTTTTACCCTCCATTTTTCTATCAGAAATATTAGATATGTTCTTCCTCTCCATGTAAATTGGGATTTCTACAAAACCATTTAAATCATATATTCTTGTTCTTGGTATCCTTCTTTATTTTTCTTCATTTTACTATTTTTCTAGAATCAATTATTGTTCATTCTCTAGTTATTTCTGTAATAGTGATGATGTGGTAGGAGTGAGATTTTGGTTTTTATGTCACTAAAATTAAAAGATAACATTGAGGAAAACTAAATAAGGGAGGTGAAATAAGTGAAACATTGTAGCAAGAGATAGGTAAATGGAAATGAATAAAAATACAAACAATAAAGTGGTTAAGATAATAGAAAATAATTGGGGTTAAATAGATAATATATGGGAAAAATATATTAAATATAATGAAAATATAAAAAATATATTGTAATTAGTATACTCTATAAATATATAAAAACAAAATACATATAAACCCTTTCTTCCTTTCTTGGATAGGATATGGAAATGGATAATATAAAGAGAATACAGTAATCTCCTTGAGATATTTATATAAATTTATATTAATATATTGTTCAGTGACAAATTATGATAATTATCAAAATATGTGAAATTATATAAGTAGACACTTTAAACTATAAGGAAATTAGAGGATCACATAGTCATCCCCCAAAGTGAGATATGCTCCACTGTAGTAAAATATAATAATTCCTCAAAATCTTAAAGATTCAGGAAACTTATACATCCCAAGAAATCCTAGAAGTCATTTTGAGACATGGGAGTATGTTTCAATTTGATTCCCCTAAGTGTGTTTAGTAAAATATCATTGTATAAATCATAAGTAACAAGAGTTTTACTTCAACTAACCAACCAATAAGTGAAATACCCATAAGGATTTCTTGAATAATATCTTTAGAAGGTTGAAAAACATATATTTATCATTTAAATTTTTATTCTTAAGATAGAATAAGAATAAGATGTTACCATTATATTTATGAGACCATTCCTAGAAATGGGAAAAGTATTTTCAGATATAAATCAAGGGAGATAAATTCATATTTGATATAATTAAATCCATAAATCATGGAGTTTAATATAATTATTTTCAGGGAATATTTTCTATTAAAAGTTATTTGATAATCTTTATTAGGAAGTAAGAGGTATATAAAACATAAGAGAACCTAAATATTTCATGGTTGATAATAAGGAGGAAATAACCACTTCATAGTATAAAAAACATCAAGAGATATAGAGTGTGTAAAACACATATCAAGGGTATCTTACCTAGAGTTTCTCCCTTTTATCATCAATCCATCGATTTTTAGGATAAATTTGCTACCAAAAACATTGATGTATTCATTTTTGAAGAAAATGATACATTATATATGAATATTAGTGAAAAAAATTATAATAATAAGAATAACGAAACATATAATCATTGATTAATTTGAATCAAGTATAGAACGGAGTATTTCCAAAATCAAGGGAATAAACCCCACTATTTTTAGTCGCAAAATGCTATAGGATGATTATATAAATCCTATACATAAACCAAAAATTATACTTACATCCCAATTGAAGGTGGTTGTGAAAAAATAATTTATGATTCTCATTGATATTAGGATCATATTATCAATTTTTTGAATCAATTGGTTCAACCCACATGAATTTGTGTCAAATAAGGAGGCATAATAGAGATTAAAAATGAAAGAAATAAATTGATCCCAAGAAGTAAGGTTATGATATGAAGAGTGTATAGAAATTACTAGAAGTTAAATATAGTGACAAGGAATTAACACATTCCACTCATATTCATAAATCAAAACTATAAATGATAGATGTAAATGAGTTTTATTTCTTTTTAAACTATTATTTTGGTTACAATTAAACAGTAATGGATCTAGTAGACCAATACAAAAAACATTCACATAAATGTATGAAACCATTGAATATTTTATCAAATCCATAAACATATATAAGGGATTGGAGACATTCCAATGGTGTATAACACATGAATTTCAGGACATGGAAGAAGAATTCATGTAAATGTTCATGGTTCATTTTTCAAAATATGGAAGATATTTTGATTTATTCATTATTAACCTTGTTTTGGTACTTAAATGTTGTGTTAAAAAGTGATTAGTACTAACTTGGGAAAAGTTAAACTTTATGGTATGAGATATAATCATCCTTGGACACTAGAATTTAATACAAAGAATAAAATTTGACCCTTCTAAGATAAAAATTATATAAGAGATACTCATATAAAATACTATGAAATGGATTTTAATATTTCTTAGACATACATGTTTCTATCATTTCTTGGTCATATATTTTTTCAGGACATCTCATCAACCCATCCAACTAATGTTAAATGAAATTATATTCCACATTATTAACTCATGCCTGGATTCCTTTTTTTGAAATGAAACTTAGTTTCTTCCCAAATAATGATATCTCTTAATTGGGATAACATCTTAAAACAAATAAGTGATTCTAGTGATTTCACCATGGGAGTAGCTTTAGGATTTTGGGTTGATCATATATTTTGACCAACTTATATTTCAAGATATACTATTAAAAAATATCAAGTCAATTACACTACTCAAAATAAAGAATTCTTAGTTGTGGTCTTTTATTTTGAAAATTTTAGATCCTATATAGAAACATACAAGGTAATAGTATATATGAATCACACTAAATTAAGATACTTATTTAATAAAAATGGATGATTTTATTTGATATTTTACTACATAAGTTTGAAATAATTATAAATTATTAAATGGGATCAGATAATATTGTGGTTGTCTACTTGTGAAGAATGAAATTAAAGAATGTTGAGGAATAGGTGGAGACTGAAATAGATGATGAGTTCTTAGAGGAGAATCATTATCATATTTTTTTGCAATATCGTCCGTGTTTGGTGGATCTATATATATTTTAAAGGAAAAATATTTCTATATATGTATTTTCTAGGATGTTTTATTCATTATTTTAAGTGATTTTTAGTTAATTTTTCTAAAGGGGTACCCTTGTTAAGCCCCTCTTAATCCTTTTAAGATAATAAGATAAATTAATGGAGAAGTGGTGGATGAAAAATAAATTATATGGTCAAAATTAGAGAGATGTTTTTTAGAAGAATATAACACCAAAAAATATTTCACAACAACACACTTCATGATGATGTTCTTTTAATCCCATGGTGTTGAAAAACAACTAAAAAACCTTGAATTTGTCTTTTTTAACCATTTTTTCTAGATGATGAAAAATCATGAGTATTTTCATGTCATGGAAAAAATTTTATCACCATTTTAATATGGGTGATTTTATTTATATAAACCATGTAATGGAATCTCCCCATAAAAATATATCATTTTTTCAAAGTCCCTAAATACAGAAAAAATGCTTACACTCAGCAGCCCAATTTTTAAAACTTGTTTTCATAACCTAACCAATATAAATGACCCTACCACCATAAAAATTTCATGTTTCTTCCATGTGATGTAAAATAAGATTTATTTTAAACCAATTACATCCTTTACATCATGTTTATCCATTATATCCCATATTTCAATCTTCCTAGAACCAAAACTATATAGAACAACACATTTTAACTACCCATTTTTTTCTTTGAGAATAAATATATAATACCTATAAACCATGACCACCAAACAATGAATATTTTAACACCCACTAGATATAATCACATTATATAATCAAACCATGACCAATAAAATATCTATTTTTTATTAAGACACAGTGATAAATAATTTTACCAAATCCCCTATCAAAAAAATAATCTTTAATCTTTTTTTAACCTATAAACCATTAACCAATCCAAATAAAAAATAAAACATGGTCACTTTATATGGTTTTTTAAAATCATTCCATTATGTTATGGTGTTTAATAAACCATTTCATGGTTGGAATTTACTTATAAAAAACTAATTTGGATGACCATGAATATAAAAACCCTATTCCCCCTTCAACTCTCTATTTCCCATGGAATCTCCCACAATAACCACATACTCCATCAATGATTCACTAGAAAAACATCTATAATCCTAATATTTTCACATTTCACACTATATAAACCTTAACCCTTCTCATGAACCAGTGTCAACACCATTCCATTGATTCTATTGGTATTTTTTGATCTCATAACACCTATTCATCTTTAAAAATCCTTTAAAGATTTTCTAGGGGTTTGCCTCTAATTATTGTCATAGTTGACATTCCATACACATATATGTCAGGAGTAAGGGCACCCCCCCCCCCATAATCCCCAACCATGAAATACCAATTCCCTAACTATCCCCAACCCAAACCCCTACTAAATAACTATGAATATATCTTTTTGACCTCCAACAATCCCAAACCCAACCCTAATCTTCTACCCACCACCCTCAACGAAACCCATAATCTATCTAGTTATAGTTTTATATTGGGGAATATTTAATTAAATTAGTATCCGATAAAACATAATTGATTCATAAATACTTATTAATAAGACTAAAAAGAAGGTGCCTGAATTACTAGACTTTAGAAAGATATCGAGGTGGGATTTTTAATCCTACTATGTTTACATATAATGTTTTAGAGGTAGTGGTGAAGGAGAACATATTGAAGTTGAATTAAAAGTACATCATGAAATTAAAAAATGGGTCCCACTAAGATATTAGGCATGGGTTCTTGAGTAATATTGAATGTCATAAAAATGTATTTTTTATGGGGAATAAGAATTTTTCTAAAAACCTTTTAGCCTGAATAAATGGCATGAATATATTTATAGAGGTTTATCACATCAGAGGAATATTCTTATTTTGGGATTAATATATTTATACATGATAATTTTTACAAATAAATAGATTTTATGAATGATAGTAAGTAAAAAAATTATGTAGCTAAGTCTAAGAGTTTTTAATTAAAGGATGTAGTGACACGAGTGATTCATATATCCATCACCTACTTCTGGCTACCCAAACAAGACAGTCAAGGGGTTGTTAATTATCTAGACATGTTAATTATATACACTATTTTGAATGGGTTACCATGACACATGTAGAGGATTTTTATTATTAATTTTATGAGTATAAATCATAAGTATAATTATATTATCATGGGAGGTCATTTCTTTAAAAACATTCAAATTCATTTAATTTTTTTAATCTTTGTATCTACTCAATTCCTTTGGGTAGATTCATTTAATTAACCTAAATACCATGAATAATATCGGAATAATAATCAAATTAGTAATTTTATATATTTTTATAGGAGTGCATCCACAACTGCATAACTATTAGTAGTCTACAGAATCTATAACTAAGAAATATGATGAACAACTAAGAAAATTCGTAACCAATCACCCACAACCAGCCTTGGATGACCCTATATTAGAAATTATGGATAAGCATGTGTCTAAAATAAATTACGTAATATTGATGCTTGGGAATACCATAGAGGCTATTAGATTATTTTTTATGAAGAAGAAAGTTATGCTTTGATTAAGGTTGATTCCTCCTCAATCTTCTGGGAATGATGAGTATCAAATTGGCTCCCATGAAATAACTCTAGATCTGGTAGATTCATTATAAATAGCTTCAACACCACCATAAAATGATGTATCATTTATTTCATATATTTATTTTCCACCCTCTCATGTATCTAACCATGAGGTACATCCACAACCTTATCCAAATACAACATAAATGTCCAAAATGTTTTTATTTAGATTTGAGAAAGAAATTCAATCTATTATGATGAAGTGTGATAAAAAATAATGAGATAAATGGAAATAGTAGAACTGATAAGGTAGTACCACCACCTCAAACATCATCTTTCCAACATACCCATGAAAAAGAAACCAATTTCAGATTAGAATTTTGTACTAGAGATAAAATATAATTAAAGAAAATGAATATGATGTGTTAGTCCCAATTTGAATACAGTGGGTTCCCTAGGTGTTTGGGGTATTGTAATAAGATCCACAATGTGTCCATTGAGGCTCATAATTTGGTGGTGAAACCAAAATCCAACATAAATCATGTGGGAGTGTTATGTATTTATTATAAGTCCAATCAGTTCTCGCCCTATCATAAGGATTTTTTAGAGTGAGGTGGTTTTGATCCCCCTGGGGGGTAGTGATCCCTACTAAAGAAAAAACAATTAGGTAGTGAACCAAAGTAGACAATATTATGATATGTGAACTGAATACACAATCCTTTAATATACTTTACCCTAGGTTAATCATTGATGGGGGTATTTTTAGTCCCAATTTGAAAGTAATGTGTGCCCTAGGTGTTCATGGCTATTTGATGTAGGCACCATGGCATGGCCAATGTGCCCCATGACATGGAGGTTGAACCCATGTCCCACATAGGTTTTGGGGGAGTTTTTGTCATATATTATATGTCTAGTAATTTATTCCCCGTCATAGGGACATTTAAGAGTGAGGTGGTAGTGGTCCCCCCTGCTGGGAAGTGAGCCCTGCTAAAGAACAAAACCATGAGGCAATAAGCCAAAGAGGATAAAATTTTGATAGAGGGATTGCATCCATGATTCATGAAACAAAATATCTATCGATTTGTACCTCAAAATATCAAACATTATGTTTTAGTACTCTCCTGATTTCTGTTTTTAAAAGGCACTCTTCTATCCCACCATTTTCATCACTATTAGTTATCAATGATTGTTTTGGATTTCTACATGTTACATAAGGAAACTCATTAAACACAGTTCCCACCTCTATAGTATGGGACTGACTTTGTTTGTTATCAATATACTATAGCCTCAACAAAAATCTCTTTATGCCTATTTTGGAATTCCTCACTTTTCACAGATGATCTGGAATCTCACCACATGGATTGCCACAATGTGGTCCTATCTATTTCATCCTTTCCCATTGAAAAATTACTTATGCTCTAGTGTGTACTACTCCTAAATTAATTAAAAATATAATTAATTGTCTTATTCATACCATATAAATACATATTTACATCAAAACACTCTTTTCATATTAATAACAAATTCCTTAAAATCCAATAGTCCCAACTATCTCCCCATTTAGATTTTTTGACAATGCCATAAAAATCTCAAAAATTCAATATAAAAAATATTTTCTTTTATCATATTCTATAAATTCATTTTATTATCCCACTTATTGAAAAATAAATTTAAAAGTTGAAGAATCGAGTCTTCAAACCTCATCTTTTCACAAACACCTCCTCCCCCTTTTTATCACTTAGAGGGGAAGGATTATATCACAAGGTTCCTTAATAATGATCCTTCGATTAATACACTATTTGTTATGTATGAAAACTTGTTATAGATAATAAGTGACATATAACCAAAGTTATATAAGCTATCCATAAATTCTCATCATGTGAAAATTTTCTCAGAAAATCAAATATTTCTCAATATTGGAATTTCATTAAAAAAAATTAGCATGAGTTTCATACACAATTCTCAACACACCATCAAAAAAATTCAAGTGTAACAAGATAAATTTTCCTTTTTATCAGACAAATATCAAATAAAACTCCTATTTGATAAATATATTAAATATATTCATAATAATGGAGTGAAAGGTCATTTTCATACCTTATTTACATATTTCTCTAGGTTCTCTAGAAATTCCATTTTTGACAATACTATAATGAAAGGAGGTCCATATCAAGGGATGAAATTCAACACTATTCATAATGTAGAAGTACTCCAGGAAAAAATCATCCTATTTTATATCCTAAATTGATATCCTCAAACATATCTTTTAATTTCCTATAATTTAGTGCAAAATATATAAATGATTAAAGGAATAAGAAGGGGCCTATTGTTTTATTAGAAGAACCATTTAGGGTGAGTGTTTCCTCTCATAATTTTATTATTATTCTTTAAAATATCATTACGGTATGTTTTTTCTTAATTTTTGATAGTTTTATTAATTTTTTATATATTATCTTCCCACGAATTAACTCCCTATGTTGAGTTTTTTTCTCCCTCTTAGATTTCTGTTTGTTTAAGTCACCACTTATGAGTGAATCATTATGAACATGAACCAACATTTTTACTTTATTATTTGAATTCACTTATGATTCCTCAATTTATATATTATTTTACAATTTTTCAGGCTAAACCAAACAATCTTTATTTGATTTTCCTATGTTTTTTTATTCCCACATTCTTTCTTGAATACTTTCATCTTGAAGGAATTTTCTTTGATTATATTTTGAGTTTTCATATCATTCATAACACATGGACCTTTTCCTATGAGAATAATCAGGTAAAAAATCCACATGACCTTCTTGACCACATTTAACATATAATTCACTCAATTTTGAAAAAACAAATTGGTGGTAAATTTAGTAGTACTTCTAACCAAAAATTCCTCCTATGACTATTAGTCATTTTTTCACACCATAATTCCCCCTTAGTTCATGTATATTCCCAATAAAATATATATTAAACTAACAAAAGTGGGATTTTTTTCAATACCTTTAAAAACACTTGCAGAACCCTTTGAGTTTTCTATTTCTAAGTTGAATCTAGATTTGTTCAGTTTTATTTTGATGTTATCCTACTACAAAATGAGACTTATTTTTTCTAGGGGTTGGGATATTTTTGGAATGTTATATTCTCCTTTTTCTGTTATACTTATCTTATTAATAGATTTAGAGGACTCAAATTTTAATTTTTTATTATTTATTTAAGTCTTCCCTATCTTTGTTACTCTTATATTGATCTAGAATACACATTGATTTCTTATCTACTGATAGTTCTTCTTACCTTATAACCAGCTTATCAATCAAATTTTCCATATTTTTCTCAAGGTTTACTATCCCCATTTAATTATTATTACTCTCATTAATAATAATGGAACTGACATTTATTTCATAACTATATTGTTTATTTAAAAATGATGAATCAATATTCTATTTTCTTCACATTATATTCTTCATTATAAAATTTATGGCAAGATGTTCATTTAAATTATAATTACAATCATTTTTAACCATTTTCCATAAATTTTATATTTACCATATTTGAAATATCTTTAAATAAGGGTAATAATTACAATTAAATACTTATTATATTTCATATTCAAAACTTCTTGGACCTTTTGAGAAAACCCCCCTCTATTAAAACTTGTTAGGATCCTATTGGATTACTAAGAGAGGGTGGGGGGAATTATGTATACCCTTTTTCTTTTAATTTTTACTCCCTTTTAAATTAAAACTCCTCAATCTATAAAGGTTCTAAATTCACTAAAAATAATATATAATCCTTTCCTTATATGGATAAATAAATACAAATCAAACAACATAATATTTACTAGGTTTAGCTACCCATGAATACTCAATTCCATGTTGGTTTGTCCCCCCTACATGGATTCTTCACTATTAAAGAATGTATTACAACACATAATCTATTTTTTAGATCTACTTTCAGAGACTACTAGAAGATAAATCTATTTCAAAATTTTAAACCATCAAACAAATAACATCTTACTCTCATTGCTTCCTCCAACACCACTTGTAAATTCAATCTTCCTCTATAAGAAAGTGGATCAATAAATCTAAACATGTACTCCTTCAATATATTCAATAGAAAATTATAGATTCCTATTGGTCTTGAAACTTTAACTTGACTCTTTATGGTAGGGTTTTTCTCACCTTAAAACATTAATATATACAATATCAGGATGTTATCTAACTCACACATACAACATTATGTAACTCTCCTATATCATCTCAATTCTCTAAGAGTCCCACTCACACTCTTTCTCCTATTTGAACAACCCCTAAATATATTAGGAGTTAATTATCAAAAAAATTCCATTTTCTTACATTTTTATGGGCTATGAAAACCACTCATAACTCCTTAATAACTCCCATGATCTCGGTCATTTTATTCCACACAAAAATTCATCATGGATAAATAATTTTCCCTTATTTCATTAATTAAATCTCCAATTAATATACATAAATAACCACTACATTCTTACTTAAAATCATTTTGGAATCATATCCAAAAATCATGTCCCATATTATTGAAAAATTCAATAATTGTTCAATAAATATCTAATACAACTCTCCCAATATTCACATATCACCTGTCGGCAAACCTTTATCTATAGTGTGGTGAAAATATTTGGTTTTTTGGCCTCATCATGTCATACTCTATGGAATAGTACCATTTTATTTCTCATTTTTCATATACACTCTTCTAGAACACCACAATAATCACTATGACTCCTCTATAACATATTTGTATTTCCTCATGTTACATAGGGAAAATCCTAAACCACCATGTCCACCTCTATGGAATGGTACTAGCTGGGATGGCTATCTTTAGACCCTGAACTCTACTATGAGATATTGTTTCCCATTTTATCCTTCCCTTTGTTCCACAGGGGATATAGAATCTCAACATGGTACCACCATAGTGTGATCCTAGCTATTTTTACACTTCTCACAGTAAAACACCTTATGTTAGGGTGTGGCCTACCCCTTTCTTGATCAAGAATATTCTTCATTGTATTCTTCATCTCATCCAAAAATATATATAATTTGAAACAGTATCCACTTATTCCTAATATATAAATCAAATTCAATAGTTCTAATAATATAATAAATGAAAAGGATATAAGATAAAAAAATAACTTCATATATTGACTTTTTGATATTTTTTATGGTATTGAGAACAAATCCAAAGGTGGAGATTATTATGACTATTAGATTTTATTATATTTATTATAAATAATATAATTGCATTTTGATTTCAATATATGTTTAGATGAGATAAATAAGACAATAAATAATATTATTGGGAAAATAAGTATTTTACCACACCATAGCATAGGGAATTTTTCTATAATAAATTGAAAAAAAAAACATCTAGGATCACATCGTGGTGGTCCCCATGGTGATATTCCAGATCATCTCTAAAGTGTGGGTAAGTTGAAATGGAAATTAGGAGACTATAGTGTAGGTGGTGGACTGATAATATCCATCGTAGCTAATCTCATTCCATAAAGGCGGGTATGGTGGCTAAAAAGTTTCACTGTGTAGCTCAAGAAAATCTAAAATGGTTATGGTGAATAAATGGTGATTATATTATTATGATAGATGATTTCCAATGAAAAATGAGAAATGTAGGATGACCATTCCACATTGTTTTATGTGTTGAACCAAAAACAGACAAATATTTTTCACCAATACAAATTTATGGGTGTATCGGTAGGTGGCTCATGAATTTATGGAGAACTTTTTCAGATGATGTGTGAATGTTTCTTTAATGATTCAATAATAATGGGAATTGATTTTAGTCTATGAGTCTATAATGATATAAATTATAAATGCAGTAGTTATTTAAGTGAATTAATTGGTTATTTAATTCATGTTTCATGGGTAAAATATTAATCTATGATATAGTTATAGAGTGACTACAATGATGGAGATCATCATAGTTAATGAGGAGTTATTAGAGGTTTTCATATACCATAAAAATAAAAACAAATGGAAACTTGTTTTCTATGGAACACCTATTATATTAAGGGTGTCTCCAAAAATGATTAGGAGGGTGAGAGGAACTCTCAGAGAGTTGATAGGATATAGGAGACTTACATTGTATTTTGTATGTGAGGTAGATACTCTGCTTGAAGAAGTGAGGCCTGCTACTCTATATATCAGGGTGAGAAGGTGAGAAGACCAAGATCATAAAGAATCTGGTAGAAGTTTCAAGACCAGCTAGAATATATCATCATCTGTTGAATATCTTGTAGATAGAGTACACATGTAGATGTTTTTATCCTTCTTCTCATAGAGGAAGATTAAATTGCAAAGAGCTGTAGAAAAAACAAGGGAGATAATAGTTATCGTTCTTTATTGGATCAGAGTTGTAGAAGATCTTTATATTATAGTGGAATCTAGAAGTAAAGAGAACATTTTAGATTTTTTGTTATATGATTTTGTTAAATGGTGTAAAATCCATTTTAGGGGGACTAATCAATATGATAGGGAGTATTCAATGCTATCCAAACCTTTTACACACCATTTTATTTGATTTTTTATATTTTTTTCATATGAGGAATGGTTCATAGATTATTTTGAGAATATTAACAACCATTATAGGTTTAAGAGGTTGAATTTTAAATAGAATACATGTAGAAGAAAAATAGGATCACTAATTCACTGATGTCCCTATCAAGGATCACATCTAATCCTAATATGAATGATAAGGAATAGAAGAAGGAAAAGTAAAATGAAAATAAGATGAAAATTAATAAAGTAAAATAGAATATAGACTACCAATATAACATCAAGAAAGAATATGTATCTACATACATTCTAAAGTTGATAAAATGTTGAGTTGATATTTAGGATCCCATTATACATCATACCCTTAAAACCAATCCTCTTGAGAGATTTTAGGTCACACTATGGTGGTTTCTCCTACTTTATATGACTCCCCCCCCTCATAAGGCCACACCTTTAGTTTAGGATAATTTAGAGACAACAACCATAATTTTAGTAGCTACACAACCCATTATGCCATTTTTATATCCTTTCCTTCCCACTCAAGAGTTTATTTTTCATATTATTCCACCCACCAAGTATGGGTATCCTTAATCCCACATATTACATTAAAATTGGTAATAATTACCTATAAAACATCTTATATTCAATCTTAACATCCTTATATTAATTTTCATGACAAGGAAGATAACAAATGTTCCATGTTTTACAAGGATGTAATGAATGATAACCATTTTAATAACCATAGAATAAGGATGATGATTATAATGATGATGATAATGTTTGTTCCTAGACCAATACTATGAAAACAATTGATTTATTTTGATTATATTTTATTTTAATTTTAAATTTTTAACCAATAGTATTTTCTTCATATATTAAAATCCATTATAATATATTTTTTAGAAAATATATTAAAATTAAAGGGAGTTTGATGAAAAGAATTATGTTTTCATTTTGATTTTATATTTCTTAATATTTTTTTAATTAATGTCACAAAATATTGATAATTGGATTTCAAAAATAAACACTATATTTTAATGGAAATGGAACTTGAATTTCAAATGTTTATCAAACGATTATTAGGGACACAACTTCTAAAAAATTACCTCCAATTTTTTCCCGTTATTTTTCATTTTTTTATTTCTTATAACCACTTTTATATCTCAATTTGAACTTGAGCAATGTGGATACCTTTTGGTTTTAAGTACGAAGGTGGTTCCTTAAAAAAACATGCTAAACTATCTATCATGAATTTATTTATCATAGAGAAAATTTTCTTTGAAAATTTATCTTTACTTATAAAAATTTTAATGATCAAGAAAATAAAATTTAGATATTATTATGGAATTTTTTGAAAATAAAATACATACATAATTTTTTGTATTTAAATTAAAAATTATGGTTGAACTGATCTTTCTTCATAATTTAATACTAATAAATTTTTATTGATAGGGTTATTACTTTTTATTCAGGACATAAGTGATTTACCAATAATAAAAAACTGATTCCTAAGTATTATTACAAATCTCTCAATGTATTGTTTTTACAATTCCTTATTATTGATATATTTCCTAAATATGTTTTAGTGTTTATGAAATAAATTTAGTAAATTGTTATTATATAAGGGACATGTTGTATACTAACATATAATATAAAATTTATGATACATATTTTATTATAGATATTCTTGGAATAAAACACAAATTGAAATTTATTATTGAGGATATTAAAAGGTTTGTTACACTGCAACTGTAGGTATGAATGCTATAAGAAATAATGAAATAAACATCCTAGGTACTTAACCCCATGACTAGAGCCTCCAAATCCATCCCCCTTTCCACCCTAGCTGCCTCTGGGGCTAGGGTTATTCATCAAGAAATGTTAAAATTTGTCATTGAGGTTATTCATTAGTAAAGAAAAATATAATGATTATAATTTCATTACCTAGAATAATAATTTGAAAAATGTTCTCAAATAAGAGAATAAATTATACATTCTAGAGAAACCCATAGCATTTGAAAAAAAATCAACATACAAGAGGGAGGATATGATCATGAAATATATCAGAAGGATTGTAATGGAATAATATTTTTTATTATATCTTCAATCATTTCCAAGCATAAAAATATATATGAAAACATCAAGTCATTTAATGTGATTGAATGTCTTAAGAAACAATGAAAGATTCACAAGTGTAAGAAACAACAAGTTACAATGATCAATTTCTCAAACTTTGAATCATGGGTATTAGATACCTAATTCATATAACCTATTAATGGTAATGTGAAATTTCTAAATTAATAGATAAAATTTATTACGGATGATGTGAACATATGATTAGGGAATAAAGAAAGTATATTTTAATTATTTATGAAGATAATTAATTTTTTTATTCCTAGTATATTTTCAATATTTCTATAATATTCTAATCATGTACTATTAATAAAAAAATAATTTCTCTATCATTAATAGATATGGTGGGATTTTATTTTTAATAAAGAATGACTATTATTAAATTTATAAGAATGAAATTTTTTATAGTTTTCCAACATGTTTAATGGCCTATATATATTGGAATATAACAAAATATCTTTTATAATGTTAATAGTAAGATAGTAAAAATTAATGATTTGAATTTCACTTATCTTTGGAATTGTATCCTAGGTCATATAAATAACAATCATATCCAATGAGTTTGTAATGATGTATTAATATATTCAAATGACTATGAATCATTTAAAAATATTTATTCTTTTAGTAAAGCTATAAAAATATTTATTTAATGGTAAAGAGTAATGAGAAAATGATTTATTAAAACTAATACGTATTAATGTATGTGGTCCTATAAGTAAATTGTCTGATAATGGATTTCATGCCTCATTAGTTTTACTAATGAAATCAATAGTTATGGGTATGCCTATGTTATGAATGACAAGTATGAATTATTTTAAATGTTCAAAGAATTCAAAAATTAAGTACATAATCAAATTAGTAAAATTATTAAAACACTTTGATTGGATCATGGTAGAGAATATTTGAGTCAAAAAAATTATGACTATTTATGAGGTTGTTATGTTGTATCATAAATCACTCCACCTGGTACACCAAAAATAAATGTTTTATGGGAAATGATAAATCAAACACTTTTTGACAAGGTTCAATCAAGGATGGTTCATGTAGACATTCCTATTTATTTTATAGGTTATTCTCTAGAAACTTATTTATTTACACAAAACTATGATCCAGAAATGGCTATTCGAAAGACACCATATTATATGTGGACTTGAATGTGTCCTAATTTTTAGTTAAAAAATATTTAGGGTTTTTTGAAATATATATAAATTATTATTTTAAGTAAACTTAAAACCAAATCAGATAAATTCATATTTCTCAATTATCCTAAACATATAATGGGTTATTATTTCAATAACCCATAAAAGAAAAAGGTTTTTGTTTCTAAACATACAATATTTATTGAAAGAAAATTTATATTAAAAATAATGAGTGGTAGAAAATTTAAAATATCATGGATTTCATTGGGTTTGGTGCTGAGGATGAAACTGATGTTATCCAGAAGATGATGTACTAATGTAATATTGAATTTTTTTCATCACTATGACCATGAAGGGCTCAACTTAGAATAATTCCATAAGGTCCATGCATTATCCAATGAAGAGGTTCCTTCCCAAATAATAACGAGTTTATTTTTCATGGGGAGGTATTCACTAATCCTATTGTAGACTTGGGATTGGGAACTCTTGGTTGGGACACTATAGTGGGAAACATTGTCACAATATCCATAATAGGGGTGTCAAAATTGGTGGGTGAGTAAGGGGAGGTAAGGATGAATCTCTCCTTGTTTTTGTTAGGTTTTTTTTGTAGTGAATTGTCCAACATATGAAGAAGTAGTGAGGTTGGGATAGTAAAAAAGGATGGATAATTTCCCTCATGTTACACATTCACCCCTATGTATTTTTTAGGATAAAAATTAAGATTGTAATACTAAATGCTTTATTTATTATAGGATTTTAAAATAATAAATGATGTCACATCTTGGGCTTTCATTTTTTATCGATAGTGTTGAGAACTACTATAGATCTATCAATGTTACACTCAGTCTCGACCCCTAAATCTAAGATATAAGGAATATATACTATATAAATACTACAATAGGGGGAATAATATGGTTCTAAGGGACTAATATTTATGGGATTTCGTCAATAGTTAGGATAAAAATTCAGTTTTAGATTACACTTCAGGGGTCTTAGTAGGAGTCACTAGAGAAGATATCCCAAGATTACACTGAAATTTTCTATCAGTTTTAGGAGGTAAATGTGAAATTTTTGGATAAATATAATAATAAATAGTATAAATAAGTCCTTTATTTAAATTAAAAATAATTATCAAGACATTATAATAAGTTTTGTCCATGATAGAAGAGAGTATATCCCAAAGATATTTCTAGGTCCTCTCAAATGTTTGGTCATGGATTTCACTAGATTCTGATGATAAATTATTCATGGAAGAATATCTATATCCCAATCTAGGAGTGAAATAATATTACACTACAAAATATTTAAATTCTTCTAACAGAGGTATATCTGTTGGTCGAAGTAATTTTTTTGGTAATGCGTTTTCCCAACACATATAACCCTATCACTAAACTATTGATAAAAACTCGATCGTCAGATGTTATTTTTCTAGATAAAATATATCTTTTACAATTATAATAATACCAACATATAATATATATTTTTATATTTAAGTAATACCAACAATGATATTTGTTACTCATATATAAAAAATATTTTCAATTAACATATCCATTACATTGTATGCAATGATATAATTATATATAATATGACTATTATAATCATTATATAATAATCAAAAAAATTAGTTTAAAGGAAACTTCTATAAGATGGATATCTAAGGAAATATCATTACATCCGATAAGGGAGGGGATAAATAAATGAAAACCTACTTAATTGAATACAGAGAGGCTTGAAACTAAATCCTTCCAAACACCACCACAAAACGCACCCACTAGGCTGCACCCATGGGGCTTGGATACCCAAGACAATATTACAAAGTAAACATGACCATATTATTTAAAAACTACTCAAACAACTATTATCATTTATCAGTATCATGGAGACAATAAAAATAATATAAAAACCTAGAAATATACATTTCTAACTTAATATAAACAACAAGACCCCAACATAATAAAATATAATTTAATTTAAAATATAATAATGTGAAATAAAAAATTAGTAATATTCCCTCATGTAAAAAAAAATCAATGGTAACATGTTGTCTATAAGACCTATGTTTAAGGTGTGTATGGAGAGAAAATTATCATAGATACAGACATAGATCATGCTCAAATAGGGGGCACACACGAATGGGTGTCATCGGGTCACCATTGGATCAGTTATTAACGTCACATTCTTCATCAATTATTTTTAATCCTATCATAGGACTAAATACCAATCCACGTTCATTACGTGACATAAAATGGAATAAACGAATGTAATTTAGAAGACCTTTCCTAAGTTAAATAATTATTGAAAATAATTCTTCACACTACCAAATCATGTGTTCCCACATATCTTGAAGAGATTCTCTATAGTTGTATAAATAGTCTTGAATGAAAAATAGTGAACCTAAAACTATGAGTTCAAATAGAATAGAAAATATAATGGGAATAAAGTATTTATCTGGAAAAAAAATTATGGAATACCTGTAAAATGGGTTTGTTTTCTTTATGGTCACTTCTAGCTGAGCCTTTTAAGCCATTATATCAAATTTTTCCATACCTGTAGTACCACTAAAAAATAATAAGACTTCAACTTTAATTCCATAAAATGAAAAGGAATAAAATGATAGAAATTATAAGAGACTACTTACTGTAGAATGATTAGTCCAATAACTAGAGTTGCACTACAGAATTATCTAAGGGTTGTCCATAAATCCTTCCCCCTTTGTCGCATGTATTACTGCTCACACAGTAGAACAGTCACACGTAGTATAATTGTCAAAGTTACAATATAAAAATTTCTCACCTAAAAAGAAGAAAATTACAATGGATCAATTCCATTTTCAATCTAAATTCCTAATATACATTTTATAATCATATGAAAATACTACATCCACATTATTTGATCATCATAAAGACTTTCCAATAAAAGAACAGACTCATTATTCAACCAATTTATTTTTTCTGGTTATTTTTTCAAATCACTTGTAATAAATGACTGTAATTCTTGTAAAAGTTTAATAATAAAAAAAACCATCATTGATATTTTATATAATCATCTCATTATGAACAATATGACAAAACAATATAACAAAAATAAAGTAATAAATAAGGAATTAGATCATATGTATTACTTGTCATCATTCTTATCACTGATTATTCCTTTAATTGTCTCTATATCTCAACCATTTTCTTTATATATTTCCCTTACTTATCTTTATAACTCACCCCTTTTCTTTACTCTTGTGATCATCCCCAAGATGAAGATTCTCATTTCCGTTAACTAGTATTAGCTAATCTATCTTTTCAATTTGACATATAATTTTTTGGCATCCATAATTAATAATAGAAAATTCATGATTCACTACAAAATAATTTTAGAAGAACAACATAGATTAATCTAAGGGAGGTGTATCCATGGAACCATTAGTCCAGATAAAGAGATTATAAGTGATAGGAAATCAATGGGTTCCATGTGGTTGTCAAAGAGGATATAGATAAGGCTTATGATAGAATGCTGGGTAACTTCATTCATAAAACCATGAATATATTTGGCATCATAGACTAGGTCAAAGATTTTTTTTATGATTCACTTAATTGGGGTTCTTCATTTCTCTTATGGGCTACATGAGTGGAATTTTTAAATCTAGGTGAGGGTTTCAACAAGGATATCCTTTATCTTTTAGTTTTTTTATTGGCTCAAGAGTTCCTCATTAATAACATCAAGAATGGCATTGCTACAGGGATGGTTGTGACATACTAAGGAAGGAAAGGCTTATCTAGGGTATCACACTTGTTTTTCATTAATGGTATGTTGTTATTCATAAAAAAATCAAATATCCATTCAAGGTTTCAATAGTTTCATGAAATAATATGGTAAATAAAGTGAGAAAATCCTAAACACAGGGAAAAGAAGTGTGTACATGTCCTCAAAGTGAACTCCTAGACATTCCAATTAGAAAGAGAACTGGTTGGAAATTGGTAGATGATCATTCCAATTTTATTATTTAGGAGCTCCTCTAGATTTGGGGAGGGTTTTTATTCACAATTTTTAAGGGATTGTAAATAAAATTTTCACTTTAATCAATAAAATCAGCGTGCGACTTTCCCAAGGCCTCCATTATAGAGTTTTCATTTTGTTCCTGTAGAAGAGAAACAACATATCACCTCTATTTTATTCATAGAATCATCAAGAATGGGATTGAATTGAAATGGGGTGGAATGGAATGGGTAAATAATACCTTACCAAGGTTTCCATGGTTCCTAGAGACATGTGGACAACATTATTTCTAGTTGAATCAAACTACACATTTGTTGGATCAAATTTCTCCACCCTTCTCTCAATTATTGAACAGGGGAGGCAATTAAAGTGAATAAATATTAGGTCATACCTCATTTTCAATCAATTATGTGAGAGGGAGAGGCCAAAAAAGTATGGCATGGTCACATGAGGAACGTCAGGGATGGTGTGGGGTCAAATGGAAAATTCTAGGGATAGTGTGGGCCAAGTAAGGAAGGTCAGGGACTGCGGGGGTCATTCGGGGGGGACAATGAAGATGATATAACGGCCGCGGAAAGACGACAATGGTTCATGATCGACTGGGCTAGTGGCGTAGGTGGCGAGGTTCATGGATGAGGTGTCATGGGGTCACAGATGGGGTGGGTGGCCTTGACATATAGTGGTGGAGTATGCGGTGGGTATTGTTGAGTGTAGTGGTGTTCGTGGAGAATCTAGGGGGTCATAGAGGAAGAGGTAGAGGTGGTCACAGAGGGTGGTGATATCACGGGGGAAACATGGATCTTGCAATGGTGGGGTTGGGTGGGGTGAATTAGGGTTGGGGATTGGTAGTGATTTTAAAAATAAATAAATTTAAAAACACAATAAATAGAAATCATTAATTTAAAATAAAATTATAACACATATATATGTATGAATGTTATCAAAGCTTATAAAAAAATAATTATTTTATTTTATAATATAAAATAAAAGTTTAATATGTTTATATCAATTGTTAATAAAATAATATTATTTAACTGATTTTTATGTTTCTTATTTATTAAATTTAACTAAGTAGTTTTTTGAATTTCTATTTCTTGGATTTAATTGTGTTTATTAAATTTAAATATAAAAAATAAATCATTATAAATATAGTGATTATAAAACATATGTGTAAATATATCAAATATTTTGATGGTTTAAATTGAATTTTATAAAAAAATATTTAAATGTTTATTAAATTAAAAACATTAAAAAATATAAACGGTATTGATATTTATAGAAAATTGAAAATTAAAATCATTGAATGAGATATTTTTAATAAGACCTCAAAAAATAGATAATGAATTTTTCTGCCAAAATAATAACACATACAAATTTTCATTTTCTAATAATTGGATATTAATAAAATATTTTTTTATTGAATGGTTTATTGTAACTTTTTTTATTGGTGGAAAATGTTTTTTTGGTAATTTTTATTATTACTAAAAAAATCATGTGTTGGTAAAAAAAATTGTTAGTATTAGTATAAAAAAGAAATAGATTTAACTATTGGTAAAATATTTTTTGGTATTTAATGATCAATATCAACATATATATATGTTGGAAAAAAACAAGTGTTACTTAAAATACATACAAATAAAATTTAATATCTGTTAGAATTTCCCATTTTTTCCAATAGATATATTATCTGTCAATAAATTTCTATTGGTATAAATCTTTTTTTATAGTTTTAGAATGTAATTTATCCCTCAAGATATTTTTATGAACAAAGGTAAATCTATTAGGATTTGAAAATAATATTCATGATTATTGAAGTCTATGAACACCAGGTCTACAGATAATATTTAGGGCACTAAAAATCATGAAAACCCTCCAAAAAGGGTCTATGGAGACTAATGAAGTTATTCAAGGTCCTAATAATGAGTTTATGGTGCCTACACTATTAGAACCAACTATTTATGTGATAATAAAATAAGTATATCCTTTATTAGGGCTATCTTCTGAAGATTTCTTACCCACTCACTTTCCAAGAAAAAAAGCATGTTTATGAATTATATGGTAAGTCATCAGAGGAAAAAATATATAAGTCATGTTCATTTAAATTTGATTTGAATCTAGAGGAATGGGATAATCTAGATGATTGAAAACCTCTTCATAGGATTTAAGAAGATATTTTTGTTTGGTTACACTCCCAAATGAATGATGATATTATGAAAATTTTTACTTTAATTAAAACCTTGTAGCTTTGAATCTTTTTCAGAGAAAAATTTAATTCCACCATTACATTCTTCTTGATATTAATATAAAATATTTGAAATTTAAATCTTGGTCTAAAATTTTTATATTTAAATATATTGATTCAATATGTGGGTGTGTAATTTTTTGTTGTAGATTTTTTGTCTCAGTACTATAGGAATTAGAAATACTTGCAATTGTGTATTAGTGTTGATATTACACGATCTATATGGGGATGTTCCTTATGAATCAAAATAAAACAAGTTCCACAATATATAGGCTTGATGTAAATTATGAATTTTTTTCTATATGATTATAAATATGTTATGTTTGATTATTTTTATATGTTCTAGATAGTGGAATGGTTGTTCCTATAATTTAAATTAGGGTATCCTTTAATGCTTGTAATCATTTTTTTGTGTCTGGTATATGGTTTTCAATGGTCCCCATTGAACCCATAAATTTTATTTTTATAGATAATAAAATTATTGAATTATAAATAATAAGTAAATTTAAACTTGATAAAGTTCATGAACGATATGATAATGTTTCATATATTAATGATGAGTTGAAAACAAAAAAGTATTGTGAAAATTGAACCAACTCAATATACCCATGAATAATAATGGTCTATTACATTTCATCAATAATATGAGAGAGATGTATTTTTTATTTTTTTAGGAAGGTTATGTAATGGACATAGAATATGATACAAAATATTTCCAAGAGGCTTTCACAAGTTCTGATTCATGTAAAATGCTATAATTAATAGAATCTATTTTCACTAATTAGGTTGATAACAAATTATATCAACCTGAAGTGGTAAAATATATTGGGTATAAGTGGGTATTTCACAAGAAGAATTACATGGGTGGTAAAATACCTATTTATAAATATTTCTTAGTATCTAAGTATTTTCAATAGATTCATGGAATTCAGTATGGAGAAACATTCTCTCTTGTTGGTATAATAATATACACTAGTCTTATTTTAGCTATATAAACTTATTCTGATTATGAGATACAAAAAATTGAAGTCAAAAGCACATTCCTTTATATTAATTTATTGGAGGATGTATATATGATAAAACATGATGGCTTTTTGGATCCAAGAAATGTAGATAAAATTGTAAAGGTATGATAGTATATTTATGGGTTGAAGTAATATTCTTGGTGTTAGAATACTTATTTCGATAATGTTATCAAAAAAAATTATTTTTCACAAATAAATATAAAATTTCTATATATAAACAATGTTTTTGGATCATTGTTATATTTTTGGTGTTGTATGTGGTGATATACATCTCATCAGACATAACATCCCAATGTTATAATTTGTTGAAAAAAATTAGGAAATGTATTCTCAATAAAAGATATTATTGAAGAATCATATATAAAAGGGATGAATACCTATATATATAGATATAAATGAATTATTGACCTTGGTTAGGACACATATGTTGGAAATGTGTGAATAATGTTTAACATGGAGAAATGTAAAAATTGTTTTTATCAGTGTTATATGGAAACAATATTTCAAAGAAACAATGATTTTTCATTCTAAAATAATATGAATACCTAATAAATATTCTGTATGATTTAGTACTTTGACCATAAAGTATTATATGCTATGTACTTCTATTGATGTATCTTATATATTAATCATAATGAGTATATACTAATCAAATCCTGGTGAAAGTAATTTATTATCCATTAAGAATATCCTTAAGTTCCTAAGAACAAATGGTGTATTATTATTATTTGGTGGTGATAATGAGCTCATTATAAATGATTATAATAGTGTTAGTTTCAAAATAAGAAAATATGAATTTAGTTCTTAGTGAATATTTTTATTTTTCTATAATGATCTAGGGGTATGCAATAAAAATTATAAGAAACCAATAATTACATATTCTTCAATAGAAGTAGAATATATCATAACATCTAATACAAATTAAGACATTATTTGGTAAAGAATTTTCATTAATGAAATAAGGGTTATCCCAAGAATCATGCATAAAATTTAACTATACTATGATAATAATAGAGAGACTAACAAGCTAAGGAACCCATGTCTCAATAAATATTCAAGCATGTTATACTTTGATTTCCTCTTTTTTGAAGTAAAATTTATACAAGTAATATTAATATGTGTTGAGTTACTATAATGGATAATATTATCTATCCCTTAAAAAATACCCTTATATAAAAAAAATTATGTATGAAATATCATTAATATTCTTATTAGATGCATGGATTACTAAATTAGGTCAATGTGGGGGGTCGTTAGTCTTTGTTCCCTAAAGTTAGTGTTGTTGGAATTGGGATGTGTAGTATCATGTAATGTATATTAATGACAACAAATTATCATTTTTTATTTTTGTATTATGAAATATGAGATATGATATGATATGATATGATAACAACCTATGGAATATATTCATTACCCGATTATCCATTTTTGAAGATCATAAAATAGGGTTGTGCTGCTATGTTAAAATTAGTTAAGTATGATCACTTATGCAAAGATATAACTAATCAAATATATGATATAAGTTAGTGAAATTGTATAAAAATTTATTTGATTAATGTATGCTGCATGAATTGTCATATACGTGTAATTCATGTTACATAAGTGAAAATGTTTTATGGATCCAATGACTTGGGGTTTTCAAATAGGTTACCAACTTGAGAGTTTTTCTACCTTGTTACATATATAAATTAATATTTTTGGAGTTGGTGATCTAGAACCAACTATTGTTAACATTATATTAAAATAATATTCATGGAGTTGAATAATGATTAATATCTTATCCCGTTATGATTTTTCTTCTATGTGACATAGTATGTGATAGTTTTTAATGGTATCTTTCGCAATAAAAGGCCATAGAAATTACATGTTATTATGTGATATTAAAAGTTCCATGACAGTATTTAAAATATATTATTTATATTTAGATGATGTCATTTTATTGAAATAAAATGATATAAGCTAAAATGGGTAGAGGCTCATAGGACTTTGAGACACACTCTCATAGTGTCCACCATTGGTTATCTTCAGAGCATAAGATTATGAGAAGATGACATGCCAGTGGGAAATCTACATTTATATGTGTCATCAAATGTTCCAATATATATATGTGTGTAATTTTTATTATACTTGAATATTATTATTAATACATGTTATAAGATTTTTACTTTAATTTATTAATGAAAAATATGATTACATATGATCACAGTGAGGTAGGATGTGTTGTGGTCGTCATGAGATATATTGAATTAATGAATATTGTGATAAAGGATTTATCACTTATATTCTTTAATGTAATTTTATATCTCAATACCTTTGATTGAAATTGGACTACTTAATTAAGTCATTTTCTATGGATTTATATTGGAAAGTTGATTTTTGGAAATTCAAAGAAAGAGACCTCAAGTATATATGTTGATGACACTAGCATTGAACCTTCTTGATTAGAGACATCATGATAAATGTATTATATTACATAGTATATGTTTATATGATGTTTTATGTCATTATGAAATTAAATTATTTATTTACGGTATCCTTAGAATGTTTCTTGATGCTAAGATTGGACTTTTTATCATGTAGCATAATGTAGTTGATTAAGGGACCTAGAGGGTAACAAACAACATATATTCATAACCATGGTTAAAATATATATTCATTTACCAAAATGGGTAAATATTAATCATGTATATGTTCTAAAAATTATTCATTTTAGGTTGATCTTAAATATTCAGTCATCAGTTATTCAAGAGAATATATTTGTGAGTTGAAAATTTAATAAATATTTATTCACCTGGTAATTATTTTTTTAATTACATTTATATATAATATTTATTTATTTTATTTTATTCACAATGAATAAATATTTATTTATTTAGACAACTGAATATTTAAAAAATAATTATTCACTAGTTTTGTGAATATAATTTTATTAATGCTGAATAATGTGGTGATATTTATTTAATTAAATAAATATTCATTATTGAAGGTCTGATAAATATTAAGGAGGATAGAGGAATTGAGATTAACAGTCTGGTAAGAAATGTCAAATAAAATTGTATTCTAATAAATATTAATTCATTTATGAAAGGATATAATATATATTTAATCTAAAAGTTTATAATTCTATTATTATTTAAACATGGGGTTCACTGAGGATTAAAAAGTAATAAGGACCCTTGTATAATTTTTATTTTATAATCAAAGATATTTTTTAACATGGTTATGAAATTTATGAAACCCAAGACACAATCTAATCAATGTGGATAATGAGTTATCAGGATGATTATCCTAAACTTAATAGTGATTCTCCCTGGAACACTCTAAAGAACACTGAGTAACTCTCCTCATCCATTAGATCAATTCCTTTATCCTTGGTAGTATTCTTCTATGATCAACAGCGAATTTCCACATGTATTTAAAGAATCAATGCTAGTACTGGAAGGAATATATGACTATGATCAGAGGTTCACATAACTCATGAGGATCACTTATATAGGTAATATACCCTTGATTTCTCTATCTCAATGATGTTATGATATGAATTTTTTTACAATTAGTCAATTAATAAATAAAATCAAAAAAAATATTTATTTATAAAAAAACTAATTATATACTAAATGTTAAAAGATCATATCTTCATTGTTTTGTTTTTTGTCTCAATTAATCTTTGATTTAATTTCATTGGTCCTGAGATTCTTCATCATGTAAATCAAATAATTATCATTGAACATGAAAATCCTGTGTTTGAAACATCCAAATTGGCGATTCTACTGCACTAAAAACCTTTAAGTGTTACCATAGTGGTCACATAATAAATTTATAATTATTTACTAATCATTGATTGGTGATATGATTTTGCTATTAGTTTTCATTTTAGAATTATATTTTATTAATATAAGAACATTGATTTAATTCATTCTTCTTCTTCATTATCAATCATATAACCCATAAAAGGTTAATCAATATGAAGTTCTATCAGATACTCCATCAGGAGGTTCCAAGGGTGTTGGTCAGATAAAATAATAGTACATTATGTGTTTCCCAAAGGTACATGCCAAGTACCCATGTTCAATGCCCCAGTATGACTCCTAAATCAATTTGGGTGTCATTCATTTACTATATATAGAATGAATTTAATGAACACCTTATGTTGATTAGCCTAGGATGGAACATTATTTGTTTGAATAGACACCATGTAACTTTCATACACGTTGTGTAGTCTGTTTATTTTTGTGGTAAAATACATGGAGAGTCCAAGTTGTGTTGTGCATTTATTACATGAAATGGGGACTAAAAAAAGTATAGTTTTGAGGACACATGGAATGTATAGGTTGTACAACTCACGTGCCTCATACCTGTGTACCACTGAAAAAACATGCCCATACCCACGGTGTGTGTCCTAGACATGGGTAAAAGAGGTTACATGGTGTGTATCCCAAGTAAATTATGTATAACATGTTACACCTTGTGTAATTAATTTAACACAATGAAAAAAAACTAATTATATAATTAAAACTATTTACATGTGTTCTATGTGTCATTTATTTATAGTACATGTTATGTGATACAATTATTAATTATATATATATTCAATTATTTATATGTTAAATTATAAATTGGATGTTGTGTATGGTATTTACTTGTACTGTATAATGTGTTCATTAATATAATCACATGTTGTGTAATTTATATATGATCATGCATCATTTTATGAAAAATATACACCTTGAAATTAAATTCCATACAGTTTATACTGGATACCATGTGAATACGTAGTTTAAGGACCATCAATAGAAGTTTGGATAGGTACAATCCTTTTCCTCCAAGTACACAAGCATCCATTATTTATTTTAAATAATAATAATGAATTTAATTTGAATAAAATTTTGGATTATGGAAATTTTCAGATGGTTTGGATTTAGTTGAGATAAATTGAATTAATAGTCTAATTAGATAATTAATTGGTTAATTTTAAGCATTTTTCGTTATTAAATAACTAATTTATGTGATTTATAACTTGATTGAAAATTTATATTTTTTTCATGTGTGTGTCTGGTCATGTGATTAGAAAAATCCAATGTATTATATTGGTTTTCTTTAAATTTATTATTATTAAATTAAATTGATTTCATGTGCATCATACCATCATCTTATTATGTAAGGGTCTTCTTACCCACTGTTTATTTTATAGAAAACTCCTAAATGAATCCTTTGGATCCCTCACCTGCATGTGAGTAAATATTATGCAATGGATGGATCACCTTTGCGAGTGGAGGCGGTTCCAATTTAGAATCTGGGTGAAATCAATCACGAAGATTAATAGTAGGATAGGTGGAATGATTAATCACAAACAATTCAATGTTTAGTGGTGTCATTATTCTATGATAAAGGTTTATTATATCATCTTCTAGATAAACTAACCATTAGTAAAGCTCATGATCATTCCACATTTTTAATTTTGTTTCTATCATATATCATGGTTAATTTATTTATAAATTATTTTTCAGGGTCACAAAAAATAATGAATTAACAAACGTTTAAGATGGAATTTACATAAATTAGATTATATATAATTTTATCTAGACATGATTAAAAATTTATATAAAATAAATTTAATATTATGATACATGTAATAAGATAAAGTGGAAAATTTAGGTAAAAAGATAAAATATCTCAAATCAATATATTAAATCGGTATAGCCTTCCACTAATTTGGAATATCAAATCAAAAGTACTTGAAAAACCTCTGTTGTGATGCTTTCAACTATCATGGAATTTATATCTTTAGTATTGGTCCAACATTACCTAGTTTTCATTATGGTTTTATCACCTATGTAAGACTTAGTGGAACTAGTAATGTATTTTTATGGAAATATAAGTCCAAGATTTTAGCATTGGAAAAATCAATCAATGGATCAAGGAGATGTGAGTTAATATATTTGTAGAGTTGTGCCTACCTAAATACCTTCAAATAGTTTTTCAATACTTCTTCTGGGGTATGAGAAGTGTCATATGGATCCTTCCCACTAGAATATCCATGCAATATGATATTATGAAACCAATGGAATGGGTTATTGGGTGTATATAAAATATTATGTTACTAATAAATAAATCTTATTACATAAAATCTATGTTAATCAAGAAAAAACTTAAATCTTATTCTAATTAATATATTTTTTGGAAAGTGACAACATTGTAACATTGTTATATTACCATAAATATTTCAAATACTCATCAACACATATTTCTATGGGTGGTATAGTTGTTTTGTACACTGAACTACTATATAAAAATTTATAATATGTTCTATAATTACCTATACAAGTTCAACAAACTCACGGATCATGAAGAGTGGGTATGGGTACCTATAAGAGGTATATAGGGTTGATTTAATTGTCCATTTTGTCAAAATATCAATAATTTCTAAAGAAATAATGATCCAACATATCTAGATGAATATCTGTACCATGATATCTCATCTCCTATCTTTTGATAAGGACAAATAAAGAATTCAGATAAATAATATTATCACTAGATTGTTCTTGTGTAAATAGGAAGAGGGTACTTAGATATTGATCTTGAATTCAATATATTGAAGTACATTGATCACATTGGAAAGTTTCACTTCTATATGGATAATGAATTATCCATTAATCTTGTAGTATAACATTTTCCTTCAAGGTTTTCCTTATTCATCTAGAAATATGGGATAAATAGCTCCAGAATATTTTGACGTATCATCACTAGGTAAATAAGAGTATTAGGGAACTTGGTTATGTAACAATTATGGTGAATTTTTTTTAAAGGAAATGGTTTTATGGCTCATGAATATTTTATATTCAATGGTTCCTTTGCAATTTATTTCAATGATACAAAAGGCTTTGCATTATTTTGGAAAACATAAGGTTATTTTCTTCTTATATATACATAAAGGGTCTTCCAAAAGATAACTTCAATAAATTAAAGAATACACAAGCTGTTACATTTACTTTAAATATATTCATCATGGATTATAATGTGTATATTTTACTTCTAGGGTATTAAATACAATCTTTTATTAAAATACTAAAACCAAGAACGAAACATTAATAGATGTATGGTGTATTCTCATAGAAGCTGAGGATGGGTCAATCCAATTTCAGTCAAGAAAAGCACATGAATTCAAGAAGTAAATATGACTTTTTATAGAGGCTGAAAATGGTAATTATTTTATCATTAGTGGGAATTTAAAAAATTATTATTTCCCATTTTATATATTTTAGTTAAGTATTATTTGTATAAATTATTACCTATATATTTATTAAAATGTTCTCTTAGACATAATGAGATAATATTTCTTTTCAAATTAATACTATTATAGTATTGTATACTAAATTAATAGTTTAGTAATACTAGAATCGTTAATATAAAATGTTGGGGGATATGTGATGAATATAAATTATAACATTCATACTTAGTGGTGGAAACATAATTCATTATCAAGTAAAACTAAATATTATTGTGAAATATATACCCAAAAGAGAATTTACTCTCTTCATAGGTAAAACCCTTCATGTATTATCATCATAATTATTGAGTTTTAGAAAGATAATCCTTTATAAATAAATGTATGCCATAAATATTTTATAATTTATTTAACTACTTCAAATGAACAATTTCAAGGTTAATTTAGAGGTAAATTCATATACTTCATTAAATTTCTTTAATAAATTTTAAGAATGATAGATAAAAATTATGAATTCACATGGTAAAAGACATTGGATACTCTAGGATAATATGTTGAAGAATATCATAACCATGCATTCATTGACCATTAAATATATATTGATGGTTTTCCTAAACATACATTATCATCTTTACATCGTAGATATGGTGATGATACAAGGTATAATGGTGAAGATTCTTATAATTATTGGAATTCTTCCATGGTTCCTTTCCGAAGATTTTTCTCAAAGTTGTAACAAAAAAAATAACCAAATGAAAAAAAAAATTACTAATGGATATCATATAAGTTATGATATAATTATATTTCATTAATGTCTTAACCTATTTTTTTTTTGATTTTAATCATTTATGAAGTTAACATTTTCTTCAATTGTATACCAAAAGAAACACAAGGTGCATCACATTTTATTATACTATAACTTGTAAGGATATTAAAATCACCAATATTGATAGGTATTAATGATACCTACTACTTTATATGGGGGAAGTACATCTCTCTTGAGATAGTGGGAGGAAGTAAGACTTTCATTGAATCTTTTCCCTATATGCACAAGTTAGCATAAGAAAAATAAACTAAGTTAGTGTAAGTGGGAGGAATATTTATAGAGACACACACTATGTTTTAAGGTTAAAACACATTGGTAGTTTAATATTAACTATGGTGGGTGGTATATTTTATGATGCCCCTATCATGGGGAGGTCAGTAAAACTATTTTGAATTTGAATTAAATTTATTAATACTGGTACTGAGGTTTGTCTCCAGGGAGGAAAAAGCTGTGGCTATTTTTTAATTTTTTGGTAGGTTCAATTATTGAAAATATTTTGGAAGATTAAATTTTGTTATTTTAAATTCAATTAAATGAGAATATGAATATCCTTGGATATCCCCTTAATATCATATTAAATCATTATTCATTTTTAATCTTTTATTTTCTCTCTTAATGAAATGAAATTTCATTTGAATGCTTTATTCTAGATTTTTAGGATTAATTTAAGGGATGAAATGATCACTACAGCATCCAATCTTATCTCACCTAGTAATAAGATATCTCTGATTACCCTTAAATCATCCCACTACTCATAATCACAAGCAATGGAGAATACATAAGTGGAAATTGTATGTGATCTAGTGAAGAGAATATAAATTCAAAATGTGAGGAACAACAAATCATATATTACCTATACAATATGAATGAATCTAGAGATATAAACAAAAGAAATTTACCATTTAAAATCTATAATTAATTTAGATGAGGGTAGAGGGGACCTCTTCAACGCAAAAATTAAGGACTTAGTGTGTATCGTAGGATTTATTAGAATAGAAATTAAAAACAAATTCAATAAATAGCAGGAAAATAGAATCATAGAGAGAGAGAGAGGGAGAGAAACTATCCTCCCAATCATAGTGGAACAGTTCTATATTAAAATAAGGATGATCGGGGGTCTTTGGCGCGCTTTGAAATTCTCCATGTGATAATCATGGACATCTCCACTTTCATTGAAAATGTTCTTGTTTCCAGTGTCAAGTGGAAACTTTGGATTATTTACATGTGTCTATTTTAGTTTTGTGATGGTTTTCCATGGCATCATGAATATTCCGTTATTGAGAAAAATCCCTCTCATTATATCTCCCTGACCCAATTAGCCACATGTATAGTGCATTCGAGATGATTTCCACTTGCCTTAGGCACACCTCCTCATACTCTAAAGGCTTTCAACTAGAATAAAGGGTGTAAGAGGTGATATTGGGGAGATTATACCCTTTAGTGATGATACAATAATGGTATATATAAATATAAGGTAGAGTAAGGAAAGACCATAATGACAAACTCAAACCAGTAACCCAACCATGGAGGAAACACAATTAATAATATAAAATAGCAGAATCATAACTAAACAACAGTGATGGAATAAAATAAACAAGCCAACATTATATATGTAGATAATAAAATAGAATGTGGATCTAATGCAGTTAATACATATTAATAAGAAGAAAAGGTTCACTCATGGATAACTATAGAACATACATATACAATAGCATGCTATAATAGAAAGAAAAATTTGAAATCTAAACTTCAGTTGTGGTAGGAACTGATGGTCCCTTTCCATTCATCTCATGTTGACTCAACCACTAGGTTCCATCTCTAAAGCCTAAAACCTTACATGAATGAGAAATCATTAAATCTACATGTGTCCCGAAGGGCCCATGTAGGGTGTGAAAATGAATCTTAGTAGGTCACCACCAACATATGTGTACCTTACATTTTTAATTAAGCCAGTATGTACTAAAAATAAATAAAGAAATAACACATGAATATAATAAACACAAGATTACCTAGTTCTCAATAGCTACTAAGAAGCTATCACCTGCTTTGGGAAACACCGTAATATGTAAGAGGAGAGGATCCATAGCTCATAGCTCAAGGCATACCCTGTTATAGAAATGTCCAGATGAACTGTAAATACACAAAATTATATCAATGGAAAATCCCTTCTTATAATTATTCCATATAGAATAAATCACATATATATCACATATATATCACAATACAAACATTATAAATGAAGAATGAATGAAATAAGAGGTATTTATAAAAGTCAAGGAACCAATACCAATTAAAATAGTAACTTTGCCTTTGGAATAGTAATATTACCATTAGGAATAGTAAATTGGCCAATAGAATAGTAACATCAACAATGACAGTGTAAATAAAATGTGTGTATCTTATAAATCAATGTTTGATATATTTATATCTTGGTATAAGTAAATAAATGTTTTAAAAATGATAAATTAAGTGTTGGTATTTTTGTAAAACATAAATGTTTATTTACAATTTTATAATTAATATAATGATTTAAAAGAAAAATTGCTTTCAAAAAATATATTTATAAATTAATATTTGTTTATTATGATTATAATATAATTTTATGAGACCTTACTTAATTTTTAAAAGTGTCACAAAATGAGTTATAATTTTAAAATCAATATTTTTCGAATAAATGAAGATTTTAATTAAAAATAAAACATCATATATTTCACAAATTATTTTCATAAAATGGAGTTTATTTTTGAATTCTAAACATTTAAAAATGGTTAGGGTAAATTTTTTAGATTTTTCTAAAATGGTTGAATTTTTTGTGAATGGTGAAATGTGGTAATTTACGGTATTTAACAAATACATGAATTATTGAGTCATAAATGATATATGGATGATTTTATCCCATAATATAGAACTATTCTTAATGTTTTTAATATATTTAGTTATAATGTTCAAAATATTGATAGTCTTGATCCAAAATAATTAAATAATTAATAAAATAATGAAAAACACCTCTCTCCTCCCCTATAAATACCACCCTTCACCACCTCTTCTCCTCGCAACTTCCAACATTTTAAGCTTTTCAAAATTCAACCCAATACTGTTTAGAAGCCTCTTCCCCACATTGAGGATCCTTTTGTCTCAACAAAATACCAAAAAAATTCCCTAAGGGGCTTCTCAAGGAGAATAATTCAAGAGGTAAAATACTCTTTCTTTTTATTTTAATGTCTTCCAATTTCTATTATTTTATTATTCTATCCTAGTCTCCACTCATCCAATTGGAATTATAACTATATAATCCAATATATACTATAAATTTAGTATGTTAAAGGAATATTCAATCATCAAACCTCCTCTCATATCCCATTTATTCAAAAAAATTAAAATGTCATCGGTAAGGTGTCGATTTATCATCTTCGAGGACGAAAAGTTTTCATTTCCATTTATAGAATTCAAGGTAGGTCATAAAACCAATTTTATGGTTTAAAAATATTTTAAAATTTATGCTATTACCTTTTTTATATTATAAAACTAACATATATACATAATATTAAATAGTAAAACAAAACAAGTTCTTTGTGATCGAAAATCACCCAAATTAATATAAACAATTATCATTAAAATTTTCCACTAGGGTTTAGATCAATTGGTAGTAGCCTTATAGGGTCTCAATGAGGTCTCAATATTGAGTCTCACCAAGTGCTTATTTTTTTAATTAGTGTAGTATTTTCATTGTATTTCTCCCCCTCCCCAGACCTGTTGTAATTATCATTAACATGTTATCTAATGAATTGTCCTCAAATCTAGAAAGAAAATAATATATAATAAAAATCAAACTTATGTAAGTTTACTAATAACTTATAATTTCAATCCTATATAATTATTTTCCACTTACATGAACTTCTATTCTTGTATACAAGTAAACCGATCATGAAAACTATGAAACGAACACTCTCATAATGACGGAATTGAACTATATAACTCATCATAATGGCCATAAATGAACTTAATAAATTTTAATAAATCAAATAAATGTATAATATGTTCTTGATTTACTAATTAATGAATTTAATTTTACTATCCAGAATATTAAGGTGAATAATTCATTCGAACATAAGGTAAGGAGATTCTTGAACCCAATTTTCTTTCTTTGGGTTATACCTCTTTGATGCCAAATTTTAGTGTGGATGTGCATTTAATAATCCTAAATTATAAGTTCAATGCCCTTACCCTTTTCTTTATTGGATATAAATGTTCCCAATATGATAATATTAAATATAAAAATATTTTCTGAATGAACTCTTCTATCCAAACCACATTTTGATTTCTCTTGATATTGTTTCTTTTTCACTCAAGTGTCAAAATTATTACACCAAATATGATTCTCCCTTTATCACTTTGAAATCCAAAGTTTATTCATGAATATATTCCTTATGAAATGAAACCCATTATTTTTCATGTATTTTTTAATCTTTAAGATTTATATTTGTTCTATGTGGCATGCATGATTATGTAAATGTTATGATGTGACAGGTGCACCCATAATTATATGGTGCTCTAATGAATTGGGTAATTTGATGTATCTCACGACATAAGGTTAAATATTCATGAACATGATTCTAGATTTATTCACAATGATGATTTTATGATTATTCACATATGTTATATGTGAACATGATTCTATATTTGTTCACAATTATGTGTGGTATTTGACCACTAAGACTTGGTGTTTCCTTTTATGCATTTTCACATTCCATGCCTTTTTCTAATGTTATGTCTCAGGATTATGATTGTGATATCATATTTATTTTATGATGATAATGATTATACTCACCCATGTTATGTTGATTCATGTTCTTCTTTATCCCCTTACTAGGATTTTATCTTACCCCTTTCTTTGATGTATATCCTCATGTGACTACTTGTACTAAGAATAATGTAAATACTAATAAGAATATAGAGAAGAAGGAATTAAATAATTTTTATGTTTTATTATGTAAAATTTATGTATAATCCTAATTTTCCCAAGACACTAAACTATTTGATCCTAGATTTATAAAACTATTATTTTTTTTACCTTTAAATGATTTAATTGTAATTTAATAAAATGAAAAGTTGCTATTGTTGGTATAAGAGTGTGGATTAGTTAATTTTTGAATCAGGATTAGAGAACAATAGTGAAAACCCTTAGTATGAGACTAAGTATATTTAATCACCTAAGAATATTTTTTTATAAAATGATAAACATAGATATCCCATAAGTTATTCCTTTAGAGTTAATTTCACAAAGGAATAAATAATTTATTCATGACTTGTTGACTTATTTTTTGTTTAAAACGTTTCTATTTTTGAAAATTGTGGTAACTAGGGGAAACCAGACCAACAATGCATGTGAGGGATAATGCAGAGAATTCCTGAAAAACATCCCCAATGCCTTGGGAGGTGGAGTTCAAAATTTTATTTTGATTATTACACATATGACTAGGGCTATGAATAATAAGCTGAATAATGTGGAATTTACTCCTTCATCTAAGAGGGACAAACTAGCTATCGAGTATTTTATATGACAATGACCACTGACATTTAGTGGATCTTATGGTCCACTAGTCACAGAAAAGTTGGTCAACTTAATAGAGAATATCTTTTTTATGCTTCACTCTTATGAGATAAATAAAGTGACTATCTGTTAATCGTTTATCTGGAGAGGATTACCAATAGTGGGTGGTGATTAATAACACCAAGATGAAGGGTGAAATTGAAGAGATGTAGTGGGTGGACTTTAAGAAAATATTTATTAATAATAATTTTCATCAAACTCTTTAGACAAATATGGATATATAATTAATAGAGTTGAAGTAAAAATAAGTTGAATCTATCATGATTTACAAATAAAATTTCAAAAGTCTTTCATGGTATGCCTTGGTTTTTTTAATCAATAATTATAAAAAAATAGATATATTATTTAGTTATTTAAAACCACACCTTTGAATGGCTATAGAAATTCAAGAATTTAGGAGTTATGAAGAAGGTGTTTGATGTGCTCTCAAAGTAGAGATGGAGTTTGATGAATGGTCCCATGGCTATGGATATAATAAATGAAATATATATTTTCAATTTAGAGTATCTAATGAAAATTATGGAAATAAATCTCAACCACTCACATGTCAAAAATGTGGTAAGAAGCTTCATGGTAATTACCTCAAAGGGATTGGGAAATGGTTCGAGTGTGGGAGAGAATTACACTAAGATCATGAATCTATTAGAGACAAAAGGAATCTCAAAAATGTGGTGGACTAAAATATAGAACCACTTATGGTTCAATTATTCAATTATAGGGATCAAGGGAACTATAAAATCTAGTGTACTAAAACTTGAGTTTTCAATGGTAGTCAGTTTTAGTAGCCACAAAATTCAAAGGTGAAAGGGAAATCTTATTCCATCACTACTATTGAGGTGGATCCCAATAATGGTGTGGTGAAAAGTACAATGGTTATTCATTCAAGAATATAGAATTTACTATTTGATTCTGTTTACATTCATTCATTCATATATTAAAATTTTAGTAGAACTATTCAAACTCCACTACAAAATATGGTGGTTTATTTTTCAATGAGAAATGAAAATGGATAAATTATTGCATCCAAAGTATATAAATCCTCCCCGATTAATTTATGTGGACTGAACCTCCCAAAAATACTAGTCTTACTTCCTTTGGTGGCGTTTGATGCTATATTTGGCATGGATTGGCTATCTTTATATAAATCCAACATCAACTGTTGGGAAAAGAAGATAACCATTTACATCCTTAATAATCCACCAATTTTGTACAAGTGAAAGGATGAGAATGAATCTCATTCGGATTCACTATATCAGGTGTAGATATTATGGCCTTATAAGAAAGCATATCTAGATCAAATTATTGAGACAAAGGATAAAATCATTCTTGAGGACATTACCATCATGATGGACTACACTGATGTGTTCCCAGAATAATTTTATGATCTTTCTCCTAACCAATATGTTGAATTATCAATTGAACTTATTCATAGATCTCTATCGATATAAAATAAACCATATATAATATCCAACATTGAGGTATAAGAACTAAAGAATCAATTACAAGAGAATTGGGATGAGGGTTTTATATGCCCGAGTGAGTCACCATGGGGTGTACTAGTCCACTTAATCAAGAAAAAGGATGGATATATGTTCCTATAAATTGATTATTGTGAGCTCAAAAAAATAAAAATAAAGAACAAGTATTCCATGCCATGGATATATAACCAATTTGATCAACTACATGGGCCCAAGTATTTCTCTAAGGTAGACCTTTGGTTAGGATATCAGCAATTAATGGTGAGTAAGGAAGATATTCCAAATATTGCCTTTTGAAAAGGGTATAGACACTATGATTTCATAGTGATGCTTTTTTGGACTCATTAATTCTCCAACAATATTCATGTACTTAATGACTATATTCTTTAAATATTACCTAGAAAAATTTGTGGTAGTCTTTATAGATTATATTATAATATAATCCAAGAGAAAGGGGAAATGAGGAGAATTTCAATTCTATGATAAATATTTTTCTAAGGGAGAAAATTTATGAAAAGTTCAATAAATATGAGTTCTATGTGGAGGAAGTATCATTCTTGGGGCATGTTATCACTGGAAAAGGAATTTCTATAGACCCTTCCTAGACAATGGAAATCTAAGATTGTCCCAGGCCAACATCTGTAATAGAGATCTATAGTATCCTTGGTCTAGTTTGGTATTAACAGTGATTTTTGAATAACTTATCATGATTTTTAAACCCACTAACCAAGCTAACTCATAAGGGATAAAAGTTTGTCTGGACTAGTGAATGTGAAGACTACATCAAAGAGTTAAAAGAGTAGGATTATCACAACACCAGTATTCACACTTCTGAAAATTAGGGAACTCTTTGTGGTATAAAAATATTCTTAAAATAATTTATTAGGTTGTGTACTGATGAATATGATAAAGTGATAATTTATACCACAAGGCGATTGAAAATTAATGACCAAAACTATACCATGCATGATCTAGAGTTGGAAGTTGTGATATTTGTGTTGAAAATCTGTAAACATTATCTAGATTCGGATAAGTGTGAAAAATATATTGATCATAAGATCCTCAAATATATATTAACACGGAAGGATCCTAATATGTTCCAGTGAAGATCATTAGAGCTCATCAAGGATTATTACTGCTCAATCCACTACCATCCTAAAAAATCAAATTAAGTGATAGATGGTCTATGTATAAAGGATCCTGTAACATTATCAATGATAAGAATTGAGAAGGATCCAATCTTCTTAAATTTTCAAAGCATTGACATGGAAATTATTAAGGAAGGAAAATATCTAATCCTTTCTCAAATGATTTTTCAACAATCCATCGTGGAGTAAATAGATGTTAAAAGAAATGATTTGGAAATTTAGAAGAAGGTGGAAGCTATGAGAAAGGGGAAATCCTCATAGTTTAAAATTGATTAGGAAGGAGTTGTAAGATTTGATTCAGGACTATGTGTACCATCTAATCCAATGATAATGAAATTGATTTTGAGTGACTCACATATCTTAACTTTATCTTTTAACCCATGGAGAAAAATATGTATTGAGATCTTCAAGAGAACCACTGGTGGGACAATATAAAGAAGGAGGTCACCGAATATATATCAATGTGTCTGGTATGTCAGCAAGTGATGTATGAAAGAAAAAATTCTATGGGGATGACAAAACTATTACCCATACCAACATGGAAATGGGAAAACATAACCATGGACTTTTTCACCGTACATCCAAAGACATCCATAGGAAACAATGTTATAAGTGTTTTTATGGATCATCTTACAATGATATCTCATTTTATCATGATTCAAGAGGACTTCTTTCTCTATAAAAATGCATAGTTATATATCATAGAAGTGGTGAGAATTCATTGAGTAATGCTATTGATTGTATCTAATTGTGATCTGATATTTACATCTAAGTTTTTGAAAAGTCTCCAAAATTCTATAAAAACTGAGTTGAACTTCAGTATGGAAAAAAATCCTTAGACTAATGGCCACTTTGGTCAAACTATTTAGACACTGTAAGATATGTTGACAGCATGTTATATGGACTTCAAAGGTGGATGGGACCAACGTCTTCCTCTGTCCAAGTTCTCCTACAATAATGGTTTCCACTTAGGCATCCAAATGACAACATGTGAATCCCTTTATGAGAAAATATGTAGAACACTAGCATGTTGGTGTTAATTTGGTGAACGTGAACTTCTAGTACCTAAAATGGCCAAAGAAATTGTATAAAAGGTGAAAACCATTTAGTAGCACATCAAGGAATCTCAAACCTATAGATGATATATGCATACAATCATATATGGGACATAGAGTTTAAGTATGGAGACATAGTATTCCTTTGCATATCTCCATGGAAGAGGATCATGATATTTGGGAAGAAAGGAAAGATGAATCTCAGATAAATAATCCCTTTGAGATTCTTGATCAAGTTAGAGTTGTGGTCTATCAACTAGAACATCCACCTACTATATCTCATGTACATGATGTATTCTATATATCCATCTTGGGGAAGTAAATATCATATCCCCAATATGTATTGAATTCATAGGTGGTATAGTTGGAAAATGATCTTGCTTACGAGGAGCAACTACTGAAGATATTGGACCATAGGGATAAAGATCTACACAATAAGACTACTCACCTAGTCAAATTACTATAGAATAACTATAAGTATGAAGAGGAAACATGGGAACTAGCAGAAATGATGAAGGAGAATAACCCTCACTTGTTTTCACCATAGTATGTAAAACAAAATTTTGAGGGTGAAACTTCATAAAGAGGTAAGAATGTAACAACCCGGAATTTTATCAATTGAAACTAACTTATTATAATTATTCCATATAGTATAAATCATATATAATCACATAGAAAACATAGTAAAAACTTTATAAATGAAAAATTAATGAAATAAGAGGTATTTTTCGAATTCAAGGAACCAGTACCAATGAAATAGTAACTTGACCTTTGGAATTGTAATGTTACCATTAAGAATAGTAAATCAGCCAATAAAATAGTATCCTCACCTATGATAGTGTAAATAAAATTTTGGTACCTTATAAATTAAATTATGATATATTTATATCTTGTTATAAGTAAATAAATTTTTTAAAAATGATAAATTAAGTGTTGGTATTTTTTTAAAACATAAATGTTTATTTACAATTATATAATTAATAGAAAAATTTAAAATAAAATTTATTTTCATAAAATAGATTTATAAATTAATATTTTCATGTATTATGACTATAATATAATTTTATGATATCTTAATTAATTTTTTCAATGTTTCATAAAATCAGTTATAATTTTAAAATAGGTATTTTTCGAATAAATGATGATTTTAAATAAAAATTAAATTTATCATATTTATAAAATTATTTTAATAAAATGGATTTAATTTTGGAATTTTATATTTTGCTAAATGGTTAGGGTTAATTTTTTGTATTTTTCTAAAATAGTTGAATTTTTTTGTGAATAGTGGAATATGGTAATTTATGGTATTTAACAAATACAATAATTATGGAGTTTTAAGTGATGTATGGATTAAATTAGACAATAATCACAAAATATAATTCATGATTTTAATATATTTAGTGATAAGGTTCAAAATATTTATATTCTTCACCCCAAATAATTAAATAATGAAAAAACACCCCTCTCCTCCCCTATAAATACCACCCCTCACCACCTCTTCTCCTCATACCTTCCAAGATTTAAATATTATCAAAATTATCCACAATACAATTCCCAATTCTCTTCCCCAAATATATTATCCTTTTTTCTCAACAAAAATATCAAAAACAATTTCCCTAAGGATGTTCTAAAGGAAAAGAATTCAAGAGGTAAAATGCTCTTTCTTGTTTTTAAATTTCTTCCAATATCTTTTATTTTATTATTCTATGCTCTCATACCCTCATAAAAGTGGAATGATAACTCCATTATATTATATATACAATAAATTTATTATTTTAATAGAATAATCCACCATTAAACCTCTTAACATTTCTATTTTATTCAAAAAATGAAAATGTCTTCCGTGAGGTGTTGATTTATCACCTTCGAGGAAGAAAAGTTTTCATTTTTCTTTAACGCCTTCAAGGATGGTCATAAAATAATTATGATTGTTGAAACATATTTTTAAATTTATTTTATAACTTTTTTTTCTAGAACTAAGATATATTCATAAAATTAAATAATAAAACAAAACAAGTTCATTGTGATCGAAATCTGCTGAAATTAATCTAAATGATTATTGTTAACTTGTTATCTAATAAACCATTATCATATATAGAAACAAAATAATATATAAGAAAAATTAAAATTATTTAATTTCACTAATAACATGTAAATTTAATCCTGGTGAAATATTATCATCTTTCAAGAGCTTATATACTTGTATACAAGTGAATCAGTCATGAAAAACTAGTAACAAACACTCTCAAAATGACATAATTGAACTCTATAACTCATAATAATGGCCATAAATGAACATAATAAAATAATAATAAATTTAATTCATGTATAAGAGATTATATATTTACAAATCAATGAATATAATTTGATTATCTGGGATATTAATGTGAATAAATCATTCATACATGAGGTAAAGGGATTCTCGAACCCAATTTTATTTCTTTTGGTTATTCCTCATTTTTTTCCAAATTTTAGTGTGGGTGTGCATTTAATAATCCTAAATAATAATTTCATTATCCTTCCTCTTTTATTTTCTAGATACACATATTCCCAATTTTATTTTATGACAAATAAAAATATTTTCCAAAATAACTCTTCTTTTCAAAACACATTTTGACTTCTCTTGAGATTGTTTCTTGTTCACTCAGGTGTGAATATTCTTATACCAAATATGCATATAACTTTATCATTTTGTAATAAAACTTTTAATCATGAATTTATTCCTTATTAAATAAAAGAAATTTCTTTCCATGGGTTGTTTTATATCTACGATTGATATACATTCTACGTGGCATGGATGATTATATATATGTTATGATGCGACGAGTGCGTATGGAATTATATAACACTACAATGCATTGGGTAATGTGATTTATCTCATGAGATAAGTTAAAATATGTGTGAAAATAATTCTATATTTGTTCACAATGATGATTTTTTTATTACATACATATGTTATGCATGAATATGATGCTGACCACTAAGACATGATGTTTCATTTTTATGCATTTATGCATTCTATGACTTTTTATCATTATTATTATTATTATTATTATTATCCCACACATATGTTATGATGATGATTATTATGATCACCCATGTTATATTTATTCATTTTCTTATTTATCCTCTTATTGGCCTTTTATCTCACCCATTTCATTGATATATATTCTCCGGTGACTACTTGTACTAAAAAGAATGTGAAATCCACTAAGAAGATAGAGAAGAAGTAATTAAATATTTTTTATTTTTTATTATGTAAAATTTATGTGTAATACTAATTTTCCCAAGACACAAAATCATTTGATCTTATATTTATAACACTATTATGTTTTTTACCTTTAAAATGATTTAATTATCATGTAAGAAAAAACAAGGTTGTTATATGAAACCTCAGGATCCACCTCTAAATGAGTCATCTGGAACCTTGTTCCTCACAACACCTTGTGTCTATTCCATGTCAATTATATCCCAATGGCACACCCAATCAATAAAAATCTGATCCCTTAGACCCCTACTCGAAAGAACCTATCAGATCAAACCCAACATCCAGAGGCATATTGATAGTATTCCTCAAGACATAACCACCATTAGATCAAAGCACAGTTTCCTTAGGAAGCGTTATTCCCATCCTACAAAATATTACTTGTCCCAATGGCCTCATGTCTAGTGATCCTCATCCCACAACTGATAACTTCAACATTATCATCTGATGGCTCCTCACTATCACTATGGTTTTCTATGAAAATCACCCCCAACCTTTTACCTATGTCGCAACTACTCTGTGGGCTTCTACCCACATGACTAGTCAATTCCATATCATCATCTAAGTCAATCTATGTGAACACGACTCCAAATGAAACATTGGAAAACAGGAGTGAGTGAAAATCACCAATTTAGAACCTAATCCACATCAATTCTAGCACCATGTGCCCCTTAGACCATGTCACTTAGTTTGATGTTCATACCATCCCAAATCACCCGAGCCTTGCCCATAACTAGATAGCCTTTCCACCTCATTCCTATGATCGAGTCACCTGAACAGTGATTGTTAACACTCATAGAACTCGGGCCTCACCAGAATTGATGATCAAATCGTCTCATATTAGGTGGTAATCACCACCTCTATCCTTGGGAATTTCCCATCATAACATCATCACAACAATTCATATATATTTCACAAATCAAATTGAACTAAATAATACAATTTAAAATAAAAAACCCAATTTAATAAAAGAAATTAAATTTAATATAAAGGAAACATCCCTAACCTAAATTCCCAAGTTTCAATCCTCTTGTATGGCTCAACCACTTGTATTCTCATATATGTATGCCCATTAGCATCTCACAAGGTTAAATTTAATTAATTAAAAGCAAAAATTAAATTAAAAGGGCATCGCTCTATCAATACAATATAATGCTAAAATCCATGACCCCAAATCACTCACATAATCACAAATAAAAGTATTCACCTCCTACCTCATAGTTGTAGATGTAAGAATTTCTCATCTTAGCCTCTAACATGAACTAATTTTCATGAAATAAGAATTTCTGATGAATTCTCTTAAAATAGGTCAAAAATCACTTGAATGGATTTAGTGGTCTTTGTGGCGATGGAAAAGAGAAAAAGAATAATGAGACAGGATAGACTTATTGAAATGGATCCAATTCCCCTAATGTATTGGAAAATGGATCTCATATGGAGGTGGTGAATCAAAATCAAGTAGAGGAGTAAAATCAAGGATACCCTCTATGTGTGCATCTTTAATGGGATGAGCGGGAAGAAATTAGGTTTATAGAAGGAGGAGAAAGAAGATCATTTCACACCTTTAATGAGCCACATGATTAACTTGAATGATTTTCCAAACCATGCGGAAACTGTGTGGCTCCTACTATTTATAAGACATGCCCTGCATGGTTATTCCAGACCATGTGGAGCTCATACGGTTATAGTGAAAGGGTACAAACCAATTAGAACTAATTGTACGGGTTGTGCATGGTTTTACTTAACTATACACAAGCCGTGTGAAATACCTTTACAAAAACTATATAGGTCCATGAACGGTCATGTGATGTATCTCGTACAATTTACCAAATTGTGTTTAGTGTAAAATAATGGTGCACAATTGGCACTAGGAGGATACACAATTATATCATACCATGTGTCTCAGCCTGCACTTCTCCAAAACTGGGCCTTTGGGCCTCTAATACACTTGAAACCCTTCCAAACACCCGAGGAATTTTAATAAAATCTAAACCTATCTAAAAAAAATTGGGTTAAATGAAATCTCCTAAGTTGGTTCTTATAAATTAGAAAGAAGTTATTCTACCCACAAAACTCCAAAAAATTTCGAAATGGCTGAGGATTTTAACTAGGTCCAAATACCCAGGAAGTTACAATATCCCCACCTTAACATAACTCATCCCAGATCTGTACAACATAAATTGGATATGGTACTAAACATACCTATCTCTTTAAAACCAACCCAAACTACACTGATAAAAATAGGATGGGTCAAATACCCCAAGGGGGATTCCCACCTTAGGAGTGACCTACATTGGTCACATCCTGACCCTAAACTCAAATCAAACAAATGGTCCATCAACTATGTCTTGGACTCAAATTCCTTCTATGAAACCTCATTACTCATGTAACTCAATAGGTTCTACCATTCCATACCCAACACCCATTATAATCTCATACTACATTGGTGCCTGCCCCATTCCCATTTCACACATAGCACCAATGAGGTCATGCATCTCATAATATGCTCAAATAATCCTCGGTGCCTCACACCTCAATAAGTCTCACATTAGAACAATACCCAGATTCCTACACACCTCAAGTAGCATGCATCTCATTGATTCCATGAGGCCAACACACCTCAATATTCTTGAATCCAACGGTGCTCAAATATAGATTTTTGTCTTGCACACCTCATACATACATATGTGTGTGTCTGTGTGTGTGTGTGACACATATGAATTGATACTGACATACTAACCAGAATATGGTTATTCTAAAGATATATCTCGTGCACCTCATGTACCCAAAATGGAAATAACTCTAAAAAGGTCATTCCAAAGAAAAAAAATAACATGTCTACACCGACAGTTTACCTCTAACCATCATCGGATCACTATCTTTCTCATAACAGGGTAGCTCCATGGCATGCACCTGGCTTAAATCTTGACTTCCTGAAACCTAACTTCCTTCCAGTTCTGCACCAACCCCTAGCCACTAACCCCAATCTTGGGTCCTTCTATCTCTTCCACGACCAATGTGTTCAGCTAAAACTCAACTACCATCACCTAATACATCTCCCAATTTGACAATATAACCATGATTCTGTTCTGGTACTTGATTGTTGGTTGTCCAAGAATTATTCATGCAGAAACTTTCGAAATGTATGGCATATCCACATGCTCGATACTCCTTTGGAGTCTGCCTGCACTAAGTCCAAACATGTCCTGGATGCATGTACTAGAATCACACTATTGAAAACCCACTCCAAAGTGATCTACTTAAGTCCTTTTCCTAACTGCCCAGTTGAAGAAAATAGTTCACTCACTTCCTGCTATCTGAAGCATCACCACTAAAATCACCTAATTTTGTCACCTAGATCGAGTAAGACCAATCCGTGAAATTTAACTCGGCTATGAGCACCTAATTCACCACCTATGATAATGAGTCCAACATAAAGATATTCACCTTCATTAGAATGGTGTACTGTAATCCATCCTCGAAGAACCTCACCATCTAGGTGTCATCACTCACCACATTGGGTGTAAATCAAGACAACTCGATGAATTTTGTTACATATTCCATGACGGACATCTCCCCATACTAAAGGCTCAAGAAGTCTCATGCTCTCTTGGACCTCATCATCTCTAGGAAGTTGTTCTTAAATAACCTAACCTCAAAATTCTTCCAAGATAATATCTCGTGTCTGTCTTTCTATACTTGCACGTCCCGCCAATGCTTAACCGGTCCTCTGAGCATATACATCACCAACTTAACCCTCCACCCTAGAGGTATCTCTATAAACTCAAAGATCAGATACATTAATTCAATTGAGTTTTCATCTTCCTATGGTCCACCCTCACCCTAAAACAGTAATGGGTGCTATGATTGGATCTCTTGAGTCAAATACACCATAGAAGTATCTACTCCCTAAGCTCCCTTGTCAATCCCCTGGATTACACATACCAGAATCTCTCTTATATACTCAACAAGACACAGCCCAAAATCCATCAAATCTAGTAGTTTTCCCACCAATATTGGAATATAAGGCTGATCCTATACCAATGGATTGTTATCTTTCTAGCCCTCAGGGGTCTCAACCTACTCATGCTCTAGTGGCACCCAATCACTGCTCACCTGAGGCTCCATATAAAGTCATCCATATAGCAACCCGCTGAATACTATCACACCATACCATCATACTTGCACAATTCTATAATATCGAGGCCCATATATATAGGTATCACATGTCAAAACAAATTTATATCATAATCACAATTGAATATATAATTTAAACATCCTATGTACCTAATAAAAAGCATAACAAACACCCCTTGTATACCGGGCCAAGGTTCCAATATATTCTTCCTTATAATACCAGGCCAAGGAACACATGTCATAATAGATAAAAATTCACATTAAAATTCACCACTCGAGTTGGAAATCATATCAACTATAAATTGAGAAAAGAATAATAGTAATTCCCACCCCTGGTAACTTGGTATGTTCCCCATGCATGTGGTTGTAGGCACCCAAGAATTAGTTCTAAACCTAGTTACAATAATATCCTAATATTATTTCTACCAAAACCCAAATATTAATACCCAAAAACAGGTAAAATTAACTCCTATGATACCATTTGTAACTCCCCGACCCAATTAACAACTCAAACAGAGCTTTGGGGCCAAGTTTCACTAGCCTTAGGTGCATCTCCCAATACACAAAAGGCTATCAACAACCAATGATGTTATAAGAGGTGATAGTGGGGATATTATACCCTCCGATGATGATATAATAATGATCTATATAAATATAAGGCAGTAGGAGGAAGGACTATAAAGACAAACTCAAAATAGTAACCCGCCCATGGTGGAAGAACAATCAATAACATGCAATAGTGGAAGCATAACTAAACAACAACAGCGGAAAAAAATAAAAAATACAACATTCCATTTGTAGATAGTAAAATATAACATTCATCCAATACAGTTTATACATATCAATAAGCGTAAAAGGGTTGCTCATGGCCAAACATAGTACATACATATATAATAGCATATTGGAAGAGAAAGGAAAAATCAAAAGGTAAACTGTAGTTGAGGTAGGAACCAATGGTCTCTTGCCTTCCATTCCATGACAATTGAACCACTAGGATCCATCTCCAAATCCCTAACCCTTACCTAAATGAAAAATCATGAAATCTTCACATGTCCTGAAGGGCCAGTGTAGGGTGTGATAATGAGTCTCAGTAGCCTGCCACCAATGTGTGCGTACCTTGAATTTTTAATTAAGTAGGTGTGTACTATAAATAAAGAAATCATCAGTACTTGAATATAATAAACACAATATTACATGGTGAAAAACATCCACCAAGAAACTACCACCTACTTCATCCAACATCGGAATACTGAAGAGGATTGTCATAAACTCATAGCTCTAATCATCCTCTGATATAGAAATTTCTAGGTGAACCCACATGATCAACCTTTAAATAAGTCACCTAGCACCATGTGCCTCCCAACACCTCATGTACATGCCATTTCACCAATGTCTTGAAGGTACACCCAATAATATCAATACAACATTAGTCCCAGATACCCCTACTTGAAATCACTCATCGGCTCAAAGCTCGATGTTCGAAGGCAAAACAATATCTGTACTCAAGTAATAACCACCGTTGAATAAAAGCACAATATACTACGGAACAGAAATTTCCATCCTCCAAAATAAGTATCGGCTCAATGGACTCGTTTATGGTGAGCCTATGTGCCCAATCGATAGCCTCATCATTTTCATCTGATGGCTCCTCACCATCATCATGGCTTTCTATAAAGAGAACCCCTAACCTTTTACCTAAGTCAGAAATATCGGGGGCTTCTACCCATATGAATGGTCAATACATCCTCATCATCTGATTCAACCTATGTGCACATGTCTCTAAATGGCACATTTTCCAACATAAGTGAGAAGAAATAACTAATTTATAACCTAAGACACATCAATTCTAGCAACTGGTGCCCTTGAAACCATGTTTCTCAGTCTAATGTTCATGTCGTCCCATATCACATAATACTTTCCCATAACCTAATGGCCTTTCCACCTTAATCAGATGACTGAGTTTCCGGACCTATGATTATCATCACTCATAGATCCTAGGTCTTAGAAAACCTAATGATCACATTGTCTCATATCAGGTGGTCATCGCCACCTATATCTTCAGGCCTTGCCCATAAAATTTTCATCACATAAATTCATATATGTATCAAAATTAAAATTGAACAAAACAATTCAATTTGAAACAAATAAACCAATGTAATCAAAATAATACAATTGAATATTAAGGATACATCCTTGGCCTATCTACCTAAGGTCCAAGCCTCCCACACAGCTCAACCATTTGTAGTATTATTCAATTATTCTCATTGGCTTATCACAAGGTTCAATTTAGTTAATTAAAAGAAACCATTAAATTGAAAGGGTCTCACTTGCTCAAAAAAATAGCACACTAAAAGCAGAACCACCAAATCACTCACTAAATCACAAACAAAAGTATCCACCACCTGCCTCACTGTCATAGAAATAGGAACATCCAACATTAGCCTATAATTCAAGCCGATTTGGAAGAAATTAGCATTTCCAATGAACATCTTAATAATGTGGAAAAATAACTCGAATGGATTTAGAATTTTGTGAGGAAAGGTTGAAGAGAAAAATAAGTAAGAGAGAGTATATCCTTATTGAGACAAATCCAACAAAATAAAAGGCATGAAGAATAGAGATTTGAAAAAGGAGGTGGATCAAAATCAAGTGGAAGATGAAAACGGAGGAGACCCCCAATGTGTGTGGCTTGAATGGGAGGAGGAAGAAATTAGGTTTATTAAAGGGGGGAAAAGGTCATATCACACCTTTAATGAGCCACATGGTTTGCTCACATGGTTTTGCAAACTGTACGTCAACTTTTCGGCTCCTGTTGCTTATGATATATGCCCTACATGGTTAGTCCAAACTGTACAGAGACCATGTGGATATAGTTCAAGGGTACTACCCATCTGGCACTAACCATGCAACTTGCGCATGGTTTTCCCTAACCATGTGGCTTGCACACAGTTTTCCTTAACCGTGCTCAAGCCGTGCAAAATCTCTCAGCAATAACTACAAAGGTTCATGCACTGTTGTATTCCTCATCTCTCATAGTTTTCCAAACTATGTTTTGTGTAAAATGAGGGTGCATGGTTTTTCACTATGAGGATGCATGGTTAAATCTAATTGTTCTCCTAAGCCTGCACTTCTCCAAAACATGGCCTTTGGGCATCTTACACATCTGAACCCCATCAGAAAACCCAAGGCATTTACCAAACCTCAAAATGCTTCTAGAAATAAGGTTTGGGTTAAATAAAAACATAGAATTAGGTTTCTATAAATGATAAAGAAGTTGGTATACCTACCAAACTCTAAAAAAATCAAAACAGGCAAGGATTTTGACCCACTCCAAATAACTGGGATGTTACACACATGATCATAATCTATACAATTTGTAGGTGAAGACCTTCAGTTATTACTAGAAAATTGGACATCATATTTTCCTATAAGGAAGACGATGAGCATGTTGAACATGGATTTGGATTTTAGTGGGCCTTTGTATGTGGGCTCGGACCTAAATATCACTGCAATTGGGGAAAATAAAGCAATTAATTTTATTCAGAAAATATAATATGTGTGTGTGTGTGTCTATATATTAATTATTATTATTATATATACTTTAATATTTTTTTCATTCTTTTTTATTTAAATTTTATCACTATATTCTTTTTTATTTTTTTTATTTTTTTTATTTTTATTTATTGATTCCCTTTTGATGAGAGGTGGCGCGTAGGTCTTCTTCTCCTCAACAATGGTGTGTGTGGGTTCTTCTTTAGAGATGATCTTATCAGGTGGCGTGCATGGCTGGTCTTTAATAAAAAATAGGCGGTGGCTCGATTCTCCTTCAACTGGAGAGCGACGTGGATGGATTTCCATCACCGTGCAAGGGAGTCAAGCTATGGTGATATTTATTATATGGTGTTTCTAGGCCTTCTGGTCATTCTTGCGATGAAATCATGCTTCAAAATCCCCTATGAGCTTGAGGATCTTCTATAGTGGACCTTGGTTATCCAAATCTCGTGATCTTGGGTAGTTTGTGTTGGTACTCACAGTAGCAATGAGATCTGGGTACAGATTCATCAAGGTGGATCTCGGTGAATAGCGAGTGACTTCCTTAGATGGTTTTGGTTAATTTTTTGGATTCCAAGGTCGTGTGTTCATCTCCATAGCGATGGAAATGGCTGGGGATCTAGTTCAGAATTAAAAAAATTATAATAAATAATAAATTTACTTAGGATTTTAATAAAATTTTGGGGTATTTTTAGTGAATAACTGATAAAATATTTTAAAATTTTCAATTCACATCAAAGTTACATGAACTTAAACTACACCAATATATGATCTGTGATTTATGAACATAAACTATAGAAACATTTGTTATTATATATATGACCATAATCTATATAAACAAATAGTCTAAGCTATATAACCTTAATCTACATAAAAAATGGTCTAAGCTATACAACCTTAAACTTTAATATATAGTCCAAGCTATATGAAGTTAAACTACAGAAACATTTGGTACAAGCTAAATGACCTTAACCATTAGCACTGATGGGTCGTGGTTATTTTAATAAAAACATAAAAACTCATTATCTTGACTTATATAACCTTAAATTTCCTAAGGAACAAAACATGTTACTCATCAGATAGAAAACCTCTAAAGAGTGGAATAGACAAAATTCCAGTCTTTGCTTGTAAGATACACACCATGCATGATCTAGGAAAAATTTAGCACTAAAAAACAGAAAAAGTCATAATACTTTTTAGGTTTAAAACACTCCGAGGTAATCCTAAAAAAATCGTATCCCTTCCTATTAATCTTTCATTATGTAAATTTTAGGAAAAAGTATGGGTATTAAAAGATTTTGGGGTCCACTATATGGCCCCATAAATAGAAAATCTATGATCTCTAGAACTCTAGACTAGGAAAAATATAGAGCACTCCTTTCCCATCACATTCACATCTAAGTCACCCATGTGATCTAGAAAATACATCATTATTCAAAATGTATCGGTTTCAGTGTGTCAATGATAGAGTCTACACCAATGACCGTCTATGAGACACACCTAGAAAAAGATTCATTATGGCTCAAGTGTTTGAGTTCAAATATGGGTGAATAATTTTGACATGCCTCAGTGACTTATAAGAAAATTTGGCCATCAAGATACTAGGTATAACAAAGAAAAATAGAATATAATATCTCAACAACAACACATGGAATACAAAAAAAATATATTCATTGACAGGTTTAAAAAGATAAAGGAATCTCCACAGTCTAGAGTATCTCCCATGATCCCCAAATAAAAAGTGGGTGACTATAAATTATAAACCTATGACAACATCTTCTCTGAAGACTCCTTGAGCTCTATTAGCTTCTAATCTAGAGAATCTATGGATTTGAACAACTGGTCTACTGATGCAGTCACTAGCTCTCAAGCCTATCATAGTGCCTCTACCCTAAAAATAGTGTCAAGTTTGGCCTTCTCCACCACATCAATGAGCCTTCATTTTTCTTGCATCATCTTCTTGATAACATTAAACATTTATAATAGGCTTTAAGAATCTTTTTAAAGTTGGTCAATCTCAGTCCTACCAGTATTGAAATTTTTTTGGTGAGTCTCTATTTCCATTGCACGCTAGGAGGCTATGCTCAAGGCCCTATTTTAACATTTTTCAACCAAATATGAGGCCTTAACCATTGATACTCTTAATTTGAGTCTCCTATAATACTCACAAATAGATACCACATCCTTCACACTAGTATGGAGTACTTGGTAGTTAAACTAACCATAGCTGAGAGTTGTGAACTTATATTGGAGGTGGACCAATCGATCCTTTATCTCTTTGAAGGGTCCCTCTATGATTAGACTCTGGATGTCCTCCACACTTGTTACTTAATATTATAATGAAATGATGAATGTTTTGAGACTAAACCCTATCCTAACCCAAGAATAGGAATTTATTCTGAGACCAGGTCACTAGGAAAGGGACTCGTACCTGCATCCCTTGATGATAATGACACAAGACATGCTTATGCTTCAACCATTTCCATTGGGTTGGATCTGGAAGTATAGGGATCAAGGATATACAATCCTTGAGTGGGAATTTTTGTAATTAAAAATGAAAAGACTATTATTTAATAAAAAAATAATGTTTCTAGGGAATTAGTAAACATGATAACCACTGAGAATATACATTTTTCAGCCACATCAATGGATACTTTCATCACCTCAGTCCTAACTAGAGGGCCGAGGGTGATTTATTTCTATGGTAGATGACCCTAAGATGTTGAATACACACCCTATATTGATGCAGTATTCTCATCACCATTATGGGATGTAAGTGTAAATATAAATTCAGAATAACTTGATGTCACTATGATGGTATGTTTGATTCTAGAGGAAAAAATTATCCACACCTAACTATTGGGAAAAAATCCCTCAAGGTATCATTGAAGCATTTTTGAGGAGATTGTGTTTCTTGAAAAATTGGACATATGAGTGGTGATTGTTGACAAAGAAAAACAATGACATACAAACTTGTTGACAAAAGAGATTTCATGGTGGGATGTCGAGTTCAAGAGTTGTGGTTAACAATCCATGTTTGATTCAAGAACGTCGACAAAGAGATGGATGATCTGGGGGCGGTACAAAAAGAACAGATACAAGGTGGTGTCGTTTTCCAGTGTTTGCCAAAAAAATTTCCTGAAAACCGACAAATGAAGACAAGATATTTTTTGAAAATGGACTTCCGCGTCATGTACTTGAAGGCTTGGAAACTTGCGTTCCTTATGTTTTTCAAGATTAGATCATCAAAATATAACAAATGGATAAGTGTCGCACAAGTATTGGTGTTGTCGTGCAAGTGACTTACGTGCCGTGAAAGAGACTTACGCGCCGATGCCTTGGAAGCTTGAGAACTTGTGCGCATATGGTTTTTCAAGATCAGAAGATAAAAATATGGAAAAGGAAATAGGTTTGCACAAGGTTGGAATTGGGTCGCGCAAGTGATTTCTAGGGGAAGTGACCTGCATGCTGAGACTTGCACGCCGAAGGGAGACTTGCGCGCTGTCACGCAGGGTGGTAAAATTGCCTAAAAATACTGGACCACCCCTCCTCATTCTTGACCGGAGTTCAACACTTTGAAAAATCAAAGCTCTCATTGCACAGGTGTGGAAGTCGCGCGAGTGGAGGTGTGTCATGCAAGTGGGACTTGCGCGCCAGATTTGAAGAAGCGCAGTTGTTGTTAGTTGCGCGCCAATATTGGTTTGGGCGTAAAGGCTAGTGAGCCACGCAAGTGGGGAGTTGTAGAAGCTTGTGTCGTGCAAGTGGTTAAAGAAGACTTGCACGCCAGTTCTGACTTTCGCTCCAATACTTGCGCGCTGAGATAGACTTGCACACCAAGTAAGGTTTATTTCCGGCAGTGATTTTTAGGCTGCGTGGAAGCTGGAAGTTTGCCTGATACCTTCAATGCAAATAGATATTCATCTACTGGTGAAAGTTGGAATTCAACAGAGCATCTACATACAGAAAAATATGCATTCGTTCATACAAATGAAGAGACCTACAGTTCTATAAACTGTGAGTGGATCCTTTCTAGAGCAGTGAGCGAAGGAAGAGGAAGAAGGTGACCCTCTCCACCGGCAGTGAGCCAGAGAGAGAGAAATAGGGAGTGACCCTTGGCTAAGCAGTGAGCTGACCCTAAACCTTGTAAAGGCAGTGAGCCTGGTAATAGAAGTGATCTATCCCGAACATTTGTTTCCACATCTAGTGAAGAATAGTGGAATTTGGTATGACCGGAAACTTACTGGCGTATGCTCCTTGGACGTAACCCAGTGGGGGTGAACCAAGTAAAAATCTTTGTGTCTGCCTACTGACTTCCCTGCATTGCATTTAAAGCATCATCAGAAGATAAAGAAGAAAATAAATGATCATAATAACACACACAAGTTCAAAAAAAGTTACCCTTGTAATAAAGAGGTCAAGATCTAGTGGGGCGGGAAGAACATTGAAAAAGAATATCCATATTATGATTCACCCCCCCCCCCCTCTCAGGGTATATAGGCCTTTATTGGTCCCAACAATTGGTATCAGAGGGAGGTTGTTGTTATCAGATTTGTTTTCTCTGATTTGGTGGAGTCTATTTGTGTGGTTAAAGAATCTATCTGTTCAAATCTTGTTGTGCTATGGAAAAGGGAAAAAAATCAATGATGAATCAGAATTTAGGAGATATCCATCAGTGTGGAAGTGTTTATGGAAAAAGTGTGATTCAACTAAAAGAATCAAACAAGTTATTGAAGTAAGGTCTGGATTAATCTGATAGGGAAAAGATTGATTCACTCAATCATGATGCTGGAAAGAGTGAAATACATGAACATCAAAGTGATACCTAAAGAACTGATGATGAAGATGTTTTGAGAAGGAATCCACCAGTAGATGTTGTCAACATGACAAAGAAATCAGATCAGAAATTGGATGAAGAAGTTAAATAAAAAAATATCACGATCCAAGTATTGGAAATTGAGGTCAACAAGCTAAGAGGCTTAAATAAAAGTCTTATTGATGTGGTTACTGACCTAAAGGAGAAGAATGATTCTCATGGTGAAGAACTACAAAAGATGGATAAAATGAAAGGAAAACAAAAGGCTGGTGATTATGAAGAGAATCAAAAGTCAGATGAAGTTTAGAATCGAAAAGCTAGAATTGATGATCTAGCAACACAGTTGTCTGAAGATGTTCAAAATAATCAAAGGATACAACAAGAGAATGAATCTGTCTCTAAATATGTTTCACAAGAAAAATTGAAAGTGAAGGAGAAAAGTGACATGGTGGAAAAGCTCACACAGGAACTTGAAGATGAGTTGAGGAGCCAGAAGAATATCAGAAAAGAACATAATGATCAACTTGAATCAACAGATATAAATATTAAACAATTTAAGGAAGTGATAGAAAAATCCATGAAAGAAATGGAGATATCAAAGGAAAATGGAAAACCTAAGTTGAAGGATGCGCTGCACCTACTATTCTATTGTCGTTCGAAAGGTGATGATAAAATGAAAAGGAAGTATGAGATTTTTGAGGAGAAACAACAAAATATTTTCTCATCTCAAAGACCATATAGCATAGGAAAATCTGGTATTAGATATGATGATCTGACTCCTATGCATGATAAGAAACATGCAGTGAAAATCTCCAGAGGTAAGAAAACTCCTGTAGGTGTTGGAGATAGGCCTAATAGGACAGGTTCAAAAGGAAGTGACAACATGTGCTATTTCTGCGTGATTTACGGTCACACGTCAAGTTTTTGTTCAGAGGCGTAGGAATACATTTCATATTAGGAAAATAAAAAATGTAAAAAATAAGAGAATAAGATGAAGCGTCATGAGAAATCAGAAAGAAGAGTCGCTCAGAGAAAAGCATTCATCAGATGCTACTACTGTGGTAGAAAGGGACACACAATGAGTATGTGTCAGGAAGATCCGGAGCTCAATGTCAGAGGAATAACTCAATATAAATCAACATCTCGACATAGAAATGATGAAATGAGGTATGCCTTTGATGGAAGATGTTTCATATGTTCTGATCATGGGCATTTGGCCAGACAGTGCAGCAAGAAGAATGAAGGGAAGGAAAAGGAACCCAGAAAGAGAATTTCATCTTCAGTGATGCAGAATGAGAAATTATACACTGGGAGACAATGTGGTAAGGTGAAGAATAGGCTTAGAGACTTAGGGGAATCACATGCAGCTGAACGAAAGGTGTATCTATCACCTCCTTTGTCACACTCACAACTTCCCTATAATAAATAACATGAACATATCTGGAAGAAAAAGGGAGGAAACACTACATCTGTGAGTAAAGATAATGTACGTTCAGTGGAGGGCCCACCACTAACGCAAAATAGGGTGGTGACTCATAAATTTGATAAAAGGAAGATAAACAAAGAATGCGTTGAAAAATTCACAAGTCATGTGCCATAGAGAGGACTGGAGGAAAAAGGAAAATCCCTGCAATGGTGGAAGAAGTAAGGGAAGATTGAAAGAAAAGATATTCCTGTTCAGTGTAATAATCATGGAAAATTGAATTTTGGTAGAACATCAAAGACAGAAATGTGTACCAGTGGGTATAAACCCCAAATTGTAGGAAAGGCCAGGCCTGCAGAATCTTCATATCAGAAAAAGACTCAGCATGCAGGTAAAGAATGCTTAGTCATATGTCTAGAGCAGTTGAAGTTGGCTAGGTAGCTGGAGGAAGAAAGAAAGGAGTGTGATTCACTCTAAGAAAGAATTAAAGGGTTGACCCATTAGGATCAACCGCAATCCTCTTCTGAGGATTCCAGAAGAAACCCTCTCCCTATGAATATAAATTCTCTTAACTGATGAGTCATGTGTTTCAGGTTTTAGGGAGATACGATCCAAGGGGAAGTGGCATCTAAAGATGAAAAGTGGAGAAGTGATATGCTCCAGAGTCTCAATTGATTCAATTCAAATACCAGAAATGAAAAATAAATGGATAAATAGTGCACAATATGAAGTGATTGGGTTGTTAACTCTATCTTTTATTTCCTACACTGAGTTCCAACTCAGTAGGCGTAGAGATTTTGTTAATGGCTCAATTTTGAGTGGAAGATGAGAACAAATGATGAAGGAGAAGAAGACTGTTTATGGGTCTAAAAGGTGGGTCTAACCACAAGAAGTGTTACGTAACGTAGGGGGAGATCTCAATCTCTTAATCAGATGAAACATATCAATGGGATATAAAGGTTGAGTGTTTCTGATCAAGAAGAAATACTGAGGGAGATGCAGAAAAATTCATGTATTTCATAATTGTCAATTATGTTCTAACAATATGGTATCATATGACTATTTTCAGGATAACAAGAAGCTGTGATAGAAAGTCAAAGGTGTGTTAACAAAAATTTGAGAGGAGATGTTCAAAGAAATGATGTCATTGAACAATGACACAGTGAAAAGTTTTCTATTAAAAGTACGAAAGAGATAAGAGACTCAAGGAGAGAAGATGTGACTGAAGATGATTCAGAAGAGGATACTGATGGTGAGTACGAGGAAGTAAAATCCTTATCTGCACAAAAGCTAAAGAGTCGAGCCGAAATTGACATGCAGAATATCATCAGTGATCAGTCAGCTCTAATTCAGATAAGAAGAATAAAATCACTGCAGAAGACATAATTACTATCACAGGTTGAGACGAAATGCATTGCTGATGCAGCTGAAGATGAACACTGGGTTCAGACTATGAATGAAGAGCTTGATCAGATTGAGAATAATCAGACAAGGGAGATTGTTTTGAGACCAGCAGATAAGAACGTCATCGACACTAAATGGGTCTTTTGCAACAAGATTAATGAAGATGGAATAGTGGTTTGAAATAAAGCATTACTAGTTTACAAAATATACTCCCAGATAGAGGGTATTGAAGTTGATTAGACATTTGCACCGGTTGCAAGGCTGGAGACAATCAGAATATTTTTTGCCATAGCAGTGCAAAGAAAGTTCAAAGTGCTCCAGATGGATGTCAAATCTGAATTCTTGAATGGAGTTATGGAGGAAGAAGTACATGTCGAGAAGCTGAATGGTTCTCTTATTCATGAGGATGAGAATAAGGTTTGTCGATTGAAGAAGGCATTATATGGGCCGAAACAAGCACCAAGAGCATGGTACTTAAGGCTTTATCAGTATTTGAAGAAACATGGTTTCCAGGGTAGTGGATTTTATTACAATATCTATTTCAACAACAAAAGTAATCAAAGGAAGTTGGTACTGGTTTATGTCGATGACATAATCATTGGCGGATCAGATGAAGCACAGTGCAGACAGTTTTCTGAATTCATGAAACATGAGTTCAAAATGTCTATAATTGGTGAGGTGATGCTTTTCCTTGGTCTACAGGTGACACAAGGAAGGAATGGAACATTCATTTCTCAATCCAAATATTCCATGGAGGTTTTAAGAAGGTTTGGCATGGAGAATTCCAAGGAGATGAAAACTCTGGTTGCTACCCGGATGAAATTATAAAAAGATGAGGATGCGAGATATCAGAGTAATCCCAGGGGAAGTCACATGATTTCAGTGAAAAGAATACTTCGCTATATTCAGGGCACAATGGATTTCGACTTGACATATACTGACTAATCTCAGACAGAGTTATTGGGATATACTGATGCAGACTGTGCCGGTTCAGCGGATGATAGAAAATCAACATTAGGTGGTGCATTCTATCATGGTGGATTGTGTATTTCTTGTCTTAGAAAGAAGAAAGATTGCATTTCATTGAGCACCATGGAATTTGAGTATATTGCGGCCACTCAACCATGCACACAATTATTGTGGATGAAGCATCATCTTCAAGATATGGGAGTTGACGTGAAGTCTCCAATCGGGATCCAGTGTGATAACTCAAGTGCTATCAATCATAGAAAAAATCTCGTCCATCACTCAAGGACCAAGAACATTGAGATCAAATATCATTTCATCAAGGAGAAGATTGAGTAAGGAATTTTGAAATTAGAGTACGTGCCTACAGAACTACAGGTTGCAGACGTTATGACAAAGGCCTTACCCAAAGAAGCTTTTGAGAGATATCGACTAGATCTGGGAGTTCAGCCGACTCCCCGCATGTAAAATAGTGTGGATGTGGACCCCTTCACCCCCTCTCCCCGAGGTATGATGTGTTTTTCCCAAATGTACTAATATGTGTTCTCTACTCTATTAAAGACTGCAAAGAAGTGGCCTTTGGGTTCGTTGACAAAGGGGGAGAAAATAGTGATTGTTCAAGGGGGAGACAATGTGTCTATTTTAGAAATCATGGTTGATATGGAGAGAATATGGAAAGTGAAGCAGCGAGATAGGGGGATCAATCAGAAAGGGGGAGTGTTTTAAATCTAAAGATGTTAGAAGTGATCGATCAAAGAATAGATATTACGATAGCTGAGGATCGTAATAAAAGATGAAGAGTGGTGTTGGAAGAATATTTCCAAAAATTTGTATCAGTTTGGTAAAAATTGGTATCAGTTTGGTGTCAAAAATGGGTGTAAGGGATGATGTGATTAATTGATTAACTTTTCATTTACTCTTGTTTCTCACGCCGAGCATTGCTCATGCGGGCTTAAAGTATGTGTTGAGTAAATCCTTGATCGCTATCAGAATCGCATGAGGCGAATGGTGGCATAAGAATAAATGATTTATATTTTTATGGAATAGTTGTCAACAAACCCAAATGGGGAGATTGTTGGGAAAAAATCCCTCAAGGTATCATTGAATCATTTTTGAGGTGATTGTGTTTGTTAACAAAGTGGACATCTGAGTGATGATTGTTGACAAAGAAAAACAATGACATACAAACTTGTTGACAAATGCGATTTCATGGAGGGATGTCGAGTTCAAGATATGTAGTTAACGATCCATGTTTGATTAAGGAACATCGATAAAGAGATGGATTATCTGGAGGTGGTACAAAAAGAACAGATACAATGTGGTGTCGTTTTCCAGTGTTTGCCAAATTTTTGGGCCTGAAAATCGACAAATGATGAAAAGTGGTTTTTGACAAAAGTACTTGTGTGTTGTGTAATTGAAGGCTTGGAAACTTGCGCGCCATATGTTTTTCAAGATCAGTTCATCAAAATATGGAAAAGGGATAAGTGTCGCGCAAGTATTGGTGTTGTCGTGCAAGTGACTTGCGCGCCGTGAAAGAGACTTTCTCGCTGATGCCTTGGAATCTTGAGAACTTGCGTGCCTATGGTTTTTCAAGATTAGAATATCAAAATATGGAAAAAGAAAGAGGTTCGCGCATGTTTGGAATTGGGTCGCGGAAGTGATTTGTAGGGGAAGTGAATTGCGCGCCGAGACTTGCGAGCCAAAGGGAGACTTTCGCGCCATCGCGCAGGGTGGTCAAATTGCCTATAAATACTGGACCACCCCTCCTCATTCTTGACTGGAGTTCAACACTTTGAAAAATCAGAGCTCTCGTCGCACAGGTGTGGAAGTCGCGTAAGTGGTGGTGTGTCGTGCAAGTGGGACTTGCGCGCCAGATTTGAAGAAGTGTGGTTGTTGTTAGTTTCCCGCCAATATTAGTTTGTGCTTAAAGGGAAGTGAGTCGCACAAGTGTGGAGTTGTAGAAGCTTGTGTCGCGCAAGTGGTTGAGGAAGACATGCGCACCTGTTTTGACTTGCGCGCCAATACTTGCGTGCCGAGATAGACTTGCGCGCTAAGTAAGGTTTATTTCCAGCAGTGATTTTTGGGATGAGCTGAAGCTGGAAGTTTGCTTGATACCTTCGGTGAAAAGAGATATTCCTCTACGGGTGAAAGTTGGACTTCAACAGAGCATCTACATATAGAGGAAGATTCATTCGTTCATGAAAATGAAGAGACCTACAGGTCTATAAACTGTGAGTGGATCCTTTTCAGAGCAGTGAGCGAAGGAAGAGGAAGAAGATGACCCGTTCCACCGGTAGTGAGCCAGAGAGAGAGAAATAGGGAGTGACACTTGGGTAAGCAGTGAGCTGACTCTAAACCTTGTAAAGGCAGTGATCTTGGGAATAGAAGTGATCTATCCCAAACCTTTGTATCCACATCTACTGAAGAATAGTGGAATTTGGTATGACCGGAAACTTGCTGGCGTATGCTCCTTGGACGTAGCCCAGTAAGGGTGAACCAAGTAAAAATCTTTGTGTCTACCTGCTGGCTTCCCTGCATTGCATTTAAAGCATCATCAGAAGATAAGAAGAAAATAAGTTATCATAATAAAACACACAAGTGAAAACAAAGTGACCCTTGTAATAAAGAGGTCAAGATTCAGTGTGGCAAGAAGAACTTTGAAAAAGAATATTCATACCCTAATTCACCCCCCCCCTCAGGGTATATATGCCCCTATTGTGGGCTATAAGTGTAAATAGAAATTCAGAATATCATGATGTCACTATGACGGTAAGTTTGATTCTAGAGGAAAAAATTACCCACACCTAATGATGCCTCCATTATGGCTAGGTCCATGGGATAATAACTTCCTATTTTAGGAGATTCTAGAAGCACACTAACCCATTATAGATTAAAAGATAGGGGATCAGTGTGCCCGTATCAATCACTAGATTAGATCTTGCATGGACCCCGGCCATTTCCACCCCTCCTTGGACCTCGTGAAAATCCTGAGGCCCTACCGGAGGGTTGGAAGGAATATATTATTTGTTTATAGAAATTTGAATCTCCAAAGGAATATGAAGGTACCCTATATGATTAAAATAGTCTAAAATGATGTATTGAATCAATTTGAAGAACATAAGTTGTCAAAAATGATAATTACATGTTGATTTTGTTGAATCTGGGTGTAGCAGAAGCATGCGATGGGTCGTTCCTGACTTTTCTTTTTATCATGAAAAATGATAAATATAATATTTACACAATGATAAACATCATGATTAGTGTAATTGAATCAAATAAAATATACAATAGATAAAACATTGAAACCAAGCATAGGATCATCAGATATTATTTATAATTAATTCAATCAATTAAAGAATTACCTTGTGGCAATTACTTCTTTATTGATGGATCTAAAAACATATCTATATTGTACCATAGTTTCATCGTAGGAATAAATAACATATTACATCTATCATTGATCTATGTGTGTTCCAAAAATCACCAAATGTCACCATAGGAATCTTCGGGTGCTAGCACGTAAAATCTTGTCGCTTGCATCGTTCTCCTTTTATCACCACAAGAATCACTTCCAAATAATTCCACATGATCTCTATAACCATGAGAGTGTGAGGTGTAGATATATTTCTCCCTATTATTCGGAGTTATATTGGAGAAGGGAACTCTTAAAGTCTTTGAGAAGATTCTCCAAATTCATTGTGCACAATAAATGAATTGGATATACGTGAAAATAATATAATTGGGTATATATATCATGAGGGTTTAGAAATATATATTTTCACAAACACCCTTTAATATTTATTTAATCCCTATGGAACCCCATTTTAGTAATAATAATAATAATATTTCTTGACATGCCCTTAACTTGCGAATCAAAATTAAATATTATTTATTCAAATAATATTCAATATATATAATTTCTTATCTGACCATTAATCTCAGTTCACTATTCCTACAAAATATTTATTAGGACATGAATAATTTCTATTTATTTATTAAATAAATATCATTATATTATTCACCAACAAATAAATAAATATTATATTCACTAAAAAAATTATATATTTATTAAATATTATGCTCATATAATATTATCTTAAATAACTAGTGACAAAATATTTGTGATCACTAAAACATTAAAAATTATTAAACCATGTGTGGGAATAATATTTATTCAATTTGGTAAATAATAAATAATAATGTATTATTTAACTAAGATTCTGGATACACTTAGTGTGTGACCCTCTAGGCCTCTTTCTCAGTTTCATTAGTTGAAGTAGCCTAAAGTTCAAGGTTAGCGTATAGCAACATGCCAATTCACCCATAGAGAAAGATGTTAATACCAAAATGAAATAATATCTCATATGGATTCTCACTATATAATATAATTTATTAATCATGACATCTATAATCTATATAGTTTCATACAGGTTCTATCAACCTATGTGCTCGATGTCTCTTTATTTGGCTTTTTGAAAATCGAACTTGCCTATAGAACAATGTGGCCATGGATTTATTTAGGCTATATCATTTCCATCAAAGGTAATTAGATATTAACTTCTATTAAAGAACAAAAGGTAAAAATACTTTCTCATGTTATTTATTAAATCAATATTACTCATGTCGCACCCAACGTATCCTGTTCGACGTAAACATATGTCGTTGCGGTTTTTGTAAATATGTAAAAGTACATGACTTATAATATTCATTAATAATAATCTTAAATTATAAGGATCAACACACATGTTTGTAGATAGGAACTTCCAATGTCACATATGAATGTGGATTTCCTATTGATGGGTTTCATTCTCATAATATCCTATACAGGATATTACCAAGGGCATACACCATGAGAAGGTGTCTCAATGTCCTATGAGTCTCTACAATTGATATCCTATATCGTTTTCATCCATCAAATGATATCATCAAGCTATAGAACGCATATTTAAGAATAGTGTCTTTGCCCTTCTGGGTTCTTATCATAGAGGGGAACTCCTATAACCATTTAGTGTGGAAGTCCCTCATAGGACATTATCACCTATTATGTTATGTAGAATAACAATCATGATGTGATAAAGAGATTATTAATATTGAAAAATATGAATACAAGTTATCATAAAGTACATGAAATTTGCTTCTAGGGATTTGACTCCAAAAAACTCCCACTTTCAATAGAGCCAACTACTAACAACCTTCAGTCTACTATCCCTCATGTAATACTCATGCTACTGTAGAGATAGGACTTTAGTAAAGGGGTCCACGAAATTCTCTTTTGTGGGTACTTCACCTACTTAAACTTCACCCCTTTGAAAAAAATCCCTCAATAGGTGATAATTTCAAAGTATAATCTTTTTCCATTGGTGTGGCCTTATCTCTTTTTCAAGATTCATCACTGTAGTATTATCACAATTAAATGTGATAGGATATTTACTCCTAGGTACCATATGAAGCTCCTAGATTTAATTTTATATCCAAATGGATTCCTTCGATCTATCAGAAGTCGCTATATACTCAGACTCCACTATAGAATCAGTAAAAACTAGATTCTTTGAACTCTTCCAACCCATAGCTCCTCTATTGAGAGAGAAAACATATCCTCATTGTGACTTCAAACCATTATAATTTGTTTTAAAACTAGCATCAGTATAACCCCTGATGACTAACTTCTTTTCTCCACTATACACCAGAAACATATCGTTAGTTCTTCTCGGATACTTATGAAATAATTAATAAAATACCAATGTTGTTCTTTTATATCTTCTTGATATCTTACTACCATGCTCAATTCATAGGAAACATCATGTATAATACATAATATGAAATACATTATTTATCTTATTGATGAATCATATGGGGTATTAGTCATTCTATCATTCTTATGTTGTGTCTAAGCACACATTTTTTTAAAAATATGTATACCATGTGACACTAGAAAAAATCCCCTCTTGGATTGTTCCATAATAAATCTATTTAGTATCCAATCAATGTATATACTTGTACTTAGTCCAAGAATCCTCTTGGATCTATCACAAATGATCTTGATCCCTAGAATATAGGCTTCTTCGCTTATATCCTTCATGGAGAAACATTTAATTAATGAATCCTTAATTGATTATAATTCAAGTATGTTTTTTCCAATAAATAATATATCATAAACATATAATACTAGGATAATGACTGAATTTCCACTAAACCTCTTGTAAACACATGTCTCACATTCGTTATTAATGAAACCAAACTCTTTTATAGCTTCATCAAATCAAATGTTCCATGACCTGGATGCTTGATTCAGTCCATAAATGGATCTTTGCAACTTGAAAATATTTTTGGAATCATATGGAGTAACAAATCCTTCTGGTTGTGTCCTATAGAAATCTTCTTAAAGGTTCCCATTAAGGAATACAGTTTTTACATCCATCTTCTAAATCTCATAGTCATTGTAAGATGGTATTACAAGTAGAATTATGATGGAATTAAGCATGAAAATTAGTGAAAATGATTCATCATATTAAATTCCTTGAATTTATTTAAACCTTTTAGCCATTATCCATGATTTATAGGTATTTTAATTACCTTCCATGTCCAGTTTTCTCTATAATACCCATTTTCACCCTAATTGATTTACATCAATGGGTGTATTGACTAGAACCCAAACTTGGTTTTGATACATGGAGTCATTTTATAATTCATTCCTTATATCTGTATTTTATCTTCTGGGATCTCTACTACCTCCTTGTAGGAGAGACGTTCATCATTGAAAACCACTAATGAGTCGCCATCTTCAACTACTATAAAACAATATCTCTCTAGTTCTCTTACCGATATTTCACTCTTATATAGTACTCTTGTTTTAGGAATTACTTCTTCCATGGGTACATGTAAAATCTATTCATGTACCAAATCTTGTGTATCTTGAGCATCAACTTCATCTAAGTCGATATTTCTCCCACTATCCTTTTGAGGATGCGAGCCCTCTCAAGAAAGACGTCTTTTCTTGTGATAGTCACATTCTTTTCTGGGGGTTCTATAGGTAGTATCCCTTTGTTTCCTTGGTATATAATATAAAGATAAACTTTGTGCCCTTGGGTGATATTTTTTTCTTAATAAGGACTTAACAAACACCTCGCATCACCATACATATATATGTGACAAAATAGGTTTCTTTACACACCATAAATAAAATGAAATTTTATTTTCTGATTTTGTTGGTACTTGGTTTAATGTGTATGTTGTAGTTTATATTGAATATCCCAAAAGGATAATGGAATATCTGCATGACTCATCATTGGCCTTACTATGTATGATAGGGTTCGATTCCTCCCTTCACTAACACCATTCCACTACGGTGTGTAAGGTGGAGTGAGTTTAGATAGAATCTCAAACTTCTGTAGAAAGTTGATAAAATATTATTTAAGATATTAACCACCTTGAACTGATTAAATTTTCTTTCTCTTTTTTCCAAGTTGATTCTCTACTTCCTTATTGAATTCCTTAAATTTCTCAAAGGACTCATACTTATACCTTATCAAGTAGATATAACCTTATATACTAAATTCATCATTAAAATTTATTAAGTAAGAATACACATCTCTAGTTTCTATTTGAAATGATCAACACACATTAGTGTGTACAAATACTAAAATCTTTATAGACATTTAACTCAATCCACCAAATAGAAGTTTAGTCATTTTACCTTATAAATAAGCATGAAATCTTTAAAGTTGTTTGAGATCACAAGAGTCTAAATAACCAACTTGATAGATCTTTTTCAAATTCTTCTTGTTTACATGACCAAGATAGTGATTCCATAGTGGGGTGTTATATGAGTCATGTGAACCTGGTTTGTTATCAATTCCCAATAATTGGTTTTTGTAATTTAGTACATAAATACTGTTATTTAAATGTTCTATACCATAACATATTTTATCTTCATAAAAGAAACAATTTTTATTTCAAAACATGAAAACAAACTCATTCGCATCTAGGCATGATACAGAAATTATGTTCTTGTTAATAGTTGGTACATAATAAAAATATTTTAAAACCAAAATTATTCTCGTTGTCAATGAAAGGTGGTATTCACCAATGCCTAGAGCATCTAACCTCACACTATTAACAACTATCAAATCCACATCTCCTCTATAAATATTTTGGAATCTACTTGGTTCATATATTTGGATACAAATTTGTTCACCACAAGATGTATCTAATTCCCACTATGTAGATATTGAAATATTACACTTGATAATAAACACACCTTTAGGTTTCCCTTGCTTCTAGGTGAAATTATTCTTATAGCAGCATTTCATTCCACATACAAAACATACTACCTACTTTTTCTTTCCCCACCTATGGATCTTCTTTTTCTTAGAAGAATGGTGCTTGTGAGATTTAGACTTGTTATGAGTCTTTCCCTCATTCACCTTGTTCTTCCTTTCCTTATTCACTATAAGTCCCACGGGTTTATCACTCCTCTTGTCCTAATCCACTTGGTGAATCAAAGTACGAAGTTCCAAAATACTCTTCTCATTATTAATCATATTATAATTAATAATAAAAATAGAGAAGGTCATGGCAAGTGTTGAAAGTATGAGATCTGTGTGCAACTCATCTGGAAATTCAATCCCTAATATGTCTAAGCGTTCAATGTAGTCAATAATCATGAATAAATAAGTCCCAGTTGAGGCATACTCTCCATGATTAGTTGTAAACAAAGCATTGGAGATCTCATATCTCTCTTGTCTTACCTTCTATTGATAAATATTTTGAAGGTGATACATCATTCTATATGTATTCATGTCCTCATGTTGCTTCAAAATATCATTATTCATGGATGATAGCATGAAACATTGAAAATATGTGGAATTGTTAAAATGTATCTCATGAAGAATTAACACATCATCGCTAGCCTCATTTCTAGGCATATCAGAAATATGTTCTTCCAACACATATAATTTCCTTTTATGGCATAGGATAACTCATAAGAGCCTTTTCCACTCTTGGAAATTTGTGTCAATTATAAGGTTATCCTTCTCATGTATGGATTACAGTGATATGTTTGAAGTCATTTTGTTTTTTCTATAAATAAGATGAGTAGAAATTTAGTACTTTATATGAAAAATTTTAGACAAATAAATAAATATTGTATTTGTTAATCTCCAACTATTTTATCGAGACCCAATATCCCTCACACATAGGTGACGGGAATAAGGGGTTTACATAAAAGAAACCATGGGCACATGGGAATTTATATAATGAAATGAGATATGGCATATAGGTCAACAATTTAATTTAAATTAAATGAAACCAGCAACATACAAAGATCTTCATCTAAGATCATGATCATCTATTAGCATGCAATGAATTATGCATTTAATAAAATCATCATCCAATTATAATCATTATTATTTAAGATAAATCACACTCAAATTAATTAATTATATTTTTTTAATTTATAAATTATTTTATCTTAATTATCATGTGAGTTTCCTTGAGATTCTCATCAATAATAATTTTAAATAAATTTATTTAAAATTTACACTGTTCATAAATGTACCTTAAAGGCAATATGGGGAGTGCCCATTCAGACAACCTAACATGTATTATAATCGTATACTATATACTCTTGAGATATGTGGCATATTTGATTTATCACATAATTTAATGACATATACTATCAAATTAATGATTACATGACTTACATTATTTTTTTGTCATGTGTTATTCATCAATGTACGTAGAGTAATAATTGTAATATGACTCGTACATGATATGTAGATCCGAACATTACGCTAAAATTAATTAAATATTTATATATATTAAAACTAATTACATGGCGTGTCATGTCAATATAATGAACACACACAAGATCATGTTGATAAGGTTTACACAATATAAGAAATCAATTTTAATTATGTGCAATTTGGTAGAAGTACACGACATATATAATCCAGCTACAGAGTGTATATGTTTCTCACTGTCTATATGAGACATGCTCCTAGAGACTCAGCATGTATCAATGCCTCATAAAATATTGGATTTCCCATCCTGTAGATGGTTTACACGGCATGTGGTCTCTGAGTTACATGGTCACCATTCAAGTAGGTCCTGAAAAATGATACACGATCCATCTGTGACTATAAGACTACATGCCGTGTATGTGTGCTACATGTTGGGTACTCTGAATGACTATGTGTCAGGTTGTCCTAGTCAATATGCATTATATAATTAACTGCACCATTTGTATTCAATAATCATGGATTGAATTAATTATGAATTGATTCTTGGTGTATTGAACACTAGAAAATAGTGTGTACAACCAGGTTATATCATCATCAAAATTTATTTATTTATTGTAAGGAAAGGATACAACAAGGCATGACAAAGAAGGAAAACACCATTGGGGGGAGGAAGTAGTTAAATCCAAGGTAATCCCCTATAATATGGTTGACCCCATTTGGCTTTAGGATATTCAATTTGTAAAAGCATAAGACACCAAAACCTTAAGTTGCAAGTGATGCCATATGATCGACATCCTTATTGCCCTCCCTCCACGTGTGACTCAAACGAGTTCCATTGGAAAGTATGCCAGGAAACTTCTTGGTGGTCTGGATAATGGACCATGGGGTATATATTGTCCATTACAGAAACATGAGGTTGGTCATTGAATCCGTTTCGTCCTCTGATAAGTCAATTCCCATTGCCGGTAAAGGGTGATACCTGAGAGGAGGGCAAGTGCCTCTGCCTAAAGGGAAGAACTGCAGCCATAGTTAGCAGTGAAATCTAGAATGATAACCCCCCTAAAGTCATGGACCACACCTCCCCCATGAATAATACTTACAATGAAAGACCCATCAATATTAATCTTCATACCTAAGGACGAAAGATGATAACACACACATAGTATCCTCAAGGTGTAGTTTGGATTAGTGACATGAGGGGTCGCATGTAGAATTTGGATTGAATGATATTCCCTCTATCTCTCAATGAGCCTGACCAAGTTAAGTAAAAGACTACGAGTACAAGAAATAATGTACCTCCCCGATGAGCAGATTCCCTCATGTCTTACTCTGTTTCTGACCTACCAAAGTCCCCAACAACCAGCATGAATAATAGTATTTGGAGTTAGTCTCTCCACACCCTTGTTGCACAATTCATGTAACCATTGAGAAAGGAAGGAGTCATCATCCAAGGGTTAAGAGGAGGCTGTGAACTCACCAAATATAGACCACACCTCCTAATCCCATTTTCCCTCAAAGAAAAGGTGGGAAATGCTCTCCTATTTCTAGTTAATGCATTAATAACACCATGACACCAGGGGGATACCACATTTCCTGATATTATCATCAGTGGAGATTGTATTATTTCTAGTCCTCCATGTGAGAAAATTGTACTTCATTGTTATTTTCATAGTCCATAGTGTCTCATTCTATCCTAAACCCTATAAATGGGGAAACATAATGCGCCAACAAATCATCATGGAGTAATTTCCCAAAATGGAAGGGGAGAACCCACACCTATTAGGTTCCATAGAAGTATCAATGAGATAATGGATTATTTTTTTCTCTTTGTCTAACACTACCTTGACGAAGGCCATAAAGATTATAGCTTCCTAAAACATGATATCATGAGCCAGGAATCCCAGGAAACCAAGGACCATGCCCACCCAATTGGCATGCCAGAAAGTACCTTTCCCCTCCCCGATAATCTAGAAAATGTGAGGTTGTATAGCTAAGAAAATGGGCCTCTTAATGGATAGGAAAGAATATAAGTTCCCTTATTCCATTTTCATACTACCCACATAAGAGCTGCACATGGTCTTACCCCATAAGGTATGTCATTCATGGATCTCCCTGGCCATATTTACATTCATGAAAAGTAGAGCGTCAGTAAGACTGTGCATGCTGATCCATCCTTCCTGGATTGGCATCACCATCTTCCACCAAGAAACCCAAATGTGTTTTCCCTCCTCTCGATCATCCCATATGAAGCGGGAAAGGATCTTGTCAATAGAATAAATGACTCCCTTAGGGACCTTTCCAGAAGATAGTTCATGGAAAGGGGTGTCAAGTAGGATACTATTAACCAAAGTAATTTTTCCCCTGAATGAGAGGTATCGATTTTTTCAATTGAGAACCTTACTTGTGATCCTTCTTATAATGTGGTCATTATTGCAGATATGAAGCCTGCTTGAGAAGATGGGATCACCCAAGTAAATCATTGCCATACTCCCAATTCTCATGTCAAGAAGTTTACTGATGGAGTCATCTCACCATTGATTGCATCTTCTAGAAATGAAGAGGTTACTTTTGAATTTATTGATGTCCTACCCACTCCAATTACATTATTCCTCTAGGACTGCGATAAGGCCATGTATTGATCTTCATATGGAATTCAAGAAAATCATAGTATCATCTATGAACATGTGATGAGTGAGGGAGGGATTATTCTTTTTCCTTTTATATAGATTCAAAAAACCATTTTTGGGATTTTATGGATAAAGAGGATGAGAATATCTGAGGTGAGGATGAAAAGGATTTGGGAGAGAGGGTTGCCCTACTTTAATCCCCAGGAATCCTTAAAGAATCCATGAGACTTACCCATGAAATGAACTACTAGCTAGGAGGATCTGAAGCAACAGAAAATGAGGTCAATAACCCAAGGATAGAAACCCATACTTGATAACACTTTTTTTATGAAGCTCTATTCCGCACAATCATAAGCCTTATTCATATCAAATTTTATAATAAGATTAGAGCAATGATCCTTGGTGTTTAAGTCATTAACCATCTTGTGAGCCAACACAAACTCCCCTAGATTGAATTTCCCTTCACAAATCCATGTTGTTCCATGGAGATCCATCATGGAAGGTGCATGTAGAGTCTTACGTTGATGATAATTATGAGGATTTTATAGGGGAAGTTACACAAACTAATCAGATGGTAGTGATGGATGGAGGATGGATTCCTTCTCTTGGGAAAAAGGACCGATGAAGAAGAACATGCCACCTTCGATAAGCATCCACCCTAGAAGAAGTCTTGTATAGCCTCAGATAAATCACATTTTACAACCTCTTAGGACTCTATATAAAAATATCCTAGGAATCCATCCAACCCTAGTGCACTATCAAACTCCATGTTCATAACTACCACATGAATTTTGGCCTCATTTGGAATATCCCCCAAGGACTCATTGTTTTTGTGGGAAACATGGTTTGATATGTCACCCATGAAATCCACATCACCACCCGGGCACCCATCATGAATACAAGGGTTTGGTCCAGCAAGTATATCCTTGATGTAGTGTTCAAGACTCCCCACCTCCTCCCTGTCATTTTAATAGGACCCATCCTCCATCATAATGTTGTGTTGCATAATGGGTTTTCTCTCATTTAGGCATGTATGCAAGAAAGTAGTCTTCCTGTCAACCTATTAAATCCATATGATACAAGAATTCTCCCTCACCACTCATTCCTATCATAGAATCATATCATCCAATATATCCTTCTTCAAGAAGAGGCCCTTAAATAGACAATCATCCTAGGTTTCCTCGATACTGACTTAAATCTGGTCAACCTCCTGTAGGATTGCATCAATATCTCTGACACTCAGCAGGATAGATTTCATCCACTCTTATAACCAGCCTTTCAGTCTACAAATATATTTATAGAAGGATATCCACATACTCCCCTGAATAAGATCACTCTTTGAATAACGAATGGTTTTCTGGAAACCCAAGCAGATGGTCCAATGATGATAGAATCTAAAGTTGTCGGGTCTTACTAGACTCACTGTGAGGGTGACGAGTAGCGAGGAGTGGTCATAAATACCACACACCAGATGCCTAAATTTGATGTTGGGGAACTTTGTGATGGCTTTCATGTTGGAAAGGCTACAATCCAGACAACTTCATGAACGATGGGCTATGTGTTGGTTATTACAGCAAGTGAAATGGGTTCCCAAGAACCCAAGGTCCGTTAAACCATTACCGACCATAAATTGAACAAAATATATGCTAGCCTTCCTAGGGAAGGTCGTCATTCCTTTTTTTTCTCTGGGTCTGTAATGATGTTGAAATCCCCTTTGAGAATATATGGTTTGATAATGAGATCTAAACCATTGAGGTCACTCCACAGGTTCTCTCTCTATTTATTATCGTAACTCCCATAAATAAAAGTGGTGAAGAAGACACAATCATCACGTGTAATCTTGGGGGTAATATATTAGTCAACATCCTATTCAAGTTCCATCAATATGATCCTGTGCCAAAAAATCCATATGTGACTATTTGAGGGACATGCATGAATGAAGCCATGTCATTTTTCCCTTTTAGAAAAAATCACTAATTTTGGAAACATTTTTCTTCTGCTAGAGGACAACAATGATTGAATCCTTGTGTTTACTGACTTTGGAACTGAGGAAATCCATCTTGACTTAGGCACCAAGGTTCTGAGAGTTATATATGATCATAGGGATCATTGAACAAAAAGTGGCCCTGTATTGGCCATGGGACTCTTTGCCTTCACAGAGTTGGAGGGTAGACTATCCCTTAGTTTTTTAGCTGGTGATCTTGTGAACATGTATGCACTTTTGTAAAGACATGAGAGTGTTTTAGTAGATAACATTTAGGGTCAAAGATATACCACACTCCGTCCTCTTAGGGAGGACTGGGGGTATCTTGTCCTCCAACACTAATAAAAGGATACTCCTCAAAAATTTTGGAAGAGTCTGAGGAGCTTAAATTTTGGCTCATGACTGGAGGGACCAAAAGAGTAGGATCATCATCCATTAATAATATTAGGGTCCTGGAGGGAGTTTCTACAAATAGATGAGGTAGGGGTGATAAAGGTAGGGACCTTAGAATAAGGCCTAACATGCGTACAAAAGGACCATCTTCTAGGACCATTAGAAGCTTGAGAGGTGGGGAAACCACCGGCTCAACTAAGGTGACAAACTTATTTCACTTAGAAGGGACCAAAGTCCCATCCGTCACAAAATCTGTCAGTGGGAGTTCCATCCTAGGGGTTGGAGTAAGAACAGGAAGGGGAGATATTTCTGGCACTGTAGCCATCCCACCATCGGACGACGAGGCCCGGTAGACTTCTAGCTATTTAAGAGATTGTTCGACACGGGCAAGATACCCCCATGGTAGGCGATTCCTTTCACCACTGTGTTGTTTCCTAAAAACCTATATATAATGGCCCTACACGATACTGTGTGAATAGTTCTGTAAGTAGACGGGGTAGGTGATGTCTTGTGAATATTTTAAGGAGTACTTCACACATAGAAAAATTTTATCTGGAGGAGGACGTGAGATATCCATCTCTATGTAAATTTGAGCCTATGAAGCATCTGAACAATTCTTGGTCTGATCATCCAAATAGGGGAATCCATCCATGGAGTCTCCAATGACCTTAAGGAATCCATCTTCTTGAATGGGCATTGGCAGACCTGGGAAAAAATCCACACCACTGCAAGAGGTAACTCCTTTCCCTAATGGAAATCCATTGACCATCATGCTAGGTTGAACCGTTACCTTCCCAAGACATAGGGATCCCTGCACCATGCTTGGAAAAAATCCACTTTTGAACCTCAAACCAAGAAAAAGGAATTATAATGAATCACAAAGATCCTAAAGGGAGAGAACAATCCCCATGAACCGACGAAGCATTGGAAGGAAGAGATCAGAGGTTTTCTTGAGCCGAACCACGCAACTAGGGTCCATTTGAGACAAGCCTACACATCCTCAAATTCCTATGCTGGAACTTCCACTGAGAGGCAAAAACCACCTTGATAGATCGTTGATGAGGCCATAGGGATGGCTAGGAAACAAGGATATTAATGACCAGAAACATGAGCACAAAGTTCATATTTTAAGGAGAGAGCATGGTTGGCACCCCAATAGAGGTCCGGGATCCACAAACGGTCGCACCCCTACAATGCCACCACTTGACGAGCTAGGATCGAAGGTTTTCAGTGCTAGATCTGCCACTGCAAGCCTTCCAAATGAGGAGGTAATAGTGATTTTATTAATATTATCATAACTTTTTATATACTACCTTTAATGATTTTATAGGAAATGTGCATAATTTGTGTGAAATATTAATGTATAATATTAAATATAATTTTTGAGCACTATTTGAATTCATCCACATTCAAGTCTGTTTAATGTTTTAATAATACCTATCACCCTACTTATCCAAATTTAATGGTTCATGTTTTTTATGATTTCTATTTCAATATACAACATCTCATTAGAATGAATCATGGGCCAATTATTTGATTTCAAGGGTCATATGGTCCACACAAGAAGACCTAAAGACACTGTGAAGAAAATTGACCAGCTCTGAATATTGAATTACTGGGCTCAATTAAGAAATAAAAATTCATTTATTATTAAAAAATATTTGTAGGAAAATGTAATGAGTCTTGGATAATACTTTAAAAGACCAAATCCAAAGACAAGGGGCCCAACTGATTCATTTAAACTCAGCCCACCATTCTGGCTGGGAATTAAAATCAGTACAGTATTCCTGACATGTCTTTTCACATAGTTATAAAATTAAGATGATATTTTTCAGTGTGAAAGAGGGGATAGATGGGGAAGACTTTGTTGAAGAAAGCATCCGGATTTGAAGGTATATTCCTATTTATAAACCCCTTCACATTTTGGCCTTCTAAAATGTCTAGATGGAAATTGACAGACTAACATTGTTTAATCAAACAGTCATAACTTTGGCTCCATAAGTCCAAATGCCTCAAAATATTGAGAGTAGTAGGAAAAATTTATTATATAAAAAATTTAAGAAGTAGATAACTTGAGATTCGGCTGTTTGAATTATAAAAATGGTGATGCAAGTGGAGGGACAGATTGGAAATGCAAATAGTCCACTTCCTTGGGCTATAAATACATTTCCCTCCTCTCCTTCAAAAGAGTTGGCATTTAAGAATAGAGGAGCACATATTTACACGATCAAAGCCTTGAAAAGTTCTTGGGAGGACCTTACATACTCAATTTTTCACTTGATATACCCTTCCTCTTCTCTTTGTTTCTTTTTACTTTTGTCTTATTCATTATTGTAATCTTTTAAGTCTTTTCCTTGTAATTTTATTTTAAAACATGTTTATTCTTAAGTATCTCTTATTCTCATCCACCTTATGTAGTTTAATATTAATTTTCTTAAAATGGTTTAAATGCATTTGAATCCCCTTTGCATGTTGTGCTTTCTCATTCATTCTAAATTTAGTATTTAATTCCATTCGTTGTTTGTGTGTGTGTGTTCGACGCACAACTCTTTTCTAATCCATTTTTTTCACTTATTAATTTATCATCATAAAATTATAACCAGATTATTAGACACCCAAATGGATGAGTAAATCTCTCATTGGAGAGAGTTATAATTTAGGTAAGATAAGCTATTGAGAGCTTTTTCTCAATAATTATTCTTTGAATTAACATTGTGTATGTTGGACTTAACATGTCATGGATTAATGACTTGTTTTATTTAACGTATTAATTCTATGGATTATTGGAACTATAAATACACTACCACAATCAAGTAATAATTGACATTAGAGTCCTAGTTAAGTTAAGTCTTGGATTAAAGCCTTAACACTTAGGAATTCCAATCAAAATCAACTTGTGACATTGGTGTTAATTTAATGCAATATAAAGTAAGGCTCAAGGATATCACAAGCATAACTACCTGTTGATGAACTCACCCCAATATTTATAATATGGTTAAATAAATCTTAATCAATCAATAATTTCAATTAATCTCTACTAACAACCCCCCCCCCCACACACAATCATAATATAATCAACTATAAACAATCGACTATTAAAAAGTATCATCATCAAGGATTCGACCTCATTGTTGTTATACACATTAGCATAGCACCGAAACTCTGAATGGTCGATAGGTGAAAATTGGACATAATTTAAAATTTATTTTTTGCTAGGGATGGTTCTTTATGTAGTCATTATTTTCTTGTTATTGTAAGAAAAACAAAAAAAAATTGAAAAAAAACACAACCTACCTGCTCATAAAAATCATAAACTGAAAAATCACAATGAAAACCCCATCTTCCTCTTTCTTCCAACATCTCTCTGAATTCCACGTAGCCTCTCAAACAATCCCTTAGATTTTTTTTACCCTAAAATGAAGAGAAATCTTCACCAACTTTGGAGGAACATTAGGGATAATCAAATAATTCAAGAACCAGTACTTGTCCAACTAGTTGAATTAGAAATGGAAAATCCTAAGGAACAAACACTAAAAGAACTTTCTACCCATAATATGAATTACCAAACTCTTGGTATTCAATATCCAAATATAGAAGTTGACTTCAAACTCAAATCGGGATTGATTTATCTTCTCCCTCATTTCCATGGGCTAGCTGGTGAGGATCCAAATCTCCACCTAAAAGAGTTCCAAGTGTTGTTCTCTAACAGGAAGCCTCAAGGTTTTTCTGAGGAACAAAACAAACTCCGATAATTTCCTTTCTCCCTAGATGACACTACTATGGCAGGGCTCTGCTACCTTCCTCCTGGTTCCATAACCACATGGAATGACATAAATCAACTCTTCTTAGAGAAATTATTTCCTGCTTCTCGTACTACTTCTACCCGAAAGGAAATAAGTGGTATCTTTCAGTTCCCAAGTGAATCACTTCATGAATACTAGGAGAGGTTGAAAAATATTTTTGCAACCTACCCGCACCACCAAATCTCTGACCAACACTTGATCCAATACATGTATAAGGGGTTATTGGCTATGGATAGAACCATCATTGATGCCACAAGTGGCGGTGCTCCTGTTGATAAAACTCCTGCAACTACAAGAGATATCATAAGTAACATGGCTGCAAACACACAATAATTCCATACTTGAGAACATTATCCAGTCAAACAAGAAAAATATAATACATCAATAGAACTGAACAAGATGATAGAGTGGATGACTGAGCTTACATGTCTTTTGCAAAAACTAGTTGTGGATAACAAAGCCCCAAACTCATCTTCTACACAATCAATGTTTCCTAGACCTATCAAAAACTATGGAATCTATAACTCACCAGCTCATCCAACAGACACATGTCTACAAATTCAAGATGAACCATCTGATTCATCTGGACCAATGGAGCTCAATGCTGTAAATGCTCAGCAGAACCCCTACCCTCAACAATCAGTTCAGTTTGTTAGAAACTTCAACCAACCCCATTCTAAGTCCTTCTCTTCTACATATAACCCCAACTTGAGATATGTGAATCCCATTTCCCATCCCCCTCAATACCCTCATCAAAACCTAAACCATTTCCAATATGGTTAAGGTGTTGGTAACTTCCAACAACCTTACCCTTTTGTTCCTCAACCCCAAAGGATCAATCCTCCTCTTCCTCCTCCAGAATTCCACTATCCCAGGGAGCATTCCTAATTCCCAAAATAATAAAATTGCTTTCCCGAGAACCAAAATCAAGGAAATACCAATCTGGTACAAGCTTCTTCTTCCAAGAAACCATGGGAATGTGCAGTTGAAGATCTTACCTCCACCCGTTCTAGATTTAAAAATATTGAAACCCAAATTGGTCAACTTTCATCCCACCTAAGCTAGAAACAACAATTAAATTCTTCCCCAACTTCTAGCTCAATGATTACCCAACCCCAAGGGTAATGTAAGTGCAATTTCACTTAGATCGGGAAAGCAAATTGATATGCCTCAAGATAAGTCCTCCAACCATCCTTTGAATGTTGACCTAGAAAATGAAAAGAAAAATAAAAATGAAAAGAAACCTAAAACCATTCCCTCACCTCTGTACATTCCACTTAGGAACCCAATCCCTTTTCCTCAAGCAGGTTTTAATCCAAATAAGTCCTTTGATCCCGATCCTAAAATGCTCTACATGTTTAGACGTGTTAAAGTGAACATTCCCCTCTTAGATTCCATTAAAAAAATTCCTAAGTATGATAAGTTTCTCAAGGAGTTTTATACCCATAAGAGGAATCTTAGAACCATTTAAAATGTTTCAACCCAAGAGTCCATACCCATTAAGTGAAAAAATCCTCGTACCCTTACAGTTCCATGCCAAATAGGAAGTTCCAACTTCGATGATGCACTCATAGACCTAAGAGCCTCAATTAATGTAACGCCCAAATCCACCTTCTCCATCCTTGGTTTAGATCCCTTACATCAAATGGGTTTTGTCATTAAATTGTCCAATCAAGCCACTACTAGTCCTGAGGGTATAATAGAGGATGTCCTTGTTCATGTGAATGATCTTATCTTCCCTACTGATTTCTATGTCCTTGACATGGAAGGTGAGATGAACTCTTATCGATATCCCTTAATTCTAGGAAGAACATTCCTAATGATAGTGATAACCAAGATTGATGTATATTTAGACATCTTATCCATGGAATTTGGTGACCAACTGGTCAAGTTCAACATTTCCCAAGCCATGCGATACCCATCTGAGGATCACTATGCGTTCTCAATCCATGCTTCTGAGGACACTTCTGAGAGTAAATTGAACCCCAATCTATCATATTCTTCATGTTCTAATGAGAGAGGATCTTGTGAAATATACACCATGATTAACCAATTCATAAATGGTGACGTTTATGTGGACCTATCATTCATAGACTACATCAATCTAGAGGAACTTGAAAACTCTCTTGAATCCCACATCAACTCTGATCTCTACTGCTCCACCTTGGACAGTATTAAGGAAAATGGATCTGATGAAAATAAAATCCCTTCCTCAATTCTTGAGTTATCTAACCCACAAATTAAAAATGAGATTTATTTGAAACCTCTTCTTAAACAACTGAAATATGCATTCCTTTTCCATGATCACTCATATTTTTTCATTATCTCTACTTCCCTTACTTAAACTGATGAGTCCAAACTTGTTCAGGTGTTAGAGGAAAACAAAAAGGCCTTAGGTTGGACCCAAGATGACATACCAGGAATCAACCCTAGTCTTTTCATGCATCACATCCATCTTGAGGAATCATACAAACCAATTAGACAACCAAAAAGACGACACAATCCACTCATCATTGAGGTACTTAGGGAAGAGATCACCAAGATTCTTCAAGATGTTATTATCTACCCAATTTTTGATAGTGAATGGGTTAGTCCAATTCATGTTGTACCTAAGAAGGGTGGGATAACTCTTGTCACAAATGAACATGGTGAGGTAGTCACAACTCGAGTGAAGAACAAATGGCATGTGTGCATCGACTATAGGAAATTGAATGTTGAAACATGAAAAGATCACTACCCTCTTACATTCCTTGATCAAATTCTAGAACGATTAGCTGGAAAGTTACACTATTTCTTTCTTTATAGATACACTGGCTACTTCCAAATCCCAATCGCACCTGAGGACCAAGAAAATACTACTTTCACAAGTCCCTTTGGAACATATGCATGTAGGATAATGTCGTTTAGCCTTTTCAATGCTCATAAAACATTCCAGAGGTGTATGATGAGTATCTTTTCTGAATTCATTGAACACTGCATGGAATTCATCATGGATAACTTTACCATTTATGGTGAGTCATTTGAATCTTGCTTAAATTCACTCTCTTCAGTACTTAAAAGGTGTTTCAAGTGTATCCTTGAGTTAAATTTTTAAAAATGTTACTTCATTGTTGAAAATGGGATTGTTCTAGGGAACATAGTTTCAAAAGATGGTATTGAAGTCGATCCTACCAAAATTGAAGTGATCCAATCACTTCCTGTACCCACTTCTATTTGAGACATCCATTCATTTTTTATTCATGATGGTTTCTATTAGAGATTCATACATAACTTCAGTAGGATTTCCCTCCAACTCACTTGGTTGCTCCAAAATAAAGTCACTTTCCATTTTGATGAGGTTTGCAAGAGAGCCTTCATTAAACTCAAAAATGCTCTTACATCTGACCCAATAATCCAACCCCTAGATTGGTCCTTACCCATTTAGATGATGTGTAATGCTTTTGATAGAGCTATTGGGGTTGTTCTTGGTCAAAGAAGAGAAAAAATTCTTAATGTCATCTATTATGCCTCAAAAAAATTGGATGAAACTCAATCTCACTACACTATAATTGAAAAGAAACTTTTCGAAATGGTTTTTGCTTTAGATAAATTCCAACCCTATATCCTAAGTTCCAAAATCATCATCTTCACAGACTATTCTACTATAAAGTTCTTTCTCAAGAAAAGTGATTCCAAACCGAGGTTAATAAGATAGATCCTAATGCTCTAAGAGTTTGTTCTTGAAATCAAAGATTAACCTGGAAAAGAAAACCCTGTGGATGATCACATGATTATAATTTCTAATTCGTCTCATTTTGAAATCATTGATCCTGAATTACCCACTAATCACCTTTCATATCTCACTCCAAAGTAACTATGGTATTCGACAATTGTATATTATTCGGCTTCTGGTGTTTTCCCTAAAATTTTATTAAAATAACAAAAAATGAAGTTGAAAAGTGATTTAAAGAAATATTTTTAGTAATAAAATAAACTTTGGAAAATTGGGGTAGACGTGGTAATTAGGATATGTGTTGATGAAGATGAAAATTCCTCTATCTTAGAATTTTGTCACTCACTTCTCGGAGGTGGCCACTTTGGACCACAAATGACTTCCCAAAAGGTCCTAGACTCTGGATTCTTCTAGCCTTCACTATTAAATGACTCACAAGATTTCTATAAATCATGTCCCACTTACCAAAAGTTTGGTACAATTTCAAAGAGCAATGAAATGCCCCAAAAGACTTTAATTTTCTGTGAGATATTAGATGTTTGGGGCATAGATTTCATGGGACCATTTCTCCCTTCCAATGGATTCTCATACATACTTCTTCCAGTTGATTATGTTTCTAGGTGGGTCGAGGATAAACCCACTAGAAAGGACGATTCAAATACTATTAGTGAGTTCCTAAAGACACACATCTTCCACCGATTTGGCACACCTCATGACTTGATAAAAGAATTAGGAACCCATTTTTGTAATTAAACCATGGAATATATTTTGAAAAATAATGGTGTTGTGCATAAAACTTCAACTGCATATCACCCCCAAACAAATGACATGGATGAACTTTTTAATAGAGAAGTGAAAAGAGTGCTTGAGGGAATTGTAAAACCCACCAGAAAATAATGTCCTGAAAGACTTGGTGAATCACTTTGGGCTTATCGAACTACCTATGAAACACCCATTGGGATGTATCATTTTAGGCTAGTTTTTGGTAACGTATGTCATCTACTAGTTGAAACCCAACACAAGTAATTCTGGTCTGTGAAAACTTGTAATTTTGATTTTGAAAAATTTAGTGAAGAAAGACGGTTGCAATTGGCGGAATTGAAGGATCTTCGACTTGAATCTTATGAGAATTCCAATATGTACAAAGAAAAGGCTAAGGTAGTCCATGAAAAACACATCCTGAGAAAGGTATTTCATGAAGGTGAAAAGGTAATGCTTTTCAATTCTCAATTTCGACATCACCCAGGCAAGCTTAATTCTTGTTGGGAAGGTCCTTTTGTTATTACTAATGTTTACCCATTTGGTGCAGTGAAATTCCAAGACCCCTCTTCATAAAGTACATTCATAGTTAATGGACATCGGTTAAAGCATCACCATGATAGGACACAAAATCCTAGAACCACATCAACTTCCATCAGATCCCCAACTTTTGTAGTTGACCCACCACTGGATGGAGATATCAACCCACAAAATCCAAACTAGGGGGAACCTCTTTCCCTTTAACTTCTCTTCTCTCTCTCTCTCTCTTTATACTTCTTCCTCCCTCATTCTCATTTTGTTTTTTAACACTTTCCTCATCACATTTTTTATATTTACTCTTTCCTTTTTTTGTAGATGTGTCTTTATAAAAAACTAAAAAACCTAAAAAAACTAAAAAACAAAAATATAATAATTTAAAAAAAATATAAAAAGAAAAATCATGATTACCCACCTTCAAAGTTTTAAAATTTGTCCAACCATTTTAGAGAGTCAAAAAGACATGTTTTCATCTCAAAAATTTTGTATTTTAATCATGACTTTGGATAAATAATTTTGTGTCAAGAATAATAAATTTTGAATTCTCATTTGTTGATTAGGAAAATGACTTTCCCCACCAATGAGGAACAACATTTTCTTTCATTCCAAGGCTACCTATGGCCATCATTTCAAAATTTGGGTTTTTCACCCACATTTTTGAGTCTTGAGTTTGTGGACCTTCGAGCTTAATTTCCAACTTTGGTTTTCATTAATATGATATAGTCATTTATGAACCCTATGAGAATTATAATATCCAAATATACTCATATTAACCATACATTAATCATCCTTTTGAAAGCCCCTTAGAGCCTATGAAAACCTTTGGGTTGTGTCTTGGGAAAGTCAAATATCACTCTTCCTCAAAATATCTTCCTATCTTGTGTCTTTAATCACACAATCATTCCCTTTTAAATATGTTTTTCCATTTCCTTTCATGTCTTATTCAAAAAAATTGTACATTACTTTTTCCATGTTGGTATTTTACCTCCTTTTTCCTATCTTTTGGATATCATCTTCCTACAATCCTATAGCCACAGAAAAACCACTAAAAATACCTCTTGATTTTTTAGCACATTAATATATTTATTGGAAGCTAAGAGCTCTTTCAAACTCTAATATTTTCACTTTTGGTTGGTGAATGAGTGAAACTCCATAAATTAATTGTATCATCTTGAGAGAAGTATGTTTTGTGGGCCAGCATTTTCCATTTCTAAATTTGATCATAATAAAGAATTGTTTTTGGAACATTTTTTTTGTAACTACTTGTGGTGGAATTCAATATGGATGAGTGAAATTATCTAAACCTCCCTTGATTGGGGAAAATAAAATTATAATATTTGTTGGTGAGTGAAAATGATTTTGTTATGTTTTTAAATTTATTACACATGAGGACATTCATAAGACTAAGTGGGGGGGATTTGATATTATTAATATTTTTATAACTTTTTATATACTACCTTTACTGATTTTATATGAAATGTGAATCATATTTGTGAAATAATAATGTATAACATTAACTATAATTTTTGAGAACTATTTGAATTCATTCAGATTCAATTCTGTTTAATGTTTTAGTAATAACTATCACCCTAATTATCCAAATTTAATGGTTCCTATTTTTTAGGAATTCTATTTCAATATAAAACATTTCATTATAAGTGATAATGGGCCAATTATTGCATTTTAAGGGTTATATGGTCCACACAAAAAGACCCAAAGAAACTGTGAATAAACTAGACCAGCTATAAAGATTGAATTACTGGGCTCAATCCAGATTTCCAAATTCCATTATTCTTATAAAATATTTTGGGTACAATTTAAGGAGTCTTCGATAAAAATTTAAAGGCTCAAATCTAAATACAAGGGGGAAAACATATTCATTTAAACTTATCCCACCATTCTGGCCTGGAATTAAAATTAGTACAGTATTCATGACATGTCTCCTGATCTAGTCATCAAATAAAGTTGATATTTTGTAGTTTGAAATAGTAGATATAGTCGGCCGACTTTTTGGAAGAAAAAATTCGTATTTGAAGGCATCATACTATTGATAAACCCATTCATATTTTGGCCTTCTAAAAAGTATGGATTGAAATAATCATATTAACATTGTTTAATAAAATAGACATAACTTTGGATCCATAAATCCAAATACCTCTAAATTTTGATATTAGTTATAAAACATTATTATCTACATCTTTGAAGAAGAAGATATCTTGATATTCAGTGGTCTGAATTATAAAAATGGCGATGCAATTGGAGGGACAGGTTGGAAATGCAAACAGTCCACTTCCTTCGGCTACAAATACATCCCCCTCCTCTCCTTCAAAAGAGTTGGCATTTCAGAAGAGAGGATCAAATATTGGCATGAAAAAATCCTTTACAATGGATTTTGAGGACCTTACATAATCATGTTTTCACTTGAGATACCGTTCCTCCTCTCTTTGTTTCTTCTTACATTTATGTTCTTCATTATTGTAATCTTGTAAGTCTTTTCTTTGTAATTCTGTTTTAATGAAAGTTTCTTCTTAAGTATCTCTTATTTTCATCCACCGTATATAGTTTAATATTAATGTTCTTAAAATAGTTTAAATACTTTTGAATAGCCTTTGCTTATTGTACTTTCTTATTCAATCTAAATTCAGTATTTGATTCCCTTCACTGTTTGTGTGTGTGTGTTCAACGCAAAACTCTTTTCTAATCCATTTTTTCACTAATTAATTTATTATCATACAATTATAACCAGATTATTAACCGCCCAAATAGATGATTAAATCTCTCATTGGGTTGAGTTATAATTTAGGTATGTTAAGCGATTGAGATCTTTTTCTCGATGAGTATTCTTTGAATTAACATTGTGTATGATCGATTTAACATGTCGTGGATTAATGACTTCTTTTGTTTAATATTTGGATTTCATGGATTATGGTAACCATAAATACACAACCAAAATTAATTACTTATTGAGATTATAATCCTAGTTAGGTTAAGTCTTGGAATAAAGCATTAACACTTAGGAATTCCAATCAATGTCAACTTGTGACATGGGTGTTAATTTAATGCAATATAAAGCAGGGCTCAAGGATATCACAAGCTTAACTACCTATTGATGAACTCACCCCAATATTTATAAAATTGTTAAATAAGTAAATCAATTCAATTAAGCTCTGCAAACAACCCCCCCCCCCAATCAGAATACAATCAACTAAAAACTATCGACTACTAAAAAGTATCATCGCCAAGGATTTGACTCGAGTGCTGCTATACACATTAGCAGAGCACCAGAAAATTGAACAGTCGATAGGATACAATCGGCCGATATTTCAAATGGTCAAATGAATTTGAAAACTGGATGGCGCATGAGGTTCATTTTCAAAGGTTTCACTCATAATTCTCAAAGGTTTCTCACCATCTGGTTACACAGTGTGTACTCTTGTGTTTTCTAGACAGAATCCTCGACACCTCTAGATGAGAAGTTCAATTTTATTTCATTAATAAAAATAATGAATTTGATTATATTTATAATAAAATAAAGATATAGATGTGGATCTCACAATTTGGATCAGATAACAATTAAACTTTAATTGAATACTAAATGAAAAATGTTTAAATCAATAAATGATATTTTAAATAATTTTAAATACTTATATGACCCTTTTGATACCACTTGTAGGTTCCAGGAACAACAAAAATGTGTAATAGGTCATTCCCAACTTTTCTTTTTTTAATGATCGATGATTAGTCTCACATTTATACAATGATAAACATCATGAACAACATAATTTAATCAAATAAAACAAAAAAAGTGATAAAATGTTAGAACTAAGCATATGATCATCACTTATTATTTATAATTAATTTAATCAATTAAAGAATTGCCTTGTGGGAATTATTTTTTCATTTATGGATCTAAGTGTAGATCTAAATTGTACCATTTTTGTTTTGTAGGTATCAAGAGCATATTCCCTCTAGTAGTGATCCACATGTGTTCCACAAATCTCTAAATGTTGTCATAGGAATATCTGAGTGCAAGAACAGAAGATCCCATTGATGATGTTGTTCATATTTGATCACCATGAAAATCACATTCAAAGCATTCTCCTTGATTTCTCTATACTAGAGAGTGGGAGGTGGAGGAAGATCAATCTTTGTTATTGGGTGCTTTCTTAGAGAAGGGAGCTCTCAAGTGCTTCGAGATGATTCTTCAGATTCATTGTTCACAACAAATGAATTATATCTACTTGAAAATAATATAATTGGGTATATATATTTCTAGGGTTTAGAAATAAATATTTTCACAAGTTCCATTTTATATTAATTTAATCCCCATGGAATCATATATCAATAATAATAATAATAATTCTCTATATGTGCTTAACTTATGACTTAAAATTAAATATTATTTATTAAAATAATATTCAATATATATTATTTCTCATCAGACCATTAATATCAGTCCACCATTTCTCCAAAATATTTATTTATCCTTGAATAATGTCTATTTATTTATTAAATAAATATCATTACATTATTCACCAACAAATAAATAAATATTATATTCACTAAGTAGAAAATAAATATTTATTAAATATTATACTCAAATTTTATTCTCTTGAATAACTAGTGATGGAATATATGTGATAAAAACATGAATAATTATTAAACCAAATGTGGGAATAATATTTATTCAACTTGTTAAATAATAAATAATAATATATTATTTAACTGAGATTCTAGATACACTTAATGTGTGGCCCTCTGGCCTCTTTCTCAGTGGCATTAGGTGAAGCAGCCTAAAGTCCAAGGTTAGAATATAGAAAAATGACAAGGAACCCTAGAGAAATATGTTGATTCCATAATTAAATAATAAAATATACGGATTCTCACTATGTAATATAATACCTTTACTGTGATATCTCTAATCAAGCTGGTTGCATGCAATTTCCATAAACTTATGTTCTTGGTGTCACTTTTTTTTAATTTATGGAAACCAAAATTGCATATAGAACACCATGTATATGGATGTATTTAGTATATATCATTTCCATAAAAGGGACTGATATATCAACTTCCATTAAATAATGGACGGGACAAATCCTTTATTTCATTATTCATTAATGAAATATTACTCATGACGCACCCAACATATCCCACCTCACCACGAACATATGTCATCATGGTTTTCATCAATAAATAAAATTATATTAATTATAATATTATTTAATAATAATATTAATGTCTAAGGATAAATATACACATCCACATATTGGAACATCAAATGACACATATGAATGTGGATTTCCTACTAGTGGGTCTCGTTCTCCTAATATCATACACTAGATATTACCAAGGGAGTACACCATGACAAGGTGCCTCAAATTCCAATGAGTCTCCACCCCTAATAGCCTATATCATTTGTTTCCCTCAAATGATATCATCTAGCTATATAATATATATTAAATAATAGTGTCATAACATTTATGGGTTCTCATCATAGTGGGTAAATGTTATGACCTTTTAGTGTGAAAGCAACTCTTAGGAAATTATCACATTCTATGTTACATAGAAGAACAATGATGATGTGATAAGGAGTTTATTAATATTAAAATTTATGAATACATGTTAACATAAAGTATACAAAATTTGGTTCTAAGGAACTAACTTCAACAGATTCTAGGTGATGCTCCTTTGTTTGCCTTGCCCGCTTCCTCTTCCAAGTATTATGTGAGGGATGACATTCAAAAGGGACACACACAAGAGGTTCCATATATGGAACTATCATAGTTATGTGTGATGTTTCTTCCAAATATGTAACTACCACCTCTATAAGTTCCATTTGTCTAAGAGATCTCAGGTCATCAACCTCTTAGTCACTACCTGAGCCCACATCAGCTGTCGTGCCCCCATAAAATATATTGTGGTGGAAAGCAGTTATCAAATTTCTCTATTCTCCTATAACACTCAAAATAAATATAAGAATATTTCTAAAATAATCAAAGCATATATGTGTAATGGTGAAATTTATCTTACTTATTCATTGGATCATTGTTGGTCTCTCCAGTATTCACCAGCCATTATAGTGTTGGGAATCAATATTCTCAATGCTCATGGGACGTAATGGAATTAACCCTTGAGGAAATGGATTATTGAGTTGAGGTCTGGGAGGAATGCTTCAACTTTTGTGGGTTTCTTCTCATAATAAATTCCCATAAAAGTAGTAATATTCCCAAATCCCTCCAACACCACCTCTATATGATATAACACCCTATAGATCTCAAAAACAGATTTATTCCTTCTCCGGTCACCCCATTAATGATGTGTAATGGGTAATTTAGCCTCAGTTAGAGAAAGTGACCCACTAGCTAGAATCATGCCCACAGGCACTCCACCCACCATCACTATATTCATCGGTTCTTTGATCAAGATAGAGTTGGATCTAAATGCCTTGTTTAGTTAGGGTGGATCTCTGGGTATATGAGTCTAGTAGAACATGGGTGCTTAGCGGGCCTCCGAATTGTTGATTCCATAGGATCACCCATGACCTCACCCTTTCCGACCATCAGCATATGAGTATTTTTCATCACCAATGTAGCTAATTGAATGTTTTTGTATGACCGGACCCAGGAATCGACAAAAGAATTAGAGAGAATGATTCCTACACTAGTTGGAGGTAATGTCACACAAACCTAGTTTTCCTCCTTAGTAAACATCATGCAAAAATGGAGATCCACTATTAGATATCTTTCAGAGAAAATGCAATGAGGGAGAATTTTTTCAAAATAGATTGAAATAATAGCCTGAACCGGCAGGGTGCGTACCACTCATAAAATATCATTCCATTAATTTGATTGTATAAGTTTAAATTTTATATGGTTATCAAATTAGATCAGGATTGGGGATCACCCTTTCAATTTTTTTATGATTATATAAGTTGGCACCTCATATGGAATAAATACAAACTGGTCATGCTAGTTCAGCCAGCTATTTATCTCCGAATTTTGAAAAGTGGTTTCCCTAACCATGATAATACTCTGAAGAAATTGGTTGAACCAAGTTCCATAAATTCCATGAGTGTTAAGAAACTTGTATCTATCCATATAGTCCCTATTCCAACCCATGACACTTGTAAGGGTTTAAATATCCTATATGGAACCTTTCCCCTATAAATGTGATGAAGTTAGTGGAATAACTTAGATAGTATAGGAACATACACTACCATAATCACAACCATCGAGAATTCATAGACCCTTACTCCACCATTTTGTCAGATTGGGAATAAGTACCTTCTTGGGTATATTGTTTGGAAGCATCCAGCTAAATAGGGTGATGGGACAAAGTGGTTACTAACCATTGCTTATCATTGAATTGACCCACTTCAACTATTTTCCAGTAAGAACCCTCTTACCCATGGTATTCTCATGATGGGTAGACCTTGATATTCATTGACAGAGGTTTGTATTGAGTCTTTTTAAAAAATAACTCATCCCACTTCTTGGAAGGGATGTCAGAAACTGGATATAAGTCCTTCCTAAAGGCCATCTTAGCTAGGCTAATAAGATCATTCATAATGGTAGGAGTCTATTATTCATTATCCCAAGTATATTATGGAGGTAGAAATTCATCATACATATCTACTAAAATCAGTGATCCACAAATCTTTTTGACATCCTAAAGATTGATTTCAACTTCATCATGCATCATATAGAATAGGTTGGTTTACAGACTCTATCAACTGACCAGGTCTTCCATCGGACCTTTATTGCAATAAGTAAGATCTTGAGAAATCCATATAGCTCTATACAAACCTATCTTCTTCATATCAACCACAAACTCTATGGTGGTTCACTACACCCAGATGGGAAATCCCCAATCCATACCAAAGATTCAACTTGATTAGATATCCCAACTAGATAACCACCTAAACTAATGATTTAATCTATTATTTCTCATTATTGATCTATAAATGTGGGTTTTGGGCTTGGAATCATGCAAGACCATTTTAAAATCCATCTATAAGGGATTTAAAACCTAATTTTTCAGAGCATTCTTCTTTAGAGGTAAAATGATCTACATATGAAATATTTACCCGGGACATATTTTAAATCTTAAGGATATAATAGGGAGGTATGATCTCTTCTAGAGGTGGTTATATTAGAGTATCATTCTAAAGGATTAACCCATACAAGTCCAACCAATTAGAAAATGGGTGCTCAAAGAGATTTTTTCCCATTAAACTCTCAAGATGATCATGAGTGTACATACATACTATGTGTTGACTAGCTTCTACACTATCATCTATATAATTATGATGATCTATAGCCTCGGTATCTCTCTTTCTTGAAGACATATGCATTAGAGAAAAATGAAAATTAATTTTATGTATAATGGTGGAATATTTTGGATTAAAAAAAGGTCTTGAATAAGAAATGAGAGTGTAACTCATAGAATATCATTTGAAGTGAATGAACCATACTAATTCACATGATCCCATTACTATAATAGGGTCACATGATCATATGATCCATGAAGCATTTTTAAATCTCATAACATCTAAGAAGTTACATGATTTCATGAACATTCTAAAGATACCCAACCCTATGGTTCAAAGTGAATTGTTGTTTATTGGTTATGTGGTTATTTTATACGATTCGGTTATGTAGTTCGTTCACATAAATAATTCATGAAAAGTGGTCTTAAGCGAAAGATTCATGATAGAGCATAAAATTAGAGAGATTTGGAAGTCTATAGAAAGTGAAGTGGCCATCCCCTATTCCTCTCATTTATAGAAAAACTTCACAAAAAATAAAGAGCCACTTAGAAGACCAATATACATATGGAAGCCCAAGGGACTCATGTAATCAATCAATTCCTCGTAATCGATTCATCCTTTCTTATTATATACTTCATTTCTGAGGGTGGGGTCATTTTTTTATGCCCACCAGATGATCATTGGAAAGATAAATTTGTGTAAATACACCAAATATAAGTGAAATTTTGGTATAAAAGAATTTTTAAGAGAAATTATACTATATTCTTGATCACATGACCACTTAAGGGTCATGAGATTGGGTTACTCAATAACATGACCCTCAAAGAAACACAAAATCATGTAATCACCAATTTTTTCACATGATTCCATGAGTTCAAGTGACATAGGTTATCTATAATGGGGCCTTCTTATGGTTTTTGTTCTTCATGTGATTCCCATGAGACACATTATCACCAAACCCGAACAAGGTTTCCCATGATGGGATGATCTCATGATCTCTCTTCAATCATGAGACACCTCCCAATCAGGTGATTATCATAAATTTAATGGATTATATGATTGACACTATAGTGACGATATATATGATGGCCCCCTTTTGTGATCACTATTTTTCATGTGAGCATTAGGTAGATTTCATTATTGACATGCATCTTTGTCATGCATAGTGCATGAGATCATACAGATTTATATGGAAATATTCTACTCCCTTAAACTCATGTACGTGGCTTGCCCACATTGCAATTCGGTGTAGATGTAGGGGGATCATCTATAAAAAACCCATTTACACTCGAAAAATAAGCATGGATACATGGGGAAATAGTAAAAATAATGAGATATAAGGAGACTCATGTGACATAAAATTCTCTCGATTAATAAATCTTAGTGAGTAAATTCAATGAAATTTTAGAAAATGGGTGACCATTATCAAATCACATGAATTTTTTATTAAATATTTTTCTGTGTGACTGCTTTCATAAGAGTTAATCACATGAAGAACCTTTCACCATGCAATCATGGGATGACCAATCAGTTATGTGATCCCATAATGATCTCTATGTCTAGTAACCACATTTTTTGATCACCTATTCTAATACCAGTTATGCTATGTGTGACCATATTGCCTTTATGAAAGTACATGACCCCCGGCTTCTATATACAATCCCATGACCCTATTGTTTGACTAGGTGACCTAGAACCAACATCTATATACTTTATGATAACTTGTATTCATAGTTTTGAATATTAATAAACTTATTATCACATCATGATTGCTTTTCTACATAACATAGTATGTCATAATGTCCTAAGAGTAGTTTTCACACTAAAAGGTTATAACAATTCCTCATTATGATGAGAACCTGAAAGTGTTTTGACACAATTATTAAATATATGTTATATAGTAGAATGATATAATTTGAGGGACATAATGATATATGATATCAGGGGTGGATACTCATATTACTTTGAGACACCTTGTCATGGTGTACACCCTTGGTAATATCCATTGTAAGATATTATGAGAACGAGACTCATCTATAGGAAATCCATATTTATATGTGTCCTAGGATGTTACTAACAATGTACATGTGTATTTATCCTTATACTTTAATATTATTATTAATGGGAATTTTTAGTCACGTAATTTGATGCATTGAAGAAAATTATAATGATATATGTTCACGGTTAGGTAGGATACATTGGGTGCATCATGAGTATTATTGCATTAAAAAATATTGCAAGAAATGATTTTTCTCTTTTGTTCTTAATTAGAAGTTGATATCTCAAGAACATTGATGGAAATGATATATATTATATAAATCCATGTTTATATTATTCTATAGGCAATTTAGATTTCCTGAAATTCAAAGAAAGAGACATCGAGCACATATGTTGATGACACCATCATCCAACCTGCTTGGTTATAGATATCATGATAAACGAATTATATCACATAGTAAGCATAAATATGAGGTATTATTTCATTAAAACATTAACATATTTCTCAATGGGTGCCTTAGTGTGTAGCTAAACACTAAACCTGGACTTTAGGCTACATTACGTAATGCCACTAAAAAAGAGGCCTTGAGGGTCACACACTAAGTGTATCCAATATCTTGGTTAAATATTATATTATAATTTATTATTTGTCATTTTGAATAAATATTGTTCTCATACATCGTTTAATAATTATTCATGTTTTTTATCACATATATTTCATCACTAGTTGTTTGAGAGAATATAATGTGAGTAAAATATTTAATAAATATTTATTTTCTATTTAGTGAATATAATATTTATTTATTTATTGAATACTAATAAAGTGATATTTATTTATTAAATAAATAGTCATTATTCAAGTCCCGATAAATATTGTGGAGGAATGGTCGAGCAAGCTTTTAAATCCTATAAAAAAATAATATATATTGGATATTGCTTGATTAAAAAATATTTAATTTAATTCAGAATTTAAGCACATGTCAAGGAAATATTTTTATTATTATTATTTGAGACATGGGTTCTATAAGGGTTTAAATAATCATTAAAGGGAACTTTTTAAAAAATTTATTTCGAAACCCTAGAAGTATTTAAACCAAACTATATTATTTTTTCAAAAAAACAATTCATTTTTTGTTGCGCACAATGATATATGAAGACAATAATCTCAATCCCTAGAGAGATCCATATCCAATAACTCTCTCAAGAATGGAGAGCGGTCTTCCTCCACCTCTGACTTTCATGTTTCTAGATATAAAGGATAATGATTTGGAATAGATTATTGAGATGATTAAAGGAAAATGGCACAAGTGATAGGATCTATTGTGCTAGCACCTAGAGATTTCTATAACGATATTCGGAGATTTTTGGAACATGTTTGGATCACCGTTAGAGGGAATCTTCTCTGGATTCCTACAACACAACAAACATACAATGTATATCTGTTTTTAGATGCATCAATGAAGAAATAATTCACACAAGGTAATTATTTAATTGATTAAATTAATTATAAATAATATGTGATTATCCTCTCTCTAGTTACATCATGTTATCCATTATATGTTTTCATTGACTCAATTCCATTGATCATGGTGTTTATCATCGTGTATATCTTGGAATGATCATTGATCATGAAAAAAGAAAATTTTGGCACGATCCATTTCATGATTCCATTGCAACTAGAACCTATAAGTTTTATCATAGGGGTCGCATAATTATTTATAATTATTTAAAGATTTTTAATTGATTTATGATTTTTTTCATTTAGTTTTAAATTCATCTTTGATCATTATTTTAATACAAATTGATAGATATACTTCTTCCTCTTTCATTTCTTGTAGATATAATCAAATCCATTAATTTTATGAATGAAGTAAAATATAATATCTCATCTGGAAATTCCGAGGATTATGGTTGGATAATATAAGAGTACACACCATGTAAATGGATTTACACATTGTGTACTAGTGTTCAACGTACCATTAATTAATTTAGAATTAATTCAAACCTTTTCATTGAATACACGCAGTGCATTAAATTTCGTACACCATGTTTTGATCAGGATAGACTAGCACATGGTCAACCAGAGTATACACTGTGTAGACCACACACATGATGTGTAGTCCTTTAAGTCATAGATAGGCTGTGTAATTCATAGATGGCTTACCAGACTGGTGACCATGTAACTCAAATACCACACATCGAGTATCCCTTTATACACGTCATGTACTTAGATTTTTCTGTGGCACGGTTAATATGACAAGTCCCAATGTATGTTCCTTGGATAGTCGATGAGAAATGTACATGTCATGCATCTCACTTGTACACACCATGTACTTATACCAAATTACACATTATTAAAATTAATTTATTATACTATGTAAACCTTATTTATATGTGTTTTCATGTGGCCATTATGTTGAAAGGACATTCCATGTGATGGGTTTTAATATATATATATATATAAATGTTTAATTAATTTCTACATAATTTTCATATTTTCATATCATGTGTGAGTCATATGATAGATATTATTCTATATGCATTGGATCATAATACATTACATAAAATTAATTTAATTCATGTAATGATGTAGTTGATATTATATGTAATGAATGTATTTGATAATTTTTGTATGTCATATGTCACAAGAGTAAATAGTATATGAGTATAATTCATGTTAGGTGGATTTATATGGGTATTCATCATGTTTCCCCAAAGGTACATTTATGTACATAGTTAATTTGAAATAATTTATTTAATTTCTTTTAAATTAAGATGGACTAAAAACTCAAGAAAATTCAGGTGAGAATTAAGATAAAATAATTTATTAATTAAAGAAGATAATTAATTGATCTGAGTGTGATTTATCTCAAATTAGAATGATTAATAATTGAATTCTAGTTTTATTAAATTTATAATTCATTACACACATGTGTATGATCATGATTATAGACTCGACCTTTGTATGTGATTGGTTTCATTTAATTTATTATTAAATTAAATTGTTGGTATGCATGCCTTCTATCCTCTTATTATGTAAGGATCTGTATTCCCATAGTTTCTTTTATGTAAACCCCTTTTCCCCTCACCTACATGTGATTAAAAGCATATGTAATTGATGGATCTACCAAGCTAGTGGAGGTTGTTCATGTTTTGAGATAAGGTGGAACCAATCCAAGATATATATATATATAGGTGGATAGGTAGAAACCTATAACATGAACCTTAATTAGTTCAAGGTGTTTTCCCCTAGGTCAACAGTTAGTTTATTGACAACTATATAAACTAACCATTGGTAAAAGATAATGATCATACTGCTTTATTGTTTTATTTCTTTCAAGTTTCATGGTTTGTTCATTATGGATATTTTTTCACGATCACATGAATTAATGAATTAACAATCATGCAAGATAGAAAAAAATAAATTGTCTTATACATAAATATTATATAATACATGGTTAATCACTTAATTTAATACAATTAATATTAAAAAACATGTGTTAAAGGTAATAATTAGAAATTTACTCATAAAATATAAAATTCCTCAATTATATATTAAGTAGTTATAGCCTTACACTACTTAAGTTAAAATCAAACCATAGTTCAAAGTGCATAACCAGCTAAAGTTGGGGTGATTTGAATTATTGAGGAATTATAACATGAAGTTTTTGGTTGAATTAACTTAGTTAACATCAAGGTTTGACTATCAAAGTAAGACTTTGTGTGACTAAGAGACATGGTTTAGGACAATCCAATTTAAGGATTTTAGGATTGGGGAGTCCACTTAATAGATCAAGGAACTATATGTTAATGCATTTGGAATTTGAAATTACTACCTAAAACCATTCAAGTTTCTTGACTAACCAAAGTTGGGGTAATAAGAATGGTAACATGGATCCTTTCCATTATAATGTCCAACAATATGATATTCTGAAGTCAATTGTGAGGACTGTTGGGTTTTGATAAAATAGTGTGAGATTATTAATATAATATTTATTTATTTGTCTAAATTTTATAAGATAAAGTACTAAAATTAAACTCATCTTATTTTTAGAAATTTTAATCAAATGGATTTAAACATATCATTGTGATCCACACTTAGGGAGGATAGCCTTCACACTGGCACAAATTTCTAGGAGTGGAAAAGGTGCTTACACATTATCCTTTTACCTGAAAGGAAATTATATGTGTTGGAAGAAACTTTTCCTAATATGCCAATCAATAAGGCTAGTAATGAGGTGTTAACACTCTATGAGAAACATTTTAATGATTCCATGGGTGTTCAATGTTTCATGCTATCATCCATGACCAATGATATTTTAAAGCAACATGAGAACATGGATGCATATAGCATGATGTGTCGTCTTCAGGATCTCTATCAATAGGAGGTGAGAAAAGAGAGATATGGGTTCTCTAATTATCTTTTTATTACTAATCTTGGAGAATATGAAACAACTAGGCCTCATGTATTCAATATTATTGGCTACATTGAATGATTAGACATCTTAGGGATTAAATTCCAAAATTATTTTCATATAGATCTCATAATTTCATCACTTCCTAATACCTTTATCAGTTTTATTGTTAATTATAGTATGAGAAATAATGAGAAGAATATTTTTAAACATCTTACTTTGATTCTCCAAGTGGATAAGGACATGGGGTGTGATAAACTCATGGTACTTATGGTTAATAAGAAAAGGAAGAGCATGGAGAAGAGATCAAAGATTCATAATAGGTATAAATCTCTTGAGCACCAACCTTCTAAAAAGAGGAAGATCCAGAGGTTGGTCTAGGAAAAGGAGAGAGTGTGATTTGTATGTGGAAATTCATTCCACTGTAAGAGGAAATAAACAAAGAAGAAAGGGGAAGCTAAAGGTGTGTTAATTATTTAGTGTAATATTTCAATATCTATACATTGGGTATTAGATACCACTTTTGGTGCTTATATCTATATAAAAATGCAAGAACCAAGTAGATTCTAAAATATTGATAGAGAAGAGGTGGATTTGAGAGCTGCTAATGGTGTGATACTGACTACTCTATCCATTGGTGACTACCACCATTCATTGTCAATGGGAAGTATTTTGGTTTTATTATTAATATTTACCAATAGTAAACAAGAACATAATTTATGTATCATGACTAGATGGATATGGGTTTATTTTCATGTTTGGAAATAAAAATTGTTTCTTTTATAAAGACAATATATTTTATGGTATGGAACATTTAAATAATTGTCTTTATGTATTAAATTAGGAAAACAAAGTATTTTCAATAGATAATGAATCATGTTCATAGGACTCATATAACACCCATGTATGGCTTCATCGTCTTGGTTATATAAACAATAAGTGTTTGAAAAATCTCTATCAAGATGGTTATTTAGAATCATTTGAGCTAAAAACACTTTAATGATTTCATGCTTGTTTATAAAGAAAAATGACCAAACCTCCATTCAGTGGATAGGGTAAAAGGTCCATAGAGCTTCTAGCATCAGTACACACTGATGTGTGTATACCATTTCTAGTATAATCTAGAGGTGGGTACACTTACTTCATAACTTTTACTGATGACATGAGTAGATATGGTTATGTCTACTTGAGAGGTATAAGTTCGAGTCCTTTGAGAAATTCAAGGAATTCAATAATGAAGTATAAAATCAACATATAATGAAGATAAAAATATTCAATCTGATCGAGGTAGTGAATATCTTAACCAAGAGTTTATCGAATTTCTATGGGAGTTTGAGATTATTTCTCAACTCACTCCACCTTACACACCATAATGTAATGGTGTTATTTAAAGGAGTAATTTTACCATGTTATATGTGGTAAGGTTGATAATGATTCATGTAGATCTTTTATTATTCTTTTAGGGATATACATTACATACTATGGTATACACATTAATCCTAGTACCAACTAAATAGTAAAACTGGATTACCTTCAAGTTAAGTAGTGTAAAGAAACTTTTTTGTCACATACATGTGTATGGGGTTGAAATGATTTTGTTAAGGCCTTCTTAGGTAACAAACTATCACCATGGGGAACGGATTGTATCTTTATAGTGTATCCTAAGGAAATAAATGTATACTACCTTTACAACCCTTGGGAAAAGAAATTGATTTTCAACAGATGAGACATATTTCTTGATAGGGATAACATCCTTAAAAATGATATTAGTTGAAATATTAACTTCAATGAATTTAATACTCAAGATACATAGGAGTTAGTATGGGAATATATTTAATAGGTCCCTATGGAAGAAGTAGTTCCTGAAAGAAAACTACTACGTAAGAGCATAAGATAGGTAAGAGAACCAGAGAGATATGGTTTTCTTATCCCCAAATATAGAGACTCATCATTAGTTGATAATGATGAATATATCTCCTACAAATAGGCAGTAGAGAGATCAAAAGCTTTAATATTGAAAGAATCCATGAATTGAAAAATTGATTCCATGTATCAGAACCATGTTTAGGTTCTGTTCAATATGCTAATTGATGTAAAACCCATAGGGTAAAAATGGGTATTCAAGATAAAAATAGACATCGAAGGTAAATTAAATACCTATAAAGAAAGGTTATTAGATAAAGGGTTTAAACAGCATCCATGAATTGACTAAGATGAAACATTTTCACCAATTTCCTTTTTTAAATCCATTAGAATTCTAATTACTATAGAAGATTACCTTGACTATGAGATTTGGTATATGTAAAAATTTTATTCCTTAATGGGAACCTTTAGGAATATGTGAATATGAAACAACTATAAGGGTTTGTGACTCTAGGTGATGCCAAAAATATTTTTAAACATCATAGATCCATTTATGGATTGAAGTAAGAATTCAGGTCATAGAACATTCTATTTGATTAACGTATAAAAAATTGGTTTCATTAAGAATGATTGTGAGCCATGTTTTTACAAGTGGTTTAGTGAAAATGTAGTTGTTATCCTAGTAGTATATGTTGATGACATGTTACTTATTGTATATGACATACCGGTCATACAATATATTATGGACTGGTTAAACAAATGTTTCTCCATGAAGGAATTAGGTGAAACAACCTATATTCTAGGGATCAAGATCATTTGTGATAGATCCAAGAGGTTATTTGGACTTAGTCAAAGTACTTATATTGACTAGATACTAAAGAGATTTAGTATGGAACAATCCAGGATAGGATTGTCTCTAATGTCGCATGGTTTATATCTCTCTAATAGACACAACATGAGAAAGATATAATGAGTAATATCCCATATGCTTCAGTGATATGATCAATCATGTATACCATGTTACGTACTATAACTTGATGTTGCCTATTTATTAAGCATGGTAGGCAAATATCAATCTGATCTAAGCGAACAACATTGGTATACTATTAAGGCAATAATTGTGTATCTAAGAAGAACTAAGGATATGTTACTAGTGTGTTGAGGATATGGGGAACTAGTCATCAGGGGTTATACTGATGCTAGTTTTTAAATAGATCAGAATGATCTAAAGTAACAGTCAAGATATGTTTTTTGTCTCAATGAAGGAGTTGTGAGCTGGGAGAGTTCATAGAATCCAGTTGTCACAGATTCTAAAGTGGATTCTGAGTATATTGTAGCTTCTAATACAGCCAAGGAATCAATTTGGATATGATTTTTTTTCCAAAATCTTGATGTAGTACCAAGTAGTAAAGACCATATCATATTTTATTATGATAATACTACAGTGGTGGATCTTGAAAAAGACCCAAGGTCACACAAACAGAAAAATAATATACTCTATAAGTATAATCTATTAAGGTATTTTTATCAAAGGGTTTATGTTTTAGTAAGTAGAGTACCCATAGTAGAGAATGTGGTAGACCCCTTTACTAAAGGTATATCTCAGCAGAGGCATGAGTATCATGTGAGAGCTAGCAGACTGAAGGTTGATAATAGTTGGGTCTAGGGCAAGTGGGAGTTTGTCGAAGTTAGTGCCTTAGAACCAAATTTTATGTAATTTATGATAATCTGTATTCATATTTTTTTAATATTAATAAACTTCATATCATGCCATGATTTTTCTTATGTGTGTCATAGGATTTTATAATATCCTAAGAGTAGTTGTCTCACTAAAAGGTCATAGCATTTCTCCATTATGACGAGAGCCCGAAAGTGCTATGACACCATTCATAAATATATGTTATATGGATAAATGATATCATTTGAGGGACACAAATGATATAGGCTATTAGGGGTGGAGACATATAGGACATTGAGTCACCTTCTCATGATGTAAGCCCTTAGTAATATTTGGTGTAGCATATTATGAGAACGAGACCCATCTGTACGAAATCAACATTTATATGCGTCATTGTATTTTCCTATCTATGGATGTTTGTACTGATCCTTATAAATTAATATTATTATTAATTATTATTATAAGTTTCGTACATTGATGTATTGATGAAAACCATGAAAACATATATTTGCAGTGAGGAATGATATATTGGGTGTGTCACAAGTAATATTGCATTAATGAATAATATGAGAAAGGATTTTTCCCTTTTGTTATTTAACAGAATTTTATATCTTAGGACATTTTATAGAAATGATATATCCAAGATAAATCCATCGACATGGTGTTCTATAGGTAAGTTCAATTTCTTGAATGTCAAAGAAAGAGACATTGAGCAAATTGGTTGATGACACCAGCATGCAACCTAATTGATTAGATATATCATGATAAAGTGATTATATTACATAGAAAGCATCTATATTAGGTATTATGTCATTATAGAATTAAATTCATTGTTTATGGGTGAATTGGTGTGTTTCTAGATACTGACCTTGGAATTTAGGCTGCTTCGCATAAGGCCACTAAGAAAGAGTCCTAAAGAGTTGCACACTAAGTGTATCTAGAATATCAGTTAAATAATATATTATTATTTATTATTTTACAAGTTGAATAAATATTATTCACTTACATGGTTTAATAATTATTCATGTTTTCTTGATCGTATATATTCTGTCACCAGTTATTCGAGAGAATATAATGTGAATAGAATATTTAATAAATATTTATTTTCTATATAGTGAATATAATATTTATTTATTTATTAGTGAATAATGCAGTGATATTTATTTATAAAATATATAGTCATTATTTAGGGCCTAATAAATATTGTGGATGAATGGAATACCTAGTTTTTAGGTATGATTGAAAAAAATATATATTGAATATGATTCGATTAAATAATATTTAATTTAATTCTAAAATTAAGTGTGAGTCAAGAAAATAATAATAATAATATTATTATAGATGGGGTAATATAAGGGTTTAAATAAATATTAAAGGTAAAATGTGAAAATATTTATTTCTAAACCCTATAGGTATTTAAACCCAATTATATTATTTTTTTCAAAGAAACCAATTTATTTTGTGTTGTGCACAATGACAACCGAAGATAATCCACTCATTCCCTAGGGGTATCCCTCTCCAAGAACACTTCTAATAAAAGAGAGTGGTCTTATTTCACTTCCCACTCTCTCATTTAGATAGATCAAGGAGAATGCTTTTAAAGTGATTCTCAAGGTGATCAAAAGAGAACAACGCAAGTGATAGGATCTATAGTGCTAACACTCTAAGATTCCTACAGTAATTGTTGGAGATTTGTGTAACCTTTGTGGATCATATCTAGAGGAAATATGCACTTAATTCCTACAATTAAATGATCATAAAATGTAGATCTATTGTCAGATCCATCTAAAAATAAATAATTCACACATGGTAATTCTTTAATTGATTAAATTAATTATAAATAATATGTGATGACCTTTTCTATGGTTTTGGTGTTTTATCAATTTTTTATTTTCATTGATTTAATTCCATTGATCATGGCATTTATCAACATATAGATCTTGGATTATTCATCAATCATAACAAAAAAGAAAAGTTGGGCATGACCCATCTCACGGTTTTTCTACGCCCAAAACCTACACCTATGACCTTCATGTGATCTCCAAACTCCCAAGAGTTCCACTTAAACCCTCCTAAGTATCCTACCCTATAAGGTCATATCCCTTAATATTTTCCTCAAATTTTTCCAAACCTCTGCAGAAGCAATACCCATAATCATATTTATCATTCATTACCCACCCGTAGGAATGTTACCCATGATCTTTGAGGACCCTGATTCCTCTTATAGACAAGATATATTGGAATCATTCTTAAGGCCTAAACTCTATATCCAATATATTTACATTGGTCTTTTCACATAAACATATTTTCTGTAAAGACTATGATTCCCCCATATAGCCATCACATCACAATATTCCATGTGAATGCTCATAATGCTTGTCTCAAATAGCCATATTATCTATAATACTCTTCTCTCATATGAAATGTTTATGATCATCTGATATCACTAATTTTTTACACTAATCACAACTCACATGGGCTTAGAGATTTATAATGATCATGCCATTAGCATAATGAAAATAACTCCATTATAGGCTTCCTCCTAAGTTGTAATTCTCAACTATATATCAATTTCCATGAAATGAATATATTCCTAATAAATTATACTCGGGTATCCTCATATGTATAAGCCCCATCCAATCCTCTATTATCGCGCCTTTTATGACACAAAATCCCATAACATTGGAACTGTGTGGATCGTATTCTTATATTCACCGGATGCATAAGATTACTCTCCAAGGATTGATCCCCCACCCATATTCAATATTAAAATTCCCTTATATACATAGCTCTCACCCTTATATCATGATGTTAAACTACATGGTATGGTCTTATCACATGACCCTAAATTGCGTTATTCAAACTTTATGTAATTTTATTCCCATCACGATGGGATATATTGTATGCCTCGCCAAGGTTAAAACCCAATATATTTAACATTTCATTATCTTCCTCATGATGCTATATTCCTCATGATATCCTTTTTCCCCCCCTCACCTATTCAGACTCCCATGAGTATGGTTGTCTTATCGATTAAGCTTATACCCCTACAGAGCATCAAATATAAAGTTATAATCCTAAATAGACCTATTCCCCAACATAAATGGATATGTTAAATTTAGATCTCACTATATCATCGTAATTAGGCTATACTCCTAATGAGATATATCTTAATATGGTCATACTCCCCATGAAACCAAATCATCCTTATCAAGCCATGTTCCCTTCTAGGTCAGCCAAAAAGGGTCATTCGTACATAATTCACACACCAGCCAACACTAGGAATCCTTTATGTGGGAGTCCTTACCACATTACATTAAATTGAATGGATTGGTCCTTCTCACATGACCCTAAAAGGTACTTTGTGTCCTGTTAAGTGGCACTGAACAATGTGGGTTCTGATTTCTTTCATGGGGATACATAGAAAGCCCCTCTCATAGGTTTTGTCCCAACACCATAAAAACCAATCACCTTAGAGGATAATAAAATCTAGGGTACCCAGCTGTACATATTTAAAACAAAGAGATCCAAAACTAGCATCACTAAGTAATTATAATCAATAAGATGGATAACCTTGGATACATACATATGGATTAATTTTTGGATAACCTCTGATACATAAAAATGTTCTCATTAATATGATGTCTCAAATATGTATAGGAATTAACATCTTCATGGGTCAATAAAATATTGCTAATTTTATGGTAACCAGTCCCACATTGAGATCTAATAAAGATTCATGAAAATTACTTAAATTTATAACAGAGTCCTAGAGTAATCAATAATTCCCCCAAATATGGTGTGATGAGCCCGACCTCTCGTCCTCTTGACCAATTTGAGTTTTTAAGTGTCATTGGAATGAAACCCTAATAACCTTATGCCTTTGGAAAATAGTCCCATGGATAGATATAGATGTGGGAAGATTTGGGTATTTCTCGATCTACAAATAAAACATGTTGGAAACCATATGAGATCAAAGTAGTGGCCTGATGCGAGGATTGTGTGGTCATGATCAACCACTCAAAAAACCAAACATTGGGCCACCATATCCCAGGTCAAAATATTAATATATCTAACTCTTAATATAAAACAAACTAATAATTATAAAATCTTTAAAATATTATATGAAACAAAGGTTCACACATATCTAGGATGAGTTAAAAGGATGAATTTTGGAATTATAACTTTAGGTATTCTATTTTGTGAATGGAATATAATTATTTATCTTTATATTTTCTAACAAGTTATTAATGAAATGAAAATATATATCAAATATAATTACTATGTGTGTGTGTATAAATAATAACATTTTAGTATTCTAAGATCATACATTCTTTTTATTTATTTATTTATTTAAATATGAATATTAATGAATCATATAGGATGGATATGAATAAAAAAATGTATGGATGTTTATAATATGACAAAAGAGTATCAGGATGGGGTTGATGTGTTCATCATGTTTTCAAAAGATCGTGTTAAAACCCTTATAAAATCATTTATTGGTGTTTACATTGTTTTTATTCAAGACCAATTAGTCCAAAGGTGTTAGAATAACACTTGATATTTCATGGAATAGATTAAAGTTATACATATTTGAATGAACATGGGGAAGAATTTAATGTTTCTATTAACTTGTATAACACTAAATTTTATGGATCATATAATATGATTACAATTTTGAGTGATAATGATGATCGTATTAAGGATATTATTACATGTGTAAATGATAATGAAGATAATATTAAAGAAATGAAAATGAAAATTGAATATGAACTTCACAGTTGTCCAAAGTTATTTCAGAAGTAGAGGAGTTATGAAAATATGACGTTGTACACTATTTGTAACAAATATAAAACATTTCAATCCATATTAAAGATACATAATGTAAAAGATGGCAACAGATGGAGTGACACTATATTTACTGAACTACTTTCTCTCTTAAATGATATTCTACCAGAATATAATTAGGTTCTTTTCCAATCATGTAATAATAAAATATGATATATTAAATGGGTATGATCTTTAAAAGAATACATAACTTTAAAAATGGCTATATATTGTTTCTCAAGGACCATGAATCACTTAAAAAATACCCAAAGTGTGGTGTGTCTTGATACAGGAAAGATGAATCAAGTCCATTGAAAGTTGAATGGTATTTACCAATCATTCCATGGTTTATGTTCCTATGTGGAAATGAAGTGATTGTAATAAAATTGGATCATCAAAAATATACAAGAAATCAAGATGGTAAACTTCATCACCCTAAAAACTCTATTCAATGGAATAAAATTGATCACAAGTATCCTAAATTTGGAAACAATCCAAGAAACCTTCATCTTAACATTATATAAAGATGAAGTGAATCCTTTTGGTGTAAAAAATAGCACTCATAGTGCATCTATAGTTATGTGGGTAAATTATAACTTGCCTCTATGGTTATGCATAAAGAAAAAATATATTATGTTACCTCTACTTATATCAGTACTAAAACAACTGGGTAATGATATTTATGTTTATTTTGATCCATTAATCAAGCATCTGAATTTTTTTTGGGATTTAGTTGTCATATTGTATGATGGTTATATAAATAAATATTTAATATTGAGCATCATGTTGTATGAGATGATAAATGAATTTATTACTTATGGAAATTTTTTAGGCTGTAGAATTAAATGAATTTTAGGGTATCCCATTTGTGATCAAGGTACACACTCAAGTTGAAAGATTCCTCGAAGACTATGTTTCTAATATATCATAAATTTTTACCCTTGTCACATAAATATTGATCATGGATGAAATCATTTAATGGGAATTTAGAATGAGGTACAAAACTATCTCCATGAAAATTTGATCAAATATTTGAGAATGTAATGGATATAGTCACCACTTTTAGTAAACCTTCATAAAAACATTATGAAAACCTGTTGAAAAAAGAAATATATTTTTTTAATTATCGTACAATAATTTTTTGTATGTCATAAATTTTCTTGATGTTATGCACGTATAAGAAAATGTATGTGAGAGTGTTAGTGTCATGTTACTAAATGCACCCAAAAATCAAAGGAAGGAATTAAGGCTAGGGAGGACATGATTAACATGGGGATACAGGAAGAGTTAGTGCCAGTGAAAGGTGAAAGGTATGATTTTATTCCTCTGTCTACTTAAAATCCTTCTATGAAATATAGATATCATTTTTTCAACTTCTTGAATGATGTAAAGGTTATATAGGAGTATTTATCAAATATAAATAATATCATGTCAATAACTGATTCAAAGTTAAAGGGTCTAAAATCACGTAACTGTCATTTTTTATGTAAGATTTACATTACATTTTTACTCAAAAATTTTGTCATACATTATCCAAGATTTGATTCTTTTTCAAACATATATGCATTAATGTTATAGACCTAATGAAGTTTCAAACTATATAAATGGAAATTGTTTCTATATTATATGGATTGGAGATATTATCCCCACCATTTTTCTTTGATAATATAGTTCACTTAATGGTTCACCTAGTTATAGAAATACAGTTATATAGTCCTTTACATTATAGATAGATTTACCACATTGAATGGTATATGAATATTTTGAAACGGTGCATGAAAAATAAAAGTTGGCCAGAAGGTTTTATTATAGAGTGACATATTGTTGAGGAATTTGTTGAATTCTGTACCAACTACATGTCCTATATGGAGATCATTGGTCTATAAAAATCTCATCACAACAAGAAACTTGTGGGTAAAGAGATTTCAGGAATTAATGTTTTCACAATAACCATTATAGATCAGGATAAGGCTCACCAATACATTTTACATAATAGTTTAGATAAATTTCAATATATTGAAATCCAAAAATTAATTCATAGGAATTTAAATCTCGAGGGACGAAAGATGGATATCACTTAATCATAATTGATAGTTTATGAGAAGGTTTCCAGACTCAATATTTAAGGTGTCAGTTGTAAATCTGAATTCAATTTCAAAATGACTTTGATGGCTAGCCAGGGGACCAATTGTGCTTGTATTATCTTATAATAGTTATGTGATTAATAGTCATATGTTCAATACAAAGGAACATGATGAACTTAGTACCATGAAAAATAGTGGAGTTACTCTTATAGTAGAAGTGATGCACGTATATGGTACTAAGGATATAAGTGGAATTTACCTGAATATTTCATTTTTTTAATCATCGAACAAATATGTGAGTTAGATTATACAATATTCCAAGTGTTTATTTTTCAATTAAAGTGGGTTGATAATAAATGTGGTGTTAAAATTGATCAATTGGGATTCATGAATCTGTTTTTCAATAAGTAATGGTGCAAGTAAAACTATTCATAATGGCATCATAGGTGGTACACATATTTTATGTCCTAGATCTCACAAACATAAAATGATCAATTGATTTTTTATCAACCAAAACCACTACCGGTTCATATATAAATTCAACTAAGGATGGCCCCTTCATTGGGATATCATAATCATTTCATGGTGGTCCCAATGAATGCGGGGTCTATTGTGTCATAGGATACTAGAAGGAGGGGATTTGGATACTCGGTAGAGTGGTGAAATCCTTTCAGCCATTAAATACTGAAAATAAATTTCAATAAATTGGTTAATATTTTTTTAATATAAATTATGTTACCTTATAGTATTATTTGTTCACTACTAGATTTACATAATCTAAATTAAATGTTCAAATACCTCTGTAGATAATGGATTCTACATATATTGATGCACACAATCCTGAGGAATAATATGTTTCTCTATATGATGATACTCCCAATCCCTAGGAATGATAGGTTTAACCACATGCTAATGCTACTAATACTATGGAATAGTATATTAAAAAATTTGAAACTAAGGAAATAGTATAAGGTTGGATAGAAAAAGGCATAAAATTCAAGGTTGTATGGAATGCACATAACCATCTTATTATCCCCAACATGTCAATTTTCATTATTTACATTGGGGTCACACTCCAATACATGTATCAATTTATGTAAATACATGGAACAATGTTGTTCCCTTGATGAAGTCACTAATTTGATAAGATATTAGGGTAACATTATGATATAATTTATATATTTTAAAAAAGAATAAAATAATGAAACTTTGATTTTCAGTTCATTATCCCTTACAAAGTGCATTTATACTAGATGATTGTCTAATGATATTTGTATCTATGTTCATTGGAAAGGCTCGTATATCATTTCAAAAAATTATTATGAAGCATCATTTTAGGGATACTAAATGTAAAGTAAACTCATACCCACCTTAAATATACACACACATGATAAACTAAGAAACATGAAATTTATTTATTATTCATTATGAAGAGTAATCATTTCAAGTATATTTTTATTAGTAGTACTTTACATGGAAATAAATATATTAATCACTTTGATTAAGAATTTTTAATTTATGAAACAAAAATTGAGTATTGAAAATAAGTAGTGTGTCTAAAAACCAACACACCACAACTTTAAATTGTGGATTGGGTACACTTCCCTTGAGAAAATTGGTAAGTATTTTAAATATATGGTAATAATTTTATATAGAATGAAATAAAAATATAATTATATTCCCTTATTTATATTAAGATTAATGAATTGAAATCAAAAGTCACTTCCATCCCATGTTATATTATATAGAATAAGGCATGTGTAAATAAATAAGGAATACTTGTAGATGAAAATACATAGAGAGTATGAGAATCATGTGTAAGTATGAAATAATAAAAAATCCTGATTTAAATCGATATTATATAATAATGACTACATAATTTCTTATATTTTTATCTAGTTTAGACATAATAATCGTCATCAGTTGTATCCTAATGAATAAACACTTTTTGTGGCCTTGAAGTGGTAAAAAAATGTGGTTGTGTCAGATCTGAGGGTTTTGGAGTGTCCCCCCGAACATATTTTGAGAGAAGAAATGAACACGTGGATAAAGATAAGAAAATACAGGAGATGTAAGCATGAATAAATGTTCTAGAATAAAAAATTATTTGGAAAACTATATTTTTAGATAATTTTATAGGAAAGGATAAAAGAGAAGAAAAACCACAACAACTACCACTACATGAAGATATACCACCCCATCTTTGAGGGTAGTCATTCTCCTCAAAGGTTTTCCTTACCAAAGGTAATCAATTTTTTCATAACTATTTTTTTAAATGTGAATCAAGAAAATGTTGATACCTTTTATATAATAATATTATATAAGGTTAAATTGATTGTGATTTATATCTATCAACACCAACTCATTGACATTTTTTGAGGGGTATAGTGTAAAATATTCCAGGATATTTTATACATAATTAAAAAATTACAAAAGATCATGTGAGAGTAGAGATTCTTATAGATCATGATTCAAGCATCAAGCTACCTATTCCCTATGATGATCTGGATACTCACGCAGTTGAACTTGTTATTGTATCTTTCATAGAATGGTTGTTTGATCTTATATAAATACTTTTTTTAACAAGGTATGTCCTTTCCAATTTATTTTTTATGAAAAAACTATAACAGTTAATAGAAAATGTACTAACCCATAGAACGTTTTTACAGATGGTGAAAATGAATAGGACATATCAATTTGAATCAGGATAATTTAAAGGATCAAACAATCAATGTAAAAGACCTTAAAATAATACCTTTACCCCACCAGTTCAACTACCGCGTTTACAAATATTACAAGTTAATGCTGATATAACCCTAATAATAGTAATACAGTCATTATTTATTTTGAATAAAAAATATACAAAGACATAATTAAACACTATATTATTTATGATAATATAGATCTAATCCTCAAGCATAGATGTATGGGATCCATGATTTTAAATATATACATTAGGTGTGTTTTCATAATTTGTTTGTCAAAAAATCAATATACCATGCTAATTACTGTTAAATACTCTTCATATTTTTTTAGGTGTATATATAAGTACTACGTGAAGGTAAAACCCTGTGAAGAAAAATTTAGTCTCGTTAGTCTTTATATAACTTCTATACAAAAATATTCAATAGAAGGAAAGGAATATTTAATAATAGTGGACCAGTTGGATGCAATGTTTGAACATAAACATAAAAATGAAAAACTCTTCCAAATACCCATAATTAAAGGGTAATACTATACAATATAATCATATAAAATACATTTTTATTTCTTTAATTACTTATTCCTTTTTATTTTTTAGGATGTATTAGTTACTTTTTTCAATTTATTTGTATACTCCAAAGATTTATTTTCAAGATTCAAAGCATGGACTACCAAAAAATCAACAACACTGGATGAAATTTATCAATTTTTAATACAAAAATTTATAATTTTATAAATAAACTTTATGTTATACATTATATTTTGTTTTAATGAAAAAAAATCGATATTGTGATGTTTAAATATCATCAAAATCATGGTATGAGGATAGTCCATGAGCATAAGAATCTTATTAATCTCTACAATTTGATAAGTATTGGGGTATATATAATAATATTTAACTTTTAAAACATATATTAAAATGAATTAATTATTTTTATCAATGTTTATGTAGTGTCTAAATTATGATAATAACAATGAATGTGGTTATTAATTATGAGGATTAATGAATGATATCAAGTTTTTTCAACAAATTAACATCCCTAAAGAGGTATATTTGATGAAAATTACAATTTTATTGAAAATATTTATTAATAATTTGTTTATTTATATTTTTCCAATACTACCAATACTTTCAGCATCCCACGTATTCAAAAAAGGAAATAGATTTATTTAGAATCAAGTGGAAAGAATACATGGTGTCATAATGTTTACAGCCATCATGAATGGGTGGATTCCTATCAAATTTGTAATTTTTTTATTTCACGGAGATAATGAAGAGTTGATTTATCTATTTCTTATTTAATATCATTTATTATCATTTTTTATATTTCTTATTTATTTAATTATATTATCATTTTTATCTATTTCTTATTTAGTTAATTTTAAGAGAGATAATAAAGAGCATATTTAGAATTTATTTTTCTCTAAGAATTTTGTGCCAAAAAAGAATAAAAAAGGCATCCATAAAAATTTCAATGTCCTTCTTGAAATCTAAATTGAGATTTTAGATTTCAAGAAGGAATATGAGATGTATGGATTTCTTTTGTGTTCATTATAAGCAAAAAATGCTTATAGAAAAATAAATTCTCAATGAAGGCTTTGATAAGGATGATGCATTGAGGTAATATTTATTGTGCTATCTATAGATATGTTAGTTCTATATTTGATTTTTTTATGTTTAGTAGTGATTCCATTCATTTTATTTTGAATCCAATTTTTTTTAATATCATATTGGTGAATCAAATTTAAGAGAATGATCCATATGTTAGTTGTGATTTGTATAAATCAACCACATTTCAATATGAGAAACAGTGTGCTAAGTATGAGTCAAAGTGCATTTTTTCTATTTAAAAATAACATTATAGATTGAAATATGTTTCACTCATTAGAAACCAATAAAACACCTCTATATTATCTTTATACTTTAGAATAAAGATTAATAATTCATTTATGATCTTTAGGAATTAAAAACACATCAATCTAATATGTTGTGTGCATGATATGATTGAAAGTGTGTGTTTTGATATAAAACCTACATTTTAATTCAGGAAAAAAATCACATACATGAAATTGGGAAAAAAATATCAGATTATCATGATACTTTAGGGAAAAAATACTATAATTATTTTTGATATGTAAGAATCAATTGAACATTAATTCGACATGCAGTGTGCCTAGTATGACTCGATGTGTGTGTTTTCAATTTAAAAGTATTATTTTAGATCAAAATGTCTGTCACTTTCTAAAAACCAAGAAAATGCACTCATATTTTCTTGATAATTTAATACAATAATCCATATGCCATTTTTGGGGTATAATAATTGTTCGCAAGTAAATATGAAACATTGTGTGGCATGTAGGACTGAAAGTGCATGTTTTTATTTAAAATTGGAATTTCAGTACAAAACACACTTCACATACATAAAAATGATAAAACACTCCTAGATTATCTTGGTACTTTAGAATAATTATCCATAAGTCATTTTTTACATGTTGGAATTAGGAACACATGAATCTAACACACAATGCACTCGATATGATTAATGTGCATGTTTTGGGTTAAAAAGTAACATTTTAGTTCAAAATGTGTGTAACTAACTAAAAAAAGAAAAAGCACTCATATTGTACTGATATCTTAGAATAATGATCCATAAGTCATTTTTTATGTGTAGGAAGCATTCATATGTTAACCTGACACATGATCTGCCTAGTATAACTCAATCTGTGTGTTTTCATTTTAATAGAAATATTTTAGGCCAAAGGACATGTCACTCACTGAAAATAGAGAAAATATACTTTGATTATCTTGATAATTTAGGACAATGGTTCATAAGTCATTTTTTATGAATATGAATTAGATGCACATTAGTCTGACACACTATGTGATCACTATAACTGAAAGTGTTTTCTTTTATTTAAAAATGATATTTTAGTACAGAACACACTTCACAAACCCAAAACTTATCAAATGAATTTAGATTGTATTGATACTTTAATAAAATGATCCATGTATCATTTTTTTACCTGTAAGAATTATCCAAACATCAATCTAACACACAGTGCGCTTGGTATTCTTCAAAGAAAATGTTTCCAGTTCAAAAGTAAAATTAAATTCAAAATTCACATCACTGATTGAAATTTTGAGAGAAAAAAACACATATTGTTTTTATAATTTAGTAAAAGTATCCATAATTCATTTTTATTTTATAGGAATCACCCACATATCACTTTGACTCACAGTGTGACCATTATGACTAAAAGTATGTGTTTTTATTTGAAATAAACATTTTAGTTCATAACACACTTCATATACTAAAATACGAGTAAAAAAACTTGGTTTGTCTTTATACTTTAGGAATATGGTCCATAATTTATTTTTGACATTTAAGAATTAAGATCACATCAATTTGATACATTGTGTGCTTAGTATGAGTTAAAGTACCTATTTTCAGTTTAAAAGTGTCATTTTAGTTTAAAATTTGTTCCACTCTATAAAAAGTGAGAAAACCTTATTAGATTGTCCTGATACTTTAGGAAAACAATCCTTAAGTCGTTTTTTATGTGTAAGAATCAGTTACATGTCAATATGATGCATGGTGTATCCATCGTGACTCAAAGTCTGTGTTTTCGATTTAAAAGTAACATTTAAGTTCAAAGCACATGTCACTCACTAAAAACCAAGAAACCACACTCAGGTTATCTTAATAATTTAGAAAATTGATTCATAAGTCATTTCTGAAAAATGGGAATTATCACACATCAATCTAGCACACAGTGTGGCCGATATGACTAAAATTGTGTGCTTTTATTTAAAATCGCATTTTATTACAAAACACGCTTCACATACTCAAAACTGAGAAAACCTACTCAGATTATCATGATAATTTATAAAAACAATTTGTAAGTCATTTGTGACTCAAAGTGTGTGTTTTGAGTTGAAAATTGACTTTTCAGTTCAAACCATACGTCACTCGCTGAAAATTGATAAAAATCACTTACATTATCTTGATACTTTGGGAAAATAATCCATAAGTCATTTATGAAATATAGGAATTATCCACACATCAATCTGACACATGGTGTTCCTGATATGACTCAAAGTACATGTTTTCAGTTTAAATGTGATGTTTTAGCTCAAAACATACATCACTCGCTGAAAAATGAGCAAACACACTCGGATTGTCAAGATAATTTATGAAAATAATCTTAACGTCATTTCTGGTGTATAGTAATCATCTACACATCAATCTAAATCAAAGTTTGGTCAATATAATTAAAATTTCATGTTTTTTAAATTGATATTTTAGTACAAAAAACACTTTGCATACATAAAATTGAGAAAACATATTTTGGATTGTCTTGATACTTTAGGACAATGATCCATAAATCATTTTTGATGTGTGGCGCTACTAATGAAATAGTTTTTAATAGTGTTAGAAAAATCCATAAATAGTGCTAAAAAGGTGTAGTTTATCTAAGCCTCATTAAAAGAGGTCCCTTTTATCAGTGCTAAAACTAGTGCTAATAAAGGGAATGTTGTTGTTGTGTGCTATTAAAATTATAGCACACGGTATCAACAAATACGAGCACCAAATACAGACAACAACAACAAATACTGGATATGAAAAATTAATAATTTTATTAAAATAAAAATTAAATCACAAATATAAGAAAAAAATCTATTATTTACATTTAAAACATTTATTTGTACAATTACATTAGCAGGTATAATTTATTACAAACATTCAAAAATGTTAACAGTTTTATTGTATTTTGCACCTGATCCCCTCTCAAAAAGCTCGATCATGGTATTAGTTGTTTAAGAATCCACCCCAACTCAAGAAAAAGAATCCAATTCTATATGAAAACAATTATTATATTAGTAATAATATAAATAAAAAAACATAAATATGAAATGATATATTAATAAAATTTTAATTTTAAGGTGATAACGGACACTTTGTGTCTTTCCAATCACACCATGCATCATATTGAGGTCAGGATAATTCCTAAACATCACAAATTACTTATGGATCGTTGTCCAAAATTATCAAAAAAATATGAATGTGTTTTCTCAGTTTTGAGTATCTCACTTGTCTTCTTTACTAAAATATTATTTTAAATTTAAAACACACACACTTTGAGTCATACTAGTAACATCATCTGCTGTTTTTAGGTGAGACAAATCTCTACATGTCAAAAATCAAATATGAATATTTTTCCTAAATTATCAAGACAATATGATCGTGTTTTCTTTATTTTTAGTGAGTAACATGTGTTTTGAACTAAAATGACAATTTTATACTAATAACAGAAACATTGAGTCATACCGGTCACAACGTGCATCAGATTGAGGTGTGGATAATTCCTACACATCAAAAATGACTTATGGATCATTTTCCTAAAGTATCAAAAACAATCTAATTTTTTTTAGTTTTGTGCATTTCACTTTTTTTTATACTAAAATATCATTTTTAAATAAAAATACACAATTGGATTCATACCAGTCACAATATTAATTGGATTGATGTTCAGATAATTATTACACATCACAAATGATTTATGGATCATTTTTCTAAAGTATCAAAACAATCTAGATGTGTTTAATCAATTTTGAGTAAATCAATTGTGTTTTTTACTAAAATGAATTTTAAACAAAAAACACACAATTTTGAGTCATATCCATCATATTATGTGTTGGTTTTACATGAAACTAATTATAACACATAAAAAATACTTATGAATTTTTCTTCCTAAATTATCATGACAATTCGAATGTGTTTGATCATTTTTTAGTGAGTGGAACACAGTTTGAAATAAATTATCAAAGTTAAACTGATAATGGACACTTTGAGTCATACCAAGCACACTGTGTATCAAATTGAGGTGTGACTAATTCATACACATCAAAAAAGACTTATGGATCATTTTACTAAAGTATCAAAACAATCCTAATGTGTTTTCTTTATTTTAAGTATGTGACGTGTTCTTTCAACTAAAATGTCAATTTTAAACTGAAAACACACACTTTGAGTCATAACAGACACACTATGTGTTGAATTAAGGTCCATTTAATAACTACACATCAAAAATTACTTATGGATAATTTGTATAAAGTATCAAAATAATCTGAATGTTTTTGCTTCATTTAGAGTATGTCACTTAACATTTTTACTAAAATGTCATATTTAAATAAAAATTCATGCTTGAATTCATACTAGTCACATCATGAATCATATTGAGGTGAGGTTAATTCCTACATTTAAAAAATGAATTATGGATCATTTTCCTAAATTATCAAAATAATATGAATGTGTTTTATTAGTTTTGAGTATGTTACTTATGTTTTTTACTAAAAATTCATTTTAAACTGAAAACATGCACTTCAAGACATACCAGTAACATCATGTATGGATTTTATGTGGGACTTATTCCTAAATGTCACAAATGACTTATGAATCTTCATTTTAAATTATCAAGAAAATTTGTTCATGTTTTCTCAATTTTCAATGAGTAACACACATTTTGAACTAAAATATCAATTATAAACTAATAATGGACACATTGAGTCATACTAGATATACTGTGTATCGAAAAGAGGTACAGATGATTCCTACACATAAAAAATGACTTATAAATCATTTCCCTAAAGTATTAAAATATCTTGAATGCATTTTATTTATTTTGAGTATCTCACTTGTCTTTTTTACTAAAATGTCAATTTTAAATAAAAGGAAACACTTGGAGTCATATCGGTCACATAGTACATGAGATTGAGGTGAAGATAATTCCTAAATATTAGAAATGACTTATAGATCATTTTCATAAAGTATAAAAACAATATAAATTTGTTTTCCTAGTATTGAGTATGCCACATGTATTTTTACTAAAATGTCATTTTAAACTAAAAACATGCACTTTGAGTCATACGGGACACATCGTGTGTCATTTTGACATGATATTCACTCTTAAATGTCACAAATTATGTATGAATAATTTTCATAATGTATCAAAACAATTCGAGTGTTGTTTCACTATTTTCAGTGAGTGACTCGTGTTTTGAACTAAAATGACAATTTTAAACTGATAATAGACACATTAAGTCATACAGGGTTCACCATGTATCAAATTAAGGTTTGGATGATTCCTACACATAAAAAATGACTTATAAATCATTTTATAAAAGTATAAAAATAATATTAATGTGTTTTCTTATATTTTAGTATGACACTTGTCTTTTTTACTAAAATTTCAATTTTAAATAAAAATACACACATGGAGTCATACAGGTCACACCGTGTATCATATTGAGATGAGGATAATTCTTACACATCATAAATGACTGATGAATCATTATAATAATGTACGAAAAATAATATAAATGTTTTATATTAGTTTTGAGTATGTCACTTGTGGTTTTTACTAAAATGTCATTTTAAACTGAAAAATTGTACTTGGAGACATACCAGTCACACCTTATATTAGATTATTTTGAGGATAATTCCTACACATAAAAATGAATAATGGATCATTTTACTAAATTATAAAAAAATATGAATGTGTTTTCTTTATTTTGAGTATGTCACTTGTGTTTTTTTACTAAAATTTCATTTTAAACTGAAAAAGCGCACTTTGAGTCATATCGGAAACATCATGTATCAATTTGATGTGATACTGATTCCTACATGTCAAAAATAACTTATGAATTGTTTTACTTAATTATCATGATATTCATAGCATGTTTTCTCATTTTTCAGTTATTTAAATGCATTTTGAAATAAATATTCAATTTTAAACTAATAATTGACACATTGAGTCATACTAGAAACATTGTGTATCGGATTGAGGTGCGACTAATTCCTATACGTGAAAAATAAATTATGGATTATCGATCTAAATCACCAATACAATCCAAATGCTTTTACTTATTTTTGAGTATGTGACATGTTTTTTCAACTAAAATGTAAATTTTAAACTGAAAACACATTCTTTGAGTAATACTAAATACACCATGTATTGTATTGAGGTTTGGATGATTCCTACATGTCAAAAATGAATGATAGGTTTTTTTCCTAAAGTTTCAGATAAATATTACATGGAAATTAAGTAAAAAGGTAGATACAATGATAAGAAAATAAACTATATAAGTAGTTTTCACTTACCTTTTCATGGTGTTTAAATGAATTCTGACACTGGGTATGTTGTCTATTCATTTCTAAAGAAATCTATTTCCCCTTATGAATAATAAGTTTGTCTATATTCTTGGTAATACTAGAAAAATATAAATGATTAAAGGATTAAAAAATATTTTAAATGAAATTATAATTATCTTTGAAAATACCTCTATAGGGATGCTAATTTTTTATGGAATATAATATATTTTATAAATTTACAAAAATAATAACCAAAATCATTGACATTGGTTTGTTTTATATAGTGTATAAAAATTTATAAAAATAAAAAATTTATTTTGATATATGTTTTCATAGTGAAATATTATTATATGTACCCTAATAATTATCTACTTATAAAAGTCAATAGGCTCCTTGTATTCATGGACTGTCATCATGCCATTATTTTAAATATATTTAAACACTTACCTATCATATCATAATTTTCATCAAAAAATAATAGAAAATGTATAAATTAATGTTTATTTGTAAAATGTTTCATGTAGTGTATTACAAATTGATAAACATCATCATGTGTGGTTAGTTTTTTGGGTATCCATGCATTGAATCTAGAAAATAGATCTTTAGAGTATCCAAATTAACTACAATGAGTAACCAATGCTACCTACAAAAAGTAATAATTAATGAAATAAATGAAAATATATTTGATATGATTAAATGTTAGAGTTTTACCATTTCATCATGGGTGTTAAGAAGAGTCTGTCGTCTGTACATTTTCTTTCAAAAATTGTGGCCATTTTGTCCTATATTACTTCAATTTTCTATTGTTCTAATTTGAATTCTTGTTTATGAGTTATTTGAGAAATAAGGAGTCTATATTTTTGTTCATAGGGTTTTCCATTAAAATATTATTTATATATACACGTATAAAAAAATATGAATATTATTCTTTCATAATTAACATAGCACTTAAGCTATTGGACAAACAAATCAGGAAAGCACACCTCATGTATACATTTATGACTGAAACTCATAGCCATTCATGTGTGAGGATTTCATTTATATTCTCAAGATCAATATATCCTGTAATGGCCTCTCTATACATCTATTCATTTCAATAAATTTTGGTCATAGCACCATTTACAAACATTGTATTTGAATGAATATTCATTGTTAGTAAATGAAAAGGTTGAATGGGTAGGGTAAAGGCACATTGTGAAAATATTTTTTATTGGTTGTTTGATCCTTTAGATCATTTTGATCTTAACTTCCATTTCACCCCCTTCCCTCTATCCATTTATAATAACATTCATTATTTCATACCTTTTTTCATTAATTGTTAAAGGTTTTTCATGAAAAATAAATTGTATATGAATAACTCCTTATTGACATGTTTTTTACAAGGTCCAATAGTCATGATACAGATGTTCCAATAACTTGTGTGATCGTATGAATATCTGCATCATCAAGTGGAATGGGTAAATCGGCGCTTTTCTCTTGAGATGTGTTATTCACCACTCTCACATATCCTATTGTAAGTTTTCTATTATATAGAATATCTCCTTGGATATTGTACATGGTACCCCTCATAACAAGGTGATGGATAGGTGTTGATAGATATAAATCACAATCATTTTCACCATTTAGAATATCAGAACAAGAAACATATCAGTGTCTTCCTAAATCACATTTCACATAAAACATTATGAAAATATTTATTACCACTTCTAAGATAGCTCTTTAAGGGAAATGGCCTTCCTCAAAGCCAGTGGGGGTAGGGGGATCTTCACATAGTGGTTTTTCTTTTTTTGTTTCTTCTCTTTGATCCCTTTCCATAAAATTTTATAACAACTCTGACTACCAATTAAATTTTCCTTTAAGAGCAGCTAATTGTGCTTGCAACTCTTCAATTTTCTTATCTTTATCCCCATGTTCATTTCTTTTCTCAAAATATGTTTGGGGTGACACCCCAAAACCTCCACCTCTAAAGTAACCATACAGTTTTGGTCACTTTAAGGCCACTTATAGTAGTTATTCATCGGGTATAGCTGATTATGATTCTTTTATCTATGTCGAATAAAGAATATTGGAAAATAAGTAATCGTTATTATGTAATAATGATTTAAAGTAAAACAAATTTTTATTATGTTATACTTACAAATGATTCCCACACTTTTTGTGTGTTTTAATCTATTAGTATCCCTTTTTTATTTACATATGCCTCCTTCCATACCACATAATGTGGGGTAGAAGTGGCTTTATATTTGGATTCATCAATATTTATATAAATATAGGAAAATAAATATGTTTTTGTTTCATGACACATAAAACTATTATGGTAGATTTATAATACACACGTTTTTTCAAGTGAATTATACCTCATTCTTTCTTTATAGTAGGAGTACATTGGTTTTGCTGCCTGTTGCTTATTTTCATCACTCAGTTATTGTTTTATAAATTAGAAATTCTTAATCAAAGTGATTAATACACTAATTTTCAAGAAATGTATTACTCTTCATAATGTATCTGAAAATATGTCTCCTCACAGTGACTAATAAATGCATCTCACACTTATTGGTTTATCAGGTTTTCATACATCTATGGTGGGTGTGAGTTTATTTTCCTTTCATCATCTTTGAAATGAAACTTATTAAAAATTATGACAAATACATTTTAACCCTTTCTAGTGATCATTAATAAAAATTTCATATGGGATTAATCTACTATAAATGCACTTTGTAATGGATAATTAAGAGTAAATCAACATTTAATTATTTTGTTTTTTAGTAAAATAAAGAAATTATATTATAATGTTAAACTAAACTATTCCTAAATTTATGTCTTAAGAATAAGAACAACATTTTTCCATGAATCTAAATTAATCAACACACACATGTGAGTGGTGATCCAACTGTAACTAATAAACATGGCCTTGTTGGATTTAATAGGTCAGTTGTGTGCATTCCATATAACCTCAAATCTGATTCCTTTATTTCTTACCTTAATAATTTTTTATAACACCACCATGCTATGGTGCTCCAATTTTTTAAGGGACATTTTTTGTTCACCATATACCATTTCCTCAGCTTTAACATCATCAATATGTTGTTCTTATGGATTGGTAACATCAACATGTGTAGAAGGTTGTTGTTCCATTGCATTGGGAGCACCAGCATGTTGAGAAACTTGTTGTTCCTCGTGATATGGACCATTGTCATGAATAGAAGTAATTATCTATAAAAATTATTGAACATTTAATTTAGATTATGTAAATGTAGTAGTGAATGGATAATAATATGAGGTAACACAATGTATATTACAAAAAATATATAACCCGATTATTGAATTGTCTTTTTTTAAGTTTGAAGGGATTTAACCCCTCTATCGAGTATCTAAATCCATTCATTGTGGTCTCCTCAGACATACAAGAACCCTTCTATATTTGTACCATGGCGAAATGATTGTGAATTCCCAGTGAAAGGGTAATCCTCAGTTGAATTGACATATGTCCCTTCGGTGGTTTTGGTCGATAACAAAACAATTAAACACATTCAGTTTTTAGGATATTGAACATAAAAATACTTGTACTATCTGTGATGCCATTATAAACAATTTTTCATTTTACCCTTCCTTAATTAAATTCACTTTTTTGAATCCTAATTCATCTATTTTAATATCACTCTTATTATCAATCCACTTTCGTTGAAAAATCAACACTTTGAATTTTGTATAATCCAACTCCCATATTTGTTTGATGATGCCTAAGTATGAAATACTCTCATAAATTATACTGTTGTCCTTGGTACCAGATATATTCATTGCTTCAGCCATAAGTATAACTCTAATTTTTTTAATGGTATTGTGTTTATCATGTTCATTTGTATATAATTTATAGCCAATATAAGATAAAACAAGTACACATTATCCTCTAGCTAGACATAGAAGTCATTTCGAAATTGAATCCAAATTTCCATCTAACTTCTTAAAAATATGGTCTCAATACCATTCAATAGAATTTTTTATGTCTATTTGATATCTATCCTTCATTCCTTGATATATTCAAATGCATAAAAAAATTATTTTTGGGATTCAACATATAGGGAAACATCTAAACTATTATAAAAAAAGTAAAGGTGGTCCAACTATAGATCTGTAATAGTGATCGTGATAATATCTATTCTATAAATTCCTTCACCCACAAACCATTCGGTGTGACGAGATTTTTGTAGTCCAATGCTTTCCACATCAAACAGGTAATTGGTAAAAAATTAAACATCTTTCTCAACAATATATCGCTATGTAATACAAAATTTTAGAAGAATTTTATTTTTGACATGCCCTTTCAAAATATTCATATAACATTCAATGGGATGCATCCATCTATAATGTACAGGACCACATAATCAAATATCTATTACTATGTGAACCATTTTATCAAAAAATATTAAAGGGAAGAAGATATCCAACTCACATAATATGACTGCAATTTCCTTTTCCATAGTTAGAAATTTCACTGGGTCAATAACATTACTACATATATATTTGAAAAATAAATCTAGCTTGGTTGATGTATGATAGACATCCTTGGAAAAATTGAATGTAAAGCTACATACATTAGATCTTTCATCAAAACATAACAGTCATGTGATTTCAGACCCTTTAACTTCAAATTGGTCATTTACATGACATGATTGATATTGGAAAAATACCCCTCTAAAACCATTAAATCAATCAAGAAGAAGGAAAACTTATATCTATCACTCCTAGAAAGAGTGTAAGCAGCTGAAGGAAGAAAAAGTATGTTTTCACCCTTCACTAGCATCAACTATTTAAATATTCTCATGTTAATCATAACCAAACTAGCCTTCATTCCATCCTTCATTATCACAGGTACATTTAGTAACATTCCAATTACACTATCAAATAATTTTTTTGAATATGCATGCATCAATAAAATTCTTGACTTATAAACAATTCCAGTATATTAATTCAAGAAAACCCTATCTCATTTTCCAATCCATATTTTCATAGTTTTTTTAAAAAGTCTTACCAAAAGTAGTCCCCGTATATTTTAATTTCTTAAATAGTTGATCACCTATTAGTAGAGACAATATTTCACATTCTTCTGAACTCTTAACAAATTATGTAATCCAAGATCAGTACTTATTTCATTGGGGTATAAATATATGATTTCCTGACAATATAGCATTCAATGAATGTTTCAACCTAATTGACTGTGTACCTTGTTCAAAAATGGTACACCCTTTAATTTAGTTATTGTTATATCCTGATAAATTTCAATAAGTAGGAAACTCATTTATCATCACGTACAACATGGATCTCAACTATAAATCTTCATTTCTATAAGTATCATACAACGTAACACTTGAATCCCATAATAATTTTTAAATCTTCCATCAATGTATCCAAATAAATATCAATATCATTATCCATTTGTCTGGTCCTGATATAAACATAGATAACATAATGTATTTTCATTTCATGCATAAACATGGTGGAAAGTTATGATTTACCAATATAATTGTCCATCTATTGTGAGTGCTTCTTTGAAAACAAAAAGGATTCACTCCATCAGTAGATTGGGCAAGATGAAGGTTTTTCAAATTGTTTCCAAATTTAGGATACTTGTGATCAATTCAATTCTATTGAGGAGAGTATTTAATTATGATGAATTTTCACATCTTTATTTCTTGTATCTTCATGCCACATCAATTTTCATGTTGTCTCCTCACTTCTATATAGGTGCCTAAACCTTAGAATGATTGGAAAGTACTATAAAACTTTCTTAGGAACTGATTCATATTTCTTGTATCAAGAACCATGCATTGGGAATTTTTTAATTATTTTTGGTTCTTGTGAAATAATATGCAGTCATTTGGATATGAATTTATTCTTTCATAGATCATTACCATTGAACATATCATTCATTTAGTGTCATGTGTTCAGAAAGGAAAATCATTATCTTCTGGTAGAATATCATTCAAGAGAGAAAGTAGTTCTGTAAAAATGGAATCACTCCATTTATTTTCAGTTTTTAAATTATATATCTTTATTATGGATGAAAATTTGGTGTATTTAGTATAACCATCATACAATCGCATCATTGCACTACTCTTTAACTTCTTAAACAATTTTGGACAATCACAAAGTTTATCTTCAACTATCATTGTCATTTCCTCAATATGATATTAATCTTCGTTCACACAAATAATTTTATTCTCAATATGGTCTTCATCATTATCCACACTTATAATCATATCATATGATCCACAAAATGAAGTCTTATCCCAGTCACTAGCAACATTCATTTTTTCCCCATGTCTAGTCCAACATTTATATCTATGATCTATTATGTAACAGATCAGGTGTTCTTCCAACTCCTCTGGACTAATTATTCTTGAATAAAAATACAATAAACATGAAAAAACGATTTTAGAAGTGTCATATGCATGATCATTTGCATACGTGATGAAATATTTTACCTCATCCTCATACTCTTTTTTCATATGATTGGAATACATCCATTTTTTATTCATATCCATCCTTTTTGATTCGATAATATTAATATTTAACAATATAAAAAAATCATAAAAACCATTTCATCGATAATTTCCATCTTATGATTAAAATATTATGCCCCCCATGGTTATCTAGGGTGGGCTAGGGTTTGGGGTATAGCATCCCTCCTTTTTATCACATAATCTTTCATTACATTTTACAAAAACTAGGACCATTAAGGTATAGTGTCTTGGAAACCAGGAACTTAAAACATGAAAACATAAAACATTCTTCTTAAACACTTGAAAGGATAATCCTCATGTTCATCCTAGGTTCATTACTGCATCTCATAACCCGAGGACATACATCAAAAGAAAGGGTGAGCAGAAGTCCCAGTAAGGGAACAAGAGAACCATTTAACATGTGAACTTGAGATACATCAACTATGTCATGAAAAAGAACTTTAAGGCATGAGAAAGAAATTATGTGGCATATCATAATAAAAATAAAAATTTTCGTAACTTTAAGATGTGGCTACATCATTTAATATAGACAATCATGAACATATCACCAAGGTCCATCCCCAAGGCGTTATTTGAAAATTACCAAGGTTATTCACCAAGATATCGTGAAAATTGTAATTTCTAGTGGTTACATCATTTCCCAATGCATTGGAGCGCTATTTGGGCGCACTCTTGACATGTCTTTATTATCATGTGATCCACATATATCATCATCAATCATTTCATAAACAACCCATATAGCATAAAAGAAATGGGTTTCATTTCATAATCATAACATTTTAAAAAATTCTTTAAAGACATGATCTTTATGTCACTTTAAACCCACGAAAAAGGGAAAGCGGGTTTCATGTATGTAAATCCCAGAATTTAAAATAGAAAATTTTGATATATATTTGAATACCCTTGTATAAATACGATCTTTGAGTATTCACTTAATAACATAAAATAATTTTTAGATAAAGAGGGAGGCATTTTGAGACGAAAACTATGCAGCATAACGGCTATGATACATGGTTTTAGAAAACATTGAAAAGAGAGGGGACATGGGTCATCCGCTAAATATGATTCATAAAATAGGAGGGGAACATAATATAAAGTATTTAAGAACATGGTAATGAAATTTTAATGATATACCACATGGAATGAAGAACTTGAAAGGAAGACAAAAAATAAGATTTCTCTTATGAGAATTCGGCAGCCTAACGGCGTCACTTAAACTTCAACAAAATGAATTGATGAGATAAAATATGGTCTCTCATCATATGAACATAAAAGATCAGTATAATATATTTAGATATCATTCCCCAACATAATAAAAAGGAACATGAAAGACTTGACAAGAAAATAGATCTTGAAAACGAGAAGGGTGAAAGAACCCGTTAGAAATTCGGCAGCCTAACAGCATCACTTAAACTTCAACAAAAATGAATTGATGAGATCAAATAGGGTCTCTCATCATATGAAAATAAAATATCAGTATGATATATTTAGAGATCATACCCCAACATAATAAAAATAAACATGAAAGACTTGACAGGAAAATAGATCTTGAAAACGAGAAGGGTGAAAGAACCCCTTAAAAATTCGGCAGCCTAACGGCACCACTTAAAACTTCAAAATACTGAATTGAATAGATCAAATAGGGTCTCTAATAATATGAAAATAAAAGATAATTATGATAGATTTAGAGATCATACCCCAAAAAAATGGAACAAGAAATACTTCACAAGAAAATAGATCTTGAAAACGAGATGGGTGAAAGAACCCCTTAGAAATTCGGCAGCCTAACGGCGCCACTTAAAACTTCAAAAAACCGAATTGAAGAGATCAATGGTGTATCTCATCATATGATCATAAAATATCAGTATGATAAGTTTAGAGATCATACCCCAACATAATAAAAAGGAACTTGAAATACTTTACATGAAAATAGATCTTGAAAAATGAGAAGGGAGAAAGAATCCGTTACAAAAATTTCGGCAGCCTAACGGCGCCACTTAAAACATCATAAAACGAAATAATGAGAGTAATAGAGGATCTATAATTATATGAACATGAAAATGGAAGTAAGAGGAGTATAAAATAACATCCTTTAACATAAGAAATTAAAGCATATAAGAAATTACATAAAAGAGATTTCTTGAAAAGAAAGAGAGAGGTCGGATCCCTTACCTTAAAACGTAACTCTTAAAACTCAAAGGCTGGGACCTTGAGGGCTTGGGGGAACCTTGGGAGGACTCCTTGGGAGGTAATGAGACCAGAAATTCGTTGGGGGAGAGTGGTGAGTCGAAATGGATGAGATTATGGCTTGGTATTTATAGGGAAAGTGAGGGGACAAGGCATTAATTGCCAAGGGACACCTCAAAAGTGGTTTTCTCAAAACCATGTGCTCTCCCATGGTTTTTCCCATGGAGTTCGGCCACATGGGGCCACACATACAATAATTCATCACATTTGGTCGACCATCCCTTAAAATATCTCATGACATCATCATGACACAGCTATGATGTCATTAAACATACCGAAACCCTAAAACTGTATTTTTATTATTCACTGAAAATTCAACTTTCTCAGAAAAATCCAAAAATTTCACCTTAACCAAATATCGATGCTCTAATTACAAATATTAACTCCATTTTATAAAAATAATTTTCTAAATAGTTTAATTCAATTTTTAAATAAAAACACTATTCACCGAAAATTGATTTTTTCAGAAAAAACCCCAAAAATTACCATAACATAATATCGGTGCTCTGAGTTCAAAAATGAAATCAATTTTATAAAAATAATTTTCTAAATATTTTTAATTTAATTTTTAATTAAAAAACACTATTCACTCGAAAAAACTAATTCTTGAATAATAATTTATGAAACCGTTATTTAACCATTTTATTGAATCACATTACTTAATCAAGGTGCCTAGATTATATTAACACTTTCTTTAAGTGAGATTACTAATCCATTTGGCCACATTATTATTCCTAAGCATAAAATCACTATTCATAATTTATTATTCATCAAAAATTATGTTGATCTTATTAGACTCTAAATTTCGTACTGAACATTATTGTAGAAGACCATTTTTTGAAAATCATTACAATTTTATAATTATTTAAGGTTTACATAAACATTTTTAAAATATCCTTTTTCTAAAATTCATCAAAAATATGCATACTATATTTATCCGGTCATTTGAAAATTCATAAACTTCATCATAAGAAGAAACCCCAATTTTTATTTAAAACAAATGATTACACAAGGCAGTTACGGTCTCCTTACATATCCCCTTATCACATAATCATAAGACCTAAGTGTAAGGTGTGCTAAGGTGAGAGAATCTGAGGGAGGCTCGGCTAAAATTGCACGAGTAGTAATTTCTATTATTTTGAACTTCTCGCAAAGGCGATTCCGTTCTAGCTTCAAACGATGAAGTTCGGATTGGGTTTGGTCCAGAGCAAAGCCTAGTGGTGCTACCTTTTTCCCAAGTTCTGTTAGATGGGCTTCGATTGGTCCACGACTACTGGGTGAGGCCATCGAATCTTCTTTCTATATTAATAAACAAAGATTACTTGTATTTAGAGACAATAATCAAAACTTTTCATTTCTAGTGGTCATATTGACCAATGGTCATATAACAGTAAAAAACCCAAAGGTCTCATTTTAATTATGCTCATGTTATCAAATGAAACATTTTTGTTGAGTATAAAAAAAATAAAATAACACACAAAATTAGGAAACAAGATTTATTCAAAATTTTGGGTCATTACAATCTTCCCCCCTTATGAAATTGCGTCCTCGCAATTTTTAAAATTGGTTTTTGAAATTTCCTTGAAAGTCCCACATCGGAAAAGGAGTCAGTAAAACTATTACTTTAAAAGAAAGAAAGGGAAGTACAAAGGTCACCCGTGTTAACCCACATTAGGATTCCATGTAGGAAAACATGGACATGGAGGAGAAAACAAAGGGTCATGTTCTGATGGAGAGTGATAGAGAACATGATTAGGAAAAAGTTAACCATAAGAAAATCCCAAACTTATGATGTGTGTAAATGGTCTTTGATTACCAAGTAGGAAACGTAAACCAACAACGTTTTTGTTTTACGTTTCTTTTCATAATTTTGAGGAATTTATTTACTACATAGAATAAAAATATAAGGAAATATACCTACCTTCATGTAGAGTTTCATCCTTTAATAAGTTTCTACAAAAACTAATCTTTTCTCCAAACGATGAGGATTCAAAACTACTTGGTCTCATAAAAACACAAGAACCATCTTCTAGAGAATCACATAATCCACAAAATATTAACTATCTATTTCTTCTATCTTTAAACATTATCCCAAAAACATAAAGGGTAAGATAAAACAATTCTTCAAAAAGAAAGAATCCCATAGGAATGGAAACAACATTTAAATCTTCAAAGTTCCATGGTACTACTCAAAGTTCATCATAGACCATTCTATAAATATAAGTCCTTAAATTCCTCAAAATAAACTAAACTAAGATTGAAACCCAAATACAAGAAGGATTTGATAACATAGTTTTCCAAAATAAACTTCATTGTTCATCTCCAAACAACATCAACCACTCCTAACATCTTGTAACAAATGTAGCTAACCTAATCATATTTTACCCAAGATAGGTTAATCATTCCCATAAGTAACCTAAATTACTATAAGCCCACCTTAAATTCATCGATTCTTCACAATATAAGTCAACCTTACTCCTCAATGAAAATACCATAGTAATTTATTTACCTTGATCATATAGGGTCTCCAAAATAGTGAACGTCTTCCAAAATAATAATCATATTTTAATCCCCTAATCATCTCTGTCATATTAATACGGCAATCATCACATTTCCTATCACATTGGTTGTTGGGACATGTTCTTCCATTTCCTGCCATTAACTAAGAAAAGAAAGAACAATTAGGGGCTTAAATACTCAGCCAATAATCATGAAAAGTAACTTAAATAATATAAGGATAACTTGTAGAAGAAAAGTATATCCTAACTTGTGATCCCCTAGGTTTCAAACTAGGTTATCCATGATCATATATTCTTATGTGAATCTTTATTTTATTTTATCATTGTTCCTTTAATAATGGTTCATACTAAGCTTATGAATTTACCAAAGCATATCCCCCGGGAGTGTCATAACCAAGAGTGCAGCAAGGCCCGTTGTCGTGTACCAGTTCCCATTCCAGTCTAGCTCAAAGTGGTGTTTTCGGGTTTTACCCATATATACATTTGTGCCAGAGCCACCTCTACCTGCTCGTATCCAGACAGGGACGTATTTGCTTGGCAACCCCTTACTTAATACTCACCAAAATACCAGGAAGATTTCGTATATTTAAACTTTTCTATAGGGTTATTCCTAAAGTTTTCATATCCTAATTTCCACAAATAACTAAACCATCCTTTGATACCAACTATAGAATCCCTCCTTTTATCACATAATCTGTCATTACATTTTACAAAATCGAGGATATTTAAGGTTTAGTGTCTTGGAAACCAGGAACTTTAAACATAAAAACATCAAACATTCTTCTTAAACACTTGAAAGGCTTCTCCTCATGTTCATCCTATGTTCATTACTTCATCTCATAACCTGGGGACATACATCAAAAGAAAGGGTGATCAGAAGGCCCAGTAAGGGAACAAGAGAACCATTTAACATGTGAACTTGAGATACATCAACTATGTCATGAAAAAGAACATTAAGGCATGAGAAAGAAATTATGTGGCATATCATAATAAAAATAACATTTTTAATAACTTTAAGATGTGGCTACATCATTTAATATAGACAATCATGAACATATCACCAAGGTCCATCCCCAAGGCGTCATCTGAAAATTACCAAGGTTATTCACCAAGATATCCTGAAAATTGTAATCTCTAGTGGTTACATCATTACCCGATGCATTGGAGCGCTATCTGGGCGCAACCTTGATATGCCTTTATTATCATGTGATACACATATATCATCATCAATCATTTCATAAACACCCCATATAGCATAAAAGAAATGGTTTTCATTTAATAATCATAACGTTTTAAAAAATGCTTTAAAGACATGATCTTTATGTCAATTTAAACCCACGAAAAAGGGAAAGAGGGTTTCATGTATGTAAATCCCAGAATTTAAAATAGAAACTTTTGATATATATGTGAATACCCCTGTAGAAATAAGATCTTTGAGTATTCACTTAATAACATAAAATAATTTTGAGATAAAGATGGAGGCATTTTGAGATGAAAACTATGCAGCATAACGGCTATGATACATGGTTTTAGAAAACAATGAAAAGAGAGGGGACATGGGTCATACACTAAGAATGATTCATAAAATAGGAGGGGAACATAATATAAAGTATTTAAGAACATGGTAATGAAATTTTAATGATATACCATATGAAATGAAGAAGTTGAAAGGAAGACAAAAAATAAGATTTCTCTTATGAGAATTCGGCAGCCTAACGGCGTCACTTAAACTTCAACAAAAATGAATTGACGAGATAAAATAGGGTATCTCATCATATGAACATAAAAGATCAGTATAATATATTTAGAGATCATACCCCAACATAATAAAAAGTAACATGAAAGACTTGACAAGAAAATAGATCTTGAAAATGAGAAGGGTGAAAGAACCCGTTAGAAATTCGGCAGCCTAACAACGTCACTTAAACTTCAACAAAAATGAATTGATGAGATCAAATAGGGTCTCTCATAATCTGAACATAAAAGATCAGTATGATATATTTAGAGATCATACCCCAACATAATAAAAAGTAACATGAAATACTTGACAAGAAAATAGATCTTGAAAACGAGAAGGGTGAAAGAACCCCTTAGAAATTCGGCAGCCTAACGGCGCCACTTAAAACATCAAAATACTGAATTGAAGAGATAAAATAGGGTCTCTAATCATATGAACATAAAATATCAGTATTATAGATTTATATATCATACACCAAAAAAATGGAACATGAAATACTTGACAAGAATATAGATCTTGAAAACGAGAAGGGTGAAAGAACCCCTTAGAAATTCGGCAGCCTAACGGCGCCACTTAAAAGTTCAAAATACTGAATTGAAGAGATAAAATGGGGTGTCTCATAATATGATCATAAAATATTAGTATGATAAATTTAGAGATCATACCCCAACATAATAAAAAGGAACTTGAAATAATTTACATGAAAATAGATCTTGAAAAATGATAAGGGAGAAAGAATCTGTTACAAAAAATTTGGCAGCCTAACGACGCCACTTAAAACTTCATAAAACGAAATAATGAGAGTAATAGGGGATCTCTCATTATATGAACATTAAAAGGGCAGTAATATGAGTATAAAATAACATCCTTTAACATAAGAACATGGAGCATATAAGAAATTACATAAAAGAGATTTCTTGAAAAGAAAGAGAGAGGTCGGATCCCTTACCTTAAAACGTAACTCTTAAAACTCAAAGGTTGGGATCTTGAGGGCTTGGGGGAACCTTGGGAGGACTCCTTGGGAGGTAATGAGACCATAAATTCGTTGAAGGGGAGTGGGTAGTCGAAATGGATGAGAGGATGGCTTAGTATTTATAGGAAAAGTGAGGGGACAAGGCATTAATGGCCAAGGGACACCTCAAAAGTGGTTTTCTCAAAACCATGTGATCTCCCAGGGTATTTCCCATGGAGTTCGGCCACATGGGGCCCCACATACAATAATTCATCACCTTTGGTCGACCATCCCTTAAAATATATCATGACATCATCATGACACAGCTATGATGTCATTAAACATACCGAAACCCTAAAACTGTATTTTTATTATTCACTGAAAATTCAACTTACTCAGAAAAATCCCAATATTTATCCTTAACCAAATATTGATGCTCTAATTACAAATATGGACTCCATTTTATAAAAATAATTTTCTAAATATTTTTAATTTAATTTTTAAATAAAAACACTATTCACCGAAAATTGATTTTTTCAGAAAAAACCCCAAAAATTACCATAACTTAATATCGGTGCTCTGAGTTCAAAAATGACATCAATTTTATAAAAAATAAATTCTAAATATTTTTAATTTAATTTTTAATTAAAAAATACTATTCACTCGAAAAAACTAATACTTGAATAATAATTTATGAAACCGTTATTTAACCATTTTATTGAATCACATTACTTAATCAAGGTGCCTAGATTATATTAACACTTTCTTTAAGTGATATTACTAATCCATTTGGTCACATTACTAATCCTAATCATAAAATCACTATTCATAATTTACTATTCATCAAAAATTAAGTTGATCTTATTAGACTCTAAATTTCGTACTGAACATTATTGTAGAAGACCATTTTTTGAAAATCATTACACATTTTTAATTATTTAAGGTTTACATAAACATTTTTAAAATATCCTTTTTATAAAATTCATCAAAAATATGCATACTATATTTATCCGGTCATTCGAAAATGCATAAACTTCATCATAAGGAGAAACCCCAATTTTTATCTAAAAAAAGGATAACACAAGGCAGTTATGGTCTCCTTACATAGCCCCTTATCACACTAGTATAGGACCTAAGTGTAAGGTGTGCTAAGGTGAGAGAATCTGAGGGAGGCTCGGCTAACATTGCACGGGTAGTAATTTCTATTAGTTTGAACTTATCGCAAAGTCGATTCCGTTCTAGCTTCAAATGATGAAGTTCGGATTGGGTTTGGTCCAGAGCAAAGCCTTGTGGTGCTACCTCCTTCCCAAGTTCTGTTAGATGGGCTTTGATTGGTCCAAGACTACTGGGTGAGGCCATCGAATCTTCTTTCTATATTAATAAACCAATATTACTTGTATTTAGAGACAATAATCAAAACGTTTAGTTTCCCGTGGTCATATTGACCAATGGTCATATAACAGTAAAAAACCCAACGGTCTCATTTTAATTATGCTCATGTTATCAAATGAAACATTTTTGTTGAGTATAAAAAAATAACACACAAAATTAGGAAACAACATTTATTCAAAATTTTGGGTCGTTACATGGGGCGTGGTTGTGGGGTCAAGTCCATGGGCCAGTAGATTTACTTGGAGTTTCATTGTAGCATGTGTGATCTGTCATTGGTGGTTGTACCTAAATATAATTGTTGGAGTTGGTTCCCTAAAAACCAACTTCTTTGTACTTTATGATAAACCTTTATTCATTGGATGAATATTAATAAAATCCTTATCACATCATGATTATTCTTTTACGTGATATAATATGTGATAATGTCCTAAGAATATCTGTCGCACTAAAAGGTCATAGTGGATCTCTATTGTAATGAGAACCCGTAATTTCCATGACACTATTATTGAATATAGGTTATATGGCTGGATGATATCATTTGAAGGGAAACAAATGATACATTCTATCAGGTGTGGGGACTTGTGAAATTTTGAGGCACCTTCTCATGGTGTGCTCCCTTGGAAATATTCAGGAGGATATTATGAGAACAATACCTACCAGTAGGAAATCCACATTTATAAGATTCATTGGATGTTCCTATCTGAATATGTCTGTATTTCTCCTTATACATTAAGATTATTATTAACGGGTATTATGACTCTTGCACTTAGATGTATTAATGAAAACCATGATGAGAGATATTCTCGACAAGGTAGGATATGTTGGGTGCATCACAAGTAATACTGCATTAATGAATAATGAGAGAATGGACTTTTCACTTATGTATAAGTATATATCTCATTCCCTTTGATGGAAATGATATAGCCTAACTAAATCCATGGACATGGTGTTCTCTCAGCAAATTCAATTCTTGGAAGTCAATGAATAAGAAATATATCACATGGGTTGATGGAACTTACATGCAACCCACTTGATTGGATATATCAAGACAAAGGAAATATATTAAATGGTAAGCATTCATCTGAGGTGACATGTCATCTCAACATTAACTTCTTTCTCTCGGGTGCCTTGACCCATTGCTAGAGAGTAATCTTGGAATTTAGGCAAGCCCGCCTAATGCCAACGAGAAAGAGGCCTAGAGGTTCACACACTAAGTGTAGCTAGTATCTCAGTTAAATAATTTATTTATTTAAAGAGTTGAAATAAATATTATTCCCAATTGTGGTTTAATAATTATTCAAGTAAGTCTTGTCGCATTTATTTCGTCGCTAGTTATTAGAGAGAATATATTGCAGACAAAATATTTATTTATCGGTGAATAATGCAGTTACATTTATTTATAAAAAAATAGTTATTATTTAAGGCCTGGTAAATATTGAATAGTATTGGAGGACTATGTTATGGTTCCGATGAGAAATAATATTAAATATTATTTGGTTAAATAATATTTAAATATAACGCGCAAGTTAATCACATGTCATGAAAATAATAGAATTTCTATTATTATTTAACATGGGGTTTTACATGGAATAATAAATTAATTAACGACGCCTATGCTAATTATTTATTATTACCTGGTTAATTAAATTCCTTTTTATGTTATTCTTATTTAAATTAGACAAGGGGTCATTCCACCGACTAACAAATCATTGTGTGCACAACATCCTTGGAAAAAAGCTCTCGATCCTAGAGAACTCTTCCCTCTCCAAGAACGCTCTCAAGAATGAGAGAGATACCCCTCCACCAAATCAAGGAGAACACTTTGGAAGTGATTCTCAAGGAGATTGAAGGTAGACATTGCAATAGCAAGGATATTCCATGCTATCACCCGAAGTCTCCTTCAGCGATGTTCAGAGATACATGTAGCACATGTGGATCACCGCTACAGGATTCATATCCTTGGATTCTACATCGCAACAAAGTCGTACCTAAGACACATGGTCAGATGCATCAATGAAGAAAGAATACCCTTGGAGGAAATTCTATGATTTAATTAAATTAATTATAAACAAAATATGTCGATTCTATATTCTCAATTTCGGGTTATCTCTTTTGTATTTTATCTTTGATTTGATTCCGTAGATACTGGAGTTCATCGTCTTACTGATCTCGGATTAATCATCAATTGTGGAAATTTTCAAAGTTAGGTACATGCCCATCCCACACTTCTGTTACACCTGAAACCTACAAGTAGTATGATAGGGGGTTATATTTTCATTTATAATTATTTAAATAATTCTTTGATTATTTACGCTTTAATAATTTAGTTTTTCAATTCATGTTAATCGTTCTTGTAATATGAATTTTGAGATCTATTCCCCCCTTATCATTTAATGCAGATCGCACAGAAATGAATAATTTTATGATTAAAATTAAATTGAGGGTCTCATCAGGAGGCACTGAAAATTTTTTCCAGATAACACAAGAGTACACATAATGTAGTCGGATTTATATGTCATGTATTTGTGTTCAATACATCAGGAGTAATTCAGAAATTACTCAAGTCGTGTGTATTAGTGACATGTGGTGTAGTTAATTATTACACCATGTGTTGACTAGGAAATACTGGCACACAGTCAACTGAACTACACGTCGTGTGGCCCACAGGACACAACATGTAGTCTCTTCAGGTCAGGGTCAAGTCGTGTATCCCATACACAGCTTTCCCAGCTGGTGACCATGTAACGCGGAGTTTACACGACACGTGGACCACTAGACATGTCATGTACTCTAATGATTTTCGAATTATACCTCACACATTGTTTCCCCAAGAATGTACTTCGGATGGAAGGTGAGGATGGTACACACCATGTAGTGGGATATACACATCATCTATTATTTCCAGATTACACGGATTTAATTTTTTATTTTTATATTATATAACCCTTGAGACATGTACCTTTGTGTGGGCATAAATCTAGGACCCAAAATGTCATAGGTGTTATATATATATATATATCTATGTGTGTGTGTGTGTATAATTAACATCTAAGTAATGTTCAAAGATCTGCACATCATGCATGATTTTTATTACAATTATAATTATATGTGCATGCTACATTTCACAAAGAATAAAGTGTATACAATTATAAATGCATTTTGGGAGTTTTGGATGGGTATTCACCAGGTTTCTTTCAATTTACAAGTTATGTATAAGTTTATAGAAGAGAATCTCATGGAAATTCAGAAATGAATTAAGATAAAAAGAATTGATAAATTAAAGATAATGATTAATCGATTCGAGCATAATTTATCTTAATAATGATGATTAAATAATATAATGATATTTTTACTAAATGTGTAATTAGGCACATTTATTTTGATGATCATGATCTAGACTAGACCTTTTTATGTGATCGTTTACTTTTTTATTTATTTATTAAATTAAAATTATTGGCTTGTGTGACTTCTCCTCATTAATATTTAGGTCATGTTTTCTCATTGTTTCTTTTATGTAAACCCCCTTTACCCCTCACCTGTGTGTGAGTTAAAATCATATGTAATGGATGGATCTCCCGAGATAGTGGAGGTGGTTTAAGTTAGTAGTTGAGACGAAACCAATCCAAGGAGATACAATGGTTGACATGTGGAAATATGTAAACACAAACCTTAAATGGTTCAAGATGTTTCTCTCCTAGGTCAGGGTTAGTTTATCAACCGCTAGATAAACTAACCAATAGTAAATCTCATGATCATACCCTTTATTTTATTTCTCTCATTTGTGTGGTTATTCATTATGTATATTTGACGTGATTAGATAATTAATGAACTAACAAGCATATAAGATGGAACTAAAATAAAAAAATGGCTTCTGTTTAAATATTATCTATACATTGTTAATCACGTAAGTATATCCCACTTAACATTAAGAAGAATGTGAAAAATAATAAGTTTCATTTTATGCATAAAGGATAAAATCCCTCAATTAAATATTAATTCAGTATATCCTTTCATTACTTCACTTAGAATTAAACCATTCAAAGTGCTTGATCAACACAAGTTGGGGTGCTTTCAATTATTAGGGAATTATAATTTGAATTATTGGGTTAAATTAACTTAGTTTACATCAAATTTTGACTGCCCTAGCAGGAATTGGTGTAATGGAGAGGTAAAGGTTGAGGAAATCCAAAATTAAGGATTTTAGGATTGGGGAGTCCACTCAAAAAATCAAGGATTTGTGAGTTAATGCAGTTGGCATTTAGAATGCCAACCTAAAACCTTTCAAGTTCCATGAACAACCCTAGTTGGGGTAATGCAAATGGAAATATAGATCCTTACTACTATAATGTCCAAGAAATAATATATTCTGAAGCCAATGGTGAGGGTTATGGGGTTTCAAACAAATCTTAGGAGACTAATAGATATTAATTTATTTATTTTTCTATATTTATCAAGATAAATTACTAAAACTACATTCATATTAATTTGTAGAAATAGAAATCAAAATTACATCAAATATATCATTGTGATCTATACTCAAGAAGGAAAACCTTATCACCGATACTAATTTCCAAAAGTGGAAAAGGTGTCTATGGGTAATCCTTCAATATTAGAGGAAACTTTATGTACTGGAAGAGCCTTTACCAGTTGTGCCTGGAAATGAGGTGAGTGATAAGGAACTCTCTGTGTACGAGAAACATCTGAATGATGCTATGGATGTTCAATGCCTCATGATATCATCCATGATCAATGAGATCTTGAAGCAACATGAGGAAATGGATGTGTATAGCATGATGTCTCACCTTTGGGATATCTATAAAGAAAAGGTGAGACAGGATAGGTATGATATCTCCAAATCTTTGTTCACTACTAAGATTTGAGATTTTGCACCATCTGGACCACATGTAGTCAATATTATTGGCTACATTGAGCATCTGGACGTCTTAGGGATTAAATTCCTAGATGAGTTTCATACAGATCTCATACTATCAACACTTCCAAAGTCCTTCTCTAGTTTTATTGTGAATTATAATATGAGCAATAATTAGAAGATTATGTCATATATTTTTACCCTAATTGACCAAGTTGATAAGGACATGGGGTGTGAAAAACCCGCAGTCCTTATGGTGAATAGGAAGAGGAAGGAAAAGGAAAGGGGCATAATATTTATAAACAATCTAAATTCTTCAAGCATTATCCAACCATGAAGAAGATGATCCAGAGGAAGGGCAATGAAAAGGAACCAGTATGTTTTGCATATAGTAATTTAGACCACTGAAAGAGGAACTGCACCAAGAGGCAAGGAAAATCCAAAGGTGCGTTCATTATTGAGTGAAATATTTACATTTCTACATATTGGGTTTTAGATACAACTTGTGGGGCTCACATTTATATTCAAATATAGGAACCAATTAGATTTTGTAAATTTTCCAGAGGAGAGGTGGATCTGCATGCTGCCAATGGTGCGAGGTTGGCTGCTCTTTCCATTAGTGACTACCACCACACATTGCTAATGGGAATGATTTTGGTTTTACATGGATTTTATTATGTACATAGTGTTACCGAGAACATAATTTATGTACCGAGTTTATATATAGATGTATTTATTTTCAAGTTCAAAAATAAATTTTGTTACTTTTATAAGGACAAAATATGTTATGGTATGGCGCATTTAAATAATGGTATATATCTACAAAATTATGAGAATCAAGTGTTGGAAATTGATAATGAACCATGTTCGCATGACTCATACAACACCTAGTTGTGGCATCACTACCTTGTTAATGTAAATGAGAAGTGCCTAACAAAAATCTATCAAGATGGTTATTTAGACTATTCTTATCTAAAACCACTTGATATATGACATTATTATTTACAAGGGAAAAAAACCAAGTCACCATTTGGTGGATAGGGTGAAAGGGCCACAGACATTCTAGGATTGGTACACACTGATGTGTGCGGACTATTTCTAGTATAATCCAGAGGTGGATATTGTTACATCATTATTTTTACTGATGAATTGAGTAGATATGGATATGTATACTTAATTAGGTATAAGTTTGAGTCATTTGAGAAATTCAAGGAGTTCAAGAATGAATTATAGAATCACCTTGGTATGAAGATAAAGAAGCTTTGATCGTATTGAGGTGGATAATATCTTAACCAAGAGTTTATCAACCTTTTACGGGAGTCTGGGATTCAATCTCAACTCACTCCACTTTATACACTATAGTGGAATGGTGTAAGTAAAAGGACGAACCATACCTTGTTGGACATGGTAAGGTAGATGATGAGTCATGAATATATTACATTATCCTTTTGGAGATATGAATTTCAAACTATAACATACATATTAAACCAAGTACCAACTAAGGTGGAAAATGGGATTCCCTTCGAGCTATAGAGTGGAAAGAAACCCACTTTTTTTCATACACATGTATGGGGATGCAAAGTATTTGTTAAGGATATTTTAGGAAACAAACTAGAACCTCAGAGCATGAAGTGTATATTTATAGGGTATCCTAGGTAAACAAAGGGATACTACCTATAAAACCCCTTACACAAGAAAGTGAATGTTTCCAGATATGCTATCTTTCTTGAGAGGGATCACATCCTCAAAAAAGATAGTGGAAGAAAGATTGAATTTGATGATGTTGATGCTCAAGATATACAGAATTTGGTATAGGAATAAGTTCCACAGGTCCCTATGGAATATGTAGTTCCTAAAACACAAGTACTGTGTAAGATCACAAGAGAGGTAAGGGAACTAAAGAGATATTGTTTATTTATCATCGAGGATGGTGACTCATTATTGTTGGACAATGATGAATCTATCTCCTACAAGAAATTAGTAGAGATCTCATAAGATACAAGATGGATAGAAGCTGTGAATTATAAGATGGATTCCATGTATCATAACCAAGTTTGGGTTCTAGTCGATGTGCCATTTGATGTAAAGACTATTGTGTGTAAATGGGTATTCAAAAAGAAACTGGACATGGATGGTCAATTTAGTTCCTATATAGCAAGGATAATGGCTAAAGGATTTAAACAGCGTCACATAATTGACTATGATGAAACCTTTTCACCATTGTTCATGTTTAAATACATAAGAATCATACTTTCCATAGTATCATTCTATGACTATGAGATTTGGCATATGGATTTCAAAAATACATTCCTTAATAGGAACCTTTAGGAAGATGTCTATATGACACAACCATGATGGTTTGTGACACCAGGTGATTCTAAAAGGGTATATAAGTTACAAATATCCATTTATGATTTAAAGTAAGCATCCAGATCATGGAAAATTCGATTCGATGAAGCCATAAGAAAATTTGGTTTCATTAATAATGAATGTGATCCATGTATTTACAAGAGATTTAATGGGAATGAGGTCATTATCCTAGTAGTGTATGTTGAAGACATATTGCTTATTGGAAATGACATGCCAGTCTTGTAGTCAGTCAAGGATTGGTTGAACAAGTGCTTCTCCATGAAGGAATAGGAAAAAAATCCTACATTCTGGGGATCAAGATCATTCGTGATAGATCCAAGAGGATACATAGACTATGTCAAGGCACATACATTGACCAGATACAAAATAGATTTAGAATGGAACAATCTAAGAGGAGATTGGTTCAATTGTAACATGGTATACATCATTCCAAGAAAATGTGTCCCCAAACACAACATGAGAAAGATAGGATGAGTAAGATTCCATACACTTCGGTGATAGGATCTATCATGTATGTCATATTATGTACCAGACTTGATGTTTCCTATGCACTGAGAATGGTAGGAGGATATCAAGAAGATCCAGGAGAACAACATTGGTCTGCTATCAAGACTATCCTTAAGTATCTAATAAGAACTAAGCATATGTTCCCAGTGTATGGAGTAAATGAGGAGCTTGTCATCAAATGGTATGATGATTCTAGTTTGTAGACAGATCATAATGATCTGATATTGCAATTAGGATATGTTTTCTATCTCAATGGAGGAGCTGTGAGTTAGAAGAGTTCAAATCAGCCAGTTATTGATTCTACATCAGAGTCTTAATATATAGTGGCTTCTAATGCAACCAAGGAAGCCATAATGATTTATAACATTGTCCAAGAACTTGATGGGGTGACTATAAGTAAATATCCCATTACATTGTATTATGATAATACTACAGTAATGGATCATACAAAAGAGACATGGTCACATCAACAGATAAAGCACATACTCCGAAATTATCCCCCCTTGAGAGATTTCTATCAAAGGGGTGAAGTTGTAGTAAGCAGAGTGCCCATGGAAGAGAACGTGGTGGACCCATTGACTAATGGCCTATCTCAGTAGAATCATAAATATCATGTGAGAGCTAGTGGCATGAAGTTTTTTAGTAGTTTCCTCTAGTGCAAGTGGGGTGTAATGGCCCGGAACTCTCTGGTCGATTACTTTGTAAAAACGTTTTTTTATGTGGTCAATGCGGCGAACATAAAAAATATTAATAATTATTAATAATAAATGGTGACGTGTTAATAAATTTTTTTAGGGGTTTTGTTATAAGTGTTATACTAAATAATTATAATAATAATGTTGGTTTTTTTTGATAGATCTGGTAATAATGATTTAATGAGAATTATGTTTTGAATTAAATGCAATGAGATTTGAGATATGAGAATAAATTAAAGATGTTATGATAATTGTGTAAAAATAAATAAATAAAGGTTTAAAATAAATTTGGGGCGTGCCATAAGGAGAGAGAAGATGAAAAATATAATAATATGAAATAAAAGGGGAGGCGCACCAACAAAATAATGATTGGAGATAGAAAATAAAATTTATTGAAAAATAAATATAAGAGAGAGGCGCCACTTTTTGTGGGAGAGAATCTTGGGAGAAAAAATTAATAAATATTGGAGAGAGGGAGGAGTTATAAGATATTAATGGGAATAAAATTAAGTGTGAAATAAATAGTAAAGGAGATAATTGGTGATGAATTTCCAACGTGAAAAATGACAAATGGTGATTGATTGGAGTTAGAGAAATAAATAAATAAATAATTAATAAAATATTGTTATCATTTTTTTTTGATAATAAAACACTTTGTTCACAATAAATTCTTTGTGCGACCTCGGTTTCACGAACCGTCAGTGGCAGTGCGACCCTGACTACGAGACAAAAATTATGAGTCCAATATTGGATGTCTTTTTTCGATTTTTCGGATTGGGTACCCGAAACGCTCATAAATTAATAGATTTAATATTTTTATTATTACAGGATCTTGTATCCAACGTATCTCCCTCATACGGTATCGGATTGACGATCCATCAGCGACATCGTAACCCTGAAATTATGACGGTAATTTTAAGACCATTAATGAGCTACCTTTATGACTCATGCCTCGGGACAACGAAACACCACATATTGATAGAATTATCATTATTATTAAAATGCGTGGAAACTGCGTGACGTGTTGTGTGTTAACCAATCAAAACATGTAACGTATGTACGGTCACATCGTGTATTCATTAATGCATACTGAATACGGATTTACCTATTCGTTGCCTATATAAGAACGAGGTCATGTTTTATCTTCCATATTGATCACTTCTTTGTCGCACGACGACGCTCTTGGACGATCGAGAAGTATTCCTCCTCTAACTTCTTTGTCCGAGCTCCGAATTACGATCCGCCAGCGGCCACAGGATCGTAGCGACAAGACGAAGCTTCTAAGCCTGGACTTGTCACCTTTCCTTCCGACCTTCCTTCTCCAGCTTCCATCCCAGGAGTCGTTTGTCGGGTTTGGCGAAGGCGGAGGACACCGAAGGACGTCGTTGGAAGCGACGTGATCGGGACCTTTTGAGGTAGGGATTTACCTTCGTCTCTCATTTTGGTGCGACATGCGGGGTGGGATATTTTTCTTTTGTTCCATGGGATGCAGTTGGACTTTAAATAAAGATAATAACCAGATAAAGAAGGGTTTGGGGTTTTGTGCTGTTTCTATTGCCTTCCAGTTTCTTTATCTTCTGATTGTGATTTTGGATTGAAAGGCCTTTGCCTACTGAAAATCAAGGTCGTTGGTGGCCTTTGCGTGCGCAATTGATATCTGAATTGTTTGTGGTTGGTTTTGTAAAAACATGGAAAATGGATAAGCACGTAAAGATTGGCTGATTAAATGAGAATGAAAACCTTGTGTGATCACCCCGATTGAACAAAGTTGGAATAATGAACATGTTGGTGGTTTGGTTGTTTTGTGGAAAATGCCTTTATTTATGAAAAGTGTTTTTATTATGAAAAGTGTTTTGAAGTAAAAGGTGTTTTCAAATGCGGAAATGTTTTGTGTGTGGAAAGTGTTTTATGTGTGGAACTTTGAAATAAATGAATGATGGAATGTTGTATGGTTGTGATAATCTCTTGTAAATGAAATGGCATGTGGTTGCTTGTGTTTTACCTAACCTTGGTTGTGGATGGCAGGGATATGTTTGTGAATGGTTTTGTCTGGATGTTAGTTTCCCAGTAGTAATAATTTGTTAAACCATTGCATGAAACATGAAAACCTAAATGGGGTTGGGGGATGATTGTTTGGTTGTTGATGCATGCTTCGTGGTAGCAGTGCCGAGGCACATGCTCAGTTTCTCTTTTTAAGAAGCCATAGGTTGGGCTGTGTGTTTGGTATATGTATATATATAATTGTATCTTTGTGTTTTGTCGCACCACACCCATGTCAAGCACCTAGTGCCGAACACTCCCATTTTATGGGAGAGGGTGTTCCACCTTAGTTACTAGATCCTTCCTGCTCCTTCTTCCATAGGCTATGATGGCTTGAGGTGACCTTACACCCAAGACTCTTCGGGTAGGTCTCGGAGGCTGTGATGGCTTGAGGCGACCTTTATCCCAAGACTCTTCGGGCAGGCTTACCGTTCCCAAGAACCTTCGGGATGAGGCCCAGGTGTCTGCGGGCGGGTTAGTGGTTGTGGCCCAGGTGTGTGCGGGCGGGATGCGTGGTTTGGCCCAGGTGTGTGCGGGCGGGAAGAGTGTGGTAGCATCATGACTTTTGCCGTTAGGAAGAGCAGCATCTAATTAAGTGGGAAATGGTGCGGGGTACCCAATACTTTTGTTCTATATATATACTAAACATGTTTGTGTTACTTGGTGAGTGTGACCAGTGAGGCTGGGTGGATAGTTTTTCCTTGTTAGTTTCTGGTTCTTCTATTTTCTCACGGGACCTTAGGGTGTCTCCCCACTTGTGCACGAGAGCTTTAGGTTCTCTACTGAGTATACTTGTATGCTCACCCTACGTTGTTTTAGGTTTTCAAGAGGAATACCAGGGCCGTGCGGGACCCTACTAGTCAGGCAGTGGGAGCTGTGCAGTTGCTGTTTTCTTGTTTTTATTTTGGTACTGTACTCACGTGTACTTGGAGCTTATTTGTACTTGTACCTGTTTCAGTTTATTTATACATGCATATGGGACTGGTTTGGATTTCTTTTCAGCACCATTGTTCTTTTTCCTTTTTGGTGGTTGACTTGTCTTATTTCCGATCCTAACTATAAAAAGGGTAATGCCTCCCATGATTGAAAAAAAATAAACTCATACCCTTGGTTCTAGTCGCCACCCCGGGGGCTACTAGAGGCGGGACTCGGGGGTCATTATCTCCCTTTCACCATTGCCAGCTCAGGAGGGGCATCTTTGATGGAAGGGGGTCGTGACAGAATGGTATCAGAGGGAAATGGTTGAGAGATAGGATGGAGTCTGGAGTTAGGCACAGTGAGGATTGCATGGGATGGTAGGGAAACAGTGTTAGCTGATCTTGGTGTGTGACATAGGCCAGGGAAGACTGGCTAGGACATGGGATTTTAGGGCCCCCCATGATCCGATGCAAGGACTCTGAGCCTACCGAACAACTAAGTGAGGCTACATTGATTTTAGGGTAGAAACCCTAGGAAAGGTACATGCATCATCATGTTTGTGTTTTACATGATTTGGGGCGTTCTGGGAATAAAGTAAAATGATAAAATGAACCCTTGAGAAATCTCCTTACTACTCGGGCATAGGTTTTCCTTGTTTACCGTACAGCTATGGCACCTAGATGGCATTCCCAGGTGGCTCAGGCGGCAGAGGCCCAGCAGGTTTAGGGGATCGATCAACTGAGGATCGATCAAGAGGAGGAAGACAGCCAGTGGCAGAAGACCCTCCGTTCTTTCCAGTGTCAGACTCTCAAGAAGTACGAGGGAAGTACTTCGGACCTGGAGACGGAGGGGTGGCCTGAAGAGCTAGGGATCGCTTTTACCTTGATCCGTGCTCCGAAGGAGTACCGGGTCCCCTCTAGCGGTCAGTCAGGTGAGAGGCGCGGCGCGCCAATGGTGGATGCTCTACCTCGGGGAGAGGAAGGAGGCAGATATTCCATGGGATGACATCGAAAAGGAGTTCCAAGATGAATTTCTTTCTTCTTTGATCAAGGCGGAAAATCGTCAGGAGTTTCTCTCCCTTCGGCAGGGGAGTATTACTGTTCGAGAGTTGGGAATTAAGTTCAAGAATCTCCTACGCTTTACTCCGGAATTCTTTCCGGATGAAGAGTCTCGGGCGAGACGTTCGGAAGAGGCGCTTCGTCCTTCGCTCCAGTATGCTGTGACCCCCTTCACCCTTCCGACATACTTAGCCGTACAGAAGGAGGAGGTAGTTGTAGAGAGGATGCACTTGCAGGGAGGTGCACCCCGAGAAGGGATCCAGGCAGGTCCGTCGAAGCGGAAGGCAGTCAGTAGCAGACCTCCTGCGACCGGACCTTCCAGGTTCAGGCCGGTGGGGAGCAGGCCCCAGCGGTTCCAGTTCAGGTCTTCAGGCCCTCGTCCTTCCTTCTCGAGTCCTGGACTGAAGTGTTTTTCTTGTGGAGGTTTCGAGCACATCTGGAGTCAGTGCCCGACCAGAGCTCAGCACGGTGGAGGTGGTCAGGATCAGTACCCGCCTCAGCAGCAGTTGCCGCCGAGGCCCTTTCAGCAGCAGCAGGGCCCTCCGAGGGTAGACCCTGTAGGAGGAGGCCGATCTCAGGGTACTCCTCAGGGACTTCGACTTGGGCGTGGTTGGGGAGGCGGTCGACATCAGAGAGGCAGAGGAGCTGGGCGTGGACAGTTGCACGCAGCAGAGTTGGCAGCTCCAGCAGGACCAGAGGTGGTACGAGGTACGATCTGTTTGTTCAGCACTCTTGTTTCTACCTTGTTCGATTCAGGAGCTTCGCACTCTTTTATTGCCCCCAATCTAGCCCATGCTTTGGGTCTAGACGTAGAGAGACTTTCTATACCCCTGGTACTGAGTAGTCCTGTTGGAGGTCAGACCCGTTTGTCTTGTGTTTGTCGGGGATGCGAGCTGACGTTGGGACCACATCGGTCCATTGGAGATCTTCTTTTGCTACAGATGCAGCCATACGACGTCATATTAGGCATCGACTGGCTGTTCTCTGTTAGTGTTGTTATCGACTGCATCCGGAGAAGAGTCGTGTTCTCCGATATGGATGGACAGCGTGTGACTTTTGTTGGCCAGAGGAGCTATCAGGTGGGAAGCTGGCATGTGAAGCCTCTCTTTTCTTTGTTGGGTGGCATATCAGCGGTTCCAGCTGATACGGAGATGATGAATGTTCCAGAAGTTGTTGGGGAATTCCTGAATGTCTTTCCCGAGGAGGTTGTGACTCTACCCCCTCGACGTGATGTTGAGTTTGGGATAGACTTACAGCCAGGTGCCCGTCCAATCTCGATGGCTCCTTATCCGATAGCACATTTGGAGTTGCGGGAGTTGCTGATTCAGATTGACGATCTGATGGAGAAGGGGTTCGTTCGACCCAGTGTGTCGCAATGGGGTGCTCCGGTTCTGTTCGTGAAAAAGGCGGATGGTGGTCTCAGGATATGCATAGACTACCGGAGGCTGAATCAGGTAACGGTCAAGAACCGTTACCCCCTTCCGAGAATAGATGACCTCTTCGACCAGCTGAGGGGAGCATGTTGGTTTTCTAAGATTGATCTGCGGTCAGGATATCATCAGTTGAGGGTAAAAGACAGTGACATCCCAAAGACAGCTTTCAGGTGCAGGTATGGGCACTTCGAGTTTGTAGTGATGCCGTTTGGGGTTACGAATGCACCAGCTGTGTTCATGGGTCTTATGAACTTTGTCTTCCGAGAGTTCCTGGACCAGTTCGTCGTTGTGTTCATCGATGACATCTTGATCGACTCATGATCAAAGGAGGAGCACGTTGAGCATCCCAGGGCTGTCTTGGAAGTCCTTCGGCACCATCAGCTTTATAGAAAGTTGTCAAAATGTATTTTCTTGACACAAGAAGTACACTTCCTTGGGCACGTGGTGTCTCATCATGGAGTGTTAGTGGACCCGTCAAAGGTAGAAGCAGTTGTTTCTTGGACAGCACCCAAGAGCGTGGAAGAAGTTTGTAGTTTCCTGGGGTTGGCTGGATACTATCGGAGGTTCGTCTCGGACTTCTCTCGAGTTGCTGCTCCATTTACAGCTTTGACTATGAAGAATCAGGTCTTCCTGTGGAATGAGCAGTGCCAGGAAGCTTTCGACTACCTGAAGGAGAAGATGGTTAGTGCTCCCATCCTTAGGTTTCCAGAGGAAGGATCCTTGTATGAGGTGTTTTGTGATGCCTCTGGCCTTTTCTTGGGATGTGTACTGATGCAGAAGAAGGGTGTGATCTGCTATGGGTCTAGGCAGTTGCGTCCTCACGAGCGGAACTATGCCACCCATGATTTGGAGCTTGTAGCAGTAGTGTTCGCATTGAAGTTGTGGCGACATTACCTCTTTGGGGAGCGCTTTGTGGTCTTCACCGATCACAAGAGCTTGCGCTATATCTTCTCCCAACGTGACTTGAACTTGCGACAGCAGAGATGGGTCCAGTTTTCCCAAGACTACGACTTTGAGATCTCGTACACTGAAGGTAAGGGAAACGTTGTGGCTGATGCCCTGAGCAGGAAGCCGCATCAGGAAGTGGTTCGGGAATCTGCTGATGCTTGGAAGGCAATGGGGGAGTTGGTTGCCTTGCACTTGGATGCGAGGGTGGAAGGTGCTAGAGGCTGCTTGTTTCAGATGACGGTACAGTCCTCTTTGTTGCAGCAAGTGGAAGAGTCTCAGTGGGGAGACCCTGAGGTGGAAGTGTTGCGGGATCGTGTCGATCAGGGGAACGCTCCGGAAGGATGGTCGGAGGACAGACGACATCGGATGCTCTTTCATGGAAGGTTGTTTGTTCCAGAGGTGATGCGTGATGAAGTCCTTCGTGAGTTCCATAGCTCAGCCTTGGAAGTACATCCAGGTGTTTCGAAAATGTACAAAGGCCTGAGGGGACAGTTTTGGTGGCCCGGGGTGAAACGGGCAGTGGCAGAGTTTGTGGCTAAATGCCTGGTGTGTCAGCAGGTGAAGGCTGAACACCGCATTCCTGGTGGTTTGTTGCATCCTTTAGATGTTCCCGAGTGGAAGTGGGACGACGTCTCGATGGACTTCGTCACATAACTACCCAGAGCTCAGGGCGGGCATGATGCTATCTGGGTAGTAGTGGATCGACTGACAAAATCTGCTCACTTCTTGGCCATCAAGGAGTCAGGACCTGTGAGTACATTAGCACAGAGGTACGTGGATGAGGTGGTGCGTTTTCATGGAGTTGCGAAGAATATCATCTCAGATCGGGACACTCGGTTCACCTCACGAGTCTGGAAGGGGTTACAGCATGCTTTTGGCACCCATCTACACCTTAGCACTGCTTTTCACCCTCAGACTGATGGACAGACAGAGCGGACTATCCAGACATTGGAGGACATGCTGCGAGCATGTGTTCTGGATTTCGGAGGATCATGGGTACGACACTTGCCTTTAGTAGAGTTTACCTACAACAACAGCTTCCACTCTACTATCGGCATGGCTCCTTTTGAGGCTTTGTATGGAAGACCATGTCGTTCACCCTTTTTCTGGGCAGAGGTTGGTGAGACTGGTACTCTTGGACCAGAAGTAGTGCAGAGCACCACGGAGAAGGTCCAGCTAGTGCGGGAGAGGATGAAAGCATCTCAGGATCGGCAGAAGTCTTATGTTGATCGTCGGAGGAGGCCCTTGGACTTCGAGGTGGGAGATCATGTGTTCTTGAAGGTTTCCCCTCGACGGGGGCAGCGGAGGTTCAGAAAGGGGAGTAAGCTCTCCCCTAGGTTCATCGGACCTTTCGAGGTGCTGAGGCGAGTTGGCGAGGTGGCATATCGGCTGGCCCTACCACCTTTGCTGGAGAGGGTCCATGACGTCTTCCATGTCTCCCATCTTCGTCAGTACTTACATGATGACTCTCATGTCATCAACTGGGGAGATCTATATGTGGGAGAAGATGCGACCTTCGAGGAACTGCCAGTCAGGATCGAGGATTTCAAGGAGAAAGTGCTCCGTGGACGAACCATCGGCTTGGTTCGTGTGTTGTGGAGGCATGGCGGCCTTGAGGAGATCTCTTGGGAGCGGGAGACCCAGATGCGCGCTCAGTACCCGGGGTTGTTTTGACTTGTACCTTCCTTTGTTTGTTGGTGTTACCCTATACCTTTGATATATAAAATGTTGCCTTGTTGGATGTGAGATCTTTGTTCCTTGTTCTTGGGAAGTGTGTGGCTTGTCCGGATATATGGGAAAGGAAAAACCTGATCCTTAATCAAGACGCATTAATGAGGATGCGATTAAACCCATGCAGGCGAGTCAGTGCCGCCTAAAGCGGATAGTATCTTGACATAGGAGAGGGAATTCCTAACTCATAGAGATGTTGGTTGGTTCCTTGTCATGACGAGAGCCCTGAGAGATATCTTGTGGAGTGGTTCTTCAGATCCTTTCCTTCTTCTGGGTCAGTTTTTAATTCTCGAGGACGAGAATGTTTTGAGAGGTATCTAATGTAATGGCCCGGACCTCTCCGGACGATTACTTTGTAAAAACTTTTTTTTTGATGTGGTCAATGCGGCGGACATCAAAAATAATAATAATTATTAATAATAAATGGTGACGTGTTAATAAATTTTTTTTGGGGTTTTTTTATAAGCGTTATACTAAATAATTATAATAATAATGTTGGTTTTTTTGATAGATCTGGTAATAATGATTTAATGAGAATTATGTTTTGAATTAAATGCAATGAGATTTGAGATATGAGAATAAATTAAAGATGTTATGATAATTGTGTAAAAATAAATAAATAAAGGTTGAAAATAAATTTGGGGCGTGCCCTAAGGAGAGAGAAGATGAAAAATATAATAATATGAAATAAAAGGGGAGGCACACCAACAAAATAAAGATTGGAGAGAGAAAATAAAATTTATTGAAAAATAAATATAAGAGAGAGGCGCCACTTTTTGTGGGAGAGAATCTTGGGAGAAAAAATTAATAAAGATTGGAGAGAGGGAGGAGTTATAAGATATTAATTGGAATAAAATTAAGTGTGAAATAAATAGTAAAGGAGACAATTGGTGATGAATTTCCAGCGTGAAAAATGACAAATGGTGATTGATTGGAGTTAGAGAAATAAATAATTAATTAATTAATAAAATATTGTTATCATTTTTTTTGATAATAAAACACTTTTTTCACAATAACTTCTTCGTGCGACCTCGGTTTCACGAACCGTCAGTGGCAGTGCGACCCTGACTACGAGACGAAAATTATGAGTCCAATATTGGATGTCTTTTTTCGGGTTTTCGGATTGGGTACCCAAAACGCTCACAAATTATTAGATTTAATATTGTTATTATTACGGGATCTTGTATCCAACGTATCTCCCTCATACGGTATCGGATTGACGATCCGTCAGCGGCAGCGTAACCCTGAAATTATGACGGTCATTTTAAGACCATTAATGAGCTACTTTTATGACTCATGCCTCGGGTCAACGAAACACCACATATTGATAGAATTATCATTATTATTAAAACACGTGGAAGCCGCGTGACGTGTTGTGTGTTAACCAATCAAAACATGTAACGTATGTATGGTCACATCGTGTATTCATTAATGCATGATGAATACAGATTTACCTATTCGTTGCCTATATAAGAACGAGGTCATGTTTTATCTTCCATCTTGATCGCTTCTTTGTCGCACGACGACGCTCTTGGATGATCGAGAAGTATTCCTCCTCTAACTTCTTTGTCCGAGCTCCGAATTACGATCCGTCAAAGGCCACAAGATTGTAGCGATGAGACGAAGCTTCTAAGCCCGGACTTGTCACCTTTCCTTCCGACCTTCCTTCTCCAGCTTCCATCCTAGGAGGCGTTTTTCGGGTTTGGCGAAGGCGGAGGACACCGAAGGACGTCGTCGGAAGCGACGTGATCGGGACCTTTTGAGGTAGGGGTTTACCTTTGTCTCTCTTTTTGGTGCAACATGTGGGGTGGGACATTTTTCTTTTGTTCCATGGGATGCAGTTGAACTTTAAATAAAGATAATAACCAGATAAAGAAGGGTTTGGGGTTTTGTGCTGTTTCTATTGCCTTCCAGTTTCTTTATCTTCTGATTGTGATTTTGGATTGAAAGGCATTTGCCTACTGAAAATCAAGGTCGTTGGTGGCCTTTGCGTGCACAATTGATATCTGAATTGTTTGTGGTTGGTTTTGTTAAATCATGGAAAATGGATAAGCACGTAAAGACTGGCTGATTAAATGAGAATGAAAACCTTGTGTGATCACCCCGATTGAACAAAGTTGGAATAATGAACATGTTGGTGGTTTGGTTGTTTTGTGGAAAATGCCTTTATTTATGAAAAGTGTTTTGATTATGAAAAGTGTTTTGAAGTAAAAGTTGTTTTCAAATGCGGAAATGTTTTGTGTGTGGAAAGGGTTTTATGTGTGGAAATTTGAAATAAATGAATGATGGAATGTTGTATGGTTGTGATAATCTCTTGTAAATGAAATGGCATGTGGTTGCTTGCGTTTTACCTAACCTTGGTTGTGGATGGCAGGGATATGTTTGTGAAAGGTTTTTTCTGGATGTTAGTTGCCCAGTAGTAATAATTTGTTAAACCATTGCATGAAACATGAAAACCTAAATGGGGTTGGGGGATGATTGTTTGGTTGTTGATGCATGCTTCGTGGTAGCAGTGCCGAGGAACATGCTTAGTTTCTCTTTTTAAGAAGCCATAGGTTGGGCTGTGTGTTTGGTATATGTATATATATAATTCTATCTTTGTGTTTTGTCACACCACACCCATGTCAAGCACCTAGTGCCGAACACTCCCATTTTATTGGAGAGGGTGTTCCCCCTTAGTTACTAGCTCCTTCCTGCTCCTTCTTCCATAGGCTATGATGGCTTGAGGTGACCTTACACCCAAGACTCTTCGGGTAGGTCTCGGAGGCTGTGATGGCTTGAGGCGACCTTTAGCCCAAGACTCTTCGGGCAGGCTTACCGTTCCCAAGAACCTTCGGGATGAGGCCCAGGTGTCTGCGGGCGGGTTAGTGGTTGTGGCCCAGGTGTGTGCGGGCGGGATGCGTGGTTTGGCCCAGGTGTGTGCGGGTGGGAAGAGTGTGGTAGCGTCAGGACGTTTGCCGTTAGAAAGAGCAGCATCTAATTAAGTGGGAAATGGTGCGGGGTACCCAATACTTTTGTTCTATATATATACTAAACTTGTTTGTGTGACTTGGTGAGTGTGACCAGTGAGGCTGGGTGGATAGTTTTTCCTTATTAGTTTCTGGTTCTTCAGTTTTCTCACGGGACCTTAGGGTGTCTCCCCACTTGTGCACGAGATCTTTAGGTTCTCTACTGAGTATACTTGTATGCTCACCCTACGTTGCTTCAGGTTTTCCGGAGGACTACCAGGGCCGTGCGGGACCCTACTAGTCAGGCAGTGGGAGCTCTGCAGTTGCTGTTTTCTTGTTTTTCTTTTGGTACTGTACTCACTTGTACTTTGAGCTTATTTGTACTTGTACCTGTTTCAGTTTATTTATACATGCATATGGGGCTGGTTTGGGTTTCTTTTCAGCACCTTTGTTCTTTTTCCTTTTTGGTGGTTGACTTGTCCTATTTCCGATCCTAACTATAAAAAGGGTAATTCCTCCCATGATTGAAAAAAAATAAACTCATACCCTTGGTGCTAGTCGCCACCCCGGGGCCTACTGGAGGCGGGACTCGGGGGTCATTATCTCCCTTTCACCATTGCCAGCTCAGGAGGGGCATCTTTGATGGAAGGGGGTCATGAAATGGGGGTCTGTTGGAGTTGATTCCCTAGAAACCAAATTCTTTATACTTTATGATAAACTTGTATTCATTGGATGAATATTACTAAACTCCTTATAACATCATGATTGTTATTCTATGTGAAATAGTATGTGATAATGTCCTAAGAATAGCTATCACACTAAAATTTCATAGAGAATCCTTGCTATGATGTGAACCCGGAAGTGTTATGACACTATTCTTGAATATATGTTCTATTGCAGGATGATATCATTTGAAGGGACATGAATGATATAGGCTAGCAGGGGTGGGGACTCATGATACTTTGAGGCACCTTCTCATGGTGTTTGCCCTTGGTTATATCTAGGAGAATATTATGAGAACAAGACCCGCCAGTAGGAAATCCACATTCATAAGTGTCATTAGACATTCCTATCAGTGGACTGGTGTATTGGTCCTTAGACTTTAAGATTGTAATTAATACGTATTATGAATCACGCACTTAGATATATTGACAAAAACCATGATGAAAAATGTTCTCGGTGAGGTAGGATATGTTGGGTGCGTCACGAGTAATACTGCATTAATGAATAATGAGAGAAAGGATTTTTTTACTTCTATAGAAGTAGATATCTTAGGCCCTTTGATGGAAATGATATTGCCTAACTAAATCCATGGTCATGGTGTTCTCTAGGAAAGTTCAATTCTGGGAATTCAAAAAATGAGAAATCGAGCACATGGGTTGATGTCACTTTCATGCAACCTGTTTCCTTGGAGATATCATTACAAATGGATTATATTACATGGTAAGAATTTGTATGAGCTGAAATGTCGTCATGACATAAACTTGTTTTGCTTCAATTCCTTGACCCATTTCTAGATAGTAATCTTGTATTTTAGGCAAGTCAGCCTAATACCAACGAGAAAGAGGAATAGAGGGTCGCACACTATGTGTATCCAGTATCTTAGTTAAATAATTTATTTATTGAACAAGTTGAATAAATATTATTCCCATTTGTGGTTTAATAATTATTCAAGTATGCTTGATCGCATTTATTTCATCACTACTTATTCGAGAGAATATATTGCAAACAGAATATTTATTTATCAGCAAATAATGAAGTTATATTTATTTTATAAATAAATATTAATTATTAAAGGCCTAGTAAATATTGATGAGGATTGGCGGACCAAGTTATGGGTTTGGTGAGAAATAATATTAAATATTATTTGGTTAAATAATATTTTAATATAACATGCAAGTTAAGCACATGTCGTGGAAATAATAGAATTTCTATTATTATTTAACATGGGGTTTTACATTGAATAATAAATTAAGTAATGACACATGTTTTAATAATTTATTATTACCTGGTGAATTAATTTCAGTGTTATTTTATTATTAATTAAATTATCCAAGGGGTCATTCCACTGGCTAACCAATCGTTGTGTGGACAACATCCTTGGAGAAAATATCTTAAGCCTAGAGAACTCTTCCCTCTCTAATAACACTCTCAATAATGAGAGAGATCCTCCTCCACCAGATCAAGGAGAATTATTTGGAATCAATTCTCAAGTTGATTGAAGGCAGACATCACAAGCAAAAGGATCTTTAGTGATATCACCTAGAGACTCCTTCGACGACGTCCAGAGATACATGGAGAACGTGTGGATCACTGCTATAGGATTCCTATACTTGGATTATACATCATAATGAAGATGCACCTTAGACCCAGGGTCGAACACTTCAATGAAGAAATAATCACCTTGTAGGTAATTCTATAATTTAATTAAATTAATTATAAATAAAATATGTCGAACCTCTCTTCTTAGTTCTGGGTTCTCTCCTTTTTATGTTATCTTTGATTCAATTATATGGATACGAGTGTTCATAATCATATTGATCCCAGATTCATCATGCATTATGGTAATTTTGAAAATTGGTTACACACCCATCCTATGCTTCCGCTGTGCCCATAACCTAAAATAATATGATTAAAATATTATCATAAGGTGATATTATTAATGGTTATGATTTTAAATACATGAATTTTTTTATTAATGGTTATGATTTTACTAATATGGGTTAATATTTTATATATTATATGAACCTAGTATACCATCTCTGGCACTAATTCCGGTCCCAAGAGATACTTCTCCCCTATCAGAACCCAACATAGTGGTGATCAACATATGGTCTTTAATACAAAGCTTCAAAACTAGTTGTCTATATCAATACTTGATAACTATTTTTATATATAAATTACAATTAGTTGTATTTAAAATTCTCTCTCTCAACATTTTTCATAATATTGTAATGACCCAGATTTCCCCAGACCTTTCCATTGGGAAAAACTAGTGTTTAGGGTGTTCTGGGAGGCAACGATTGCTCATTTCAAGAGTTTTCCAAATTTCCAGTTTTTCCATCGGTGACTTAGGGTGTCAGCATCGGCATGTCAGTGCGTCGGTGAAAGAGTGTTGTTATGGGCACCCTCAAATGATTAGTTTGATTTTGGGGTACTTAGGTGCATTATAGTGGCTGACCAAGGTCGTCTCTCAAAGGAGTAAGTGAATTTAACAACTTATTAAATGTATTCTAAAAAATAAAATAGAATAGAATAAAAACACTACTTTAAAGGATTGGGGTTTGTTATAGTTTATGAATCTAGAAGAAGTTTTCTGGAAAAATATTGTATATTTTTTTGTTTTTTGTTTTGAACTGAATTTCGATTAAAATGACACAACAAGTAGATGTTTTTTTAGAAATCTATTTTAAAAGGTGTAATCGATCAAACTCTACCTCTTCATTCACTTATTAATCATTATCATTTAAATAAATATCTACTTAATTATGATCCCCTAATTTTTTATCCCTCGAACCCTATAAGAGTTAACTTAACCACAAAGATGAAATTACTTAAACCCTAGGCTAGCTTCGGAACACGCAATCGCAGCACGCTACTTTGATTGTTGTTATAAGGATAGATTATGGTCATTGGTTAATTAGAGAATATATCAATTCTAGAAATGAGGATGAATTGTGTTTAGGGATTATATTTTAACTCTACAAATTTATCTCGTGTGGTCTTGTATTACCGATTAAGATCGCGCTCTCACAAATTACACAAAATCTCGACCTCGCGTGTTTTGTATTAATTGTTCAATTGCTTGCACAGTTTCTTGTAATTTAAAAAAACAATTCATGGATCATATTATGTAAATTACAGTATCTCATTGATTCAAAATAAATGAATGAATAATGATAGAGGTCGATCGATTACTAAAAAGAACTACTCTTCCATGGGTGGCGTAATCATCCTAGAAACGTTTTGCATGTGCAAAGGTTTATAATAGGTATAACCAAATAATGATTCTACTCAATAATTCCAGACCAAATAGGAAGATTAATAGAAGAATAAATTTAAACAAAATAGAAGAAAAGTGAATAAATAAAAGAAGAACAAAGAAGTTTATTACACAAACAAAATCATTACAACATGAAGGAGAAGAAGAAGGCTTCGTCGAAGGGATCCTTGCTTCAAGAGATAACCTTATTGAAATGGTTGGAGAATTGGTGTGGATCCACTTCTCCTCTGCCCTAAACTTCCCAATGCACGTCCCAGCCCCACAAAATGATAAAAAAACCAATTTATTGAGTTGTGGGGAGGCTAGCTTCAAAGTGGTTTCAAGTGTGAATGGGGAATCTCGGCCAAATATTTTATACCAACTTTCACCGCCCATTTGACCACTGAAATTCGTGAATTGTTCGGCCTTCCAGCAGGATCATATGTGAGGATATGGGTCCTCTATCTCCTATAAAAATGTGGGCTCAATAGAAGCCCCTATGAAGGAGTTATGGCCGAAATTCAGTAGCTTCTCCATTCTGGCGAGTCCAGCCCAACTTTGACTTCATGGCCCCTTTTTAACAACCAAATGCACTCTTTAGCACTAGTTTCCTGAATAAAAGTTGTAGATAATTAATCTAGAAACACTTTTAAAAATTTCAAATTAAAATAATAAATATAAAAATAATTATCTTCGAAATACTACAGTAAACTATAAAGGGTAAAACTAGAATTTTCATCAAATATTCAAATGAATGATCTAATCCCAAGTAATTTATAATTAAACATATTTAACACAATGTGAGGAAATTATATCATTTATTATAAATAAAATATTCAATAAAATAGTGTTTTAACAACTCCCCCACACTTACCCTTGTGCACTCTTGAGAAAAACCTCATATCAAGTAAACATCAATATCAAATCAAAACCAATTTTAAAACACATAACCTTGAGATCAAATAATTACACACCAAGAAAAAAAAGATATCAGGCCTCATAAAAAACCATTATTTCAAGTTCTTCATTTATATCATTCAATATATTTCCACTTTATTTATCCTCCCATGCACAAAACACTTACCTTACTTGAATTTTCTCTTATCACACAAATGTCATTTTTTTGCAATGTCCTTCTCATCCAAACTCATACAAGGGTCACCATAGGCTTGATAGATTCCTACATATCTACCCTATGTGAGTCAAGGACATATGTTTATCATGAGGACTTTTCATGGTTGTTCTGTGGCATTTGGTTGGTAGGATTTAGATGTGAAACATTCTGAGGGTGAATGAGGAGGGCTTGACTCTTTTTGAAGAAAAATTGCATTAATCTAATTTTCAATTAAATATGGTATTCTCCTCAATCCCCATAGTATCAATTCATCTCTGTCACCATGAAAAGTCATGAAAGGTCTACACCATTCATCGTTTCATCATCAAAAATTTCAATTTTCTCAAACATGATTTTCTTGAAATCTCCAGATGGCCAAAGCTTTCCACCTCAATTAGAAGCTCCAGAAAAGGCACAGCTTCATTTGCCATGAAAGCTCTAGAAAAGGCATAGATTTCAATATAATGACTTTCTTCAGTAGAAAACACATCTCTTCAGCATTTAATTTTTCCACCCAATGTATCACAGAATGTGGTGGCACAACACAAGATAGATTCCCCCACACTTAAACCCAACTAGATTATGCAATTTCACTTCAAGAGTTGGTTGGATAGGGAAAATTGGATTGTAATGTGGCTAACCTAATAGGATGTGCATGGATTATAAGGGCTACAAGGATTAAATATTCAAGGTAGGCCATTATAGAAAAAGATTCTTGGAAATAGGGGCTTTAATACCAAACAAATGCCTCAATCATTTAAACATAAGTACCTCAAACCCTCAAGTTTTGACAGGAATAGATCAAATTCTGGTTAAATAAATCATGGTTTGGTTCTCTCAAGAAGTGAGGTGAATGTAAATAATATGAAAATAATGGTTCAGAAGCCTCACGGGAAAGTGATTTCAAATATAAAGACAGTGAGATGTGGCATGGGATTCAAAATTCAGGGTACTTTTCATTGAAATTACTAAATATTTAAACTTGAAACAAAGTCATTTCAGCATTCATTTAAGCTTAGTTTCAAGGGGTAAAATGTTTCACTTATTGATATGGATTTTAAAATGGAGATGAGAATAATTTCAGCTCAAAAGTTTCATAAACACACAGAAAATTGTAAAATAAACACACACAATTTGAAAAACACACAATTTTTTTTGGTTTTTTTTAAACTGGAAAACAATTGAAATTGATAAACTAAAAGGATACCTCCCCCACACTTAAAATATTGCATTGTACTCAATGTGAACCCATGAGATGATATATTCACATGAAATGTAGAATTTTTAAATAGGACAAATAATATAAAAGTGAAAGGGTTAGGAACAGCCTGATATGCTCAAGTGATGATGGGGTCATGCAGTGTGATAAAATACACTACATCAGTATGAAGTCCCTCAATGTATCTCTTCAAACATTTCCCATTGACGGTAAAGATCCTTCTAGTATCCTCTTGTGTGATCTCCACTGCACCATAAGGAAAAACATTAGATACAATATAAGGACCTAACCATCTGGAATGCAACTTACCAGGCATCAACTTCAGTCGTGAACTATAGCGTGGGACTTTCTCTCCAACAGGAAACTCCCTTTTCTGGATCATTTTATCATGAACTTCTTTTGATCTTTCCATGTAGAGCCTTGAGTTCTCATATGATGATAGTATAATCTCCTCAAGCTCTTGAATTTGCAACTTCCTTTGAATTCCAGCTTGGGCCAATTCCATGTTGCATTTCTTTATAGCCCAATATGACCGATGCTCGACTTCCACTGGGAGATGACATGCTTTCCCAAAAACAATCCGAAATGGGGACATACCAATGGGGGTCTTGTATGTTGTCCTATAAGCCCACAATGCATCATCCTAGTGCTTGCTCCAATCCTTCCTATTTGGCTACACAGTTTTCTCCAAAATTTGTTTCAACTCACGATTTGAAACCTCAGCCTAGCCATTTGTTTGGGGGTGGTATGGTGTTGATGTTTTGTGTGTCACCCCATACTTTCGAAGGAGGGAATCAAAATTTCTATTGCAAAAGTGTGTCCCTTGGTCACTGATGATGGGCTTTGGTACTCCAAACCTGCAAAAAATCAGTTTTTTGAAAAAGTCCACAACAACATGAGAATCATCAGTCCTAGTGGCCTTAGCCTCAACCCATTTACTCACATAATAAACAACAACCAAAATGTAAAAAAACCAAAGGAACTAGGAAAAGGGTCCATAAAATAAATTCCCCAAACATCAAAAATCTCACATAAAAAAATGGGTTGTTGGGGAATCTCGTGTCTCTTTGAAATGTTTCCAGTGTTTTGGCAATGAGAGCATGACTTACAAAACACATGGGAATGATGGAATAAGATGGGCCAATATAATACAGAGTCTAAAACATTCCTAGCTGTCCGTTGGGGTCCAAAGTGTCCACCACATGCAAGTGTATGATAGAATTGAAAAGCAGACTCAAACTCATGATCAGGAACACACCTCCTAATAACTTGGTCACTACACATGCGCCATAAGTATAGATCATACCAAACATAAAATCTTGACTCACTCTTTAATTTTTGGACTTGATGTTTCTTTAAATTTGCAGGGATTTCATAGGCAACAAGGTAGTTAACTAAATCTGTATACCAGGGATGTGTACCTGAATGGAATAAAGATGCTCATCAGGAAAAGTGTCCTGAAGTGGTACCCGGTCCAAGGTGTCATCCTCTAGTGTGCGAGTAAGCCTACTCATGTGGTCTGCCACCAAGTTTTCTGACCCATTTTTTTCCTTTATCTCGATGTCAATCTCTTGAAGAAGGAGCATCCAACAGATAAGTCGTGGCTTTGCATCTGGCTTCTTCAAGAGGTACCTCAGAGCTGCATGGTCAGAAAAAACAACTACTTTAAATCACAATAAATATGAACGGAAATTATCTAAAAAAATATGACAGCAAGAAACTCATTTTCCATGGTAGTGTAGTTTTATTGGGCTGAATCCAATGTCTTTTATTCATAGGCAATCACATGTGAATGTCCTTCCACCCTCTGAGATAAGATAGCTCCAACCGCGAAGTTGGAGGCGTCACACATAAGCTCAAAAGGAATCTCCCACAGTGGGGGCTGTATGATAGGTGGAGTGGTCATACGTTGTTTTAGCTCATCAATTGAATTCCTGCAAGAAACATCAAACACAAAATCAGAATCCTTTTGAAGTAATATTGACATAGGAAGAGAAATCTTACTAAAATCTTTGATGAAGCGTCGATAAAATCCTGCATGCCCTAGGAAAGATCTAACATCACGCACACATGAAGGATATGGTAAGGATGAAATAATATCTACCTTTGATCTATCAACCTCTATCTCATGTTTTGACACTACATGCCCTAAGACAGTGTCGTGCTCTACCATGAAATGACACTTTTCAATGTTCAGGACCAGATTCTTCTCAATACAACGATTCAACACCTTTCCCAAACAAATTAGACATTCATCAAATGAATACTCATACACTGTAAAATCATCCATAAATACCTCCATGCAAGTCTCAATAAAATCAGAAAACAAATACTCACCATGCATCTCTGGAAGGTACCTGGGGCATTGCAAATTACAAATGGCATCCATCGGTAGGAAAATGTGCCAAAGGGACAGGTGAATGTAGTCTTCTCCTGATCCTCTGGAGCTATAGGAACCTGAAAATATCCAGAAAATCCATCCAAGAAATAATAGTGTGTTTTCCCAGCTAGTCTATCAATCATTTGATCAATAAATGGGAGGGGGAAATGGTCCTTACGAGTGGACTGATTTAGTTTCCTATAATCAATACACACACGCCAACTATTTTGTACCCTCATTGGAACTAACTCATCTTTCTCATTTTTAACAACAGTAACACCACCCTTCATAAGCACAACCTAAATAGGACTTACCCACTGAGAATATGAAATGGGAAAGATTATACTAGCCTCGAGCAATTTCTCAACTTCTTTTTTAACATCTTCTAGGAGGGTGGGATTGATTCTCCTTTGTGGTTGTCTCACCGGTTTATCCCCATCCTCCAAGGGAATCCTATGCATGAAAATGGGGGGGCTAATACCCGATATGTCATCCAAGGTCCACCCAATTGCCCTGATGTTCTCCCTCAAAATATTCAAAAGCTTTTCTTCATGTTCAAAAGGGAGATTGTTAGCAATGATAACAGGTAATATCTCACCACTCAAAAAGTATGAGTATTTCAGATTTGGTGGCAATGGCTTGATTGCTAATGAAGGAGGGTGTAGTATGGATGGAGACATAGAAGGAACTGAAATATGTGCACAAAGAGCATCAGTATCAGAATATACATCATCAAAATCAGAGAATAAAGCATCAAATCCATCAGTATACTCTATAGCCATGTCATAATCAGAGTTCACATGATCAAAATACGAATATGATTCCATTTCAAAGTCAAATCTTAGAGAGTCTTGTTCCTTAGAAACGGGTGTGGAAGTACTCTTAGACATCAAACTAGAACCAATACTCATAATCTTCCTAAGAATAGGACAATCCAATTCCATTGTGTTTTTACTTGGTGGTTCAAAATGGGAGATAACAAATGCAGAATGATCCTCTAAGGGGTACTTCATGGAATCCATAACATTAAATATCACAACTTCATCCCCAAATTCCATGGAAAGTGTACCCTCATTGACATTTATGATAGTTTTTTCAGTTTTGAGGAAGGGCCTACCTAGGATAATGGTGTCATGAGAACTTAACTGATCATCCACCATGTTAAGAACATAAAAATCTGTTGTAAAGATCATGTCTCTTACCCGGACAAGTACATCCTCAAGAATTCCCGCTGGATATGTCGTAGCTCTAGTTGCCAACTCCATCACTACTCTCATTGGCTTCAACTCACCAACCTGTAAAGAAGAGAATAAAGAGTGAGGCATCACATTTATTGAAGCTCCTAAATCACAAAGAGCATCAGATAAGTGCAACTCCCATATGGTACATGGGATGGTGAATGTCTTGGGATCCTTGCACTTTGTTGGCATTGCTAGAGTTGGTGTAATGATTTCTGAGGCATTCTTTCCAAGGTTGATCCTCTCATTTCCCTTGAGACCTCTTCGATTGGTATAGAGTTCTTTTATGAATTTGGTATACCTTGGAATTTTCTTAATGGCTTCAAGTAGAGGAATGTTGATCTCTACACGCTTGAATGTATCCAAAACCTCCTTTTGCATTGCTTCTTCAGCCATCTTCTTGGTTTGCACAACCTTTTTGGGAAATGGAAGGGGTTTAGGAGGAACATCATCAATATTTTTCTTACCTTTATCTTTCTCCTTGGATTTCTCATCAGTTGGTTTGGAATGCGGCTTCTCCGGAGTTGTGGTGAATCCCGGTGGAATGGTAGGTACAGATGTATCGTTCATTTGCTTCCCACTTCTCAATGTTATGGCACTGACATTCCCCTTTGTATTTGGAGTGGGTTGGGAAGGTATATTTCCAGAATTCTTACTCACAAGTTCCTGGAGGGCGGTGGTAATCTGGATCATTTGAGTCTTCAACTCCCTCAACTCTCAACCTTGACTCTTCAGTTCATTCTGTTGATTAAGAACAATTTGCTTCAAAAGATCATCAGTGTTAGAATCTAACTTGGGTGGGGGATTCCCTTGTTGTTGGCTTGATGATGTTTGAGCTTAAAATCTCCTTTGGGGTTGTTGGAAACCCTGCTAGTAAGGTGGAGGCTGCTGGAAGTTTTGTTGAAAAGGGGGCCTTTGATGTTGTCCAGATCCATACCTCATGTCTGATTGATCCTTACACCCTTGGTTATATATTGGAGAAAATGAATCAAACTTCTTTTGGGGATATGGTTATTGTTTCTGCTGAAATGGTCTCCCAGGGAATATTGCTGCATAGTCCTCTGTCTCTTGTAGTTGTGGGAAACAGTCAGTTGGATGGCTTATCTCAGTGCAAATGCCACAAGGCATTGAATGAGTGGGTTGGGATGTATTTTGATCCAAAGCAATTTTCCTCACCATAGTGGTCAATTCTTCCAACTTTGTATCAATTAAATGACTTTCAAGAGAAGAAGGACTTACCTGATGTACTCCCCTGACATGTGGTGTACCTCTATCACCAAATGGTTTGGAGTTTTGGGCCATTTTGTCTATCAATTCTCGTGCAGCTACTGGTGTCTTGTCCACCAATGATCCTCTAGCTGTAGCATCCATAATGCTTCTCTCCATAGGTGTGAGTCCTTCATAAAAGTACTGAATGAGTAATTTCTCACTGATTTGGTGATGTGGGCATCTTGCACACAACTTCTTGAATCACTCCCAATACTCATACATTGACTACCCTTGTGCTTGCTTGATCCCTGAGATATCTTTAAGAATGGCAGTGGTCCTTGATACTAGAAAAAATATCTGTAATAAAAGACGTTTCAAATCGTTCCAACATGTTACATCTTCAGGTTGTAAATAGTACATCCAATCCTTCGTAGCTCCATCAAATGAGAATGGGAATGCTCTTAATTTGATTTGATATTCAGAAACATTTCTTGGTTTAAGGGTTGAGCAAACTATATTAAATTCTTTCAAATTTTTATTGGGATCCTCACCAGAGAGGCCATGAAACTTTGGATGTAAGTGAATTAACCTAGATTTCAGTTCAAAGTCCAATTCGAGATTTGGGTATGCAATACAATTTGGTTGATAGTTAATATCAGGTGCAACCAATTCTCGAATGGTTATATTAAGCTCATTGTTATTATTTCTAGCCATTGGTTCTTCTTTTATGTTTGAATTTTAATAGCTTCCAATTTCAATGTTTCCAGAAGAGAGGAATTCACCAACTGGTTGAATATTGAAACTTCCTGTAGACTGAGAATGTCTAATTCGTGCCATAAGTTTGCGTTCAATCTCAGGGTCAAGATCTAAGAGATATTCGAGATTATTTCATGTCATAAATCAAATAAAAATAAATATAAATAAAGTGGACCATAGTAAAATAAAAATGAGAAGTTTGAGTTGATGGTCCAAAAAGAAAAGAAGAGGATGAAAAAAATGAAAACTTGGGAAAGGGGAAAGATGAAAGAGAGAGGTGAAGAGAATAATAAGATGAAAAATACAAGAAATACCTCTAAATGGTTGAATAAATTACTTTCCTCCCCGGTAATGGCACCAATTTGAAAGAGCGCTGTCGTGGGTGCCCCCAAATGATTAGTGTGATTTTGGGGTACTTAGGTGCAGTAGAGTGGCTGACCAAGGTCGCATCTCAAAGGAGGAAGTGAATTTAACAACTTATTAAAGGTATTCTAAAAAAATAAAATATAATAGAATAAAAACACTACTTTAAAGGATTGGGGTTTGTTATAGTTTATTAATCTAGAAGAAGTTTTCTAGAAAAAGATTGTATATTTTTTTGTTTTTTGTTTTGAAATGAATTTCGATTAAAATGACACAAAAAGAAGATGTTTTTTTTAATCTATTTTAAAAGGCGTAATCGATCTAACTCTACCTCTTAATTCAATTATTAATCATTATCATTTAAATCAATATCCACTTAATTATGATCCCCTAATTTTTTATCCCTCAAAACCTATGAGAGTTAACTTAACCACAAAGATAAAAGTACTTAAACCCTAGGCTAGCTTCGGAACACGCAATCGCAGCACCCTGCTTTGATTGTTGTTATAAGGATAGTTTATGGTCAGTGGTTAATTAGAGCACATATCCATTTTGTAAATGAGGATGAATTGTGTTTAGAGATTATATTTTCACTCTACAAATTTATCCTGTGTGGTCTTGTATTACCGATTAAGATCGCGCTCTCACAATTTACACAAAATCTCGACCTCGCGTGTTTTGTATTAATTGTTCAATTGCTTGATTAGTTTATTATAATTTAAAAACACAATTCATGGATCATATTATGTGAATTACAGTAGATCATTGATTCAAAATAAATGAATGAAGAAGGATAGAGTTCGATCGATTACTAAAAAGAACTACTCTTCCATGGGTGGCGTAATCATCGTAGAAGCATTTTTCATGTGCAAAGGTTTATAATGGGTATAACCCAATAACGCTTCTACTCAGTAATTCCAGACCAAATAGGAAGATTAATAGAAGAATACATTTAAACAAAATAGAATAAAAGAGAAGAAATAAAATAATAACAAAGAATTTTATTACACAAACAAAATCATTACAACATGAAGGAGAAGAAGAAGGCTTCGTCTGTAACGCCCCGACCCCAGCTACCCAGAGCCGGTGCATTACTTCGTAACATTGGCATGATCACAAAAGATCATGTCTCGAAAGACCGATTAGTTTAGTAGCCTTGGAATCACTAGATACATTCATAAATGTTACATTACATCACAATGTGAAAAACTATAATAACATAGTCTCCATAGTCCACACTTCTATCCTCTTCTGACTATCCCTGCAGGTCATTCATAAAATACTTCTTCACATCCTGGAAAACATTAAAAAATTGAATGGGGTGAGCTCAGATGCTCAGTAAGGATAACAATATTGTGGAAGCTTTCATAAATAATCATTAACATTTAAGTCAATGTATAATTAAAACAAAAGCCTTTTTAAACTTGAACTTTAGCATAATATGGCAAAAATAAAATGAGATAATGCCATTTACTTACTCACATGGATATTCTACTAATCGAATAATCCCATGCAACATCAATAACGATTTTCATAATGATGGAATGCATAATGATAGACTATCATAACCACGTAGCCAAGGCCTCGTGCCAAGACCACAAATAAAATTTTGTCAAGGCCTCGTTCCAAGACACTAGTTTGCCTCATGAGACCTGTCGATGCATCGAGGAGCTATAGCGGGCTCCACCCGTCAATTATTAAGTCCAATGCATTCCTCATATGAACAGGTTTAAACATATCATAAACCATAACATAATCGTATCACATAAAACATGCATAAAGGAAACATAACATTTCCACATTTCAATCACAAGATATAAATACAACACATTGATATAATAAAAATGCTTTCAAAACCATTTTCAATACCAAAATAAAAGAAAGTTAAAACTTTGTATTTATTTTTCATTAAAAAAAATGATGGCTTGTAGAGGAAGCTGAATCTCAAATATTGGTCACGGCGGTGGAAAAGTCGTTTTCGCCGCATAAGTACGGAAAGAAAAACATTCCCTTTTGTCATTTAGTAAAACACTTCGTATAAAAAAGATTCCTTTTGAATAAATGTAAAAGTCAAAGGGGTTTATACACCGTATAAAAGAAAGTTGTGTATAAAACCAAATATGCCTCAATGAAAGGGGATTGAGATGAAGTCCTTAAAAAGATCATTTTTAAAATAAAATAGATATATTATGTGTATTCACTATAGGTACACATAAAGAAAGTAAAAATACAAAATAATACATAATAATATCATGACATAATTTGAAAGTAGGAGATTAACCCAAAGAATGGAAGTTGGGTTAAGAAATTCCCTTACCTCATGTCTGACTTGACTCAACCGTTCTTTAACCTCCTTAATAATAAACTATAGTTAATATACACCTTATTAAGAACCATTTTCAATTTTATTATCCTTATTATATCACTTATTACAATGATATGAACATTATGTAATTATTTAAGTTAATAACGGTCGTTTTGTCGATCTTTGGTACTTGAGTCAACAATAAACTTCTTATAATTACAAGTTGTTCATGTGGTGAAATATCCATTATATCCATGATTATATTAATGATGTAGATATCATATATATCATATATATCCAGTATATACATTCATTCATAATATTACGTAACATTTAGAGGTAAGAAATGAAATGCACCGTTCATGGAGACGGTAAGCCGTATGTACGCATGAACGCTACTTTCATTTCTATTTCGTATTTAATGTAATGAAATCATAATTATATAAAGGTATAATATAGTTCCAGTATAATATCATATATAATATCATTTACTCCATCCTTTATACATCCCACATATGGCATTAACGATTCACATCACTTTGAGGGGGCGGTAGTCCGCACTTCCTAAAATGAAATTATCGCGTTTTACCCATAATGGAAATCATAAATTATGCCATAAATGAGAAATAAAGAAGCATAAGTAAAACATAAACATAATATATATCATATATAAAAATAGTTACAACTTAATGGCCACCTTTGAAGGTGTTATATGAGTGTTGAACAATCATCGTTTCGTGAGGCAGAAATTCTCCATCCACAGAAACCGTATGTTCTTTAACCATTAGATGTAGTTGTGTGTAAGTGTAGCTCTAATACTTCTTATAACAACATCCTAGTATATTTAGGATACTGGTGTTGTTACAAAAGAAATTAATAAAAAGAGTTTAGGGGGTTGGAGAAGAAAAATAAAACAAAACAACATTAGAGAAGACATTACCTCAAAATCGGGTAACTCTTTTTGATTTGAGCCAAAGGCTTCCTTGGGAAGAGTTCTTCCCAAAGTGAGGCTTCTAGGAGTAAGAGGGGGAAGTTGGGAGAGTATTTGGGCAGAGGTTGGCCGAGCCAAATGGCTTGAAGGAGTGAATAAGGTGGGAGAGGTGGGGGCCTTTTATAAGTGGAGAGGAGGGGCTCTTTTGGAATGATTGAAATGTTACATTATTACACAATGATTTTCGGATTCTAAAGGTCCCACACTTATATAATTCTAGGCTAAGGTGATAAGGGTTCGAAATCTCCTCATCCAATTGGCTTCTGACAAGTGTATGCCTTGTATTTTGCATTATCTTCCAATTTTATTTAAATCGTTAAATAATGAGGTCATCACTGCATCATCATGATGTCATAATTAATTTAATTTAGTTAATGTCTAAAAATTATAAACAAACTACTATGATGTAGGAAATCTTTTTAGCTTTCTAATGAATATTTATAATCAAAATTTGGACTTGTGTAACCCCACTTAAAAACTGTTTTAGTAAAACAACTCATGTTTGTGTCAATTTAATTTTAACATTAAATAAATATATATTAATGTCATTTTCCAACTAAAATGGCTCCATGGGGTCCCCAAGTTGACCCATGGGTTGTCTTGGTCGGCCATGACTCATCCAATAGGAGTAGGACAAGTGTCATGCTAATCTCATATATTAAAACATTATTTGTACCTTAAACTACACTAATTACCTCTAATCGCGATTAAGAACATGAAAGTTACTATTCACCAAAATATTATTTTGATCTCATTGAACCACATTTTACTTCTTAATGACAACCATGTATGTCAGATTTTTGAAAATCAAATCACAGAAGTGGTAATATTTCATTTAAACGAAAAATCAGTTATTTAACTACCACTTAGTGGTTTCACTATTCATCAAAAATTATATGAAAACTCGCAATTGTTGATATCCAGATAGCATGTAATGGCGAGCGCTCCAGTAGGTGGTTCTTCGGCGGTGGCGGGTGCTTCGGAGGGTGGTTTTTTGGCGGCGGCGAGCACCCCCACAGGGTGTCCTTCGGCGACGACTAGAGTTCCAGTGAGCGGAGCTCCGGTGCAGGATTCTGGTCCGCTCCCAGGAGGCGGTGGGACAAGGAACGGGGACGGGCCGACTTTGAAGGCTTCTTTTAAGGATGTTCTGTGCGGTTCGGATCCCAGGAGCTCCGGTGGTGGTCCTCTTCTGGGGGTTTCAGTTTCTGAGATCCCTCCGGTGGAGGTGGCGAGCCGCACACCTCGGCAGGTAGAGGGGGTCCCGGTTGTGAGGTTTTCAGCGCAGGAGCTCCGAGAGGCGGCTGTTTTCCATGATCATTCTTTGGTAGCCCGCTTCGGACGCAATAAACCTTCCTTGAGTTTCTTCCGAGGCTTTGTGGGTTCGTGGGGGTTGTCCCGTCCGGTGGCGGTTTCGGAGTTCTCTAGAGTGGCGTTCTGTATTCACCTCGATTCAAGGGAAGACTTTGTTAAGGCTTGGACGAGGAGGTCCAGGGTTTGTGGTGCTTGGCGCTTCTCCTTAACGAGGTGGTCTTGGGATTGCCACTACGGGCGGGAGTCACCTCTGGACGCTGTGTGGTTATCTCTTCCAGGCTTACCGCTTCCCTTACATAATCCAGAGATGCTGAAGGTTGTGGGGAACTCTTTCGGTTCTTTTCTGTGTGCAGATGACAATACCAGGAGTCTTCAAGCGGCTTCAAATCCTTGTATCTGTGTGGAGATGGACTTATCGGTGGACCGGCCTTCTTGGGTTCGGATTGAGTCGGACGATGGTTTCTTTTGGAGACAGAAGATCCTTTATCTCCAGGGGTCTCGATTTTGTGTTGGTTGTGGTTTGCATGGCCATGGAGTGGCGACTTGCCGGAGACGACGGGGTGTGGCGGAGACTTCCCGACGGGACAGGGTGGGTGGGTCGGATCAGGATCCGTCAGGTCCGGTTTCCAAGGAGTCCGGTGTGCCTAACATTAATCTTCAGCCCACTCCAAATTCAAATTCAAATTTGTCTGGAAACCCTTGTGCGGCGGAAACAGCGGACGGAGTAAAAGCAACTAACACGCTCAGCTTGCGGTCGGCTTTTTCGGAGGAGTTTTTGGACCTCATTTCCTGGTCTCCTGGGCCGGTTCAGAAGTTGTCCTCCCCTTGCAACAGGGGGTCCTTCTCCCAGCCAGATTCAGGGGTTCACTTGGCTTTTACGTTAGGAAGCCCGTTCAGATCTTTGGCTCCTCCTCGCGCTCCTTTCTGTATCTCTTCTCAGCTGTCGCTCGAGGTAATCCAAACATCCCTAGTTAGATATCTGACCATATCGCCTCTTGAAGACGAGGAGGTTCCTGGCTTGGCGAGGGGTGTTGAGAAAGAATTATCGGTCACCCGCCTGTCGCCTCAGAGGCGTCTGTTGGACTCTTTGGCTCGCAGGGACTTGGAAGAAGGTGGATCGGAGGTTAACCTCTTGGGAAGGAAGCCTCGCTTGGATGAGGATTTCACTCCTTTTAAGAAGGTTATCCTTTCACAGAAGCGGACTCCAGGTGAGGATGGATGTGCTGGCCCAACAACGCGCTCTAAGGCCAAAGAGAAAGGCTTGGTTGCTTTGCCCCTTCTACCTTCCTCCCCGTTGCAGAAGGCCCGGAAGGGCTCATGGTGATGATTCCGCTCCTCATCTGGAATGCACGTGGGTTTGGGGCTCAAGCCAAGCGTTCATACTTGGCTTCCGAAGGCAGGAAAGCTAGGGTGTCGTTATTTGTTATTTTAGAGCCGAAGCAGAATACATGCAAGTTGGATGGGTTTGCCAGGAGTATGGGTTTTCCGAACTCCTTTCATGGTGGATCAGCTAATTCGCAGATCTGGATAGGTTGGAGAAGCAATATTTCGGTGGAAGTCAGGAGCGTCATGCCCCAGTGTATTGATACAAGGATTGATGTGGGCAGTCTTTCTCTTCTCTTGACGTTCGTCTATGCAAGTACGCTGGTGAATGGAAGAAGGGAGTTATGGAGCCATCTGGAGACTTTACAAGTTGGGAATATGCCGTGGTTCGTGGGAGGGGATTTCAATGCCATTGCGGACTTCTCTAAGAAAAAAGGTGGTTCGGGGTGGAACCGAGGGAGCATCCTTGAGTTCCAGGAGTGCTTGACGCGCGTGGGGTTGTTAGACTTGGGTTTCAGGGGTCCTAAATTTATGTGGTGCAATAACCGAGCAGGAGGTAACCGCATCTGGAGTAGGCTGGATAGATGCCTCACAAATATTCATGGTCTGGATATGTTTTCAAGCTCCTCAGTCACACATCTTCCACGTTTACTTTCAGATCTTGCTCCTCTTCTGATTGAAGTACGTCGTGAGGCGGTGATGGGTAGGTCCTTCCAATATTCTAGCGAATGGCATCGTGACCCGGGTTTCATGCATCTACTAAAGGTTTCTTGGATAAAGGAGGAGGAGGAGCGGTCTTGGTGAGGGCTCGTGAACCGTCTCAAGCGCTTGAAACAGGATATTAGAAACTGGCTAATCATGCAACCGAACCCTTCCAAGGGAGTGGCGGGTCTGCAGGTGGAGGTGGGAAAACTGGAGGAATCCCTACAAGACTCCTGGGATGAGAACATCTTTGTTATTTTATGTGATAAAAAGGTTCTCCTTGCTGAAAAACTCTTAGAAATGGAGAGAGTTTACAAGAAGAGGTCTCGGGTACGTTGGTTAAGGGAGGGTGATCATAACACAGCCTTCTTTCAGGCTTGCATTAAGGAAAAGAGAAGTATGAAGATAAATTTAAAACTCGACGACGGATCTTACACGTCTGATGTGAAACCGTTGGGAAGTTGGCACTGGAGCATTTTGAGGGTCTGCTGGCTGGGAGGGAGAATTCGGGTTTTGATAGAGAGGCGGTGGATCAGCATGACTTCTTCTAGTGTATTCCAACACTGGTTAATGAAATGGACAATGCCTACCTATCCTCGATTCCTAATAAAGAAGAGAACTGGGAAGCCTTGAGGAGCATGTCGCAGGAGAGTGCTCCGGGTCCGGATGGTTTTCCGGCTTCCTTCTTCAGTGCAGCGTGGGATGTGGTGGGGTTGCAGGTTGTGCATGCGATCCAGGACTTTTTTGGTGGTGGGGCGTTGATAAAGGGTTTCTCTGCGTCTCGGGTGGTGCTAGTTCCAAAAATCAAGGACCCGAGCCTGCTGAATCATTTCTGGCCTATTTGTCTTTGCAATGGGACGTATAAAATCCTGGCCACGGTTATCAATAGGAGATTATCCACACTGTTGACTAGGATGATCTCGGTTGAGCAGCATGGCTTTATACAGGGCTGTAGCATTCAAGGGACAGTTGGCATAGCAAGTGAATTGGTACACGATATCAACAGACGTACAGTGGGTTCGAATATCATTTTTCAAGTTGACATGAATAAAGCATATGACAGAGTAGAATGGAGTTTTATAATTCGGGTCATGAGGGCGTTTGGCTTCCAGGAATGGTTTTGTGACCTTTGCTTCAGGTGCTACTCTTCTCCCTTGTTATCGGTCTCCATGTTGGGGAAATGTTTCGGTTTCTTTAAATCTGTCCGAGGTGTTCGGCAGGGAGATCCGTTATCACCAACTATCTTCATTCTGGCTCAAGATGCGTTGTCCAGAAATCTGGCTCGAGGCATCTCGGAGGGTAAGTTGAAGCCTTTTTATGGGAGAAGGAATGCGAGCCTCGTCTCTCATTTGATGTTTGCGGACGATATTTTGATTTTTATGAACGATTGTAGTAGATCCTTGAAACACCTTGATGACACCTTGGCCAGGTATGGACGGTATAGTGGGAAGCATATTAATCCTTTGAAGAGCCACATCTTTATCTCGGACAGGTGTTCCGGGAGGAGACGCAAGGTGATCCAGGGGATTTTGGGGTGCAAACAAAAACAGCTTCCCATGTTCTACCTTGGAGTTCCGCTGTCCAGTGGGCGCATCAAAAAGGAACATTTCAATGAGACCCTTGATCGGATTTGGAGCAGGATTTTCTGTTGGAAGAACAGATTGCTGTCATTCGGAGGTCGGGTGATGCTCATAAATAGTGTTCTCTTTTCCATCCCCATGCACGTGTTCTCTGTTGTCAATCCACCAAAAGGCACGGTGGAGAAGGTGAAAAGTGTCTGCTCCTCATTCCTCTGTGATGCTAAAGGGGAGGGAAGATGCCATTGGGCATCTTGGAAGCGGCTGGCTCGTCCTGTGGATGAAGGTGGAGTTGGCCTTCGTGATGTTGAGGACACTATTCTGGGATTGCAAGCACGGTTAGCATGGGAAGTTATTGTGGGGGAGACTTTCTGGGCAAGGTTTTTTAGAGTGAGATATGGCTGGAAAGGGGAGTTTCGCACCCAAGGCGCGACTGCCTTAGTGAAGAGAATGTTTGCTCACATTGAGAGGCTTTCTGGATCTGTCAGGTGGATCGTTGGACGGGGGGAGATCAGCTTTTGGGAGGATAACTGGGTCGGCGAAAAACTGTCCTATGCGGGTTGCCCTTCGTCGGGGATCTCTTTCAGCGAGGCAAGTGACAGGTATGATCTAATACAGGCAACTCTTACCCCCAGCCAGCTTGAACTACTTGGTGGCATCGTGATGAGTGAGGAGCCGGACCGGTGCTGCTTTACGAAGACAAGCAGTGGAAGGTACACTGTAGGGGGCTACAGGGAAATCCTACAGGGAGAAAGATATATGGAGGAGCGGTGGACAGCGATTTGGTGCAAGGAGCTACCTGTAAGAATGAGCTTCTTGGTGTGGCGGGTGTTAAACAGAGCAGTCCCGACGGAGGATAATATACAGAGCAAAGGGGTCTGCATGGTTTCGCGTTGCTACTGTTGTGAACATCCGAAATCAGAGACGATGGCCCATCTGTTTTTTCAAGGGAAATGGGCCTCTTACATCTGGTCTCTCTTCAGCCATCCGCCCTATCCGGTCGGTGACTCCTTCTGTATTCAGGACTACATGCACGTATGGATTCCAGGTAGCGAAAGCAGGGCAATGGAGCGGACTATCAGAATGCTCATCTTCGTGGCTATTTGCTGGGTTATTTTGGAGGCGAGGAACCAGGTTTAGTTGGGGAATAGCAGGTCTTTGGTGTCTATCCAGGTCCAGTTGAAGTCACTCATTGTGGAGATTGAATCTCTTGTCAAAGGAGGGATAACCTCAGAGACAGTGTGCAACCTGCTCAACCAACCCCTCATTCAACATAGAGGAAGAGGAAGATGGGTGAGGTGGCTACCACCGAACCAGGGTCTGAAGCTGAACATCAATGGATCCTGTATAGAGGGGGTCATGAGGGGCGGTGGGGTGCTCAGAGATTGTTGGGGATCAGTCCTTCTGGCCTTTAGTGCCTTTTACGGTCCAGGGAACTCGCTAGGTGCAGAGGTCTAGGCGCTTGCATCTGGGTTGGCGGTGTGTAGGCGGAGAGGAATGCATGTGGTAGAGGTGGAATCTGATTCTGAGTCTCTTGTGAAGATGTTATAGGGAGGTCACTGCATTCTGTGGGATTTGACTTATCTCATTCGTAGATGCAAGGCGGAGACGGACCAGGGAAGGGCCATCCACCACAGTTGGAGGGAATCCAACTTTGCGGCAGATGCTCTTGCTCGCTTGGGCAGACAGGAAGAGCCACTTTTCATTTTTGGAAGTTTGAACTCCCTCCCCAATGAGTGCCTTACTATTGTGCAGGGAGATTCCCTTGGACTCCATCACGTTCGACCTCCATGAAGGGAGACCGCTTGTTTTGTAGTCCTTTTTCTGAATAATAATAAAAAGTAACTTGCAGGCAGGCTATTCATCAAAAATTGAAGTTTTTCAGAACAAGGCCAAAATTTCACCCTAAGCTATAATTGATATTCCGAATTCAAAAATGACGTCTATTTTACAAAATTCCAAACATATAAGTTGCATTAATTAATTTTATAATTAATTCCCGCTGTTACAACAAATAGCGTGTTTTTATGAAACAACTTATATCAAAAGATTGGCAATTGTTTATGTCCAATTTCAATGTTAAATTAATTCTAATGACCACCATTGGATACAATGGTAAAAATATATTCTAATTATACTTTAAAACCACTAAATAGTAATATTTATCACTATAAATTATTTTGATTAAAAAAGTTGTTTTATGTATTTTTCACAATTCATAAAAAATTGTATGTTCTCAGAAAATTACAAAAAATTCAACTTAGGATAATTTTGATATTACGAATACAAAAATGAAGTCCATATTGAAATATAAGATTTCAATAATTTTAAAAAGTGGATTTTACTATTCATAATGGCTACTTTGATTAGTCGTGGTGCGTTAGAACTCGAAGTTGCGTACAATGCAAGCTATTTCATTATTGAATAGGAAGCGTATCGTGGAAGCTTGGGGTGTTACATTCTCCCCTCCTTCAATAAATTGCGTCCTCACAATTTGAAATTTTTTATTTGAAAATAAGAGGTTGAAAATAGAAAAAAACTTTGTGGAAAACCCACATCGGAAATAAGGTTAATAAAATTTAGCATTAATAAGAGGGAAATGGAAATAAGAAAGTCACCACCCAATTATGATCTCGATTAGGAGAACATTGGTGGCAATTAGAGACATATAATTGGAATAAAAACGTAAATATTTGTAGGGAGTGATTGAGGTCATCAATCACAATCAACTGTCAAATTGAGGGCCTCAAAGCCTTCAATCTATGTTGATTTAAAATATCATCAGTTCAACAAGACATAAGGTATTAGGATAACACATTTTTTGTTTTAATATCCCTTTACTAAAGTTTAAGAATTAATTTATTCATTGAATAACAGATAGGTATATATATATTTATGCCTGACAATTGGAGTTTCAACCTTCAACTCACCTTTCACTCAAAAAGATAACAGAACCCAAAAATATTATTCTTTTCCTAATTGTATAAGGTTCCAAATGTTAACACATACAATTTAGATTAGTAAAATTATTTTGTAACAACCAGGGACTTCCTGTAGGCTAGTGGTAGGAAATAAAGGCCTGTCGCACTATGGTTGTGGGTTCGATTCCTGTAGCTTTGTCCGACGCGACGGGTTATGCCCCACCCTGCAGGTTGTCCTTTTCCTAAAAATATAGTACTATACTATTCCAAAAATAATCTTCATAAATGTTTTAACCTTAAACAATACTATCCAAAGATTAACTTAATCCATTCCAACCTTTATTGTTCTCCAAAATACCTCCGTCCAAACTTTCTCTAAAGGGTCGTTAAATTCCAAAATCAATTGTAACCTCAGATTCCCCAAACAAAGTAAAGTTTCTCTTAGTGTCACATAATAAAAATATGATTACCTTCATCATATTAAATCCTTAATGAAGACAACATGTACTGCAGTACAATCCTTATATATATATCACATTATTCTTATAACCATAATCTAGTTCTTGAGTCCAAAAACACAAATACAATAATTATTCTGCTTCAACTGTAGTCACAACATAAGATTGGCCATGATCCCTTGGCCTTTTCTGAGGTAAGTTTCCTTGACGCTTAGGACATTCATTTGCATAATGACCCATTTCTCTACAATTGTAGCATTCAACTTTGATAGCCTCTTCCTTTCCCTTCCAATCACGAGCCTGGTGACCTTTTTTCCACATTTATAACAAACTCCCATTCCTTTTAGGCACGTACCAGGGTTATTCTTCCCATAATTATCACATAATGGAAAATCCTTCTTTCCCTTTTTCCCTTTAGCTGTCTCTTGTTCCACCGTTCTCTTCTTCTCATGCTTTACTTTGTTGTCAGAAGGCTTAGAGAATTCCTTTTCTATCTTGATAGCACACGAGACAATATCTTCGTATGATGAGAAGGATTGTGATACTAAAGCTCGACGAAGAAATGGTTTTAACCCATCAAAGAAACGATCAATCTTACTCCTTGGGTTACGTATATAATCGGCAGCATGCTTCGCTAACCTTGTAAAGATAGCCTCATACTTTGTGACATTCTCATCCTCCTTCTGCCTCAAACTCAGAAATTCCCTTTCCATATCTGCTCGATGGTCACGAGGAAAGTATTTTTCTAAGAAAAGCTTTTTGAACTCCCTCCATTCCATATTCGATACTTCATCATCTTCCTTTGTGTTTTGAATCAGCGACCACCACTGATCGGCATCTCCAGTGAGGCGGTAAACTGCCATGACAACCTTCTCCCTTTCACTACTCCCCAAGGCATGGAATATTTTCTCTAAGGAATTTATCCATTGCTCAGCTACTATAGGATTTGTACTCCCATTGAAGGTTGGTGGTTGTTGCCTCATGAAACGGTCTAGAATTGATCCTCCATGTTGCGGATCAGGGTGATCCATACGAGTAAGGTTATTATTCATAACCTGAGTGAGTTGTCCCAGTATGGTAGTAAGTTGATCAGCACCAGTTGTATCTCCAGATCCACAATAATTATCTTGAGCAGGAGGGCAATCCCTACACGGAGTGCGTGCATTGATACGGTTTCCATTCCTTCTACTAGGCGCCATTTCTAAACAATGGCATAAACTATATTAGTTTATAAATCAAAATACATAATTCCATACTTGTAAGATACTTAACATAAATTTAACTATTTATGGATATAATCCATAAAAAAATTTTCTTTGAGGAAGTATATACTCATAACCCTTCATAGTGGTTTGTAAAGAGAAAGGGAATTATCCTAAGCATATCCCCCGGGAGTGTCGTAACCAAGAGTGCAGCAAGGCCCGTTGTCGTGCACCAGTTCCCGTTCGAGTCTAGCTCAAAGCGGTGTTTTCGGGTTTTACCCCTAGGTACATCTGTGCCAGAGCTGCCTCTACCTGCTCGTATCCAGACAGGGATGTATTTCTTGGAAAACTCAAAAAATCTCTACAATACCAAAATTTTCAGGAAGTTCTTCTATACTAATCCTCAAAGTTCATCTTAGGTCTACGTGCTCTAATCAGAGTTTGTCTAAATCTAGCTTCCATGGTTAGTACTAAACTACCTCTGATACCAACTGTAACGCCCCGACCCCAGCTACCCAGAGCCGGTGCATTACTTAGTAACATTGGCATGATCACAAAAGATCAAGTCTCGAAAGACTGATTAGTTTAGTATCCTTGGAATCACTAGATACATTCATAAATGTTACATTACATCACAAAGTGAAAAAATATAATAACATAGTCTCCATAGTCCACACTTCTATCCTCTTCTGACTATCCCTGCAGGTCATTCATAAAATACTTCATCACATCCTGGAAAACATTAAAAAATTGAAAGGGGTGAGCTCAGATGCTCAGTAAGGATAACAATATTGCGGAAGCTTTCATAAATAATCATTAACATTTAAGGCAATGTATAATTAAAACAAAAGCCTTTTTAAATTTTAACTTTAGAATAATATGGAAAAAATAAAATGAGATAATGCCATTTACTTACTCACATGGATATTCTACTAATCGAATAATCCCATGCAACATCAATAACCATTTTCATAATGATGGAATGCATAATGCCAGACTATCATAACCACGTAGCCAAGGCCTCGTGCCAAGACCACAAATAAAATTTTGTCAAGGCCTCGTGCCAAGACACTAGTTTGTCTCATGAGACCTGCCAATGCATCGAGGAGCTATAGCGGGCTCCACCCGTCACTTATTAAGTCCAATGCATTCCTCATATGAACAGGTTTAAAAATATCACAAACCATAACATAATCGTATCACATAAAACATGCATAAAGGAAACATAACATTTCCACATTTCAATCACAAGATATAAATACAACACATTGATATAATAAAAATGCTTTCAAAACCATTTTCAATACCAAAATAAAAGAAAGTTAAAACTTAGTATTTATTTTTCATTAAAAAAAATGATGGCTTGTAGAGGAAGCTGAATCTCAAATAATGATCACGGCGGTGGAGAAGTCGTTTTCGCCGCATAAGTACGGAAAGAAAAACATTCCCTTTTGTCGTTTAGTAAACCGCTTCGTATAAAAAAGATTCCTTTTGAATAAACGTAAAAGTCAAAGGGGTTTATACACTGTATAAAAGAAAGTTTGTATAAAACCAAATATGCCTCAATGAAAGGGGATTGAGACGAAGTCCTTAAAAAGATCATTTTTAAAATAAAATAGATCTATTATGTGAATTCACTATAGGTACACATAAATAAAGTAAAAATACATAATAATACATAATAATATCATGACATAATTTGAAAGTAGGAGATTAACCCAAAGAATGGAAGTTGGGTTAAGAAATTCCCTTACCTCATGTCTGACTTGACTCAACCGTTCTTTAACCTCCTGAATAAAAAACTAGAGTTAATATACACCTTATTAAGAACCATTTTCAATTTTATTATCCTTATTATATCACTTATTACAATGATATGAACATTATGTAATTATTTAAGTTAATAACGGTCGTTTAGTCGATCTTTGGTACTTGAGTCAACAATAAACTTCTTATAATTACAAGTTGTTCATGTGGTGAAATATCCATTATATCCAGAATTATATTAATGATGTAGATATCATATATATCATATATATCCAGTATATACATTCATTCATAATATTACGTAACATTTAGAGGTAAGAAATGAAATGCACCGTTCATGGAGACGGTAAGCCATACGTACGCATGAACGCTACTTTCATTTCTATTTCGTATTTAATGTAATGAAATCATAATTATATAAAGGTATAATATAGTTCCAGTATAATATCATATATAATATCATTTACTCCATCCTTTATACATCCCACATATGGCATTAACGATTCACATCACTTTGAGGGGGCGGTAGTCCGCACTTCCTAAAATGAAATTATCGCGTTTTACCCATAATGGAAATCATAAAGTATGCCATAAATGAGAAATAAAGAAGAATAAGTAAAACATAAACATAATATATATCATATATAAAAATAGTGACATCTTAATGGCCACCTTTTAAGGTGTTATATGAGTGTTGAACAATCATCGTTTCGTGAGGCAGAAATTCGCCATCCACAGAAACCGTATGGTCATTAACCATTAGATGTAGGTGTGTGTAAGTGTAGATCGAATCCTTCTTATAACAACATCCTAGTATATTTAGGATACTGGTGTTGTTACAAAAGAAATGAATAAAAAGAGTTTAGGGGGTTGGAGAAGAAAAATAAAACAAAACAACATTAGAGAAGACATTACCTCAAAATCGGGTAACTCTTTTTGATTTGAGCCAAAGGCTTCCTTGGGAAGAGTTATTCCCAAAGTGAGGCTCCTAGGAGTAAGAGGGGGAAGTTGGGAGAGTATTTGGGCAGAGGTCGGCCGAGCCAAATGGCTTGAAGGTGTGAATAAGGTGGGAGAGTTGGGGGCCTTTTATAAGTGGAGAGGAGGGGCTCTTTTGGAATGATTGAAATGTTACATTATTACACAATGCTTTTAGGATTCTAAAGGTCCCACACTTATATAATTCGAGGCTAAGGTGATAAGGGTTCTAAATAGCCTCATCCAATTGGCTTTGGACAAGTTTAAGCCTTGGATTTTGCATTATCTTCCCATTTTATTTAAATCGTTAAATAATGAGGTCATCACTGCATCATCATGATGTCATAATTAATTTAAATTATTTAATGTCTAAAAATTATAAAAAAAATACTATGATGTATGAAATCTTTTTATCTTTCTAATTAATATTTATAATCAAAATTTGGACTTGTGTAACCACACTTAAAAACTGTTTTAGTAAAACAACTCATGTTTGTGTCAATTGAATTTTAACATTAAATAAATATATATTAATGTCATTTTCCAACTAAAGTGGCTCCATGGGGTTCCCAAGTTTACCCATGGGTTTTATTGGTCGTCCATGACTCATCCAATAGTAGTAGGACAAGTTTCATGATCATCTCATATTATTAAAACATTATTTGTACCTTAAACTACACTAATTACCTCTAATCGCGATTAAGAACTTAAAAGTTACTATTCACCAAAAAATTATTTTGATCTCATTGAATCACATATTACTTCTTAATGACAACCATGTATGTCGGATTTTTGAAAATCAAATCACAGAAGTGGTAATATTTCATTTAAACGAAAAATCAGTTATTTAACTACCACTTAGTGGTTTCACTATTCATCAAAAATTGAAGTTTTTCAGAACAAGGCCAAAATTTCACCCAAAGCTATAATTGATATTCCGAATTCAAAAATGATGTCTATTTTAAAAAATTCCAAACATATAAGTTTCATTAATTAATTTTATAATTAATTCCCGCTGTTACAACAAATAGCGTGTTTTTAAGAAACAACTTATATCAAAAGATTGGCAATTGTTTATGTCCAATTTCAATGTTAAATTAATTCTAATGACCACCATTGGATAAAATGGTAAAAATATATTCTAATTATACTTTAAAACCACTAAATAGTAATATTTATCACTATAAATTATTTTGATTAAAAAAGTTGTTTTAAGTATTTTTCACAATTCATAAAAAATTGTAAGTTCTCAGAAAATTACAAAAAATTCAACTTAGGATAATTTTGATATTACGAATACAAAAATGAAGTCCATATTGAAATATAAGATTTCAATAATTTTAAAAAGTGGTTATTACTATTCATAACAGCTACTTTGATTAGTCGTGGTGCGTTAGAACTCGAAGTTGCGTACAATGCAAGCTATTTCATTATTGAATGAGAAGCGTATCGTGGATGCTCGGGGTGTTACATCGTCGAAGGGATCCTTGCTTCAAGAGCTACCCTTATTAAAATAGTTAGATAGTTAGAGTGGGTCTACTTCTCCTATGCCCTCAACTTCCCAATTCACGTCCCAACCCCACAAAATTATAAAAACACCAATTTATAGAGTGGTGGGGAGGCTAGGTTCAAAATGGTTTCAAGTGTGAATGGGGAATCTCGGCCAAATATTTTATGCCAACATTCACCTCCCTTTTGACAACCAAAACGCGTGCATTGGTCAGCCTTTCAGATGTATCATATGTGAGGATATGGGTCCTCTATCTCCTTTAAAAATTTGGGCTCAATAGAATCCCATATGAAGGAGTTATGTCCGAAATACATAAGTTTCTCCATTCTGGCGAGTCCAGATCAACTTTGACTTCATGGCCCATTTTCAACAACCAAATGCACTCTTTAGTTCTAGTTTCCTAACTAAAAGTTGTAGATAATTAATCTAGTAACACTGTTACAAAATTTCAAATTCAAATAATAAATATAAAAATATTTATCTTTGAAATACTACAGTGGACTATAAAGGGTAAAACTGGAATTTTCATCAAATATTCAAATGAATGATCTAATCCCTAATAATTTCTAATTAAACATATTTAACATAATGTGAGGAAGTTATATCATTAATTATCAATAAAATATTCAATAAAATAGTGTTTTATTAGTCGGCATGTCAATGTGTCGGCATGTTAGTGCGTTAAAATGTTAATATGTTGGTGATTCAAGGTCGTCAGCATCGGTGAGTTAAGTTGTCGGTATAGGTGAGTCAAGAGCACTGGCATCGGTGATTCAGGGGTGTCGTTAGGTCATTGCATCAGTAGGTCATTGCATCGTTAGCTCAGCGTTGGTGGCTCAGCATCAGTAGGTCATTTTGATAGCTCAACCTTCAGTGGATTTGTGTTGGTAAATCACCCATCGGTGAGTCACCCATTGGTGACTCACCCATCAGTGACTCATTTGTGGTTTTCCCAGTTTTTCCCCATTTCCCAGTTTCACCCCTCTTATGTCTTATTTGTCGTAAAGAATGTTTAAAGTCTTTATTGGGTGTTTTTAAGGGTCTTTCAAAGGATATCAAGTATATCTTTAATATCCTAATGTTCTGGGGGATTTGTGATACTCAAACTGCATAATCTTGACCACGATCCCACATTAGTGAATTTTTGAAATCGTTATTCCTTTAATATAGGATATGGATCTTCAAAACTGGGATCTCCCCTTTATAGTTTGTTTTCCATTTCCCCTTGGTGCACCTAGATCCTTCCTCCCTATACGAGTTGTGCGCCTGTGAAAGATCCCCTCCTGCTCAGTTTTCTTGGAGTCATGTGCTACTCATGTGATCCCTTATTCTTAGCACAAGGAGGAACTTTGATCCTAGATCATCCGGTAAGAATTTATTCTATCTCTCTTTATTTTTTGCATCATGTAGATTGGGTGTACTGATGATTCTTTTTGAATAACAATGAATACTCATTATTAAAACAAGAAATAAATACTAAGGGAATATGATAAAAGGATAATGGGGGTTAGTTACATAATAGGATGGGAGTGGTTTGAATTTGATCACCTATATTAGTTGTTATCCTTGTTGATGTTGTGATCTGTTTTTTCTGTAAATCCTTCTTAAAATCATGTCCATTGGTGGTATTTTTCTATTCATGGGTGATGGTTTATAACTATTGTTGTTTCCTTATGAACAATCGTGGTAAGTTCTAATCTGGATAATCACATACATCTGTTTAAATGAAATGAATACCCCAGGGTGAAAACTCTTGTGTGATCACACATATTTATCAATTGGACTTAAAGAACAGTGTTTACCAAATATGAATATGTCATGTTTGTAAGGTGTGGTTGAGTGTTGTGTTCTGTTGGGTTTTATGACCTTGTGTGAGTTGCATAGTGCTGCTACTAGGAGCATGGTTATAGGAGCAGGGGTGGACGGGGGAGTTGGTTCTGTGATAAGGGAGTGTTATGGGTTTTTAGTGGGGTTGGGGTTAAAATGGCAGTTACTGTGGGATTTGTGTGTGGGGCATTACAAGTTGTGTGTTGGTATCCTAGTTTGAGAGACTGATTGATTATGGAATGGATGAACTTGTAGGCTGTTAAACTGCCTTTATTTGTGTTTTGGTCATGGAGAGATATTGGGAAGTGGGACTAAATCAGGTAAATATTAGGATTATGTAGTATAACCTTGAAGAATTATAGTTGATAGTGGTTGAACGGGGGTGTGTTGTGGGACTTCAAATTTGGTTTTTTTCTGTTGTGCAGTGGGACTGCAGTTTGGTTTTTATTGTTGCCTTACTATGTTTATGCATGGTAGTTTCCCGATAGTCGTGGAATAGATTAAATTGTATCCCTTAAATAAATAAATGGTAAGGGGTTAAATTAAAATGGTTTGGGTTTATTCTTGGTAGTGACTGTTGTGTGGTTGTGCATATAGGGGTAGCAGCAAAGGTGGTACTGATGGACTCATTTTTTTGGTTGTTTAAAACTCGTAGGTTGGGGTGAGTGTTTGATTACCTATATGTATAAATTTTAGTTCCTTGTGATTTATATGCACACCCCATCCTTATTGAGAATTACGTTCTGAACACATCCATTTCATGGGGTAGGGTATCTTTCCTAACATCCTGGTGGGAGGATGGATATTTTGCTACTAACTTTCTTCCTTGCACCCTCTTCTGGGTTCTTACCACTCGAGTGTATCTGGGTAGGCTATAATGGCTTAAGGTTTAACATATTCCAAGATCCTTCATTAAAAGTTTTGTTGTAGATGATAGGCCTAGGTGTTTGATGGCCAATATTTTTTTCCCAAGTGTCTTCTGGATGAGGCCCATGTGTCTTCTGACAAGAGGTGTGGTTGTTGTGTCCCATGTGTCTTGGTGTGGGATTGTGTGTGGATTGAGGCTCAGGTGTGTGTGAGGGTTTTGGACGTGGGACAATGTGTGGGAAGAGTCATAGCGTCAAGGTGTTATCTATTAGGGATGAGCAGTTAACCAATGGGAAAGCGGTGCAGGGTACACAAATGTCGATGTACTTATACTACTACTTTACTTTACTTGCGTTATTTTGCTGAGTGTGCCACGGTGAGGTTGGTTTGGTTAGTATTCCTTGGTATATGCTTGGATGTTATACTGTTTTCTCATATGGAAATTAGTATGTTCCCAAACTTGTGAACGAGTAGCATTAGTTTTTTCTAATGAGTATACTTGTATACTCACCCTATGTATATTAATCAGTTTTCAGGTTTCCAAGAGGACTCTGAGGACTATGCTGGACATTACTATTTTGGGCATTGGGATTAGTCATTTTTTCTTCTTATTTTCTTTTATTTTGGTACTTTTCTTTGGAGTTTTGTTGTACCTTGTATCAAATTTAATTTTGAACATGCATGTGGGAATGGATTTTGGATTTTCTTTTACTTCGGTATTTGGAGTTTCTTAGGATTTACCATATTATCTCCCTATATTATTCTATAAAAAGGGTAATACCTTTCATTTTATGTGAGACTCTATACCCTTGGTGTCAGTCTCCACTCCAGGGCCTATTGAATGTGGTAATCGAGGGTCATTATCTCTCCTTCATCTTGAATAAGGAAGGGCTTGTCACTCTGTTGTCCCTTCCCTCATATTTAAGAAGACAGGTCGTGAAAAAATGGTATCAAATTGAGGTTCGTTTGGGAGTTGAGGGATAGGAAGGAGTTTGGAGTTAGGTACAATGATTATTTCATGGGATGGTAGGGCAATGGTGTTAGGAAATCTTGGTACGCAAAATAGGCTGGGGAATATCGGTTAGGACATGGGATTTTAGGGCCCCCCATGATCCAATGCAAGGAATTTGGACCTATTCAATGACCAAGTGAGGCTACACTAATTGAAAGGTAGAGACCCTATGAAAAGGTACATGCATCATAATGACTTGTGTTCTTGTGTGTTTTGGATGTTTTGGGAATTTAAAATAAATGAAGATCTAAAACTAATTTAAAATAAAATTTCCACACTACCTGGGCTTAGGAGTTACTTCTTTACTTTTTCATATATGGAACCCAGCCATCGTCCATGTGTGGTACAAGAATTTGAGGCCCAAAAGATTGACCTATTTGATCATCGGAGGCTCAAATGATAGAAGGAATATGGATAGTGGCAGAAGATGCTTCCTACCTTCTAGTGGCAGACTCTGGGAAACTACGAGGGAAGCATCTCAGACATGGAGATGAAGAGTTGTCTCAAGGATCTAGTGATCTCTTTCAGCTTGATCTAGGATCCAAGAGAGTATTAGGTTCCTTCGGTAGTGAGACAGATGTGAGGAATGGCACGTCCGTGGTAGAATATTTACCTTAGGGAGAAGAAGAAAATTGATATCTCATGGGATGACTTTGAGAAGGAGTTCTAGGAATAATTACTTTCTTCCATGAAGAAGGTCAGGAAGAGGTGGAAGCTACTCTCCCAATAGAATGGGAGTATGTCAGTAAGGTAATTGGGGATCAATTTCAAGGACCTCCTATTCTTTTCACCGGATCTCTTTCCGGATGAGGAGTCATGGGAAAGACGCTTAGAGGAGGCACTCTAAAATTATCATCAGTATGTTGTTACTCCCTTTACTCTACCAACATACATAGAGGTTCAGAAGAAGACTGATGTAGTAGAGAGGATTCACTCCCTAGGGTGTGTACCATGAGAAGGGAGCCATCCATGTTGGTTGAAGGGGATGTCTGTCAGCAGCAGGTTTCTAGCGTCATGGACTTCCAGGTTTTGGCCAGCAGGAAGTAGGCCTTAGCAGTTCTAGTTCTGATCTCCTAGTCCTCTCCATTTCCCCATGCGCTTGGGACTAAGGTGATTTTTCTGTGGAGGTTTTGGACACCTCCAGAACTAGTTCCTAGTTTGATCTCAGTATGGTGGGGGTGGGCAGGTTTAGCAGCCACCTCAGCAACATCAGTTTTCTATCATGTCTTTCCAGTAGTAGGGGCAGTAGGCTTCCGCTCCAATGAGGGAAAACAGTGCAGGAGGAGGCTGACCTTAGGGTTCTCCTCAAGGACCTCGACTAGGGTGTGGTTTGGGAGTTAGTCTACAATAAAGGGGAAGAGGAGTTGGGTGCGGGTAGTTTCATTCCATAAAGGCAGTGGTTCCAACAGGGTTAGAGGTTGTTTGAGGTATGGTCAGTCGGTTTAGTACCCTTGTGTGTGATCTCTTTGATTCAGGAGCTTCTCACTCCTCTGTTTCACCCAGTCAAGCCCATACTCTGGGTCTAGATATAGAGAGACTTTATGTGCCCATGGTGTTGAGTATGCCAGTTGGAGGTTAGACCAGTTTGCATGATATTTTCAAGGGATGTGGACTAATGTTGGGGCCACATCAGTCCCATGGGGATCTTCTTCTACTACAGATGCACCAATACGATTTCATCTTGGGAATCGACTGGTTGTTTTTTGTGCACGTCGTTATCGACTACTTCCAAAGAAGAGTCTTGTTCTCAGATGTGAGTGGCCAACACATAGCTTTTTTGGGTGAGCGGAGCTGTCAAGTGGGAAGATGGTGTGTGAAGCCTCTTCTTTCTTTATTTGCTGAGCTATCAGTGGGATTAGCTGATACAGAGATGGTGGAAGTTCTTTGGGTTGTCAGTGAGTTCCCGTATGTCTTACCTGAAGAGGTTGTGACTCTACCCACTCGATGTGACGTTGAGTTTGGGATAGACTTACAACTCTGTGCCCGTCCGATTTTGATGGCTCCCTGTCAAATGGTGCCTTCTGAGTTATGTGAGTTATGGATTTAGGTTGATGACCTTATGAAGAAGGGTTTTATCTTAAATAGTGTTTTGTTGTAGGGTACTTCAGTCTTGTTCGCAAAGAAGGCAGACAGTGGCTTAAGACTATTTATAGACTACCAAAGACTGAATCAGGAGACGGTCAAGAACCGTTACCTCCTCCCAAGAATAGAAGATCTTTTTGACCGGTTGAAGGGGGTAGGTTGGTTCTCTAAGATCGATCTAAAGTCTGGATATCACCAATTGAGGGTGAAGAAGGGATACCACTAGTTGAGGGTGAAGGACGGAGACATCATGAAGACTACTTTTAGGTGAAGGTATGGGAACTTTGAGTTCATGGTCATGTTGTTTGGCATTACGAATGTTCCAGCTGTGTTCATGGGGCTCATGAACTCTATTTTCCATGAGTTCTTGGATAGGTCCATCATCATGTTCATCGACGACATTATTATCTACTCAAGGTTAGAGGAGGAGCACGTCGAGCACCTGAGGAATATATTGGAGGTACTCTAACACTACCATCTCTATGGTAAGTTGTCCAAGTGCATGTTCTGGACACGAGAACTACAATTCCTAAGAAACATAGTGTCTCAGAAGGGGATAACAGTGGACCTGTAAAAGGTTGAGGTAGTTTTTTCTTTGGAAGCACCCAAGGATATGGTGAAGGTTTGCAGCTTCATGGGTTTCGAAGGCTATTACCAGATATTCATGCCCAGCATCTCTCAAGATGTAGATCTATTGATAGTTTTGACCAGAAAAGACCATGCCTTCATATGGAGTGAAAATTTTGAGGAATCTTTCGGCTATATGAATGGGAAATTGGTCAGTTCCCTAGTGATTAGGTTGCCAGAGGAAGGGGTGATGTTTCACGTGTTCTGTGATGCTTCTAGCCTAGGCTTGAGATGTGTTTTAATGCAGTAGAAAGGATTAATCTCTTATGGATCTAGGAATCTGTGTCCCCATGAACATAACTATACCACCCAAGATCTATAACTTGTAGCAGCCATGTTTTTTCTAAAGTTGTGGTGGCATTACCTCATCGAGGAGCATTTTGTGGTCTTCATGGATCACAAGATCCTGTGGTATATCTTTTCCCATCAAGACTTAAAATTTTAGTAGTGAATGTGGATGGAGGTTCTATAAGACTATGAATTTGAGATCTCATACACCCCAGGAAAAGGGAATGTGTTGGTTGATTCCTTGAGAAGGAAGTCACAAAAGGAGGTAGTTTGGGAATCCACGGATTCTTGGAAGTCGATTGAGGAGTTGGCCGCTTTTCATTTGGATGCGAGAGTGGATTATGGCCGAGGTTGTGTGTTTCATATGATAGTAAAGTCATCCTTAGCGTGGTAGGTAGAGGAGTCTCAGTGGGGGGACTCACAGATTGAATTGATGCGTGATCGCGCTGTCCAGGGTGATGCTCCGGAGGTATAGTTAGAGAATAGTCAGAATCAGATGTTGTTCTTTGGGAATCTATTTGTCCCAGTGGAAATGTGTGAGGGGGTTCTCTGTGAGTTCCATAGCTCACCTCTAGAGGTGCATCTGGGAGTTTCTAAATTGTATCGAGGCGTGAAGGAATATCTTTTGTGGCCCGGGATGAAGCGGGCAGTGGTGGAGATTGTGGAATGGTGCCTACTGTGTCAGTAGGTGAAGGCCGAGCACCATGATCCTAGAAGTTTTATGCATCCCTTAGATGTTACTAAGTGTAAGTGGGATGACATATCGATGGATTTCATCATAATATTACCCAGTACTTAGGGATGATGCAATCCTCTTTGGCTAATAGTGTACTGGTTGACGAAATTAGTTCACTTCCTGGAAGTCAAGGAGTCTAGCATAGTAGATGCCTTGTCAAGGAGGTATGTGGATGAGGTGGGGTGGATACATGGAGTTCCATGATCTATTGTCTCAGATCAGGATACATGTTTTACATAGCGAGTATGGAGGGTATTACAACATGCTTTTGGCACCCAGCTATGCCTTATCACTACTTTCCACCCTCAGATGGATGGGCAGACATAGAGGGTCATCCAGATGTTGCAGGATATTCTATGAGTGTGTGTTCTAGACTTCTGAGGATTTTGGGTATAACACTTGACTCTGGTAGATTTTGCTTACAATAATAACTATCACTCTACCATTGGCATGGCACCGTTCAAAGCCTTGTATGGAAGACCATGTCGTTCAACTTTGTGCTGCACAGAGGTGGGGGAAGCAACCCTTCTTGGACCATAGGTAGTGCATAGCATGATAGGTAAAGTTTATCTCGTGCATGAGAGGATGAAGGAAGATTAGGAAAAACAGAAGTCATATGTCGATCATAGGATGAGGCCTTTGGCGTTAGAGTTTGGGGAACACGTTTTCTTGAAATTTTCCCCTCGATGTGGGTAGAAGAGGTTTGGAAGAGGAAGAAAGATTTATCCCAGGATCATCGGAACTTTTGAGTAGTTGGGAGAAGTTAGCGAAGTGGTATATAAGCTGGTGTTGCCACCATGATTAGGGAGGATCCATGACGTCTTCCATATCTCTCAACTCTGTTGGTATCTACACGATGACTCCCACATCATTGACTGGGGATAGTTGGATATTGATGATGACACAACATTCATGGAGAGACCAGTAAGAATCAAGGATCGCAAGGAGAATGTACTTTGTGGATGGACCATTCCTTTTGTTCATGTGATCTGGAGGCATGGTGGCCTCGAGGAGAGTACTTGGGAGTGGGAGGCACAAATGCGTGCCCAGTACCTAGAGATTTTCTAAGTTTTTATCTTGTGTTTTTCTTTTTGCCTTGCTTATGATGTAATGTTTGACCTCATTTGTTGTACGATAAGTTGTTTCCCTATTCTCTGAATATGTGTGAAAAGTCCTAACTATGGGGAGGGGAGGACCTGATCCCTAATCAAGACGCATTAACATGGATGTGATTAAACCTGTGTTGGAGAGTAAGTTCCACCCAAAGTGGATAGAATCATGACATGAAGGAAGGAGCTCCCTAATCCATGTGTCTGAATGGTGTGACATTAGAATTTTCATGGTTGTTTGGGGAAATAGGGGCCTTAGTGTTTATATTGTTTTTTAAGAGATTGATGAAGAGTAGATGTTCTTGGATGTTGAGGTTTTCACTCTAACTTTAGAATAACACAAGGTGGTTTGCTCCTAAGAGGTATCTTAAGGGTGGTTGTTCTAACCCCCTTTCTTCTGGGTTAGTTTTGAATTCTCGAGGATGAGAATAGTTTGAGAGGTATCTGATGTAATTACTTAGATTTCCCCATACCATTCCTTTGTGAAAAAACAGTGTTTATGGGGTTTTGGGAGGCAATGGTGGATCATTTCAAAAGTTGGCCAAGTTTTCAGTTTTTCCATCGGTGACTCAGGGCATCGGTGTCCGCATGTCAGTGCATCGACATGTTAGTGTGTTGGTATGTCATTACATCAGTGATTCAAGTGTGTAGGCATTGGTGAGTCAAGGGCGTCGACATCGGTGAGTCAAGGGTGTCAGCATCGGTGAGTCAAGGGCGTCGGCATTAGTGAGTTAAGGGCATCGGCATCGATGAGTTAGGGGAATTAGTAGGTCATTGCATCAGTAGGTTATTGTGTTGGCAGCTTAGCATTGGTGGCTCATCATTGGTAGGTCGCATTGTAGCTCACCCATTGGAGGCTCTGTATCGGGGAATCATTTATAGTTTTCTCAATTTTTCCCCATTTTCAAATTTCACCCCTCTTACGTCTTATTTGGTGTAAACAAAGTTTAAAGCCTCATTTGAGTGTTTTTAAGGGAGTTTCAAAGGATATTAAGTATATCTTTAATATCCAAACGTTCTGGGGGATTTTGGATACTCAAACCACGTGATCTTGACCACGATCCCACGTTAATGACTTTTGGAAATCATTCTTACTTTAATATAGGATTGAGCTATTAAAAGTTGGGATCTCCCCTTCATAGTGTGTTTTCTATTTCCCCTTGGTGATTTTAGATCCTTCCTCCCTAGATGAGTCGTGGGACTATGCTAGATCCCCTCCTACTTAGTTTTCATAGAGTCATGTGTTGCTCACGCGATCCCCTATTCTTGGCGCAAGGAGGAACTTCGATCCTTTGATCATCCGGTAGAGATTTATTTTATATCTCTTTATTTGTGCATCATACGGGGTGGGTGTACTGATGATTATTTATGAATGACAATGAATAAACTTTCGTAAAATAAGAAATAAATAAGAAGGGAGTATGATCAAAAGATAACAAGGATAGTAACATAACTGGCTCAGAGTGGTTTGACGTTGATCTACTATATTATTTGTTATCCTTGTTGATGTTGTGATCAGTTGTAGCTATAAAGCCTTATGAAAATCATGTTCGTTGGAGGTATTTATCTGTGCATGGGTGAAACTTTATAAATATTGTTGTTTCCTTATGAACAATCAATGTAAATTCTAATCTGGATAATCACATACATCCGGTTAAATGAAATGAATGACCTATTATGAAAACCCTTGTGTGATCACACCTATTTATAAAGTGGACTTAAAGAAAAGTGTTTACCAAATCTGATTATTTCATGTTTATTAGGTGTGGCTGAGTGTTGTGTTCTGTTGGGTTTTGTGACCTTGTGTGAGTTGTGTGGTGCTGTTACTAGGAGGATAGTTATGGGTGAAACGGTAGAAAGAGGAGTTGGCTCTATGATAATGGAGTGGTATGGGTGTGTAGTGGGGTTGTGGTTAAAATGGTAGTTATTGTGGGATTTGTGTGTGGGGCGTTACAGGTGGTGTGTTGGTATCCTAGTCTGAGAGACCTATTGATTGTAGAATGGATGAACTTGTAGGCAATTGAACTGCCTTTGTTTGTGTTGTGGTCTTGGAGCGACATTGGGCAGTGGGACTACATCATGGAAATATTAGGATTGTGTAGAATAACCTTGAAGAATGATATTTGGTAGTGGTTGAATGGGGGCATGTAGTGGGACTGCAAATCTAGTTTTGTGTTGTTGTGTAGTGGGATTGTAGTTTGGTTTTGCTTGCTGTCTTAATATGGTTATGGATGGTAGTTGCCCGATAGTGCTGGAATAGATTAAACTGAATCCCTTAAATAAATAAATTTCAAGGGGTTAAATGAAAAGGGGTTGGGTTTATGCTTGGTAGTGACTATTGTGTTGTTGTGCATATAGGGGTATCAGCAAATGTGGTACTGGTGGGCTTGTTTGTTTGGTTGTTTAAAACCCGTAGGTTGGGGTGAGTGTTTGATTACTTAAATGTATAAATTGTAGTTCCTTGTGATTTATATATTCACCCCATCCTTATTTATCACTATGTGATAAACACCTCCATTTCATGGGGGAGGGTGACTTTCCCAAAATCCCGATGGTAGGATGGATGGTTACTTACATTCTTCCTCGCACCCTCTTTTGGGTTCTTACCGCTTGAGTGCATTTGGGAAGACTATAATGGCTTGAGACTTACCATAGTCCAAGATCCTTTGGGAAAAGGTTTGTTGTAGATGATATGACTAGGTGTTTCTGGGCCAGGATTGTTTTCCCAAGTGTCTTCGGGATGAGTCCTAGGTGTCTTCGAGCGAGAGGTGTTGTTATTGTGGCATGGGTGTCTACAGGTGGGATTGTGTGTTGTTTGAGGCCTAGGTGCGTGTGGGCGGGTTGTGGTAGTGGGAATGCATATGGGAAGAGTGGTAGCATCAAGACGTTAGTAGTTATGGATGAGTAGTTAACCATTGTAAAAGTGATGTTGGGTACACAAATATTGATGTACTTATACTACTACTTTACTTGACTTGCATTATTTTGGTGAGCGTGCCTTGGTGAGGTTGGGCTAGTTAGTATTCCTTGGTAGGTTCTTTGAGGTTCTACTATTTTCTCACAGTGACATAAGTATGTTCCCCCACAATTTCATGGGTAGCTTTAGTTTTCCCTACTGAGTATACTTGTATACTCACCCTACATATATAAATCTGTTTTCAGGTTTCCATGAGGACTTTGAGGACCGTGCTGGACTTTAATAGCTTAGGCATCAGGATTAGTCGTTGTTGCTGGTTATTTTCCTTTCTTTTGGTACTTTACTTTGGAGTTTTGATGTACCTTGTATCAACATTACTTTTGAACATGTCTGTCGGAATGGATTTTGGCTTTTCTTTGACTTTGGTATTTGGAGTTGCTTGGGATTTACAATCTTATCTCCTGATCTTGTTCAATAAAAAGGATAATATATTCCATTTTATGTGGGATTCTATACCCTTGGTGCTAGTCACCACTCTGGGGCCTATCAAAGGCGAGACTCGAGGGTCATTATCTCTCCTTCATATTGAGGATGTAAGGGTGTGGCACTCTATTGTCCCTTCCCTCATCTTGAAGAAGGTGGGTCATGACAAATATACTTTCCATATTTTGGTTTCCTAAAATGAAGAGAGTATTAAAAGATGATACTCTAATGGTCATTAAAAATAAAATTCACAAGGTAATGAAATGTTTTAAAAAAGGCATTTGTGGTTTTAATCCATGGGAGTAAGAGGGATACTTGGAAACAAATGGGCACGATTGCTTGATTTTAATCCATGAGAGAGGGAGGGATACTTGGAACTTGAATCTAATTACCATATGTGCACCATAAAAACACTTCTTACTTATCATTTTTAATCACCACCTTACACAATAAGTGGTAAGTGTTTTTTCAGTGCACATCTAGGAGCTCCTTGCTATTAGAGTGAAAAATAATGACGAATGAGTGAAAATGAATGTGAATGTGAGGGAGAGGGTGAACCAACAATGGATCGAGGAAAAAGAGATCGGGAGGAACTTGGGAGCATGACGAATTCTTGGAACTTGGATCCGATTACCAGTCGTGAACCGTAAAAACTCTGCATACTTATTATTTACAGTCACCACCTTACATGATAACTAGGTAGAGATTTTTTTGATGCACAACTGGGAGATCCATGCAATCTGAGTGAGAAATTATGATAAATGAGTGAAAATGAACGTGAAGGCGAGGGAGAGGGTGAACCAAAAATGGCAAGGCAAGATATATTTGGTGGAGAATCAGTGAGGTAGATTGATGGGGGCAGCAGATCACAAGTGATCATACCTTGATTTTAATATATCGTTCTAATTTCAAGATAACAATATTATATAAAATTTAAACTAAGACAAATATATTAATAAAAATTTTAAATTTAAAAAAAAAATTAAACAATGAAATGATTGTAGTTTTAATTTCTCTTCATTTTTGATTCTCGCTCAAATTTACCCAAGAGATGAAGGTAGAACGGTCCTTGTAGTTTTGCTTGGGTTATCGAATCCTCGGAGACCTAAAAAGAAACCTATAGACACATACATTCTACGGACTATTTTTGGATATGAAGTGGCCAACATGGGTTGATTTTATATGGGATCAAAGGATAACTAACAGATTTGAGTGAATTCAATTTAAAAGAACGAGTTTATCCTAGGTTATCGCTCGGGGTGGAATGGATGAATTACTTTTTTAATGATTTCAATTTCTTATAATTGAGATCGATTCATTTAACAAGATCAAAAGAAATCATCACTTACTGGTTTAATGCCTACACACCCTAATACTAATCACCTATACACTTGAAGGATCAATGTTTTGAGCACTCCAAGTTAGAGTTTCATATTAGCACTTTTAAATGTGTGACCTTAAATTCAATAAGGATGAAGATGTTTGAAAATCATCAAATAAAAATATCATTTAAAAGAAGTGATTAGACATTAATGGAGTGATAAATAACATCCAATCATGCCCCTTGCTACTCCCTTGGATCAACCCATAAAAGAGTTATCCCTCCATTGATGACATGTCTTCAACGGAAGCGGGAAGTAGACTTACAAGGGTGGAATTGAAGAAGTAAAAACAACAACAACAAAAGATCACTCCTCCGTTGTGTGATAAATATCACAAAGTATGGTGTTAATAAATTCACACCTTGAACCAAAGGTATCAACATGATAATTAGAAGAATAGAATAAGAGTAAATGAATAACATTTATTAAAAAACTAAGGTGAATTAAACAACTTACATGAGGAAGAAATGCGATTACAAACACAAAGCGGCAACATAACACTACAATGAAACCAAGCACCAAAGATTATCAACTCCTCCACCACCACTAACTTAAATAGGCATTTTGGAATCCTTGCGTCGAGCCTCCAACAGTCCAAGTCTCATCAATTAATTGTGGTAGGCCATAGGTGGGTGGAAATCTTGTGAAACTTAGACTTTTCCACATTTGACCCGAGGTGGCAGCCAGCTTTCATCCACCAAACAGACGTGTTTGTATGACCTTCTATATGGCCGAATCAGAGTGGTCCATAGAAGAAGAAAATGGAGCTCCGGATGTCTTCTAACCTTATGTAAACTTTGGGCCCATTTGGAGTTGTGTATTCCGATATATGATCATATTAGTGGGATGTATTTCTGGGCCGTAGAATCTGGCTCAGAATTGTATCTCTAACTTGGGGCGCCTTAATTACCACCATAGAGGCAGAATTAGCATTATATAATGAAGCGTGATTTGTTACTCAACATTTCTTATATCATCCCACAAAATTTGGGATTCATTGGGCATGTATGTTGGGCCCCACAGTCTCATAAGTGGGTTGGTGTCCAATCTACCTTCTCTAGAATTGCTTACATTCATCTCCAAATATCTCCATCATTGTTTATGAATCGTCCATTGATCCCTGAATGACAAATGTCCAAATTTAAGTTTAGATAATGTTCCCAAAATATAAAATTAAAATATTGATAATTACATTCCTTAGAATCAGATGACTCATTGGGCCTAAATTGGTATATATTAGGCATGAAGTGCACAAATGATGAGAATGGATGTTCATAATGAAAATGCACTAACTCAGACCCATAAGATTAAAAATGAACATTTAATACCATTAAAATGTAATTAAAAAATATGTTTTTATTGGATAATCACACCCCCAAACTAGAGATTTGCTAGTCCCGAGCAAATAATTCAATGATTTTATTTGAATTCCTTTCTTCAAACACATTATAACAAACAGTGCTCACAATGTAAACTGCACACAAATATACTTTTATAACCTATCAAGATAATTTAGAACAAGATGAATTTAAAATCAGATCCCAATCCCAAGCCCATTCCTTTGATCAAATCCATCATCATACTTCATCCAACTCAATTAGGCGTAATGATGTGTTGTGAATCACAATAGATATGGGGGTTCATTTTCATTCAAGGGGGAAATCATGGAAGCGCTAGGTGGAATCACATTTAATCCAAAAATGAGTATTCTTCATTCCTATTTTTTGGATTTTTTTTTGCAATATTGCTATAGTAATTGAGATTGCGGTTAATCAAATTAACCCATGTAGCAAGACTTTGTCGATGACTCCCATACTCAAAGGCCTTAGGGCACCAAGTGAAGCCCACATACTCAGGCATCGTCTCGAGTTAACTTAATCAAAAACAATGTCATATTGCCATAAATAGAGATAGATTGAAAAACTCAGGGCTAGACAACTCTGGAGTCACGATCCCCAAGTGCTGAAAGCCTCGCATTTTATCAATCCATTGCTCTACACACAAAAAAAAATTATTATTTTTTTGAATACTCATATTATTCATAATAATCAAACCAGCCTATGCTATTTATTATGGGACCCCAAAAATTCAAATTACTACCCCACAGTATAGAGGACGTGAATTGTGGCATTTTGATTTAATGGATGAAAATAAAAATGATGAAAATATTCATTGCACAACCAAACTTCCAAAATCAATGCTTTTAAACGTAATCATGAATTAAATTAAGAGTCAAGGAAATAAAAGTTATTTTCTATGTAGTTTTAATGTGATCAAAGATGTTATTATATGAATGATAAACGAATTTTACTTCGTTTTTTTATCATTGTTTTTTTAAAAAACATTTTGTTTCCACATCCCCCAACTTAGAATGAAACTGTCCCTAGTTTCGTAAAAATAAAATTTATAATGGGGTAGAGGAAAAAAAGGGGATTTCAATAAGGAAATTGAAATATGAGGATCATGTAATTAAGTCACCTGGTGGTTGAAGTTTGAAGTTCTTGCCGCTCAAATTTAGTCCTTTGATATTCATGTCGCTTACAATGTTCCCTAGTAGAAAAAGGAAAAACAAACAAACAAATCAAAATATATATATATATATATATATATATATAAGTAAAATATAAGTCTATATATAAAAATTATAGAATAATTAAGCACATTAAGCCGTAGGTTAGTGGTAAGTGTGCGCCCCTGTCTCCCTTCGGTCCTGGGTTCGAGTCCCCGCGGCTTTGCCAGTTGTGACGGGGTTTTCCCCACGGCCTATGGCGTGTCCCCTTTTTTAATCATTATATTATTTTTATTATTTTTATTATTTTTATATTAACCTATAAAATAATAAAAATACAAAAAAATAAACTGATGATACATTGTCTTATTTTTAAATTTCTGGGTAAGGTATTACTCAAGGATCACATCACGTGACACTGATGAATATGGTGCTCCCCTTTCAAACCCATCCATACTCATAATAGAAGTACAGGTAAAAAGTCTATTTTTTTATTTTTAAATATAAAAATGATTAATTAATCTTATTTGAAAATTAAATATGATTCAGAAAGATTAGAAACATAAAAACCACGGGTTTCCTCCAATGCAGCTCTTTGTTTAACGTCGTTAGCCCGACATTGATCCTAAATTTATCAATTTTTTCCTGGTTCATAGATTGGCTCAATTTACTCAACATCTATTTCCTGTTTATTGAATTATTCAATGAATTTTTTTAACCTTTGACCATTGACCTTGAAAATGTGACCACTAGTGGGATCTTGAATCTCTACTGCCCCATGGGGGTATACATGATGCACTATGAAAGGACCTGACCATCTAGACCTTAACTTTACCGGGTGTAAATGAAGTTTTGAACTATACAAGAGCACAAGTTTTCCCGGTTCAAAATGTTTGACCTTGATAATCCTAGATTGGTAGACTTGAACTTTAGCTTTATTGATCCTGGAATTTTCATAAGCCTCCATCCTTTGTTCCTCCAGTTCATTGAGATCTAATTTCCTTTTTTGTTCTGGCTAATGAGAGATCATAATCCATTTTCTTAATTGCCCAAAAGGCCTTATGTTCAATCTCCACTGGAAAATGGCATGCTTTAACATAAACCAACCTATATGGGGACATTCCTAAAATGGTTTTATATGCGGTTCTATAGGCCCAAAGAGCATATAAGAGTTTCCCAGACCAATCTTTCCTAGAGGGGTGACAATTTTTTTAAGAATTTGCTTAATCTCCCTATTTTCTAACTCATCTTGACCATTGTTTTGAGGATGGTATGCAGTGGACACTTTATGAGAAATACCATACTTAGACATGAGTGAAGAGAATGGGCGGATGAAGAAATGGGTTCCTCGATCACTGATTATAGCCCTAGGAATTCCAAATCTTGAAAATATGTTCTCTTTCAGAAATCGAATCACAACTTGATGATCATTGGACTTAGTGGGAATGGACTTAACCCATTTTGAGACGTAATCAACAGCTAAGAGTATGTAGAGGTATCCCCGAGAGTTTGGGAAGGGACCTATGAAATCAATTCCCCAACAGTCAAATATTTCAACCACTAAGATGGGAGTGAGTGGCGTTTGATTCCTTTTTGTGATGGACCCTACTTGTTGACACCTAGGACAGCTTTGACAAAATGTGTAAGAGTACCTTGAGAGGGTGGGCCAGAAGAGACCTCATTGAAGAATCTCAGCAGATGTTTTCTTAGAGGAAAAGTGACCTCCACATGCCTCACTATGACAGAATTTAAGGATGGAATCTTGTTCAGATTCTGGAACACACCTCTTAATGACGTGGTCAGGGCAGAACTTATAGAGGTATGGATCATCAAACACATAGTGTCTAACATAATAAAAGAATTTCCTTCGAGCTTGAGTCCCTAATAATTTTGGAATGACTCCTGTAACTAAGAAATTGGCTATGTCGGCATACCAAGGGCAGTCACTCATAGAGTATAGGTGTTCATCAGGAAACGAATCAGACAGAGAAAGGTGATTTGAGTTGTCTTTGATTTCCATCCTAGAGAGGTGATCATCTACAACATTTTCAACTCCCTTTTTATCCTTGATTGTGAGGTAAAATTCTTGTAAGAGAAGGACCCAACTAATCAGTCTAGCCTTAGCATCTTGTTTTTGGAAGAGGTATTTTAGTACAGAATGGTCAGTGAACACAGTGATGGGGGATCCTAAGAGGTAGGATCTAAACTTCTCTAAGGCAAACACAATAGCAAGTAACTTCTTTTCAGTGGTGGTGTAGTTGATTTGGGCATCATTTAAGGATTTTCTTGCATAAGCAATGACATAAGGATTTTTATCACAACATTGTCCTAACACAACTCCTACAACAAAGTCACTGGAATCACACATAAGTTCGAAAGGAAGGTTCCAATTTGGAGATTTCATAATGGGAGGAGAGTTGAGAGAGGATTTGAGGGTTGAGAATGAACCCTCACATATTTCTGTCCAAACAAATAGAGCATCCATTACTAGGAGAGCACAAAGGGGACGGGATATTGAACTAAATTCCTTGATGAATCTTCTATAGAAACCAGCATGTCCTAAGAAAGACCTCACTTCCTTGATAGTTTTGGGTGATGGAAGGTGACGAATGATGTCAACCTTGGCTTTATCAACTTCAATGCCCCTACCTGAGACCAGATGGCCTAAAACTAGTCCCTATTTAACCATAAAATGGCATTTTTCCCAGTTTAGGACTAGATTCTTTTCTTCACATCTTGACAAGACTCTCTCTACATTCCTCAGAAATCCCTCAAATATATCCCCAAACACAGAGAAGTCATCCATGAAGACCTCTAGAAAATCCCCTACCATGTCTGAGAAGATTCCTATCATGCACCGTTGGAAGGTTCCAGGGGCATTGCATAAACCAAAGGGCATGCGTTTGAAGGCAAAGGTACCGAAAGGACATGTGAATGTATTCTTCTCTTTATCCTCTAGGGAGACCTCAATTTGATTGTACCCCAAGTACCCATCTAAGAAACAGTAGAAGGCATGACTTGCCACTCTCTCAAGGACTTGGTCAATGAATGGTAAGGGGAAATGGTCCTTCTTGGTGAATGAGCTTACCTTCTTGTAGTCAATGCAGACCCTCCATCCACTACTCACCCTTGTTGGAAGAATCTCTCCATCCTCATTGGTTATCACTGTGATTCCGGCCTTTTTCGGAACCACTTGGATTGGGCTCACCCACTCACTCTCAGCTATGGGATATATGATACCAGCTTTTAACAATTTCAGAAGTTCCTTCCTTAATACCTCCATGAGATTAGGATTGAGTTGCCATTGAGGTTGACGACATGGCTTTGAATCAGATTCCAGAACAATTCTATGAGTCCCGATAACTGGGCTAATCCCAGGAATATCAGATAGGGTCCAACCAATGGCTTTATTATGTTTCCTAAGGACATCTAGAAGCATCCTCTCATGATTGGCTTCAATAGAAGAAGAAATTAAAATAGTATGTGTTTGATTGTCCCCTAGGAAATCATACTTGAGTGTAGTGAGAAGTTCCTTCAATTCAAGATCAGGTTAGCTCAGAATTTCAGCAGAATATTGGGACATTGGATCAAGTTCAATTTCTTTTTTTAGAGTTTCAGATAGGATTGATTACCCACATGTAGAAGTTTCAGCTACTAGATTGGCTTGATCAGATTTAGGGAAGGAAGTTGGAGTGGTCTCCATGAAAGTGGTTTCTTGAAAGGTTTCACTGATTTTTTGACCTAAGAATTCATCCTAAGAGAAATTTGAAATTGATTCAAGACAAGGAGATAAACTTCCTTTATGTGAACAAAGGAAATCAATCTCATCCTGAATTAAACATTCAGCAAACATTCCTTGATGTTCTATGGATTCATTATCAATGCTTCCTATCATGTTTACTTCATGAATGTCCTCGTCATCCCCTATTTGTGAGCTTGCATTATAGATGTTCAAGTCTAGACTCATGTTCCAAAAGGTGATGGTCATGTTCCCATTTCAGACTCGGATAACAGAGTTTATTGTTTCAAGAAAAGGACGGTCAAGGATGATTGGGGTTTGTTTTTTATTTCCTAAGTCTGGATGGTTGTCAAGGACAATGAAGTTAGCAGGGTAGATGAAGTTTTCAACCTTTACTAGAACGTCCATTAAAATCCCCTTTGGAACCCTAATGCTACGATCAGCAAGTTGAAGTGTGACAGCTGTGGGTTGGAGTTCATCTAGGCCTAACTTGTAGTACACATCATATGGGATGAGATTGACACTAGCACCTAGGTCACACAAGGCATTGACATCTTTGCTCTCTCTTAGTTCAATATTGATGTAAGGGCAACCCGGGTCTTTCAACATAGGAGGAATGGTCCCTTGAATGGTGGTACTCACATTAGCAGCCAAAAGGACTTCGTTTTTATGTGAAAATTTTCTTTTAAAAATACACAAGTCCTTAAGGTACATTGATTAGGTAGGTATGGATTGGATTGCATCAATAAGGGGAATGTTCAACTTGACTTGTGAAAAGATTTCCCTCAATGTTTCACTCAGTTCAGGCTTGGTTTTCCCCCTCATGTGTTGAAGAAATGGTACATGTTGTGGGGTTGTTTGTTGAAGAGTTGTTTCCTTGACATTGTTATCAGTTTCCTCAGTTTGATCTTGTGGTTCATTTGAATTTTCATCCAAGTTTGAATCTTTAGGTGGGTTCTGAATTAGTTGTTCAGGTTTCTCAATTTATTTCCCACTTCTTAAAACAATCATAGCCTTTAGTTGTTCATGAGTTGTTTGAGCACAACTTGACTCTCCCCTTGAAGTTGAGGATTGCACTGCCTGAGTAGGCATGGGTGCCTTTCCAGTTTTTATGGTTTGAAGTTATTGTTTTAGTGAAGATACCTCCGAGTTCATCCTCTCCATTTGTTTGCATAGTTGTTCTAGTAGGCTTTGTGGAACAGTTTGGGTGGGTGCTTGAGTAGGTTGGTTTATCCCAGGGGGATATTTTAGAGGTGGGATGGTTTGTTGAAATTGGACCGGTGGATGTTGGTATTGGATAGTTTGGGTTTGGAACTGGTTATGGGTTTTGTAGTTTTGATGTGGGTAAGGATTTTTTCCCTGTGGTTGGCTATGTTGTTGGTTATCTTTCCAGCAGAAGCCTGGGTGGTCGTTATACCTTGGGTTGAAGGTGTTTTGGTATTGAGGCTTTTGAAAGTTCAAAGAATTTACTTCCACTGGGGGTCCTCCTATGAGAACATCCTTGATGGATGGAATGGTTGGGAAGTTTTCTGTCTTATGGTCATGTTTGTCACAAATTGTGCAAACAAGGTCAACAGTTTGGATTTCATAGACTTTCCTAAGGTCTATCTCTTCAACCTTCCTAGAGAGTGATGAGAGTTTAGCCCTAAGGCTTTCCTCTTCTCTAAGTGTATGAATTACAGTAGTTATTTGTGGTTTTTCAGAATAAGGTGAAGTTCCCCATGTTTTGTTTTGTTCAGAAAGGATTTCTAGATACTCGTAATCATCATTTGGGGCTTTGTTTTTAAAGGTTTCATTACACATCATGTCAATGAATTGTTTGTTCCCCGGACCCAACCCTTCATAGAAAATTCTCACTTGTTCAGGAATAGAGAAACCATGGTGTTGAACCATGTTTATAGTTCCTTTGAACCTTTCCCATGTTTCATAGAATGACTCTCCCTCTTTTTCAAAAAAGTTTTGGATGCTCTTTTTAAGTGCAATTGTTTTGTGGTGGGGAAAGTATTTTTTGTAGAATTATCTTTGTAGTTGGTCCCAAGAGTTGATGGGTGATGGTATCAAATTGTTTAGCCAATTTTTAGATCGATCATTTAAAGAAAAAGTAAATAGCCTCATCTTAGCTGATTCCAGTTGATGTGGGGGACACATGGTTTCTACAATGTCATTGAACTCTTTAATGTGCAGGTATCGCATCTCGGAATCCATTCCATGGAATGTGGAAAGGTGGTTTAGGACATGGGGTTTAAAGATGTAGTTGGAATCTCCTAGGTAATTGTGTCTAATGCATGAGGGGGAATTGGTCTAGGAAGGTGTGAGGTAGTCATTCATGGTTTGATCAATTCCATTCCCCAAGTTTGGGGCTGCCTCATTTGGGTTTCCATTTTGGTTCCCACCCGGGTTTATGAGTTGGTTTCTTTGAAGACCTTCTATTGAAATTGGCTCAATTTTGGACTATAGAGTATTAGGAATACTAGGATCTAATGGAATGAGTTCCCTTGGTGTACTTGACTCCCCAACCCCAGGACTATCCACCCTAACAAGATGGTTTGATTGATCGCGGGTGTAGGCGGACATGCGCCAAAAGAAAAAAAAACAAGAAAAGGACAAGATAAGAGAATTTGGATGAGAAAAGAAGAAATGGGGGAGAATAGAATGGGTGTTTAGATGACTTACTTGGGTCCCCAGCAACGGCGCCAAAATTTGATTCTCGCTCAAATTTACCCAAGAGATGAAGGTAGAACGGTCCTTGTAGTTTATCTTGGGTTATCGAATCCTCGGAGACCTAAGAAGAAACCTATAGACACGTACATTCTATGGACTGTTTTTGTCTATGAAGTGGCCAACTTGGGTTGATTTTATATGGTTTTAAAGTATAACTAACAGATTTAAGTGAATTCAATTTAAAAGAATGATTTGATCCTAGGTTATCACTCGTGGTGGATTGGATGAATTACTTTTTTAATGATTTCAATTTCTTATAATTGAGATGGATTAATTTAAGAAGATCAAACGAAATCATCACATACTGGTTTAATTCCTACACACCCTAACACTAATCACCTATACACTTGAAGGATCAATGCTTTGAGCACTCCAAGGTAGAGGTTCGTATTAGCACTTTGAAATGTGTGACCTTAAATTCAATAAGGATGAAGTTGTTTTAAAATCATCAAATAAAAATCTCATTTAAAAGAAGTGATTAGCCATTAATGGAGTGATAAATAACATCCAATACAGCCCCTTGCTACTCCCTTGTATCAACCCATAAAATAGTTATCCCTCCATTGATGACATGTCTTCAACGGAAGCGGGAAGTAGACTTACAAGGGTGGAATTGAAGAAGTAAAAACAACAACAACAAAAGATCACTCCTCCGTTGTGTGATAAATATCACAAATTATGGTGTGAATAAATTCATAACTTGAACCAATGGTATCAATGTGATAAGTAGAAGAACATAATAAGAGTAAATGAAGAACTTTTATTAAGAAACTAAGGTGAATTAAACAACTTACATGAGGAAGAAATTCGATTACAAACACAAAGCGGCAACATAACACTACAATGAAACCAAACACCAAATATTATCAACTCCTCCACCACCAATGCCTTAAATAGTCATTTTGGAAGCCTTGGGTCGAGCCTCCAACAGTACAAGTCTCCTCAATTAATTGTGGTAGACCATAGGTGGGTGGAAAGCTTGTGGAACTTAGACTTTTCCATATTTGACCCGAGGTGGCAGCCAGCTTTCATCCACCGAATAGACGCGTTTGTATGACCTTCTAGATGGCCGAATCAGAGTGGTCCATAGAAAACGTAAATGAATCACTGGATGTCTTCTAACCGCCTGTAAAATTGGGGCCCATTTGGAGTTGTTGATTCCATGATATGATCAAATTAGTGGGCTGTTTTTCTGGGCCGTAGAATCTGACCCAGAATTGTATCTCTAACTTGGGGCGCCTTAATGACCACCATAGAGGCATAATTAGAATTATCTAATGAAGAGTGATTTGTTCCTAAACATTGATTCTATCATACCACAACATTTGGGATTCATTGGGCCTGTATTTTGGGCCCCACAGTCTCATAAATGGGCTGGTGTCCAATCTGCCTTCTATAGAATTGCTACCATTCATCTCCAAATATCTTCATCATCGTTTATGAATCATCCATTGAACCCTGAATGAAAAATGTCCACATTTAAGTGTAGATAATGTTCCCAAAATTCCAAATTAAAATATTGATAATTACATTCTTTAGAGTCAGATGACTCATTGGGCCTAAATTGGTGTATATTACGCATGAAGTGCACAAATGATGAGAATGGATGTTCATAATGAAAATGCATTAAATCAGGCCCATAAGATCAAAAATGAACATTTAATACCATTAAAATGTAATTAAATAATATGTTTTTATTGGATAATCAATTTTATTTCGATGTGAAATTTAATAAAAGAAAAAAATGATTATTATTTCTAAATATATTTTTTATAGCAATTTTTAAAAGAAAAGAAATGAAATGTTTTGGAAATATGAAAAAATAACCCTTATTAAAAATATAATTTTCCAATACTCAATTATTCCAAATAAAAAAAATATTATATTTTAATTTAAAAAAATATTGGGGTCGAAACCTCTTTTTATTAGGAAAACAAAGACCTCTTTATATCTGGGTAGAGGGATACTCATTACATAGCTCGTAAGCCCAATACCAAGTGGCACATGAACATGGCCTCAAGGCCCAGTGCACCGCCATACCTGCATCATCATGTCCATATCACCAAACATGCGTCATCACTTGCCCGAATCATGCTTATGTCACTGCATTCCCACATCATGTCTGCATCACCGCTTGCATCGTAAATCCCCAATGGGGCTTGTCAGGATTCAAACTCTAATCTTTTAGATACAGGATTACGAGGTTTACCACTCAGGCGCCACAACTGCATTATAATTTTAAATTGTTTCTTTGATTTTTAAATATGTGTGTGTGTGTGTCTTAAAAAAATATTTATAAAATTATAAATATAAATATTTATAAATATCTGTATATAATTATATAAATTTATATAAATTTATTTATTTAATTATTTATTTATATATTTATAATTATATAAATATGTGTTAATAAATATATATATTTACAAAATAAATTTATAATTATATATATATTAATATATTTAATATATATTTAAAAATATATTTTTTTTATTTTTTGTTTAAAAAATTTATTAGAGCCGCCAAGAGAGGCTCCAAACACACTATAAAGATGTGGCCTAGGGACTCGACCCCACGACCACCGCCCCAAATCCCTAACCCCCTTGCCACCATAGCCGCCTACGTGGGGCATATAATTGTTTGTTATTATTATTTACATATTAAGTTGAACAAAATATGTATATACACATAATCAAAATTATTTATATAGAAATTTATTTATAATCAAAATTATTTACACACAATTAATCAAAATTATTTATATACACATAATCAAAATTATCATTTCAAAGTAATTAAAATTATTTATAAATTATTTATATAATTTATTAATTCAAAATTATTAATTCAAGACAATCAAAAATATAAATTCAAAATTATTAATTCAATAAAATATTAATTCAAAAAAATATTAATTCAAAATTATTTATAAATTATTTATATAAATTATTAATTCGATTAGCTGTGACGAGATATGGGGGGATGGGAATCAGATCAAGTGTGTAGACAATTCATCCACGAATTGCGAATGTCATTATGAACCACGGATAAATAAAACCCCCACTTACCCTCCAAATAAGGATATGAAACGAGTACAAGTCACACATAGGACACTGATGATCGCTCAACCAACACACCCCAAACAACCTTGAACGAACCACCGCACATGACCAAGATGGGATCTAGAACGCGAGATCAAGTAACAAGAGTAGAGGGAGAACTTACTGATGGATTCAACAGGGAGTCATAGTCATAGAAAACCCCCATGGAGAATCGAACACCACCTCCATTATACCCCAAACCATCGTGAAGTCAGTCGAGAAGGGCCATAACTAGAGTCAAACATGGCAGATCAAACAGTAAGGGAAACAAAGAATCACGAATGAAGCTCCAACATCATGAAACTAAAGATCTAAAACAAGGTAGAGGAGTGAGGGGGTAAAGGCCTATATGTAATACCGTAGCGTGTGTTCTACGCAATATCGAGTTCTAACACACACCACAACCATTCAAAGTAGCAGTTATGAATACTAATACCTACTTTTTGAAATTTTATAAATTTTATCTTTCAAAATGGACTTCATTTTTGGATTCGGAATATTGAATTTAGCCTAAGGTAAAATTTTGAAACTTTTCAGATAACTTTTATATTTTGATGAATAGTGAAAATTACTAAATTTTAATTAAAAATAACTTTTTTAATCAAAATAATTAATAGTGATAAATTATTATATTGAGTAGTTTTACAGTATAATTATAATATAATTTTACCATTTTATCCAATGGTGGTCATTATAATTAACTTCACTTTGAAATTGGACATAAACAACTGTCAATCTTTTGATTGATATTGTTTCTTAAAGACACGCTATTTGTTTTGACAACGAGAATTAATTATAAAATTAATTAATTCAACTTATATGTTTGGAATTTTTTAAAATAGACACCATTTTTGAATTCAGAATATCAATTATAGCTTAGGGTGAATTTTTGGTATTTTTTCAGAAAAACTTCAATTTTTGATGAATAGTGAAACCACTAAGTGGTAGTTTAAAAACTAATTTTTCATGTAAATGAAACATTACCACTTCTGTGATTTGATTTTCAAAAATCCGACATACATGGTTTTCATTAGGAAGTAAAATTTGGTACAATGGGATTAAAATAATTTTTTGGTGAATAGTAACTTTTAAGTTTAATTAATCGCGATTAAAGGTAATTAGTGAAATTTAAGGTAAAAATGATATTTTAAAAATATGAAAATATCTTGAAACTTGTCCTACACTTATTGGATGAGTCATGTCCGACCAAGACAATCCATGGGTCAACTTGGGGACCCCATGGAGTCACTTGGGTAAGAAAATGACATTAATAACTTTTTATTTAAAGTAAAAATAAAATTGTCACAAACATGTGTTGTTTTACTAAAATGATTATTACATGGGGTTATATAAGTTAACATTTAGACTATAAATATTAATTGGAATGATAAAAATATTTCCTACATCATGATATTTTTTTTATAATTTTTAGACATTAAATAAATTAAATTTTTTATGACACCATGATGATGCAGCGATTACCTCATTAATTAACGATTTAAATAAAATGAAAAGATAATGTAACATCTAAGACATAAACATGTCAAAAACCTATTTGATGAGTATATTTCTAACCCTTATCACTTTATCTTCAAAATATATAATTTTAGGACCTTTGAAATCCGAAAATCATTTCATAATAGTGTAACATTTCATGAGTTTCCAAGAGTGCCCCTCCTCTCCTCTTATAAAAGGCCCCCACCACTACCACCTTATTCACACCTTCAAATCCATTTGTCTCGGCCAAACTCTACCCAAATACTCTCTCAACTTCCCTCTCTTACTCCAAGAAGCCTCACTTTGGGCAGAATTCTTCCCAAGGAATCTTTTTGCTCAAATCAAAAAAGAGTTACCCGTTTTTTAAGGTAATGTCTCCTCTTATGTTATTTTGTTTTATTTTGGTTCTCCAACCCCTTAAACTCTTTTTATTACTTTATTTTGTAACAACAACAGTACCTTCTATATACTAGGATGTTTTCATGAGAAGGATTTTATTTACACTTACACACACCTCCATCTAATGGTTAAAGAACATACTATTTTTGTGGGTGGCAAAATACTACCTCATGAAATGATGATTGTTCAATATTCTTTTAACACCTCTAATGGTGGCCATTAAGATGAAACTATTTCTATATATGATATATATCATATTTATGTTTTTCTTATGCTTCTGTATTTCTCATTTATGGTATACCTTTATGATTTCCATTATGGATAAATGCGATAATTTCATTTTAGGAAGTGCGGACTACCGCCCCCTCAAAGTGATTTGAATCGTTAATGCCATATGAGGGACGTATAAAGGATGGATTAAATGATATTATATATGATTTTATACTATAATTATAATACACCTTTATATCATTATTATTTCATTCAATTAAATATGAAATAGAAATGAAAGTAGCGTTCATGCGTACGTACGGCTTACCGTCTCCATGAACGGTGCATTTCATTTCTTAGCTCTAAATGTTACGTAATATTATGAATGAATGTATATACTGAATATATATGATATATATTATATCTGCATCATGAATATAATTCTGTATATAATTAATATTTTACCACATGAACAACTTGTAATTATAAGAAGTTTATTTTTGACTCAAGTACCAAAGATCGACAAAACGACCGTCATTAACATAAATAATTACATAATGATCATAACATGGTAATAAGTGATATTAAAGGAATAATAAACTTGAAAAAGTTTCTTAAGCAATTATAAATTAACTCTAGTTTATTATTCAGGAGGTTAAATAATGGTCGAGTCAAGTCGGACACGAGGTAAGGGAACTTCTTAACCCAATTTCCGTTCTTTGGGTTAATCTCCTACTTTCAAATTATGTCACGATATTATTATGTCCTATCTTATATTTGTACTTTATCTATGTGTACTTATAGTGAATACACTTAATAGATCTATTTTATTTAAAAAAGGATCCTTTTAAGGGACTTCGTCTCAATCACCTTTCATTGAGGCATATTTGGTTTTATACACAACTTTCCTTTATACGGTGTATAAACCCTTTTGACTTTTACTTTTATTCAAAAGGAATATTTTTATACGAATCGTTTTTACTAAACGACAAAAGGGGTGTTTTTTTTACATATGCGGCGACAAAGACTTCTCCACCGCCGTGACCATTATTTGATTTTCGGCTTCCTCTACAAGCCATAACTTTTTTTAAAATGAAAAATAAATACAAAGTTTTAATTTTATTTTATTTTGGTATTGAAAATGGTTTTGAAAGTGTTTTTTATATCAATGTGTTGTATTGATATCTTTTGATTGAAATATGTAAATGTTATGTTTCCTTTATGCATGTTTTATGTGATACGATTATGTTATAGATTATGATGTGTTTAAACCTGTTCATATGAGGAATGAGTTGGACTTAATAAGTGACGAGTGAAGCCCGCTATAGCTCCTCGATGCATCGGTAGGTCTCATGAGAAAAACTAGTGTCTTGGCATGAGGCCTTGACAAAATCTTATTTGTAGTCTCGACACGAGGCCTTGGCTACGTTGTTATGATAGTCTGGCATTATGCATTTCATCATTATGTAAGTGGTTATTGATATTGCCTATGATAATTCGACTAATATAATATCCATGTGAATAAGTAAATGGCATTATTTCATTTTATTTTTACCATATTATGCTGAAGTTCAAGTTTAAAAGGCTATTGTTTTAGTTATACATTGCCTTAAATGTTAATGTTTATTTATGAAATATTCCTCTATATTGTTATCCTTACTGAGAATCTGAGCTCACCCCTTTCAATGTTTTAATTTTTCCAGGATGTGAAGAAGTATTTTATGAATGACCTGCAGGGATAGAGTTAAGGGGATATGAGTGTGGAAAATGGATACTATGTTATTGTAGTTTTTCACTTTATGATGTAATGTAACATTTATGAATGTATCTACTGTGTCCAAGGCTAATAAACTAATCGGTCTTTCGAGACTTGATCTTTTGTGATCATGCCAATGTTGCGTAGTAATGCACCGACTCTGGGTAACTGGGGTCGGGGCATTACAGTTGGTATCAGAGGTAGTTTAGTACTATCCTTGAAAGCTATATTTAGATAAACTCTGATTAGAGCACATATACATAAGATAAAATTTGAGGATTAGTTTAGAAGAACTTCATAGAATTTTTTTATTATAGAGATTTTTTGAGTTTTCCGAGCAATACATCCTTTTCTGGATAGGAGCAGGTAGAGGTGGCTCTGGCATAGATGTACCTAGGGGTAAAACCCAAAAACACCGCTTTGAGCTAGACTCGAACGGGAACTGGTGCACGACAATGGTCCTTGCTGCACTCTTGGTTACGACACTCCCGGGGGATATACTGAGGATAATTCTCATTTTATTTACAAACCATTATGAAGGGTTTATGAGTATATACTTCCTCAAAGAAATTTTTTTATGATTATAGTTCAATTTATGTTAAGTGTTTTACAAGTATGGAATTATGTATTTTAATTTATAAACTAATCTAGTATATACCATTGTTTAGAAATGGAGCCTAGTGGGAGGAATGGAAACTTTATCAATGCACGCACTCCGTGTAGGGATTTCCCTCCTACTCAAGATAATTATTGTGGAGCTGGAGATACAACTGGTGCTGATCAACTTATTACCATACTAGGAAAACTCACTCAGGTTATGAATAATAACCTTACTCGTATGGAGCACCCTGATCCGCAATGTGGAGGATCAATGTTAGACCACTTCATGAGGAAAAAACCACCAACATTTAAGGGGGGTACAAATCCATTATTAGCTGAGCAATGGATAAACTCCTTAGAGAAAATATTCCATGCCTTGGGGAGTAGCGAAAGGGAGAAGGTTGTCATGGCAGTTTACCGCCTCACTGGAGATGTTGATCAATGGTGGTCATTGATTCAAAACACAAAGGAAGATTATGAATTATAAAGTATGGAATGGAGGGAGTTTAAGGAAATTTTCTTAGAAAAATACTTTCCACGTGACCATCGAGCAGATATGGAAAGGCAATTTCTGAGTCTGAGGCAGAAGGATGATGAGAATGTCGCAAAGTATGAGGCTAACTTTACAAGGAGAGCGAGGCATGCTGCAGATTATATATGTAACACAAGAAGTAAGAATGATCTTTTATTTGATGGGTTAAAACCATTTCTCCATCAAGCATTAGTCTCACAAACCTTCTCGTCGTACGAAGATATTGTCTCGTGTGCTATCAAGACGGAAAAGGAATTGTCTAAGTCTTATGACTTTAAAGAAAAGCAAGAACAGAAGAGATCTTCTGATCAATCTGGAAATGGAAATAAGGGGAAGAAGGGAAAATTTGAATATCAGTACTGTAGTAAATGTGGGAAGAAAGACCCTGGTATTTGCTTGAAGGGAATGGGAGTCTGTTACAAGTGTAGTGAAAAAGGTCATCAAGCTCATGATTGCAAGGGAAATAATGTTGTTGTCATTGTGGAATGCTACAATTGTAGGGAAATGGGGAATTATGCAAATGAATATCCTAAGAGTCGGGGAAAATTACCTCAGAAGAGGCCAAGGGATCAAGGCCAAGCTTATACTATCACTACTGCTGAGGTTGAAGCTCTGAAAGACGTGGTGGCAGGTAACTTAATGGTTTCCTCATGTTTAGTAAATGCATTATTTGATTTTAGATCATTGAATTGTTTCATATCTTCCTAGTTTTCTAAGAAAATTAGATATTTCCAATTTGATTTAACAAGATAATTGTCAGTAAAAACTCCTAAGGGAAGTATCATTGCAACAAAGTTTTGTGAATCAGTCCCCATTAGAGCACATAAATGTTCTTTATCCGCTGATCTCATTGCCATACCTATGATTTAGTTTGATATAATCCTCGGTATGGATTGGATTTCGAACTATGATTCAAAAATTTACTGTAAGAAGAAAGAGGTTGCGATTTTTGATGATGATGATAAGGAACACCTTATTCTTAGAGTAGAATCGTCACCACTTAATTCATATTTAGATCCACCCTCAGTAGCTCAACTAAATTCAGTTATTGGGGAGGAAGAGAATGAAATGACTAAGGGCAAGGAAAGGAATGTTCAAATTGAGGATGTACCTACTGTGAAAGAATATGTAGATGTGTTTCTGGAAGATTTACCTGGACATCCTCCAGAACGAGAAGTTGAGTTTTCCATTGATTTAATTCCTGGATCAAGGCCTATATTGAAGACCCCTTATAGAATGGCCACCATGGAATTAGTTGAACTAAAGAAACAAATAGAGGAATTGAGTAATAAGGGATTCATTCGCCCTAGTGTTTCTCTATGGGGAGCCCCTTTCCTTTTTGTTAAGAAGAAAGATGGATCTATGAGGTTGTGCGTTGACTACAGGGAGATAAATCCTATAACAATAAAGAACAAGTATCCCCTACCTCGCATTGATGATTTATTTGACCAACTGCATGGAGCTCAATACTTTTCAAAGATTGACCTTCGATCTGGATACCATCAGTTGTGTGTGAAGAAGGACGACATTCCGAAGATAGCATTTCGAACAAGGTACGAGCATTACGAGTTTACAGTAATGCCTTTTGGATTGACTAATGCACCCTTTGTATTCATGGATCTAATGAATAGAGTTTTCAAGGAATATCTTGATGATTTTGTGGTGGTATTTATTTATGATATCTTGGTATACTCCAAAAGCTACGAATATCATGAAAATCACTTGCGCATTATCTTAAAGACTCTTAGAAGGCATAAAATATATGGGAAGTTTAGAAAGTGTGAGTTCTGGCTTCAGGAGACTTCTTTTCTTGGCCATATTGTCTCTAATGATGGAATTTCCATTGATCCTTCTAAGACCAAGGCAATCCATGAATGGCAAGCACCGACGAGTATAACTGTGGTATGTAGCTTTATTGGTTTGGTCGGTTATTATTGACATTTTGTCCAGAATTTTGCCCGATTGGCTAACCCATTAACAAAGCTCACACGTAAAGGGGTTAAATATGTCTGGACAAAAGAGTGTGAAGAATATTTTGAAGAATTGAATAAAAGATTAGTCAATGCTCCTATATTGACTCTACCATCAGGGAATTATGGGTTCGTTATTTATAGTGATGCATAAATGAATGGACTTGGTTGTGTCTTTATGCAGAATGATATGGTTATTGCCTATGCATCACGACTGCTAAAAATTCATGAGCAGAACTATCCTACTCGTGATCTCGAGTTAGCTACTGTAATATTTTCCTTTAAGATATGGAGGCATTATCTCTATGGTGAAAAATGTGAGATATATACCGATCACAAGAGCTTGAAATATATTTTCTCACAAAAAGAACTCAACATGAGGCAAAGGTGATGGCTTGAACTACTCTAGGATTATGATTGCACGATACACTACCACCCGGGGAAGGAAAATAAGGTTGCAGATGCTTTGAGTAGAAAATATGATGGAGTTTTGAACATGATGAGAGTTGAAATGGATCCTATTTTCATGGATCTAGTAAAGATGGATATGGGAATCACCATGGAGGGTGAAACATCAAAACGTTTTCAAATGGTTGCCAAACCATCTTTACTAGAAAGGATAAATTGTTCTCATGCTGATGATGAAGAGTTGAAAAAGAAGATTAATGCTATTAATGATGGGCGATTGAGTGACTTTGTGTATGAAGATGGAATTTTGACATTTGGGAGGAGACTTTGTGTTCCCAATATACCTGATTTAAAGAGGGAATTGTTGGATGATTCTAATAGTTCCAATTTCTCTATAGACCCTGGGAGCACCAAAATGTATAGAGATTTAAAGGGACATTTTTTGTGGGACAACATGAAGAGGGAGATTTCTGATTTTGTGTCAAGATGTATGGTTTGTCAACAAGTGAAAGCTAAAAGGCAACTGCCTAGTGGAGTATTGCAACCTCTTCCCATACCTGAGTGAAAATGGGATAATATTACGATGGACTTTGTCATGGGAATACCAAAGACTCCTAGAAGGAATGACGCAATATGGGTCATTGTTGATCATCTCACGAAGTCAACACATTTTCTTTCTATAAGAGAAGATCTACCACTTGAACTTCTAGCAAGACTATATATTAATGAAGTTGTGAGACTTCATGGAGTACCCCTATCGATTGTCTCGGATCGTGATCCCCATTTTACATCAAGATTCTGGAAATTTCTTCAGAAGGCCTTGGATACTAAACATCGTCTGAGCACTGCTTACCACCCTCAAACAGATGGACAATCAGAACTAATTATTCAAACCTTAGAAGACATGTTGAGATCATTCTCACTTGACTTTCAGGGTATGTGGGATCAATATTTACCTCTGGTAGAATTTTCTTATAACAATAGCTTCCATTCAAGTATTCAGATGGCACCATATGAAGCGTTATATGGAAAGAGATGTTGAACACCAACCTGTTGGGATGACGTTGGTGAAAGAAAACTTGTAGGCCCAGAACTGGTGGAGGAAACGATGGGAAAGGTGAAGGTAATCAAAAACCACATCAAAGCAGCTCAAAGTAGGCAGAAGAGCTATGCTGACAACCGAAGGAAGGAGTTGGAATTTCAGGTAGGAGATCATGTTTTCTTGAAGGTATCTCCATGGAAGGGAGTTATACGTTTCGGTAAGAAGGGAAAATTGAGTCCCAGGTTCATCGGACCCTTTGAAATTCTAGAACGACTTGGGGTTGTAGCTTACCGTTTGGCAATTCCACCAAGTCTCTCCAAAGTTCACGATGTATTCCACGTATCACTGTTGAGAAAATACATACCTGACCCAACGCATGTACTCACCAATGAGGAATTAGAACTGGAACCCGATCTGTCTTATTGCGAAGAGCCCGTCAGGATTCTTGATACAAGAGAACAAGTGTTGAGAAACCGAACGACTCGTCTGGTAAATATTCTATGGAGAAACCATAAGATGTAGGAGGCAACGTGTGAACCCGAGGAACTTATGATGAAGAATCACCCGAGTCTTTTTATACAGTGATATTATATGAAATTTCGAGGATGAAATTATTTGAAGGAGGGGAGAATGTAACACCCCAAGCTTCCATGGTACGCTTCTCTTTGAATAATACAGTAGCGTGTGTTGTACGCAACATCGAGTTCTAACACACACCACAACCATTCAAAGTAGCCGTTATGAATAGTAATACCTACTTTTTAAAAATTTATAAATTTTATCTTTCAAAATGGGCTTCATTTTTGGATTCAGAATATCAAATTTATCCTAGGGTAAAATTTTGGAACTTTTCAGATAACTTTTATATTTTGATGAATAGTGAAAATTACTAAATTTTAATTAGAAACAATTTTTTTAATCAAAATAATTAATAGTGATAAATTATTATATTGAGTGGTTTTAAAGTATAATTATAATATAATTTTACCATTTTATCCAATGGTGGTCATTAGAATTAACTTCACTTTGAAATTGGACATAAACAATTGTCAATCTTTTGATTGATATTGTTTCTTAAAAACACGCTAATTGTTCTGACAATGAGAATTAATTATAAAATTAATTAATGAAACTTATATGTTTTTAATTTTGTAAAATAGACACCATTTTTGAATTCATAATATCAATTATGGCTTAGGGTGAATTTTTGGTATTTTTCTAAAAAACTTCAATTTTTGAGGAATAGTGAAACCACTAAGTGGTAGTTTAAAAACTAATTTTTCGTGTAAATGAAACACAACCACTTCTGTGATTTGATTTTCAAAAATCCGACATACATGGTTGTCATTAGGAAGTAAAATTTTGTACAATGGGATTAAAATAAATTTTGGTGAATAATAACTTTTAAGTTTAATTAATCGCAATTAAAGGTAATTAGTGAAATTTAAGGTAAAAATTATATTATAAAAATATGAAAATATCTTGACACTTGTCCTACACTTATTGGATGAGTCATGGGAGACCAAGACAATCCATGGGTCAACTTGGGGACCCCATGGATCCACTTGGGTAAGAAAATGACACTAATAACTTTTTATTTAAAGTAAAAATAAAATTGTCACAAACATGTGTTGTTTTAATAAAACCATTATTACATGTGGTTATATAAGTTAAAATTATAAATATAAATATTCAATTGAAATCTAAAAAGATTTCCTACATCATGATTTTTTTTAATTTTTAGACATTAAATAAATTAAATATTTTATGACCCCATGATGATGCAGCGATTACCTCATTAATTAACGATTTAAATAAAATGAAATGATAATGTAAACTCTAAGACTTACACATGTCAAAAACCTATTGGATGAATATATTTCGAACCCTTATCACCTTATATTCTAAATATATAATTGTGGGACCTTTGAAATCCAAAAATCATTTCATAATAGTGTAACATTTCATGAGTTTCCAAGAGTGCCCCTCCTCTCCTCTTATAAAAGGTCCCCACCACTACCACCTTATTCACACCATCAAAGCCATTTGGCTCAGCCAACCTCTGCCAAAATACTCTCTCAACATCCCTATATTACTCCAAGGAGCATCACATTGGGCAGAATTCTTCCCAAGGAATCTTTTGGCGCAAATCAAAAAAGAGTTACCCGCTTTTAAGGTAATGTCTTCTCTTATGTTATTTTGTTTTATTTTGCTTCTCCAACCACTTAAACTCTTTTTATTCCTTTATTTTGTAAAAACATAAGTATATTCAATAGACTAGGATTTTTTTATGAGAATTATTTGATTTACACTTACACACACCTCCGTCTAATGGTTAAAGAACATACTATTTCTGTGGGTGGCGAAATACTACCTCACGAAATGATGATTGTTAAATATTCTTTTAACACCTCTTATGGTGGATATTAAGATGAAAATATTTCTATATATGATATATATTATGTTTATGTTTTCTTTATGCTTCTTTATTTCTCATTTATGGTATACCTTTATGATTTTCATTATGGGTAAACGCGATAATTTCATTTTAGGAAGTGCGGACTACCGTCCCCTCAAAGTGATTTGAATTGTTAATGCCATATGTGGGACGTATAAAGGATGGAGTAAATGATATTATATATTATATTATACTTGAATTATAATACACCTTTATATCATTATGATTTCATTCAATTAAATACGAAATAGAAATGAAAGCAGCGTTCATGCGTACGTATGGCTTACCGTCTCCATGAACGGTGCATTTCATTTTTAACCTCTAAATGTTACGTAATATTATTAATGAATGTGTGTACTAGATATATATGATATATATGATATCTAAATCATGAATATAATTCTGGATATAATGGATATTTTACCACATGAACAACTTGTAATTATAAGAAGTTTATTTTTGACTCATGTACCAAAGATCGACAAAACGACCGTTATTAACATAAATAATTACATAATGTCCATAACATGGTATTAAGTGATATTAAAGGAATAATAAACTTGAAAAAGGTTTTTAAGTGATTATAAATTATATCTATTTTATTATTCATGAGGTTAAAGAACGGTCGAGTCAAGTCGGACCTGAGGTAAGGGAACTTCTTAACCCAATTTCCGTTCTTTGGGTTAATATCCTACTTTCAAATTATTTCATGATATTATTATGTCATATCATGTATTTTTACTTTATTTATGTGTACTTATATTGAATACACTTAATAGATATATTTTATTTAGAAAATGATCTTTGTAAGGGACTTCATCTCAATCTCCTTTCATTGAGACATATTTAGTTTTATACACAACTTTCCTTTATACAGTGTATAAACCCCTTTGACTTTTACTTTTATCCAAAAGGAATCTTTTTATATGAATCGTTTTTACTAAACGACAAAAAAAAAAGTTTTTTTGTACATATGCGGCGACAACGACTTCTCCGCCGTTGTGACCATTATTTGATTTTCGGCTTCCACTACAAGCCATAACTTTTTTTTAAATGAAAAATAAATAAAAAGTTTTAATTTTCTTTTATTTTGGTCTTAAAAATGGTTTTGAAAGTGTTTTTTATATCAATGTGTTGTATTGATATCTTGTGATTGAAATGTGGAAATGTTATGTTTCCTTTATGCATGTTTTATGTGATACGATTATGTTATGGATTATGATATGTTTAAACATTTTCACATGAGGAATGCATTTGACTTAATAAGTGACGGGTGGAGCCCGCTATATCTCTTCGATGCATCGGTAGGTCTCATGAGACAAACTAGTGTCTTGGCATGAGGCCTTGACAAAATCTTATTTTTAGTCTTGGCACGAGGCCTTGGCTACATGGTTATGATAGTCTGGAGTTATGTATTCCATTATTATGAAAGTGGTTATTGATATTGCATGTGATTATTCGACTAGTAGAATATCCATGTGAATAAGTAAATGGCATTATTTCATCTTATTTTTTCCATATTATGGTGAAGTTCAAGTTTAAAAGGCTTTTGTTTTAGTTATACATTGCCTTAAATGTTAATGTTTATTTATGAAAGCTTCCGCTATATTGTTATCCTTACAGAGCATCTGATCTCACCCCTTTCAGTGTTTTAATTTTTCCAAGATGTGATGAAGTATTTTAGGAATGACCTGCAGAGATAGTCTGAAAGAGATATGAGTGCGGAAAATGAAAACTATGTTATTTTGGTTTTTCACTTTATGATGTAATGTAACATTTATGAATGTATCTAGTGTTTCCAAGGCTACTAAAATAATCGGTCTTTAGAGACTTGATCTTTTGTGATCATGACAATGTTACATAATAATGCACCGACTCTGGGTAACTGGGGTCGGAGCGTTACAAGTGTTGTCGGTTGGTGATAAAGGTAGTCGGAAACGGAAGATCTTTGGTGTGAAGAAGCACCAGTGTGGGATGGTGATGAAGGCGATTAGATAAAAACAATGATAGATCTCTGGTGTGGAAAAAAGGGGGTTGCACATAAGAAATGGTGATAGTAAAGAAAACTTGGATACAGGGCAACGGAACACGGCTAATGAAGGTAGGACGAGTGTTGGGAAACTGGTGTTCGTTTACAGGAAAATCAAAAGACAAACAATGGTGTCGACATCATCAAAGCATTGACGCTACCCCGAACAGTATTTCTTCGTCGGGCTTCAAGAGGGTGTTATGTAGTTACCATCAATCGCTACTAGACTTTGAGGGGCAGACTATTGCAATGGAGGGTCTTCTCGATTATGATGAGGGAACTTTTCCCTGATAGTGGAGGGTGGTCATGATGGGGGTTACAATGTGAAGGGTTTGTTGTGATGGGAATCAGGGATTAAAGGTGATCATTGTGGGTCATTAGGGGATTTAATAAAGGGAATTTAGGCCTTGTAATAAAAATAAAAAAAATGGTCTACAAAAATGGGTCATGCATATAAAGGCTGGATATGGTGGGTTACCCCTTGGTGGGGCTATGAGTTGCCTTTCTGGATTGTGCGTGTGTGGTGTGTGTGTATGTGTTTAGATGTAATTGTACCCACAAACGCCTAATATATATATATATATATATAATTATAATTATAAATAGAATATATTTATTTATTATAATTTTATAATTATTTAAATAAATATATTTATTTATTTATAATTATAATTTAAAAAAATATTAAAAAATATTTAAATATAATTATATATAATTATATATTTATATATATTTATTAAGTGGTCAAGGTCACAGTCGAGTGGTACTTTGTTGGGCACCACATCTCGGGCGGGTGAGGTTCAAACCCCAGCTGCATCAATATTTGGCCCCCAATATTTGGGGGGCGTTGTTTGTGTGGGTGACATTATCTGACGGTAGAAAAATTGTTGGTTCGTGCTCTGTGTTTGCGGTGCATGATGGCTCTGCACAAGACGAGTGTGGGGGTGGCACTATTGGGGGATCAATTAAGGTGATGGCGACCGACGACTATATGGGACGTTGTCTGGTGTAGAGAACTACGACTGTCAGGTGATGGGATTCATGAGTGAAGGTGACCCACGCGGGACATCAGGGTTATAGGTTGTTGTTTGAGGCATCGACTCTCCCTTGTCGATGCACAACTGGTGCAAGTCAATGATGAACCAATGGGCGGTGGCAACGACAACTCTGTCACCGAGATCAGGGCTCCACGCATTGCTGGGCATGGCGGCAGGGACACACGACGTACAGAGGGTGTAACAACCATCAACACCAGGGCTGGAGGCGACATGGATTGGTGCGTCATTCCACTACATGTAGTCTAGACGCAGGGACGATGACGACCTATGACGACGATGTAGATGACATTGACTGAGTCGGCGACAAGGCCCCACTTGGGTTTTGTGCAGGCAAAAGTTGTGTGGGAATAAAAATCCCAGACTATTGTGGAGCCTTTATGTTTAAAAAATGTGGGCCTTCGAGGAGTTTTTATTTTACATTTTTTCAAAAAAAAAAATTTAAAATACGACCAGGTTAAAAGTATATTTTTTTTACTTCCCAAAGGCGGCACACCATGTGCCGCCTTTCGGGAATTTCAGCGCTGAAGAAAGGCAGCACCTGGTGTGCCACCTTTGCCCATAATTAAAAAACAAAGGCGGCACACCAGGTGCCACCTTTGGACAAAAACAATTAGTAAAATTTTTAATTTTAACTTAGTCCTTCTAACTTTGTCATAGCATTCAGATGCATTCCAACAATGAAAATGTCAACCAGCTTATGTGCTTTACACACAATAGAAACTTCTTTTCAATTTTTTCATGCCCCTGAATATAAATCAACCTCAAAAGATCTAGATATTTTTTCTTGGTAAGGTGAGATGAGAAGGGAGGTATTATATCATCAGGAAGAGAGATTCTAGAAATGTGCAATGCTATGACAAACCTTTAGACGAAATGTGTCAGTTCCCCACGAGATGTGCATGTTCCTCCAAAATTTTCAGGCTGGAGATAATCCACCTTAAGTTCCACATAGCCTTATGCCTTCCTTGGATTAATGTCAAACACTTCATACCATTTTTTTACTGTATGGGGAAGTAAAACCTCATTCCTTTGAATATTCACATTACCGTGAACATATACAATCAGCATTTTACAATAAAAACTACTAATCTCATGTTCACTGAAATACCCCTTAATGTAAGAATGATACAAATAGTGTAAGTACCCAATAACAAGCTTCTATTCCATTTTTACTGGGCTATGTGGAATCATTAGTGTTTTCATCTAATTAATATTTTAAAAGGTTTCAAAACCACCTTTCTGAAACTCAAAAATGTTTCATGTAAGTGACTTTTAAAGCCTATGAAATATAAACTATAAGATCTATTGAAATTAAACTTAAATCATGGATTAAACATATAATAAGTAATTGAAAATAAAAACCATTTCATAAAAATTGTTGATGAAATACAATTATAAGCTTTCAAAAACACTTCTTTCAACTCAAAAATATTTCAGATATGAGACTTTGGAAGCCTATAAAATATAATCTTAAAGAATCATATAAATGAAACATAGAACATAGATTAAACATATAAGAAGTAGTAGAAAATTAATTAGTTAATTCTGGTGAGGGGGAAAACTGTTAGACCTTGTAATTGAAGGATAATGAGGATGACAAGGAAACATCAACCCCCACGCCCACCACTTCCACCCATTCAACCAACTTCGGTAACTCATATAGAAGTAGATTTTCAAAAAAAAATGAAATGTCACACCACCACAGCTTCCTACATCCATATTAATCCCCCAATTCAGTTTCATTAAATTTGGACAGCCCCCATTTTTACCAAATTCAAAGATGCACTATTAAACCACCACTTTCAACCCCTGACTCAAAAATACAAAATGCTTTGAGGGATGAGAAATGATTCGACACATTTCAATGTTCTAAAATGCGCCGAATCATTTCTCATCCCTCAAAGCATTTTGTATTATTGAGGCGGGGGTTGAAAAGTGATGGTTTAATAGTGCATCATTGACTTTGGTAAAAATGGGGGTTGTCCACATTTAATGAAACTGAATTGGGGGGTTAATATGGATGTAGGAAGCTGTGGTGGTGTGACATTTCATTTTTTTTGAAAGGATACTTCTATATGAGTTACCGAAGATGGTTGAATGGGTGGAAGGGGTGGGCGTAGGGGTTGATGCTTCCTTGTCATCTTCATTATCCTTCAATTCCAGGGTCTAACAGTTTTCCCCCTCACCAGAATTAACTAATTACTTTTCTACTACTTCTTATATGTTTAATCTATGTTCTAAGTTTCATTTATATGAGTCTTTAAGTTTATATTTTATAGGCTTTCAAAGTCTCATATCTGAAATATTTTTGAGTTGTAAGAAGTGTTTTTGAAAGCATATAATTGTATTTCATCAACAATTTTTAAGAAATGGTTTTTATTTTCAATTACTTATTATTTGTTTAATCCATGTTTTAAGTTTCATTTCAATAGATCTTATAGTTTATATTTTATAGGCTTTCAAATTCACTTACTTGAATCATTTTTGAGTTTCTGAAAGGTGGTTTTGAAACGTTTTAAATTATTAATTAGATGAAAACACCAATGATTCCACATAGCCCAGTCAAAATTGATTGTAATCTTGCTGTTGGGTACTTACACTATTTGTATCATTCTTACGTTAAGGGGTATTTTAGTGAACATGACATTAGAAGTTTTTCTTGAAAAATACTGATTGTATATGTTCATGGTAATGTGCATATTCAAAGGAATGAGGTTTTACTTCCCCATAAAGTAAACAAATGGGATGAACTGTTTGAAATTAATCCATGGAAGGCATAAGGCTATGTGGAACTTAAGGTGGATTATCTCCAGCCTGAAAATTTTGGAGGAACAAGCACATCTAGTGGGGAAGTGACACATTTCATCTAAACGTTTTTCATAGCATTTCACATTAAAAGTCACTTACTTGAAACATTTTTGAGTTTCAAGAAGGTGGTTTTGAAACCTTTTAAATAATTTATCATCGACATTTCTTAAGAAATTCATTTTGTTTTCAACTATCTCCTATATGTTTAATTCATATTTTAATTTTCATTCATATCGGTCTTATAGTTTATATTTTATAAGATTTAAAAGTCACGTACTTGAACCAATATGAAGTTTCACATAGGTGTTTTTGAATGCTTGTAAATTATGTGTCATCGATAATTTTTAAGAAATTCTTTTAGTGAAAAATAAATGCACTCTTTTTAATAAATAGAAAAAATTTACATGAAGAAGTAATGTTAGTGTCTATGGTGAGGCTTTGTCCCACAAGGTGGTGTGCGAATGGTACGTTCATATCGAGAGTGATGTGTTCCATGTTGGGATGGAATATGATGACCTGGAGAGGGATGATCTTCGGGCACTGGAACATCAATCACGGGATCCTCTATCATAGTCTGTGTGTAAGGAGGTGTCGGAGGGATGTCATAATGTGCACGAGATCCTTCTCCCACTAGGTAAGTAGAAGGGGTTGTCATCATACCCTCGAGAAACCATATAGGCTGTGAAGGATCCGGTATGAAAGATGGAAGCATGGGAGATGAACCTTGATAAATCCCTAGAAAATTAATATATGGAGAATACTGTGGAAATCTAGTCAAAAAAGATGGATCCCATGCTGCATCCTGCTGCACAAACCCAGATGGGTCAGGCTGGACTGATAGAGCACCGACCTGTGCCTCTGGAACAGGTGAGGGCTCACGTGCAGCAGGACGCGGTCTCCGTCGCCGTTTTCGTCACGGGGGAACAGCACCAGCTGCTTCTGCAGGTTCCTGAGTAGGACCCTCATCTCCTGGGATAGGAGCATCATGTTCCTGAGCAGGAACATCATGTATTTGGGGTCTAGGATGGATGATACTATCATGAATAGATCGAAAAATCTGCATCATCTCCTCTAAAGCAGCATGGATCACAGATAAACTAGCAACCTCATCCTCCTCTGGATCAGTCATGCAACATAGTCATCGTAGTTTGGTATGCTATACAGAGATTCAAAATGAATTATAAAACAGCGTAATAAATATATTATGTGAAATTTATTGATTTACCAGATCCTGAATCCCTCTCCCGTGCTGATTCAGATACAATATAGACTTCATTCTATACCATGGCTCATACTCTACCTGATATGATAGGTAGAATCGCATCGTACGTACACCTTTGATACGATGCTCTGCTCGATTGTCCCAGATGGTGACATAATGGGCATGTCGTCGTCGCCAATCGACATGCTGTCTCCCCGTGAGCTTCAATCCATGAAGCGCTGGTAATTGTCGTGGTGCAGGTGGAATCAGCTGAACACAGCAAAACTGACGCATAACTCTATCGGGCTGGTGCCACTCAATAATATGAAAGTGAATGAGTGGCACTACAGCCATAACCTCATGAAGTCCAACAGTACAGTATGTAGGTAAGTCCTAAACCAGACTCTAGTATGGCATCCAATGAATCTGTAATGACATGTGACATTTCATCAGAGAAATTTGTTAACAAAAAACAAAAATGATGATATATACTTACGCTGTCAGGTAGTAAATTTTCCAACATGATACGATATGCAGCCAAATTGTGGGTCGGAGCATCGACAAAGCGATGTGCCTGAATCCACATATCAAATACAACATTGAAAGTGATAAATAATCAGAAATTAAATATAATAAATCATAATACAATCAGAAACAAATAAATATGATGGATCAAACCATCGTTCACGTGGAGCGTCCTGTAGCACATCTATAGGAAGCCTCTGACCAACAGTAACAGGGGCAAGGACGGGGATGCGCTCCCATGCCCACAACTGTATAAGGACGACACATCCTCCAAGATCTGTGTGATCTGAGAAGCATGTCGTACATAATGCTCTATAAGTGTAGGCCAAACATGTAGATCCCCAACTGTATCTCCTGATCTGATCAAAGTCCTCCAGTAAACTAAGATACATCATGTGCACATGCACACCCGAGTGATCTGAACACAATGTACCTCCAATAAGTCGTAAGATATATGCCCGAGCATAACACATGATGGTCTGCTCATCAGCTTCAGCAGGTAAATGTGTAAACTGCAAATTAAGCCAAGGCATAGATATGGACCCACCATCTGTAGCAGTATGATCAGCCAAAATATCGACACCTAATAATATATGTGCCAGCTCAGCCCAATCCCCACTGTGGGTCCAATAACTGCATCTCCCTGAATAGGTAGACCGAGTAGCACTGCCACATCCTCTAAGGTGATAGTCATCTCTCTCTCTGGAAAGTGGAATGTGTGAGTCTCTGGTCTCCATCTCTCGACCAAGGCAGCAAGAAGGTGATGATCAGTGTAAGTGAAATCAGAAACGACAATGTCGTAGAAGCTATCACGACGTAAGTATGGTATAATAGTAGTTGGAGGCGCCATGTGTCGAAAATGGTGTGCTCGTCGCACCCTAATCCATCGAACATCCCGACCCTCTATCAAATCACGAGAAACATGCCTATGCTGCTCGGTGAGGAGTGGAATATCATCCGTCTGAAAGCCAGAAAAGGAAATTAGTCTTCACTATAAAATGTAAATATAATGTTAAATTTAATAGAATTTTATGATTGGTATAATGAACGATATGTGATGTTTTTTTAGAAAAGTTAATGGAATGTTGTCATATTTTGGAGAACATTTATCTATCGTGTCTTTATATATGTTTTTACCATGAAAATTATGTTTTTTAAGATATGGTGTCATACATTTATATATATAAATTTTTTTTCCTGGTTATGTATGATTTATGAAGATCCTTTATGATAAATGTTTTAATAAATTTTTGTCTTCAATGACAAATAACCTTTTTTTAATAATGTTTTTGTTTTCCAAGATTACATTCAGATTAATGGATTTAAAAGTATTGAATACAGATGTTCGTTATTGTAAGGAGAGAAGTTTCTTATTGGAAATGTGAAACAATTCTTAAAAAGTTCATCTCTGATATTAACAACATATAACTGACTACATGAAAATATCATGTTGGACACAACACATCATTATGGCTGAGTGTGTGAACTCGATCCAGCAATGTTAGGACATTGTTTCCGGTTATGCCCTTCTTGATGAAATAGACGACATCTCAACCTTTTCCCTTATTCTTGAGGCCAATCCATCTCATTTCGTATCCTGTTGGTCTTCGGTCTTCCCCGTGGTCGTAATCTACTAATGTTAGGAATCAGTATGGGCTGGTCTTCAGGCATTGGGAAATATCAAAACTCCTCAAAAGGCATCAATGGCGCAGCATAACAGTTAGCAATGGCCTCCAATAGGTATACTGGATCAACATAAGCTTCTCATGATACGTTCACAGACGCACATGCTGCGACGGCATGTGCGCTTGGAAACCTCAACGCCTGAAACATTCCACACTAACATTGTTTTGCTTCTAGAAGTACCAGTACTTTTTCACCGATGTTACCTATGATGGGGTTACAATAATCTTGAACATCAAATGTCGAGTCTTCCCGATGGAATAGACACACTTGATAACTAGAAGCTTCTTCAATGTTCTTTTCAATATCTCGTTGATAGTTTTTTCCAAATCATAGCCCCTGTTGAATCCCATCTGAAGCTAGTTTTTGTCTATCAACGAAGTACTTGACACAATGATAAAATGTCTCCTGAACTAGGGAAGTAATTGGTAGCTTGTGAAGCCCCTTGAAGACGCCATTTATACACTCCACAATGTTTGTGGTCATGTGACTATACCTCTTCCCCCCGTCATAGGCCAGTGTCCATTTCTCTTTTGGAATCTTCATCATATAATCATACACTTCTTGGTTAGCCTTGCAGATTTCTTCATAACGCGGCTCAAACCTTCGTTGATCTGGATCATATGCTACAAAAATATGATCACAGGTCATAGAAATTATATTTTTATTTACATTAAAATAGTAAACATCAATGACGACATTGCTTACCAAGCCTCGTGATTGCATTCTTAATAGCCTCATTATGGAAGGTTTTGCGCACGTTACTAGCAATGTGTCTGATGCAGTATCGGTGATGTGCATTTGGGGGCCTCCACGAATCAGGATCCACATTGATTGCCTCATTGATTTCCCTATGTTGATCAGATATCAATCAGACACCTCGAATGCATGTGAAATGGTTATTGATGCATGCCAAAAACCAGCTCCAAGATTCCTAGTTTTCCTTCTCCACTATTGAAAATGCAAGCGGAAGTGGTGAACGGTTCCCATCTTGGGTTGCCGCAATCAACAATACGCCCTTATACTTTCTAGATAGAAATGTTCCATCAATTTGTATGAATTGTTTACTGAAACGAAATGCGGAAATACATGGGAGGAATTCCCAGAATAACCAATGAAATTGAACATGAGATTAATCCAATCGATTATCTTCAAACACATATTCCTTCGTATTTATATGGTAGACAACTTGGTTTTTGTGGCTTATCATGGCTAATAATTGCAGCAAAACCCAATACGAGTCATCCTAATCACCGTAGACCTTCACAATTTCCTTCTGTTTCGCTATCCATGCCTTATTATAAGAAATCTTATAACCGAAAGTTTGAAGTATCTTCTCTTGCACAAGGGATATAGGATCATCTTGAAAGGTCCTAATCATCTCGACGATAACAGTTGACACAAATTCGGCATCCAAAGTAGTGTGATCTTGTGTCAAGTTTGGCTGAACACAAGAATGAGCTGCCTCAATCTTTGAAATTCTCCATCCACCAAATGCAATGTCTAGAATCGCCCGTAACCAGAATCTACAGTCTTCATCAAATTTATCACACCGTATGACCTATTTTTTTCAACATGATGCCTCAACTACATATCTACAATGCCTCTCAATATGAAATCTTTTTAAGAAGCTCTTCAACGCATCATTACTTGGAAAATCCCTTCCATTATATAATTTTTTTCCAGCTCACTAAACATGTACACTATAACTCCAGGAAACTCTGTTGCAGGTGTCAGAACATTTTTGTCGAATTCAGGTACACGTTCCATTGCTTCGGACCAAGATTCAAAGGGTGGTTGATGATTTAATGTTGGTCGAGAATGTTCTTGAACAACTCTATTTTGAGAAACTACTACCCTATCTTCTCCAGCTCCCTCCCCATCTCCAGCTCCCTCCCCATCATCATTGTCTTCTCTGTCTGTTCCATCATTATTAAATTCCTCATCTGAAGAATGATTTATTTGTAAATATGGAAGATCATCTAAGTTATCCTCCTCCGCATTAGGACGAACATCCTCAATTTCATGGGATGAAGCTTCTTCAACAACTATTTGTGCATGTCTATGACTTCGAACATTTTTATGTTGTTGTACATTAGAAACATCAACATATAACTCCATCATTGCACCATCAGACCGTTGGGAAAATAAAGTTCCCGCTTGGACCCAGTGCTCATCAGCAGCCAATGGACAAGCAAGATGCTATAACGTGGCAGGGAATTGCAAATGTCTATAACTAATAGACTTTATCTCTTGATGAGGACCGAGATTTAAGAAACCATGAATTCTATCTTGAAGATCAGTTATGCTTACACAATCAGATGTGTTAACCATAGATGTTGACTGTATACTATAAGAATCTCCTTGCTCGGTTTGAATAACCTTTCCATAGCAGTAAACACAAGCAAACATGTCTCTCTACATGAAATTTTTTTACTGATCACTGAATATGTCAATAATGTTTTGTTACATGTTAAACAACATTTTTTATCTTATTAAAGGTATTTTAGTACTTCATGAAGTAAATATCAATCATCTAAAGCATATCCCCCGGGAGTGTCAAACCAGGAGTGCAACAAGACCCGTTGTCATGTACCAGGATACCCCGGGTCAGGCCCGAAACTCCTTGTCGGGGCTTTCACCCCTAGGTACAGCTTTGCCAGAGCCACATCCACTTGTAGTATCCAGACAGGGATTTAATTGCTTAGATAACGACATAAACTTTCATGACACCAAAATTTTAAAACCTTCCTAAATTATGCCACTAATGTTTTGTAGAACAATTTTTAAATTTCCTAAAGATATGTTCAATGATCTCTAAAAAATAAGATTCATTACAGTGCCGGTTAATCACTACTTAAGTGTCGGTCACTACTTAAGTGTTGGTTAATCACTACTTAAGTGCTGGTTAATCACTAATTATGTGTTGGTTAATCACTACTTAAGTGCTGGTTAATCAGTTAGGAGTTGGTCATTCACCACTTAATCATCCCTTAATCATTACTTAATGACCCCTTAATCATCCCTTAATCGTTAGTTAATGACCCCTTAATCATTAGTTAATGAACCCTTAATCACCCCTTAATCACCCCCTAATCATCCCTAGTTAATCACCCCTTAATCACCCATTAATCATTAGTTAATCACCCCTTAATCACCCATTAATCGTTAGTTAATCACCCCTTAAACATTCCTTAATTACCCCTTAATCATCTCCTAATCATTCCTTAATTGTTAGTTAATCACCCCTTACACATTCCTTAATTACACCCTAATCACCACGTAAACATTCCTTAATAACCCCTTAACCATCCCCTAATCATTCCTTAATCATTAGTTAATGATCCCTTAATCACCCCTTAATTGTTAGTTAATCACCCCTTAATCGTTCGTTAATCACCCCTTAAACATTCCTTAATTACCCCTTAATCATCACTTAATCATTCCTTAATTACCCCTTAATCATCCCCTTAACCCCTTAATCACTCCTTAATTACACCTTAATCACCCCCTTAATCGTTAGTTAATCACCCCTTAAACATTCCTTAATTACCCCTTAATCACCCCTTAAACATTCTTTAATTACCCCTTAATCATCACTTAATCATTCCTTAATTACCCCTTAATCATCCCCTTAACCCCTTAATCACTCCTTAATTACCCCTTCATTCCTTAATTACCCCTTAATTAGTTAATGACCCCTTAATCACCCCCTTAATCGTTAGTTAATCACCCCTTAAACATTCCTTAATTACCCCTTAATCACCCCTTAAACATTCCTTAATTACCCCTTAACCATCCCCTAATCATTCCTTAATCATTAGTTAATGACAACTTAATCACCCCATAATAATTAGTTAATCACCCATTAATCGTTACTTAATCACCCCTAAAACATTCCTTAATTACTCATTAATCACCCCTCAATCACTCCTTAATTACCCTTTAATCATCGCTTAATCATTCCTTAATTACCCCTTAATCATTAGTTAATCACCCCTTAATCACTCCTTAATTACCCCTTAATCATCACTTAATCATTCCTTAATTACCTTAATTACCCCTTAATCATCCCTTAATCATCACTTAATCACCCCTTAAACATTCCTTAATTAATCATTCATGGTTAATTACCCCTTTAAAAAAAATATTGAAAAAAATAGGGGGTCTACGGGGCTATATAAAAAAAATATTAACCTGGTCGTATTTTTTTTAAAAAAATAATAATAATAATATTAACCTGGTCATTTTTTTAAATATTTTTAACCTGGTCGTATTTTAAAAAAATTGAAAAAATGTAAAAAAAAACTCGCTTTCGAGCGAAGGTTGTAACTAGGGGGTCTACGGGGATATATAATATATACATATATAATGCGGGCGCAGCGGTTGGCGGTTGAAGAGGGGCAGCCATGGAGGTCACAACATATAGAGGGTGTGGCAGCCAGCAATACCAGGCTGGAGGCGACATTGCTTGGTGCGGCGTTCTTCTGCATTTACTCCGGACGCAGGTACGATGACGACCTATGACGACGATGGAGATGACGTCGACTGAGTGGGCAACAAGGCCCCACCGTGGTTCTGTGAAGGCAAAAGTTGTGTGGGCTTATAAAAAAGCCTATACTATTGTGGAGCATTTAGGCTTAAAAATGTGGGCCTTCGATCCAAGGTTGTAAATAGGGGGTCTACGGGTCTATATAACATATACATATATAAAGGGTCGGGGTGCTTGAGTTATCTCTAGTGGGGGGGGGGGGCTGTGACATGTTCCCCTGACTTGAGGGTGTGTGGTGTGTGTGAGTTTCGTTGTAATTGTACCCCAAAATATATACCTAGTATATATTTACTAATATATATATAATTATAAATATAATTAATATATTTATTATTTAAATATATTTATTATTTAAATATATTTATAATAATTTTATAATTACAATTATAATTATAATTAGATATATTTATAAATACTTGTATATAATTATAAATATAATAAAAAAAGAGGTCTACCAAAGACCCACCAATATTGAAACCGGAGACCTCCTCCCATTAACGCTTGGCTCATAGGCCCACATAAGCAGCCCGAGCCCATCAACCTGTGAGAGAAAAAATCATACCAACAAGCCCAACACAAGGGCGACTTCGACTGCCACCACCCTGTGGTCAGGGCCTCATCCCGATATCAACACCTGCCCAAAACTGACGGTCATCACCCATCTGCGTTGTCGCCATCACGTATGCTTGCCACTAGCCGGCCCCTCCTGCGTCTCGAGATTGTCGACAATGTCAAACTCGCATCTCGAGGTCTACACCCCACAAATGACGGTGTGTGCCTCGCAATCCTCCATCATTGAGCACCCATTCATCGCCATCCCGCCCCCCATTCAAATCATAACCAGTCTGGAGCCATCATGCGCCCAAGTCATCCCCCCAAACCAAGGATGCACATCCCAAGGCCGTCGCTGACATTGCCAGAGGCCGTCGCCGACATCCCCCTGTGCATCCATCAAGTCAGTCCTGTCGCTTAAGCCAATCCATGCACTAAAACCCCCACGTATCGACTCCTTGCTCATCTTTGGTTTGTTGCCATGCAGCAGGACCATCGTCGACCACACGTCGTAACCGGTCACTGTCCCCGCCGTCGAGCGGGGCTCCGAAAAACTACCACCATAGATTGTCATGATTCACCCGTCGATCCTCGAACCCTAGCCAGGGAAACCAGTGATGCCATCAAGCCAGTCTCGCAGCATGCTCCAACAAGGTCGTCACCGACCTTACTTTGTTCACCGCCACGAGGGTTCAAAATACCCAAACACTTGAAGCCAAAAACCAATCTATAAGCCTTGCAAGACAGTGTGACCGAGCCCAACGTCGGTTTGACGGCATCTTCGTCACTCCACTGTCAGAGGCTTCACGACCAACCTATAATTTGAAGACCCCCCGAATAAGGAGTCATCCACTTGAGATTTAGTGAATCTGAAATCATATTCTTCAAATCTGGGGAAAACTCTCAATCAGAACTTCAAACGCCAGTGAAGAAACCATTCATTTTTTGATTGAGAGCCACAACATGAGAATCCACCTGAGGACGATTATAGCAACATGGTGCAAACATCTTGTAATGGCCAACAACTTCTCCATTTGGGATGCACGACGCCAAATTACAATGGCAGGATCTTTTTCCGAAGAAAACATGAGAGGGAAGCTCTCCATCAAATATAACTGTATATATAAATATCTAATTATATATATATATATATATATATATTAATATACAAGTATATATAATTATAAATATTATATATATTTATTAATATATAAGCAAATATAATTATAAATATAATAAATATATTTATTATTTAAATATATTTATGATAATTTTATAATTTTTAAATATATATTAATTTATTTGTATATAATTATAAATATATTTATATAATTATATATATAATCATATATGTATTTTAATATGTAAGATTATATAATTATAAATATATTAAATATATTTATTATTTAAATATATTTACTAAAATTCTATAATTATATATATATATATATAATTCTAATTATAAATAATTATATTTCTAAATATTTGTGTATATATATATAATAAATATATTTATTAGTTATATATATTAATTATAATCTTATTCAATAATAACTTTCTTTTAAACCAGCCTCCCCTTCCTCGGGCGCCACCCTAACCTCTCGGATGTCTGCCTCTCTTCCATTGGTTGGGAGTCTGCCAAGTTCCATCCCGATTATCCATGCTCGATGAGTCCTCTTCCCCATCATGAGGTTCAATGCCTCCGATTAAATCATTTTTTAATATCAAAACAGAGCCATCTTTATTTGAGGCATTATCCTTCAGGTCATAATTGTTCAATTCCCTGACAATCTAAATACATGATGGTTGCAATTAAAAAGGTTCATAAACATTGCCAAAACACACACACACACATATTAATATGTAATTTCAAATATCACATATTAACAATACATCATTTCTTTAATATAATTGTTTAAATTATTAAAAAATATACATATCAATATATCATATTTATATTAATTATATACATTCATTTTGAATATAAATATGATAATTATATATATAAATAATATTTTTCATTAAAAGTTTTCATCGTCGCTAAGAAAAGCGCTGATAAAGATGAACCTTTATCAGAGCTTTTAGTGAGCACTGATAAATGTTACCCTTTTATCACCGCTTTCTGTTTAGCACTGATAAAACTCAGCACTGACTATAGTGCAATCTATGGTAGGAATCAGCCGCATGTCAATCCGACACACGACGTAGCCGACATGATAGAATGTGCATATTTTTATTTAAAATTAACATTTTAAGTAAACACTCATGAATTGTCATGATACTTTAAGAAAAAAATCCATAAATCATTTTTGACCAGTATGAATCAACTGAACGTGAATTTGACACGGTGTGTACGATTCAATGTGCATGTTTTCAATTTTAAATTGACATTTTATCAATTTATTGTATCATATTTATGTTTCATTTATTTTTTTATAATATTACTAACATAATCATTGTTTTTTATTATAGGTGCACTTTTCTTTTGTCTCGAGCTTGGGTAGTGCGTTCACAAACTGTAGCACGATTGAGCTCTTTTGAAAGGGGGTTACAAAGACGTCAAAATACAGAGCCACACAGTGTTTTTGAATTCGTTGGAAAATTTAATGTTTCTAATAAATTGTACAAACCAATGTGCTTGTAGTGTATTTAAATGTTTGTAATGTAGATTTGTTTATAATTTTAATTTATTATTTATTATTTATTTGAAATTAAATTACAATTTTATTTTGAATGAGGTGTTGTAGTGTGGTGTAAATGTAGCACCATGGTTGTGCAACCCGTGCCTTTTATCAACACTATTACTAGCGTTGATGAAATAACCTTTTATCATCACTAAAAATAGTGTTGATATAATGATATTTTATCACTGTTAGAAAAAACAATGATAAAATCATCATTCATCAGCGCCTGACAATTGCCTTTCTTTGTCATCACTGACGAAGAGTGACTTTATTAGTGATATTTTTAGCATTGATAAACATATGGATTTTAAATATGATTATAAGATCATAGTTTTTTTAGCATTGATAAATGCCTTTTTGGACACTGGTCCCATATCTACAGTAGTGAAATTAGGGCTAGGGTAGTCTCGACGGGATCTAGTGGGCCCACACACCTGAATTGGATGAGGCATTTATTTTAACAACAATGTATGTCACTGTAGAAATTTAATAAATAAACTATTGATTTAATAATCTCATCCTAGCCTCTACCAAGCCCAGCTTTGAATGCGTGGAGAAAACCCTAATTGAAAAGTCTATTGGCCCGTGACAAATCGAAACAAAAACCCCAAAAATGTATGAGGACGCGGCGGTGACGGCCGAAAGACTCTAAGAGGAAAACTTTCCAGAAAAGGTAAAAGGTGCCGCCCTAAAAGGGAAGGATACGATCTAGACCTACATCCCTCCCCTCACCTACACGCCACCCACGACACAAGTATACATTTTTTTAAAATAATATTTAATTTAAACGCATTTTCAGTCCGCTTGAAACCAAACCCGTTTAGATTTACAAAACCCTAATCGGTGTATAAACCATTTATTTTTTAAATGCATTACTAATACCCACCATATTATATATTGAAATACTAATTTAACAACTCTAACCCATTTAAATACCTATTTATAATTTCAAAATTTTAAAATCTATTTATATTTTAATATTAATGGATCTCAAATTAAATAATTCATTTTATATTTTTATAATCTTTTAAAAATATGTAGTTAATGAATTGATAATAGTTAATTTAATTGGATTCTCATTTAAAATTTATTTATAAATATAATACAAGACTTAATCATTGAGATAAATATATATGGCCATTTTACAATTATATAAAAATATGATTAAAAAACGAAATAATAAATATACAAAATATCACATGACACATAAGTTAATGTATCAAGTTATGGTTTTTAAAAAGAAATTATTTTATAATATTTAAGTTAGAATTTTTTTTGGGTATGGGGTGGACAATGTGTTAAGGCCCTCCACATTTCCATGTGTCAAGGACATCAACACATTTCAATTGAAATAAAAAGGAAATGCATTAAAGATCTCAGCGCATTTCCATTAACTAATAAAAAAATATCAAGCTAAATATTTGAATAACCATGTGTGTGTGTTTGTAAATTATATAGAATTACCTTGATTAGTAGTTGTTATTTATTAATAGTTGTAGTAATTAGAATTATTATTATTTTGATAACTATCTCAACCTCATATCCACATATGTAAATGGGATGAGAACTAGGTTTACTGGTTGGCCACCACACTAGTCACTTGCTCAATGAGTGTTGGGTCACACTTGAGAGAACCACCCTCATGTGCGGTTTCTTAACAATTAGTGCTCCCATCACATGAAATAAAATAAAACACAAGTAATCACTCACTTATTCCACATAATGATGAACCCTGCACATAAGTGGAACTCATTAAATCATGTATGGTACTCCCATATCACAAAATATAGAAGAAGTAGTATGCCCATGTTATGAGTAAACCCTTGGGGGGTACTCCCACTAACAATGCATAGGTTACTCCCACATACCAAAATGAATAAGGGTCATACTCCTTTGGTATGGGTAGAGACATGGTGGTACTCCCACCAATATCATGTGTGGTACTACCACATTATAGAATGAATAACCACCCCCAACACCCAAGGTTGGGCATATATCTATATTCACATAAATCAGGTAACATGAACTCCCAATCAGCCACACTACCCACCAATTTGGAAATAATCTAGGGAGAATACATCTATATAACATATTTTAGGCATAGCTAGCATCCGAAATAGTTTAACAAGACCATCACATGTCATGGAGGGAAGCCAATCACACCAACTGTCATACCAATCTTGTCATCACAATCATGTTAGTAATTATAAAGAAAGTTTTCATCATTGTCATCATTGTCATCATCTTCATCATCATAGTCATTATAATCATCATTGTAATCCATATAAAATAATTATCACGATAACCCTAAATTCAACATCATATTATCCATCGAATCATGAAGAACCTTAATCATAACCTACATGGATTTTATATTATTTCACATGATTAAAAATTATAACTAATGGTTAAATCACACTTCTAGAGCCCAAAGGTTTATTATCTTTCAAGATTAACCACACAACTTTCTTATTTTATAACACAACATACATTTCACCAATAAATTTTCTTCAGTCTTTATTCCCTTTCTCTCAAATTCTTTTATATATATAAAAACCCCTTTTAGGGGATAAGTGGGAACCTTAACAACCATAGAAACCTAAATACAAAAAACACTTTCCCAAATACCCTGAAGACCATCATAGAAAATTCAAGCCCAAAACCATACTTGAATATAGGGAAACCAAAAAGTTTGTAAGGAACAATGAGTGGGTTGGGCCAACTAAAAGCTGAGATTCCATCAAGCATGGTTGGTGAGTTTCTAAATGAAGATCATCTAGCACACCATTAGAATATGCATGACTCTTATCCCGTACCCTTGAGGACCATACATCATTGCTTCTTGATTTTAAACACTTGTCATTGTCTGATCGCTCATTGTAGCCCCACCGCTGCTGATCGTGCACCACACTGAGCACTACTGAGCACCAAATCCACCAATGATGATAATAAAAACCCCTAAACCACCATAGAAGAATTACCAAAGCCTATGTAAATACTACCGCATATAACTGGATTGTCATCTATGCACCCCAATATGATATCATTATCGCACGACTTCATCGACACTAAAAGTCGCCACTACACCACCACACACCTCCATCAGAGAAGAAATCTTTGATAAGCTACACCAGACTAAAGCCATAAAATCTAGATAGAAAAAAAAGGAAAAACTATTAGGTTCAACGACATGATAATCATTTTCCAGCTAAGTGATTAGAACTTCTAGAAGGAGTGAATCCTGAAGTCCAATTTCAAAGTTGGATGGTGAAGGTGGAGTGATGCTACCAAAGTCCAAAAGTCCAAATGCAGTGCAATAAAAAGTAGAACAATGAAAGTAGCATTCAAAACTTGAATTTGGAAGGAAGGTGAAGGCTATGTATGAGTAACTATGAAAGTTCAAAGGAGGTGGAATATTAATCTAATGAGCCACATAAGATTAACCCGAGATAGAGAATTCAGAAAATCATATTGTTCATTGAAAGGATGGGTTGAGTTGGTAGAATCCTTTGACACAATTAAGGGATTCCCATGAAGATCATATGAAAATGGAATGCTTTCTGTGAAGATCTAAAGGTGGTGGAAACCAGTTGACTGGATGGATATTGTGGATCTCACCTATATTTATAGGCACTAGTGATTTTGACCATGACATTTTTTTGTAACATTAAGACCTGATATCCACTTAACCCATTCCCTAAGTCGGTGGGTCACATGGTCTCAAGCACACCTCCCCATAAACCAGAGGCTACTGACTAATAGTTAGGGTCTAATGTGGTATAGTGGGGACACTATACCCTCAAATTAGAGTGACACAATGACTATAATAATAAAACAAAGTACAACAGAAGAGTATATAAACATACATTGTGACAATTAGACCAATAACCCACCGTAGTGGAAAGCAGAATACAAATAATATAATAAACAACTAAGGAAGTTTAAATAAATATGAAACTATAATAATATCAAAATCCAACATTCTGGTTCATATAAAATGATGTCATGAAATGAAAACATACAAAAAAGTGGAAATAGGGGACACACATATACAATAAGCTAAACAAAAAAAATGGATAAAAGACTAATCTACTATAATCTCAAGAATCTGTTCAATCCCCTACTCCCATATAAGAAAAAGGAGTCAAACATCTGTAGTAGGGCACTTTCCCTTATCCATACCCACAAACAAGTAATCTACTCAGGTACCAAAGGCGGCCCGAGTAGGGTGTGAGGTAAAATCCCAGTAGGTCTCCACAAACGGTGTCTAGAAATAATCTAGCCTATATTCATTGATAAAAAATGTTTAGGTATAATGAATAATAAACAAATATGAATAAATAAATACTAGTCATCTTAGGTTCCTATAGGACACCTGGATGGCTCTACTTTCTTCGACATAGGTCAATAGAAGTCTGATCAATAACCATACATATATAGTAATAATATGTATAATATAGATATATATGGTATCTACCTATATACACTAAGCATGTGAGGACATAATTAGTCATATACCTAGACACTAGGTGCTAGCTAGAACTAGGGCTTAGTTCAAGCGTCCATAATAAGCCTAACTAGATATTGGCTCAAGGAAGGGTACATGCCCTGAATCTCATAATGAATGTGAGACGTCATACTCAACAATACAGATAGATGGGGTGATATGTCATGCCCAAAACCCATTACATGGAACATGTTACTTCATTCCAATCACCCAGATACATGTATAATGATGAGGGACGTCATGCTCAACACCCGATGTAAGGGAGAGTGAAAGGCCATGCTCAACAAGTCCCTTAACTATTATTCCACATCTAATTTCAATGGAATAATCATATTAGTAAGTATAACTAGAGGTATAGACTCATAAGAATTATAATCATCAAGCCTAATATATATAAATGAGTGTCACAATTCATATGATCGATATAATAAAAGAACAGATCATTAGGCATGGCCTTACCACCCATTATTAATCATTTCAATTAATCTATTTAATTCATTTTAGAAAGTAGAACCATTTTGAAGCCAATCTGTTAAATTATAATGTAAGGAAATTATATTTCATGACAACCCAAGCACTTAGGAGGTGCTTTGGTCAGTTATACAATTATATAAGAGTGGGAAAATCCATTTACAATCCAAGTCGAACACTGAGAAGGTGTTTTGGTCTTTTAAACATTTATTTTTAAGGGGAAATTAAGATGGTACACCCAAAGGGGTGTCCATGGTTGAGGTCTACATCCTTGAACTATATGTAAAGTGTATATGGTAGTATAAATTCATTCCTATAATTATTTAGAAAGGAAAAGGACAATTTAAGGCAACACGTGGTAAATGCTGGCATGCGACACAACGATAGAGCTATGAAAAACTCTAAAACTTTGGGAATAAATTCTAGACCACCTACCTTAAGGTTGTAGATGACTCATCATTAAATAGAGGCTTCATATTCGAATTAGATTAGAATAAAAACAATGAACGAATCAACGCCCTGAAAATAGGGTGAATGATCTTGCACCTAAATAACACAAGAGATACGAAGAGAAACCATAAAAGAAAGAAATAGGATTGGAGATATTATCGATTTAGATCCAATGTGACCAATGGTGTTTGATTTGGAGTCTAGATCGAAGAGTTATCAATAAGCCTAGGTTAGGCTTTGGGAGAACTCATAGGAAGAAATGGAAGGGTTCATTCGCTGGAAATGAGAAGGGAGAAATAAAGGTGAGGATTTTAATTAATTTAAGGGAAAAATCAGAAATTCACCCAAATAGGTAGGGTCACATGGTTTGGTCAAATAGTTGGGAAAACCGTGCACCAAACGTGCTGCCACCACTATCCAAGAATCCCCTTCACACGGGCTAGGTGGATGGTTTGAAAAACCATTCACAACCCTTGCGAAAAGACACTGTATAATGTCTAATAAATTTTTCACTATTGTGCACCTAATATTAGATAGTTTCAAACAAACCATGCAACCTTATATAGGCTACTAAGTACTCTATATAGTTACCCCATATGGTTAGTACTAACCACACTCTTACCATGCATCCCACTATGTTTGCTAAATTCTAAGAGCTTCGGGCTCCTAACAAGACCTGGATGATTCTAGAACCTTAATTTGACCATATCAAACGTTTACCAAGAGAAACCAAAAGAGTTAAACTGATAAAAACAATCCCTATCTTTGAGAAAATTTGGGTCGTTACAACATACCCTCCTTAAAGCAACTCATCCACAAGTTGGACTTATGAAGGTAAAGAGGTTTCGTCTAAGAAAAGATCTATCCACTGAGCTCTTATATCAGATTCCTGCTCCTAGGTCACATCATGTACTCGATCTTGTTTCCCTAGCACCTGTACCAAAGGAATTGACCCACCTCGGAGTGTCTTCACACTCCAATCCACAACACGCACTAGATACTCCTCAAAGGAAGAATCCACATCCAAATCAACCTCATGAAGATGGAATACATGTGATGTATATGGATAATACCAGAGAAGATGAGATACATGGAAGAAATCATTAATAAACTAATGTCTCTACAGAAGTTCTATTTGGTAATCCACAGGTTTGATCCATTTCAAATCCTCAAAGGGTCCAATGAATCAAGGTGAAAGCTTAACCTACCTACAAATATGTCTATGTACCAAACTGGGTGAGACTCATAAGAAAATTAGATCTCCGACCTCAAACATAAGAGGTCATCAGTGTCAATTGACATACGAATGCTCCCCAGACTGAGCTATCATCATGCACTTTCTGATCAACTGGACCTACTCTAAAGTCTCCTGGATGAGACGAGGACCGAGTAAAGCTGCCTCCCCTACCTCTATCCAATATAGAGGTAAACGAAATGGACTACTATATAAGAATTCATAAGGGTACATATCAATGGTACCATGAAATCTATTATTATAAGTGAACTCAAAAAGGTATATATTTCTCCCAATAACCTCTGAAATCAAGTACACATGCATGGATCATGTCCTCAAACACCTGAATCATATGATCTATATTTCTATCAATCTGATGGTGATAAGCTATGGTTATAATCACCTAGGTACCCAGGGCCTTTTGCAACCACTACTATAACCAATACGTGACGTGAGAATCCATGTCAAACACAGTAGAACATAGAGATCCATGATGATGTATGACCTACCTAACATTTAGCCTCTATATATCATCTATTGAAAAGATCTCTCAAATACGTAAAAAGTAAAATACCTTCATCAAACGATCAACGACTACCCACACTATATCATTTCCATTAGGTGATTTGGGTAAACCAGTCATAAATTCCATAGAAACATCATCCTATTTCCACTTGGAATGGATAATGACTATATAAATCTTACTGGTTGTTGATGCTCCACCTTCACATGCTAACAGGTGGAACATAGATTGACGAAGCCAACAATATCCCATTTCATACCAAGCCCCACCAATACTGACGATGTAAGTCTCCATACATCTTGGTGACACTGGGATGTAATGCCCAAACTGAGGAATGATATTATCACATCAACTCCTCTCTAATGTTAGCTGAAACCCAAACAACCCCATGAAATAATAAGCTCTCATCATCATGCACGGTCCAACTAGAAGATGAATTGTCATCTGAGATACCTTCCCATAGAACTAGGCCCTTGGGATCCGAAATCTGCCCCATTCTTACCCATTCCATAAGAGTAGAGGTCACTATTAAGTCCGATAGGATAGTCCTTCCATGATCCTCTTGAACCTCAACATGCATCTATGAAAATAAGTACATACGTTTCCACTCGCCACTATCCTCCTAAAATACCTATGTCTGAGTATTCTGGATCAGATTGTTAGCAATAACATTTCCTTTACCAGACATTTAAGGAATCTTGAAATCAAAGGATTGAAAAATACTCAACCCATCCACACTGCCTCATATTTAGATCACGCAACGTAAATATGTACTTGAGGATTTTTTGATCAATGAATAACAAAAAACAACCTCCAAGTAAATAGTTTCTCTAACAACATAGATCTTGAACTATAATATTTAACTTGAAGTCATGTGTCAGGTAATTCCGCTCATAAGGCCTCAACTGGTGAAACTTGTATGTGACGAATTTACCATCCTACACCAAAACAACTCCTAACATGATACCATATGCATCACAAAAGACTTTATATATCCTTATGGGATACAGATGAATTATATTTGACACTGAATTTAATCTTCCCTTCAAATACTGAAATTATTCTTTACAAGATTCTAACCATTATAATTTCACACCCTTCTTATTCAGACTAGTAATAGGTGCTGCAAAGAATGAGAAATCATGGATAAAACATTTTATACATGGATAGCCCTAAAATCCTCTGTATCTCAAAGAAATTATGGGTACATTCCTATGAAACTATAGATCTCACGTTCTCTAGAATTATTAAAACACCTAAATATAAGATGATATGACCCACGAAGTGCACTTTGTCAATACATAAGTGGCATTTACTGAGTTTAGCATAAATATGATGCTCTCTCTCTATGTATTTAACATAATCTCAAGATGGTTGGAATAGTCGGGTCGAGAGTGTGAAAACATTAAGATTTCATCCATAAAGACTACCATAAATGAATCTAGATATAGGTGGAAAATCTGATTCATTAGATCAATAAAAACTGTAGGTGCGTTCGTGAGTCTGAATGACATAACCAAGTTCTCGTAGAGACTATACCTACTCCTAAAAGTTGTGTGAGGTATTCCTAATGACCTAACACACACCTGATGATATCCCAACCTCAAATAAATCTTTGAGAACACCCTCTCTCCTTAGAGTTGATCAAAGAGGTATTCTATTTGAGGTAGTGGATGCCAATTCATTACCATAAGTTGGTTCCACTATTGGTAATCCATGAAAGTCCTAAGATTACCATACGTTTTTTTGGAAAAAAGGACCAGTGAACCCAAAGGGGAAGTGTTGGGCCATATACAAACTTTGGCCTCCAAATCCTCTAACTATTTCTTGAGCTCCAGAAGCTCCATAGGTTCCATCCTATAAGGAGGAATGGACACCGATGATGCTTTGGGAACTAGCCCAATGGGTAATTCTACCATTCACGCTAGAGGTAACCAAAAAAAGTCATCAGGGAAGACATCCCTGAAACCATCCACTACAATAGGTAAAATAGCGGGTTGTAACCCCTGATCATCCAAGAAAAGACTGGAAATCTGAGCTATCACACTACCCAACCTCTACTGCTTGGGTCCCACTTGAGTCAAAAGAACATACCATTCCCCATTCTGAACATACCTACCACCCTATGGTGAGATAAACATCACCATTTGATGATATCAATCAATATGAACTCAATAGGGAACTAACCGGTCCATCCCGATAATTACATTGAACCCTGTCATGTCAAGGATGGAGATATTCCACATGAAAGGTCATCCGCCTATCCTAAAGGAAAAATCCTTACAAAGATGTACACTATCATATTAGATACCTAATGGGGTATCAAGCATCATCATGCCACAAAAATGTTCAATCGTGAGGCCCATACTCTCTATGATCATCTCAGATATAAAGAAATGTAATGCGCCTGTGTTAAATAAAGTAGACACTAAAGTAAAGGCTACTATAATATACATCTAATAGTGGAATATTTGGTGCTATACTCCTCTGGCATAGGCTAAACTATATATAACTAGCCCATACCGTAGCTTTGAGTCACAACTTGACTTCCCTGAGTGAGCCCGCTCTACTGGCCTTGAGAATCCTGAGTGTGATTACCTTTACCTTGACCACTACCTCGTCCTAAGAAGATGGCGGTATTCTATCCACCTTCCTAGAGAGATACTATATTACCTACTCCGGAATGAGGAGTTGGTGTAAATACCTACTCACTAGTCACTGATAGAAAATTCCTATAGAAGATCTGGATATTCCCCATCCTATTGTAACCTCTGCATTCCATTGGATTCCACAAACACTGAGGTTTCATATGTCTCATCTTCTTTCACTAGTGAGAGATAATAATGTTGTTAGTCTGAGCTACCTGACTGCTTCTACCACCATGAGAAACCTTAAAGCGATGATTTCACTCACTAGAAGAGCCATTGTCGGTTCTATGTGCTGATCTACTCTGACCTGCACCATCGGCTTCCCTTAGATCCTACTCTGTAATGAGGTCATGGTTGACAATCTAAGAAATAATAGTTAGCCTAAAATTTTAATATGTGATTGGATGATGTATACCAATCAATCCTCGAATCTCCCTGGGGTAATAATATCATCGCTAGATAGAGTCGGTGTGAACCGCTGCAGCTCAGTAAAGCGAACAAAATACTCCATGACAGACATAGCTCCTTGTTGTAGGTTCATAAACTCTCTAGCCTAGTTAGACCTCAAAGTCTATGAAAATAAGTATTCATAATAGATCACCTGGAATCCATACCATACCATATCTCGATTTCGATCTGCCTGGGTAATAACATCCCATCATTGCTTGCTAGAATCACATAACATGTAGGTAGTGAGTTTAACCCTTTTCTCTAGAGGAATCTATGGATGCTCAAAGATCTAAATCATGGACTCTATCCATGAATCTACCTCATGTGGACCACCATCCCCTGAAAAGGAAGGAGGATGCTACTGTTGGAACTTCTAAGTCAACTATTCCATTGTCAGGGATGTTCGAGTGACACCTTTCATATTTTTCATCATATGGAAAAAGAATTCATAGAACTTGGTGTTGGTTCCCATATCAGGAACTAAATGTGGTTCCATAGGTGGCAGTATAAGAGGAATCACTGGTGGCTTAGGGCCCACCACCTCCTATGCATGGTCGTAAATGACTTCAGGGCATACGAATCGAGGATGTGATGGTGGCATGATTCTAAAATTCCAAAAAAAACACCTCAGAAGTGAATTTAACAATTTTAAAGATCACATATAGATAACTAGGAAATGTTCATATCCTTTCTATGAATATATAACACCTCTATTCCAACCCCATAATCCCGGTCTTGGTGATGGAAAAATACCACAACAGGCCATATGAACGTAAGAGAATCCCAATTACCCACTACTAAGGCCAGGTTTGGGTCTAGGTCTCACATCACATGTATAATATAACCATTTAATTCCAAAAGTTATATTCATTTTGAATTTGTGCTCATTTATGGATTTAAATCTCTTTAAATGGTTGAATTAGATGGATCACCATTTCTAAATTACATGGGCCCATACTCCTTATAAATTTTAATGTTATGTCCACTTAATTTTAACCATGACACGTTCTAGCCTATGTGACCAATGGTCCATGAATCAACATTCCATAACTGAATGCTCATGGTATTTTCTTTAACCTATGTCGGAAAACACTGTTAGGTTAAGTAATATACATTAATTTTCAATTATGTTTTCTGAGTCCTGCAAGAAATTTCAGCACATCTCAATATATAATAATCAGGAACTAACTATATATGACATGTAAGTGCATGCTGAAAGTAATCGTGGCATGGAAGAATGCATGAAATATAAGTTATATTATGCTTATGATAATGCATGTAATAAACACACTCATTTCATCAATCCAATGTAAAATAAACCCCATTTCAATATATCTAATAATAATAACATCATAAGATAGGTGCGTTACCAAATAGTGAAGTCGTATCAACTTTAACAAGCATAATCAATAATAACAATAACACATCCTAGGTAATTTGGCATTCCCCTATACATGGTTTAGCTACTCCCAAGAATAGGCTCATTACCAAATTCCGTTACCACCCAAACAATAATATAAAGGAAAATAACGCCCTCTCATACCATTTTGTAATGTCCTGAACTGGGATCCACTTAACCTATGCCCCGAGCCAGTGGGTCACATGGCCTCAAGCATACCTCCCCATATGCCAGAGGATTCTGAATAGTAGTGAGGGTCTATGTTGGTACAATGGGTAGACTATACCCTCATATCAAAGTGGAACAATTACTATAGTAATTAAACATAGTACAACTGAAGCATATATAAACAGACAATGTGAAAATTGGACCAGTAACCCTCCATAGTCGAAAGAAGAATACAACATATATAATTAACAATCACAGAAGAATAAATATCCAGGAAACAATAATAATATAAAAAACCACCAGGATGAGTCATATACAATGAATTCATGGCATGGAAATATACAGAAAAATGGGAATAGTGGATAAACATACAGAATAAGCTAAACAAAAATACAAAAGGGTCAAAAGAATACTCCAATACAATCTAGAGTATATGCTTAGTCCTCTTATCCCATACTCTATACTATTAGAAAAATGAACCAAACATCTATAGTATGGAACTTTCCCTTATCCCTACCCGCATACGAGTAATCTACTTTGGTAACAAAGGTGGACTGGGTAGAGTGTGAGATAAAATCCCAGTAGGCCACAAAAAATGGTGTCTATAAATAATCCAGCCTATGTACATTACTAAACAATGAGAATGTATAATGAATAATACAAAAATATGAATAAATAAATACCATCTTTCATAGGCTCCTATAGGAAATCTAGAACTCTCTACCTAATTAGGCATAGGCCGGTAGAAGTCTGATCAGTAACAATACATATATAGTAATAATATGTATAGTACAGTTATATATTATATCCACCTATATGAAATCAATACATGATGAAGTAAGTATGAAAATACTTAGATACTAGGCTTTGGATGGTCATGGGGTGTAACTCAAGCATCCATAACCAGTCTAATGAGCTATAGGCTCAAGCAAGGGTACATGCCCTGAATCTCATAATGAATGTGCGGTGTAATGCTCAATAATTGAGATAGGTGGGGAGATATGTCATGAATAACACTCGTTATAAGGAACATCGAACATCATTACCATCACCCAGATATATTTACAATGACAAGAGACATCATACCCAACATTTTACGTAAGGGAGAGTGAAACATCATGCTCAACAAGTCTCTTAACCATCGTTCTATATCCAATGTCAATGGAATAATCATATTCAAAAGGATAACTTGAGTTATCACCTCATAAGAATTATAATCATCAAGCCCAATATATATAAATGGGTTTCCAAATTCATATGATCAATATAATAAAATCATGCTTCATTATGCATGGCCTTTCCACCCATTACTAATCATTTCACTTCATCCATTTAATTCATTTTAGTAAAACAACCCATCATGAATCAAAACTATTCAATCATAAACTAAGTCAATTCCATTTTATAAAACTCCAAGAACTTAGGAGGTGCTTTGGTCAATTATACAATTATATAAGAGTGGTAAAATCCATTTACTATCTAACCCGAACACTTAAAAGGTATTCTAATCATTTAATAATTTATATTTAAGGAGAAATTATGTCCTCACACCCAAATTGGTGTCTATGTATGAGGTCGATATCCTTGAACTATATGTCATGGGTCCATGAGAGTATAACATCATGCGTATAATTATTTAAAAAGTAAAAGGGCAATTTAATACGACACGAAAAAAGGTCGACGTGTGGCACAAAAGAAGAGCTATGAAAAACACTAAAAATTTGGGAATAAATTCTAAACCACCTCCCTTAATGTTGTATATGACTTCTTATTCAATAGTGGATTTATATTATAAGTTTATTAGATGGAAAATGAAGAACAAATCAAAACCTTTAATATAGGGAAAATGAGCTTACACCGAAATAGAAAAAGAGATACGAAGAGAAACAATGAAAGGAAGAAAGAGGATTAGAGATCATACCAATGCAGATCCAACATGATTGATGATGTTTGATTTGGAGTTCATATTGAAGAGTCATTAATAATACTAGTTCATATTTGGGAGAACTCACAGGAGGAAGGATAAGGGTTCATCCACCGGAAATGAGAAGGGTGAAATAAAGGTGTAGATTTTAATTAATTTAAGGTCAAAAATCATAAATTCACCCAAATAGACAGGGTCACATGGTTTGGCCGCACAATTAGCTAAACTATGTGCCAAATATTATGGAACCACTATCCAAGAACCCCCTTCACACGGGCTAGGTGCTTAGTTTGAAAAACCATATCAAACCCATGCGAAAATCCACTATATCATTTCTGATACATTTCACATGGTCAAGTGTCTAGGCTTACACGGTTGTAGAAAAAATGTGCGGCCTCCTATAGGACATTGAGTTCCATGCATGGTTACCCTGCATGGTTAGTACTAACCATGCACTAACTGCACGACCCACTTTGTTTTCCCAATTCTCAGATCTCCAAGATCCGTAAAAGCCCCAGACACTACCAGAACCTTCCATAGGCCATAACACATGTTTACCAAGATAAAACAAAATAATTATACCAAAAAACAAGAGATACGTACCTTTGATAAAAGTCGGGTCGTTACATTTTTTCACTATTGTAATCACCATTTATTATATAATAAAGAATTTTTAGCAACCCCCCATAGAGTAGGTATTCAAATGAACTATGTAATTAATTATGTTAATCATACTTTTTATTCTCTTTATCATTTATCCTATGGAATTTATTTTCTTGTGTGTAAATTTTATAAGGAATAACTGAGGATCTTAGTCTTCCCACTTCAGGAAACATCATGGAAATAGGTTTGTTATAGCTCAAAAGTTACTAACATCATTTACACCTATGTAATTTTTGTATGATATCTTATGATTGGGTGGTTTTAGACCCAATAAGTGGTATTGGAGATTAGTTATAGTGTTATTTTTCACCAAACACAAAATAAGGTGCTCAAAATTTTGGTTTAGTAGAATCATTACGTCCTTGTCCTTAAAGTATAATTTTAGTAAGAAGTTTATGATCCCTATAACATGTTCTAAATTTAGCAGGAGTTCATTGATAATGGATGAAATGATATTGGATGAGGTGAAATTTTGGGATGGGAAGTTTAATGAGATGGAAGTTAGATTATGGAAGTTATAGATAAGAAAATATTTATTATAAAATGATCCTTATCTTCTATTGTCTGGAACCAAATCATAAGTGATGATAAAGAAAGAATGAAAAAGTTTTGATAAGAAAGCATTGGGGTTGATCTGCAAGTCACTAGTCCGGAACATGGCCAATAACATCCATTAAGTAAACACGACATCCAAACTTATAAAGAATCTTACCAATATGTATGACAATCCAACTACAATGAAAAAAGTTTTTTAATTGTGAAGTTTATTAAACATGATAATATTGGTGAAAAAAAAACATAAAATCATTTCAATTACTTTAACATGATCTAGAGTCAGTTGGAATCATAAAAAGTAAATATCATTTATCCAGAGTGGGATCTTCTACTTAATTCATTGTTATAAGAATCATGTTATGTGATGGTTACTATGTTGAGTAATTCAAGTGGTAAGAAATTCTTAGTGTCTTATGACGTTCAAGATCTAATTCTGATCTAGGAGATTTGGTGGAAGGAGATCCAATATTCTACCAAAAATACCCATAGCATGGAATGTAGGGGAGTTTTCACTACATGAAAGAGTCATAATAAATGGAAAATAGGAAGAAGTAGAAATTTAAGTAGTTTGGGTGAAGACGGTTGTAACACCTATGATTTTGCAAATAAATTTAATATTTAATGCATGAAACATTGAGCCTATACAAACCACCACTTTTTTATAACCTAGCTAGTAAAAATAATGTTTCCACCTCTGTGATTTGAATTTGAAAAAACTGACATACATAGTTGCATTTAGAAAGATATTTAAAGTATGATAAGATCAACATACATTTTTAGTGAATAGTAACATGAACCTTATGAATAGTAATGTACCCTTATGAATTGTAATATGAACCTTATGAATAGTAACCATACCCATTAAAGTATAAATAACATTTAGACATCTTATAAATAAATTATAATTTTTTAGAAATTAATAATTATGTGTTTGTATTTTTGCGTGTAATAAATATTTAATTAAAAATTTAAATTAATAAATTAGTAGAATTATTTTTAATAAAAATTATTCCTAAATAAATATTTTGTTTTCCTATAATTTTAGGATAATTTTATGAGACCTCAGTTAATTTTTGGAAGTATTATAAAATTAGTTTACATTTAAAATTTGCATTTTTCAAGTAAATAACGATTTGATTAAAAATTAAATTTTACATATTTAAAAAACTATTTTGATATAAATGGACTTAATTTTCGGATTCTACATGTCTAAAAATGGTTATGGTGAATGTTTTGGAATTTTCTAAAATAATTCAATTTTAAGTGAATAGTAAAATATGATAATTTATGATAAATACTAAATACAAGATTTATCAAGTCATAGGTGATGTAAGGATAATTTAAGACAACTTGGTTTGAACTAAAATTTACATATTACTATTCTTGGTCACAAGAATCAATTCTATTGGTTGTCTTTGGAAAAATTATAAAATAATGGGAAAACCCTCCTCTCCACAATAAACCCCCCTCACTCCCTCTTATCTTCACTTCTCTCAAGCCTTGTGCCTTGTCTAAATTCTGGTAAAATATACTCCCAATATTTTCCCCCACATCAATAATCCCTTGGTATCATAAAAAGACCAAAACTTCTCCCCTAAAGAGGCTCTAAATGAAGATTACTTCAAGATGTAAATTCCTCTTTTTCATTTCTTTTATTTCAAGTTCCTTTCTTTTATTTTTCTTTCCTCGACTCCTTTCATCCAAATGTTGTGATGACTTTAGTAACTTACATGTACTATAATTTTGTTATGATAAATGAATAATTCTTCATCATCTCTCCTTTCCCCTTCTTTTATACTAGAAATGAAAACACCACATGAGATGTGTTAATTTATCACAATCAAGGACGACGAGTTTTCAATTTCTATTACCATATTCAATTCTGGTCATGAAACCATTTTTATGGTTTAACCAGAATATAATATTTTTATTTTAACTTATTTACGGTTTTGGAATCCTTTTTTAAACATGATATTAAATTATAAATCAAAATGAGTTTGTTGTGATAAAAAACCATCAATTAACCCAAACAATTATCATTAAAGTTTTATATAATGATTCATCTTCACTCCCAATAACCAATTTTTTTATAACCATATAATGTTATTTTTGTTCAATAATAACATACAAATTATATTCTGGGAAACCATTCTCATTCTACATGTTTATCCATACATGAATATAAGTAATCTGATCATGAAAACCAAGGAAGAAAACGCTCCCAAACAATGAAATTGAATCACTTAACCCATGAAAAGTCCATGAATGAACCTAATAATATTATACTAAATAAATTACATGTATAATAGGTTCTAGAATAATTAATTTATGAACCTAAATTTTACTATTCAGGTCATTAAGATCAAGTGAGGAACACCTTCAGACTTAAGGTAAGAATTTTCCACCTGAACCTCCATTTTCTTTCAGGTTACTTTTATTATCTACTTACCTCAATTAAATTATTATTTATTCATATGTAATACTCATAATTCATGTGTTAATATTATATATATTTGTTCCAACCATAATCATACCATCATTTATGGGTATTTATATTTTTTAAAAGGATCTTTCAAAAATTCTTCCTGAAATACAAGCCAGTTTCAAAGGAATTTCCCGAATTCTTACTTATTTTCAAGGGAACTATATAATCTATTTTAAGAAACTGTTATTTTTATAAAAAAAATAATTATATTATTAAAAAACTATATTATTTCACTTCTAGTTTTATATAAATATTTTTTCAAAAGAACTATTCTTTTTAAAACAAGAGAGTATTTATCTCATGAATTACTCGATGATTTTATAAGAATATTTTCATTTGTTTCAACTATCATATTGATTATTATGTATAAATGTGACTAATATTTTATGATATCATATACCATATTTTATTTAATGTTTTATGATTAGTTTGACTATGAAGATTCTATCTTGAAACCATTCACTATATTACTCTGAATGGTTAGTGTTTATGTTTAATGATTGGGGAAAGTTAGTTACATTTCATATGTTTGTTTCAATGTTAATGTATATGTTGTTTATGATTATCCCCATTCATATGAGGAATTTATTAGACTTATTATGTTATTGGTGGGGCCCTCTGTATCCCCTTTATGCATCAATAGGTCTCATGAGATGAATAATTATGGACTTGGCTAAGGCCTTGCCAATTTTTATATATGGTTTTGGCTGAGGCCTTAATAATTTTTAGATGTCTTGGTTGAGTCCTTGACGGTATGTTTCAAAATGTACAAAATATGAATTTCCATCATTATGAACCTAAAAATTCACAGTTCATGTGGTTATTCAAGTAGTATAATACCAATGATTATGTTTTATTATGGAAATGTTTACTCAACTCATATTCCTGCCATAATGTGGTCAAGTTTATTATTTTTAAAGGCATGTGTTTTTAATTATTCACCATGAATAATGTTTACCTTTATGATATCTTACACTATATTGTTTACCCTTATTGAGCATCTGATCTCACCCCTTCTCATGTTTCATTTTTCCAAGGATAAGAATATGTATATTATGATTGACTTGTAGGGATAATCTTAGAGTGGTGGATTTTCCCAATAGAACTTTTATGTTGTTTTTCATTTCAAGTTGTAATGTTGAACTTATGTATGTATCTTGTTTCCAAATCAACTAAAATACTCATTCCTTCATGATTCAACATTCTGATAATTATTCCAATGTAATGTAATAGGGCACCATATCCGATGAAATGGGGTTGGGTCTTTACAATGGTCACATATTTTAGCATTGTGGGAAGAAAGTCCATATATAGAAGGATTGAATAATTTAAAGAGTCAATCCTTAAAGATATGATTATGGAAGTGCATCTACAAATCCCATTTCATTGGATATAATTTGGTTATTGATGAGTGTATCTTATCCACATAAGTCATGGATTATATACTCTAGGGATTATTTTCACTCTACATAAGAGATGAGTATGAGGAATTATAGTTCCAGAATATTTGAAAAGTTATATATTTCAAATGATGAAATTATCAAGATAATAGGTAAGGGTGATGTTTCTGTATGGACACAAAATGAAATTATGATATAATTTAAAGGAATTAAACACATAAAAAGGTAAAAGAATAATTTGATTTCAGTAGGATAGATGGATGATGCCGGTTTCTGTATTACCTTTAGGGGTGGAGCATTGAAAGTTACACTGCATTTCATGATAATGGCCAAAGGTGTAAAGGAAAATTTATTGTACCTAATAAAAGTTTCAAAAGGAGAAATTTATGCTAGATAAACAACTTTTGAGATGTTTTGGTCTAATCATATTGGTCACTAAAGTGAGAAATGGATAAATGTTCTTGCTTCTAAAGAAATATTGAATATCAGAAGAATGGATTACAAAATAATTGAATAATTAATTATTGAAAAAATGTATAATGTGTCGATCTAAATAGAAGTATAGACGACCAAGGAATAAAAGTTATATGTGGTTCATATGGACATATGGGGTCTGACTCTGACCCATTATCCTGGAGTTTCATTGTACTATGTTACCTTCTTTGATGATGTGATAGAGAAAGTGTGGGTGTTGTTTCTCAAGTACAAGTGAAAATTTATTAGAACTTTCATTTGATGGAGGGACATGGTGAAAAAGGAGGCCAAAAGTAAACCAAAATGTTTGTAGTTTGACAATAGACGGAATAAAAAAGTAGGGAATTATGGAGGTTATGAAAGAAGAATAGAATATGATTTCAGAAAACCATACTATAAACTCTAGAAATAAATGGACTCTTAGAGAGAATGAATACGAGTTTAGTGGAGAAGGAAAAAAGTATGAGGACACACACTGGTTTCCCAAAGGAGTTTTGGGTGGAAGCCATGAATTGTTCTAATACTTTGTAAATATATTTAATTATTTTGTATTAGGTTAGGGAATTCCAAAATCACGTTGGACTAAAAATAATATTGAAATTTTCAATCTAAAATTATTTGGTATACCAGCCTACACCCATATTGATTGAAAAAAGGGAGAGGTTAGAGGCTAAGTCTCAATAAAATTTCTTTGTAGGATATGATTTCAATGAATTGGGATTTTAGATATGCAATAATAACATGGGTGATATATCAAAGATATTTCTTGGACTATATCAATGTACCTACATCAACCATATACTAAAAAGGTTCATTATAAAATAATCCAAGAGAATATTTATTCTAGTGTCATATGGTATAAATAATTCCTAGAAATTGTGTCCTAAAATGCAATTGGAAAGTGATAGAATGAGTAAAATACCACATACTTCTATGATAAGACTACTCATGTATTCCATGTTATAAATGAGGTTTGATGTTTCTTAAACTTTAATTATGGTATAAAATATAAATACAATCCAGTCCAACATCATGGGACATCAGTTAAAACTATCCTCAATCATACAAGGAAAACTAAAGATATGTTCCTTAAATATAGAAGAAATGAAGAGGTAGTAATAAATAGTTATACATATTCTAGATTTTAGAAAAATCAGTTTTGACCTGAATTCCTAATCTAGATATGTTTTTATTCTCAATAGAGGATAATTGATATGGAAGAGTTCAAAGAAGCTAGTTTTTTTCGATTATACAGTGGAAACTGAGTATATTTAGGCTTCTGATGTACCTTTGTAAGTAGTTTGGATTCATAACATTGTATGAAATCTTGATTTTGTGCCTAAAATTCAATACCCTATCATAATTTATATTCATAACACTGCAATGGTGGCCTTATCCAAAGAGCTACGGTCACATCAAAGGAAAAAAACATAATTTAAAAGTTTCATCTCTGGTGGTATTTTTATTAACAAGTTGAACATAGAGTGATAAAAATATCCATGGAGGAAAACATGGTGGAACCCTTGATGAATGCTTTATCTTAGAAGAGGCATGAGTATCATGTGAGATATAGTGGACTGAAGGTTGTTAACTATTGGATCTAGTGAAAGTGGGAATCTTTTATAGTTGGTTCCCTATAATCAATTTCTAAGTACTTGATGATTACATGCATTCATTGTCCTAAATTTCCATGAATTATATTATCACATCTTGATTATTCTTATGCATGAAATAATATGTGATAGAGTCCTAAGAATATCTATCACACTATAAGGACATATAAGTTACCCACTATGATGAGAACTTATAGGTTCCATGATAATATTATTTAATATATATTATATAGTTGGATGATATAATTTGGAGGGAAAAAATGATACATATTGTTATGGGTAGAGACCCATAGGACTTTGAAGTATCCTCTCATGGTCTGGGCCCATGGTAATTTCTAGAGCAAGATATTATGAAAACCAGACCCTCCATTAGGAAATCCACATTTATATATTCCATTGAATGTTCCTATATTTATATGTATGTATTAATCCTTCAAATTTATGATTATCATTAATGAATACCATAAGTCACATAATTTTATGTATTGATGAAAACCATGATGACATATGCTCATGGTGAAACATGATACTTTGGGTGAATCTTGAGTGATATTGCATTAATGGATAATGTGAGAAATGATTTATTCCTTATTTATCTTATTATAAGATTACATCTCAAGACCTTTGATGAGAATTAAATTTCCTTGATAAATCCAATACCATGGTGTTCTATATAAAATTTCATTTCCATAACATCAAAGAATGTTTTTTTAAGCACATAGGTTGATAACACTAGAATGCAACCTGATTGATTGGAGATATCATGATAAAGGTATTATATTACATAATAAGTGTTTATATGAGATTTTATGTCATTACAACATTAAATTATTTCTTTATGGGTGTCTTGGTGTGTTACTAGATGTTAAATTTATACTTCAGTTGTATCCACCTATTGCCACTAATAAAGAGGCCAAGAAGGTCAAACACTTAGTTTATCAATAATCTCAATTAAATTCAATTTTGAATTTAACAAGTTAGAATAAATATTATTTATTCCTTTTGATTTAATAATTATTCATGCTTGGTTGAGCTCTAAGATTTAATCATGATTTATTTGAAAGAATATGTGAGTTAAATAATAATAAATTTTTATTATCAAGGTTTTGTGAGTATTATATTTATTATATTTATTGAAGAATAATGAAATGATATTTATTTGCTAAATAAGTATTCATTAATGAAGGTTTGGTAAATACAAAAGATAATGAGTTGACTGAGTTTAAAGGTCCAGTAAAAAATGATATATATTATATTTATTTATTCTAGGGTGATGAAAATTTCAAGTGAGCAATAATTATTGTATTATTATTAGACATTAATATCACTAAGGATGAAATAAATGGTAAGGGATCTATGTGAAAATAGTTAATCCTAAACCCTCCATAATAAATATCTAGTTATATCATTTTCTTGAGATACAAATCATTATGCACTATAGATATTAATATTTATCTCAAGACCTAAAGAGATCTCAATAATGCACACAAGATCTAGAGTGTGGGTCCTCATCACCTCTCAAGTGACCGAGAGAGAGAGAAAATATTTCCTCATCCATGAATAACTTCTCTTTGTGATCAATAATGAGTGATTAAAATGATTAGAATTAGCTATTCTAGAACATTAAGATTCTACAGTGGTGTTCTGAGATTTTAGTGCATGTGTGGATCACTGGTAGTGGGATTCTAATATTGGATCCTATGATGAAATGATGGTACAACAAGATCATGTCAACCAATTCCTCAACAAATGAAATTTCAAGTTGAATTAATTCTAGATCTGCTTATATATTAATTATAAATTATATATGATGACCTACCTTTGGTTTTGAAATTTAAACAAGTCAACTAATCTAAAATTGAAATTCATTTTACATTACATAATTATTCATGTATAAGGCATATCATTCATAAATTGAGACTAAAATTCAGGTTGTCCATACCCAATTAGGAACTTCCATTGCACCTGAAACCCATATAATCTGCCACATTCCTCCCTTTAATTAGATATTTAAACCACACATTAATAACCAATTAAGTAAGACAAGTCAACTATAATAATAAATAATTTATTATTGATTCAAACTTATTGAATTTTATGGAATTATCTTCTTCACAGCGTGTCTTCCTTCATTGTGGAACAATACTTATTAAAAATTCATAGATTATAACATGACATACTTCTCTAAAATTTGATCTTTGTTCATCATCCAAATCCACAAGATCCAGTGAAATCTCACTTAAAACTCCCTATAGACCATATAATGGTACTCTGAATCTTCTCGATATCTAGAACTATTGGTGTATGATATACTTATTCATGGTGTAAAGACCTTTTTTCTTAGTAAACCCTTATATATGGAATTCTTTCATATATGAACCACACATGACACAACCGCTATGTCATGGTGTATTCCTTTTTGGATCTTGAACAATTTTGGTGTGATCATACTTAATATAAATGGTCCATTTATCTTAATAACCACTACATATTATTCACATAACCAAGTGCTATGTTGCATAACTATCCCTACGAACCCCTCTTTATCAAATTTTTATTCTCACACAACATGAATTTCAACATCATCTACTATTCCATGTTGAAGCACTCTTATAAATATATATTTCTAATATTTTATAGTCACCATTTTATCATGATGTATCTCCTTTAAGTGTGATTTAATCTCCCATAATTTTGGTTTATTCATACATAACCTCTCAAATCTTGAGTAAACCATACACACCCCATTCAAATTTTACAGATTAATATGATGTAGGACCACTTATAGTTTATTCCTTTGATTAGTGTAATAAGATATCTTCCAAAATTTTCACTAATTCTTAAATATCCATAATACTTCCTAAAATAATATATAACATCCTTCCTTTACAGTATAAAAACTCCCATCATGTCATGATGCTTTCTCAATTGGCAGGGACAACTCCAAAAAAAATATGTGTTCTTATAACACTTAACTATCTCTTGTGTTATCCTAAATATCACCTAAAAACCCTTATTTTATCCATAACCAAGGATATGTACACATTCCCATATATTGTATCTATAAACACTCCCTGTAGGCCAACAAACACAACCAGATAATTCCTTGGTTTTAACATTCTCACTATTTGAGTTTGTTAGTAATCTAATATATCTTCCGTGAAATCAAGACAAAAAATTCAATCAATTCCCAATATAAATGGATTTAATATTATATAAATCTATGTAAAATTGATAAAATTTCAATTTAGAATAAAATATATTAATAGGGAAACCCATGCCTTGTCATTTCAGCTCATACCACTTGTTTATAAAACCTGAAGTCAACCTAGAATGAGATTTACAATAATCCAAAAACTACCCATTATATCTCCCCTATAATTAAGTGAATAATCACATATTTCTATTTATTAATACTTAATAAACCCCCTTAATGGTATAACCCCATCAAAGAGTACATTTTCATAATATTTCTCCCCATTTGGTAACATAACCAAATTAGAATGTTTTAAAAAATCACAATCAACCAAGTTTTATATTAAATATACTTGAGAAGATGAGGGTTTTAAAATGATTCCTAGCCAAGGGAGGTGGTTGAAAACTAAGGTAAAACCACTAATTATCAGATTCTAATGTGGAAAATGGTTTTTTTGAATATGTCCACCACTTGATAATTGGTACCCAAACGTTCTAGCTTGATAATTTTATACTCTACAATTTTATTAATGAAATGATGAATTATCTCAGTGTGCTTAATTCGTAACTGCCATACCAAAATTTTCATCATCTCACTCACTCTTTGGTTCTCATAGTGGAAAACTATCAGGGTTATATTTACGTTTTCTCTAATATCCTCCAGTTGGTGTTTTATCCACATCAGTTTTGTACATGATTTTGTTGCTAAAATTTATTCCACTTAAGTTAGACAAAGAGAAAATTTCTCTTTATTTTTTATAAGTCGTCCTATGAATTTACATCCAATAAATAAGGATACTTTTCTCATGTATTTTTTATACATAATGTCTCTATCCCAATTATCATTTGATTATGCATATAAATCTATATCCTTCCCTACATAATATACCAAACTATAATCAAGTGTTCCTTGATTATACATCATGATCAATTTTATAACCAAGAGGTGTTCCTACTGGTGGAAAATTTGAATGTGGGAAACCAAACATATAGAAAAGAAAATATCAACTCTTGTTTCAGTAAGATACATAAGCTTCCTATCATTTTATGATAAATTATTACATCAACTAATCTTCCTTCTTCATGTTTTCAAAGATTAGTTCCAACTATAATTGTTGTTGAAACCATTTTTCTATCAAGAATCTAAAAATTTTCTAGCAAATCCTTAATATATTTTTCTTTGGAAACAAAGTTATATCCCCCCTTTTGAATAACTTTAAACCCAATAAAATATTTTTATTCTTTGTTCATTAAAATTTAAAACTATGAGATCATCAACCATGAAAATTCCTCTATAGAATTTTTATTTCTTCATCTGAATACGATTCCTTCAATATAGATGAGCACCATTAATTAATCTTCTTTAGTTCATTTTAGATAAATATAATGATAAAATCAACATATTCTAAATTCCATCTTCTTCAAGAAATCATCTAATTAAGTATATCATGTTTGAGGTGCTTGTTTCAAGCCATACAAGGATTTCTTCATTCTGTACACTTCTAATCCATTATCATATATTAGAAACAAAACCAATTTTTTGATATAGAACTATTATTAGATAATTACATCTAATAATATCATATTGAATTCCATCTAGTAGTTTTTTAATTTCATCTGAATATACACAACTAAAAAGTGTAAAATAAACTATTATCTTTCCAACCGTGTGAAGGTTTGTTCCCCATCAATTATCATTACTTGTGCACATCCATTTTATAGTAACATTTATTTGTATCAGACCACCATTCCATGATCATAATATATATTTGTTAACACCAAATTTGTTCCTATGAAATGTCGATCCATCATCCTCTTCACAATCAACCATGTTTGATTTTTCTCTATTTGATCTAAGTCCTTATTCATGGCCTTGAAGCACGATTTATCTTTCTCTACTACTTAAAATGAGGATGAATAAACTTTAGAAATTAGAGAAACATTATCTATAGTTCTAATCCTTTGAGTTTAAATTAGATAATATTTTTCAAAAATAATAATTTTCTTATAAATATCAGCTCATCTCTTTCTATGATTTCCCCCTTTCAATAGATATTTTATTCATTTATCTAGTAAAAGAATCTTTTTTTTTGTGTATGCCACTTGAGTTTTTATATATTTATTATTATTCTTCATATAAATAAATCATTTATGGAATTACAGATTTGTTCCTAGATTATTATATATATATATATATATTTTAAATCACTACTTTCCAAAATCTTATTCAATATTTTATTGGGATACCTATATAACATTCCCCTAAATAAGTAACCTAAAAATATACCTCATCCACTATATCACCATATTTACCTTGATTTATATCCTTTTTAAGATTGTAGCACTTACCAATAAACATTTTGAAGTGGATTTAACATTGTATTTCTTCCACGACCCATTTTATATGAAGCATTCATCACTCTAGGGATTAACAAAGACCAATTCTTCATGTACCCCACCACTTGAAAAAGTTTCATCCAATTGTAATAAGATATTTTAATTTTCATGACAAATTATTGTTCCATATTGTTTACCATTCAATTTTAACATTTCATGCCACTGTTTTGTAGGTTCCGGGCATAGTGGAAGAGTGCGATGGGCGGTTCCCAACTTTTCTTTTTTACATGGTCGATGATTAATTTAAGATTTTACACAATGTTGAACACAATGATCAACAGAAATAAATAAATAAATTAGATAATATAAATCATGCCAGAACCAAAGGGGGGTCATCACATATTATTTATAATTAATTTAATTTATTAAATAATTACCTTTTTTGGAAATCTTTTTTTTGATGAATCTGGTGACATATTTGCACTGCACTATCATTGTGCATTAGTAATCAAGTGAATATTCCCTCTATTAATGATTCTAATGTGTTCTTTGAATCTCCAAACATCATAGAAGGAATCTCCAAGTGCTAGAATGACAGATCCTTGTACATGCATCATCCTCCATTGATCTCTATGAGAATTACTTCCAAAGCGTTCTCCTTGATCTGGTGGAGGAAGATTACTCTCCTTTCTTAAGAGAGTTCTTGGAGAAGAGAGTTCTCTAGGGCTTGAGAGGATTCTACAAGATTGTTGTGCACAACTAATAAAATGAATTGGAATATTGAGAAAATATTATAAATATGTTTATATATTTCTAAGGTTAAATAAAATAATAGCACAAATGTCCTTCATTATTTATTTAATACATGAAGAACCCCATTTCAATTAATAATAATAATAATATTATTATCTATATACATGTGCTTAGATTTCAAATTATATTAAATATTATTTAATTAAATAATATTTATTATTTATTATTTATTACTGAACCTAAAACCTCATTCTACCATTCCTCCATATTTATTAGGCCTTGAATAATGACTATTTATATATTAAATTAATATCACTATATTATTCACCAATAAATAAATTTTACATTCACTAAATAAAAAATACACATTCATTAAATATTCCACTCACATTATATTCTTTCAAACAACTGGTGATGAAATATATGTGATCAAGAATACATGAATAATTATTAAACCATGTTTGGGAATGATATCTATTCAAATTGTTAAAAATTAATATATTATTTAACTGAGATTCTGAATACACTTAGTGTGTGACCCTCTAGGCATATTTCTCATTGGAATTAGATGAAGCAACCTAAAGTCCATGGTTAGTGTCTAGAAACATTACAAGGCACCCTTAGATAAATAATTTAATGCTGAAAGGACATGATACCTCATACAAATGCTTACTGTTTAATATAATCCCTTTATCCTGATATCTCAAATCAAGCAGGTTTCATACCGGTGCCATCAACCTATATGTTTGATGTCTCTTTCTTTGAATTTACAAAAATAGAACTTACCTATAGAACACCATGGCCATGGATTTATTTTGGCTATATTATTTCCATAAAAGGGCCTAATAATTCAACTTACATTAAAAATAGAAGAGATAAATCCTTACTTGCGTTATTCATTAATGTAATATTACTCACAACACACCCTACATATCCTACCTTTTCAAGAAAATCTGTCATCATGGTTTTCATCAATACATCAAAGTATGTGATTAATAATACTCATTAATAAAAATATTAAATTCTAAGGAATAATACAAACATCCACAGATAAGAACCTCCAATGATAGATATAAATGTGGATTTCGTACTAGAGGGTCTCATTTTCATAATATCCTACTGGATATTACCATGGTTGTACACCATGAGAGGGTGGCTCATAGTCCTATGAGTCTCCACGCCTAATATCCTATATCATTTTGTGTTTCTCAAATAATATCATTTGCCTATAGAAAATATATTCAAGAATAGTGTTATAGAACTTTCGGGATCTCATCATAGCGGGGAACTACTATGACCTTTTAGTGTGAAAAATACTCTTAGGACATTATCAAAAACTATGTCACATAGAAGAGAAATAAAGATGTGATAAGTAGTATATTAATATTCAAAACAATGAATAAAATTTATCATAAGTACAAAAAATTTATTTCAAGGGATTGAACTCCAATAGACTTTCACAAGCACTAAGTCCAATAGCCAACAACCGTTAGTCTGCTAGCTCTCACATGATACTCATGATTCTTTTGAGATATTCCTTTAGTCATGGGGTCCACCACATTCTATTCTGTGGGTAATATTCTTACTACAACTTTGCCCCTATGATACAAATCCCTTCAAGAGGTGATACTACCAGAGTATGTTCTTTTTTCATTGGTGTGACCTTGGATCTTTTTCAAGATCCACCACTACAGTATTATCACACTATAATGTGATATGGTATTTACTTCTAGGTACCAAATAAATCTACTAGAAATTTTTTTGAATCTAAACGGCTTCCTTGGCTGCATTAGAAACCACAATATACTCAGACTCCACTATAGAATCAATGAAAACTGGCTGCATTAAACTATTCCAGCTCACAACTCCTCCATTGAGAAAGACAACATATCTTGATTGACACTTAAGATCCTTCAGATCTGACTGAAAACTAGCATCAATATAATCCCTAATGACCTTCTCATAGTCTCCTCCATATAATAGGAACAGATCCTTAGTTCTTCTCATATACTTAAGGACAACATTAATATTAGTCCATCGTTATTCTCTTGGATCTTCTTGATATCCTCCTATCATGCTCAATGTATATGCAACATCAGGTCTAGTACATAACATGGCATTAATGATTGATCCTATAACTAAAGCATATGTGATATTTCTCATTCTATCTTTCACTTGTTATGTCTGAGGACACATTTTTTTTAAAATATGTAAACCATGTGACACTGGAACTGATCCCCACTTGGATTTTTCCATACTAAATCTATTTAGTAGTTGGTCAACATATGCACTTCGATTTAGTATGAGTAGCCTCTTGGATATATCAAAAATGATATTGATCCCTAGAATATAGGCTAGTTCACCTAATTACTTCATGGAGAAACATTTTTTTAACCAGTCCTTAACAAACTGTAAGGCTAGTATGTCATTTATAATAGGTAATATGTCATCAACATATACTACTAGGATAATGAATGAATTTCTAATAAACCTCTTGTAAACACACAACTCACATTCATTCTTAAGGAAACCAAATTCATTTATGGATTTATTAAATTGAATGTTACATGACATGGATGCTTAATTCAATCCATATATGGATCTATACTACTTGAAAATCCTTTTAGCATCACCTGGAGTCACAAAACCTTCTGGTTGTTTTCTATAAACATCTTCTCGAAGGTTCCCATTAAGTAATGAAGTTTTATATCCACATAACAAATCTCATAGTCATTGTAATCTACTATAACAAGTATAATTATAATGGATTTAAACACAAAAACTAGTGAAAAGGTTTCATCGTAATCAATTCTTTGATTATATTTAAACCCTTTAGCTAATAGCCTTGATTTTTAGGCATTTAATTTACCTTCTATGTCTATTTTCCTTTTGAATACCCATTTTCACCCAATAGGATTTACATCAACTGGATTAACATCGAGAACCCAAACTTTGGTTCTAATATATGTAATCCATTTCAGAATTCATGGCTTCTTTCTATCTTACAATTTCTGATCTCTCTACTACCTAATTGTATGAGAGAGGTTCACCATTGTCAACCAATAACGAATCAACATCTTCAATTACTAGAAAATCATATCTCTCTAGTTCTCTTACCTTTCTTATGATCCTATGCAGTAATTGTGTTTCAAGAACTACTTCTTCCATGATGACCTTTATAATCTATTCTTTTACCAACTCTTGCGTATCTTGATCATCAACTTCATCGAAGTCAATCTTTCTCCCACTATCCATTTTGAGGATGTACTCACTCTCAAGAAATATGGCTTGTCTGGTGACAATCACTTTCTTATCTGAATTTTTGTATAAGCAGTATCCCTTTATTTCCATGGGATACCCTATAATGATATACTTCATGCCCCGAGGTTCTAGATTGTTTCCCGAGAAGGGCTTAATAAATTCCTCTCTACCCTTTACACATGTATGCGATAAAATGAGTTTCTTTTTACTCCACATCTCAAAGTGAATTACATTTTCCACTTTTGTCGGTACTTAGTTTAATATGTATGATATAGTTTGTAATATATATCCCTAAAAGAATAATGTAAGATCTGCATGGCTCATCATCGACCTTAAAATTTCTAATAAGGTACGATTTATTCTTTCACTAACACCATTACACTATAGTGTGTAAGGTGGAGTGAGTTGAGATAGAATCCCAAGATCCCATATAAATTCAATGAACTCTTGGTTCAGATATTCACCACCTCGATCCGATCGAAGATTATTTATCTTCTTTCCAAGTTGATTCTATACTTAATTCTTGAATTCCTTTAATTTCTCAAAGGACTCAGACTTATACCTCATCAATTAGACATATCCATATATAATCAAGTCATCATTTAATGTTATGAAGTAAGAATATCCACTTCTAGATTCTACTAGAAATTTTCCACACACATCAGTGTGTACAAATCCTAGAATCTCTATAGACGTTTCACCCTATCCACCAAATAATGTTTTGTTCATTTTTCCTTATAAACAAACATGGAATCTTTTATGTGGTTTTAGATCAGAAGAGTCTAAAGAACCATCTTTATAGAGATCTGTCAAATTATTCACGTTTACATGAACAATATGGTAATTCCATAGCTGGGTATTATAGGAGTCATGTGAACACGATTCGTTATCAATTTCTAGTAGTTGGTTTTCCAAATTTAACACATAAAGACTATTATTTAAATGTTCCATACCATAACATACATTTTCCTTGTAAAAGAACCATCTTTTATTTAAAAATTTGAAAATAAATCCATCTTTATCTAAACATGATACATAAATTATGTTCTTGCCAACTATATGTACATAATAACACTATTCCAAAACCAAAATAATTCCCATTGACAATGAAATGTGGTAGTCACCAATGGTGAAATCAGCCATCCTTTCACCATTAGAAGCTATCAGATCCACCTCTCCTCTATAAATCTTTTGGAATCTACTTGGTTCCTAAATTAGGATACATATTTGAGAACCACAAGCTATATATAATACCCAATGTGTAGATATTGAAATATTACACTTGATAACGAATGCATCTTTAGTTTCACCAAGCTTCTAGGTGCAGATCCTCTTCTAGTGTTCTGGCTTTCCACATGCAAACATAATGGCTCCTTTTCCTAACCCTACCTATGGATATTCTTCTTCTTGGAAGGATTATCCTTGATATCTTTAGACAATTATAGGTTTTAGGACCCTTTTCCTTATTCTTCCTTTTCTTAGTCACCATAAGGACCACGAGTTTATCACACCCCATGTCTTTATCCACTTGGTGAATAAAAGTAACAAGTTCTGAAAAAATATTCTCATTATTTACAATATTTCAATTAACAATAAAAATGGGGAAGTTCTTAGGAAGTGATGAAAGTATGAGATATGTATACAAACCATCAGATAATTTAATCCCTACGATGTCCAGACATTCAATGTAGCCAATAATATTGACTACATGATGACCGGATGGTGCAGACTATCCAAGATTAGTAGAAAAAAAGAATTGGAGATCTCATACCTCTCTTGTCTCACCTTCCCTTGATAGATATTTTGAAGGTGAGGCATCATGATATATGAATCAATATACTTAATTTACTTCAAAGTATCATTGGACATAGATGATAACATGAAAAACTAAACATTTGTAGCATCATTTAGATGTTTCTAATAGAGAGATATTTTTTCATCACATTCCTTATTACCAAGTGAAACTAGAAAAGGTTCTTACAGAACATAAAATTTCCTTTCGTAGTTAAGGATAACAAGTGGGTGCCTTTTCCACTCTTGGAATTTTGTACCAGTGAGAAGGTTTTCCTTCTAAAGTATGTATCACAATGATATGTTTGAATTCATTTTAATGTTGTTTCGAAAAAACAATATAAGAAAAATTTCAGTACTTTATCTAATAAAATTTAGACTAATAAATAAATATTATATTTTTTAGACTCCCACCATTTTATCAAAACCCAATATCCCCCACCATTGGCTTCAGAATATCCTATTTCTTGGAAATTATAATGGAAAGGATCCATATTCCCCTTTTCATTACCCCGAAATTGGTGTGTAAAGCAACATGAATGGTTTCAGGTAGTCATTCCTAATGCCAACTGCATTCAATCACAATTCCTTGATCTGGTGAGTGGTCTCCCCAATCCTGAAATCCTTAATTGGATTTTCTCAACCCTTGCCTCTCAGTTACACCACATCTTACTTGGGAATTCAACCCTTTATGTGAACTATGTTATGCCAACCCAAAACTTCAAGTTATAATTCTCCAATAAATGAAATCACCCGAACTTTGGATGGTTAATCACATTTAACTATAGTTCAATTTTAACAAAAGTAATGGAAGGCTATAATGACTTAATATTTTATTGAGGGATTTTATTATTTAATGTGTAAATTTAAAATTATTATCTTTATCACATGATTGTTAATATTTAGTGGGTTTAATCAAGTGATTAACCATGTATTAGATAATATTATGCATAATCTAGTTTATTTTAGATTTTTCTTGTATGCTCGTTAATTCATTAATTATGTGATCTCAATAAAAATATCCATAATGAAATAACCAAGAATCTTGAAATAAAATAAAATAATAAAGAGGCATGATATTGAGCTTTACTAATTATTAGTTTATCTAGAAATTGATAATCTAATAGTTGACCTAGGGGAAAAAATAACTTGAACCGATTAAGTTTCGTGTTATAGCTTTCCACTTGTCTATCTATGTATCTCCTTGAATTGGGTTCACCTCATCTTTGAACTTGAACCGCTTCCACTATCTTGGGAGCTCCACCATTTATATATGTCTTTTACTCACATAAAGGTGAGGGGAAAATGGGTTTATATAAAAGAAACCATGGGCACACATAACCTACATAAAAAAAGGAGAGAAGGAACACATGAAAATAAGATAATTTAATAATAAATTAAATGAAACCAATCTTATACAAAGTTCTGGTATAACTCATGATTATCCACATGAATGAAACAAATTACGCATTTAATAAAACTAGAATTCAATTCTTAATCATTTTTATTTAAGATAAAATGTGATTGAATCAATTAATTATCATATTTAATTATTCAATTATTTTATCTCAATTATTATTCGAATTTACTTGAGATTCTCATCCATTATAATTTTAACAAATTAAATATATTCATTTAAAATTAACTATGTACATACATGTACCATGGAGGAAACAACGTGAATACATGTCTAAATCTAACCAACATGTATTATAATCATATACAATTTTATTCTTTTTGACAAGTAGCATACCCGACTTATCATGTACTTTCATGATGTGTAATATCAACTTAATTATTAAACAAATTACATGATTTTTCTATAACGTGTCATGATTTAATGCATGTAGAGTAACAATTTTAATACAAATCATATATGATATGAAGATCTTGAACATCATATAGATGTTAATTAAACACTATATATATATAAATATTAAAACCCATCACATGACAGTTACTATCAACATAATGACCACACACCAGAAAATTTTGATAATGTTTACACAATATAGTAAATAAATTTTAAATCTGAGTAATTTGATATATGTACATGACATGCACATATGATCTAAATAGTTATACATATCTCATAGTCTATCCGAGGTACACGCCTAGGGATTCGATGTGTAAATATTAACTAATAAATTATTGTAGAACACATCATGTGAAATGGGATACATGGTGTGTGGGATCCAAATTACATGATCAATAGTCTGGTAGGCTGCATATGGTTATACACAACCCATCTATGACTCAAAGAGGCTTTACACTGTGTATGTGAGATATACAACATGTACTTCAGCTAACTGTTCACCGATCTATCCTAGTCAACAAAAAGTGTAAGAATTAACTATATTGTGTTTAATCAATGCACACAGTTTGAGTAATTTCAGAACTAACTCATAGTGAATTGACCACGAGTACATGGCGTGTAACTCCGGTTACATGACCTGTATTCCTATGTTGTACAACTAGAAACCTTAGCACAGTCATATGAGTTCCTCGATTTTATTTTAATCATAAAATTAATTGTTTCAATTAAATATTTGAGAAACAAAGGAAGAAGAAGCATATCTCATAATTTGGTTTAAAAGAATGATTAAACATGAATTGAAAAACTAAATTATAAAAATATAAATCAAAAATTATCTTTAAATAATTATAAATAATTATGTGACCCTTATGATACCACTTATAGGTTTCGAGTACAGTAGAAGAGTGCGATGGGCGGTGGCCAACTTTGATTATATACATGATCGATGACTAATCTTAGATTTTACATAATATTGAATGTAGTGATACAAAGAATTATAAAATTGAAATCAAAATGGAACCAAAGGAAGGATCATCATATATTATTTTTAATTAATTTAATGAATTAAAGAATTATGTTTTTGGTATTTTTTTCTTCATTGATGAATCTGGTGACAGATCTGCACTATACCATCATTGATTTATAGTAATAAAGTGCATATTCCCTCTAGTGGTGATCAACACGTGTTGCACGAATCTCCACACATCACTGAAGGAATATCTAGGTGCTAGCACGACATATCCTTACACTTGTGTCGTCTGCCATTGATCGCTATGAGAATCATTTCTAAAGCGTTATCCATGATCTTGTGAAAGAAGATTGCTCTCTATTCTTAGGAGTGTTCTTGGAGAAGATATCTCTATAGGGAATGAGAGTATTATCCATGATTATTGGGCACAACCAAAAAATGAATTGTATTATAGTGAAAATAATATAAATGGGTTTATATATTGATAGGGTTAAAATAAAATAATAGCCCAAGTACCCTTCATTATTTACATAATCCTTATAGAACCCTATATCAAATACTAATAATAATAATATTATTTCTCAAAATGCACTTAACTTACAAATTATATTAAATATTATTTAATTAAATAACATTGAGTATTTATTATTTCTCACCGGACCTAAAACCTCGATCCACCATTCCTCCATATTTATCAGGCCTTAAATATTGACTATTTTTTATTAAATAAGTATCACTGCATTATTCTCCAATAAATAAATATTATAGTCACTAATTAGAAAATAAATATTTATTAAATATTCCACTCAAATTATTTTATCTTGAATAACTGATGAAAGAGTATGTGCGACCAAGAATAAATGAATAATTATTAAACCATGTATGGGAATAATATTTATTCAACTTTTTAAATAATAATATATTATTTAACTGAGATTCCAAATACACTTAGTGTGTGACCCTCTAGACCTATTTATCAGTGGCATTATGCGAAGTAGCCTAAAGTACAAGTTTAGCATCTAGAAACACGCCAAGGCACCCATAGAGAAATAAGGTAATGCTGCAATGACATAATACCTCATACATATGATTATCGTATAAGATAATCAATTGATCATGATATCTCAAATCAAGTAGGTTTCATGCCAGTTCCATCAACCTATGTGCTATATGTATCTTTCTTTGAATTTATGAAAATAGAAATTTCCTATAGAACACCATGAAAATGGATTTATTTAGGCCATATCATTCCTATAAAAGGGTATGATATATCAAGTTCTGTTAAAAATAGAAGTGATAAATCCTTTCTCTCATTATTAATTAATTCAATATTACTCATGACACACCCAACATATCCTACCTCATCGAAAACATATGCCATCATAGTTTACATCAATACATAAAATTACAAGACTCATAATACTCAATAATAATAATATTAATGTATAAGGACCAATACACACATATATAGATAGGAACATCCAATGACACATATAAATATGGATTTTCTACTGGGGGTCTCATTCTCATAATATCCAACTAGATATTATAAAGGTTATACACCATGAGAAGGTGCCCCAAAGTCCTACCAGTCTGTACTCCTGATATACTGTATCATTTGTGTCCCTAAAATGATATCATCTGGCTATATAACATATATTCAAGAATAGTTTCGTAGCACTTTCAGGTTCTTATCATAGTAGGTAACTGCTATGAAATTTTAGTGTGATATATACTATGAGAAAATTTTCACATACTATGTCACAGAGAAGAGAAATCATGATGTGATAAATAGTTTACTAGTATTCAAAACCTTGAATACAAGATTTCATAAAATACATAGTGTTTGGTTCTTGGGAACCAAATCCAACTTGTTTTATTACAGTATTCTCACTGACAGGACATATTTATTAATGCAATTCTTCTCCAAGCAATTGTCTACATCATGAAAGGTGTACTCCATACCATTTTCCTATGAAATAATTTTGACTGTTCACCGATTTCCATTCTCTTCTATTCTTAAAAAATTCTTAACACAATCAATCCCTATTATATTTTCCTTTATGAGCATTATAGAACCTATTATACTATAATCATAAATAAACATGATAAATTATTTCTCCCCATATGTTTTTTTAACCTTCATGAGACTACACACATCGATGTAAATCAGATCTATTAGATTCAAGGCCCTCTACTTCTTTAATTGTTAGGGATTTCTCACTAATTTACCTCTTAAATCGACATTACAAGTATTTTTATGATCTCATATTAGATTTATAAAGTCAATCATAGATTACAACTATGAAAAGTTCTCCATGCATTGATGATGAATATGCTTGATCCTTTGATGAAGAAGGCTATTTTATTCTTCTATAAAAAGGAGATATGTGTTCTCCTTAAAATACAATTTTTAAATATTTACATTGGTTCTCCATCCCATTATCAATTAGTTTATAGTTTTTTCTTTGATAAAGCATACATTTCAATTGAATGAGACCTCTAGTAGGAAGTACAAAAGTTGACCAACACCCAATGGATTATATCAAAGACTATTTACATAAGGTAATTATATATTCCTTTTATCATCTCTAACCAACATTTTTATTCAACTTCCCTTCATTTTTAAATATCCATCATCGTTGAAACTAACCAAATAATCTATATGATCCATCACATTCTTTAGAATATTTATATTTCTAGTAATGTGGGATGAATAACCACTATCAATAATCAATGTAATTATGTTTTTAGTTGTGTTGAGATAAATATCAATATAGATATCCTTCTCATCATTCCTCGTTTCCTTATAATAAATTCTCAATTGAGTTGAGACAAAATGGGCTATTCCCTCATTTTATCCATTATAGCATATTGCATATGAGATCATACCCCTAATCCTAATAGGGATAGAAAAATATTTTTATTGGGATATTGTTTTTTTAGCTTCTATTTCCCTTTGAAATACATAGGAATAATTTTAACATATACATTTACTACCATTTACATTTTTGTGAAGAAAGATAAAAAAATATTAAAAATATCCATAGAAAGAGTTTTGTATTCATGTGTTAGGATATATTCCCATCAAATTCTTTTGACTCTTCAAAGGTTAACCACCCAAGTATATTTATACCTCTTTATAATTGGTCATTGAATCGAAAATATAGACAAAAAATTAATATTTAATCAAGTGAATGATTTTATAATTTATTCTTCTTTATATATTCCAAGATTCTATGTAGATTATGTATTATTGATAATTACTTGGTGATTGAGATCTTTCACTAATTTATTTCTTTCCTTTGTCCATTACAACCATTACTCCTGATTTGGATGTATTTTCTTCACAACTGAAACAACCCATGCTTATATTCCTGGTCTATTTCTTATTTAAATTTTTATCAATATTCATTGTACCTATTTATACTATCTATATCAATTATATATCAGAGAAATTTATGAATTTCAGCCTATTTTTGTCACCATCAACTTTTTCCCTTGAGATTCATTTGTAAAGACACAAATTATTAAAGTGATTCAATAATTTTAATTTTCTATTTTATACAAGAATTAATAACATCAACCATTTTTATTTTCTCTTTGAAACTTACCTTGAAATCAACCACTTATCCAGATGTTACATGAGAAAACTCAAAATCTACTACCTATTTTTCTATCTAATTAATTTTATATTTTATTTGAATAATTTATATAAAAAGGTAACAATATTTTGGTTTTTTTACGTTGAACATCTTAATATTCAAGTGCACCTTCAAGTTTGACTTTCTGGTTAATGAATCTTTCAATGGTCTTTACTCAATTTAATTTTTAATTTTCTCAAAACATTCCATCATAACATCTTTTATATTTTAAATAAATTAAATCTCATCATCTTTGAAGAACCATATATCATCTTCTTATTCTTTACTTAACATTTTTCCACTAGAAACTGTTTATAATTGGATTTATATATTTAATGTTTCTTCTCATAGGGATCTATCTCTAATATATATATATATGAAATCATTATCAACTCTACTTTCAGCCATTTATGGACATCTTACTACAATATTCTCAACATTCCCAAAATTAAATCAACCTAATGGTATCTTACCTTGATACCAACATTTTTTTACTCTTGAATTTACTTTTTAATAGTTATTTAAGTTCATCACTTAAATTTTTATCATTTATTAAAGCCTCTTGTATATTTATATTCTCCTTAGATTTAATATAAATATATTTTGATGATTGTATAGATGTTCTCATTAGTTTTCACAAATTTTTCATACCACCAGGTGGTTGTGAATATTATCAAGAGATAATTCCATATTGTTATTCAAGATCCAACACCATAGAATTATATAAAGGTGGAAATATTCTAATAATTTTCTTCATATGTTAATCCCCAATGGTAATTGGTTGAGAGATACCCTAAGAGGTAATAGTGGGGTGAGGTGAATTAGGGTATGAATACTTAATCCAATTAATCTCTTTTTGTTTAAACTCTCACCACCCTCTTCAATATTGACCTCATAGTTATTAGGGTCATTCCTTTGATCTTATTTTAATGTTTATTAAATTAATATATTACTTTAAATTTCTGATTAACTATTATATCCAATTATTTCTTTTCCAAATTTTTCCAGTTTGTGTTTTATAGAATATAGAAAAGTATGCAGACAAGACATATGAATTTTTACTTGGTTTACTCACAGTGGGATACTCCCAAGATCATACACTGAAAATGTGTCATTGTAAAATTATCCAATAAACTCATTGATTAATTGTGGGTTTAGATAAGGTCAATCCAGTAACACCACTAGAAAATGTGAGGCTTAAATAGTCTAAATGTTACTACCCATGTAAACAAGGTGCACTTTTTTTGGGATCCTACCTGATTAGAACTCCACAGTTACGAGAGTTTGTCCTAGAGTAATGTCAAGATGGGTGGACTCCTGGGATGTTTCTTAGGGTGTGTACGAGTGAGAAAAAAGTACACTATAATAACATGAGTTGGTATATGGGGATAATAATTAGTTTTATAAGTGACCCTAGTGAGTAATAGTCTATGGTGGTCTGGGAAGGTAGTCAAGGTATTATAAGTGACCCATGGGGTTAGATGACTATGTTCATGGCTCAATGTGGATAGGTTATGAAAAATGGTATCATATCCAATACTGAGCTAGAAGTGCAGTAGAACTATGTAGATTTGAGGTGTAGTGTCCAAAATGATTGCGTTGTGGTTTAGGGGAGGTGTAACATGCCTAAAAAAAGTAATAATTAAAAATAATAATTGTTACAATCCATGTAAACAAGGTGTAACTTTATTTTCAGGAGGATACCCAATTAGAAATCTATAGTTAGTGATCTTGGCCTAGTCTAGTCTCAAGATGGGTGACCACATAAGAAGTTTCTCAGGGTGTGTGTGAGTGATGAAAAATCACACGGAAAGAACATGTGTTGGAATATGAGGATAGTCATTTTTCTGATAAGTGACCCTAGTGGGTAATAAACTATAGTGTACTAGGAATGAAACTAAGGTATTATAGGATAACCATGGGGTTAGATGACCATATTCATGGCCCAATAATGTAAGTTAATGATAAATCCTATGTTCAAGGTCACTCCCCTAATAAGTGTAGGATCAAATCACTTCCACCCAAGTGTCACTCCCTCAAAATTACTCTCTCTATTTATGCTCACTACAACATGATAGGATCACTACATTGGTATAAAATCCAAGATAAATAGTATTATCATTTTTTTGTTTCACTAGATGTTGATTTGTGCCTCTGATTTCCTCAAACTATTCCTTTATAGACAAGATATGAACATCTATTTGAATAACATCAACTCTTTTCCATGAGACAACTTGGAAAACCCCCCATCTTCACCATTGTGAATTTCTTCAGGGAGTACCAAAACATTACTCAATCTCCCTTAAAGCACAAGAATAAAAAACAACTTGTTCTTTATAACCCATAACTATTACCTTCATTCTTAAAATAATTGTATTTTAAATATTCTACACTCACTCTCTATTTTTACATAAAAAATAAAATGAGTAGTTAAATAAGACACATCCAACATTCATTCATTACTATCAATAGTGTGGATCACACCTTTTCCTTTATCCTCTATGATATCTCTTAGTAGCTACATGATTTTAGTATGGTCAAAAAAAATTTTAATTAAAATAAATTCTCTTGATTTGATTCCAAGATCTCTAATATTGAATAATGTTTTCTCTATTATTTTTCACTAGATTTCATTTTTCCATGGAATAGTGACAACAAAAATGTCCATTTTAGGGTTTCATATCATCTTACGAACTTCAAAATCCATGGGATTTTCTCCTCATACCTTGATTCCCATAAAAATTTTAAATATTGAATTTTATTGAACATATATCATCCATGACATCGTGTAGTAACTACCACAACATAATGCTCTTTTAGGTGAAATGCATGCCGAAACCCCTAGTACCATGGAACAATGACCATTTTATTTTCAGATCCAAAATTTCCAATGCTAGATATAGTCATCACCATGGTGTCAAGGCTACTAATCATCCTGATTCAACTCACCCAAAGTAATTCATCCACAGTGACCAAAATGCTGACACAATCATTTCCTATTTCCACTAGGAAACCCCCAAATCCAAATGCAATGATCCATAGTGTAATCATTCACTAGTCACCAATTTATAGTGGGAACATGACTTTATAATTTTCACTTAACACCATCAACCTCAACCACATTCACTGAAATTATTATTTAGGGCTTCCTCATTTTACATAGGGAAATCTCTAGTGAAAAAATCCAAGCTTCAGGGTGTGGTGAAAATCATTTTTCTATTTTTAAATCATTAAGAATATGGTACTCATACTCCATGGAATGTCTTATGCTTATTTATTGTGCTATAATATACCTAATTTACACATTTTTTATTTGGGTGGACTCTTCTATATCAAACTAAGTTTTATACACTAGTTTCATTACCACCCACATGCCACCCTGCACTAGGACCACTTTTACTTTGAATTTGTGCCCCATGCTTCAATTGTACCATGTTGAACCATGTTGTATTTTCTACTTTGATACTCCATAATAAACTATAAAATCATTTATATTGATCTTAACCCCTACCATAGGTGGGCGGCCTTCCTTTGACAATGCTAGCTAAAGGTATTCCCTATTTTTTTACTCCCTATATATTTCTTTTATTTCTTCCGTTGTTCCTCTAAAATATATATTTTACTCAACCACATCCATGAACTACACTATTCCCATGTTGGTATTCACTATTTTATGTAGGGAATATTTTTTTTCTCAAATTACCTTACCCCATTAAATGGTTATGTCCTTTAGGTATTTTACAAGAACCATTTTCATGGTACCTATCCACCAAGGTGTAGTATACCATTGCCACATTATTTCTAATTCATTCACTTCTAGATGAATTTCAGACTATTCACTTTGGTTATGAAACCTCAAACACCAAAAACCTACTTTTGTGGACAAAAAACTTCAATTCTCATTGAAAAAATCCAATTCCTTTTGAAAATAAATCCAACACCATCTAATCATCAATCTTTAATTCGATGCTAACATTATACCTATTTTGGATTTTTTATAAAAACCCATCATGAATCCAATACACCATCACATCATCATTAATATGTCTAGTGTGAACATAAATATTTACACTCCCCTAAAATTCTTCTTATTCTCCCTTTCAGGGTAGTAATATCTTGTGGTTTCATGATGGATCTTCTACCCCTTTGACATCAAATCCAAAGAAATATCCCTTCCACAAGTAACATATATAGAATATTTGAAAATATATTACCTTATGAAAAAGTTTCTTATAATTTATCTCCATTACCATACTTCACTTATCTTCTTGATTCCAAACTGTAATTCTAATTTTATATTGAAAATCCTGCACATGAAAGATTATTTAGGGACATAATTTGATACCACTTGGCATTATAACAATTTTTCATCGTGGAGAATCATCAATAAATCTCATACTTAACTTAACATAGTACTCGCATAAAATTTAGATAGTATTGTATCTCACTATTATATTAAACTTTAAGGCTCATTCAATTTCTAGATCTATGTCCAACTGATACAATTGTTTAATGTCTACTGTTAATGAAACTTAAAGATTGTATTTAATGCTCTATAGAATTTTCAACTATGGTTGCATACTAAAAATAGTTTTAGTGAGTGTAATCCACACTTAGTAATGAACCATTAAAACACATCTTATCCTTATGAGTCTGAACTCGGTGTAAGAAATAATATATTAGGCTAATAACATCACTATTTACTATTTCACTCACTTACTTTCATGATATTCAAGGATTTAAAATTTTAGCTTATACTAAGGAATTATTCATCCGAACTCAGAAAAAAAATTCTCTAATCCATAAATGAATAAATATAAACTACATATTTTGTTACTCATACAGGAATTCTCATTTAAGAATTAGATTTGGAAACTAAAATTAATACTAATTATTGAAACCGATACAAATTATGGGAACATATTTTTTCATTTAATCCAGGATTATCTTTATTTGGTTTATAGGAATACCACCTTTATATATTCACCCAATAACTCCCACAACTCTTAGATCTATCATTAAATATAGAAATGATATCCATATTAAGAGGAATTCATCAATAATTTCCTTTGATATCCCAAAAACCATTTGTTAATACCACATTTTAGAATGAAATAGATGAAACATGAAAATAATTTTGTTGTTGCTACTATATTAAGGGTCCCATATTCCATATTCAGAGTCTGATACCAATTTAAGACAAGTATTTTGACACAAACACCTAAATTATACCCTGAAAAAAAAATTTTGAAACCAATTTTTCTTACTTTGATTCTTCTTGTTGTACCATACACTTCAGATTCCAAATTCAGCAATATGACCTTTGTTCTACTTCTATCATCAAGTGTAACTTTATAAAATGTCACAACACCACATACATATAATGATGAAAATTCCCCATATATAATATCTACCCCAAATTCTAAAACACTTCTAAAATATTTAATAACATTTCAACACATGGGGAGAAGGGATTAGAAGATTCCTAAAGTTGTGGTTGATGGTGAATCACTATAGATTTTTTTTCATTTTTTTGTTTAAATTATATATTTATATATGTAATTGTTTTGATATAATAATCCTTCTTTTCAAATTATTTAGAATTATACTTTTCTCTATATCCCAAATCACAAGTTGTTCTTCCTTGGGTAGGCTCACCCACAATGATATCTTGGAGCTTCTTAAGTTGTTATTTTCTTCACAAAACCTTCTTGATTCCTTGTTTTACCAATAACAATTATTATAATTTCAATATATGACTTTACTTTATAAATTAATTTCATATGTGATTTTCCAATTTCAACAATATGAAAAATCCTTTTTTTATTTCCAATTTCTCTTCTTGTATTTACAAGAATTTTTTTTGGTTTAACAATTGATTTAGAACTCCTTTTTAAGATACATTCATCATAGAGTGATTATTCATCTATCTCATAATTGTTTTTCAAGGAAATAGATTTATCATTGAATGCTTGATAGTTTTTTTCCTTTCACTCCATCTAAAATTCTCCTAAAACTGCCACTAGAGACATTCTTAGCATGGTAGCAATTATTGGAATTAAACCCATACCATTGCAATTGTTACCGGTAATTCTGTTTATAAAACATCCATCTAATTTGTAGATACTGATATACCTCAACGATTCATAATAGAAACAAGAAATATAACCAATCATACCACAATAGTAACACATATCTCCATACCTTACTTTGGGACTCATCTATTTGTTCTTATATTTTATTTGGAATTTTTTGAATCTATTTATAACACCTTTAATATTTTCCCATTTCCAATGAATTCCCTAAATTCATTTATTCTCATGATTTAGAGTTGTTTTTTAATGAATAGGACTTGATTTTCCCATAGAGTATGGAATTTGGGTTAAAAAAAATATTTCCATGATTTTACATTGAAATAAAATATTTATTCTTTATATCACTATCAAATTTTTAAGGATATTCAAATAGTATATGTAAAGAATATTTGTATTTAGGATTACCCTTAAAATTATCTTATTCATCTTACTTATTATATGAGATTAATTCCTATTCAAATTATTGGATTTTTTTACTCCTTTATTCAATTTTAGCATCTATACCTACCTTGAGTGTCTTTCTACTAGACATTTCCTCTTCCAATTTATGGGTAAGTTTATCCAACACATCACTTTTATCTTTCAAGTGATAACCCCAAATATAGTATCCAAAAGCTTGTGGTTACTTTATTATATTATAACTAGATACTAGTGATCACATCCTGAGGTATTAAATAGTTTAGTTGTCTTGGAAAACTAGATACATGCTTGAATCTCACATTATATTTGAAAACATAAAGTAAGACATAATATATTATTTGATAAAATAATTATTACCTATATCATTTCCCTTCATAATAATCATATTACACTTCTTATCATCCTGGGAAAAATAAAATAAAAGGTTGATCTTAGTTTCTTAGTAGGGGAATGCATACAACATAAGACATCATAGAATAAATAAGGATTAAATAATATATCATGAATTAATTATGATCAAATAATTCCATATAAATAATTAAAATACATTGAAAATTATACATAGATATCATAACTATTCAAATAATCACATGGAAATAAATAACTGATTTCATAATTATGGAATGCATAATTCAAGACATCATAAACTTACCATCAAGGCATTGTGTCCAGACATCTTACATAAATGGGTATGAAATGTTCCAAATACCCAACCTATTTCATCTCATGAGGCCTACTGATCCATCAAGGGGCCATGTAATTATCAGTACCACCCATCACTTAATAAATCTAATTCATTCATCATATTAATAAACAATAAAAATTAATCAACATAGTTTAATAGTAAATAACTATCAATGTGGGAAGAGATAACAAAAAAATATCAATACTAACCCCAATAAAATGATCGTAAGATAACTAGAGAAATATTTTCGAAGGTATCATTTTATTATAAACTCATTAATTTATAAGATTCATAAATTTATATTTTCATAGATAAAACACATTTAAGTGATTACTGGAACATTTATTGAGGAAAATACCCTTTTAATTTTGAAATTACATGGTTAAAATATATTTTTTTCAAAATATTAGGAAAAAATTTTTATTTGGAAAGAAAAATGGAAAATTTTAAAGGAATATTATAAGAAAATATTATCCATTATGGGAGGATAATCCATTTATGTAGTGTATGTTAAAACAAATATTTCATTCGCACCATTGGTAAAAAGTTTCATGTTCATAAAATGATAATATGATTCCTTTTTCTTATAGAAACCCAAAAATGAGTAAAAATGAATTTAATAAATAATTTTATATTTTTAAAAAATATTTGAAAACATTTTAAATAATATATGGACATGTAGGAAAAACATTATCGACCAAATAGAAAAACATACTTCGTTTTCCTCAAAAACATTCTTTTGGAATTTTGAGTACATAGAGAGATAAAAATTAAAGGAAAACCTATAATTTAAAAAAATAATAATATGAGAATAAAATTTATACTTTTTTATGATATAAAGATCATATAATTCCACAATGAAAACTTAAATATAAACAATCCTGAATAAGGATGAGACTATGAAATAAACCCTTACCTAAGGCCTGAATTTTTTAGTATCTTCTTTTAACACCATGTATAATAAAATTAAATTTATTATAATTATATAAAAGAACCATATAGATACTTATAATTTTATATGTTATCCACTTATAACATTTCATCACAAATTTATTAATAATTAATTTTTAAAATCATCTTTTCTAAGTGTTAATTATTTTGTTTTTCATGTAAGTTTTGGTTCAGTAGTTTTGGTCCTCGATTCTTGATCATGGTTCCATCATATTTTTTTAATAATGATATAAATATCATATATATTCATTATATACATATTTTTAATCATCATTTAAATGAATACATGAAAAATGAATCACATTGCTTCGTCGAGGTGGTAGCCCACATATACACACAAGCGACATTATCATTTTTAACGGGTGGAAGGGTAATAAGGTAAATCATATATTTCATTTAAAAATAATAATTATGGAATATATATCATATATAAATATTATATCTATCATAATAACCATTTATGGATGACATTGAGGAAAAAAATACATCTCGTCGTGAGGCGGTAGTTCGCACGTACGCACAAACGATGATTTTATTTCCCATTTGATGAAGAAAGAGACAAATAAAGGTCGAGACATTGACATAATATCATATAAATATATGTGATATACTTATTCTATTATTTCATCATGGTTATCATATAATTAATTTAGTTATAATAAGAAATAAAATGAAAACATTTGGTTTAGATCTATACCTCTTCTTTGGACAACCTTCTTTGGCTTACACCTTAATCCTTATATGTTTGATATTTTGATAAAAACATGAACTCTATTTCATGGAGAAGTATTAATGGAATGTATTTGGTCATGTATTTTCCAAGATATAAGGGTCATTATTTGTGTGTGATGGAGTTTAATGAAATAGAATTCCGTAACACTCAGTACAACTGTAGATGAGTATGTTGCTGCCACTCAAGCCACTACTCAGCTTCAGTGAATGAAAACACAATTGGATGATTTAATTGTGGAAGTGAAGTTATGTAATGGCCTGGAACTCTCTATTCCATTCAGTTGTAAAAATCTGGTGTTTGAGGTGTTCTAGGAGGTTAAGGTGACTTATTTCTAACACTTTGCCAAATTTACAGTTTTGTGAATAGTGTTTCCAGTTCTGTGAAGAGTGTCATCAACGAGTTGCGTCGGTGACTCACATTGGTGAGTCACCTATCGGTAGGTCATTTGTTGGTAGGTCATCTGTCAGTAGGTCATCTATCAGTAGGTCATCTGTCGGCCAATAATCTATTGGTAGGTTGTATTTCGGTAGGTCGTCTGTAGGTAGGTCATCTATCTGTAGGTCATCTGTCAGTAGGTCCTCTATCAGTCGGTCATCTGTCGCTAGGTCCTCTATCAGTAGGTCATCTGTTGGTAGGTGCTATTGTATTTCCAGATCAGTCGGTGAATAGTGTTTCCAACATCCTACAACTTCTTCCCTTTGACATGTTCTTTGATGTTAAACACATTCAAAACCAGATTTTAAGGGATTTAAGGCTGATTCAAAGCTCATAACTCCTATATTAATATTAAAAAGTGTTGAGGTGCCTTTACTCGGTCAAACCGTGTAGTCTTGGCCAGATCTTCCTTTAAGGGAAAATCTAAACCATATCTAAACCGTTGCTTCGTTTAGATTTTGAAAAGGGATAAGAAAAATTCTAGATTGTTCTTTATTCTCCTTTATCTTAGTGTGAGGTTCCCCATACCATTGTTCCTAAGAAGTTGTGTTATTGTTCTATCCTTGGATCATTTGTCCTTAGAGTTTTTCCTACTTTATACACACCCCATATCTTGGTGCAACTAGGAAGTGTTAATCTATCTTCAATATAAGGTATGTTATACCTTCATTATTTTTGGTTCCTCAATATGTTTCCTCCTGTTCTCAATTCCATCTTACGACATTTGATATATATGTTTCTAATGGACTGTTCTTGGGTGTTGGGTAATAAATTTGTGCCACAACATCCTCAAGTTGATGCAGTCCTTGTGGGAGAGGTGATCATGATCTATTGTGTTGGCCCATTCTCATAAAAAGAGAATGAAAAACCTTTTTTGGTAGGGGATTTGTGACTTCTATATTATTTTAAATGCAATCATAGAGTTATCATGGTTTAACAACTAGACAACAATGAAATTGATAAAATAAATACTTGAACTAGATTAAAGAATTGGTATCAATTACATAACGATGTTATTACCTATTGATTTTCTAGAGTGTGTGATATTTATAATTTTCTTATTTAGAATGTTTTTCTTGATAGAAATTGGAAAAGAACTAGATTAATTATAAATTAATTGTATAAAGATAAATAGGCATGCTTAATGAATCTTGTTGCTACTGTAGTGTTTGGTGATAATCAAATGGATGCAGTTATGTATGTTTAATTGTATCGGTTAATTTTATATGTAATAAAGTGCCAGTTGTGCGATAAAGATAATCCCTTAGAGGGTTTGGAGCTACTTTCTTACTTTTAAATGCAAAATTCCATATGATTTAGAGATATGAGTGATCGTTGTGTGTAAAGGCTGAATTCTTTTTTTGGGGCCATGAGCCCAATTACTATGTTGTTTTTCTCCTGCTTCTTGTGTTGTGGTGTGAGCCTATAACGGCTGATCCTGGAGGGATATTATGGTATGTGGGGGTAGGGAGGTCCAGTGGTGGTGGTAGTATTTGACACCTATAGTGGATATGTGCATCATTTTATGCATGTGGGTGTCGGGGAGGACACCGTGGATGATGAAACAAGTTGAAGGTGGGATTACATATTGATATGAAAGTGGATTTTGTTGAATATGATGTTTGTTTATCTAATTTAATTTCCCCACAACTTGAGGTATATGGTCTTTCTTACCATCCTTACAAGAGAGGTGAATACGTGTAGGATATGCCACATGGTTTTTGTGTCTAGATTCTCGAGGATGGATGGGCCTGTGCTCTAGCTATAGGTGTCAAGGACTGGATGAGTAGTTGATCTACTAACTATTTTGATCCCATTGTGTTCAGAATCATAGAATTATTTTCTAGAATACATGGATTTATGGAAAAGGGATAATGATGTTAATAAATTATTGAATAAATTATGTTAACCCATGGGGTTGAATCTTGGTGGAATGCAATGCCAAGGTAATATTTATGAGAAGTCATGAAATCGGTTTGATTATGATTGGTGGGCATGGATCATAGTTAGAATGGTAATGGGATGTAATGTGGTAAATTTTAATGGTTAACAAATTAGATAACATAAAGTGGAACTGATAAAAATAGATAAAGTTACCTAATGTAGCTCATTAAATTATTGTGTGCTTATAGGATATCAAGTCTTAGCAGTGGCGGTCAGGAGTTCAAAATATTTTAGTTGTACTTGAGTCTAAGACTAGGTTATGTCCATAGTGTGGTCATGAACTATATTATATTTTGTATTTTTTTGTTACTGTATGCCACTCCACTCTATCAGATAGGGAAACTAACACCCCGGGGATTCAAAGCCCTAGGGGGGGGGGTGTTTTCCACAACATCCCGATGGGAGGATGGATGGCTAACTACCCCCTTTTCCCCACTCTCTTATCTTAGTAGTTACTTATACTAGTAGGCATAGTTGATAGTTTCCCCCATATATGTGTTTATAGGGATGTAATGATTTTTGGTTATTCACACACATATATTCTAGATACAGTTTCATATGAACTTCTATAGGTGTAATATGTATAGGCTGTGATGGCTTGAGGATCCTTACTCAGTGCATGGGATATAATGGATTGAGTTATAATACTTGACCTATGATACACATTATGCGAGCTATGGTGGCTCCTGGAAACTACCCGGTTACCTTGGGTACATGGATGTGGTGGTTGTGTTGCACAAGGTGCATGTTGTGGTGCTTCACACATGTTTATGCGAGCAATCCTTTTTGTAGAGAGATGTTTAGGGCGTGCAATGTTAGGGAAAAGTGGAAAACCAGTGAGGAAGTTATCTCGGGGTACCATTGAGATTATTTTTTATATTATATACTCTTTTATGCAATACTTGGTGAGAGTATCCATAGTGAGGATGGAAACTTAATATGCATGTTTAGGTGATGAGTTAGTTTCACTTGTTGTTTACTGTGCTTTAGAATGCTTTCTTTACTTTTTCATGAAAGACTCCAGGTAGGATCCTACTGAGTATATTGTTATACTCACCCTACGTTATATAAACTATTTTTCAGGTCACTTGGACCAGGTTGGTGGTCAGGATGATTACTAATATCTTGGGGTTGTAGGACTTATTTGGGATTCATGGTCACTTCTGTTTTAATTTCTTTTGATACTTTCAATTTTTCCCTTTCAGTTGTAATAGTTATTGCATGACATTACATATGTGTACTTGGGTTTCTTTTGAATTGTAGTCTGATACAGATTTGGTTGGTTTCTATGTTATCTCTCTCTTTCTGATGTGTTATCTTAGAGGGTAATGCCTCCCATTAGTGTGTTTACAATACCCTCATTGTTAGTGGCCAACCGAGGGCCTACTAAAGGCGAGACTCGAGGTTCATTATCTCTATTCTCCCATTTCCTCCCTTGGAGGGGTACAATTTGTGGGGAGGGGGTCCTGACATATTGGTATCAGAGGTCTTGATAAGGGATATGATGAAGTTTGGAGTTAGGAACATGTGAGGATTCATGGGTTGGTAGGAAAACAGTGTCAGCTAAGTTTAGAAAGCACTGTAAACATGGGAGACTAGCTGATACATGGGTATTTACCCCCCCCCCCCACCCATGATATAATGCATGGAACGTTAAGTTTATAGTAGATACTAAATGAGGTGATACTTTTTACTGGGAAGAGAACTAGGAAAATATTATGCACCATTTTTCTTTGTACCTATGTTTGAATGGGTAGACCTTGGAATATGTCAAGCTAAAATGAATAATAGAAAAAAATTAATTTATGTTAAGTATTTCATATTACAGGCTTAGGATCTTTAAATAATTTTTCTTTTCTAGTTATGGATCTAGGTCGAGATCCTCATCAGGTTAATGTAGAATATGATCAACATGATATGCTAACCAATCACCACTGAGTTGAGGTTGATGATGATGACACTTGGAGGAGGAAACTCCAAGAGTTTCCGCGATAGAGTCTACAAAAGTATGAGGGATTAATTTCAGATGTAGTCGCAGAAGACTGGTTGGAGGAGGTTGATATTTCATTTAGTTTGATCCATGCTCTGAAGGATCCATGGGTGTCGTTGGTTGTGATGATGTAGTGTGGGGCAATGAGGAAATGATGTTTCATGTTCCTTAGGGATCACGATGAGTCGACATTCTCATGGGAGGAGCTCTGAGACTAGTTCATAGTCGTGTTTCTTTCTTCGATCATGAAGGTGTCTAGTATTTATGAGTTTCATAACCTTCAATAGGGTAGCTCCAGTGTGCGAGAGTTTGGAATCCATTTCAAGAACCTTTTGTGATATGCTTCAGACCTGTTTCTAGATAAGGAGGCTAGAGAGAGGCATTTTGAGGAGGTTTTGCATCTAGAGATCTAGTGCCAAGTCACCCCATTTATTCTTAAGATGTATCTTGAGGTGATAGAGAGAGAAGAGGTCATTAAGATTACATTATCTAGAATCAGATCATTACAAGAGAAGATTTTTCAATATTCTTCATGAAGTAGAGACATGATCCAGTGTTACCAGCTTTCAGGGAAGAAGATCTTTTGTTTGGATGGGGGTAGGTCTCAACCCTCAGTATCTAGTTTATTCGGGGGCATCTGATCTCAAAACCATGATAAGAGATTAGGAATTTGTTTTTTTTTGTGATGTATGAGGTCTTCAGTAGTGAGAGTTCCCAACCTTTCAAAGAGGTCATCGTGTGGCAGTTTTTCAACTTCAAGTTCCTCTATTCAGGTAGTTTCAGCTGAGGCAGCAGCATGGGATTGCACCCATTTTGGACCAGTAGAGATATTATGGGACTATTAGAGGATATCCCTATGATTATCCATGTCCTAAAAGAGAATAATTCAGCCATGGTGGTGGTCGTCATCAGGGTCAGATAGACCGTAGAGCAGGTCAGGGTCAACATCATGCTTTAGCGTTGCCAACGTCAAGCACACCAAACATCATTTGAGGTACCCTTTTCTTGTTTTCTACTTGGGTGTATGCCTTTTTTAATTCAAGAGAAATTTAATAATTTATATCACCTACCCACGTCCATGATTTGGGACTTGAGGTAGAGATAATTCTAGTTCCCTTGGCATTGATTACACCAGTTGGAGGCCGAACTGACTTTTTTAAAGTATATAGATACTATGAGCTGGTAATGGGTAAGCACCACTCTTAGGTAGATTTACTATGTTTATGGATATAAATATATGATGTAAACATTGTTATGGATTGTTTGTATTAGGTGAAGGCTATCATGGATTTCTTAGGGAGGCAGGTGGTGTTATTCGATGCTGATGGAGATCCAACAATGCTTGTTAGAGAGGAATACCCTCAGATGGGTCAGAGGCATGTTCCGTACTTGTCATCCTTGATGGATGAGCTGATGCTGAGTTCATTGAATGTTTAGTAGTTGTCATTTCCCAAGATCGTAGAAGAGTTCCCTAATGTCTTTCCAGAAGGGGTTATAGTGTTACCCCCTCGACGAGTCATCAAGTTCGGGATCAAACTACACCCAAGAATATCTCTTATATCGATGTATTAAATTAGGATGGCACCCTTTGAGTTGCGAGATCTGCGTATATAGCTCAATGGTCTATCATAGTGTGGTTTTATTTAGACGAGTGTGTCGCGGTTGGGTGAAACAATTTTGCTCATAAAGAAGGATGATGAAAGTTTGTGGCTATCTGTTTATTATTGTTTCTTGAAAAAGGTGATTGTGAAGAACTACTATCCTTTTTCATAGATTAATTATTTTTTTGATCGACTAAAGGGTTAAATTTAGTTCTCAAAGATCAATTTGCATTTAGGATATCATCAGATGCATGTGAAGGATAAGGTTATTCCAAAGACTACCTTCTGTTTTTGTCAGGGGCATTGAGAGTTTTTGGTGATGCCGTTCAGTGTGATGAATGATCCATCCGTGTTCATGGGGTTGATTAACATTGTGTTCCATGAGTTTCTAGAAAATTTAATGGTGGGCTTCATAGAGGACATCCTTTTGTACTCCGTGTCTGCGGAGGAGCATATAGAGCATCTGCACGCTATTTTGGGAGTTCTATGTCGACAACATCTATTTGGGAAGTTGTCAAAGAGTCAGTATTAGGATCAAAAAGTATGTTTCTTGGGGCATGTTTTATCCCAACATGGAGTAGCTATGGATCCATAAAAGATATAAGCTGTTGTGTCTTGGGAATCCCCCAAGACAGTGGTATAGGTGCAATGTTTCCTTGGTCTTGTAGTCTATTACAGGAGGTTCATAGCTGATTTCTCTCAGGTTTCGATTCCTCTGACATCATTAACTAGAAAGGATCAAGTATTCATATGGACAAATTAGTTTTAGGTATCTTTTGAGTATCTAAAATAGAATTTGGTTAGTGCTCTAGTTCTTTGTCTGCCAATATAAGGAGTTCAGTTTTTGGTTTTTTGTGATGCTTAATGTTTGGGTTTAGGATGTGTTATGATATAGTAGAGAACAATCCTTTCTTATGGGTATTTTAATTTATGTCTCCATGAGAACAACTATTCCACCAATGATCCTAATTTGGTATTAGTGGTGTTTTCCTTGATGTTGTGGAGACATTACCTCATCGAAGAGTGCTTTGTGGTCTTCACTGATCATAAAAGAATAAGGTATCTTTTCTCCCAACATGACTTGAACTTGAGATAGTGTCGGTGGATGAAATTATTATAGAATTATGACTTCAAAATCTCATATACACCTAATAAGGGGAATATTTTAGCTAATGCGCTGAGCATGAAGTCATGTAGTGAAGCACTACGTGAATCAAGTGATTCCTAGAGAGTAATGGAAGAACATTCAGCATTACATCTGGATATGGGAGACATTTGAGGCATAGGTTGTTATTTTCAGATGATGGTGCAATCATCTTTGGTGAAGTAGGTGGAAGAGTACTAGTTGGTGGATATTGAGGTGGAGGTTTGGAGATACTGAGTTGTTTGTATCAAGTCCCCTAATGGATGGTTTAAATATGAACAACACCGGGTGTTATTTTAGGGAATAATTTTCCTTCCTTTGGTGATGCATCAGATGGTTCTCAGATAGTTCCATAGTTCTCCCTTAGAAGTACATCCTAGAATGAAAAATATGTACCAATCTTTTAGGAGTCATTTTTTGTGTTCTGGGATGAAGTATGCAGTTGTAGAGTTTGTGTCTCGATGTTTGGTGTGCCAGAAGGTTAAGGCCAAGCACTGTGTTCTCAGTGGGTTGATCCAGCCATTAGACGTTCCTCAGTGGAAGTTAGAGGAAATCTTAATGGACTTTGTTACCAATATACCTCATGCTCAGGGATTCTATGATTCTATATGGGTAGTTTTGGATCATTTGATGTAATAAACCCACTTCATAGAAATCAAGGAGTCAAGCTCAGTGTAGGTTTTTTCGAGGCAATATCTGGAGGAGGTGGTGAGACTCCAAGTAGTCCTGAGGATGATCATATATGATTGAGATCCTCATTTTACATCTTGGATGTGGATAGGTATCCAACATGTTTTTTTTCTCAGTTATACCTTAGCACTACTTTTCATCCATAGATGGATGGTCAGACAGAGCAGATCATCCAGTCTCTTGAAGACATGTTTCACTCTTGTATCCTAAATTTTGGAGGTTTGTGGATGAGGCACTTACCCTTGGTAGAGTTTTCCTATAACAATAGTTTTCACTCAAACAGAGGTATGGTTCCATTTGAAGCCTTGTATGGCCAACCATTTCATTATCTGTTGTGATGGATAGGTGTTGAAACGTTTGAAATTCTTGGGTCAGAACTAGTATAGAATACGACAGAGATGGTTCAGGTGATTCATGAGAGTATGAATACCATGAATGATCATCAAAAATCCTATTCCAATCATAGTAGGATAACTTTGGATTTTGACATTGGGGATTACATGTTTTTGAAGGTGAATCCCCATCATGGGCATCGAAGGATTGGTCATGGGAGTAAGCTTTCTCCCTAGTTTTTTGGGCCTTTCAAGGTGTTGGATCTTATTAGAGACATGGCATATCAGGAAGCACTTCCCTCACACATGATTAGTATACATGATGTTTTTCACAGGTCGTATCTCTTTTGTTATCATCATGATGACTCTCACATCATCGATTGGGGCGATATCAATGTTGACGATGATGAGACCTTCAAGGAGCGGCCTGTAGAGATCCAGGACCACATGGAGAAGGTATTTTGCAGGTGTGATATACCCTTGGTTTGTGTCTTGAAGCTGCACAGTGGAATGGATGATAGCACTTGGGAACATGAGTCACATATACATGCTCAGTACCCTGAGCTGTTTGATGTTGAGCTCTTCTCTTTTAATGTTTGTTTGTTTTGTGGTTGTAAACCTTTCCTATTTATGAGAATGATTTCTCTTGTTGCTTCTTGTGGATTTCTCTCTTTTGAGAGGTATCTCCATCGAGAGAGTGTTTTGGAGTTGGTTTCCATTGTTACGTAGCTTTACACTTGTTCCTCTAGAGCGGTGGTTGATCTCTTTTTGTGGTGAGAGCCTTGAGAGGTATCTCAAAGGGTGGTTGTTAAGACCCCTTTTTATGTTTCCTCTATGGGTTTGTTTTAAATTCTCAAGGATGAGAATGTTTTGAGAGGTATCTTATATAATGTCCCTGACCTCTCTAATACATTCATTTTTGAAAATCCAGTGTTGGAGGTGTTCTGGGAGGTCAAGGTGACTTATTTCTAACACTTTACCAAATTTCCAATTCTATGAACAGTGTTTCAGGTACTGTGAATAGTTTCATCGGTATGTTGCATCAGTGACTTGCATAGGTGAGTCACCTATTAATAGGTCATATCTTGTTAGGTTATCTGTCGGTAGGTCGTTTGTCGGTAGGTCTTTTTTCAGTCGGTCCGCTATCGTCAGGTTATCTATCAGTAGGTCATCTGTCAGTAGGTCATCTATAGGTAGGCCATCTATCGGTAGGTCATCTATTGGTAGGTCCTTTGTCGATAGGTCAGCTATTAGTAGGTGATACAATGTTTCCAGATCAGTTGTTGAACAATGTTTCCAGTATCCTACAGCTTCGTCCCTTTGATGTTTTCTTTGACATTAAACAAATTAAAATCCTTATTTTAAGGGATTTAAGGCTGATTCAAATCCAATAACTCTTATATTAATATTCCCAAGTGTCTAGGTGCCTTTACTCAATCAAAATGTGTAGTCTTGACCTGATCCGCCTTTCATGGAAAATATAAACTGTATCTAAACCACTACTCTGGTTAGATTTTGAAAGGGGATAAGATACATTCCACCTTATTCTTTCTTCTACTTTATCGTGGTGTAAGGCTACCTGATACTTTGTTCCTATGGAGTTTTTTGATTGTTCTATCCTTGGATAATTTATCCTTGGAGTTTTTTCCTGCTACATGTGCACCCCCAAACTTGTTGCAACCAAGAAGTGTAGATCTGTCTTCGATATAAGGATTGTTATACCTCTGTTCTTCTAGGTTCCTCGATCTATTTCCTCCCATTATCCTTTCCATATTACAACATGTGATCTTCATGTTTCTAGGGGACCATTCTTGGGTGTGGGTTGATGCGGTTGTGCCGCAATGTCCTTGGGTGGATGCAGTCATTGATGGAGAGGTGATCATGATCCGTTGTGTTGGCCCATTCTTGTACAAAGAATGTTGGAAAACTTTTGAGGTAGGGGATTTATGGATTCTTTATTCTTTTACATGCAGTTGTAGAGTTAACATGTTTTATCCACTGGATCAAAATGAAATTGACATAATAAATACTTGAACTGGATTAAAGAATTTGTATTAATTGTTTAGCGATGTTATTACCTCTTTATTTTCTAGATCGTGTGATATTTATGATTTTCTTGTTTATCATGTCATTATTGATGGAAATTGGTAAAGAAATTAAATAGAGTATTAATTATAAATTAATTGGATAAAGATAAAGAGGCATGTTTAATGAATTTGGTTGTTTTTGTTGTTGTGTTTGGTGATAATCAAATGGATGCAGTTATACATGTTTAACTGAATCAGTTAATTCAATTTGAAATAAAGGGATTGTTGTGAGATAAAGATGATTCCTTGAAAGGTTATGAGTTACCCTCTTTCTTTTAAAGGCCAAGCACATTATGATTTGTCAATGTGAGTTCTTGTTGTGTGTGAAGGTTGAATAACTTATTTAGGGCCAAGAGCCCAGTTGCTATGTTATTTGTTTCCTGCTACTTGTGTTGTGGTGTGAGCCTAGGATGGATGATCTTGGAGGGCTGTTTTGGTATGTGGGGGTAGGGAGGCCCAGTGGGGGTGGTATCAGTTGACGCCTAGAGTGGCGAGATGCATTGGTTTATGTATATGAGTACCGGGGAGGACACTAGGGATGATGGAACAGGTTGAAGGTTGGATTACCTGTTGATATGAAAGTGGTTGTTTTTGAATATGATGTTTTTTTATCTACTTTGATTTACCCACTAGTTGAGGAAGATGGTCTTGCTTACCCTCCTTATAAAAAAGGTTAAGACATGTGGGGTATGCCACGTGCTTTCCGTGTTTAGTTTCTCAAGTATAGATAGGCATGTGCTCCAGCAATTAGTGGTAATTACTCGATGAGTAGTTCATCTACTCACCGTGTTAATCCCCTTGTGTTTGGAAGCTTAAATTTTTTTTCTATAATACCTAGAAATATGAAAAAGTGATAATACTACTAGTAAATTATTGAATAAATTATGTTAAACTATGGGGTTGGATATTGGTGGAATGTAATGTTGAGGTAATATTTATAAGAATCCATGGACTTGGTTTGGTTATGCCTGGAGGGCATGGTTCTTGGTTGGAATGGTAATGGGATGTAATGTGGTAATTTTTAATGGCTAATTAATGGTTAAATAATTAATTAACGTAAAGTGGAATTGACAAAAAGAGATAAAGTAGCATAATGCATCTCCATAAATGGTTGTGTGCTTATATGATATCTAGTATTAGTAATGATAGCCAGGAGTCCGAGAGATGTTAGTTGTAGTTGAGTCTAAGACTAGGTTATTCCCATAGTGTGGTTGTGAGATATATTATATTCTGTAAATTTGTGTTTCTATATGATAATCCACCCTATCGGTTGGGGAAACTGACACCTTGGGGATTCTGAACCCTGGGGGGGTGTTTTCTCTAATATCTCGATGGGAGGATGGATGGATGACTACCCCCTTTGGCCCTGTTCTCTTCTCCTGGTTGTTTCTTGTGCTGATAGACATGACTGTTTGTTTTCCCTATATATGTGTATAGAGGGCTATGATGGATTGTGGTTATTCAAACACATATATTCTAGATATAGGTTCCTATGTAATACAATAGGTTTCACATGTATAGGGTGTGATTGATTGATGATCTTTACTCAATATATGGGATGTAATGGCTTGAGGTATAATACCTAATGTATGATACACATTATTCATGCTATGGTGGATCTTTGAAAATACCTGGTTACCTTGGTTATGTGGATGTGGTAGTTTTGTTGCATGAATTTCAAGTTGTATTTCTTCACCCAGGTGTCTACAGGCAAGCCTTTTTTGGGACAGATGCTTAGCACATGCCTCGTTTGGGAAAAGTAGAAAACCAGTGGGGAAGTGGTAGAAGAGTACCCTTGAGATTATTTATTATATTATATACTCATGTATGTGATACTTGGTGAGAGTATTCATGGTGAGGATGAGAACTTAGTAATATTTTTTTGCTGATGAGTTTGTTTCACTTGTTGTCCATTATTCTATAGCATGATTTCTTTAGTTTTTCATGAGAGGCTTCAGGTAGGATCTTACTGAGTATGCTGTTATACTCACCCTATGTTATATAAAATATTTTTCTGGTCACTTGGATTAGGTTTGATATCAGGCTGGTTACTACCAGCTTGGGGTTTCATGAGTTGTTTGGGCTTCATGGTCGCTACTATTTTACTTTCTGTTTGAAATTAGAGTTTTTCCCTTTCAGTTTTAGTAGTTCTTGGTTTAAATTACATATATGTACTTGGTTTTCTTTTATATTGTAGTCTGAATAGTATTTGGTTGGTTTCTATCATATCTCTCTATTTCTCATGTGTTCTCATAGAGGGTAATGCCTCCCATCAACGTGTTTACTTTACCCTCAGTGGTATACTCCAACCTGGGGCCTACTAAAGGTGAGAGTCTGGGGTTGATGAAGTGTTGTCGTGTGCACTCTCAAAAATATTTATAACTAAATACAGTATATGGTCCGTCCTAAGTCGTTCTCTTGAGGAGCTTTTTAGGTCAACCAATCACTACTTATAATTCACTTTTTTTATGTTTTTTTATTTATGAAATAAAACTAAAAGAAATTTGTGTTTGAGAAATGAGTATTCAATATAATGAAAATTATATATTCAATGCATAATGTAGACAAAATGAATGTAGAAAAAATGATATCAAAAAGAAAAGGGATATTCCCGAGAGAATCACCCAGATTGCACCTTCATCATCTCATTATTAGTTTAAAATTCAGTTAATTAACACACTCCAGATTAGGTGTGAATATCCTCTTCTATATTTGGTTGTGAATATATAGTATACTCAATGATCACCAAGAGACCACACATCCACCTCCTCGATCGAGGGAAAATGTTATAGAAGAGAAAATTAAGTCTCGGGTAGAATGCGAAGACATAAAAGAACCTTATCCACTAAGATCCCCATTTTCCTAAATCTAATAAAATAATAAAAAATAAACTTTAATGTGAAATGACTTGGTTTCAACGCTGTATTGATCCCCCAGGAAGTTCCTCGGATTAGTTACTCATGATCACGAGTATAAGAGATCGTAGTGGGGAATAATGGGGTTGAAAGAAAAAATATAAAAAATGAGAATGAGATAAAGATGAATAAAAATTTATATTAATAATTCATAATACTATTAAAATGTATTGAAACTATAAAACAATATAAAATGGCTAAATAGAAGTGCCAATGATTTGAGAAGGGGTGAGGATTCATATTTATAGGGAGAGGAGGTGAAAGAATTATCTCCAAAATCATCCTCCAAATGTTCCTGCATGGATATCCCATTACATTGCCAAATTGGTAACAAGTTTATTCATAAAAGATGTTCCATAATTTCTCATACGATCAACCTAAAAATAAGAGATTTATTTTCCCTCGTATGTAGGAGTTATGAGTGATTTAATCTGAGACATTTAATCTGTCCATTTGACTGGACAAATTCCAATTCTTCAACGTCCCTGGCCATTATGACTTTGAAACCTATAGATTCACTACTTCCATCCTTAATAAATGTTGTTACAAACGTAATTTATCATCCCTACACAAAATATGAGTCATTAAAGATTCATGGTTACGATGTTATGAATAAATTACTCAATAGAATCGTTTCTTCCTGGTGAGACGTTTAATCTTCCACTTTTTTGGAGCATTAAAATAATTCATTAATGAGGGTATTTAGATTTTAAATTCATCATGGAGATGGATCATTGAATCTTATGTCATCTAAATTTGGTACCATAACATTTGGAGGTGTTTAGACTGATTTATGTGTCTGTTATGAAGGTGGGGTCAACGCTGTCTGCCCGACAATGTTCCCAAATTAAATGATTTTTTCGGGCCTCGAAATGCTTGAATCAGCCTTTCCTACTGAATAAAAATATGTAGGAAATAAATAAGTGATTAAAAAAACATTAGTCACACAATTTGGAATAATAATGTACATTTTATGACCAAAATACCCCTATCATAAAAATCTGTCAAATTTCTAGATTTAACAATTTTTTTTGCATTTGAGCTCAAAATACCACTAAAACCTAAAAATGTGACAATTGATCATAGAATAAAACTATGGTGGGACTATAAAAAATGATTTACAGTATAAAATTTATGAAAATGTGAGCTTTATCACTCCCCCACACTTAAACATTGCACTCTAGGGCAATCATCTTACATTCAAATCAAAATTCACACAACAATCAAAAATGAGAAAATATCAATGATCTTATCAAAAATAGAATTCCATTATGTATCATCTTTGAAAAAAATTCTATCTCATTTTTATTCCAATCATTAAATTTTTTTGAACCTCATAAATCAATCCATGGTCTAATCACAACCTACCTCACATTGAATTTTATGTTACTCTTCACTCAAGAGAAATTGAATCTAGAGTTATTCTCATACTTGGAAATCACATGTATCACCATAGGATTTTGAAAATTATCATTTCTCCAAAGTATGAAACATGAAAATGAATTCAATAATGAGGGATTTAATTAAAGGTTCAAATGATTCTGTGTCTTTGGGTAGGTGGGAAAATGATTGAAAAAATTTATAGTTGAAAAGAGGAGGTTGGACTCTTAACTACAATGCATTAATAATCAAGTAAAAACACAGTATGAAAACTCAAACCCCCTTGATAATGTAAGTCACAACACCAACCAATTTATTTATGACATGGAACTTGATCCAATAAGTGATTATAATGAATGATATCATCTACTTTCTCCCTTTTTTTGTAAATCTCTAGAAAGACACAGCTTTATTTTATCTTTATTTTTTAATTTCTTTCATAGAGGATGAGCTTAAAATTGAATAAAATTAAGAAATTAAAATTCATTACCTTGATTTTAGAGAGGGTAATGACTCATTAAAGGAATAGAATTTATAAATTCAAGCTCATCTTCATTTTTTTGATTTTTTTTCAAGGATAACCAGATAAAAGAAATAAATCCCAATGAAATGATGACTGAAGCCCAATTTTCTAATTATAAATAGTTCCAAAATGAAGAATAATACTATAAGACAGCCACAAATGAAAACAATTCCAATTAATTCACATGAAAGGCCCTCCCCCCACACACAAACTTGAAATATCCATGCAAAAAAAATTAAGAGTGCATGTAGATAAGGAAAAATCAGCTTGCAATGGGGCTTAAAACTCTAGGGAAACTCATGGATTCCAAGGGATAACAAATGATAGATGTAAGGATATGTATTAGGTTAATATGTGTATATCTAAATATATGACTCAATTATATCAAAATCTTTTCATTAAATCCAAATCTTTGAAAGATAAAAGTCACAAATTCCGGTTCTCACACAAAATGCATGTTTTTCTCAAGAAAGTGTGTGTATTAGGAAGAATATGTCAAAGTAGTTTAGAAGACCTCACAAGATTGGAAAAATATTTTGATTCAGCGTTTCATGGGCATGGATATCAAAAACCAGTAAAACTCATAAAAAATTCTTGAAAATCCATTTCATGGAAAAAGAATTCACATCAACAATAATTTAAAATCCATTATTTCAAAAATAATTTTAACTATTTCAAAATAAATTGATGTGTGAAAGTAATAAAAATATTCACTAAAGATAAAAAATAATAAAAATATGATAAACAAAAATAAAAAGCACATAAGAAGAACAAAGAAGGTCGACACTCCTCCCACACTTAAATTTTACTACCCTTGATTTCAACTCAGCAAAATATAAATATAAAGGTAGCAAAAAAGGGAAGGAAATATACAACTTGATATTATTTTTGAAGTGGATTCCTTGATTTAATGTCTTGGCTACTTCTAATAGAACTAGAAATCATAAAATAAAATAAATCATAACAAAAATTAATAAAAATTAAATGGAATGGGAAAGGATGATAGAACATGGTTTAAACACCCATCACTATTGAAAAAATGGCATATACCCACGGTTTAGAACCGTGGGTATAGCCCCCAAACCCGTGGGTATAGGCTATACCCACGGTTTTGGGAACCGTGGGCTGGAACGACGTCGGTATAGGTCCCCAGCCTATACCCATGGTTTTCTAAAACCGTGGGTATAGGTGTTCTTCCACCTTGTCAACATAACATTCCCAATTTCCACGGTGTCAATGGCTTTTACCCACAGTTTCAAAACCGTGGAAATAGATCCTAAAATAATGCCGCAGGAAGGTTTCGATCCCACGACCTCTTCACTGCAAAGTACCATGCCTAACCACTACCCTACCATCAATTATTTGTACATATATTTACATTTAGTTAAATATAGTTATATAAACTGTGGGTATAGAGGGAAGAACCGTGGGTATAGGACTCCTGCCAAAAAAAATTCCTTCCCGTGGAAAAAAAGATTTTCCCGCGCACACATGGGAAACCTATACCCACAGTTTTTCAAAACCGTTGGTATAAGTTTTTTATCCCAGACCTATCCCCACGCTTTTCCCCAAAACTGTGGGAATAGGTACCCCTATACCCACGATTTTTGAAAACCGCGGGTATAGGTCAATTTTCAAGACCTATCCCCACGGTTTTGGAAAACCATGGGGATAGACCCCCCCTATACCCACAGTTTTGGAAAACCGTGGGAATAGGTCTTGAAAATAGACCTATACCCAGAGTTTTCCAAAACCATGGGTATAGGGGGTACCTATCCCCACAGTTTTGGGGAAAACTGAGGGGATAGGTCCATTTTCCAGTAGTGCATGTGGGTGCTAGGATTTCACTACCCCTAGTCAGGAAATTGTAATTGGTTATCCCCCATCAGATGGTGGGTGTGGTTTATTTGAGATGAACCACCACATGTGAGTTTTCCCGATTACCATGAGTAAACACAGAAAGTAGAGATCCCCAAAGAATATAAGAAGGTTATTAACCCCCAAGAAAGAATAAAGTTGAAATTTGAGGTTTGAAGTGGGAGAGAATAGAATATAGGGGTGCACCTTGTTGACTTCTATGGTGTCCTTCTCTATATGGTATGAAAAATAGTGTTGGGGAAGTAGTCACACTGCCACATGTTTGTCTGACTTTTCTTATTTAATCATTGTGACTTGGGTAGTCTCTTTTTTAACATCCATAGTCTGCTCCATTTTTGTTTCACTAGAAATTTCAATGAAAGATAAGTTATAAAGCAATTTATCTTGAATAATTTTAAAACACAAAGAATTAATAAAGAAATATTCCCCTTCAAGTAATTCATCTTGGTAATTGATCTCTTCAAGAATGACCATTGGAAACTCAATCTCAGTAGGTGAATCTTCATAGTAATCTTCTAATGAAATAGAGAGGTAGAAAGTGTCTGATGTTTCTTTATCATGGATGGGAAGATCATGTTTCAAGTTATCTTTAACAAAGTTATTCCAAGATTCTTCTAAAAAATGTGGATCTCCCATCAGGGAATCAGCTGGAATGTGCACTTCAGGGACCTCCTCGAGAAATGGTTGAGTATGAGATGATGTAATTAATTCCTTTATATGTTCTTTCTTATATGCATCAGGTTCTTTAACATAAAAAATTATTGGCGAAATCTCTTCCACCACCTGTTCTGGTTCAGGTTTCATCTTAGGTTCAGATTTCTCTTGGGATGTGCTTACATATTCAGTAATCAATTCTATTTGGCTCTCCAGATTTTTTACTTTATCACTAATCCTTTGAAACCGAGCATCAATATCATTACAAACAGTTTTTGGCACCTGATTTTGTTCTATTATTTAATAATAATTTTAAATAAAATACATTTTGAAAAAAGAAAATTTTTAGGTTATTTTTTTTAAAATTTATGATTTTTTTTGGTTTTTTCTTAAATAAAAGAAAAATTATTTACAAAATATGATTAAAAAGAGCGAGTTAAGACCACTTGGATCCCCAGAAATGGCGCCAATTTTATGAATCATTATCATGTGCGATCTTCAAAGTATTTATAACTAAATCCAACATATGGGCTGACCTAGGTTATTCTCTTGAGGAGCATTTTCAGTCAATCAATCACTACTTATAATTCACTTTTTTTTTAATATTTTTTATTTATGAAATAAAATTAAAAGAAATTGATGTTTGAGAAATGAGTATTCAATATAATGAAAAGTAAATATGCAATGCATAATGCTGAAAAAATGGATACAAACAAAATGATGTCAGAAAGAAAGGAGATATTCTTGGGAGAATCACCTAGATTGAACATTCATCGTCTCATTATTAGTTTCAAATTTAATTAATAAACACACTCCATTGTATTTATAAATATCCTCTTATATATATATATATTTGTTTTTGAATATATAGTACACTCAACGATCACTGAGAAACCACACATCCACCTCCTTGATTGAGGGGAAATGTTATAGAAGAGAAAGTTAAGTCTTGGGTGGCAAGTGGAGACACAAATGTGCCTTAACCACTAAGATTACACTTGACCTAAATATAATAAAATAAGAAACAATAAACATTAATGTGCACTATCTTGGTTTCAACACTGGATTGATCCCCCAGATAGTTCCTCTGGTTAGTTGCTGATGATCATGAGTATAAGAGATCACAATGAAGAAGAATGGGGTGGAAAGACAAAAGATAAAAAAATGAGAATGAGATTAACAAAAATAGAAAATATATTAATAATTCATAATACTATTAAAATTTAAAGAATCTAAAAAATAATAGAAAATGGCCACATAGATTTCCAATGCTTTGAGAAGGGGTGAGAATACATATTTATTGTGAGAGGAGGTGAAAAAATGCTTCTCCAAAATCACCCTCCAAATATTTCCGCATGGATGTCCCATTAAATTTTGGAATTGGTAACAAGTTGATTCATAAAATATTTTCCATAATTTCTGATACGTTCAACTTCAAAATTTGAGAATTATTTTCCATATTATGTAGGAGTTATGTCTGATTTAATCCGAGACATTTAATCTGTCCATTTGACTGGCCAAATTCCAAATCTTCAACTTCCCTAGCCATTATGAATTTGAAACCATTCGATTCACTCCTTATATTTTTAATAAATGTTGTTCCACACGTAATTTATCATCCCTAATAAATATATGAGTTATTTTGGATGCATGGTCATAATGTTATGAATTAATTACTCAATGGACCTATTTCTTCTTGGTGAGATTTTTCATCTTTCACATGTTTTGAGCATTCAAATAATGCCTTAATGATGGTATTTTGACTTAAAATTCCTCATGGACACGGCTAATTAAACCTTATGTCATATAAATCTAGAACCATATCATTCATAGGTTTTTAGACCGATTTATGTGTCCGTTACAGAGGAGGGATCCACGATATATGCCCGACAAACTTCCCAAATTAAATGATTTTGTTGGGCCTCTAAATGCTAGAATCTGCCTTTCCTCTTAAAGACAAAGATGTAGGAAATAAATCAGGTATTTCAAAAAAAAATATAATCACACAATTTTGGAATAATAATATAAAGTTTATGACCAAAATACCCATATCATAAAAATCTATCAAATTTCTAGATTTAGCAAATGTTTTGACATTTGAGCTCAAAATACCACTAAAACATAAAAATATGATAATTTCTTATAAAATAACACTATGGTGGGATTATAAAAAATTATTATCAGGATAAAATGTATTCAAATTTGAGCTTCATCCGAGGTCGCTATCTCTCTTTTAACATTGCTAGCCCAGGAGGGGTACACTTTGTGGGGAGGGGGTCGTGACAAGTTACCCTTTCTCTTAATCTGTGACAATCAATGTATACTCAATATAACCATGAATCTAGATAATAATTCTTGTTAAAATCATATTGATATCAAATATCAAATCATTAAATATCATATGGTGAAGAATGAGTTAAATCTGGAGTATGTTCCAACATCAGAATAAGTGGCTCACATTTTCACAAAACCCTTGCCAAAAAATCATTTTCTATATTGGGGTTGAACATGGGCGTCCGACCTCTTTATCATCAAGGATGAGGTATGTGTTTTTGTCCCCTATATCATCTTACCTTTGGATTGTTTTTTGAATGGGGAGAATTGTATTGTTTCATAAATATATTTCATAAAATTGAGAGTTGTTGGTAAACTATGAATTCAACATTATATTGTGAGTGAACTATTTTAACTATTTTTTTGGAGTGGTTGTAGGAAATAAATTGTTCTATATTCTAGTAAGGATGAATATGGGATGATAAAAATAAAGAATAAGTTTGTCATTATCATAATTTGGACAACATGGTTTTTCTGTTATGATTCTTGTTTCCTACATTGAGTTAGCACACATAGGATTAGAATTGTTGATAAATAATCCATTTCTTGAGGATACAAGGTTTAGTGATTTATGAAACTTGTTTGAAACAAAATAAAAATGTGGATATTATTAGCACCAAGATAATGATTAAGGTGATGGTTTTTATGTGTTTTATTTTGTGGTCAAGGGATATTTTGAAGGAATGAAATCACCTCACTTTGTTTCGGAAGATATCATATTGATGTTTGTTTTCAAAATAATCTAAATCATGTTTTTTAAAGAATTAGACTCACTGTGAAAGTCCATCAAAATGATAAGAGGCTATTTTGAAAGGAGTTTTTCTAATCAGACTCACCTCGGGTCTAACTGAAAGTGAAAACATCTTACTAGAAGTAAATGTACATTAGATTCACTCTGAATATGATTAGAAATAAGTGTTTGTTTTACTGGAGAATCAGAGTCTCAATGAATATGATTTTATAAAGGTGATAATGTTTTTCCATTTTTTAATTCTTATAAATCATAAGTTGAATTATGAACTTTTTATGCAATCTTGATTTAATAAGTGTTTCTAATTAAAAATGTGGTGCCTATTGAAAAAGTGGTGCTGATTGAAAAGGTGGTTCCTATTGAAGAGGTGGTACCGATTCAAGAGGTGGTTTTGATTTATTATAGCATTTTTTCCCATAAAACACATACTAAAATATCAGAATGAGGATAATTGTACCCAGAATGATCGTACCCAGGCCAATTGTACTCAGAAAGTCCATACTCTACATATCGTAATCAGGCTGAGTTGAATGGCTGTTTGAATTGCTGAGGGAAGAGAAAAATTAACATTGATTTACTTTCAAATGTTCTTTTCAAGTTGGTCAAGAGAAGAAATTAATAATATGATAAACAATGTATATGACTACTTCAAAAGGGTTGAATTACTTTTTTTGGATGAGTTGTTGGAAGAAAAGATAATACTGAATGATTTTTCGAGGGGGCGGTTAAATTTAAAATACAATATTTTGATTCAAATCGGTGATGAGAATAGTATTTAGTAATTGGATAGATACAATCAGACTATGATGATTGGACCCATGTATTTCTAACAATTGAAATTTTACTAGAAAATGAAATTGGAGTTTGAAAAAGAAGAGGTAAATATTTTAGATGTTTTAAGAAGAATCAAGAAGGGTTGAAGAAGTCATAATTGCTTTGAGATTTTAGGAGAAATTCAGATTTGAGTGAATTTAGGTGAGCGGGAAAGTTTTTGGGATTCCCACCTAAATATTTTTTGGGTTACCTATAAAAGGAATAAAGTATATAGTATTTTCCTAACAATAGAGTACTTTTCACCATAGTAGTAAGAGAAGCTCTGAGTTTTTTGTGAGAGGAATTGATACTGTTTCGATCCTATATTGAAGATATTTTGATAGATAAGTGAAAGAGAGGAGGCCAGATCACATCATTGTATTCGACTGATCATTATAATCATAATTTATTATACTCAGATGGTCTTCATATTCATCTTGTTAATTGTATTCGACTAAGCATTTTATCAAGATGGATTAATTGGATTTGGGATTTCTGTATTGGGTTTCTCATACGGAGGAAGTATCATACCTGGTTTTATCATAATTAGTGATTTAATTGGTTCCAATTCATTACTATTGTATTCAGAATGAAAATTGGACTGGGAGAATCATACTTAGAGGAATCGAAATGGGGAAATTGGACCCAAAAAAATCAGATTGAGTTTTCTGCAACAAAGTACAAGAGGTTCTTACCTTTCTTTTGGATATGAAATTTAAGAATTGTATTTCAATTGAATATATTTGTTGAATTGAAAAGAATAATAAGTAACATGAGTTGTTACATAATAATTTTAATACCCTATTTTTACTAAGAGGGTTCACGAACTCTAGTGGGATTGATTCATAGTGCTAGATGAGTTTAAGTGTATATCCTACCCATTGTAATTCAAGGATTGTTTTCTTGTGGATTTTATGGTATTGGATCATTTCCAAACTATACTATGGATGTATCTATTCTTATTGAATATTGAAATTTTTAAATCTTTGTGTTCCTATGGATATGTGTATTGAATTGTTTTCCATAGGTAATTTAATCTTTAACAAGTGGTGAATGTTGTTTCAGTTGAAAATAAACATAAAAGAAAAATAGTATCACTGATTCACCCCTCCCCCTCTTAGTGATACAATAAACTGACTGGTCACTTACACAATGAATACTCCATACCATGTAAGTGAGTCCCCAATACATGGATTCTACACTATTCCATCTATTTATTAAAATAAAATGTCCATTATATCCAAAAAAAATTATTATTCACTATTGGATACAACTTCACTACAAAAAAGATCCTAAAAAGAAATACCTATAGTGATTTCCTCATCTATGAAAAAATGGATCATTAGGTCTGCATGTATACTCCTTAAAAATATTCATTAGCCAATGATGAAAACCTACTTGTCTTGAAACACCAATCTAGATTATTGATAATCTTGGACTTCTAACATTCTCACCTAGATACAAAGAGTATCAGGTCTCACTTCATCATACATAAAATCTTCCTTGCACATAGAGCACTATGTGTCTCTCCTCTATCTTCTATATTTCTTTGAGAGATGCCTCATGACCCCTTCGTCTCATCGAAAAACCACTTTAATAGATTGGGATATCTATGGTAGTTAAGTTTATACATGTAAAATTATTTATGGTCTAGAAAATCCTCTCATAACTTCCTCAATAACTTACATGATTTATATTATTAAAGTCAAGTCATAACTACAGTAAAGATCAATATCATTTTTAGCACCACATGATATAATTCCAATTAACTCATTTAAATTACCACTACTCAGCAAATTTTAATTCTTGAATCATGGACTAAAATAAAATACAATTATTATTGAGACTTTTAATAACCATTCAAGCATCATCATAATTTTTTCTTTCAATTTTGATGCATCACCCACAAAAATATCCTTAAGCATGGCTAGAGGTTGAATATTTTGGTGTTTTGGATTCAAAACACCTAAAACTACATTAAAGTACTCTCTTGATTATTATGTTGTAATGGAACCCCTTCATCACACCAATATTACCACTAACACCATTTTTTATTCTCCATGTTACACAAGAAGACATCTTGATAACCACTCCCACCACTATGGTATAATACTAGCCATGTTGGGATTTATATTCAATGAAAATTTTTCTTCATTGAACCAAAATCACCACAATTCCCATGTTGAAATAAATTTTTTTTTTCACATACGATCAATAAACTCACCAAGTTGACCACTATAGGGTGGACTCTTTCCTATTTAATGTTTTGAGCATTTTATTCTCAACATTCCTTATGATATTGGTATATAATTCACTTACCTTGATCAAACATATTCTTATTCATTTTATTTAAATCTTCTATACACATATTGAATTTAAAATAAACATCTCTCATCGACAACAAATACAATCTAATACAATATTCCAAACAAGAAGCTATCAAAGAATAAATAAGGCATGAGTAATACGATAAAGTTAAAAAATAATCAAATATTCCATATAACTAATATCATAAAAGGGAAATATATCCATGGATAGAATAGAAACATAAATAATCACATGGATAACAATGAATAGTTTTATAATGATATTATTTATAATGATAGAAATCATAATCTTTCTATCAAGTTTTCATGCTAAGACGTCATGTGTAAATACAGAAGGCATAAACTAAATACCAAAACTAGTATGCATCATGAGATCTACAAATTCATTAAGGGGATATCAACTAGTGGGACCCACCCATTCACTTACTAAATATAATGCATTATTTATATGAAATTAATTATTAATAAATACAATATATAATCAGTATTCCTTAGTAATAGACATCCATATTTGAAAATTAGCATAAAAAATATAAATATTTTCCATAGTCAATAAATAGAACAACATGATCATAATCTATCCAAAAAATAAGGGGGATGGTATCCTAAGAGAATATCCTCAGTGAATATTAATAATATTTAAAGGATGTTAACACATATAAAAATACACTTTTATAAAGATATTAAAAATCTTTTTTGAAAATAAGAATAAATATCCTTTTCTTTTGAAAATATTTTAAAACAAAAAATTCCTAGAATAATAGGAATATGATTTTATTTTAAGGTCCATGTAAAATTATAGAGGAATATTTATAATAAATATTAACTATGATGATGATAAAATATAGTGATGTGGTAAACATAAAAAAGAAAAAATTATTTTCCCACTTTCATAAAAAGAGAAAAAATGACATGTATTGAAAACATTAACAACAATACTTTTGAAAATTTGTTTAAAAATAAAAATTTAACTTAAATTGAACTTCATAAATAATATAAGTATATAAAATAACATACTTTAATCAAAATAAATAATATGGACATAGAACAAAATAATTCCCTACTAAAAAGGAGAAATAAGGTCTTTTTTCTTAACAAAATTATTTCAATGGTTTTGTGTACCAATAGGGGTAAAATAGAGAGAATAATTGAAAACCACAGAAATTACAATAGTATTAGAAAATATATGTGTTTTAAGAGAGAAAAATAATAATTTCTTCTTAATGGAAGATGAAACATAAACAATCATAATAAGAAGTGATATTGTAACATAAACCCTTACTTTGAATTCCTGCTTGGTCCGACACGTTATAACTTCAAGTATAATAAATTTATATTTATTATTCATCTATATAAAATATATATTTATGTCAATTTTATTATATATTATTAATTAATAACTTATTTATACCCATTTACTCATTATTTTTTGTTAAAACCAATTAATTCAGGGTTAACTGTTTTGTTTCTTATGCATGTTTTGATTCAGTAGTTCCGGTTCTTACCCCATGGTCATGGTATCATCATATATAGAATGAGAATAATGTAATATATATAATATTTATACATAAAATGAAATTTTAGATCTATAAAATTAAATAGGTTATGAAAAATGAATTACATTACTTCATAGAGGCGGTAGTCCACACAAATAAATAAGTGATGTTTTCATTTATCAATGAATGGAAATAAAGGATTATAAATGATAATTTATCTTTACAAGATCATAATTATATCATAATATATATATATATATATATATTAAATAAAAAAACATAACCATACCTTTCAGGTACATACGAAAAATGAAACTTGTCACTACATGGAGATAATAGTCAGTATACACGCATGAGGAACAATTTAATTTTCCATTAGACGAAAAGGGGATTGAAAATGGTTGTAAAATTAAAATAAATAAAATTTAATTACTATAAATATACTGGTTAAATTATATTAATATGTTTATAAAATATTCTTAGGAGGTTGAAAATGAAATAAACTTGACAAAACTTTGTTTAAACGATCACCACATATTTGAGTATCTTCATTTGGTTTACACATTAAGAATTATTAGTATGGTTTTTGGTGAGAAAAGGATACCTTGGTTGATATGAGAAGATTTAAGGAGGTTTTTGGGAAGATATTTTGTGAGTTGTATTGTTAAAAGTCCGTGGGTGAGTGAGGGGGTGAGTGGCCCATTTTATAAGCGAGAGGAGTGACTTGTTGCACCTAATATAAAAACAGATTTCATTATTAAGTAACGTGGCACAAAAATTTAAAATTTAGGTGGGAAATACTACTTTAAGAAATTAAATACCTTATTTACCCATTTAATTAGTATTTTTCGTGATATTTAATTACTTACTTCTTGATTAAACATTTATACCTCAATTTAACCTTTACCATGGTGACTAATTTTTACCTTGATAACTTATTTTTATGAACAAAAAGGAAATTGAATATATTATAATTTTTTAAATTATTATCTAAAATATATATTATATTTTATAATATTCAATTTCTATAAGTGGTATAAATTATCTCTAATATAAGTTCACAAAATGCATAAAAAACCTTTTAATAAAAAATCTATTTTTATGTGTAAAAATGAATTTACACTTATTTAGGACTAATAATTATGATCATTGGTGATCACCATGAATTTATTGGATTATTATTAAAAATATTTATTCTATTTGACCTTAGAATCATTCAAAAACTGAATGGAACCTTCCAACCACACTATTAAATGAAAATAATCAAAAATAGTATTTCAATTTGATTAAAATATAACTTAGGTTCCAAAAAAGCCAAGAATGAGTTTCCAAATTTGGCACAATACTTTTAAATGATTTTTTAATCCAATTTATATTTGGTAAATCAAAATGTTTTAATAATTTAAGTCATTCATATATCATAATGATATAAAAACGTTATGGTATTTATAAAATTGGTATTTTTCACTATTCAACACAAACTCAACTTCTTTATAAAAATAAAAAAAATCAACCTAATATAATATTTACACTATGATTTAAAAAATTAATTTCATTTTATTAAATTTAAATTTTAAAATTTATAAATTTATCTTCTAAACAAAATAATATAATACATGGAAAAAGATTTTTTTTGAAATAAAACTATTTCTTTTGTTTTGAGTGTTTACATTTTTATTTTTTATTATATATTATATATTATATTATTTTATCTAATTATTTATATTTCAAAAAAATATATATTTTATAAAATTATGCTTATAAATATGTGTAATTTATCTTTTAAATACGTAACTGAAAAAATGATTTCAATGTGACAAAGTTTACACTATGATCGAGATTATATATGAGCGACTATTTTACTTTTAAAAACTACATTATCAAAAAATTATAACAATTGTTTTTAATAATAATACTATATAAATAATTTCAATCACATTCTATGAAAAAAATAACCCATATAACACTATATATAATGTTATTTTATTTTAAAACATGTCACATAATGTTTTAAAAAGTATATTTTGTGACTAATACAATGTGTATATAGAATTCGAAAAAAAATTGATAATTAAATGTGATATAATGTAATTAAAAATTCATGATAAATTATTATTCTTGAATAAAAAAATTATTTAACCATTCATCATATGTTTCACATATAATGTTATATGGAATAAATTTCAATATGTAACTAGTTTTTGACTTTAAAAACATATAACATACTATGTTAACCATTAGATTACAATGAATCAGTTGATATGATGATATGAAAATAAAACTAAAAAGAAATGTATTTATCAAATAAAACTATTCATGTATAGTGATACAAGTATATATAAAAATGAAAAAAATGGAAGTAGGATGGCACATTGGATTGTTGTAGGCATTGAACCCCTATTTCCCTTTGATTGAGGGTTCAAGTCCCATGGCCTCACCAGATAAAATATTTGTTAATAAAACATTTTAAAAAAATAAATACCATTATATTTAAAAATATATAATCATAAAACTTTTGTGATAAATAAGTTTATACATGTTTGGTTTATATTATTAAAATAAAGAAAATCCATTTATAATATCCATTTATGAATTAACAATGAAATTTTATAAAAATACTAATTAGAAATAGGGATGTTAAATTCAATCCCCTTTACATAAATTTTACACTCAAAATATTAATTTTTTACTTATTAACAAAATTATCTAAGGGGATACATAAGAAGTATATGACTCAAGGTATAATTCCTACTAAGATATCAACATCAACCTCTTATGTAAGACTTGGAAGCTTCTCATAAATATTTTTAAACCATATATGTATCTTTATAAGAATTATAATTGTGAATAACACTTAAAATTTTTACATTTGACATATGTTTTCTACATAGTATATTTATATTCCACTTTAATTTAAGAGATTTCAGAAAAATTCATACTTGATTTCTTTCAAATTTTTGAGTACAATTTTTCCTTTTGATTGAGTGTTTTAATCTCTTTCCACTTATGATTCTAACAAAAAATTACTAAGTGTAATTTTTCATTATTGAACCATGAAAATAAACCTTTAATGGATTATAAAGTCAAATAAATAAGGAAAATTTATTCCACTTGTCTCAAAAAGGGTTAGCACAAAAAAATATTATACTCAATTATGAATAAAGTTTCATGTGATAATGTAATAAATTAATTCTTAAAACATAGTTGATATTACCTAAATAAATTATATAATATATTAAACATTAAATTCAATATGAAAAATTAAATATAGATTATTTTAATCTTTATCTAATAATTCCTTAATACTAAAAAATAATTGAATTCCTAAAATCATGATTATATCAAAGTTAATAATAGGCATGACAACTATGTTTTTAACTTGGAAATTCCAGTTCATCATAATATAGACTGCCCAATATATTTTCTTTACAACTAGATTACTACAAAGTGTCTTTATTGGAAACTCCTCCCTCAAAGTGTTATAGAATTATTTAATATCATTAATAGATATAAAATAAATCATATGACCAAAATCAAATAAAGAATTAAATAACTTTGTGTTTATTATCAATGTACATTCTACCACATCATTTGGGAATTCAACCCTAAATGTAGTAAATTCATAAGCTATGACTTTCTCTAATAAAATTTTCTAAGGTAAATTACCTTGATGCTTGGGGAATTAATTTGTTTAATGAAACATATCCTTATAGTTGAAACAATAGAACATGGTTTTGATTCATGATATTAGTGACCTTTATCTTTACACTTGTAACACACTCTCATTCCTTTCATGAAAAACCCAAGGTGATTTATTCCATAATTATCACATGTTGGAAATTCCAATCTTACTTTTTCCCCTTTTTCCATATTTCCATTTACATAACTTTCAATATTTATCTATTTATCGATCTTTCTTTCGAAAATATAATATTTGGATAATTCCTTCTCTTATTTGATGGAATTTTATATAATGTTCTCATATGTTGAAAATGTATCAAAGAGTATCACCCTCTGAAGTATATGATTTATCCCATCAAAGAAATAATAAATTTTAATTTCTAGATTATGCATATAATCTATGACATGACTTGATAATCTTTTAAAGTTTTATTCATTCATAGAATCATTTTATTCTTCCGTTTGTCTCAAATTTATAAATTTTTATTCCAAATAAACTCTATAATCATGAGGAATATATTATTCAAATAATATTTAATTAAAGGTAACTGATTCCATGCCATCAATTTACTGAGTCACATTAGTATTTTAAATCAATGACCACTATTGGTTAGAATCTCTCTTTAAACAATACACTTCTAAAAACACTTTTCCATTTCATTACATTCTAATGCTAGAAATATATATTTAAAGGACTCAATCCATTTATTAGCAACTGATATATTAATAGTTTCATTAAATGGTGGATGATTATACTACCCAAAGTGGTACAACATTGCAATATCATTATATAAAGTAATAGGTTTATTTTTATAACCAATATTATTAATCATAACTTACCTAGATATATTTATATTTTACTCAACTCCAACTCCAATCTTATGCACAATCTTAGGAGGGAAAAAATTACATAGATTTTGGATATTGTTATGTTTTAAATTTCTTCCAATAGGTACCATATCTAATCAATGTAATTTATTTTATTTTCCCAAAACATTATGTATTTTAAATCATATTGTATAATTATGAATCTAGGGTAACACTTATAATAAATTTAAAGTCTATACATTACTAATATGATAATCATAAGTTTAGTCTCTTTGAGAATATCCTAAAATCCTTAAAATATTTTGATCTCATTCATAATGGGTTTTAAATAAAATTTGAATAAATGAAATCATAGCCACATGATTTTTAAACCAAGTGTGTAGTTAGGCTCACTTGTTTTACACTGAGTGAAGATTGAGTTTATACCCAAACATGCCTTTTCATGGCTCTTACCCCTAGGTGAATTTGTTCTAGATCCTGAATCCACTTGTTTATATCTAGATAGGGATGCCATTGGTAGGAAACCCCATAATCTTTATTGGAACAAAATTTATGATGTTTTTTATACGTAGATTTATCATTAGATTCTGTTATAGGGTTATGTTCTCTAATCTATGTTTTCTTATATCTAGTCCCCAATGTTCCTACTAAACTTTTTTTGATAAAAAATGAAGCATACCTAACTCCAGTAACCCATATATAATGGTTAATTTTCTAACATGATAAAATATCTTAGATGTATTAAGTGACAAGTGATTACGTTGCAATTCACTATTCATTTTCACCCTTATTCCACTATATTAAACTAATTTTGAATTGTTACTTACACATTTTAAATCAATATTCACTTAAAATTTGGTTTAATATGATCATTTTTATTATTATTTAAATGGTAAATCATAATTTTTTAGACTACTTTGTTATAGTTGGTGGTGGTTTGTTGGATCTAGAATGAAGTTGAAGCAAAATGGATCAAACTGCACAGAATCCATTGAACACATATCCAATGTTTTTAACATTTAGTGAAATATATGGATCAAATTGGGTAGGATTTTTTTTAAATAATCCAAAAATCGTTGGGATATAACTCATATCAATACATCCAATACCAATTTTTCCATCTAGTGGCCCAACCAAACTAATCTTTCTAGAGAACCAAATGTGATTGAAGTCAAAATTTATGTTTGGTATTTTAACTATATCTCCCATTTTAGATGTCCAATAGGCTCAAAATATTAAATGATTATATTAAGGATAAAACAACAACCATTATCGTTTTTCCAAGTTTAGATAAGTCCATTTACCAACCTAAAACTGTGACACAAGTGGTATCTAAAAATTTGGTTTCCCAATACCACTTCCCATTTTGGTTATAAAAGGGAAACAATAGAAACTCATTTTTAATTTAAACCAAGGAGTGAATTGATTAAATTTTAGATTTAAATATTATTCCTTGAATCCCCTTGGAGTTTCTTGACCCCCTATCCTCATAGGAAGAGATGAAATTAAAAAGGAGATCCACCTGAGCTTCCTCATCCTCTCGATGGAGGCCTAAATGGTGGGTGTTCATTTTTAGGGAGCTATACATATTTTAAAGGAAGTTAAAACACTTTTATTTATACTGTATTGATATATTTTTCGTTTTAAAACATTTTATTCAGAATTATATTACTTTTATTCATATTTGAATGCATTGTTTTATTCAACCGAATAGAATCATTTTTTACTTTTAACCAATTGATGTGAAATTTTGAGTGCATGAATTGTGTTGTTCAGATTGGAAAAAACATAATCCTTTTCTTACACTATTATTTGAAACATAAATTTGATTTTAAAGTTATTATACCATTCATAATATCATGAAATTTCCTATATTATTGTTATGTCAAGGTTTGGTTTAACAAACATTGATATAAAATCTTGGAAACTAATCGGGATTCTGATTAATTTCAACAAAATAATTAATTGAAAACTAAATTAATATATAAGAATGATGAACTTTAAATGTGTGTATTGAACTCATAATGAACTTTTTTTTACATATTTTTTAAAATAAACTTGTTTATCAACTATTAAACTCTTTTAATTAAGTTGTTTTATTTTTAAAAGTACTTTCAAAACAACCCCCCTATTTCAGTACTTTTTATTAAAAATTTTCACTTTAAACCTCCAAATATCTTTGAGAGACGACCTAGGGTCTACTATATTCTATAAAATCATCTTAAAATAACAATAAATTTTATATTTCATGAAAATTAATTCAAATTTTAGCATCATTTCTAGGGATCACTTCGGTTTATAGTACATGTTTTTGATAAGATATTTTTAATTTTTTTGAATATTTATTTGTTTTATCTTATAACTTTATGTATCTATTTGTGTAATGATTTATTTATTGTGTAGGTTCTATATATGATGCATTCTACTTTGATATATTTAGCTCATTTTTAACCAGGATTGGAGAGAATCCAACACCAGTGACATTGAGACACACATGACAACCCTTTAAAAGATTACACACCTTACCTTGATACTTTTCTAAACCTCTATTTTTCTAGAAAAAAATATAAAATTAACATAACGTCTATAACATGGATGAAAATAATCAAAAACTAAAAGAACTAAGCACTCCGGATGTTGATATCCAACCTTTATATAATCAAGTACAAGGTAATGAAACCAACTTCGAACTAAAATCTAGTTTAATTCACTTATTACAAAGATTCCATGGACTCGCTCGTAAAGAAAAACATAATCACTTAAAATAATTTCACAAAGTGTGTTCAAAATTAAAACATACTAATGTGGATGAATATTATGTAAATATTAAGTAATTCCCTTTATCATTAGAAGACAATACAAAATATTTTTTGTACTATGTCAACTCCCCTATTAGAGGCTAGGAAGACATGAAACACCTTTTTATTGAAAAATAATCCCCAGCTACTTGATCTGCAACTATAAGGAAATAAATATGTGGTATAAAGAAAACATAAGGGGAAACACTTCATGAATATTGATAATGATTTAAAATATTTTGTTTAAGCCATACACACCACAAAATAAGTGATCAAATTTTAATACAATATTTTTATGAAGGTTTAATTCCTATTGATCGTAACATGATTTATGATGCTTTAGATATTATTCTTGTTGATAAGACCACAATTTCTACAGGAACCCTAATAAAAAATATATTTTAGAACACACAAAAATTTGGTTCAAGGTCTATTATACCCATTCAAGGTGTCCATGAGGTGAAGAGTTCTGAGTTTGAGAGGAAGTTAGACACAAAATTTAAAGAGGTAAGTACCCTACTCAGATAACTTGATTTTTAACCAGGGGAATATAAATATCATCCTCCCATACATTTTGGTATCTATTCTACTAAAACCCATTATTTTTACCAATTCCCTCAACATATAGAACATTCTTATAATTGTGAGGCAATATTCCTAAACAGCCTCTATAACCAACCCCTTAGGCAAGAACCATACTATCCATCCAAACCAAGGTGGAAAGCTAACCAAGTCTATAGAAAAGGGGTGTATTCAAACCAACCATAACAACCATGGAACCAACCAGGGTAGTGTATTCATCCACTAACACCACCCATAAATCCTCAACTACTAAAAAGGCCTTTCCGACAACCCTGTCCAAAACCTGATCCTAGACTAGAATACATGATAAAATAAATGGCTGCAAATATTCTCAAATTCCAAAAAACTACCCCAGCATCCATAAAAGACCAAAAAGCTCAATTAGGACAACTATCCAATAGTATGGGTGAAATCCAAAATCAGGGGTTGGGTAAACTTCCTTATAAACTAATAGTTAACCCTAGGGATAAATAAAATGTTAGTTCCATTACCTTTCATAGTATAACACAACTCAATATACAAATTACCCCTTAAACTGAGTCATCCATTCGCAAGTAAACATCCTTTCAAACCATCTCAAATGATCGAAATAAGAAAAATCCTTATCCAGAAAAAAAAATCCCACCAAAGGAAATAATGTGTCTATTGATGACACTTATAGCCCAAACATTTCTCTTCCATTTCCCCAAAGGGACACCCAACCATTAAAATCAAAATAAACCAATCATGACAATGAAATTTTTGAAAATTTTAAAAAAGTGTAGGTTAACAAACATTTGATTGATTCTGTGAAGAAAATTACACAATACACCAAGTTTCTAAAGGATATTTGTATAAACCGATGTTGACCTATAAGTGATGAAAAGGTGATCTTGGGGAGGAACATATCTTCATTGATAGATCCATCACATTCCCTCCCAATTAAATGACCCTGAAACATTATCAATTCCATGAAACATAGAGGATTATTTATTTTCCATTAATATGCTAGATTTGTGTTCGTCTATAATTGTGATGCCTCACTCTATTTTTTCCACATTATAGTTTGGAGAACTGAATCCCATTGGAATAGTCATTCAACTAGAAAACTACAGTACCACACACCACACTGGTATGTTTGAGGGTGTACCTGTGAGGGTTCAAAATTTAATTTTTCCTAACAAATTTTATGTGCTTAAAACGGATGATGATTGGATGAATGTACATGACCCAATTATATTTGGGAGACCTTTCCTAAGAACATACAAAACCATAATTGGTGTTCATAGTGGTACATTATTTATGGATTTTGGTGGTGACATTTTCCACTTCAACATCCTTAATTCCATGAATCACTGCTTTGATAAACATTCCCCTCTCTAAGTTACTTTAATTGATGTACTGACTTCATCCAAAAAACATATTTTCTTTCCCCTGGCCCTTTTTATGAATTTTCATCATTGATAAAATTTATATGTAATGAATCAGAAATTGAATGTTTTAGTGGTCTAGAAAAATATTATGCATGTTTATAAATTTATGATTTTTTGGGAATTGTAGATCCTATGAACATCGATGATACCACCCAACTTGTAAAATATTATTCCTCATCTGAGGATGGTACCATGGAGTAGTTAAATGAGTCCATTCAACTCCCAATTTAAAATTCATTCCATTCAATACAAAATACTCCTAGATTAGAATTAAAAAAACTACCACAGAATTTAAAATATTCATATCTTGAGAATGGAAACAAGTTTCCAATCATAATTTCAGGATAACACCCATTAGAGCATGAATTATTATTTCTAGGGCTTTTGGGGGAGTATAAAAAAGTATTTTGATGAACACTTTATGACTTTCCTGGTATTAGCCCATCAATTTTTATAAATCACATAATGTTAAATGATGAGGATAAACCAGTGAGGCAGGCCCCACATCAACTAAACCCAAACGTCCTAGATGTTGTTAAAAAGGAGGTAACCAAATTACTGGTTTCAAGAATCATTTAACCCATCTCTAATAGCCAATATTTCAGTCCAGTCCAAGTAGTTCCAAAAAAATTGATCTATTGGTAATAAAATACAAAAACCATTAAATTTGTTCCAATATATATGAAAAATAGTTAGTGTGCCTATATATACTATAACATACCAAAACAACACACTAGGAAGGATAATTTTCCATTATTTTTCATTGACCAAATGTAATATAGGCTAGAAATGATGTTCCACTATCATATTCATGATGGGTATTATATATAATTTCAGATCCATATTGCACCCAATGATTTGGAAAAGAAAACATTTACTTGTACCTTTGGAAAATTTTCATATAGGAGGATTCGACTTGGTCTGTAAAACACACCAAGTACTTTTTTAGGATGCATGGTTAGTATTTTTTTTCAGATTACCTATTTAATTGTGTTGACTCTTTTTTCCATCACAGAGTCTAACGAATGAAAAGGGAAATACCTTAACACAAAGTGATTCATCTTTTGAAGAAATATCAAAAATTGACAAAGGCATAAACAAGGACTTGGTTCTACATGGGCCACGCAAGTTCCAAGAATGTCACGCAGGGTACTTGCGCACAACATATTGGGTGCGTAGGTGACCTACACGCCCTATATGATTTTCGCCCAAGGTCTTCAGCAGCCTATAAATACCCCTTGTGGCCCCCTGTTCGAGGACGAAAAATCCAGAAACTCATATTTCATCTCTCAGTGCCCTAGTCTCTTCTTGAAGTCTTCCGAACATTTCTAAGGTAATTTCTTACCTAGAATGGAAGATATAAAGAGGGGGAAAAGGCCTAAGTGTTGAAACTCATCAACACCTGCATGCCTAAGTGTCCAGCCCTTATGGGAAATGGTCACACTTGCACGCCGCCTTTTCCCTTCAATAGAACCTACGCGCCACCCTTTTAGAAGCCTTTAGAGATGATACTAAGTGCTTGAGCAAAGGCTCGTCCATGTATTACCCTATGGGTTGACCGGCGTGCAAGTACCCAAGTGTCGCGTAGGTATACCTGCATGACCAGGACCTGCGTGCCCAAACGGGACCTGCGCACCCAAACAGGACCTACACGCCTACCTTCTTTTGGGTTCCCCTCCGGTCCATTCATCTATTTTCTTCAATTCCACCTATCCTCTTCAAGATTTATCCTTCAAAATCCTCTTCAAATCCATTTGTGGCATGATTTCTTGGTTGTATTCCTTATCTAAATGGAATTCTGTGGAACATATCTCAAAACCTAGTTATTTACATATCTTCATGTCGCTAGGGTGAGAGATTTCATTCATTCAACCTCATCCTTTAAAGATGATAAGATATTTAACCTGGGCCTCCTTTTTAGGAGTAATCCCCAATCATAATTCCCCAAACCAGGACCTCCTTTTCAAGAGTATGCCCTAGTCATAATTTCCTAACCTGGGCCTCCTTTTCAGGAGTAAGCCCCAGTCATAATTTCCTAACCTGGGCCTCCTTTCAAGAGTAAGCCTTAGTCCAAGTTCCCAAATATGGGCATCCTCCTTAGGAGAAGCCCCAAATCTCAAATTCCCTTAACCTGGGCCTCCTTCTCAGCAGTAAGACCTAGTTCTCAAGTCCCTTTAACCTGGGCCTCCATCTTAGGAATAATCCCCAGTCATAATTTCTCTTAACCAGTCTTAACTTCTTTTGATTTGGGCTTCCTTCTCAGGAATAAAACCCAATCACAAGTCCCCTCCTAATTTGGGCATCCTATTCAGGATTAAACCCCAAGTTAGAGTATCCAAATCTCCATAAAGAACATATACCTTTATGGACCTTGTTCCCAGGGTTCTTCTCTAAAGTAAGTCCTGATATTAATCTATTTGGGCAATCATACATACATAAGCCCCATATCATTCCTTGTGACCACATCTTTCATGGAACAAATTGCCAGGTTTACTAATACCTATTTTTTCTCACACCGAGCATGACTCATGTGAGCTTAGAGTGTAAAAGTAACCACAACACATCTCTTTGGGCCGTTAATCATACATAAGCCCTGCAATTCCCAACCAAACTATGTGGACTTTGATCTCTACCTTAAAAGTGGAGTACTTAGGAAGCCTTTCTGAGGTTCAAGCCCATCACCCATTAATTATCATCCATCCTATATGACGTTAAACTATATCTTAATTCCCGAACTACGTGGGTTCTGATTCCTTTTCTAATAAGGATACGTTGGTATCCCATCTGTGGGTACGATCCCAACTCTAAAATACTCCATGTCCTTCTAAACGACAATAAACTTCAAGTGCCCCACTGAGTGGATTTAAAACCAGTATGGTTATCATAATGACCAAGAGATCTTTATATAATGTGTTGAAGGATACCATTGACTAAGAATCTCTAACAAATAAAGATGATTCTCTATCGATGAAGAACCTCAAATACATATAAAATATTCTCTAAATCTCATACATATAAATCATTGATTGTCAAAACTTAAGGAAAGATCATTTTCATACTTGGTAGTGTAATAAGGATTCGTGAACATAACTTAAATCTATAAAGAGAGTCCTGGAGTAGAAAATAATTCCCCCCAAAAAGGTGTGATGAGTCCGACCTCCCATCCTCTCAACCAATGAAAATTCTTAAGCCTCATAGGTCAACAACTAATGAGAACCTACCTTTCGAAAGTATGTCCAAATGGATATAGAATCATTGGATGTTTCTGGTTCTACAAACAAACCCGTTAGAAACTGATTGGAATGTTTGAACCTTAAACAAACAAGGTCATCCCTATTTCCAGAGGAAACAAAAAATGGTGAACCCGACGTGAATCCTTAAACAAGTTAAAATGATGTTTTAATTATTTGTTAGGACCCTATTTAAACTCAATGAGAGGGCCAACAAAACAATCAATAACATATGTGCTCATCCAAAAGATGTAGTGGCCAAAATTATCTTGATTATGTCTGTTATATCAAACATGCACTCTTTTCCAAGATCTTCTGCCTTATAGAAATGGCTTCTATAAAGTTCACACCTGTGAATTCCTATACTGTAAATACCTCTGCTGCTACTCCTGCTGGATCGCCGTCCGCTTTGAGGACGACATCACCTACTCAGTGTCTTCAATGCTGGGTATCAAATGCACTGGTTAAAGAATACCATCGACACGGTACCATTCTGACTCTGAAGGCTTCTCGACAAGCCCTCTAAGTCAATAATTCACCATGGTTGTCTGGATAGTGACGACCAACGATCATGAAGTAGGTGGTTCCAACCACCATTTCCAACCGTTTCGGGTCATTATCCCTGGAATGCAATCACCAGTCCCTCCCATATTATGAGGATGTGAATGATAAGGTCACTCAAGGCCTTAATTCAAGGAGACAAGAGTCCTTCTCGATGGATCCCACCAATAATCGCCGCCAGACTCGTGCGACAGTGCACCCTCAACATGATGAGGGTGTCATCTCTAGGCGTTCAACTCAGGTTCCTCGAACCCGAGCAGGAAAGATGAACCACCAGAGGCAAAGAATGGTTAACAGTTAACAAGTTCTTATCTCTGATATTTCCGAAGAATTCCACCAACCTAACTTGGTGGAAAGCAACGAGCGGGCACATACACCCGTCCGTTCTAATCCCGCTGCCCAGCAGACTCGTCTGGAAGCAACACACCAATCCCACCAGGCAATTCTGGTAGAGTATTATCGGCAGGCATATACACCTGTTTATAACTCATCAGCTAGTCAGCAGGCTCGTCTAACTAAAACAAAAGAAGGTCGCCAATCTAATATGGTGGAAACTGATAAACTGGAACATACACCTATTTACAATCAACAATTCTGTCAGTAGTCTCATCTACTAGTATTGAAGGAAAATAATCAACCATACTTGACAAAGAATACACAGCAGGCACATACACCTGCCAATGTTCATCAGGCTAACCAACAGTCTGGTTTGGTATCACTCAAAGAATTCAGTCGGAAAGCCCCTACGACAAAATTGAAGCAGACTCAACTCTCTACCCCCACACATAAGTACTTTCAGAACTCACTGACAAGAAAAGGAGGATAGGAGCAGAAACACACACCTACTCCACGCATGGAATGGACTTATATTCCCATTCCGACAGCTTAAGTCACCAAACACATTCTAATGATGGTGAAAGAGTAGAAGAAAATCTCTGCTCATATTCTGGATACCTTCCAGAATATTATAACAACTTTATCATCATCACAAGGAATGAAATGAAAATCTGTCCCTACCAGTGGAGTGACACATCAACAGATCACTCTGGAACAGACACACACCTCTATTCCAGTCGAAGAGGGTTGTGGGGAATACTCCCCCATATTATATGGACAATCAAGTCAGGAACATACACCTGATTTGAATGGAGGTAATCAGCCTAACCTGACTATTTCTCCTGAACAGGCACATACACCTGCCCATAATAACCACTTTCATTAATAAGTGGTTCCAAAAGTGAGTAATAATGCATCTAATAAAAATACCCATCCAGTACAATCAAGAAATCAAGATCCAATATGTAATAAGGCCTTGCTCGGTTCTGGAGTTCTTGATGCACTCAGACAGTTATCTATTGGAATTAAAGATTCTACTCTCTCAGTTCTCAATAGTGGGGACATTATTTCCAAAGGTCTGCATCAGACACTTCCTCATGAAGGCTTGCTTCCTGACAGTTCGGTCGATCTCTAAGTATCATCTTCAGATGAGAGCCACGATAACCCTTTGTGTGGCCAGAAGACTAAGGATCAAGAGGTTTCATCTTTTGCTGTAGCCCACTATGGTGGTCCTCCCCATGATGATGAATATAGCTGTGAAAGTCCTCTCCGCAGTAGTAATTCACATTTCTTGGAAAATGCTCCAATGGAAAATGTAGTAATGAGAAAGACCTCTTATCTTGAGGCACATGAAAATGTGAAGCCAGTCATGTCTGATGCTTTAACAATAGCAGGTGAAATACTTTCTCAACCAGAAGACATCCCGGGGTGTAGGTCATTCTCCAAACCACCCCTGAGTCATGAATCTTATAATTTGGTAAATGAATTATCTACCAATATTATTGAATCTAATGAAGCAAAAAAGAAGCACCATCTTTGGTCTAATCAGGTAGAAGAATCTTCATTGAATGATAAAGAGGAAGTGCTGAATATGAGAAAACAACTGGCAAAAGGTGAAATACCAGTCATGTTTTGGCCTTTTTCTGACTCTCAGTATGACATTCCAGAAATGTTGACGGAAGATTTTTTTCATGATATTTGTCTCAACATGTGGAAAAATATTTATCAATTGAAAAATAAAATATTATCTTATGATGAATATGAAAATCATGTCAATATAATATAAGGGTTACAACACCAAATTGATTTGGCATATCTTTCAGTTTCTCGATATCCGAAGGCTGAAAAGCAGTAGAGAGCTCTTCAGCGTTCATGCCTTGGTGCACTAAAAAGGTTGTGATAGTTAATTTCCAATGCCACATCTGGTATTCATATCAGGGGATGGGGTGTTCATGGAGAACTACATTTCACTGTACTCTCCAGCCAACAAAAGCCCACAAAAAATGGTCTCATGCAATGTTATTGCCCATTGCTGACCACAACCAATTGGATTTGTTTGTAATCAAAGGATCGCTCAAGAACAGGCCTCAACTAGTTCTTCTCAAAGTCAGGAATATAGTGAACAAGTTGTCGAATTACTCTTGCATCAGGAAAATGAGAATATCGAACATGCTTCTCGTTTAGAGCAAGAACATCATCAAGTGACAGAAGTGTCCGAAATCATCCAACGGTCATTTGAGATAGGTGATTTGAGTGGATGTAGGTTGATGCATCCTACCAATTTCCAGACTAAAGTCCGCAAGATTAGAAGAGCTTTTAATAAAGTCTCAAATGTAGCAGTTCAAGAACCAACCCAGCTTTCTAGACTGGGGACTCTTTTAACCCAAACCTCATAATCAAAAAATAGGATTCAAGGAGTTGAACAGAAACAGCAGGAATAGCCCCAGTCCACCGAACTGGGGAATTTTTCAAATCCTCAATCTCTTCCTCAGAGAAATTCAGTATTCTCTAGATTAGGGAAGAAGCCCCAAGAGGAATTCAGAGCCGAATTATCAGGATATTCCCTCCAAATTACGGTTTGTCATGAAGTTCTTGAGGGATCAACTCAATAGAAGGCAGTGTCTCATCAGGGACATGGGATAAGACAATATCGTAGAAATGCCGATAAAAGAGATGTAATGCATTATGCATTAATAAATGTCACCAATGTCATTGTTTCCGATCCTCCAGAATATGAGGCTCACTTAGAGGGATCAGATGAGGAAGTTCATGCTCAATAGGTTGTGCACACAGAGTCAAATGAAGAAGGTGTGCATACAAGAAATGAAAGGCTTACCCAGAATCTAGGTATTCCTTCAAATAACCAACTCCACCCTCTCCAAAAGGCATCTAACAAGGGGAAAGGAAAGAATTAGGTTACATACTCTTCCTCTGGATAAGTCCAATCACTCTCACTAGAGAAAATATTCTCACAACAAGTGGAATAAATGAAGGATTTAAGGAGGTTGAATACAGAACTACTTCAAGGTAGTCTTCTTCCTAAGCGTGCTGGAGTCAGTAATCCAAGGGAATTTATTGCGGCTACTATGATGGATCAAGAGTATCCACTTTTACCAGTACACCCTCACAGGTCTAATCCTATGGGTCAGGTGGAACAACAATCAGTGGTGTTATCCTCAGTTGCAGTACCAGCCACTACATCTATCCAAGCTCTAATTATTGCACCTGCTCAGGTCTAGGCTCAACCGGATGTTTCTAAAAAGTTAATAACTACCATTGAGTCATTAACAACTCATCAGGAAGATATGTATGGAAAGAGTGCATATATTCAACCAGAGAATAGAGCTTACCCTGAATGGGTTGATCCAATTCCTCCCCCATCAAATTTTTCAAGTACCACCTTCCCAATATTTAATGGTTCGGGAGACCCAGAGCAACACTTAACACATTTTGTTTCTCATTGTGATCCTATGATAGGAACCCCTCAACAACAAGAAGTAGTTAAAATTTGGTGTTTTGTACAGTCATTACAAGGGCCTGCTTTTGTCTGGTATATAAGCTTGCAATCCCGGTCAATTACTGGGTGGAAGGATCTTAGTCAATGATTCCTTATTCAATTCATCTCAAGTTTTCCAAAGAGAACAGTTTTTGATCTTACAAATTGTAAGAAAAGGTAGAATGAAAGGGTTTCAGATTTCATTTCTCACTAGAAGGGATTAACATATTCCCTGAGCTTAGCACTCCCTCAATAAGAATTATTGCCAATATGTGTGGTAAATTTGCGTGATGAATTACGCACACCATTGATCCCTGTGAAATAAACAGGAGGGTTTCGATACCTTACTTTGATCGCTCAGCAGATTGAAGACTCTCTTACAAAGACTAAGGATAAAACTCATGTAATTCCATCAGCTTCAAGAAGAAGAATGGGTAAAGAAGAGACTGCTACAGTTACGCTTAAACAATCATCTATACATGCTTCGACTTCAAAACATTCATCTTATCGAAGGGCTCCACCTCCTGAGCATCAACAATAGAGGCCGTTTCATCAAGATGATCAAAGAGATAAAATATGGAATCAATTTGAGGATTTTAAGAGAAAACTTTACTCTTTATAAAATGAACAAGTTCCTGGTTACTTAATTTCGGCTCTGGAAAATAACTTGGTTCAGTTTCCAAGGCCCAAAAGGACTAAAAAGGTAGGAGATGAAGACCATCCCAACTATTTCCCATTTCATCAGATGTTGGGGCATCCCATTCAGTAGTGTTTTTTATTCAAAGACCTCCTACAAAATTTGATGGACCCGAGACAAGTAAAGCTGAAAGGTTCTTCAGCTCAGGTAGAATGTGTTACTGCTACAAATCCATAGGAAGAAGGCGAGTGGCAATAAGTAAACAAAAGTGAAAAAATATGATGATTGGATGGTCAGGAAAACGATCAACCAAACTCATTCCATTTTTCGAACACAATTGAAGGAACCAATTGTGACTTCTACAATGAATTCCACAGCAAAACTCTCTTCATCAGAGGGAAAATCCTTGAAGAAACGACGTAGTTCAAAGAAAGAGAAACAATCAGAAGAAGATGAGATCATGTCAAAGCCCAAGTTTTCTTTTACTCTGTAAGATTTTATGCCATCTACTTCAAAGCCACAGGCACCACCCCACCAAACGGCACAACCTAAATTAGATAATCAGGCAGAATCTTCATCAGATGAAGAGTTTATTTTTGCTTCTATTAATATGATTCTTTTAACAAATCCTTATGCCAGTCATAGCTTCGATCATGATGAGTCTGAGTTCCCTGTATCAAACAGAGGAATTAGAGGGAGTTCCAGAGGTTTTGGGATATAGAGGAATATGTGGATATCCCAAAAACCACTATTCCAATTCTACCCCTACTAGAACTGTGTATGCAGTAGAAACTCATGCTAGAGCCCTTAAACGGGCTCAACAAAAACAAGAAAATTCTTCCACGCAAGGCATATTCAGTCCTGGTACAATTATTCTATAGGATCGGTTAGAGGTTCTATATTATTCCTCTCAGCAAGTAAATAGACCCATTTGGTCTAATCTTCCAATGCCAGGAGTATATCCCACTCCTACCCCGATACAAGATGCATATACTTTCAAAGCATCAACTTATAAGGCACCTGCGAAACCACATGTTCCTGTTGGAAAATGAAAACCTTTGGATAAAAAATATGATGTCTTGAAACATTTGGCCCATGAACCGTCCATGTTATCAATTCTAGATGCCTTTAATCTATCTAAGGATCTTAGGGAGGTACTCATTGAGGCTTTGTCAAGTCCTCAGGAGTTCGAAACTGAATTTGTTGCGGCTGAAGTCTACCATGTAGAGAATGATCCTGCAGAATTCCATGTTGTGATATCTTTCACAGATGAAGATGAGGATGATGTTGCGCATGGACATGTTAGAACTTTGTATTTATCTGTAAAGGTCAATGGTGTGAAAATCCAAAGAGATTTCATTGATAATGGTTTAGGATTCAACCTCATCCCCATTCGTACAATTCGTCGATTGGGCCTCACAGAATCTGATTTATCACCTTCTAATCTGATGTTGCAAGGATATGATAAAAATGAACAAGAACCTCTAGGTGATATCACACTCAGAACTCATTTTTTAGACCTTGTATCCAATTCAGATTTCATGGTTGTTGATCATGATACAACCTTCAATGTTTTTCTTGGAATACCTTGGCTACATCAACATGAAACTATCTTTTCATCATACCATCAATGCCTCAAATATTGTTTCAATGGTCAAATTGGGACATTTTATGGTGATAAAGGCCCATTCAAAAAATGCGAGCCTCAATACATTGAGGTGGAATTCTGTCACATGGAAGGGAAGGAGAAATCCAAGACAAAGGAGGTCACCAAAATTAATGCTCCATATGGTTTGGAAAAGATTTCAGTAAACCCATTCACACATGTGAGTACAGATTATGTGTTTCCTATCAGTCAAATTGACAAGATAGACCCAAATCCAAGAACTCTTATGGACACTTCCATAATGTCAATTATGGAAATCAATCCATACATCATGGGAGAAAGTGGTGATTCACCAAGAAATGATGAAAGATCAAATGAAGATATCTTCATTTCATCAGCTGAAATCCAGCAAGTCTATACTTCACCAACCGGTCCAGAAGAAGTTATAGCAATGTCAGAGGTGAATGATGATGTTGATTCTCAATACCTCATCTCCTCTTTATTACCCAAGGAATACCCTTCATCATCAATAGGATCAGAAATGGAAGCCTCTTCTTCAAGATGTTCAAATTTCAACATCTCTCCTGATCATGGAAATTCTTCTTCATCATCTACTATGAAAGTAGAAACAGAAGAAGTAACACATGTTAAAGAAGAAGAGGAAGATCTCAGGGATGCTCCTCCAGCTTTTGAAGAGGGTATCTCCACTACTGTGGATGAACTCAGAGAAATAAATCTGGGTACAAAAGAAGATCCACGCCCAACTTTAATTAGTGCGGCCATGACTCTTGAAGAGAAAGAAATGTATATTTCATTTTTAAATAAAAATTGAGATATATTTGCTTGGAATTATAAAGAAATTACAGGGATTGACCCTGATGTTGCTACCCATCGTTTGGGTTTTCCAGAAGAACGTCGAGGATTTAAGCAAGCCGCAAGAAGAACACACCCAACTTATGCTTCTAAAATTGAAGCTGAAGTGGATAAGATTATCAAAGCTAACTTCATCAGAGAAGTTCAATATCCCAAATGTTTGGCTAATATTATCCCTTTGAAAAAGAAAAATGGACAAATTAGAGTTTGAATTTATTTTATAGATCTTAATCAGCATTGTCCTAAGGATGATTTTCCTATTCCGATTACAGAACTCTTCATTGATGAAATAGCTGTCTATGAAGCACTTTACTTCATGGATGAATATTATGGATATAATCAAATCTGAATGGCTCCATAAGATAAATAATCTATAGCTTTCAGATCCCCTCAGGGTGTGTTTTGCTATCGGGTAATGCCCTTTGGCCTGAAGAATGCAAGCGCAACATATCAACGTGCCATGCACTGTATCTTTAAACCCTTTATAGGGAAATTTGTTGAATGTTATGTGGATGATTTGGTAGTTTAATCCAAACAATGTTCTAATCACTTGGCTGATTTGGAAATCATATTCCCCAAACTTCAACAACAGAATTTGAAGATGAACCCCTTGAAATGTGCTTTTGGGGTAACCTCAGGAAAATTTATCGGCATTGTTGTACGCCATCGTGGTATCGAAGTCGATCCTGAGAAGACAAAGTCAATCCTTGATATGTCACCTCCTCGGAATCTGAAAGAATTGAGAGGAATTCAAGGAATCATAGCCTATATTCGGAGTTTCATCACCAATCTTCCAGGAAAAAGTTTACCCTTCACCAAATTGATGAAGAAGGGAGTCACCTACTAGTGGACTAAAAAATGTCAAGAAGTATTTGATATTATCACGAAATATCTCTTGATTCCACTGGTATTAATGCCACCTGTTTAAGGAAGACCACTTATCTTCTATGTGACAAATTTAGAGCATTCATTGGGTGCCTTTCTTGCCCAAAAGAATGATGATGGGAATGAAAACAACCTTTAATATCTCATTCAAACTATGCTTGAAGCAGAAACCCGATATTAAAGTATTGAAAAGTGCTTCCTGGCATTAATATTTGTAGTTCAAAAGTTGAGACACTACCTACAACATCATGAGGTCCAATTGGTATCTCGAAATAACCCACTCAAATTCATCCTTAGCCATCCAATGCTTACAGGATGTCTGGCTTGGTGGGAAATTATTTTGCAGAAATTTGATATCCAGTATGTGTCTCAAATGGAAATAAAGGGCCAAACTCTGGATGATTTCGTTGCTGAACATCCTACAGTGGAAGATAAATCTTTAGATATTGAACTTCTTGATGAATAAGTCTTTTCTATTCAAGATAATTTTTAAACATGGGAAATGTACTTTGATGGTGCTTCCAAAAGTCCAAAAAGGAAGAAAATGGAAGATCTTAAATTCAACAAAGATGGATTAGGAATTGTACTTATTTCCCCGGAAAAGGTAGTGATACCTTATTCCTTCTTATTGCAGGAAGGCAGTACAAACAATGAAGCAGAATACCAAGATTTCATCATAGGATTGGAGTTAACGCTTCAGGAACAAGTGAATCACTTAAAGGTGAAAGGTGATTCAGACCTGGTAATCAAACAAGTAAATGAGGATTATGCCATTAGAAAAGAAGAGTTAATCTCTTTGTATGATTACGTCAGAGAGTTAATCGTAGAGTTTCCATTGGAACCAACATTTTCTCATGTCCTGCGATCACAAAATGCTCAAGCTGATACATTGGCTAATATAGCCACATCTCTGGTAGATCCAAATCGGGATGAGACAATCATCAGTATTTCCCACCGTCGTAAAATTTCACCTTATGTTCAAGCCAGAACAGAGGAAATAAATGAAATTATTCCCATTCCTAAAACATATGGTCATACTATAGGATGGATGACACCTATCAGATAATACCTTCAAAATGGAACACTTCCACCTAATAGAGCCGAGAAAGAACAAATCTGGCGATATGTGGTAAATTTTACTCTTTATGATAGCCTAGATCATCTAGAGAAAATTCTCTACAAAATTGGTTTTGATGGAATTCTCTTTAGATGCATTGATGGTGAAGATACAATGGTTGTCATGAAAGAAGTGCATGAAGGAGTCTATGGTGCCCATCAGTCCGGACATAGACTATCTGATCAAATTCAAAGGATTGGATACTTTTGGCCTTCAATGATACAATATTTTGTTGATTTCACCAAGAAGATTCATTCTTTCCAAGTACATTCCAACTTCATTCATCAACCCCTAGAGTTGCTTTATATAGATAAATACTCGTTGCCATTTTCCACATGGGGAATGGATGTAGTAGGACCTTATCCTTCAGCTACATCTAAGTAGTTTAAGTACATTATTACTCCTAATGACTTCTTTTACAAATGGGAAGAGGCAATACCTCTCAAAGAAGTTAGTTCTAAAACCATTGTTAGCTTCATCAAGTCTAACATAATTACCAGATTTGGTGTCCCTCATACCATATTGATAGACAATGGCGCCAACTTATGTTCATCCGAGGTAAGGAAGTTGTACCAAGAATACAACATAAAATCCAACCATTCATCTCAGTATCATGCATCAGACAATGGACAAATATAATCCTTCAACATGAATCTTTCAAATATACTGCAAAAGATGGTGGATAAATATAAGAAATCATGGCCTGATAAAATCTTTCATGCTTTATGGGATTATCAGACCACCACCCGCACTGAAACACGGTCAACTCCATATTCATTGGTATATGGAACAGAAGCAGTCTTGCCCATTGAAGTTCAATTACCCTCAATCAGGGTAGCCATTTGTGATAAGTCATCTACATATGAACAATCTCAAAAGATATTGGATAAATTGGAATGATTAGACAAGAAAAGATTGTGCACCTTGCACCACTTGGAAGTCTATCAAAATCGTATAGCACGATATTTCAACAAAAAAGTTCGCCTTTTTTCATTCATTCTGGGAGAATTGTTATTGGTTCTCAGAACTCCAATGATAACAGGATAGAGTCCTCCCAAGCTTGAGCCAAAGTGGGAAGGATCTTACTCAATACATAAGGTCTACTCCAGTGGAGCTTATTATTTAATCTCAATGGATGGAGAACTCATTATGACTCCAACCAATGCAAGATTCTTGAAGAAGTATTTAGTGTAACACAAATACCCAATCATCCAACATGATGTTAAACTATGTTGTCCTTGCTGAATGAATTTAAACTGCATAGTCCCTTACGTCCAACATGACATTAAACTGTGACGTCCTAGCTACATGACGCTAAACTGTACAGAAGTCCCTTACGTCCAGCAAGACGTTAAACTGCATAATCGACATTCCATGCATATGACCTTAAACTATTCGTACCATCGTCCAACATGATGTTAAACTGTGCCATTGTCCAACATGAAGTTAAACTATGAAAAAGTCCCTAATACGTCCAACATGATGTTAAACTGTGTCCTCTTTTGTCCTTACTGCATGACATTAAACTGCACAGTCTCCCTTTCACCCAACATGATGTTAAAATGTATTGTCCCCATCATCTTATCTATAGGACGCTAAACTGTACAACACCCTTATTGTCCAACATGATGCAAAACCGTGTTCACGTCCAACATGACGTTAAACTGTGTCCCAATATTTTTCCTACATGACATTAAACTGTATCTCTCATTCATCCTACATGACGTAAGACTGAACAAACTCCCTTAATACGTCCTACATGATGTTAAACTGTATTTTTTCCCTACTACATGACACTAAACTGTGCAGCACCAATAGTACTCAGTGCAAGACTTTAAACTACATAGTCCCTTCATATGTCCTACATGACATTAAACCATGCATCGCTAGGGTTGTTGCTACCTCTTGTTTCTCACACCGAGTATGAATCATGTGAGCTTAGAGTAAACTTCAACCATAACACCCTCTCTGGGCCTCTAACCATGTGTAAGTCCCAACACCATTCTTTAGGTCGTTGTCCTCAAGAACAACTTGATCACAAATTCATTCTTTAATTGAACTACGCGAACTTTGATCCTTGCCTTCTAGGTTGGGTACGTAGGAAACCTCCTGAGGTTCAAGCCCAAAACCAATATCTTCACATCGGTTCACCTCTATCTCATATGATGTTGATCTGGGAAGCAGCCCTAGAACAAATACTTTTTACATTGGTTTACCATCATCCTTGCTATATGACGTTAAACTATTCGCACGTTTTGTTTTATATGAAAATAAATTATAGCATTCTTTGACACCCTCACGTGAGAGGGAATAATTATTTACATTGATCTCCAATCATGATATATTCCAAAGACTACATGCATGCATGGAAATGCATGAACCTTTAATCTTGGGTCAAACCATCATTGCACTAAAGTCCCCTTTCACCCTTCATATGTACGATCCAAATCTGTACAGAGGGTATTTCAAGAACTACATGTGGCTTGATTCACATCCTTATGGGATACGTAGGAATGTTCAAGAATCCCTCGAATCTAGCCCCAAGTCTTTGGGACTAACCCCAAATTTCACTTTCAGTCCCTTGGCTGAAAAGTCCCCCTGTGAAAACATGAATGTGGTATGAAAACCCTGGTCTTCATTCACATCAGTTTTAAGAAACTCACAATGTGTATTCCTTATTATGGTCTAAAATCTATGACCCTAAACTATGATCTCCTACACTCTTGTCCCACATGACGTTAAACCATATTTCAAGAACTACGTTTGGCTTGATTCCCATCCTTATGGGATATGTAGTGAAGTCCAACACCTCAATTCCAGACCCAACCACAACATGAATATGATTAGCATTGGTCTATGTATCTCCTTCATGCATTGGAGAATATTAATTTTCATGTGTCATAATCCTAACCTTAAATACTTCTAGATCTCCATAACCCTTTTCTTGACTTCTAGTCACAAAATGTCTGATACCCAAGAGTTCTTTTGCCTGACTATGAAGCACGTGCCCTTAGGCGGCCTTGCATAAACAGTTTACATAATGGACCTGTCCGCCAAAAGATTCTATTATTTGACTATACTGCCAATGCCCTTAGGTGTCCCTGCATAATTCAACCCCCTAATGGGTTTTTCAAATAGTGGTAACTTCATTCTTGGGAGAAAAACCTCTTTTTTTCCTTATTGGTCTTAATGACAATATGTAGGGATCCACAAAAATATCCATCCTTAACATATTTGTCTCATACTCTTTTTTCATGATCTGAAAGTATTAAAGTCTATGGTTTATATTTCCCTTCCCTACATTTGGGTCAGACCTTTGCAGGAGTGACATTTATCTAGTTCTTAGACAATCTTAATTGGAAATATCTTCTCCATATTCAAGTACCTCTCTCTTTACAACAAACTCTATGATTTGGAAAATTTGAATCTCCAAAAACTTCCATTGGCTTTTTAGTAGTAGAAAATTAAATTTTTTAGAGTTCTTTTTCTTGCCTATGTAGCACGTGCCCTTAGGAGGCCTTGCATAAGTAGTCTACATAATGGACCTGTCAGCCAAAAGATGATATTATTTGACTATGCATCCAATGTCCTTAATTGGCCCTGCATAATTCATCCCCCTAATGGGTTTGTTAAATAGTGGTAACTTCATTCTTGGTAAATACTTCTTCTAATTCATTTTAGCCCCTTTTCATATCATTCCTCAGATTCAAGATTTCTTAAGTCATAGTTTACATTTTCCCCCAATACATGAATATGGTAATATGTTTTCAGATAAATTATTAAGGAATTGAGTCAATTTTAATCCATTCGTTCAAAGCTATTTCGACCTTAAACATTAGCCTTTTTATGACCGACGTGCGTGACTTTAAACTTCCCACAATAGACAAGGGAAATCTGAACAAAAGTCAAGTCCCAGCTCACTAAACATATAATTTGTATGATTTAGGTAATATTGATCAATTAAAAAGATTCAATGTTTGTAGGGTTATTTTTATAACCCTAGAAAAAAATCAAACTATGCTTACTAGGCCCATTGGATTAGGTAAAAATTTAAAGCAGGCATCAAAAGAAGGAATGTGCAAATGATTGAAGATGAAAGTGTTTTTCATTTGATTCACAAGAGTTAGAAGGATATCCACAGATTGTATTATCCTCTCTTTTCCAAGAATTACAAGAGGCTATCAACATAACTCTTCATTTGATTTACGACATCTCGAGCTTCATCAGTAGCTACTTAAATCTCATGCACTCGACCATCTTCACTATTTTCAGCTTGATGAAGTGATTTCTTGGCACCTGCAATGACTTTTGTAACATTCGTTTGAACTCCTTCTAGTGAATTGTTAAGCTGGTCAAGTTCCCTAGTAACTATAACTAACTATTGCTGAAGGTGCATCTTCCGGACTACTTTCTACATGATTTTATGATTTAGCTCCTTCAACTTGGCAGCATGATCATCCTCAGCTCGGGACACCACAACCTCAAATTCAGTGATATTGGCTGACAGCCTTACTCTGGTTAGACTTGATGGTACCTCTGCTCCTGGTCCCTTTTTAAAATGACTTGTTTCACCACGGCATGGATCTCTTGATATCCAAAACCGCCAAGTCCCAACATGAAGAACTGGGATGACAGTCACAGGATCTTCGAAGATAGCTCTTTTAGAGGCACTTTAGATATGATATTCCATATGTTCTTCCATTCCTTGTGTTGTGAAAATTGGAGCACCTTTTGTACTTCCAGGTCTGACTCAACATCACTGTCACAGGGGGGAATATATTCTAGAATTAATGCACTTAAAGAAGTGCCATGTTCTTCTCCTTCCCCCATGACCAATATTACTTCACTTTTTATCCCCGTTGGGGCAGAGGCTGAGGCTTCACCTCCAGATCTAGCCACTGAAATTGATGGCCCTACATAGTCAATTGAAAGTTTTTGGTTAGTTTCAAAGGATAAACGAAGTGGTTTAAGTTTTCTGGAAAATTAATTGCAGCCACAAATATTGTTATCTCTTACCCAATGGTAGATCAAAAGAAGGAGGAGGTTCCTCCCTGTCTTTCCTTGCTTCAATAGGATTTTCAGGATGAGTTTGAGGAAGATCTACTGAGTTCATCTCCACTTGAGCCAGTTTCTCTGCAATAGTAGGGTTGTCTGTACCCCCTTCAGGAATTTGCAGTCCAGCAGCTTGTTCATATAGAACTGCACATTTGAACCAATCATGGTCAGAGATGTAATAAGAAGTTATTTTAACAGGATGAATGATAACACTCATGTCCAAAATCCTCTAAATTACATGGTAATTTAACTTGATCTAAAATATCATCAAAAGATGCGCCAAGTTTCATCATTTCATATAAAGATATCTTGGATTCCAGGTTAGTCTCACCAGTGATTGCATTCTATGTATCTACTTGGTGACCCACATCCTGCAGCCTCTGACCCTGGAATACTTCTTTAGTTAAAATTGATGCATTAGTTACATTGGCCTCCAAATGATCAAGTGTAGGGGTTGTACCTAAAGTATCACAGAATGGAATTCAGTTGATGTTTCATTCAACATTTTATGAATCATTGTCAATTTACCAGAAGTAGGTTCTTCTCTTCTTGCAGTAGCAATAGTAGTGGTACTGGGAACAGAATCTTGTTCCCCTTCATGAGCAGCCAAGCCTGTATGAACTTTTGATTGTTCACCAGCACCCTCCATTGTTCTTAGAGGAGGGTCATTCTTCTACCTCAAAGGGAAAATTGACGAAGCCCCTGCAATACCAAGATGTATAATCAATCTTTTCATGGGTTAAAACTCATGACTATCCGAAGTACTTACCACTACCGATGAAACCTTTAGCTATGGATTTCCTCCTTCGATGCTTTTGATTCTTTGTCTTTTTGGGAGTGTTGACATTGTATTCTCCAAATAGAGCTATTGGATAGTGAAAAGACCTTTCTAATTCCTCATCCATGGCCTGTTGGCCGGTAGATATCTCACCCGGCTCGCAAGGAGATTCATTAGCCCCGATGACAGTACCACCAGGGCTATACCGTGGTGAAGGAACCACAATAGTTCCTTCCATTGCAAGTTGCAGGATGAAGAAAGTAATTTCCTTAAGTAAAAAAGATTTAACTGAAATCAAGTTGCAAAGAAAATAAAGAAAGAGACTTACATCTTCAGGAGCCACGTAATCGTGTCACTCCTCATCTCCGGAAGCACCAATCCCCTCAGTGGTGACACAATCCATCATTTCCTTAACCTGGTTGGTGACAGGAATGGAATCATCGGTGGCATATATGAGAATCTCCAGCTCTCTGATGTAAGCTCGCACTTCATAGGGATTATCCTCGAAACAGATATCAGTAGAAGTTCAAAGACTCCCTATTATAGGGATGTGCAGCCCTTTTTATAAATCCATCCAGGTGGTTTTAGTATTTCTATATAAAATCCACCATGTCTGGACATCCTATGGTCATAAATATTCACCATGTGTACCAGAAGGCTGTGAGGAGGGTCCTACAATCTTAGACTTCATCTTCTTCTCAGCTCTTGTAACTACAGATAAAGGGTAAGAAAATAATAATTGTTTCTCTATAACGTAATGGTGATTAAACTTCCCCAGTGAAGTAAATCACTAGGAGTTGATGAAGTTTGTCTCTTTATTATGACAAGAGGATTATATATGGCATGAGCCCGCTTTGCCGCATGTTGTTCCTCATCATCCCCATCTTGGGAACCCGGCGAGTCATCCCTAGGTGAGGAACCTCGTGAATCAGCACCAGGTGGGGAAGCATCACCTTCACGATGAAGGGTTTCTTTCTCTATAGTTCTTTTCTTTTTCCCCACTGGATAAACCAGACGATTCAACACCCCTTCAGGGTATGATGCTATCCAAATCCTAGCATACCATGTACTCAAGTTACTCCCCGCTTTATGAACTGGTAGATCAAACACTACATCGGTCTTCTCCATAGATGTCAGTAACCATAGTTGTCGTGAAACCATCAGATGCTGCTCTGACCTGACATGCACATGAGGGGATACAACAGTCTGCTTTAGACACTTGAATTAGTGTGAAAATCTGTTTGGAGCATAGGCCTCTCTTATAATATCTCCGTCAATCCTGGTGACTGGTACACCATCTCTACAAGCCAGCATGTATGATTTCAATTCCAGATCGACGGTTCCATCATAAACAAACCGACCAGTTCGCGGGTTTCCATAAGGAAAGAAATAGAATTCCTTAAGCATTCTCAGCCTCACCATCATATCTAGGGGTTAAGGGATAATGGAGAAACTCCAGAAAATTCCTGCACTGATGGCCTGAAGGAACTTCCAGGAACCTATACTCCATTCTGTACATTATATGTCCTAAAATGAGTGGAGATCCATCCCCAAAAAACTTGGAATGGTCTCAATATTCTCAAAGGAGACTTACCTATAAATACGTGGAGTAAGATCCTGTGAATCTTTACTAAAATGGGGGTGGCCAACCCAACAATTTTCTTCTCAGCCAACTTGGCTGCCACAACGAAGGTCCCTAGCCTGACGCCTCCCTTCGAATCCCTGACTGGAAGAAGATAAACACTGATCCACAAGGCTAAGAAGCCCGCCATACAGGTCTTTTTTGGGATTCTCTGATTTACTTCATATCCCCGCTTCTCAAATTCTCCTGCTTCCAGGGTCAGCCAGAATGTGCCAAGCGCACCCCTATTCTCTATTCTGGGGCAGGTAGTAGGACGAGTACATGTGGGACCCTTCTCCTTCGAATCCTTCTCCTCCTTGTTGGTAAGAAACATATTCATCCAATCTTCTAGATGAATATCCTTTCTATAATGAGTTAGGGAGGTCTTTGAACTCTTGATCTTGTGGAAAAGTTTCAATAATTCTCAAGCCAAAGCCGGAGTCTTCTCTGAATCATTCCAAGTCACCTTCGGGGGGATGAATTTATCATACATGTCGCCTAGAATTGGAGCCCCTGATATCTTGTAGATGTCCCACAAACTGATACCTACTTCTCCATGATTCAGATGTAATGAATTGGTTTCTGGGCTCCAGCGGCTGATTAGCTCCAGCACAAACTCATCATTTCTATAGACATATGTCTCCCCAACCCAGACGGCTTCATATATCACAGCTACTTTCAAATCCTTGACAAAATCTTCACAGGTTTTTCGCACCCAGTATGACCACATCCAGGTTGGCTTCACACCTCCTCTAGGATGGATGTCCCAACTATTCTTCTAGCCTATCCATTTGATAATTTCAAAAGATTGAAGGATAACAATGTGGTTGCAGCTCGGTCTTGTGAGGTTTTAGATCTGGTGCACAAGGGCTATGATGCATCATATAGGCCTTCTCCACTATTCCAGTATTTACAAATGATCCTCCACTTGAGATATTTGCTGAAGCAAAATTGGTGTAATTCTGAAACAAAGAATGTGGGAGATAGTTCTTTGCCTCTGCAATGTTGACATCTTGTAGATGGCCATGCCCATACAGAGGCAAGTAGATGATCTGTGGAAAGTCACGATGATACTTCTTCATGTACTTGGCCAAATATGGAAGAGTGATATCATAGGTATCATAGTAATCATGGCTTACAATGTTCATCATATCATCAATTCGCTTGCTGGACAGTTCCCCAGCAGTTTCAATTCTTCTAGGATCCATTGAATCTGCACAAAGGTCGAATAATTAACTCTTAAGTGAGTTAATGTTTCATAAAATTTGTGAATAAAAGTGAAAAAATGGATAAGGCATTAAGGAGCGCATGTATAGTTGTGTCCCGCATGTTTTTGGCATGCAGGTATCACCACACAAGTCCATATACCTATATAGAAGCACGACAGAAAGAACCAGCAGAAAACGAGACACTTGTGTGACGAAGGCAACTTGCACGGTGAGAGCGGGAATCTTTGAGAACCAATTTCTTTACATGATGAATGACTGCATATTTATAGTCAAGGCTACACCCCTACGTGTCGAAGCTTATGCGGCTCGCACTTGCGCGACGCCATCTGCGCGCTCAACACCTGCGCACCACAATTCCTTGGTTTTTTCCTTTTCACCTCTGAGTCACATCCTCCTTCTTTCGGATCCAACAATGAGGGGGGAATTTTGTTGATGCTCCTTTCCATCACAGAGTATAACAAATGAAAAAGGAAATACCTTAACACAAATTGATTCATCCTTTGAAGAAACATCAAAAATTGACAACGACATGAACAAGGACTTGCTTCAGCATGGACCGTGCAAGTTCCAAGACGGTCGCGCAGGGTACCTGCGCGCCACATATTGGGCGCACAGGTGACCTGCGCTCCCAATATTATTTTCTCCCAAGGTCTTCAGCAGCCTATAAATACCCCTTGTGGGCCCCCCATTTCGAGGACGAAAAATCCAGAAACTTAGATTTCAGCTCTCGGAACCCTAGTCTCTTCTTGAAGTCTTCTAAACACTTCTAAGGTAATTTCTTACCTAGAATGGAAGATATAAAGAGGGGGAACAAGGCCTAAGTGTTGAGACTCATCTACACCTGCACGCCTAAGTGTCCATCCCTTATGGGAAATGGTCACACTTGCACGCCACCTTATCCCTTCAACAGAACCTGCGCGCCACCCTTTCAGAAGCCTTTAGAGATGATACTAAAAGCTTGAGAAAAGGCTCACCCAAGTATTACCCTATGGGTTGACCGACGCGCAAGTACCCAAGTGTCGCACAGGTATACCTGTGCGACCAGGACCTGCATGCCCAAACAGGACCTGCACGCCCAAACAGGACCTGCACGCCTACCTTCTTCTGAGTGCCCCTCCTGTCCATTCGTCTATTTTCTTCAAATCCACCTTTCCTCTTCAAGATTTAGCCTTAAGAATCCTCTTCAAAGCCATTTATAGCATGATTCGTAGGTTGGATTCCTTATCTGAAATGAATTCTGTGGAAAATCTCTCAAAACCTAGTGATTTACATATCTTCATGTCACTAAGGTGAGAGATTTCATTCATTCATACCCATCCTTTAAATATGAGAAGATCTTTAACCTGGGCATCCCTTTAAAGAGTAAGCCCTCGTAATAATTCCCCTAACCTGGGCCTCCTTTTCAGAAGTAATCCCCAGTCATAATTTCTTAACCTAGGCCTCCTTTTTAGGAGTAATCCCCAGTTATAATTTCTTAACCTGGGCCTCCTTTTCAGGAGTAATCCCCTGTCCAAGTTCCCAAATATGGGCATCCTCCTTAGGAGTAAGCCCCAAATCCCAAATTCCCTTAACCTGGGACACCTTCTCAGGAGTAATCCCCAGTTCTCAAGTCTCTTTAACCTAGGCCTCCTTCTCAGGAATAATCCCGAGTCATAATTTCTCTTAACCAGTCTTAAATTATTTTGATTTGGGCTTCCTTCTCAGGAATAAAACACAGTCACAAGTCACCTCCTAATTTGGGCATCCACCTTAGGAGTATGCCCCATGTTAGAGTATCCAAATCTCTATAAATCACATATATATTTATGGACATTGTTCCCGGGATTATTCTCTAAAGTAATTCCTGATATTTATCTATTTGGGAAATCATATATACATAAGACCCATATAATTCCTTGTGACCGCATCTTTCGTGGCACAAATTGTCAGGTTTGCTAATACCTCTTGTTTCTCACACCGAGCATGAATCACGTGAGATTAGAGTGTAAAAGTAACCATGACACATCTATTTGGGCCTTTAATCATACGTAATCCCCGAAATTCCCAACCGAACTACGTGGGCTTTATTCTCTACCTTAAAAGTGGAGTGTGTAGGAATCCTTTCTGAGGATCAAGCCCATAACCCATTAATTCTCATCTGTCCTATATGACGTTAAACTATATCTTAATTCCTAAACTACGTGGGTTCTAATTCCTTTTCTAAAAAGGATACATAGGTAGCCTATCTGCAGGTACGATCCCAAGTCTGAAATAATCCATGTCCTTAAAAATGAAAATAAACTGCAAGTGCCCCACTTAGTGGCTTTAAAACTAGTATAGTTATCATAATTACTAAGAGATCTTTATATAATGTGTTGAATGATACCATTGACTAAGAATCTCTAACAAATACAGATGATTCTCTATCAATGAAGAACCTCAAATACAGATAAAAGATTCTCTAAATCTCATACATATCAATCCTTGATTGTCAAATCTTAAGGAAATCTCATTTTCATACTTGGTAGTGTAATAAGGAATCATGAACATAACATAAATCTATAAAGAGAGTCCTGGAGTAGAAAATAATTCCCTCCAAAAAAGTGTGATGAGTCCGACCTCCCATCCTCTCGACCAATGCAAATTCTTAAGCCTCATCGGTCCCCAACTAATGATCACCTACCATTGGAAAGTAGGTCAAACTGGATATAGAATCATTGGTTGTTTTTGGTTCTACGAACAAACACGTTAGAAACTGATTGGAATGTTTGAACCTTAAACAAACAAGGTCATCCCCATTTCCATAGGAAACAAATTGCATGGAAGTATTCATAGATGATTTCACTGTGTATGGATCCTCTTTTGAATTTTTTTTGAGTAGTATTGGTTCTTTACTAATAATAAAAAAACATTTTTATTGAATATTTTATTGTTAATAAATGATATAATTTCCTCACATTATGGTAAATGTGTTCATTTGTGGAATATTTGAGATTAGATCATTCATTTTCAAATTTGATGAAAATTATATTTTTACCCATTTAAAATTCAATTTAGTATTTCATACATAAATATTTTAATCTGACTTATTTAAATTTAAACTTTTGTTAACATGTTCATTAATTAATGGGATACACCTTTAATTTAGGACAATGGAGCTAAATTGTGCATTTGGTTGGATAAATTTTCCATTAAGTCAAAGGAGGGATGGACGCACCAGATTGGTAATCACATCAGTATTTAAGACATATCATATTCATAAATTCTTGTATTGGGACAAAATTTGAAAATAATCTCTAAGAACCATTTTCTTACAGATCATTCTTCTGGAAGGATAGATGGGTTATGCATTTTAGTTGTCAAATAGGCAGTGCAATTTGGATTAATTTATTTGACCGAATGTCCCTATTCACAGTTGAAACCTCTTAAAACACAGCCTCCCCTCCACGCTATAAGATTTTTTTTTGACATTTAGAGGGTTTCATACGTGCATTATGATATTGGGAGAATAAGATATGTTGTTCCATACCATTTAAATTCACAATTGGAGGGGGGAAGCTACCAATCTAGGATCTCATAAAAAATGTTCTTCTTTTCATCTTATTTGTTGTAATGTTTTTGTTCTTTCAGAAAAATTCTTAGTTTGTATTTTATTACTTATATATTTTTTTCAATTTTATTCTTATTTAGTTCAATTATTTGGTTTATAATTAAGTATTGGAGAAAATATTGAGTGTTTCCCTTCCAATCCATTGCTTTCACAAAACATCTCCACGATAATAACTACACCAGTAAAAGGGTAGTTTTCTTAGTAATTGATCTACCTCTTACCTTATTCATTCATTTATTTTAAATAAATGAGATAATGAAATTCAATTAATATGATATTTTAATTGAGTTTTTAATTTAATTTAAACTGATCAAGAAATTTAACAAGTAACACAAAACACGTGAGGTTGAGAATTACATGAATTATGAGAGGGCGATCTTAAATGGTAAAATAGAAGAAAACATGATCAATTTTTAGAGTTAAAATATAATCTGTAAACTCAATAAATCCTAATTTATAGAGTTTATATGTGACCTAATTTACCAATGACCATAATGTAGCCTTATAACATTAATCAAATCAGGGTGCAGCGATTTCATGTTCCGAATCTCGCCTAGGGTTTAATTAATTTCATCTTAGTGGTTAAGTTATCTCTCCTATGGTTCAGGGGTTAACAAATTAGGGGATCATAATTAATTGGATATTTATTTAAATTATAATGATAAATAAGTAATTTAATAGGTATAGTATGATTTACTACACCTTATAAAAATATTTTCTAAAAAAACATCTTCTCGATGTGTCTTATTCATCGAATTTTATTTCAAAAAAAAATATTATTCCAACACACTTTTTCTTCTTTTATAAATTATAAAACCACCCCACTATACTTTTAAGTTGTGTGTTTATATTATTTTATTTTAGGTTCAAAATATCTTTAATATGTTGTTTTAAATTACTTCCTCCTTTGAGAGACGACCATGGTCAGCCACTCCGTTGCACCTAAATATCCTGAAACTGAACATCATTTGAGAGCACCCATTAGAAAACCATTTTAAATTGTCTCCATTTCTACGGATTCAATTAATTATTTAAACCAATTAGAGGTATTTCATTTATTTATCATTTTATTATCTTTACCTCTTATTTTTTCCTTCTTTACACAATCTGATTTTTTATTCTTTCGTTTTCTTCTTCTTTTTTTAGACTGTCTACTCAAACTTCTCATTTTTATTTTATTATTGTCCACTCTTCTTCTTATTCTTTTTATTTTATTTATGAAATGAAATAATCAGATATATCCCTTAAATTTTGACACTAAAATTTAATATAGCCTTTGGACTTGAATCTGATATTCTTAGTCTATGTGAAGTTTCAACACTCTTCCAGTTGTAGAATTCTTCCATTGCGGTAACATTAAAATTGGAAGAAGTTAAAATTGAAACATGAAATAAGAACCTTTGGCTTCAAGAAATAATAATAAACTTAATATAACCATTCGAGAATTGGTTTCACCAGATATTAACTATCAACTAAATTGTTTTGCATACAAAAATCTTGAATCAAACATTGAATTAAAATATGGGTTAATTAACCTATATCCAAAATTTCATAGATTATCGAGTGAGGATAAAAACTAACATTTAAAATAATTTAATGTGGTTTGATAAACCCTTAAACTAAGAAATGTATCTGAATATCAAATCAAACTAAGGTAATTCCTATTCTCACTTGATGGAACTACAAAAGACTGGATATATTACTTACAACCTGAATATGTAACTTTTTATAATGATTATAGTGTCTTTTCTTGCAGATAGTTTTTCCATCATCAAGGACTAATTCCATTCACAAATAGATCTTAAGACACTATCTAGCCTAAGGGGAGTCAATGTATGAGTACTGGGAGCGATTCAAGAAGTTCTGTGCAAGATGCCCACATCACAAATTAGTGAGAAACATCTCATCCAATACTTATGTAAAGTGTTCATGCCCATGGAAAGGAGCATAGTGGATTCCACGGCTAGTGGAGAATTTTTGGACAAAACACCATTAGCCGCACGTGCATTGATTGACAAGATGGCACAAAACTCTCAAAAATTTGGTGATTGAGGTACACCACATGTTAGAGGAGTTTATTAAGTAAGTATATATTCTCTTGAAATTCATTTAATTGATACCAAGTTAGAAGAAGTGGCCACTATGGTGAGGAATATTTATTTGTCTCAAAATAAATCCCAAACCACTCCTACGAGGCCTTGTGGAATTTGTACTGAAACTTCCCATCCAAGTGATTTCTATCCCCAACTATAAGAGATATAGGATTGCGAAACATTAATTTCTTGGAGACCATATCAACTAAATAAATAGCCACAAGCTCAGAATAATTATGATTTCTTTGTTTTAACATACAACCAAGGGTGGAAGAATCAATCAAACATGAGGTATGGATCTGGACAACTAAAAAGGCCCCCCTTTCAACAAAATTTCCAGCATCCTCCACCTTACTAGTAGGTTTTCCAACAACCCCAAAGGAGATATTATGACCAAGAATCAACAATACAACAATAACAGAATACCACACCTAAGGTATATTTTAACACTGATGATCTTTTGAAACAATTTTTTATTAATAAACATAATGAGATAAAGAGTCAAAGTTCTTATTTGAGGGATATGAAAAAACAAAGGAGCCAGATTTCCACCATCCTCCATGAACTAGTATGTAAGAACTTTGAGAATATTCCTTGTTAACCTACTCCAAATCCCAAGGGGAATATCAGTGCCATCACCTTGAGAAGTGGGAATAAAATGACTGATGCATCTTCACCTACCATTCCACTGGGATTCACCTCATCTCTAGAGAATCCCCATTCAACAACCACTTATGAAAAAACTAAGGAGAAAGAAAAAGGTAAGAAAAATATTTATGATATTCCTCCTAACCCCTTCATTTTTCAAATAGAGTTGTTGAAACCAAAAAGATGGCTGAAGTGGTGATGAAAAAATAGGACACGGACACATTAAATCATGTTGAGATCAACATACCTCTACTTTAATCCATTAAATAGTTATAAAGGTATGAAAAATTATTAAAATATCTTTATACCAGTCGAAGAGGGCTCAATAAAAATGAAAGGATCAATCTTGGAAGGAATGTGTTAGCACTCATTACATCAACTCAAGTAATACCTAGAAAGTTAAAGGATATAGGGTCATTCACCATCCAATTAACCATAGGGGTGATACACTTGGTGATGCTTTATGTGTTTTAAGAGCTTTTATAAATGTTATGTATCACTCTGTATTCTCTTCTGTACAAGTTGGTGAGTTGAAGCCGATGAGAGTAGTGGCATAGTTGGAAAATAGAGTTACAACATATCCAGTGGGATTCATTGAAGATGTATTTGTTCAGGTAAGAGACATGATATTTTCTATATATTTTTAAATCTTAACATGGATGATGATCAGGTAAGTTCTTTTGTTCCCATTTTCTTAGCTAGGCCCTTCCACAAATCTACAAAAAATATCATAAATGTTTGTGAGGGTAAACCTTACATGGAGTTTGGATATGAATTTGTGATATTTAATGTTATGGACTTCATGAATTATCCTTCATAGGACCATTTTTTTTTGTTATCTCCCATTTTGAACAATCAAGTAAAAACCCCATAGATTTTGATTGTCCCATGCTAAGAGAGATTATGATAATTGGTTGTAGTTTGATGTCTAAGATTGATTCCACACCTATTTATAATGAACATAAATCTCTTAAATTTCATTTTTAAATTGATTAATGTTTTGATTTTGATTATGCTCACTCTGATTATGACTTGGCTATTGAGTATGTTGTTGAATTTGATGTATTATTCTCTGATTTTTATGTTTTTTATTCTAATAATGATGTTCTTTGTGCACATATTTCAGTTCCTTCAGTGTATCCATCCATAATTCCCCACCTTCTTTGGAAGTCAAGCCATTGCCACTAAATCTCATATACTCATACTTGTGACATGGTTGGAAATTACTAGTTATTATTTCTTACAATATCCCTCTTGAACATGAGGAAAGAAATTTGAATCTTTTTAGGGAGAAAATTAGGTCAATTGGGTGGACCTTGGCTAATATATTGTGTATTATCCCCTACATTTTCATGCATTGGATTATTTTTTAGGATGGGGCTAAATCGGGTAGGAAGACACAAAGGATACTAAATCCAACTCTTCTAGAATTTGATAAAAAAGAAGTTGACAAATTTCTCAAGGGAGGAATAATTTATCCCATTTCAGATTCATAGTGGGTGAGTCCTATTCAGGTTGTCCCTAAGAAAAGTGTTTTTACTATTTTAAGGAATGATCGAGATGAGTTAGTTCCAATGAGGGTGAAAAACAGTTGGTGTGTGTGTATTTATTATAGGAAACTAAATCAATTCACTCACAAGGACCATTTCCCCTACCATTTATTGATTAAATTCTTGAGAGACTAGCTGGGAAGACACATTATTGTTTCATGGATAGCTTTTTTGGATATTTTTCATTATCCTATAGCCCTATAGGATTAGGAGAATACAAATATTCACTTGTCCATTCAACACATTTTCCTATCAAAGGATGCCATTTGGACTTTTCAATGCCCCATGTACCTTCCAGAGATGCATGGTGTGTATTTTTTTTATTTTTTTAGACATGCATGGAGGTATTTATGGATGATTTTATAGTGTATGGGTCTTCATTGGATTATCGTATCTATAGTTTGGGAATGATATTGAATCGTTTTATTGATAAGAATCTAGTTTTAAGCATTGAAAAGTGTAATTTCATGGCAGACCATGGGATTTTCTTAGGGAATGTGGTGTCAAAATATGGGATAGAGGTTGATAGATCAAAGGTAGATATTATTTCATCCATACCCTATCATTCATGTGAGAATTATGTTGGATCTTTCCTAGGGAATTGAGGATTTTATATGAACTTCATCAAAGATTTTAGTAATATTTCTCTTCTTATGCCGTGATTACTTCAAATGGATTTTAGTTTTGTGTTTGATGATTCTTGCAGTACTTCCTTTGATGATCTAAAATAGTGTCTAACCTTTCCACTGATCAAACAACCCCCATGGTGGGACATTACATTTGAGTTGATGTGTGATGCTTCAAACTTCATAGTTGGGGAAGTCTAATCATAGAGGGTGTAGGGATGTTCACATGTGATTGTCTAAGTTTCTAGGACATTTGATTCATCCCAATCAAACTACACAACAATGGAAAAAGAGTTTTCTGCTATCATATTTTCTTAAGATAAATTCCATTCATATTTATTAGGCTCTAAAGTAGCTGTTTTTTCTTATTATAAAGCCCTGAGGTACCTATTAAAGAAGCCAGATGTAATTCCCAACCTTATCTGATGGATTCTCATTCTTTAAGAATACAATATTGAGATAAAGGACGAGAATGGGTGAGAGAACTTGGTGGTGGACCACATGAGTAGGCTTACTCACAAATTAGAGGTGACACCATGGACCAGGTACCACTTTGGGACACTTTCCCTGATGATCATCTTTATGCCATCTTAGTTATGCATCCCTGGTATGCTGATTTAATGAACTACCTTGTTGCCTATGAAATTACTGAAAATTTAAATAAATATCAAGTCCAAAAGTTAATGAGTGAGTCATGATTTTATTTTTGGGATGATCCCTACCTATGGTGTATGTGTAGTGATCTAGTTATAAGGAGGTGTGATCCTAATCATGATTTTGAGTCTATTATACATTTATTCCATACACTTTCATGTTGAGGAAACATTGGACACCAAAAAACAACTAGGAAAGTCTGAGACTCTGGATTATACTGGACAATATTATTCCATGATGCTCATGTGTTTCGTAAGTCTTACTCATATTTCTAATGCACTGGTAACATTTATGGAAGACATGAGATTCCCCAACAAACCATATTATTTTGTGAGATTTTTGATGTATGGGGAATAAATTTTATGGGTCCTTTTCCTAGTTCATTTGGGTTTTTTTATATTTTGGTTGTTGTTGATTATTTGAGTAAATGGGTGGAGGCTAAGGCCACCAGGACTAATGATTCCTTTGTTGTAGTATACATTCTCATGACACAAATTTTCTGTAGTTTTAGAGTACCAGAGACCGCCAATAGTGACCAAGGGACACACTTTTTTAATAGGAATTTGGATTATCTCCTTCATAATTTTGGGATGACACACAAAACATCGACAACATACCACCCCCAAACAAATGGCTAGGATGAGATTTCAAATTCAAAGTTGAAACTAATTTTGTATAAAACCATGCATCCAAATTGGAAGGACTAGAGCAAGAACTTGGATGATGTGTTGTGGGATTATAGGACAATATAAAAAACCCCCATTGGTATTTCCCCATTTCAGATTGTTTTTGGGAAAACTTTTCATCTCCCCATGGAAGTCGAGAATCAATCATATTAGTATATAAGGGACTGGAACATGGATTTGGCACAAGTTGGAATTCAATAGAAGCTATAAATTCAAGAGATTGAGGAGATATGATTTTCATAATATGAGAACTGAAGGATCTATAAAGAAAGATCAAAATAAGCTCATGACAAAATGATCCAACAAAGGGAGTTTCATGTAGGATAGAAAGTTATAATCTACAGTTCATAACTGGAGCGGATGCCTGGTAAGCTGCATTCTAGATGGTTAAGTCCTTATGTTGTGATTAATATTTTTCCTTATTGTGTAGTGGAGATCATACAAAAGGACACAGGAAAGAGATTTATAGTCAATGGGAAACGTTTAAAGAAATACATTTATGGAATTCCTATCGATGCAATTGATTGCAGCACACTGCATGACCCCATCATTACTTGATAATATCAGGCTATTCCAAACCCTTTCACTTTTATATTACTTTTCCTATTTAAAATTATAAATTTCATGTGCATATATCATATTATAGGTATACATTGAGGACAATGAAATATTTTAAGGGTGTGTGAGGGTGCAACATTTTTAGATAGATATTTAGGATTTTCATTTGTGTGTTGTACGTTATGTTTTTGGTTAAAAATTGAAAAAAAAACAAAAAAAACCAAAAAATAAATTAAAAAACCATATAATGTAACGTTATCATTTAGATATGGAATATATGGAAAATTCATTTTTTCAAAATTAATTGGTGGCATGATAATAATGAGAAAGATTTAATCATCAAGGGTTATTTTTTATAAATATTGAAGTGATCAATGATATTTTTGATTGTGTCATAATAAAAAATTTTATATTTTGACACAATTATTTGTGATTTTTGTTCATGGTGAATTGTTTCATTGATTTCACCACATTTTTTTTACAAAATCAGGATTTGTGAGTTTGTATTACCCAAATGAATCAATATTTAGGGTAATTAATTCTTTTCATCTTATAACATGGTCTTTCTATACGTTCATTTCTCTTACAATCATTTCCATCACTATAACAAGTTTAACTATATGTGTGCACCTAATATCTAACTCTTTTTACACCTTAAAAATAATTAAAAAATAAAATAAAAAAATAAATAAAAGTAATCAATAAAGAGGTGATTGAATAAATGTACAACTTGTGGGGATATTTAGGTCTCTTGCTCATGGTTTGACTTATAGGAATGCTTCAATGAGTGGGTGTTGGAATTTTATTACAAATGATGTTGAACAGGTTCTATGGAATAGAATTAGGTAAGAAGAAAATCTTTTATTGACCTGAATATACTAGATAAAGGCTAGAGAGACAATATTTAAATGTTTGACACACACCCACACATGTGGGGAATTAGTGGCATGGTTTCCCCATGATGTTTTTTTCTCTGATTAGTGTTATTAATCTCTATGTATTTTATTTGGAAACAATTTATGAGACAATAAATTTAATATTTATTAATATTGACCCTTGATAGAATTATTACTTTGCCTATATTTCCACTGGGGATTGAGAAATATAAGTATGCATATGTTGTCACAATTTTTTAGATTACTAGATATGAGGTTTTTCCTGGGAGTGAAAAAGGGTAAGTGTGGGGGAGTTAATAAAACAGATTTTTTATTAAATATGTTATTGATAATAGATGATATAATTTCCTCACATTGTGGTAAATGTGTTCATTTATGGAATATTTGGGATTAGATCTTTAATTTTCAAATTTGATGAAAATTTCAGTTTTACCCATTTAAAATTAGATATAGTATTTCAGACCTAGATATTTTTATTTGACTTATTTGAAATTAAAATTTTGTAAAAATTTTCTTAACGTAATGGGATACAACTTTTATTCAAGACAATGGATATAAATTGTGCATTTGGTTGGAATAAATGTGATATTAATCGAAGGTGGGTTGGACATACCAAACTGGACATCACTTTAGTATTTGGGCCATAACATCTTAATACATGCTTGGATTGGGACAAAATTTGGTGATAAACTCTAGGACCCATTTTCTCATAAATCATCATTCTATAAGGATATATGGTTCATGAGTTTTAGTGGCCAAACAGGTGGTCAAAGTTGAGTTAATTTATTTGGTTTAATTTCCCCATTCACACTTGAAACCATTTAAAACCTAGCCTCCCCTCCACTATATAACATGGTGTTTTTTTCATTTACATGGGTTGGGAAGTTCATTAGGAGATTAGTAGAATATGATAAGTGCTTCTATACTATTTCAATTCACAATTGGAGGAGGGAATCCACTAACCTAGGATCTACTCTAAAACACTATTCTTTTCCTCTTCTTTGTTCTATTGTTTTTTTTTTCTTTCAATAAAATTATTATTTTTTTATTGAATTTATTCTATTTTAATTAAATTATTTGGTATGTAACTATAGAGTTGAGATAATATTGGGTGTTTCCCTTTTAATCCATTTCTTATGAGAAAATTTTCCCTGATGAAAACTCCGCCTATGGAAGAGTAGTTTTATTAGTAATCTATTTACCTATTAACTTATTCATTAATTTATTTCGAATAAATGAGATACAATAATTTCCTTAATATGATATATTAATTGAGTATTTAATTTAATTTAAACTAATAATGAAATTGAAAAATTAACACAAAACACATAAGGTCCATAATTTTGTGAATTATGAGAGTGTGAACATAATTAGAACAAAAAAACCACATGAGATAAATTTTTTGAGTTCAAATATAATCCATAAAATCAATTAATACTAATTTATAGAGTGTATATCTTCCCTAATTTTCCACTGAACCTAATATAGCCTTATAACATTAATAATATCAGGGTGCATCAATTGCATGTTCCGAATCTATCCTAGGGTTTAATTAATTACACCTTGGTGGTTAAGTTAATTCACGTAGGTTTCGGGGGTTAAAAAATTAGGGGATCATAATTATGATGAAATTTATTTAAATGATATTGATAAATAAGTAATTGAAGAGGTAGATTTAGAATTATTACACCTTCTAAAAATATTTTCTAAATAAATCCTCTTCTCATTGTATCTTATCAATTGAATTTTATTTCAAAAATTAAAACAAAAAAAAAGGAATATTTTTACAAAATAATTCTTCTTCTTTTATAAATGATAACAACCCCATACTTTTAAGAAGTTTATTTTATTTTATTTTATTTTATTCTCGGAATACCTTTATTATTTTGTTTTAAATTACTTCCTCCATTATGAGACGACCTTGGTCAACCACTCCACTGCACCTAAATTACCTGCAACTGAACATCATTTGAGAGCGCCCACAATAATTCACTTTCACCTAAGTCATTATATTGAAAAAAAATCTTGTACTAAATTATGAAAAATTCTATTTCATGGTATAACAAGGTATAGTTTTTGGATATTTCATTTACGGGGATAATATCCAAGTATATAAATCAAAAGTAGACATAAAATTTTACTTACCATTCCCTAGAAAAATTAGAGGATGTGTGGTCTTTATTAGGTCATGCTAGATTTTATCGTTATTTAATTTTTTAATTATTATTATTTCACTTACTCTATCCCGATTATTCCAAAAATAAAAAGAATTTATGTTTAATAAAAATTATGAGGAATTTTAAAAAAATTTGAAATGGAGTGTCATGTCTCCCTCAATAACCCAACCACATTAGTGGGGTTTACCATTTGAGATCATATCTGATGCCCCTAACTATGAAGTTATAGAATTATTATCAAAATGGGTCTTTTGAGATCCATATGTCATATCCTATGCCACATGCTCACCTGACCCTACCTAAGAAAAATACATCACAACTGAAAAAAATAATTCCTTACCATGGTGTTTTCCTTGGTTAAATTCAAGACATAACTTTTAGGATCCAATGTTATTATGTTATCATATGATGCATCCCTATAGTATCTCCTTAATAAACCACAATCCAAACCACGTCTCATTCTCTGGATGACACTACTTAAGGAATTTAATTTAGATATTAGGGATAAAAAAAGAGTAGAGAATGTGGTGGTTGACCATTTTAATAAGATCCTCCCATCATTGAACATTGACTCATCCCCCCTGTATTCTCATAAATGACATCTTTCCGAATGAGAAATCATACCAACTGCAATATGTTATTCCTTAGTATGATGTAATTTTAAATTAGTGGGTAGTATATTTCATTCCTATTGATTTTAACTAAAACTAAAATGATCATAAGAAACACGAGTCCAGTTGGTACATTTGAGATGACCACTACATTTGTTATACATGTAGTGATCAAGTCATCAAGCTTTGTGTTCATGATAGCGAGTTTTAGTCTTAACTCAGGTTCTTTAACACTCTTTATTATGTGGTACACTTTGTTCCCCAATAGAAACCTTGCAAGGTCCCCGATTATGGTCTCTTTTAGACAACACTATTTTTGGGATTCCCATGATTTTTGTAAAGCATTTCCTCGCTATCAAAGAATGGGGAATGTCTACAAAATAAATGAAATTCTATAACAACCCTTTATCTTTCATTAAATTTGTGATGTTTGGGGAATTTAGTTTATGGGACCATTTCCCAATTAATTTGGAAACATTTACATTCTTTCTAAAGTAGATTATGTATCAAAATGGGTAGATCCACAAACCATAAGGACTAATGATTCAATAATAGTTGTAGAATATTTTAGAACCCAAATTTTCTGTAGTTTTGGATTATGTAGGTTCATCATTAGTGGAAAGGGTTATATTTTCTACAAAAAAACAATGTTAACATTTTTTCATCGATATGGGGTCAGACAATGAGTTTCTACTACATATTACCCACAAACCAATGTTAAAATCGAGGTGTAAACAGAGAGGTAAAACAATTATTGAAAAAATGGTTAAACCCAATAGAAAATTTTAGAGAATCCAGCCTTTTACATATAACATTACATGATTGTAAGCATAATTATACATTAGAGTAAAAGCTATGGATCGTGAAGTCTAGTGTCTTTGAAGACTAGGTACATAAAACTAAAAACACAGGACTAAAAAAACACTTATTTATTTAATATTGAAATTGAGATCCTATCATCAATTGTGATAAAACATTTTCATGGGGTACCCTGGTGAACACATGAACAAAGGTATGAGCTAAATATCCTATTAAGGGAATAACCATAAGAACACAGCGTTCACACATGGGATAGAAGGCACGACCTGATGACATAAAAAGGCATGTAACATTTGGAATCATAGCATATAAACATGGAATCATATAAAAATGAATTCATATAAATGAGGAAAAAACATAAAACATAAATTTAGTATGAGTCAAGGCTAACCATCAATACCATTTCACATAGTAGCACAAGCAAAGGCAAATCTCCAAGATCGTCGCACATAACATCTCATGAGACTTAACATTACCCAATGCATTGGAGCACTATATGGGTGTACCCATATTAACATTTAATTAAATATTTACACATAACGAACCATACATAATCAATATTAAATAAATATAAGGGTTACCCATGGAAATATTTGGGTACCGCAATCATGTCATAAGGCATATCAAATGGTCGTATCATAAAAGTGTCCATAAAAGAAAGGAAATAAAATATACATAGAAATTCATAAAGGAAAATTGGAATGTATCATGTTAAGTTATTTCAAGTATTAATGACCATATTTAAGAAAATAATTCTAGATATTTTAGCATAAAAACATTTTTGAGCGGTTTTAAGGAAAATAATATAGAGCCTTTAAAATAGAAAAGGGAACAATCCTTTATAAAAAACAGAAGTTAACCAGGAAGGTTTTCACAATAAAAAGACTTATTTTATAAAACAAATGGTGACATAAAAGATAAGATAGAGTGAACTTGATATTGGGAAATACATCAAGAAGTTTCCTCAAAACATGTTTGTTTATTGGGAAGTATCGAGGAGGGAATCACCGAAAAACATGTATATCCCAAAAAGAGAATGATGAATTGAACTTGATACATGAGTTTTGAACTTTCCAATATCATTTAGAAGATGAAAATAATAATAATAGATAACCACATTTAGGTAAAAATAATGATAAAGAACCTTGAAGTAATAAAGGAGGTTCGTGTTGAATCCCTTATAGAATATCAGGATGGTATCATGTGTACTTTAGAGGATTTAATGAGAGATAAAGCGTTTTATCATCATTTTAAAATCATGAGTAAAGTATGGGGAAAGTGTATAATAATACCAAATCACTAGAAATTACACATAAAATGGAATATCATAGTGGAAATTCTTGAATACAAGTGAAATGGAGAAGATCCCTTACCTTAAGTCTGATGTGTTTTCTACTTGATATCAACAACCACTTGAGTTTATATCCTTTGGGAACCTCTTAAGTGAGAGGTTTTAGTATTTTGAGGAGTAAAAAGGTTGATAAACGTGGGGAAGAATGTTGGGGAGAGATTTGGGAATAATTTAGTGAAGGAATAAGGATTTAGAGGAGTGAAGAGAAGAGGTAAGGAGGGGTTGTTTTTATAGTGGAGGGGAGGAGGGTTTTCTTAATATTTTAATCATTAGTTTATTATTTTTCAATAAGATAAGAAATAGTGATGATTCCATGACCAAGAACAGTAATAAGTGCATGTGATTTTAAGATTTTGGTTATTACATCACTTATGATGCAGGAATAGTGGATTCAAATTATAATGTACTTATACGGGAAATTAATGTATTTTACTATTCACCAAAAATTCATGTATTTCAGAAAAATACCTAAAATTCAACCTAACAATTTTTCGATGAGAAGAATCCAAAAATGAAATAAATTTTTCAAAAATAATTTTCTAAATATGAATAATTTAATATTTAATTAAAATCATAATTTATTCTAAAAAAACCAGTTTTAAAACATTTATTTACTTATTCCAGAATATTGGTACACCATACTTTCAATTAAATCTTATTTATTTACTATCATAGGTAAGGTTACTATTCATTAGGGTATATCACTATTCATAAGGGTAAAATTACTATTCAAAAGGGTATATTATTATTCACCAAAAATTATGTTTTTCTTATCAGACTCCAAACATCTTACTGATCGTAACCGTGAATGTCATATTTTCGAAATTAAAAACCTAGAAGTTTTAAAATTATGTTTAAAGGTAACATAGTACTTATTTGTTTGTTGTGTTTTGATTTCATGCAATTATATGACATAATCATATGAATGAAATTTCCATTAAAAAAAATTGGTCATTACCAAAATATTTGAGTCTTAGACTCGATGAATCATTATGGGATAACCCTAATTCCTTCAAAAATACTATTTGAAGGTCATTATATTAGAACATTTTTGGAAAGTGTTGTCACCTCCCTATTAAGATAGAGAACTAGGCCTATTAGGCTATTAAATAATGAAATTATAATATTTTTGGTGTATGTTCTCAAAGAAATCTACATATTCAAGAGATAGAGGAAATGTGAATAGTATCATATGAGAAATCCCAGATTTATAAGAAGAGAATGAAGGCTGTTCAAGACCACATCGTCCTTCATCATCAATTCCACATTGAAGAGAAGGTCCACATTTTCAATGAATAGCTGAATTCGAATCCATGTATGCTTTATTTCTACTTATTGGTCCAATACACTGTTATTAATGTTTATCTATTTGGTGATGTTTATATTCAAAATAAAGAAACAAAAAAACTTCACTGTAAATGGGAAGTGGTTGATTCACTTTCACGAAGACATTCTAGAGTCCCCGATGGAGGAACTCAAATTTCAAGAATAAACCTACCAATGAAACCCACCCAGTTTTATCCTTCCTTCTAACATTCTATTTTATTATAGTAAGGACACTTTAAAATTTATGTGTGTGGGGGGGGGGGGGTTGGTACATTCTTGGGTTGGTTAAGAATTTTAAACATCTTTATTATTTTTATCTTTTTATCTTACTGCATAGTGTTGTTACCATTTCCCCTTCCCCCGTCACTTTTATTCCAAAATATTCATTTTTAATACCCACATAATCATGGAAAATGTTGAAAATTCATGAGGAATTTCCCTATTTCTATATTTTTTAACATTTTAAAAAAATTTATTCCACTAATGGAATGTGCGTTTTAGCATGAATTTGGCATTTAGGTGTGACTTTTTCTTATAATTTGGTTGTTTTTCAATGATATAAATGGTTGTATCTCTATAAAACTTTTACGATGATTTATATACTTTGTGTGAGTAGTTTATGGGATTTTTTTTAAATTAATATCTTCACACATAATTTCACCCAACCATGAATTATGAATTTTTATTACTCAATAGTAGGGAAATATATTTCATGTTGATTGTTTATCATCTTTCTAAAAAGTTTTTTCTCCATATTTATATTCCTTATCTGATATTTTTCGTTAATGTACGGGATTATACTATGTGTGTGCAACTATTATCCTAATATTTTATACCCTAAAAATATATAAAAAACACCAAAATATGGGTTGTTTCTTGGGAAGGTAAAAAACACTCTTCCTATAACTCTAATCTTATTATAACTATTACAATTAGTGTTGTTAGGATATAAAACAAGGGTTGGGAGATGAGTATGTGATTTGTTCCAAGTGAATTTTTTTGAAAAAATAAATAAATTAGGAGAGTGATGAAATGTAAAACATATGGGGATATCTAGGTTAAGAGCTTATGGTTTGACTTTCAGAAATTCTTAAATGAGAGAGTCTTGAAATGTGATTGCAAAGGATGTAGGGAATGTTTGGTGTAAAGAATCACATATGAATAATTATTCAAAAATAACATATATTTTTTGGATAGAAAATGGAAATAATAACATAAAATGGTTCACACACAAACACACACACATGGAGATTTAGTGACATTGTTTAATTTTGAATTATTTTATCAAATGGGTATCATTAAAATCCTTTAATTTTATTCTGATACAAATTATGAGACATCTTTTTCTACGATCATTGAGAATAATTCCTTGGTGTGTTTTTTTGTTTTATAACATTACTATAATGAATTAAATTTTATTTTAATGTTAAATATTCATGAAGTTAGGAATATATTCATTCATTATTTTTCAGAAACGTGACTTATCACTGGAGTAAAAAACATTAGGTGTGGGGGTGTGATCGCATTGTAATTATCTATTCATTTATTTCCTTCTACCACTATTTTAAACTAATTAGGAATTGTAAATTAAAAATTTTATATAAAATATCACTTCACATTTGGCTCAATTAGATAATTTTATCACTGTTAAAATGGGAAATTTTATTTTTTTAGAATACTTTGTAGTAGGAGGAGGTGATTTGGAGGATCAAGAATCAAGTTGATGAAAAATGAACCAAAAAACATGGAAGCCCATGAACACTTGTTCAATTTTGTGAATATTACAAGAAATATGTGAATTAAATTGGGTGGAAATTTTTTTAAATGATCCAAAACTCAGTGTGATACAACTCATATCAATACACCCAATCTCAATTTTTACATCTAGTGGCCGAAATGAACTATCATGTCTAGAGAACTGAATTTGATCAAAGTCAAAAGTCAGGTTCTATATTTTGAATATATCTCCCATTAAAAATTTCAAACAGGTTCCAAATTTTAAATTATGATATTTAAGATTCCATACAACAATTATTATCTTTTTTATATTTCTAGATAAGGTCATTTACCAAACCAAAATCAAGACACATGTGGTATCTCGAAATCTGAGAGCATGGAACAACTTCCCATTTTGTCTATAATAGGGAACCATGCACACCTCATTTTTATTTTAGAGAAAGGAGTGAATTAATTCCATTTATAAGTTCCATAGTGATCCTCTCACCCCCTTGGCGATTTTGGATCTCCCTATCCTCATAGGGAGAGATAAAATTAAGAAATAGATCCACCCGAGCTTCTTCCTCCTCTCGATGGTGAGCTAAATGGTGGGTGGTCATTGTGAGAGAGCTAAACATATTTTAAAGTGAGTTATTACACATTTATTGATACTAGTTTTATTTATTTTTAGTTTTAAAACATTTCATTAATAAGTATACTACTTTTATTCACATTTTAAATCTTTTTTTGATTCAATTGAATGGAATGATCTTTAATTTTAACCAATTAGTGTTTAGTTTTCAGTGTGTGACTTGTGTTCTACTGATTGGAAAACACAAGAATAATTTTCTTCCTCAATTATTAGAGATTTAAATTTATAATTGAAGTTATTATAAAATTCATTAGATCTAGATGATTTCTATATGATTTTTATGCCATGGTTTGGTTCAACATGAATTGATATAAAATATTGGAAAGTAATCAAGATTCCAATTAATTTCAACCAAATACATACTTCAAAACTAAATTAATATCGAAGAAATATGAAATTAAAACATGTTTAGTAAACTAAAAATTAACCATTTTTCTTATATGTTTCAAAATACACTTGTTTACCAATTATTACACTCTTTAAATTATGTTATTTTATTTTTAAAACTATTTTCAAAATCACCCTCTCTTTTAGAGATTTTTATAAAAAATACACACTTTAAAACTCCAATGCACATTGAGAGATGACCTAAGGTCTACCCTATACTATAAAATCATCTTTAAATCATAATGAATTTGACGTGTCATGAAAACAAATTCAACACAATACCTATATGAATCACACATTACATTCAAAAATATGAATTCAACATAAAAATACAAAGAAAAAAATATTATTTCTTCTATTATTTCCTTGATATCATCCAAATTACACTTATAGTTACCTAGGAGATAAGAAACAAAATAAAATTTTGTTCTCAGATGATCAGTAAGGGAAGGAGTATAAATTAAGATATCATAGAATTTATTAGGAATGAATAATATGGTAGAGATAAATAATAGTACAATATTTTATATAACTAATATCCTGAAAGAATAATATATCCATGGATTAAATAAAAATATAAATAATCAACGGGATAATAGTAAATATATTCATAATGATATAATTCATAATTTTGTACATTATAATCTTTCTGTCAAGGCCTCATGCTAGGACATCATACATAAATTGGTAAGATATACACTAAATACTCAACCGAGTTTTTCTCATGGGACCTACCAATAAATTAAGGGGATACATAATCTAGAACCCCAACCATTCAATTAATAATTCAAATTTATTCATCATATTAAATAAATTAATGAGAAATACAATATATAATCAATATGAATTAGTAATAAATATATATATCTAAAAATTAGCATACATAATTTTAATATCCCCCCATTCAATAATTGAACGACATGATCATAATCCATTAAAAAATATAGTGGATGGTATCATTATATAATATCCCCAGTGAAGTATAAGAATCCTTAAAGTATGTTTTCATAGATGAGAAAAACTTTTTTAATGACACTAGATTGTCTCTATGTAAATAAGAAGAAATATCTCGTTCTTTTGAAAAAAAATTAAAACTATAAATTACCAAAAACAACAAGAAGATTATTTTAATTTAAAAACTATAGAAAATTTTAGAGTAATATTTATAATTAATCACAACTATGATAGTGTGAAAAGGAGGTCATGTGGAAGATGGTAAAAAACCATTCATTTACCACTTTGATAAAAAGTTATAAAAAAATTGTATAGATAACATTAAATAAATTCATTATAAAACAATGAATAAAATATGAATGTTTACTTAAATTGACATTAATATATAAATTAATTATAAAAAAGAACATAATTTAAGAAAATAAATAATTTGGATTTGGAAGATAAAGATTACCTACTAAAAAAGAGAAATAAGGATAACTTTTATTTAAAACTCTATTTTGATGGTTTTCAGTATCAAAATGTGTAAAATGGAGAGAATTCTTGAAAAAATTATAAAAAACTAGTTTATAAGAAAATATATGGGGTTTAGGAGAGAAATAAAAAATATTTTCCCTATAATGTTAATTGAAACACAAATAATCCTGATAAGAAGTGAGATTGTAACATAAACATGTACCATGAATTCCCTCTTGGTCGAACACATTCATACCTCATTTATAAAAAAATAATATTTATTATTTATCTATATAATATCAATATTTATATCTATATTTCTATATATGATTTATTCATAACTTATTTTTACCTATTTACTCATAATTATTTATTAAAACAAAGTAATTTTATGTTAACTGTTATGTTTTTATGCATGTTTTGATTCTATGGTTATGGTCCTTAAATCATGGTAATGGTATGATAATTTATATAATTTAATTAATTTCACATATATAATATTTATATATCAAATACATTTTATAAACACCCCTATTAGGAGGTTAGGAAAAATAAATTACATCGCTTTATGGAAACTGTTGTCTGCATGTACGCACAGTTGAAGTTTTCATTTTTCAATGGATGGAAAGGAAATAAGATTAATGATAATTTATCTTTAAAAAATAATAATTATATAGTAAATATAATATATTTTTTTAAATCTTTCAACATACCATCCATGTGAGGTGATGAAGAAAAATGAAACACTTAGCTTCATAGAGATGGAAATCTATATATAAGAATGAGTAATGCTTTCATTTTCAATAATATGTAAAGGAGGTATAAAATATATGTATCATTAAAATAAATTTTTTTAATAATATTAAATAATCTGGTTTCAATATATTAATATATATATATATATAATATTTAGAGGAGGTGAAATAAGAAATAAACTTGGAAGAACTCTCTAAGAACTTGGTTTTTCACTCAGTTGTGGATCCTTTAATTTTCCATATAAATATTTAATTTGGACCTAATATGGATGCCTAATGAGTTAATAAAGGTTATGATGGTGTACATGGCTTGTTCAAAGCCTAGAACCCATATTTTTGGGAAAAAATGGTTTGTTTCACGGTTTCGAGTAAACCATGTCGGAATTACGCATAGTTTTCCAAACCGTGTATATGGTTTTTTTTTTGGATAGAGCCATCTCACATGGTTTGCACATAGCCATGCAGCCTAACTATGAGAATTCCCCTTTTTCCCCAGGTATCCATTCATGGACTGCACACGGTTTGATCAAACCATGTGAAGGATGTTTTTTCGGGTAGAGCCGTCTCACACGGTTAGTGCATAGTTTGAAAAACCATGTGGACAAACCATGCATATGATAAAATTTTATATAAAATGTCCAAAACTAACTTAATATACTATAAATCCAACCATTTTCCCCTAATCTGAGAACTAGTGGGACTAACCCCCTTTCCACTCATTTTGAATCTTTTTGAAGTCCAAAGATAGGGATCAAGATATCTTATTTGTCTGACATCTGATCAAGCTTCCATTCATCACATTGGACGTGCAATAGTAAGTAATCAAGTCCTCTTTAGCTATTCTTCTTCACTTTTTCTCCCAACCTAGATATTTACATGTTAGAATTTTTCCCCATTTCTTGGATCTACTCCAACTTGAGGCAAATCAACGGCCGATACCAGAGGATAAGAGTCATACAACCTTAAGGTTGGTGGTCTATAACTCACCCCTAACATTTTTTGTTTTTGGTATATTCATGTGGGGCCAATATATTTCATCAGAGTCCATTTCTCTAATTCACATTTCATGATTAATCATGATAGAATCATATAGTTATGATCCTTCTAAATATGTGATTAGTTGTTAGTGGTTACACCCACAACCCAATCCGCCTCGTTTAAAATGTTATCCCATATTTGGGGTTTAGTGTTTCATCATGTTTGAGCCACTGTTTGGGTGTTCACTTGCTTGAATATTTTAAAGGCGAGTCCTCTTATAATAAATGGATTGTTAATAATGAGAATTGCATAATGGTATGTACCATGTATGCTCACCACTTGACCCACCTAAGTTAAGTGATTCAAATTTATTATTAAATGTAAAATGGGAAATTACAAGTATACTAAGTATATAAATGTCCTTATCAAGTGATACTGAATAAAGTTTACATATCCGTAGCACCTCTTACCATATTAATGGAAGGTATTAGAGTGAACCTATATGAATGAATATGCCATAATGGTTAACAAAGACTTTATTAAATAGTTTCAATGCTAATTTTCCTATACAAACTAATGAAATACAAGGCTTTAACATAATGAATGATTACATGATTACAATATCAAAAAGGAATGGACTAACTTGGTCTAGCCTTTGGTTTTAATAAGAGAATAACTTGGGACTCGAGAACCCCATTCCAAATCAAGGATGTGGTTTTCATGGGTTGATATGAACCTAGACTCCAGTTCCTTTCTATTCCACAAATACCCAGTATACTACCATAGGGTTGTTTACATTATTACTAGATACCTCGTATACCCTGCTGGGATCCAACATTGACTAGTAGGTTCCGTGGTGAAATCCCTTAGGTCCAATTCTTTTCTTATCCCCATTTTACCATGGACAATCACGTTGGACTCCGTAGGCACCTTATTGTGGAATGCCTTGGATTACGCTCTTAACCCTTATCCAGACTCGTATACTACTGAGTTAGAGTTATGTGAGATTTACGTTATGTTGTTTATTACCCTAGAACTCCCTCACTAGATATATTTGTCAGGTTTCCTCGTTACGTCTTGGATCCTTTACTACTTATACTATTATTAGATGATGTCAGTGTTGACTATCACTCACGTGACCTATGAACATTAAATGGTAATTACTTAATTGATGAATTGGTTACATATTTATACTCTAACCGATGGTTAAAGTGGGTACTTGGGTATTTAGTTATATTGTAGTGCTTGATTTACTTTATATATGCATGCCTGCACTTTGGTATATTCCATTACACAGGCCGGATGTTATAGACACCATTGGTGGTGGCCCACAGATATTTATCTCACACCCTCTACAAGCACCATTTGATACCCAGGGTAGATTACATGGTTGTTGGTGTTGACAAAGAGAAGCATACGACTTCAAACAACATGATTGGTTGCTGTTAGGATGAATCTTGATAGAAGATAACTGAGTTGGATCTCAGGATACTTGGAGTAGTATTTGTTTTTTTTACTTTGTGGAACATATTATGCCAACTGTATTATATCCATGATTTCTAGTTTTCTAGAGGCATGAAATTACATCATCACTATTCCACTTGATATAGTTATTATTATTCTCGTTTATCTATCGTATCAGTTTTCTTCCAATGTTTATTTATATTGATTCTGATATTTACTATTTCTTTATATTCCTTATGATGTGCTACACTCTACTTATGATGGCCTAGTATTCCTACAAAAACACCCTAGGCCCTCACTACTAGTCAGAAGTCTCTAACATTTGAGGAGACGCACTTGAGGCCATGTGGCCCACCGGGATCGAGGCGCCCATTAAATACCATCATGGCCCGATTCGTCACAATGTGGTATCAGAGCTAGATTATTTTCTTTCCTTACTATTTGGAGACAATAGATTAGAGTATAGGAACTCATGAGACTTGGTCATAAGCCATTCTTGGGCGTTGCGAATCCATGTTCTGGGTAAAAGCCAAGTTACCCAAAATGTAATTGTTATTATATTTTTCTAATTATAGTTGATATTATTTCACCGTTGGGTGACACACATATTGTGTGGTGTTGTTTGGATTATTACTCTATTTGAGAATTTCTTTCATCCTTATACTGATGATATCATGGAAATTATCATTGTTACATGCATCATTATAGTCACCTAAAGTTCACATGTCATGCATATTTCCATGCCATATAAGTGCATTTCACTACTTTGCATTTATTGATATTATTGTGATTGTTGAATGATATTGTGATAGTTTACTTGTAATTGTATTACTTTGGCTATAATCTATTTATTTCATGTCTCAATTCATGAGTTGTATGGGTCCTCATGGGTTGGGATGTGTGATTTACTAAGTTGATCCATTATGCTATAAATAAATGGGTGCCATTACTGGTGATAGGTGTATGGGAACTGATTCATTGGAAACAAATATCTATTACAAGGTGAATAATGAGATATAAAATTAATTGGTTACACATCCTTATCCCGCCTTGTCATGTTTATGAACGATAATGGAGTGAACCAAGAAATTAACTGCAAAATGACATGAAACTTATACTTGAGAACTTACCGATGCTTGGACAACTAGGTAGGTAGTTTCAGGTAGTTATCCTTTTTAGTGAGTTTTCTTACATTTATCCCCTGCTAGTGATTCTATCTCATTGCTTCTATGATTTTTTTGAGGTGGTTCTTGGAATTTTTTGACCAATTCCACCACGATGCCCTCGTCCTAGGAAGGTGGTGACGATCCTGATCCAAACATGGTGGGCCCTGAGCTGCTAGTCTTACCTCCAGGAGTGACAATTGAGGCACCACCTTCTGTAACTGATTCAAGAACTGATGCTCAAGTCCGTGAAGGATTCCTACATCTCATGCAGTCCATGTATGATGCTCCATGGGTTTCACCTACGATGGTTGATCTAACCCGTGAGTTCCAACAGTAGAATCCTCCTACTTTTTCAGAGGAGGATAGTTTTTAGGTAGTTGAGTCTTGGCTTGAGGCCACACTGTCTGTATTTGAGCATCTGGAAATGCCTCCAGATCAAAGATTCAATCTTGATACACAAATGCTTCAGGATTAAGCCTAGCATTGGGTGGATGTGGTTACCCAGGACGGTCATCATGAGGGAATGTTGTGGGTTTATTTAAAAATTTCCTACTATGATCATTTCATTCCTCAATATCTAAGAGTTGACAGAGCCATAGAGTTCATGAATCTCGAGCATGTTTTTGTTAGTTATAGAATATTCAGGACATTACACTAATTTACAATTCATTTCACCAATTCGAGCCAGTGATGAGATTTCAAGTACTAGAAGTTTTGAGGATGGGCTTCGATACGCCATCCAAACTCAGGTGATTGTCTTTCACCTTTCTAACTTTTCTGTAATAGTTGATCATAACCTTATCACTGAGTGTAACATGAGGGATGACACAAGTACCAGTTTTAAAAGATCAATGTCTTGTCAGGCTAGTAGTTCTTCTGGAGGTAGGAAACGTTCCTTTGAGGTTTCTAGTTAGGGAAGTGGCATCCATAGTATCCAATTTGATAGCTCTATGGTGTGTCATCAGTGTGGAGGACCAGAGCATAAGAATCCCCAATGTGGTAGTGTAACGTCCTGGTTCCGGAAGCCACCCAGAGGCGCCTCATACCCGGTTGCTCACATGGCCTCAAGCGCATTTCCCCAAATGCCAGAGGCTTCCGACTAGCAGCGAGGGCCTTGGGTGTGATAGTGGGGAAACAATGCCCTCATTTGCAGAGTACACAGCGGAAGAAAAATAAACATGCAATAGCGGAAGAAGTAATAACCAACAATATAAACAACGGAAGAGTAATCAGCAAACTGGAGCTCATATGTATATATGAAATGATGCAAAGTACAAATCTATGAAAGCATCCAAACAAGTCACAATGCTAGAAAACACTACAGTACCAAAACAAGTACAAAAGAAAAGTAAACAGCTACTTAGCATCGCAAGCCAGAGCTTGGTTCCATGCTCTCCCGCTCCAAGCAATAAATTTGCAGAAGTCGAAGGGTGCTTTCCGTCGTCTATACCTGCAACAACATAATCATATTGGGCCCAAAAGCATGGCCCAAACAGGGTGTGAGATAAAATCCTAGTAGGAATTCACCCGAAGATCTGTGCCTAACAGTCAGTGAGTATATGGCAGGAAAAAGCACAATAAGCAGTTAACAACAACATCAAGCAATAGGCAGCAACAGTAAGCAGTAAGGCAGGATGATACAACACCAATCAAATCACAACGAACGACAGCAGTGAAGCACAAATCTAACAAACAGGAAACCCTATGGGAAGTACTCATAGCCATACCCTCTGGTCCTATCCAAGAAGTACCACAACCATCTGGGCAGTGCAACCAGCCTAACCCCTATGGCTTGGTCATATGCATTTATGAGACTCTCTGGGGAAGCTCACTCGGTCAATTTTCCTTATAGACTAGGGTATCCAGGTACTCTCTTGAGAAAGATCACACAGTCTAACCCTCTTAGCCCCAAGGTCTAGAGACTCTCTGAGGAAGCTACCTTGGTCAATTCCTCCTATAGCCTTAGGTATACCACATACTCTCTGATGAAGTTCACTCGGTCAATTCCCCCTCTAGCCTAGGAAGGTTCTTAAAGATATTCCAACAAGGTAAGACTCTCTGAGAAAGCGCACTCGGTCTACCCTCCTGTAGTCTATAAAATCCAAGACTCTCTGGGAGCTCACTCGGTCCATCCACTCTATAGTATATAATACCTAAGACTCTCTGGGAAGCTCACTCAGTCTATCCCTTATAGTCTATAGCACCAGGTCCTCTCAGCCCCGTGCCAGTCAGTGCATAATAATGCTATAAGGCCAAAGTACACCTATAGAGCTACTTAGCTAACCAAAGTACACCTATAGAGCTACTTAGCTAAACAGCCTACTAGGCAACAATCATGTCATTAATTCCACTTCAACCTATAATCACAAGGCATGAAAACAGGTGTAGCATCAAAAGGAAAACGAGACCCAAAGGTCGTTAACTGAACAAAGCAAGGGCCATCACATCCAAGCAAAAAAAATATCCCCTAACATGGTCAAATTATGTCCACACAAGCATACCAGCAAGGTAGGAAAACAACAAGGGAAAAAAGGTAAACCCGCAATACCCCGTTCACGGGTATCGATGGAAATTCACACATAAACTCAAATACTTTGAACGGTAAGGCACAAACCACCTACCTCGATCCTAGGAGATCGATATACTTGAACCACAACGGCTGATTCTCCCTAGAACGTCGTAGATATGAGAAAACTCACAAAGTGTTCAACCTTAGATAACTTGAGAAGGAGAAAGAATTGGAAAACAAGGTTCAAGAAGAAGCAAGAACTCACCGCTGTGCTTCCAATGCAATTGACCATGCTCGAATCGGAGATTGGACAGAGAGGCGAGAGCTCGGGGAAGATTCGGCCGTACAGGTCTCTCTTGGACGAACTAGACCTAGAAGAAGGCAAATAACGTGATGAGGCATGACTCCGGTCCGTTTAGTGAAAAAAAAGAAAAGTACTTGGCGTGTATTTTTAAAGTACATGGCGTGTAGTGGATTTTTCCGTACTCCGCCAAAATCGGCCTCCACGTCACCCCTACACATTGTGTGTGTGTCCTGGGCACGGCCAACACACAACTTTGAGCTGGAGAAGGGTACGCGGCGTGTAATCAGAAAGTACACGACATGTACTTCAAAATTTTCCAGAAACTCCATTTTTCCCAAAAACTATAGAAAAGGAAAGACATAACTGAAACGAAGATCCGGGTTCTTACAAACTTCCCCCCATTAAATAAATTCGTCCCTGAATTTCCTTAGGTGGGTGTAGAAGAAGGATCCACAAACAGCTCTGGCCACTGCGATCGAACCTTGATCTCCCTATCCCAAGTCTCATCCTGTACTCGCCCGTGCTGCCATAACACCCGTACCAGAGGAATAGACCGGCCTCGGAGAACCTTTGTACTGCAATTGACAATCCAGATAAGATTCTCTTGAAATGACACATCTGCTTCGAGCTCAATCTCCTCGGGCTGAAAGACATGAGACAGGTCTGAAAAGTAACGTCGGAGCTGAGAGACGCGGAAGATATCGTGCATGGCCTAGTACCTCTGAGGTAGCTGCAACCGATAGGCAACCGGCCCAACTCTTTCCAAAACCTCAAATGGCCTGACGTACCTTCGTGAAAGCATACCCTGTCTTCGAATCCTCTTGTGTCCCAACCTCGGTGTGACACGCTGGAAAACCTGATCTCTGACCTTGAACTCTAGAGTTTGTCTTCACTGATCAGTATAAGACTTCTGTCAAGACTGTGCTGTATCCATCCTCTTCCGAATCAACTATATCTGCTCCGAAGTCTCCTGAACAAGATGAGGTCCCAGCAAAGCTACCTCTCCTGCCTCTAGCTAGAATATGGGAGATCAGTATCGCCTACCGTACAAAGACTTGTATGGTGCCATCTGAATGGTCTCCTGAAAACTATTTTTGTAGGCGAACTCCACAAGAGGTATACCCTTCTCCCAAGAACCACCAAAGTCTAGAATGCATGCTCAAATCATATCCTCTAGCACCTGGATCGTGCGCTCTGACTGGCCATCAGTCTGGTTATGGTATGCTGTACTCAAAAGTACATGTGTACCCAAAGCCTTCTGAAGTCCTTGCCAGAACCGAGACGTAAAGCACACATCTCTTTCTGAAACAATGGAGTGTGGAACTCCATGTAGAAGTACAATCTCTCGGATGTACAGTCGTACCGGATCATGAACACTGAAGGTTTCCTTGATCAGAATGAAGTGTGCAACCTTCATAAGCCTGTCGATGACGACTCAAACAACATCTCTTCCTCACGGTGACCTCGACAACCCGGTCACGAAGTCCATCGTGACATCGTTCCACTTCCACTTAGGAATGGGTAACTGCTGTAAAACCCCTACTGGTCGCTGATGCTCTGCTTTCACCTGCTGACAAGAAAAACATCTCATGAGAAAACCAACAACATCTCTCTTCATACCTGGCCACTAGTACTAGCGATGAAGATCCTGATACATCTTGGTGATGCCAGGGCGAACTTTCCAAACCGAGGAATGAAAATCCTACAACAGCTCCTCGCGTATGTCTACTGGCACCCATACGCATCCCTAGAAATGCAAGATCTCATCCTTTCTCACTGTCCATCCGGGAAGATGGTTCCCTCCTGACACACTCTCCCGCAGGACCAAGGCCTCTGAGTCTGATAGCTGCCTCATTCATACCCGATCAAGAAGTGTAGAGGTAACAACCACAAATGAAAGAAAAGCCTTTCCCTGCCTGTCGTGCACCTTTAGATGTATCTCAGAGAACAGATCCATAAGCTGCCACTCACTTATGGCCTCCTGAAATGCCTGAATCTGAGTTCGTCTTCTCAATGCATCTGCCACTGCATTGCCCTTTCCCGGCGTATAGGTGAGCTCTAAGTCAAAGGACTGAAGATACTCGACCCACCTGCGCTGTCTCAGATTCAGATCACGCTGAGTGAGGATATACTTGAGACTCTTGTGGTCGGCAAAAACCACAAAGTGCTCTACCAGAAGATAGTGTCTCCAACAGCGTAAGGCATGAACAACTGCTGCCAACTCCAAATCGTGCATCAAGTAGTCCTCTCACTTGGCCTCAACTACCGAGACCCTTAAGCAATGACTCCATCCCCCTGAATAAGCACGGCTCCTAGACCAATACTAGATGCATCACAGTAAACAGTTTAGGTCTTTCCCAGCTCTAGCAAGACTAGTATTGGTGCTGATGTCAACCTCCCCTTCAGCTCCTGAAAGGCTGACTCACAAGAATCTGACCATAAAAACTTCACCCCCTTCTTGGTCAGACCTGTCAATGGTGTTTCTAGGTGCGAAAAGTCCTGAATGAAACGTCTGTAGTACCTGGACAGCCCTAGAAAACTCTGTACCTCAAAGACGTTCTTTGACTGCTCCCAAAAAACTAAGACTCTCACATTCTCTGGGTCCACAGATATTCCAGCCACTGAGATAATGTGACCCAAGAAGTGGATCTGATCCATCCAAAAGTGGAACTTTGAGAGTTTATCATACATCCGATGCTCTTTCAGTGTACTCAGAATGATCTCAAGATGTGTGGCATGGTCGTGTCGAGTGTGGGAGTACACCAAGATATCGTCCACGAAGACCACGGAAAAAGAGTCCAAGTACGGATGGAACACTCGGTTCATCAGTTCCATGAAAACTGTAGGCTTGTTCATAAGACCGAACAACATGACTGCATATTTGTAAAGACCATACATGCTCCTAAAAGATTTCAGAGGTATATCTGATGGTCTAATGCACAACTGATGACAAACGGATATCAAGTCGATATTCGAGAACACCCGGGCTCCTCGAAGCTGATCCAAGAGGTCATCGATCCTCGGCAAGGGATATCGGTTCTTGAACGTCAACTGGTTCAGCTTCCGATAATCCACACAGAGTCGAAGGGTACCATCTTCCTTCTTTGCAAACAGGACAGGAGAACCCCAAGGAGAAGTACTGGGTCGGATGAAACCTTTCGCCTGCAACTCCTCAAACTGCTTCTTGAGCTCCTGCAACTCAGGTGTAGCCATCCTATAAGGAGTAATGGACATCGGTGCCGCTCTTAGCATAAGATCAATCGATAAGTCTACCTCACGCTCTGGATGTAAACCTGAAAAGTCTTCTGGAAAGACATCCCTGAAACATTCCACCACTGGAGGAAAGTCTAACTGTGAAGTCCCCTGGTCATCCAGATAAAGACTGACAATCTGGGCTATAACTTTCCCTAGCCCATGATGCTCTGGTCCAGCTCTACCTTCCTGGAAATCCCACTCGCCTCTATGAAGGAAAGACCCACCCTCTGGTGATGTGAAACTCACCATGCGGCGATAGAAATCAACGACTTCCTAGAAGGGAACCAACCAGTCCATCCCAAGAATGACATCATAGACCGTCATCTCCAGGACATTGAGGTACCATAAGAAATGACACCCCGCAACCTCAAGAGGGCACTCTCTACACTTTTGTACGCTAGATGTCCTCATTCTCAATGGTGTGTCTAGAGTCAAAAAATCGGCAGACAAAAAGATAGAGAGATCAAGGCTCTCCACAACCGCAACAGAGATAAAGCTATGGGAAGCACCAGTATCGAAAAGGGATGATGATAAAACTGAGGCTAATAAGATCGTACCTCGAACCATAGAAGGGATATGTTCTTGCTCCTGATAGGTCTGCTCTATAGAGAAAGACTGGCCTGCACCGTGGCCCTGCACCACTGGCTGACCGCTTTGAGCTGATCCACTCTGCTGTCACTGATGACCTGGTGACTGACCACCATGGCCGCGACGTCCACCTCAGCCTGAACGGCCGGAAGAACTCCAGTTCCCTGACTGGTGGGAAACTGGTGAAGCATCTCTAGAATGAGGGGTCATAGAGGAACCCCTAGCACCAGCTGAAGGTGAGAAGATGTGACAAAAACGCCGAAGATGGACCATCTTGCCACAAGACCGGCACTCCATCGGATCCCTCTAGCACTGAGGCCTAGTATGCCCACTCCTACCGCACTGGTAGCATACAACTTGGCTGCTAGAGGTTGCATCCCGCGAACTTCGATCTCTTCGAGAAGACTCTCTACAACGCTTCCTACTATCCATAGGAGGAACACCAGCTCTGGATATCAAAACACCCTGGCTCACTGCTCTAGAATTCCTCAGATTGCGCTCAGTGATCAGCGCCTGGTTGATGATGGAGGATATTGAAGTCAGCTGGAAGATATTCACCTGGGAATGGATCTCCTGCCTGAGACCTTCCTCGAACGTCCTAGCAAGGAACAACTCATCACCTGCTGGGATCAGTGTGAAACGCTACAGATCAGTGAATTGAGATGAGTAATCTATAATAGAGAGAGTACCCTGCTGTAGAATCATAAACTCCTGGGCTCGATCGGCCATCAGGATCTCCGGAAAGAAGTAGTCATAGAAGGTGCATTGAAACTTGTCCCAAGAAATATCCTATTGACGCCCTGACCGTGAGATCAACTCCCACCACCTCTTGGCAGTGTCCCAGAGCATATAAGTATCAATATTTACCCTTTTCTCCAGAGGGATCTCTAGGTGCTCAAAGACATTCAGTGTGGCCTTTATCCATGACTCTGTAGCCTGAGGTCCTCCATCCTCTGAAAAAGTATAAGGATTCTGCTGCTGGAAAACCCACGTCAACTCAGCCTTCGACAGGGCAGGAGGTGGCGCTCCCTGGACGATCTGCACCATCCTCAGGAAGTCCTCCCTGAACTTCATATCGGCTCCTGTGATGGGTATGACAACCGGTTCAAAGGTTGGCTCGACTGGAGGATCGGCAGGAAGTCCCTGATCAGCCATAAATGGCATCTGATCACTACCTAACGACAGACGTACAACCGGGGGAAGTCTCAAAGGCATAACTCTGAAAGATCAAAAGTACACCTTAGATCAGAAAAACAAGGATAGAGAACACAAGAGTACAAAATGGGAATAGGTAAATGAAACTATCATGTTTTATAAAACCAGACTACACGACGTGTATAAAACTACACGTTGTGACTACTTAAGCCACTAACATGGGCGTGTAACCCTTCCCGACAGGTCGTGTAACACCCCAAACTACACGGCGTGTTGACCCAACACACGACGTGTACTTGAAGACTATTCCCATGTCCGAGTCTCTTACACGGCTAACTGACACGGTCAAGCAAACCTCAGACTACATGGCGTGTTCCCTAGGGACACGACGTGTACTAGACACTATATCGTTGGCCTGTGTTGTTATTTACATGGTCGTCTACACGGTTGGCATTTACAGGGCGTGTTCCGAACAAACACAGCGTGTATAGGTGAAGGTGACATCGTCCCGTGTTGTTCGTGACACGGCCGGGTACCTGGGAAAGACTACATGTTGTGTTCCGAAGGCAACAAGACATGTCTACTCGAGATTACCCGACCCGTGTTGTTGGTGACACGGCCTGGTACCTGGGAAAGACTACACGGCATGTTCCGAAGGTAACACAGCATGTCTACTCGAGATTCCCTGACCCGTGTTGTTAGTGAAACGGCTGGGTACACGACTCTAACTATATGGTGTGTACCTGCCGTACACGATGTGTTCCTGAATTTATTTCTACAACACCGTGTTCCTGCACACACATTCAGTAACATGGCCTGAAAACTACACGGTGTGTAACCAGAAAGTACACGCTGTGTATTTTGGGTTTTTCTGGGCTGTAACTCAGAAACCGCATAGAATACCCAGAAACACAGAAAACCAAGCAAAGAGGTGCCAAATTCTGATCCGGGAGGGCCCATACTCCTCGCGAATCAATGCTCAGCATCTCCAACAGTCATGTACAAGCGAAAACAGGATCATGATCCACCAATTTCCGATTCAAGAGGGCCTATATCACCTCAAGAATCAAAATTTTGAGTTCATTTAAACAAAGTACAATACAAACAATTCTCTAACAAATCAGTAGAGATTCTATCAAGCATCTATCACAACATCATGCATAATCTACACAAAGTCTATGACAAAAACATGCAATCGCTAATGCACCCTAGATGGCATGGCAAGAATGAATGGCATGTGATTTCTACAAGTGCCTAGATGATGAATGAGATTGAATACCCTCATATCATCAGTTTGCGACAGAAAAAGAACCATAATATCAAAACAATAACAATACAAATCATGTAAATCACTCTAGGTGAAATCGTATCAACCGTAAGATCTAAAAACTAGAAAACTGCAATAAACGAGGTAGTATGGCTTTTCCCTGTACACAGGTTAGCTACTCCTGGGCATAGATTATTACCAAGTACCAAATCTGTCCTATCCCTGGCTAAAGTCTCCAAATAGTAAAGCAAGAGAAAAGAATTCCTCTGATACCACTTTGTAACGTCCCGGTTCCAGAAGCCACCTTGAGGCACCCCGTACCCGGTTGGTCACATGGTCTCAAGCTCATTTCCCCAAATTTCAGAGGATGCCGACTAGTAGTGAGGGCCTTGGGTGTGATATTGGGGAAACTATGCACTCATTGGAAGAGTACACAGCAGAAGAAAAATAAACATGAAATAGCGGAAGCAGTAATAACCAGCAATATAAACTGTAGAGGACTAATCAGCAAACTGGAGAACATATGTATATACGAAATGATGTAAATTACAACTCTAGGAAAGCATCCAAAAAAGTCACAATGATGAAAAACACTACAGTAACAAATCAAGTACAAAAGAAAAGTAAACAACTCCTCAGCATCGCAAGCCAAATCTTGGTCCCATGCTCTCCCACTCCAAGAAATCAAGTTCCCAAAGTCAAAGGGCGCTTTCCCTTGTCTATACCTACAACAATATAATCTTCTTGGGCCCAAAATCATGGCCCAAATAGGGTGTGAGATAAAATCCCAGTAGGCATTCACCCTAAGATCTTTGCCTAAGATTCAGTGATTATATGGCAGGTAAATGTACAATAAGCAATAAATAGCAACAGCAAGCAATAGGCAGTAACAGTAAGCAGTAAGGCATGATGATAAAACAGTAATCAAACCACAACCAATGACAGTAGTGAAGCACAAAGCTAAGAAATAGGAAAACCTATGGGTAGTACTCGCAGCCATCCCCTTTGGTCCTATCCAAGAAGTACCACAACCCTCTGGGCAGTGTACTCAGCCTAACCCCTCTGGTTTGGTCATACGCATTTATGATACTCTCTGGGAAAGCTCACTCGGTCAATTCCCCTTATAGTCTAGGGTAGTCAGGGACTCTTTTGAGGAAGATCATGCGGTCTAACCCTCTTAGCTCCAAGGTCTAGAGACTCTCTGAGGAAGTTACCTCGGTCAATTACTCCTATAGCCTCAGGTATACCATAGACTCTCTGAGGAAACTCACTCAGTCAATTCCCCCTCTAGCCTAGGAAGGTTCTTAAAGAGATTCAAACAAGGTAAGACTCTCTGAGGAAGCGCACTCGGTATACCCTCCTGTAGTCTTATAAATTCCAAGACTCTTTAGGAGCTCGCTCGGTCCATCCCCTATGTATTCTGTAATTTCTAAGACTCTCTGGGAAGCTCACTCAGTCTATCCCTTATAGTCTATAGCACCAGGTCCTCTCAGCCTCGTGCCAGTCAGTGCATAAAAATGATATAAGGCCAAAGTACACCTATAGAGCTACTTGGATAACCAAAGTACACCTATAGATCTACTTAGATAAACAGTCTAATAGGAAACAATCATGTCATGAATTCCACTTCAACCTATAATCGCAAGGCATGAAAACAGGTGTAGCAACCAAATGCAAACAAGACCCAAAGGTCATGAATTGAACAAAGAAAGGGCAAACACATCCAAGCACAGAAAAATATCCCCTAACATGGTCAAGTTGTCTCTAAAAAAGCATAGCTTAAAGGCATGAAAAAAATAAGGGGAAAAAGGTAAACACGCGATACCCCATTCATGGGTATCAGTGGAAATTCACACATAAACTCAAATACATTGAACGGTAAGGCACAAACCACCTACCTTGATCCTAGGAGATCGATATACTTGAACCACGATTGATTATTCTCCATCAAAAGTCCTAGATCTGAGAAAACCCACCAAATGTTCAACCTTAGATAACTTGAGAAGGAGGAAGAATTGGAAAACAAGGTTGAAGAACAAGGAAGAACTCACCGCTGCACTTCCAACAAAATCGACCGTGCTTGAATCAGAGATCGGACGGAGAGGCGGGAGCTCGGGGAAGATTCAGCCGTACAGGTCGCTCTCTGACAATCCACACCTAGAAGAAGGAAAATAACGTGATGAGGCGTGACCCCAGTCCGTTTAGTGAAAAAAAAGAAAAGTACACAACGTGTATTTTTAAAGTACACGGCGTGTAGTGGGTTTTTTCCATACTCCGCCAAAATCGGCCTCCATGTCACCCCTACAAACCATGTGTGTGGCCCGGGCACGACCAACACATGGCTTTGAGCTGGAGAAGAGTACACGGCGTGTACTCAGAAAGTACACTGCGTGTAATTCAAAATTTTCCAGAAACTTCATTTTTATCAAAAACTATAGAAAAGGAAAGACATACCTAAAATGAAGATCCGGGTTCTTACAGGTAGAGAACCTATTGATTGTCGGGCTTGCAGCCGTATGGGTCATCTTCAAAAATTTTGTAAGACCTTTCCACCAACTTCAAGTGGAAAAGGATATTCATTTACTCCACTTACAAGAGTGAGTTCTTTTTTTCCACATTAGCCGAAGAGTTTTAATAGCACTAGAAGATCTGGCCGTGGAGTAGGTCATGGCCAAAGTAGTCTAATTCCTAATCACCAGTAGTTATAATTGAGAAATCATGATCATGGTAGTCTATCTATTGCACAGGGCCATCGATCAGGCCAGTTGTATGCTTTACATCCTATACCCAAGGATTAGGCTACGTGACCATCTAAATTACAAGGTACTATTCTAGTAGATTCTATTATTGTCTCTATTTTTTTGATATTGGTGCTTCAAACTCTTTAATTTACATATCTATTGTGAAAAGTCTTAGACTAGAGATACAATATCTCTATGGTGTAATTCCCCTAATTACACCATTATGAATACAGAAGGAGGGCATACGCTAGTGCATGGACTATCCCCTTGAGGTTGGTAGTTACCCTTTCTTGTAGAATCTCTTTTTTCATGAGATGAAAAGCTTAGATTTCATTATCTGGATGAACTAGCTAGTCCACTATCATTCCTTTTTAGACTACTATCTCCATAGGGACTCTTTTACATCACCATAAGGTAGTAGTTATCTTTTCAAAGGTGAGTGGGATATCTAGGCTGGGAGAGCTAGACTGAAGCATCATGGGATGGGTAAAGAAACTACCCATATTGAAAATATTTTAATGGAGGATCAGGGTTTTATTCAAACTGATTTCCCTCTAGTAGTTGATTGTTTCAAGGAATTCCTTCCTAATTACTTTTCTATCTTACCTCCTAAAAGAGAGGTAGAGTTTACTATTGATCTCGTTCTAAGAGAATCTCCAGTGTCCATTCCTCCTTACAGGATAGCACCTACTGAGACGTAGGAGCTCAAACAGAAGATAGAGGTCCTTGAGGCCAAAGGATTTATATAGCCTAGTATATCCTTTTGGGGTTCACTCATGATTTTTTTCCAAAAAGGCGAATGGAACCTTACATCTATGTGTGGATTACAGAAGGTTGAACTAGATTATGGTCAAGAATCGATATCCACTTCTTCGAATAGATGATCTATTTGACTGGATCTGAGGTGAAAAGGTGTTCTCTAAGATCGACTTGAGATTGGGTTATCATCAGGTGTGAGTCAGACCATCAGACATACCTTATACAATTTTCCATAGAAGGTATGGTCTGTATGAGTATCTTGTTATATCGTACGGTCTTACAAACACACTTTCCATTTTCATGGATTTGATGAATAGGGTTTTCTACCCCTATTTGGACTCTTTTGTTGTGGTCTTTTTGGTTAAAATCATGGGGTATTATCGTACTTGTAATGACTATTCCTAACATCTTGAGATATTTATGAATACACTAAGAGAGCATCATATTTATGCCATGATTCCTAAGTGAGACTTATGGATCGACAAGGTCCACTTATTGGGTCATATTATCTCAGAATCAGGAGAATATGTTGAGCCTAAAATGGTTAGTTCTATAGTTTCCAGGGAGCATCCCAAAAACATGTTTGATATTAGGAGTTTCTTAGGGCTTGCTGGACATTACAGACATTTCATATAGGTATTATCACATATTTCTTCACCTCTTACTAGTCTTAGAAAAGGGTATCAAGTTCACATGGTCATAAGAATGTGATAAATCCTTTCAAGAGCTGAACGAGAGGGTTGCATAAACACCTATTATGATTCTTCCAGAACTAGGTAAAGGTTATATCATCTTCTTTGATGCATCAGGCATTAGACTAAGATAAGTGTTGATGCAAGAAGACAAAGTCATTGCATATGGATCTCAGCAGTTAAGGCCTCTCGAGAGAAATTACCCAACATGTGACCTCGAGATAGAAGCAGTTGTCCATGCCATACATTTCTGGAGACATTATCTATTGGGTGAGCTCTTTGTGGTGTATTAAGATTAAAAGAGCCTCAAGTATATCTGTTCTTAGTGTGACATGAACCTCAGACAGTGGAGATGGGATGAATATCTACAATCCATTGATTTTGATCTTGCCTATACACTTGGAAAGGGAAATGTGGTTGCTCATGCACTGAGTTAGAAAACTCAAACTTAGGCCGTACAGGAATCCAGTGATAAATGGAAATTAATGACCCTCTTTTATGAACATCATATAGAGGTTCATGATAGCTATGATAAGTTTCATCTCTCGTCCTTTACAGTTACCTCTTCCATCCTTAAGAAGGTTATGAGTAGGAATTTTTAAAATTCTGAAGGTTTGGTTCTCTGTGAGAGTATATCAGGAGATAACCCACCTCCGGATAGGCCTGTGGATGGAGACGATGTCCTGCATCAACATGGATGTATCTGGGATCCTACATATATGAGAGAGGAGTTTATGAAAGGGTCCCACTCTTCTCAATAGGTGGTTCATGTAGGAATCTAGAATATTTATCAAGATATACAACGCTAGTATTGGTGGAAAAGAATGAAATATCAGATTTCAGGATTTATCACTTGGTGTTCCACCTATCAGTAGGTGAAGGTAGAGCACCAGAGATATGTAGGCTTGTAACAACCAATTTCAGTCCCGGAATGGAAATGGAAAGATGTTGATATGTATTTCTTAGTCATCTTACCTAGGTCACTGAGGGGTAGAGATGCTATCTGGGTAGTCATTGATAGACTAAAGAAGTCATACCACTTCATTCATATATGAGAGACTTTATCAGTTGATGATTTGGAAAGATTGTATGTCTGTGAGATCATACGGCTACACAGGGTTACACATACTATCATTTCTTATAGGTATAATCGTTTTGATTCACAGTTCAAGAAAGATTTGAAAAAAACTTTGGGGAATCAGGTGCTTCTAAGAAAAACTTTTCACCCTCATACTGATGGATAATTGGAATAGACAATATAGGTAATAGAGGATATGCTCTGAGCATGTGTCCTTGATTTTGGTGGTTATTGGGAAAATCATATCCCTCTCATAGGGTTCAATTATAATAATAGTTTTCAAGAAATGATTCAGATGGATCCTTTTGAGGCCTTACATGGTATGACATGCCATTAACCCTTGTGCTAGATAGAGGTAGGTGAGGCATCCCTTCTAGGACCTCGTCTCATTTAGGAGACTTCAGAACAAGTTTAGCTGATTAAGAATCTTATGACTATTGCTCAGTCTAGACAGAAATCTTATGCCAATCTCCGTTGATGACCTCTTGAGTTTGAGGTTGGGATCATGTTTTTCTTGGGGTATCACTCAGGCTAGGGAGTAGATGGTTAGGAAATAATTGGAAGCTATCTATTCATTATGTCAGGCCGTTTGAAATCCTAAAGAGATTCAGGCCGATAGCCTATCAGTTACTACTACCTCAGAGGTAAAGTTCCATGCACAATGTCTTTCATGTCTCACAACTACACCAACATCAAGCCGACCCATTACATACCATTGATCCCGAGGATGTTTAGTTAGATTCCAATGATACCTTTGTGGAATATCCACTATGAATTGTTGACCGAAGAACGAATGCTCTTTGAGGAAAGTATGTCTTTCTCGTACAAATTTTATGGAAACACAATTAAGTAAAGGATGATACATGGGAGAGCGAAGCTAACGTACATTCCCAATGGCTAGAGTTGTTCTCAGATACTGTTTCTTTACTCTTGGAAGGATATCTTGGGGGATAGTTCATTTAATGGGGGAAAACTGTAAGAACCCATTTTCTCACTTAGGTATGGATTATTTAATTTTCAGTCTAAATCTTTACTTTGGACATAATATGGATGCAAAATGAGTTGGTAGTGGTTATGAGGGTGTCTGAGTCTTGTTCAGATCTCAAAACCCATATTTTTGGGGAAAACTGGCTTAGAGTATGGATTAGAGTAAATCATGTGGGAATTCCACATGAATTTCCTAATCGTGCAGATAGTGTTTTTTCAGAAAGAGCCATCTCACATGGTTTGTGCATGACCGTGCATCATAACCATGTGAACACCCCTTTTTCTCTAGGTACCCTTACATTGATTGCACATAGTTTTATCAAATAGTATGGTCGATGTTTTTTCAGGAAGAACTGTATTTCATGGTTTGAGCATGGTTTGACAAACTGTGCGGACAAACCGTGCATAGGCTAAAATCCTATGTAAAATGTCCAAAATTCCCTTAAAGATCTATTAAGTCAAACCTTCCTCCCAAATCTGAGAACAGGTCAGATTAAACCCTTTTCGTCTCATTTTGGAGTATTTTGAAGGCCAAATCTAGGGACTAAGAGATTTACTTTGTCTGAAATTCAATCAAGCTTATGTTCATCACATTCGATGTGTAATAGTAAGTACTCAAGTTCTATTTATCCATTATTATTCTTGTTTTCTCTCGACCTAGATAGCATCATGTGATCATTTTTCACCTTTTCTTAGATCCACTCTGATTTGAGGAAAATCAAGGTTTGATACCGGAGGATAATAGTCATAAAACCCTAAGGTGGGTGGTTTGTAACTCATTCCTAACGTTTTTTGTTTTTATAATATTTTTGTGGGGCCCACAAATTTCATCGTAGGACGTTTCTAAAATTCACATTTCTTGATTGTAGTAGATTGAATCGTACTATTATGGTATTTACAAATATGTAATTAGTTGTTAGTGGTTACACCCACAACTTAATCTGTCTCATGTTGAAGGTTATGCCATTATTGGGTTTTAGTGTTTCAGTATGTTCGAGCCACCGTTCGGGTGTTCACTTGCTTGAAATTTCTAAAGGTGAGACTTCTTATAATAAATGGCTTGTTATTAATGATAATTGCATAATGGAATGTACAATGTATTCTCACCACTATACCCTTTTAAGGTAAGTGCTTCAAATTGATTATTAAATGTGAAATGTGAAATGGAAAGTATACTAAGTATATAACTTGGCCATATCAAATGAGATTGAATAAAGGGTACATATCCATATCACCCCTTTCTAAATTGTTGGAAGGTAGCTGAGTGAACCTATATGAATGAATATGACTCAATGGTTAATAAAGAATTGATTAAATAGTTGCAAATTTACATGGACTATACAAAATAATGGAAGACAAGGATTGAACCTAATGAATGATTACATGATTACATTATCAAAAAGGAATGGACCCAATCAGGATCACCTTGGATTCTAAGAGAAGAATATCTTGGGACTCAGGAAACCCATTCCAATTCAAGGATGTGGTTTTCTTAGGATGATACCCACCTAGACTTCGGTTCTTGTCTATTTTTCAAATTCCTGGTATACTACCATAGGGTCCTTTAAATTATTATAGGATACCACAGATACACTACTCAGATCCATCATTGACTTGTAGGTGCCATGATGAAATCCCATATGGCCCTGTCTTTTCTTAGACCCATTTTAACTTGGTCGATCACCTTGGACTTGGTAGGCACCTTATTTTGGAATGCATTGGATTACGCTCCTTGGATCAAAATCTTACCCCTTAGATAGACTCATATACTACAAAGTTAGCATTCTGTGAGATTTACGTTACCTTAGTTATTACCCTGGAGCTACCTCACTGGATATATTTTCTAGGTTTCCTTGTAACATCTTGGAACCTTCACTACTTATACTATCATGAGTTGTTGTTAGTGCTAGATATGCCTCATGTGACCTTTTAACATTAAATGGTAATTACTTAATTGATGAACTAGTTACATGTTCAGACACCATCAGAGGGATGAAGAAGATTATTGGGTATTTAGTTACATTGTACTATTTTCATTACTTTATATATTCATGCCAGCACACTAATATATTCCATTACACCAGGCCAGATTTTATATAAACTGTTGGTGGTGGCCAACTGAGATTTTTCTCACACCCTATCCATGTGTCATTTGGTACCCTAAGTAGACTACATAGTTGCTGGTGTTGAAAATGGGAAGCATACAGCTTCAAACACTTGATTGCTTTCTGTTTGGATGGAGTTTGATAGCAGATGACCGAGTTGGATCTCAGGATGCTTGGAGTAGTCTTCGTTTTCTTTTACTTTGTGGAACATGTTATGCCTATCATCTTATATCCACGTTTTCCAGTTTTCTAGTGACATGACATTACATCATCATTGTACCAGTTGATACAATTATTATTATTCTTGTTTATCTATTTCATCAGTTTGCTTCCGCTATTTATTTATATTACTTTCGCTATTTACTATTCCTTTATATTCCTTCCGCTATGATACACTCTCTTAATGAGAGAATATTCTCCTCTGGAATATACCCTAGACCCTCACTACTAGTCGGAAGCCTCTAGAATTTGGGGAGATGCGCTTGAGTCCATGTATCCCACCGAGCTCAGGGCACCTATTATGTGACATCCGAGTCTCTGACGTCACAGACTCGGTTAAGATGATTACCTATTTTTTGAGTATCTTCCTTTGACTTACACCATAATCCTAATTAAGATGTAGTTTTTATGATAAGAATATAAGATGTGTATAGAATATTTGTAGATGTAATTGGAGAAATCATGTCCAATATAGAGTTATTAAATTGTGTAGAGGAGTGGGGGGAATATTTTATAAGTCATAGGTGAGACACTCTTGTAAATATAATTTCATAAAATAAAAATAGACGTCATTATTTAGGATAGTGGAATATAAATTTATAATTAATGTGTGAAATATTAGGTTAGATCTTTTAATCCCTTATATATCTATTTAATTATGATTTTTTTTATATTTAGTGACTTAACTCTTGATTAAAAATTTTACCTCAATTTATTCTTTACAATGGTTACTAATTTTAACCTTGGTAATTTATTTTTTATGATCAAAAATGAAATTAACCTTCTAATGTTTTATAGGATAATTAAAAATATGAAACAATTTTATAATATTAGATATCTATAAGGGTTACTAATTAATTCTAATATAAGAACAAAAAAAGAATTTGTTGGAAAAAAGAATTTTTATGTGTAAAAATGAATTGATACTTATTTAGCGAAAGTAATATTGAGTAGTGATTCTTACCATTAATTTATTTCATTATTTAAAAACTTTAATGATATTTGGAATTAAAACCATGAAAAATCTAATTTCCACCTTCAAACACAGGTATTAAACGTAAAGAGTCAAAAATAGTTTTTATTAGATTAAAATATAACTTAGGTTAAAAAAAGGAAAGCATGGGTTTCCAAATTAAACATAATAAGTTTAAATAATTTATTTTATTCCTTAAAAACATATTTTATTTAGTAAAATGATTAATATATTTTTTATTTCATGATTATATTTTAATGATGTTATAACAGTTATTGTATTAGTAAAATCTGTATTTTTCACAATTCACCAAAAAATAATCTTCTTTTAAAAAATAACGAAACTTAAACCAAATATTATACTAACACGACGATTTAAAAAATTAAGTTCATTTTAGAAATTTATATTGTACAATTTAAAAATTTAACCATTATATAAAATCATATATTATATGAAAAAATAATTAATTTATACATAAAGAAATTTCTTTTCTTTTGAGTGATTAAATTTATATTTTTTATTATATATTATTTATAATTTAAAATTAATAGTTATAAAATATATATATTTTATAAAATTATACTTATAATTTAGTGGAATCTCTCTTGAAAATACATAATTGGGGAAAAAAGTTTTTTGTAATAAATTTTACACATTATGATCTAAATTATACATCAATGACCATTTTACTTTTATAAAATACAATATCAAAAAATTATAATTTTTCTGATAACATACATAATATTAATCTTAGTCTCTAATAAAAATAAAAAATATTATATAATGTTATTTTGTTATAAAATATCTTATTTAATGTTTTGAAAATGATATTTAGCGACTAGCAAAGTGTTTATATTGAATATGATAAAAACAATTTATAATATAAAATTAGCTATAATGTAATTAAAAATTAATGCTAAATTATTAATTTACTATAAAAACAACATTTTATCATTAATTATTTGTTTCACATATAATTCTATATGACATTAGTTTTAATTTGTTACAACTTTGTAACTTTGAAAGCATGTATCATATTATATTAACCATTGGATTATATTGACTTAATTACTATGTTGATATAAAAATAAAACTAAAAATTAATATAGTTATAAAATAAAACTATACATGTAAAGTGATGAAATTATATATAAAAACATATAAAAAAGTAATTTGAATGACATGTAGGCTAGTGGTAGGAAATTGCACCCTTGTCGCACTTTAGTCATCAGTTCGAGCCTCACAGCCTCACCAGATATGATGACCTATCAACCAACTTGCATGATCCCCTTTTGTTAATAATTTTTTTATAAAAATAAGTACAATTTTACTTAAAATAAATATATGGAAACAAATTAGGTGATAAATAATTGTATGCATGTTTGGTTTATTTTATTAAAATGAATTAATTTCATTTATAATTTTCATTTATGAATTAAGAAAGAAATTTTATAAAAAAATTCATTGGGAAAATTGGATGTTACATTTTACCCAACCTACATAAATTACATCCTTTCAATTTCAATTGTTACTTTCTAATGAAATCATCTAATTGTATCCATAAGATGGATAATACTTAAGGTATAATATCTAATAAAATTTCAAGCTCACTATATTATTTATGGAAAGGAAAAAATCATAAATATTTATTTAAATCATATATGTATCATTATAATACTTATAATTGTGAAAAAGTTTCCAAGTGTTCATAGTTGTGTTATGTTTTTCACATAATATATTTTACTTCCTCTTGAATTTAAGAAATACGAAAAAAATACATACTTGAGTATTTTCAACTTTTTATGTTCAATTTTTAACTTTTATTGAGTGTTGTAATAAGTTTCCACTTGTTATTCTAATTAAGAACGACTAAGAGGAATTTATTGTGCCTGAAGTATGAAAATAAACCTTTAATGGATCAAAATATAAATAAAATAAGGATAAGTAATTCCACTTCTCTAAAACCAAAATAGTTATCACATGATAAACAATTATGAATGAACCTTCATATGATGATGTAATACAATAATTACTAAAGCATCAATAATAACACCCAAAGAAATTCTATAATAATGTATACTTTAAATTCATAATAAAAAATTAAACGTAGATTATGTTATGATTGATATACTAATTCATTAATCCTAAAAAATTATTAAACCTACAAAACTAGGATTATATCAAATTCTATTGTAGCTATATAAACCATGTTTTCAATTAAGGAATAAATTTTTATCTTAATAGATACTACATGATATATTATTTTTATAACTATATTCCCACTAGGTTTATTGATTGGGAACTCCTTACTTAGAGTGTTAGTGGTTATTAAATATTATTAGAAGATATAAAAGAGTTCATACACCTAGAATAAAATAAATAGTTAGCTAAATTTGAGTTTATTGTTAAAGTACCAACTATCACATAATTTAATACTACAACTCGGATTGTAGTGATTTTTTATGATTTTTTGTTCTCCCTTATCATTTTATAAGGTAAGATTACTTGAAACTTGAGGCATTCATATGAGTATTTCCCCATATCCTTAAAGTTTAACCACTGTAATTTGATTCTTCATTTATGACCAAGGTAGACTTTATCTTCTCACTTGTAATAAACTCTTATTACTTTCAAGAAAAACCTAAATAGTTTCATTCCAAAAATATTACAAGTTGGAAATTACACTCTTTAATTTTTCCCTTTTTAACATTTCCTTTTACATAATGATCTACCATTACCTATTTCTCTTAATTTCCATTGAATATATATGTTTTATATAATTCATTCTCCACCTTAGGGGAAATTGATACCATATCATAATATATTGAAAATGTTTGAGGAAGTAACACCCTTTTATGGATTTGATTTATCCTCTTAAATATATAATCAATATTACTTTCTAGATTATGTATGTAGTTGATGAAATTCCTTACTAATCCCATAAAACTTTATTTATACTTAGTAACATTTTCCCTTCACATTGTATCAAATTTAAAAAATTCCTTTCCAAATCCACTCGTTTCTCACGAGGAATGTATATTTGTAAGAAAATATGGTTAAAAGATTTTGATTCCATACCATCTATTTCTTTATCCACCTCATTATTTTGAATTAATGATCCCCATTGATTAACATATCTTTTTAAACAATACCCTACCACAATATCCTTTTCCCTTTTATTACATCCCATTGAATGAAATATATTTTAGAGGGTCTTTATCCATTTTACAAATACAAATAAATTAGTAGTTCTATTAAAGGTTTGAGGTTTATTATATATGAAGTTGTTAAACATCATATTTTCATGCTGTTAAGTAACATACTTTTCTGAAAAGAAAATACTATTAGTCATAACCTTCAATGATATTTTTATAATCCGATTATCTCCAACTCTAGTATATATCTTAGAAGGGATATCCTTTTATAGATTATGGGCATTAATATATTAGGTATTAATTCTCATATGTACCATCTCTAAAAAATAACATACACTCTATTAGCTTATAAAATTATGAATTTTAAATTATAGTGTATAATATTGAATATGGTTCATAACATAATATAAATTAAACATTTATGCACAACCAATTCCATAATCATAGGTTTAGTGAATTTTAGAATATATTCAGAACATATTTTTTTTCAACACATTCATAATGGTTTGTATAAAGAATGTTTATCAACCAAATGACATCCCATGAGAGTGTCAACGAAAGTTTGCAGTTAGACCCACTTTTGAATTATTGAGTGAGGGTCAGGTTAATACCCAACCGAACATTTTTATGAATCTTAGCCCTATGTTCATCTATTCTAGAGCCTGAATCAACTTGTTTTTATCTAGAATGGTATGTTTTTTTAGGATACCCAAAACTATATATGTTACGAAAATTTTATAATGTGTTCCTATACTTATATTTATCCTTGGATTTTCTCATAGGGTTGTTCTCTCTAATATATGTTTTCTAAAATCTAGTTCCCAAGCTTCTTACTAAAGCTTATCTAATACAAACTATAAAAAAACCAACTCTAGTAACATATATCATGTGGTTACTTTATTATATTGGTAGAAGATACAATAGAATTTATCCAACATGATAGAATAGTTTATCTATCTTGATAGACTAGATACATACATGAATCTCAAATTACATTCAATAACATAAATTCAACTTAAAATTCTACTTGAAATGTTATTTTTTCTTCTAGAATATCCCAAAAATAAATAAAGATTCAATTCGGGGTACCCTACTGATAATAAAAAATAATAAAAGGGTGTGCAAAGATGCCTTGTATGAGTAACTATACTACAAAAAATATCATAAAATATATAAGGCATGAATAATACGGTCTAGATAAATAATAATAAAATATTCAATATAAATAATATCATGAAAGGGGAATATATCCATGGATGACATTGAAACATAATTAATTACAAGAATAATAATAAATGGTTTCATAATGATAGAATGTATAATGTCGAAATTACCAATCTTTCCATCAATGCCTCATGCCAAGACATCATATATAAATTTGTATGACATATGCCAAATACCCAACCAAGTTTGACTCATAAGGCCCCCAATACATCAAGGATTTATCTACTAGTGGGACCCAAATATTCAATTATTATGTCCCATGAATTCATCATATGAAAGGAATGAATAATAAATACATTATATAATCAATATTACTTAGTAATAAACATATGTATTTTAGAATTAACATATAAAATGTTAATAGTTTTACAAGTTAATAAATAGAAAAAAGACAAAGTTTATAAAAAATAAGGTGGATAGTATCATTATAGAATATCCCTAGTGATGGATAAGAATATTTAAAGGGTTATTAAATATATAAAAAACACCTTTATAAAGATATTTGAAAATCTGTCTAAAAGAAAGAAGAAATATCCATTTACTTTGAATAAATTTTAAAACTAAAATTTTAAAAATAATTGGAATATGATTCTATTTAAAAAACCATTTAAAATTAAAGAGTAATATTTATAAAAAATAAAATCTGTGATATCATTAAAATACAGTCATGTAGTAAATTCTTTTAAAAAATATTTCCCCACTTTCATAAAATGTCAAAAAAATTACTTATATATAAAAAATTAAAAAGTTTCATTTTAAAACATTGAATAGAAATTAAAATATAACTCAAAATGACCTTAATAAATCATTTAATTATATAAACTAATATACTTGAAGTAAATTAACTAATATGGATATGGAAGAGAAATATTCTGAATAAACAATGAGAGATATGGTTGATTTTTCTTAAAACTGTTATTTTGATGATTTGGTGTTAAAAAAATGGTAAAAAAAGATAATACTTTAAAAATGAATAAATAAATATATTATAATATAATATATGGGTTTTAAAGAGGAATATCATATAATATTACCCAAATTAAATTGAAATACAAACAATCCTTGTTAGAAGTGAGATTGTAGCATAAACCCTCACCTTGAATTCCTGCTTGGTCTGAAAAATTTCAACCTCATTTATAATAAATTTAAATTTATTATTCATATATATAAGATCTATATTTATATATATCTTGTTTGTTACAATTTAATAATTACTTATTTTTACCCATTAACACATAATTCTTTTTTTAAACCAATTATTCAGGAGTAAAATGTTTTGTTTCTTATGCAAGTTTTTATTTAGCAGTCATTGTATTTTCTCTATGGTCATGGTATTATAACTTGAATAATTTTAATAATTTAATATATATCCTATTTATTCATACAATATACTTTTTATCTATCCATGTTTATATTCTATGAAAAATTAATTACATCTCATTATCAAGGAGGTGGTCTATGTGTACACACATGTGATGTTTTCATTTTTCAATGGATGGAAAGAAACAAAGGTAAATTATAATTTGTCTTTCCATAATATTAATTATATGATTAATATCACATATATTTATTAAATCCATAAATATAACAAACTATATGAGGTGGTGATGAAAAATAGAATAATTTTTTCATGGATACGATAGTACATACACACACATGTGCAACACTTTCATTTTCAATTAGATGGAATGGAGAGAAAATTTTTGTAACATTAAAATAAAAAATATTGTGGTAAATTTAATATTTTAATTATATTAAGATTTTTATATAATATTTCAAGGATGTAGAGGAAGATATAATCTTAAAATAACCCGGTTAAGATAATTACCGCTTCTTGGACTATATTCTTTTGGCTTACACAAAAATCCTTGTTAGGATGGTCTTTTGGTGAGACTATGACCTATATAAAATGTATAAGAGATTTGGTTAGGTATTTAGGTTTATTGTGTTTGAGATAAAGTGATCAATGTGTATGTAAGAGCGAGGAGGTGAGGCACTCCTTTTTTTTAGTGGGAGGAGTGAAAAAATTTTAATTACAATTTCATAATATAAGAAGGGATTTCATTATTAAGGTAAGTGGCCCTCAAATTGATAATTAATTTGGTAATAATTATTTTAGGTACCCAAATCCCTTATTTCTATTTTTAATGATGATATTTTGTGATATTTAGTGACTTAAATACTGATTAAATATTTTGACCATAATTTATCTTATACCATGGTGACTAATTTTTTCCTTGGAAACTAATTTTTTTGACAAAAATGTAATTGAAACCATAAACATATTTATAAAAAACAATTAAAAATTTGGAATTAATTTTATAAAATTATGTTTTTAGAAGTGGTATAAATTAATTCTAATATAATTTCTCAAAACACATAAAACCATTTTTAGGAAAAAACAATTTATACTTATTTAGGAAAAATAATATTCTATAGTGGCGATTCACATGAACTAGTTGGATTATTATTCAAAAAATGATTTTTATTATACATTTCAACCATGAAAAATCTAAATTTCCCCATCCAACCACACTATTGAATTAAAATGATCAAAAATAGTTTATTTATTAGATTAAATTACAACTTAGGTTCTAAAAAATCAAGCATATTTTTCCAAATTCAATAAAGTACTTTTTACAAATTTATTTTACTCATTAAAAAAATTTATAGTTTATTCATATGTTTTATTTTTTTATGTAATTATTAAATCTTGATGATGTCGTAAAAGTTAAAATACTTGTAAAATCTATATTTTTAACAATTCACTAAAAAATAAACTACTTCATTTATTCTAAAAAATTATTCATAAGATAATATTTAAATGATGACTACAAAAATGATACTAATATTATGAAATAAAATTTTTAAAATTTTGGAATTTAACATTAAAATAAACTAATATAATAAAAGTAAATATAATTTATTTAGAAATAAAAATATTTTTTTTCGAGTGGTCACATTTATACTTGTTATTATCAATTATTTATTATATTACTGATAATTAATTATTTATAGTTCTAAAATAGATATATTTTATGAAATTATTTTTATAATTATGTATAATTTATATTTTAAATACATAATTGAGAAAGTGGTTTTAGAGTAATAAATTTGATACACTATGATCAAAAATATATATCAATGTTAATTTTACTTTTAAAAACTAATTTATCCAAAATTTAAAACAATGTTGTGATTATAAAGAACTAGAAATAATATAAATCATGTTCTATAATATAAATAAATTTTTTTATATAAGGTTATTTTATTGTTTAACATGTAACTTAATATTTCAAAAAAGGATATTTTTTGGCTAATAAAATGTGTATATAGAATATGATAAAAAGAATTTAGAAAATTAAGTTACCTATAATTTAATTAAAAATTCACGATGAAGAATTATTTTAGTATGGAAATTATATTAACCATTCTAAATATATTTAAAAAATAATGTTACATTACATTACATTAAATATGATACAACTTTGTGACGTTAAAAATATGTATCAGACTTTGTTAACCATTGGATTATGATGAATTAATTAATATTATTATATAAAATTAAAATTAAAATTAATTTAGTTGTCAAATAAAACAATTCAAATAAATAAATAAAAGTATATAAAAAAAGGGAAGAAAAATGGAAGCAAGATTACATGTTTCCATGTGGTTGGCATTTCTCTCTTGCCACCCATCAATTGTGGGTTTGATCCCCACATCCTTATCGTATGTGATGATATTTTACCTTGCCTATGTGATTCCATTTTTTTTATAAAACATTTTAAGAAATAAATTAAATTATACAAAAAAAATATACAATCAAAAAACATATGTTAAATACATGTATGCATTTTTTTATATTATTAAAATTAAAAAATTTCTTTAGAATTTTCATTATTGAATTATGAAATAATGTTTATAAAAATATTCATCAGAAATCTAGGTTGTTACATTCTACCCCTTACCCAAATTTCCTCCTCACAATATCAATAATTACATACTAATTAAATTAAATAGTGATATCTATAGAAAGGATATAACTCAAAGTTTATACCAAGATGTAAACCTGACTATCTAATTTAATACTATAAAACTTATAATAAATGTTTATTAAAAAAATATATGCATCTTAGTAGGACATATTATTTTCAATGATGTTCAAAATGTTCACAATTAAGTTATATTTTATACATAATAGAATTATAAACTTCTGAAATATATAAATGAATTCTTTCAACTTTTTAATTGAAACTTTTCACATTGATTGTGAGTTTTAATCTATTTCCATTTTTTAATCCAATAAGGAATGACTAGGAACAATTTTTCTTGCCTGAATCATGAAAAGAAACCTTTAATAGATTGCAAGATACACAAAAGAAAAAGAATTATTACGCCCATATTAAACTAAAATAGTTACCAAAAGATAATATAATACTCAATTATAAATAAAAGTTCAAGTGATGAAGTAATACATTAATTACTAAAACATCAATAATTTCAATGAAATAAATGATATAAAACATTAAATATTTAATTCATTATAAAAAATTAAACAAATATTATTTTATTCTTCATCTACTAATTAATTTCTCCTAAAACATAATTAAAGCCCCAATAATAAGATTATGTAAAAGTCAACCATAGTTATAAAATCCATATTTTAAACTAAGTAATAAATATTCTTGTCAATAGAGATTGTTCAATATATTTTCTTTAGAACCAGAATTCCATTGGGTTTCTTGATTATTAACTCCTTCCTCAGGGTGTTAGGGATGATTCAATATTCTAATAAGATATAAAAATTGTATAGAACTGAAATAAAATAAAGTATTATCCAACTTTTAGTTTGTGATCAAATTAATTTATGTCACATAATTTAGGACTTCAAGCCTTATTATTGTGATTTTATAAGCTTGAACTTACTCCCTTATCATTTTTATGGTAAATTTCCTTGATGCATGGGGAATTCATATGAGTAGTGACCTATATTCGTGTAATAGAAGCATTGGACCCTGATTTTACATTCTTGATATTGGTAGCCTTTATCTGTTTTACTTACAATGGACTCCCATTACATTAAATAAAAACTAAAGGTGTTTCATTCCATAATTATTACATGTTAGTAATTATACTTTTCCATTTTTCATTTTTCTACATTTCATTTTACATAGTGATCAAATATTCTATTTTTATTTTTCTTTACTTTAAAAATATAACACATAGATAATTACTTATATACATGGAGGTCAATTAATACTATATCATCTACTATTGAATTATTTTGAGAGATTAACACCCATTGAAGTCTTGGTTGTAGCCCATTGAAGAAAAAATCAATCTTACTTTATAGATTATGTACATAGCCCACGATATTCATTATATAAAACCATATATTTCCTACATAAATACTAATACTTATTATGGGAATATGCATTACATATTAATATGATCCATTCCAAAACTACAATGGTTTAGTGCCTCTAGAATCATGGATACATAAAAAACTGCTACATAAATGATCTACATCATTTCCCATTAAGTTATTCACAATTGTCACCATTATTTGGCATAAAATGCTTAAAAACTTTCTCTATATCCAGGGGATGGGGAACATAAAAAAGTGTGAGATCAGATTCTTTTTAAGGGTAAATATAATAGATATCAATCAATGATATTAAGTGGGCATAAGATAAGCATAAGGGTATGATAACATGAGCATAAAATTAGAAAATTATACCCATTAATTCATATATCATAATCATAAAACATGACATACATATTTATAAATCAAAATAAATAATACATAAGTTTGATAAATTATCTATAGTGAATCTTGATCTATGAGAACATATCATAAGCAGAAGACATATGTTTTTTGAATTCAAATAAGCATAAGAAATAATGTCCTTGGTCAAGGATCAATGCCAAGAATATCATAGTGGATTGGGTTCAGTCCCCATTCCATCATTTGGTTAGTCATGGTTCACTCTCAAGAATATATTATTAAGAAAAGTCCATTATTGAATGATCATATAATTTATTTATCATAAAGTTGAGCATAAAAAATGAAAGGAAAAAAATTAATTCACTCTCTTGATTAATTTAATTGAGGAAAATGAAAGTAAAAAATTTAATATTCAAAAATAATCGGAGGATAAGAGAAGACATAATATTTTTTTAATATAGATCATATAATTTCTACATTATAAATTTAAGCATAAACAATCTCGATAAAAATGAGATTGTAATATCGAACCCATACTTGACATCCATCTTACTTCATAAGAACTCTAAAATCATGTATAATTAATTAAAATATATTATAATTATATAAAAAACCATAATAATACCTATAATACCATACATGTTTTACTTATAATATCTTATAACTAGTTCATTAACAACATTTCATTATAATCATTATTTTAGGTGTTAACTACTCTGTTTTTCCTGTATGTTTCAGTTCAGTGATTATGGTCCTTACACATTAATCTTGGTTTTTTATTAGCCATAACATTAATATTGATATAAATATAATATATATTCATTATATAAATATTTATAACCATTCCTAAAAACCAATGACGAAAAAATGAATTATATCACTATGCGAATATAGTAGTTTGTACATACGCACAAGTGATGTTTCTATTTTTTGATTTATGGAATGAAAGAAAAGGAAAAAATAATTAAATTTTTTAAATTTTTTGTTATATTATAAATATCATTTGTATACATTAAACAAAACATAATAACCAACCAATAAATATGGTGACAAAAAATGATTCATATTGCTATATGGAAGTAGTGGTTCACACATACGCACGAGTGATAATTTCATCACCCATTTGATAGAGAAGAGACAATAAATGGTTGATATATAATTATAATAATATCTTAGTAAATTTATGATTTTTGATTTATCTTGTTTTTATGGATAAAACAAGTTTAGTGGAAGTAGAAGAAGAAATAAAATTTAAAGACTTTTGTAAAGACCTATACCTCGTCTTTAAGAGTCCTGCTTTGGATTACTCATTAAACATTGAAGGAATTGTATAAGGATAAAACTAAACGATATTGGATTATGGGAAGGAGTATTAGATTATTTTTGAGTATTTAGTTTCCAATAAAGAAGGATGAAATGATGAGAATAAGGGGGGATAAGAGGTGCCCTTTTATAAGTTAGGGGAGGGACACACATGGATTTTTTTAAAATATTTCAATGATATACGATGATTTTAATAGGAAATTGAATCCAAACTATAATTTATTTATTTTTTGGATAATATAAGGTTTAGATGTATTCAAAAAATAATATCTTTATAGGTGTGGGTGTAAATTCTACCCTTATCTCTTGGTTTAACCCCAAGTAAACCTATTTTAACCTTAACTGCAATAAGAAAATTTTATTATTTTTACTATCCATAATGAAAAAAATTAATTAGAGCATATTAAATTATATTAATTATTATAATTAAATTTTTTTAATTCTTTATAACATTTTTAATTTTTATAAGTGGTATAATTTATTTTAAATAAGGGAAGAAACGAAACTAAAAATCTGGTTTAGAAAAAATAAGTTTTATGAAGAAAACATAATTTATTCTCATTACTCACCTTGTAAAAACCATAATTTTTTTAAAATATTATATTGAATATATAATATATAAATTTAATTAAAAATAATAATCAAAAGAGACTAATTTATTTTATTAGGATAAAAACACTTTGTGTGCATAAAAACATTTTTTCTAAAAACGTGTTTTCTAGCCAAAAAATGAACTCATACCAAAGTCAAGAATATTAATGATTAATATATAAATAATTATAATATTTATAATTAAATTATAATTAGTTTAATTTAATATAAAATTAAAAATATAATTGGTTTTTAGTTTAATATAATTAATAGTTTTCCTAAAAATCGATATTATCCCTATTCATTGAAAAATAAATAATTTTAGAAAAATCCTAAAAATTCACCCTACACTAATAAAGAGACGAATATTTCAAAAATGATATTAATGTATTCATATAAAATTTATAAAAATGGTATTAATTAATTATTTTTTGTAAAAAAATGAGATAAAAAAATTTGTGAAGATAACATATATTTTAATCATAAAATGACTTTACAGACAATTGAGTATTTATTTATCATTAATTAATCAATAAATTTTTCATTTTTAAAAATATTTATACATATTTTTCATAGTGTTTATAAATATTCATACCTTCTACTTTAATATCTATGTTATAAAATTTTACTATATCACAGTTCTAATAGACCTGGGGTTGCGTGTATGACATGCAATCAAAAACATCTAGTTTATTTCAAAGGAAATACATATAAAATTTTGGGGAGTTACATTATACCTCCTAAAAATTAATTTTATCCTTCAAATTACATAATCCCAATAAAAAAACAAGGATACCCCTTCTTCATTACATCCTTCGGTTCCCATATATCTTTTTTTTTTAATTTCGGATTCCTCCAATGATTTTTGACGAGGCGAGTAATCATGTTCTGTAAAAATTTATCTTTATGGTATAAGATTTATAATGGTTTATACTTATAGGATAGATCATTACCCAATTGTATAACCATTGAGTTTATTAAATTTATTGTATTGAGTATATTCTTCCTCAAGAGTGATACATGGACCACATCATGAACTTGAGATAGTTTTGATGAGAGTGCTAGGTGATAAGAAACCATCCCAATATGATCAATAATATTGAAAGGTCTAATTTAAAAATGGATTAAATTTACCTTTTTTATGAACCAATTAACCTTATCAAATGGGTAAATTTAAAGGAAAACCTTCTCACCATCTTCAAATTCTAGATCTCACAGATGTTTTTCAGCATAACTCTTTTCTCAACATTGATCTACCTTGTGTGCTTCTGAATGGATATAATATTACATGATATTTACTAAGCTAGAGCAGGTACCAATTGGTTTATTTATCTAAATTCACCCCAATATGTTATATTTATACACTTATTTCCAAATATGGATTCACAAGGAGCCATTTCAATGCTCGATTAAAATATATTATTGTATGAAAAATTGACTAGAGGAATTTATTGATCCCAACCACATTTGATATTTATAAAAAAGGATATCAAAAATCCTATAGGTATTAAATGGTTATATTAGGCTGATCATATTTTTTAGGATGATTTGTAATAATAAAATATATCTTTATATCCAAAACATGTAGAAGACTTTACTATAACTTTGAGGTAAACATTGAATCTTGATCAGATATAATGGAATGTGGTACTGCAAGTAACCTTACCACTTCCTCAATGTATATCCCAACAATATATTCAAGAGATTAATATTCTCTAATAGTAATTAATATTTATGACTTCATAAGGTGATCAAATATAACCCAAATAAAGTTATTGCCTTTATATGTTTAGTGGAGTCCAATGATGAAATGCATTGTGATATTTTCTCATTTCTATTTTGGTATGGGTAATGGTTGTAACATACCTTTTTCCCAAATGGCCCGAAGGCCTTAATGTTTATAGATTTTTGATAACCCCCCTTTCAACGGATGAGGGAAAAATTTAAAAGGCATGTAGGCTCAAAGATTAAATGGCCCGTAGGCTTAGGAGATTACATGACCCGAAGGTCTTAGGGAATTCAACCAAACTATCTACAAGGAACTTCCCCTCCCCACCATCAGCATCACGATAGTAGCTCTCCACATTCGCATGGAAATCTGGTAGGCTTCCCATGAAAGCATAGGATGGTCTTGATGGCATAGTCATACCCTCTCATTCTATCAAATCCATTTGGCTCTTCTCTGGTGAGTTCACCTACTCTGAATCCCCTTCTAGGGCGGATCCTTTTTTTGTAGTGTGTTTGGGGTAACTACATGTGACCTGAAGGCCCTGAGGTGGCCCGAAGGCCTTTAAGTTATCCTGAAAGGCCTACTAACCCGAAGGCATGGGTCGTTCTAAAGCCTTAAGGACTCAAAGCCCAAACCGGTGGCCCTTGGTGAATAGTTCCAGCTGCTACAGTACCGAACAATATCCACTACAGTAACTGATACAGTACCTGCTACAGTACCACACAATGTACAGTTCTGCTACAGTACATACTACAATACTGCTATAGTACCCCCTGAAAATATGCCTCTACCAGGTTTTGAACCTCGGTCTTGTAAATGCAGTTAAGGATACCTCACCAATTAGGCTGAGGCTCATGTGCATTGTAACACACCCTTAGACTTCTATCTCTAAGACATAACTTGATGAAATACCAAGTACCAAGATACATACTCATCAATATTACTCTTCATGTTTTCCCACCAGAAATAATTTTTCATATCTCTATATAGATTTGTACTTCTAGTATTAATACAGAATGATGATAATTGAGATTATTTAAATAGTTATTTCTTCAAGTATGGTATTAATGGGTCAAACAATCAGTTACTGAAACTTATTATTCCATTATAATCTTGTTTTAACTCCAAAACATTTTTAACCTTCTTTTTTAGGTCAATATCTTCTATATTATGCTATTTAGTATTCCCATGGATAGGTGATTCCAAACTCATTTGATCAAGATAATATTTAACACCATCTTCAAATAATTCATGGTATATCCTTTAGAAATCCATTAATATTATATCTCTTATAACTCTCATCCTAGATAAGTTAGTATGATCCTTTTGACTCAAAGCATAAACCACCTTGTTTTATTTCACAGTTTGTTAATGCAACGAGGAATAATAAACTTTAATCAACACTAACCTTATTATCCAGATCATATTCAACTATTTTTGTGAGAATATATACTTTAAAATTTTATTATCAATATACATGTCAAAATGTTATCCATAAATAAAATTAATCTAGATCATTAATACAAGATTATCACCACTAAATCCAAATCATGGGTTGGGTAAATTTTCACATGAACTTTAAATTGACATCAGGATTAAGCTATCACCATATCATTCTATATAAGAACAAACCCTAGACCCTTTTTCAATGAATCACTCTAAAACGAAGAACATTTTCCACTCTAGGGTAGTGTAAGAAAATTTATAGTTACTAACCTTCTCTTTAGTTCCTTGATGTTTTCTTCATATTTATCAATGCACGGGAAATTAACTCCTTTCTAAGTTAACTTGGTTAATATATTATATAATCATGACAAATCCTTCACAAAGCATCGATAATATTCTTATAGTCCATGAAAACCAAAGATCCCAATCATAGTGGGTGTTCTTCAACAATTTTTAATAAAATTTTCCATTTATGAATCAGGTGATATAACATCAATTAAGATTATACGAACCAAAAATAAATGTCTCTATAGAAAGAAATCACACTTTGAAAAAATTTCATACAACTTATTATTCCTTAGTATCGTTAGTAAAATCCTAAAGTGATATTCATAATATTCCTTTCTCTTGGAATATATAATAATATCATCTATAAAGTCTCTAAAAAATAGTTAAGGTAATATCTGATGACTCTATTCATTATATTCATGATGATAATAGGGGAATTAGTACGAATAAATGGAATCACTATAAATTTATTTTGTCTATAACTTTAACAAAAGGATGTATCAGTAATGTATCCATTTTCAAACCATAATTTATAGTATCCAGGTCCAAGATCAATCTTGGGAAAATATTTTTCTCCTTGTAATTGATAAAAAATATCATCAGTATGAGGAAAATGATACTTATTCTTGATCATGATATAATTAAGTTAGTGATAATCAATGTAGATTCGCATTGATCCATCTATCTTCTTATTAAATAGTATAGGTTCACCCCATGGTGATGAAATTAGCAAAATGAATCCCTTTTCAAGATTATCATGAAGTGTCTTCTTCAATCCCTTCAACTCGATCAGTGCTATTCTATATGGAGTCATTGAAATAGGACTAGCACCGGAAATGGTTTATTATGAAAACTAGGCTTCACAATTTAGAGGAAGACTAGGTAACTCTTCTAGAAAGGCATTAAAAAACTCTCATATAATAGGAATATCTTTTATTATTAGTTTCTCTCCAATCATATGAGATGAATACTCCCTTTATATATGTATCAATACTGATGAAACATGTGTAATTTCCACTGGAATTTAATATTTATCCTCACATTGATAAATAGTTGTAGGTTAGATTGGAATATAAAATGTAACTTCCCATTCTCAACAATTGACATAGTATTTATATGAATAAATACAATCCATTCCAAAAAACACATCATGTTTAACTAGAGGAAGAATAATAATATTTTAATGGAGCACATTCCTGAAAACATCAACTAGGGAATACTCATAAAATTGAGATAAAATCATCATACCATTAAGAATTTTTACTACTATTTCAAAATAAAATCGCAAAGATGGTAATGTGATACTCATAAAATATTATTTATATATAAAAGAGTAGGTAAAACCAGAATTAAATAAGACATTAGTAGTTCTAGAGTGGATAGTAAGGGTAAATTTTACTAGTTCATTATCATACCCCACATTGGAAATAGTCATGACATGATAATTCCCTTTGTCTATGGGTTCAATAGGTTACTGACATTGATCATCATCTTTAACCCCTAGATTTGAACATTGTTCATCATAATGTCCATACTCCTTGAAATTATAGAACTGTAGTGGGGGTGGTTCATTATTTAGATATTTCTATCCATTCACATAATTAACCAACTTCTTCCCATTACTTCAACAATATATTACCTATTGAACTCCTTTTCCAAACATAAAACATTTACCAATACTGTTAATTCAATCTTCTCTATGGATATCTCCCCTATTCTATAATAAATGAAAACACATATTCTTCCCTAAATAGTTTTTGTTATACGATTTTACTTTGAATTACATATTTCTTTTATTATCAAAACCATGAGATTTATGGGTGACTCCAATATCCATTTCCACCTTGAAAACACATAAAAGAATTTCTTCATAACTATTTAAGTCTCTTAAGGTTAACTACCTTCATAGACTTGGTTTTAATTCCATTGAAGAATCAATCAATGTTTCTTTATGGTTCAAAAATAATACCTTAAGCATACCACTAAAGCATTTTATAATTTTTCTTGTAAATACCAACATATTCATCATCATCCTACTTAAGGTCAACAAACTTCTTCTCTATCTTCTTATGAAGAATATGGGGAAATTACTTATTGAAACATCATAACCTAAAATAATACCACTTAATGGAGTTAATTTATTCCCATTGTCTCATATTTATGGTAAGAGTCCATGATTTATCCACTTCATCTTACAAATGATAAACAACTAAGATAACATTTTCTTGTTTCAATAACTGGATGACATAAAATATATGTTTTTCTCTAATTAATTCATTTCTCAAATATTTTTGGATCATCTAACCCACAAAAATATTATGTATATTTCCTCATGAAGGAATAAAAAATACATTATTCCCTCCTTTTCTCTTTTTTAAGATCAGCATGAGTCATGGTTTGAGAAATTTTCTTAAGCATAACCACAATAATTTTCATTCTAGTGCCCATAACTGTAACATACCAAGTAAGTAATGAATAATAGATATTTTTTATCTATGTCTACTAATGAAATAGATAGTCTTTTAGAGGCTTAAAATGAGAATAAATCCAATCTTAAGCATGGAATACACTAATATTTTTATTAGATTGTTTTACTACCTTTTGATGGAAAACCATTTTTAAATCAAAATTTTGACAATTGTATAATCTCTATTTGTCAAAATAAACTTATTATTTATGATTGGGACATTGAAATTTACATAGGATAATTTTTTAGTATTTTTCTGAAAATGTTCATTTTTTTAATGAATAGTGAAAAATACTGCATTTTACATCAAAACTGCTTTTTCATCTAATTTAATTATATAGTTAGATTATCTTTTTAATTGGTTTTAAAGTGTAAATAGAATATATTTTTACCATTTAATCCAATAGTGGTCGTTGTAATTAATTTCACTTTGAAATCGGACTTACACTAGTGTCAGTCTTTTGATACATTTTGTTTCATAAAAACAATCTATTTGCTCTAACAGCGGGAATTAATTATTAAATTAATTAATGTAACTTATATGTTTTGAATTTTGTAAAATAGATATCATTTTTGATTTCTGAATATCAAATATAGCTTAGGGTGATGTTTTGGTATTTTTCTGAAAAACATCAATTTTTGATGAATAGTGAAACCACTAAGTGGTACTTAAAAAACTGATTTTTCGTTTAAATGAAAATTTACCACCTCTGTGTTTTGAATTTCAAAAATCCAACTTACATGGTTGTAATTAAGAAGTAAAATGTGGTTCAATGGGATCAAAATAGTTTTTTGGTGAATAGTAACTTTTATGTTTTTAATCGTGATTAGAGGTAATTATTGTAATTTAAGGTAAACATAATGTTTTAATAAAATGAAATAACCTAGAAACATTTTCTACCCTTATTGGATGTGTCATGGCCGACCAAGACAACCCATGGGTCGATTTTGGGGACCCCATGGAGCCACTTGGGTATGACAATGACATTAATGACTTTTATTTAATGTTAAAGTAAAAATGTTACAAACATGAGTTGTTTTACTAGAACAATTTTTAAATGGGGTTATACAATTCATATTGTTGACTATAAATATTCACTAGAAATATAAAAATATTTCCTACATCATGAATATCATTCTTGAGATAATGGATATTTGACTACATGAACAACTTGTAAATATAAGAAGTTCATTTTTGACTCAAGTACCAATGATTGTTAAAACGACCGTTATAAACTTAAATAATAACATAGTGTTCATGACATGGTATTAAATGATATAAAAGGAATAATGTACTTGAAAAAGGTTCTTAATAAAGTAGAAATTAACACAAGTTTATTATTCAGGAGGTTAAAGAACGATTGAGTCAAGTCGGACCCGAGGTATAGGACTTCGTCTCAATCTCCTTTCATTGAGGCATATTTTGTTTTATACACAACTTTCTTTTATACGGTGTATTAAACCCTTTAAATTTTACGTTTATTCAAAATGAATCTTTTTATACGAATCCTTTACTGAATGACAAAAGGGAATGTTTTTTTTGTCTTACATATGCGGCGACAACGACTCTCCACCGTCATGACCATTATTTGAGTTTCGGCTTCCTCGACAAGCCATAACGTTTTTTGAATGAAAAATAAATACGATGTTTTACTTTTCTTTTATTTTGGTATTGAAAATGGGTTTCATAATTTTTTTTATATCAATGTGTTGTATTGATATCTTGTGATTGAAATGTGGAAATGTTGTGTTTCCTTTATGCATTTATTATGTGATACGATTATGTTATGGTTCTTGGGCATTGTTATGAAGACGAGTGGTTCCGTGATAAACTAAAGGCGGGTGATCCCGATATAGCTCTCCAATGAATTGGGTAACGTGAAGGAGTTAAACATTAAGGTTTCTCCGAAGAGATTTATAGAATATACTGTGATGGGTATTCCAAACGTAACCAAGAGGGTTACTCCCTGCATAATAATGTTATGAATGCCTCAAGTTACCTTTATGCCTTATGATTTCTATGTTTTATTCATGATTTGATGAGGTATGTTAAAGTGCTTATGTTTTTTGAGTAAAGTATGATTTCATTGATTCTTATGTATACATGTACTCATGTTTCCTTTCCATATTTTTATATCCCTTACTGAGCTTTTTATGCTCATCCCAAGTTTTTGAAATGTTTTTCAAAGGTCAAGGGAAGGGTACATGATATGATGACAGTGTCATGGAAGTTTCAAGAAAGATTCCATATTTTATTTTAAATATGTTTCCGTTGATGGGAAAAAATGAATACTATCTTTTATGTAAACACTTTGTTTAAATGTGGAATGTAATGCAAGTTTTATGATCTAATTATCTAAAACTCTAAACCTGAAAAGATCCTCAATGTGAATTATTCATTTAATTCAATATTAAGTGATGTTTAAGGCTGGGTCCACATAGTTGGTATCAAAGGTCAGTTTAGATAACTTTATGAGTTAGAATTATATTAAATTATTATCCAAAAATATTTTTTATGGTCAAATTGAAATGATATAGAATTTGAAGATTACCATGTTGCTTCATCTGAGACATGTTTGTTCAGAATGGTTTTCCGCAGAGGAAACATGGAAGAAGTGCTAGGAAGGCATACAGAAGGAAATGAACTTCCGAATCAGCATCCTAATATGGTCAGAATTGGATCTGAACAGTTTGTTGCAGTAATGGAACAATTGACTCATGCTATAAATGGTGGTGGTATCCATGCATGAGATCAGCCAGATCAACCACAAAGGAACATGTCAGTGGTGGAACATTTCATGAGGCAACGTACCCCATCATTCATAGGATCATCTGACCCTGTGCTAGCTGAAGGGAGGATTAAAGCACTGGAGAAGATTTTCGATGTCATGGGGTGTTCAGACAATCAAAAGGCTAGTCTTGCAATTTACCGTTTGGAGGGTGAAACAGATCAGTGGTGGTCGAGGGTTAAAAATATCAGGGACGCTGATGACATTGATGCTCTCGACTAGGATGAATTCAAAGGTATGTTTCTTGAGAAGTATTTTCCTAAGGCTGGTTGACTTAGGATGGAAAAACAATTCCTGGAATTGAGGCAAGAGGAAGACTCAGTGGCTACCTATGAAGAAAGGTTCACTCGATTGGCAAGGTATGCTCTAAATTTTATCCGAGACCTTGATAGTAAAATCAATCGTTTTTACTCAGGATTAAATCCAAAATATCGAAGGGAATTAGCTTTTCGCGAGTTCAAAAGTTATGAAAATCTTGTTCGATGTGCTGAGAAGGTGGAAATGGAGTTTGCTGATGATGAAGTGTTCTATAACAACCAACAGAAGAAGAGACCGAGGTGGCAGGAGAAAGGAAAGAATTCTTCAAAAAGGTCTGATGGTAAGAAAACTTAGTTTTTAGTTTGTGATAAGTGTGGGAAAAGGCATGCTAGGGAATGTCTTCTGAATTCTGGAATGTGCTACCGATGTGGTAAGATGGTACCTAAGGCTCGTGATTGCACTGAAAAAGATCAAGGTGATGGTAAGTCCAAATTTGATTTAAAGTTAGTGAAATGTTTTAAGTGAAATGAGATGGGTCACTACGAAAACGAGTGTCCGACAAAGATCTTGAGTGATGGGAAGAAGTTAGACTACAAGCATAAAGGTGTGGTGAAATCCTTTACAACTACATCAGCAGATGTCGGTCCATCAAATGAAGTTGTATCAGGTAATTTGTTTGTTTTTTTCAGATTATTCCAGTGTGTTGTTTGATTCGGGGTCTACACATTCTTTTATCTCTGAAACCTTTTCTTGTAAAATGGGAATACCATCTCAAGAAATGACTCCTGAACATGTGGTAAAAACACCTGGGGAAAATGTTGAGGCAAAAAGAATTTATAAGAATCTTCCTATCCTTATCTCTGGAAAGAACCTACTTGCAAAACTTATTGTTTTACCTCTAGTAGAGTTTGATGTTATCCTAGGTATGGATTGGATCTCTATTTACCATGATAATATTGACTATAGAGATAAAGAAGTTTATTTTCAGAAATACTATCAGTTTGTGTACAAGAATGAACCCTTACTCTTGATAACTTATCAAGAGGCCGAGAAACTTATAAAAGATGGAAATGAATGTTACCTTGCACACATAGTTTAAAATAAAGGAACTGTTCATATTAATTATGTGCCAGTGGAAAATGAGTATCCTGATGTTTTTCCTGATGAGTTGCCTGGAATAATACCAGATCGGGAAGTTGAGATTACTGTAGACTTAGTTCCTGATGCTAAGCTAATTTCAAAACCCCCTTATCGAATGGCTCAAATTTAACTTTTAGAGTTGAAGGAGCAATTGCAAGATTTATTAGAGAAAGGTTTCATTTGACCTAGCACATCACCATGGGGTGATCATATTTTATTTGTTAAAAAGAAAGATGGTTCAATGAGACTTTTCATTGATTATAGAGCCTTGAATAACATCACTGTTAAGAAAAAATATCCTTTGCCTCATATCGATGATTTGTTTGATCATCTCCAGGGAGCTCAGTATTTTTCAAAGTTTGACATGTGATCGGGGTACCATCGGTTGAAGGTAAAGGAAGCAGATATTCCGAAGACCGCGTTCCGTATAAGATATGGCCATTATGAATTTGTAGTAATTCCTTTTGGGCTAACCAATGCACCTGATGTATTCATGGACTTAATGAATAGAATTTTCCATGATTTCTGGGATAAGTTTGTGGTTGTTTTCATTGATAATATTTTGGTGTTTTATAAAAGTAAAGAAGAGCATGAAAGACATTTAAGGGTTATTTTTCAAACCTTAAAAGAAAATAAATTGTATGGAAAATTCAGAAAGTGTGAGTTTTGGTTGCAACAAATTTCTTTCCTTGGTCACATTGTCTCTAAAGATGGGATAACTATTGATCCTGCAAAAACAAAAGCTGTAGAAGAATGTCCAAGTCCCACAAATGTAACTGAGATTCGTAGCTTTCTTGGTTTTGGCAGGCTATTACCAAAGGATTGTTAGAAATTCCTCCCAGTTATCTAGTCCAATGGCTAAGCTAACTCAGAAGGGTGTTAAGTTTATCTGGACAAAAGAATGTGATGATTGTTTTCAAGAGTTGAAAAGAAGATTGGTGAATACTCCAGTTTTGGCACTACCTTATAGGGATGGTGAGTTTGTTATATACAGTGATTCTTGGTTGAAGGGACTTGGTTGTGTCCTTATGCAGAATGATCAGGTAATTGCATATGCTTCAAGTCTCTTGAAAACTCATGAGGTAAATTATCCTACACATGACTTGGAATTAGCTGCTGTTGTTTTTACTTTAAAAATTTAGAGGCATCATTTGTATGGAGTAAAGTGTGAAATATATAATGATCAAAAAAGTTTAAAGTATATATTCACTCAGAAAGAGTTGAACATCAGACATAGGAGATGGCTGAAATTAATCAAAGATTATGATTGTACAATTAATTACCATCCAGAAAAAATAAATAAAGTGGATGATGCTTTGAGTCGAAAAAGTAATTCTTCATTAACAATGTTCTGTTTGTAACGTGATCCTTTGGTTAAGGATTTGATGAAATTTGGCATGGAAGTTGTTTGTGATGGAAGTCCTTCTTGTTTGTTTCAGGTATCGGTGAAATCTTCTCTATCAGACAAAATCAAGAAATCACAGAAGCAAGACAGTGAGTTTCAGAAAAAGGTAGAGCTGGTTCAGAAGGGTATGTTTCCTGAATTCAACATTGATAATGATTGTGTTTTGAGATTTGGGAAGAGATTGTGTGTGCCTTGTGATTCACAGTTGAAGAGAGACTTGTTATGTGAAGCTCATAGTTCTCCGTTTTCAGTTCATCCTGGAAGTACTAAGATGTATAGAGATCTGCAGGAGTATTAATGGTGTGATGGAATTAAAAGAGATAATGCTAATTTTACTGTGAGGTGTTTGACTTGTCAGTAGGTTAAAGAATAGTGGCAGTTACCAAAAGGGATGCTGCAGTTTTTACCTATACCAGAGTGGAAATGGGAGAATATATCTATGGACTTTTTTGTGGGATTACGGAAGACATCTCGAGGTAATAATGAAATCTGGGTTATTGTTGATCTCTTGACTAAATCTGCCAATTTCCTTACTATACGAGATACTTTTTCCCTAGATCAACTTTCCTGTTTGTATTTTAAATAGATAGTCAGGTTACATGGAGTTCCTCTCTCCATTGTATCTGACCGTGATCGCAAGTTCACTTCTAACCTTTGGAATGGCCTTCAGAAGTCGTTGGGTAATAAATTAAATTTTAGTACAGCTTTTCATCCTCAATCAGATGGGCAGTCAGAACGAACAATTTAGACTTTGGAGGATATGCTACGTGCTTGTTCGATGGATTATCAGGAGAGTTGGGACCAACATCTTTCTTTGGTTGAGTTTTCTTATAATAACAGTTTTCATTCTAATATACAGATAGCACCATTTGAGGTATTATATGGGAAGCAGTGTCGAACTCCAGTTTTCTGGGATGAAGTGGGTGAAAGGAAGCTGATGGGACCAGAATTGGTAGAAGAGATAGCAGAAAAAGATTAGTTGATACAGAAACACATGAGAACAGCTCAGAGCAGTCATAAGAGTTATGCAGACAACAGGAGGAAGGATCTCTCTTTTGAGGTAGGTGATCATGTTTTTCTCAAAGTATCACTATGGAAAAGTGTGATGCGATTTGGGATGAAAGGAAAGCTGAGTCCAAGGTTCATTAGTCCATATGAAATTTTGGAAAGAGTTGGATCAGTTGCATACCAAGTGGCTTTACCTCTGAGTTTATCTCATGTACACAATGTTTTTCATGTTTCGATGTTGAGAAAGTATATGCCAGATCCATCTCATGTTTTGAGTCTAGAGGTAGTTCAGTTGGAAGAGAACCTATCTTATGAGGAACAACCGGTCCAGATTCTTGACCACAGGGAGCAAGTATTACGGAATAAGGTGATTCATCAGGTAAAGGTTTTGTGGGAAAACCACATGATTGAAGAGGCAACATGGGAATCTGAAAATGCAATGAGGGATAAATACCCCCACTTATTCGATAAGTAAATAAATTACAGGGATGCAATTTTAAAAAGGGGGGAAGGATGTAACATCCCAAGTAAGTAATGAATAATATATATATTTATCTATCTCTAATAATGAAATATATAGTGTTTTAGAGGCTTAAAATGAGAATAAATCCAATCTTAAGCACGAAATACACTAATATTTTTAAAAGATTGTTTTACTGCCTTTTGATTGAAAACCATTTTTAAATCAACATTTTGACAATTTTATAAGCTCTATTTGTCAAAATAAACTTATTATTTATTACTTGGACATTGAAATTTACATTGGATAAATTTTTGGTAATTTTCTGACAATTTTCATTTTTTTAATGAATTGTGTAAAATATTGCATTTTACATCAAAGCTGTTTTTTCATATAATTTAATTATATGGTTAGATTATCTTTTTAATTGGTTTTAAAGTTTAAATAGAATATATTTTTACCATTTAACCCAATAGTGGTCGTTGTAATTAATTTCACTTTGAAATCGGACTTACACTAGTGTCATTCTTTTGATACATTTTGTTTCATAAAAACACGCTATTTGCTCTGACAGCGGGAATTAATTATTAAATTAATTAATGTAACTTATATGTTTTGAATTTTGTAAAATAAACATCATTTTTGATTTTGGAATATCAAATATAGATTAGGGTGATGTTTTGGTATTTTTCTGAAAAACTACAATTTTTGATGAATAGTGAAACCACTAAGTGGTACTTAAAAAATTGATTTTTCATTTAAATGAAATTTTACCACCTCTGTGTTTTGAATTTTAAAAATCAGACATACATGGTTGTCATTAATAAGTAAAATGTGGTTCAATGGGATCAAAATAATTTTTTGGTGAATAGTAACTTTTTTGTTTTTAATCGCGATTAGAGGTAATTAGTGTAATTTAAGGTAAAAATAATGTTTTAATAATATGAAATGACCTAGACAAATGTTATACCCTTATTGGATGTGTCATGGCCGACCAAGACAACCCATGGGTCGATTTTGGGGACCCCATGGAGCCACTTGGGTAAGATAATGACATTAATGACTTTTATTTAATGTTAAAGTAAAAATGTCACAAACATGAATTGTTTTACTAAAATAATTTTTAAATGGGGTTATACATGTCATATTGATGACTTTAAATATTCATTAGAAAGATAAAAATATTTCCTACATCATGAATATAATTCTTAAGATACTGGATATTTGACTACGTGAACAACTTGTAAATATAAGAAGTTCATTTTTGACTCAAGTACCAATGATCGTTAAAACGACCGTTATAAACTTAAATAATAACATAGTGTTCATGACATGGTAATAAATTATATAAAAGGAATAATTAACTTGGAAAAGGTTCTTAAGAAAGTAGAAATTAACTCAATTTTATTATTCAGGAGGTTAAAGAACGATCGAGTCAAGTCAGACCCGAGGCATGGGACTTCCTCTCAATCTCCTTTCATTGAGGCATATTTTGTTTTATACACAAATTTATTTTATATGTTGTATAAAACCCTTTTACTTTTGTGTTTATTCAAAAGGAATATTTTTATACGAAGCCTTTACTAAAAGACAAAAGGGAATGTTTTTTTGTCGTACGTATGCGGCGAGAACGACTTCTCCGCCGTCGTGACCATTATTTGAGTTTCGGCTTCCTCTAAAAGCCATAATTTTTTTAAAATGAAAAATAAATACATTATTTTACTTTTCTTTTATTTTGGTATTGAAAATGGGTTTCATAATGTTTTTTATATCAATGTGTTGTATTGATATCTTGTTATTGAAATGTGGAAATGTTATGTTTCCTCTATGCATGTATTATGTGATACGATTATGTTATGGTTTTTGGGCATTGTTATGAAGACGGGTGGTTCCGTGATAAACTAAGGGCAGGTGAGCCCGATATAGCTCTCCAATGCATTGGGTAACGTGAAGGAGTTAAATATTAAGGTTTCTCCAAAGATATTTTGGGAATATACTGTGATGGGTATTCCAAACGTAACCAAGAGGGTTACTCTCTATGTAAGAATGTTAAGAATGCCTCAAGTTACCTTTATGCCTTATGATTTCTATGTTTTATTCATGATTTGATGAGGTATGTTAAAGTGTGTATGTTTTATGAGTAAAGTATGATTTCATTGATTCTTATGTATACATGTACTCATGTTTCCTTTCCATTATTTTATATCCCTTACTGAGCTTTTTATGCTCATCCCGAGTTTTTGAAATGTTTTTCATAGGTCAAGGGAAGGGTACATGATATGATGATAGTGTCAAGGAAGTTTCAAGAAAGAATCCATGTTTTATTTTAAATATGTTTTCGTTTATGGGAAAAAATGAATACTATCTTTTATGTAACCACTTTGTTTAAATGTGGAATGTAATTCAAGTTTTATTATCTAATTCTCTAAAACTCTAAACCTGAAAAGATCCTCAATGTGAATTATTCATTTAATTCAATATTAAGTGATTTTTAAGGCTGGGGCCTTATAATAACATTCAATTTCATAGGAGGAAAATAATTTCATTGTCTGTCACATTAAGTATTCACATGGTTCCTTCAAGTTACAACCATTGATTGAAATAAAAAATCATAGTATGAGAAAAAAATAATCATTTGAAATCATATTATAAAAAAAATAATTTATAGGATGTCCAAATCATGACAGTTTCTATTTAATATATGACACCTTAGGATTAAACTAGGTCATACAATGTCATTATCTATTAAAATCCATCATAATGGATCTTAATGAAAATATAAATTTACCAAATAATATCCTATAATGGTGTCATGCTATATATGCTATAAGTTCCCATTCACCATGCACCATAATGATGTTTGAGATACAATTTACCAAATATTTTTAATTTTATTACCCATAGATGTGTTTGTGTAAAAACCACATCCACTTTTAGTATACATACATAGATTTATTTTCTTATGAAAACTACAACCATTTATTTACCAAAACATAGATGTTATCCTATAATTATACTTATCCTAATAGTTTTCACTAAAGTTTTAGAATCATACTTTCTAAAAGTAACTAAACCTTTCTCTGATACCAACTATAGTGATCCATGATTTTCATACATAAATACAACAAATTAATAGTGGAATATTCATTACATATCAATATGATCCATGATATAACCAAAAAGGTTTTCTATATTTGGAAATATGGATACATAAACAACAAGTACATATATGATCTACATAATTCCCCATTAAATTTTTCAAAACTATCACCATTATTAGACATAACATACTTAAAACCTTTCCCCATTACTTGGGGAAGGGAAATATAATAAAGAGTGAGATCAGATGCTCTGAAAGGGTAAAAATAAGAGATATAAATAAGTGATCATAAGTGACTATAAGATAATAATAAGGGTATGTTAACATAGTCTTAACATTATAAAATTATACCCATCAGTTCATAGATCATAATCATGAAACACGACATAAAGTTTTATCAATCAAAAGATATAGGAAATTTGTGTGTGGAATCAACTATAATCAATAATGATCTATGAGAACATATCATAAGAATAAGAAATATTTTTTTTGAATTCATATAACCATAGTTAATCATTTCATTATTCAATGTTCACTTCCAAGATAATCATAGTGGATTGGGTTCACTCACCATTTCATTATTACCTTAGTCAAGTTTCACTCCCAAGAAAATATTATTATTAAAAGTCCCTTATTAAACAGAGTTCAATCCCCATTATAGTACTTATTATCTCATGATATATTCTTCGTTAATCAATTAATTGGAGGTCAATATTTGTTTTCAGGCCCACCCATTACATAATTAAAACCATACATATGTGTTCCGCATGATCATAAAATATTCATAATATCATCAAATCATTACCTATGAAAAGGATATAAATTTCATAAAAATTTCACCATCACAATGATAAAAAATCCATAGAAGTAATAAATATGGTAAAATTGGATTATATACCTATTAAATGATAATAACCATCAATGTATCACCTTTAAATTCTAAAATAATGACACTGTATTCGATAGCATGTATAACACGCAACACCAAGCATATAAAGGAATTTAAAATATTAGGAAATTAAAATATATTTATGATTTTAAATAAATTAAATAAATTTTATAGCTTTAAATTCACGTGAGTATAATTTTATCTTTCATTACAAGAAATAATTAGTTTCATCTATAGCTTTCGTTACACACAAGACTGGGTTTTATCAAACAACAATATATTATTAATATAATTATTTATATGACAGTTATTGCCTAGTTGGAATAGTGGGTATGAAAAATATTAAATAACATATGAAAATATATAGTTTACACACATTAAATGGTTATATATTTATTATAAATAATAATAATAATCATTTAAAAGAAAAATAAAAGTTTTCATAAAAACTATATTTTCCTAAAAGATGGTTTATTCACACATTGGACACATAATATAAAATTAATTTTTAACACTTTTAGAAAATTTATTTGAAAAAATAAATTTCATTTTTGAAACTATTATACCAAAATTATCTTGGGGTTATTTTTTGGAATTTTTCTGAGAACTTTCATTTTTTGATGAATAGCGACAAATACCCAGATTAGAATAGAAAACTACCTTTTAGTCTATATAATTTATAATGAGAAATTATATTTTTAATTGGTTTTAAAGTAAAATTATGTCAATTATACATATATTAATCTAATATAGGTCATTGTAATCATTATAATTTTAAATTTAAATATAAAATCTTTTTAAACTTTTGAACATTTTCACTTTAAAAACCTGCTTTCTCGTAAAGTTTATGGGATTAATTTTCAATTAAAATTTCCCAATTATATGAATTTAATTTAGAAAAATGGATTAAATATTTTGAATCAACGTAAATTATAATTTATAATAAGGTTAACTTATTTTTTTTACCAAAATGAATAGTTAAATTAGTAAAAAATTAATTACCACGGTTATGGTAAAATTGTTTACATGGTGGAGGGGGTTAAACTAAAACGATAATGGTTAAAATGAACAAAAATTATATAAAAACTATTTTATTGACATATCTAGACTATTAAATCTATACAGTTATATAATGGTCTATTTTTTTATCCTTTTGACTTATAAAAAACATTGGAGTACTCAATTTTATTCAAAAATACCAAGTGTGTCTTCTCCCCCACTTATAAAAGGCCACCCCTCTTCTCTATTCTTATAACCTTAAAAACAATTTATTTAAGCCATTACCTACCCAAATAACTCACAAAATTCCATACCCTCATCCTAGAACCCTTATTTTGGGTATAAATCCAACCTTATAAGGCTTTAGTTCAAATCCAAGGAGGATACCCAAAGATGATGTAATGTTCTTCAACAAGCGTCTTTATTTTACTTCTTTCTCCACCTACTTAAATTTTGATGAAAACATTACAATATATTAAATTCAGTATCTTACATATAATATTATATTTTTCTTATAAGGGAATGACCTAAAACCATCTCCACTTCCTTCAAATGGATTACGAAATCATCATTCGTGAGTATGGAAGATTACTACCACATGAACCGGTGTCATTAATTTTTTCATTTCCACCTATCAAAGTTGGGTATGATGATGGATATAAAGTATATATATTATATTTATAAAATATTGATACCTCTTTATTCACTATGTCATTCTATAATGATAATATATAATTTTTTTACACTTAAAGATAATAACATCGTTCATGTATGTGTTGCTACCGCCTTCATGAAATGACATGACCCTCTTTTCATCACCACACCACATAGATGATATATAAATATATTAAAATAAATAATATGGTATTTATTATATAATGGTAATTATGTAAAGTAAATATAATTCTTACCTCTTTTCCATAATGATCATTGAAAAATAGAAACATTACTCATGCATACGTATGGCGTACCGTCTCCATGATCGCAACGTACACATTTTTCATAACCATAATTAATTATTGGTTTAAAAAGTAAAATGGATGTAAAAATATGATAATAATTACATGATTATTATTCCATATATAATATAAATATATAATATGTTCAAGAATTAGATCATTCATGACAAAACACACATGAAAAACCAAGGCAATTAACACCCAAAATAATAGAAATAAAGAAATATTGTTAAATAATGGGTGATAAGATATTATAAAAGGATCATATATGATATTATAAATATTAATATAGTTCTGGTTAAAGTTAATAAAATGTTTAAAACAACTGTAGATGAGTTTAATTCACGTTTAACCAAAAAGAAGTGTGAGACAAGGGATTTCTTAACTCAATTTTTGTTCAATGGGTTAAACTTCTACTTCATTGATAATGTAATTCAATACTAGGAAATTGATATATAGACACGCTTATAAATCCATGGGTTAAAAAACCCATGGCTACAATCACACAATTCTCCATGACTCTATGGATGAATTCTCACAACTCGTTCATTTCTTCCTCCTCCCGCTCGATCCATCCTCCATGAAACCCCTCAATAGCCCGATGCCCTCCCTGAAGCCTCCTCGCCGTGACCCTCATCCTCCAGAGAAGTTGCTCTGAGCGGCCTCCCCGCCTCTTTTCTTCCTTCCCCATAGATCTCCCCCACAACACACCCCCGATGTCGTGGTCGACACCCCCGATGCCTCCTCCATAACAACCGTCAACACCCACGATGCCTCCTCGCTGCGACCCTCCTCCCCACGATCCTCATCCTCTTGCGAAGCTGCTCTGAGAAGCATCCCCACCTACTTCCTTCCTTCCCGACAGCTCTCCCCCACAACCCTCAACACCCCCGATGCCCTATCATCATGGTATTTGAATTTTTTTTGATTTCTTTTGTTCTTTATTGAATATAAAGGTAATACAGGATGTGGAGTGAACTAATAAGCTATGGTAGATTGTCTTGTTCTTTTTCAATTAATGAATCGATTTTATGTTATGAGTTTTCATTCAAAAACACCATAATTCCTATATGACAACCAAAATTCCAAAATAATCAAATGAATTGTTATCACATTGCTTAAGGTAGTTCTGAAAACCTAAATTTTTCATTCTAGACTGTTTAACTTGATTTGAGACACCCCTTAGGGTAAATCACATTTAATCTCCCATAAGACATATAATTGAATTTAAATTGAATCTCCAATCCAGGTCTATTGAGTTGGCCACTTTTATTAAATTGTTGGGTGAATCTAAAAAAGGTAAAATGGTAAGACTATATTTATAGGCCCTTGGTAATATTTTTTATAGATTGAATTGTCATTATATATTAAATGCCCAAAAGGAATCAAGTGAATTTTAAAATTGTATGTGTTCCACTATCCATGACCATCCAACATGACATGGAAGGGCTGATACAACTTTTTTGACATGAAACACCATGTATGTGATCACCAATATTTTCAAATAAAATGAATTATAAATAGATTTTAATTACACTATAGGTGACATATGGATTCATAGGTAGAATGAATTAGATGATATCACATGGAGAGTGTTCTTAAATTATGACACACATGACACTTGGGTTCCCTATATGGAATATCAAGGATAGTTTGAGAGGGAAGTGTGTTAAATTATGCATTGAGTGACACTTGGGGTTCCTTATATAGACCACCAAGGACAAGCTTAGGATGTAATGAAATTATACCATGTATTGAAGATACTTCAATTCCAATGAGGATTAAAATAGAAGGAATTATAGAGGTATGGGTTTAAAGTATACTAAATAAATATTGTGGTTACCTATGTCAAATTCATTGGATTGGACTAAATTTAAAATTAAATTAATTTGATGATGTATATTCCAGTTCAAAGAACATACTTGGATTTGGTCAATGACTCACATTAATGTAAAACTTTCTTATTTCCTTCATTCAGTTCTAAATTCCATGGGTGTTATTCATCCCTTATGTAAGTATTGCACTATATGGGCCTAGTTTCTGAGACAATTTTACAATTTTATAATAATTAATAAATTTTCAAACATATTCCAATATAGCCTGAAGCGGATTTTTTAGATGGATGTTCTATGGGGAACCATGAATGACATGGTTTATTTCATTATCTAGTTTATTCATTTTAATTGTACACCACTCATTCTAAATTCACAGATTATATTTTCCAAGACACCTTTGACAATGGGCTAGTGAATTTATCTCACACCTTGTTCGAGCCGCCGATTGTTTCTAGAACATATTCTATGGATATTAATATGGAAAATGGGAAACATCAAGAAATGGGTGGTTGATTTTATATACTATGATGGAGTATGAGAGAAGAGGACCGAACCAATACTCACAATGCTATTTGAGATTGCTTTTTATCTTTTTTTATATTGTTGTATAACAAGTTGCATTTCCCCTTCTGCTCTAGTTCCCTTATATTCCATAATTCTACATATCATAAAGTCATGATGTATTTTTTATATGATACTAGATATGGGTTTTTTATTGTTTATGATGTTATTCCACTATTTGGTGTTATTATTATGGATACTTTACTTCATCAGTTTTATGTTTGTACGATCTTCTATTTTATCAGTTATTCTACCATGTGGGGGGTGAAGGTGTGGGGGTGGGGGGAGTGGGTGGGGGTGTAGGGGGATTTAGGGGGGTGTGGGTGGGTGGGGAAAGAGTGGGTGGGGTGGGGGTGGGGCGGTGTAGAGGGGGGTGTGGGGTTCTGTGTGGGGGGGGGGTGTGGGGTTGGTGTAGGAGTGGATGGGGGCTAGGGCTGGGGGGGGTTGCAGAAGGGGATGGGGGCTAGTGCTTGTGGGGGAGGGGGGCAGGGGTGCATGAGGGACTGGGGGATAGTGCTGGGGGATGGTGTAGAAGGGGATAGGGCTGGGAGTTGATTCAAGTGGGGGGGGGGGTAGGGTGTAAGAGGGGCTGAGGCTGGGGGCTAGTGCATGTGGGGGAGGGGGCTGTGGGGGGGGGACTGATTCATGGGGATTGGGGGAGCTGGTGAAACTCATATCAACTATGTTTTCAATGAATGTGACAAACTCATCTCTCATGTCCTTAAAAGTTTAAAATTCTTTTGATTTACGACCCTTCTCATTATAATTATCCTTGAGAAGATTAACATTAGAATACATTACTTTGAATTTATCAACGTGGCTACCCTACCTCATGGGGATCATCTGCCATCGATGGTTATATTATTTTCCATTATTCTTTTCACATTCCATAGATAATTTTTATCATCAATTTTATTAACGTTTATTTTGATGAATGATTGGTGGATATTGTTAGGCTGGTGTTTTAATGATCATTAGTTCCCCACAAAATATTTAATCAAGGTTTGGTGCTTGGTGTTCTATTTTTTAATTGGATAATATTGTGGTCCTCAAGTTGTGCAGGAAAGGATAGGGCTAGGGGCTAGTACAGGTTAGGGAGGGGGTGGTGGGGTAAAGGAGGGAGTGGGGCTGGGTGCCAGTGCAGGTAGGGTAAGGGTGGTTGGGGGGGGGACTAGTTCGTGGGGCTTGGGGGAGCTGGTGCAACTCATCTCGACCAGCTTTTCCATGCCTGTAACCAACTTATCTCTCTTGTACTCAAGAGTATAAAATTACTTTGATTTATAGACCTTATCATTATAGTCAACCTTGAAATGATTCACTGTGGAATACATTACTTATAATTTATCAACATGCCTACCCCACCTCCTGGGGATCATCCGCCTTCGATGGTTCTATTATTTTCCATTCTTCTTTTCACATGCTATAGATAATTTTTATCATCAGTTTTATTATAGTTTATTTTTATGAATGATAGGTGGATATTGTTAGGTTAGTGTTTTAAGGATCATTAGTTCCCCCACAAAAGAGTTAATCAAGGATTGGTGATTGGTGTTCTGTTTTTTAATTAGTGAATATTTTGGTCCTCAAGTTGTGTTAAGAGTCCTATTACCTTTCTCCAGGTTTAACGTGAAAGTGTGAAATTCTCATGATTTAATCCTTTGGGTAATAGTGTAATTAACCTAATGAAGATAATAACATGGGAATATAAAGGATTAATGAAGTTGTTGTTTGGGACTGTAATCACTTTTGGTTTTATATCTGTTAATGCCTTGTGTGTTTCTATAAAAGCATGTTTTCTTTTTGTTATAGCAGTTGTTGTGCTTAGCCTATTTTTTTTCTATAAATTCTATAAATAATTTATGTATGGAAATATCAATGAATTTATTAAATAAATAGGAATGAAATATGATATCTTTTCTTCCTTATTTCTCATATAATATGAAATTCATGTTAAACACAAGTTTAAGTTATTTCAAATCTATTAATAGCTGATAAGATATATGTTACCTATTTCTGAAAATCATTGCATAATAAATTTTCTAATTTAAGAATGTAATTAAAATATATTCCTTCTAGATATAAATACATTGGGGAAGATAAATCCCATTCTTATTGTAGAAGTCTTGTATGACATTATTTTATGGCCTTAATGCCTTTTCTAGTGTGCATAAAATACTTTTTGATGGGTGCGTGCTCTAGGAAATTTTAGTTCATTTTCCTATTTGTTTGATAATAATGTATAGTAGGTTTTATTGATTAGAAATGGGCTTGATTCCTAAGGTTATTTTACAAATATTTTTTTGATATGGTTGGGAACCTTGGATGATAGATGGGTTGGTTATATTTTTGTTGATATGGATGATAATTGTTTTGATATGGCTGGGAACCTTGGATGAGATATGGGTTAGTAGGTAGTTTATACTTATAGTTGATGTTGATGATGGGTTGGGAGCTGTGTTATAGTGAAATTCCATGTTGTATAATAGTGGTTCATCTAAAACACAAAACAAATATTCTTGTCATTAATGAAACAAAGTATTTACATATGATCCCTAACACTTGTTAATATTCATATTTTATCTCAACCCAAGAATCTTCATGATTACCATTAATTAGTGGCAACAAAATTTTATATTTAGATGGTATATTAGTAATTCCATTCCATAAAATATACACCATAGGTGATCAAATCATAAAAATAGATATAGTTTTTATATAACATGATATATTTTAAAGATATGAATTCTTATTTTTGAATTTAGAAATCAAGAAGGAGATAGGCATGAAGAGGATTAGGTGGGAGGAATTAGGGGTGTAGGTGGGGGTAGTGGGGGTGCAGGTGGGGGGGGGGTAGTGGGGGTGAAGGTTGGTGGGGGGAAATGGGGGTGAAGGGGGTAGTGGTGGTGAAGGTTGGGGGGGAGTGGGGGTGAAGGGTAGGGGGTGGAGGGGTATTGGGGATGATGTTTGGGGGGGTAAGTGGAGGTGAAGGGTGGGGATGGACGGGGATGTGGGGGTGAAGGTTGGGGAGAAATGGGGGTGAAGGGGTAGTGGGGGTGAAGGGGGATGGGGGGTAGTGTTTTAGGTGGGGGCTAGGGGTGTGTGTGTGTGTGGGGGGGGGGTTCAAATGAGTTGGGGAGATGGGTGGGGCAGGGTGTAACATACCAAGTATGTAATGAATAATAGATATTTTTATCTATGTCTATTAATGAATTAGATAGTGTTTTAGAGGCTTAAAATGAAAATAAATCCAATCTTAAGCATGGAATACGCTAATATTTTTAAAAGATTGTTTTACTGCCATTTGATGGCAAACCATTTTTAAATATATCATTTGACAATTTTATAAGCTATGTTTGTCAAAATAAACTTGTTATTTATGATTGGGACATCAAAATTTACTTTGTGTGAATTTTTGGTATTTTTCCGATAAAGTTCATTTTTTTAATGAATAGTGAAAATGTTGTATTTTAATTCAAAACCTCTTTTTAATCTAATTTATTTATATGATTAGATTATCTTTTGAATTTGTTTTGAAGTGAAATTAGAATATATTTTTACCATTTAATCCAATAGTGCTCATTGGAATCAATTTCACATTGAAATTGGACTTAAACTAGTGTCATCTTTCGATACTTATTGTTTCATAAAAACACGCTATTTGTCATGACAACGGGAATTAATTATTAAATTAATTAATGTGAATTATATGATTTTAATTTTGTAAAATAGACATCATTTTTGAATTCAGAATATAAAATATATCTTAGGGTGAAGTTTTGGTATTTTTCTGAAAAACTTCAATTTTTGATGAATAGTGAAACCACTAAGTGGTAGTTAAAGAAACTGATTTTTCGTTTAAATGAAACTTTGTCACTTCTATGATTTGATTTTCAAAAATCCGAAATACATGGTTGTCATTAAGAAGTGAAATGTGGTTCAATGAGATTAAAATAATTTTTTGGTGAATAGTAACTTTTCAGTTCTTAATCACGATTAGAGGTAATTAGTATAGTTTAAGGTAAAAATAATGTTTTAATAATATGAGATGAGATTGACACATGTCCTACCCTCATTGGATGTGTCATGGCCAACTAAGACAATCCATGGATCATCTTGGGGACCCCATGGAGACACTTTGGTTGGGAAATGACATAAATAACATTTTATTTAATGTTAAAGTAAAAATGACACAAACATGAAATGTTTTACTAAAACAATTTTTACATGGGGTTATACAAGTTAGATTTTTGACTATAAATATTCATTAGAAATATAAAAATATTTCCTACATCATGATATTTTTTTTTATAATTTTTATACATTACATATATTAAATTATTTATGACATCATGATGATGCAGCGATTACCTCATTAATAAAGGATTTAAATAAAATGAAAAGATGATGTAAAATCTATGACCTACACATGTCAAAAACCTATTGGATGAGTATATTTAGAACCCTTGTCACCTTATACTCTAATTATATCAATGTGGGACCTCTTAAATCCGAATCTCATTTTAAAATAAAGTAACTTTTCTTTACTTTCCAAGAGTGCCCCTCCTCTCCTCTTATAAAAGGCCCCCACCTCTACCTCTTTACCCACACTTCCAAAGCCTTTGGCTCGGCCAAACCCTGCCCATTTTGTCTCTCCACTTCCCTCTCTTACTCCTTGAAGCCTCACTTTGGGCAGAAGTCTTCCCAAGGAAGCCTTTGAGCTCAAACCAATGGGAGTTACCCGATTTTAAGGTAATGTCTTCACTTGAGTCCTTTTGTTTTATTTTGCTTATCCAACACGCTAAACTCTTTTTATTCATTTCTTTTGTACAAAATACAGTATCCTAAATATAATAGGATGTTGTTATAAGAATGATTCTATCTATACTTACACACACCTACATCTAATGGTTAAAGAACATATTATTTTCGTGGATGGTGAATTTCTGCCTCCCGAAACAATGATTGTTCAACATTCTTTTAACACCTTCAAAGGTGGCCATTAGGATGAAACTATATTTATATATGATATATAATATGTTTATGTTTTCTTTAAGCTTCGGTATTTTTCATTTTGGGCATACCTTTATGGTTTCCATTATGTGTAAACGCGATATCTTCATTTAAGGAAGTGCGGACTACCACCCCCTCAAAGTGATTTGATTAGTTAATACCATATATGGGATGTATAAAGGATGGAGTTATGATATTATATATTATATTACACTTGAATTATAATATACCTTTATATCATTATGATTCCATTCTATAAAAATACGAAATAGAAATGAAAGTAGCGTTCATGCGTACGTATGACTTACCGTCTCCATGAACGGTGCATTTCATTTTTTACCTCTAAATGATTATGTAATATTATAAATTCATGCATGTACTGGATATATATGACATATATGATATCTACATCATGAATACCATTATGGATATAATGGATACATGAACAACTTGTAATTATAAAGGGTTTATTTTTGACTCAAGTACCAATGATCGTTAAAACCACCGTTATTAACTTAAATAATTACATAGTATTCATGACATGGAAATAAGTGATATAAAAGGAATAATGAACTTGAAAAAGGTTCTTACGAAAATAGAAATTAACTCAAGTTTATTATTCAGGACGTTAAAGAACGATCGAGTCAAGTCGGACCCGAGGTAAGGGACTTCGTCTCAATCTCCTTTCATTGAGGCATATTTCGTTTTATACACAACTATATTTTATACGGTGTATAAACCCCTTTGAATTTTAATTTTATACAAAAGGAATATTTTTCTACGAATTGTTTTACTAAACGACAAAAAGAAATGTTTCTTTTAATGTACGCGGTGACAACAACCTTTTCCGCTGCCGCGAGTATTATTTGGTCTTTGGATTCCTGAACAAGCTGTAATGTTTTTTTTAAAATGAAATAAATACCATATACTCATTTATGTATTTTGGTATTGAAAATGGTTTTTATAATGGATTTGTTATTTCAATATATTTAAGTGATATATTGTGATCGAAGTGTGGAAATGGTTTCTTTCCATTATATTTGTTTTATGTCTTATGATCTTTATAATGGTACTTGGACATTTGACAGGTGGTTACATGATAATCCATATGACGGGTGGTGCTGTGAAAACCAGGACGGGTGGTTACGTTATAACCTATAATGCATTGGGTATGGAAGTCGGCCGTATGGATATTCCATTAAGTATGTATGGAAGTTGGCCGTATGGCTATTCCATTAAGTGATATGTGTGGAAGTCGACCGTATGGTTATTCCACTTAAGTATGTTTATGTCCCAAGTTACCTTTATATGTTATGTGTTCTTTATATGGTTTTTATGGTAATCCATTGGTTACAAAAGGGTATGTAATGATATTTTATTCAGTGAAGAGTTTTTACTACTTCATGAAGGTGAAGGTATTTCTTTGATAAAGTATACATGGTTTACTTGATGTTTGAAAAACTAACAGTTTTCATTCTTTGTGTATCCCTTACTGAGCTTTTTATGCTCACCCCATGTTTTTTTGAAATGTTTTTCACAGGACTTAATTTGGAATAGGGTCAAGGATGGGATCAAGGGAAAGTCATGCTATATAAAACATGGAACTAGACATGTTACTTTTTTAGAGTTTTTTTATTCTATGGAAACTCAGTAGAAGTGTCTACTTTGTAATATTTTGAGATGTAACAGTTATGTCCTAATTCTCTAAAACTATAAACCTGAAAAGATCCTCAATGTGAATTATTCATTTAATTCAATATTAAGTAATGTTTAAGGCTGGGGCCTTATAGTTGGTATCAAAGGGAGGTTTAGATAACTTTAGGAGTTAGAATTCTATTAAATGATTATCCAAAAATTTATTTTTTTGAAATGATATAGCATTTTAAGATTACCATGTTGCTTCATCTAAGACATGTTTGTTCAGAATGGTTTTCCATTGAGGAAATAGGGAAGCAGTGCTAGGAAGGCATACAGAAGGAAATAACCTTCCGAATCAGCATCCTGAGATGGTCGGAATTGGAACTAAATAGTTTGTTGCAGTAATGGTGCAGTTGAATCAAGCGATAAATGGAGGTGGTATCCATGCACGAGATCAGCCAGATCAACCGCAGAGGAACATGTTAGTGGTGGAACATTTCATGAGTCAACATCCCCCATCATTCAGAGGATCATCTGACCCCGTGCAAGATGAAGGGTGTATTAAAGCATTGGAGAAGATTTTTGATGTCATGGGGTGTTCAGAACATCAAAAGGTTAGTCTTGCTGTTTACCGTTTTGAAGGTGAAGCTGATCAGTGGTGGTCGATGGTGAAAAATATCAGGGATAATGATGAGATTGAGGATCTTCACTGGGAAGAATTAAAAGGTATGTTTCTTGGGAAATATTTTCCTAAGGTGGTTCATCTTAGGATGGAAAAACAGTTCCTAGAATTGAGGCAAGAGGATGATTCAATGGCTGATTATGAAGCAAAGTTCACTCGATTGGCAAGGTATGCTCCAAACTTCATATGAGTTCTTGATAGTAAAATAAACCATTTTTACTCAGGGTTAAATCCAAATTATCGAAGGGCTTTAGCTTCTCGTGAGTTCAAAAGTTATGAAAAACTTGTTCGATGTGCAGAGAAGGTGGAAATGGAGTTTGCCGATGATCAGGTGTTCAATGACAAACAACAGAATAAGAGGTCCAGTTGGCAGGAAAAGGGGAAGAATTCATCGAAGAAGCAAGGAGGTAAGAAAACCAAATATACATCCTGTGAGAAGTGTGGTAAAATGCATCCTGGAGAATGTTTATCCAGGTCTGGTAAGTGCTTTCGGTGTGGTAAGTCTGGTCATATTTCTCGTAACTGTAAGGAAGATGATCCTGCAGGCAATGAAAAGCTAGCGGTAAGATGTTTTAAGTGTAATGAAATGGGTCATTATGAAAATGAGTGTCTAACGAAGAACTTGACTAGGGGAAAGTAGCTAGACTGCATGTAGAAAGGGGTGGTGAAATCCTTTGCAACAACTTCAGCAGATGTTTGGCCATCGAATGAAGTGGTATCAGGTACATTGTTTGTTTGTTCAGATTATGCCAATGTGTTGTTTGGTTCAGGGTCTACACACTCTTTCATTTCTGAGAAGTTTTCTAGTAAATTGGAAATTCCATCTCAAGATATGAATCCTGAACTTATGGTAAAAACACCCGGAGGGAACGTTGAGACAAAAAGGAATTATAAGAACCTTCCTATCCTTGTGTGTGGAAAGAATCTACCCAAAAGCCTTATTATTTTTCCTCTAATAGAGTTTGATGTTATTTTGGGCATGAATTGTCTTTCTATTTATCATTCTAAGATTGACTGCAGAGCTAAAATGGTTTCTTTTCAGAAGGATTTTCAGTTTGTGTACAAGAATGAACCCTTGATTTTGATAACATATCAGGAAGTTGAGAAACTAGTAAAATATGGAAATGAATGTTACCTTGCAAATATTATTGAAAATAAAGGAACTGTTCAGATTAATGATGTGCCAGTGGTAAATGAGTATCTTGATGTTTTCCTCATGAGTTTCCTGGGATTATTCATGATCGGGAAGTTGAATTTGCTGTTGACTTAGTTCCTGATTCTAATCCAATTTCAAAACCCCCTTATCGAATGGCTCAAGTTGAACTTTTAGAGTTAAAGAAGCAATTGCAGGAGTTATTAGATAAAGGTTTCATTTGACCTAGCGCATCACCATGGGGTGCTCCTATCTTGTTTGTTAAAAAGCGAGATGGCTCAATGAGACTTTGCATTGATTATAGAGCCTTGAATAATATTACTGTTAAGAATAAGTATCCTTTGCCTCATATCGATGATTTGTTTGATTAGATCCAGGGAGCTCAATATTTTTCAAAGATTGACTTGAGTTCGGGGTACCATCAGTTGAAAGTAAAAGAAACAGACGTTCCGAAGACTGCGTTCTGTTCTGGATATGGCCATTATGAATTTGTAGTTATGCCTTTTGGGTTAACCAATGCACCTACTGTATTCATGGACCTTATGAATAGTATTTTCCATGAGTTCTTTGATATGTTTGTGGTTGTTTTCATTGATGATATTTTGGTGTTTTATAAAAGTAAATAGGAGCATGAAATTCATTTAAGGGTTATCTTGCAAACCTTAAAAGAAAAGAAACTATATGGAAAATTCAGCAAGTGTGAGTTTTGGTTACAACAAATTTCTTTCCTGGGTCACATTGTTTCAAAAGATGGCATAACTGTTGATCCTGCTAAAACAAAAGTTGTTGAAGAATGGCCAAGACCCACAAATGTAACCGAGATCCGTAGTTTTCTTGGTTTGGCAGGTTACTACCGAAGGTGTGTTGAATATTTTTCACGGTTATCTAGTCCAATGACTAAGCTAACTCATAAGGGTGTTAAGTTCATCTGGACAAAAGAATGTGATGATTCTTTTCAGGAGTTGAAAAGAAGATTGGTGAATGCTCCAGTTTTGGAACTTCCTTCCAGGAATGGTGAGTTTTTTATATATAGTGATGCTTCATTGAAAGGACTTGGCTACGTCCTAATGCAGAATGATCAGGTAATTGCTTATGCTTCACGACAGTTGAAAAATCATGTGCTAAATCACCCTACACATGATTTGGAATTAGCAGCTGTTGTTTTTGCGTTAAAAATTTGGAGGCATCATTTGTATGGAGTAAAGTGTGAAATATATACTGATCAAAAAAGTTTAAAGTATATATTCACTCAAAAATAATTTAACATGAGACAGAGGAGATGGCTGGAATTAGTCAAGGATTACGATTGTACAATTCACTACCATCCGGGAAAATCAAATAAAGTGGCCGATTATTTGAGTCGAAAAAGTAATGATTCATTAACCATGATAAGTTTGGAACGAGATCCTTTGGTTTTTGATTTGATGAACTTTGGCATAGAAGTTGTTGGTGCAGGAAGTTCTTCTGTTTTGTTTCAGGTATCAGTGAGATCATCCCTATCAGATAGAATTAAGCAAGCACAGAGGGAAGATAGTGAGTTGCAGAAAAAGGTAGAGCTGGTTTAGAAGGGTAAGTTTCCTGAATTCAACATTGATAATGAATGTGTTTTGAGGTTTGGGAAGAGATTATGTGTGCCTTGTGATTCACAGTTGAAGAATGAGTTGTTATGTGAGGCTCATAGTTCCCCATTTTCAGTTCATCCTGGTAGTACTAAGATGTACAGAGATCTGCGGGAGTATTACTGGTGGGATGGAATGAAAAGGGATATTGCTAATTTTACTATTAATTGTTTGACATTTTAGTAGGTTAAAGCAGAGTGGCAGTTACCGAAAGTGATGCTTCAGCCTTTACCAGTTCCAGAGTGGAAATGGGAAAATATATCCATGGATTTTTTCGTGGGATTACCAAAGACATCTAGAGGTAATAATACAATCTGGGTTATTGTTGATCGCTTGACTAAATCGGCTCATTTCCTTGCTATAAGAGATACTTTTTCCCTAGATCAACTATCCCGTTTGTATCTTAAATAGATAGTCAGGTTACATGGAGTTACTCTCTCCATTGTGTTCGATCGTGATCCAAGGTTTACTTCTAACTTTTGGAAAGGCCTTCAGAAGTCGTTGGGTACTGAATTAAATTTTAGTACAACTTTTCATCCTCAATTAGATGGGCAGTCAGAACGAACAATTCAATCCCTGGAGGATATGCTACGAGCTTGTTCGATGGATTATTAGGGAATTTGGGACCAACCACTTTCTTTGGATGAGTTTTATTATAATAATAGTTTTCAATCTAGTATACAGATGGCACCATCTGAGACATTATATGGGAAGCGGTGTCGAACTCTAGCATTTTGGGATGAAGTGGGTGAAAGGAAGCTGATGGGACCAGAATTGGTAGAAGAGATGGAAGAACAATTTTAGTTGATTCAGAAACACATAAGAATAGCTCAGAGCAGGCAGAAGAGTTATGCGGACAACAGGAGGAAGGATCTATCTTTTGAGGTAGGTGATCATGTTTTTCTCAAAGTCTCACCATGGAAAAGTGTGATGCGATTTGGTAAGAAAGAAAAGCTAATTCCAAGGTTCATTGGACCATATGAAATTCTTGAGAATTTTGGATCAGTTTCTTACCAAGTGGCTTTACCTTCGAGTTTATCTCAGGTACACAATGTTTTTCATGTTTTGATGTTGAGAAAGTATATGCCAGATCCATCTCATGTTTTGAGTCCAGAGGTAGTTCAGTTTGAAGAGAACCTATCTTATGAGGAACAACCGGTCCAGATTCTTGACCACAGGGATCAAGTGTTACGGAATAAGGTGATTAATCGGGTAAAGGTTTTGTGGAAAAACCACATGATGGAAGAGGCAACATGGGAATCTGAAAATGCAATGAGGTATAAGTACTCCCATTTATTCGATAAGTAAATAAATTGTGGGGATGGAATTTTCTAAAGGGAGGAAGGATGTAACATCCCAAGTAAGTAATGAATAATATATATTTTTATCTATGTCTATTAATGAATTAGATAGTGTTTTAGAGGATTAAAATTAATATAAATCCAATCTTAAGCATGGAATACACAAATATTTTTAAAAGATTGTTTTGCTTCCTTTTGATGGAAAACCATTTTTAAATCTATATTTTGACAATTTTATAAGCTATTTTTGTCAAAATAAACTTATTATTTATGATTGGGACATCAAAATTTACTTTGTGTGAATTTTTGGTATTTTTTCGATAAAGTTCATTTTTGTAATGAATAGTGAAAATGTTATATTTTAATTCAAAACCTCTTTTTAATCTAATTTATTTATATGATTATATTATCTTTTGAATTGGTTTTGAAGTGAAATTAGAATAAATTTTTAAAATTTAATCCAATGTTGGTCATTGGAATCAATTTCACTCTGAAATTGAACTTAAACTAGTGTCAATCTTTTGATACTTATTGTTTCATAAAAACACGTTATTTGTCATGACAACAGGAATTAATTATTAAATTAATTAATGTGACTTATATGATTTTAATTTTGTAAAATATACATCATTTTTGAATTCAGAATATCAAATTTAGATTAGGGTGAAGTTTTAGTATATTTCTGAAAAACTTCAATTTTTGATGAATAGTGAAACCACTAAGTGGTAGTTAAAGAAACTGATTTTTCATTTAAATTAAACTTTGTCACTTCTGTGATTTGATTTTCAAAAATCCAACATACATGGTTTTCATTAAGAAGTAAAATGTGGTTCAGTGAGATTAAAATAATTTTTTGGTGAATAGTAACTTTTAAGTTCTTAATCGCGATTAGAGGTAATTATTGTAGTTTAAGGTAAAAATAATGTTTTAATAATATGAGATGAAATTGACACATGTCCTACCATCATTGGATGTGTAATTGACGACCATGAAAATCCATGGGTCAACATGGGAGCCCCATGGAGCCACTTTGGTTGGGAAATGACATAAATAACTTTTTATTTAATGTTAAAGTAAAAATGACACAAACATGAAATGTTTTACTAAAACAATTTTTACATGGGGTTATACAAGTCATATTTTTGACTATAAATATTAATTAGAAAGATAAAAATATTTCCTACATCATGATATTTTTTTATTATTTTTAGACATTAAATATATTAAATTATTTATGACATCAACATGATGCAGCGATTACCTCATTAATAAAGGATTTAAATAAAATGAAAAGATAATTTAAAATATATGACCTACACATGTCCAAAACCTATTGGATGGGTATATTTATAACCCTTATCACCTTACCCTCGAATTATATCAATGTGGGACCCCTTAAATCATAATCCCATTTTAAAATAAAGTAACTTTTCTTTAGTTTCCAAGAGTGCCCCTCCTCTCCTCTTATAAAAGGCCCCCACCTCCACCTCTTTACCCACACTTCCAAACCCTTTGGCTCGGCCAACCCCTGCCCATTTTGTCTCTCCACTTTCTTATATTACTCCTTGAAGCCTCACTTTTGGCAGAATTCTTCCCAAGAAAGCTTTTGAGCTCAAACCAAAGGGAGTTACCCGATTTTAAGGTAATGTCTCCACTTGAGTCCTTTTGTTTTATTTTGCTTCTCCAACCCCCTAAAATCTTTTTATTCATTTCATTTGTAACAACTCCAGTATCTTCAATATACTAGGATTTTGTTATAATATTGATTCTAGATACACTCCTACACACCTAGATCTAATGGTTAAAGAACATACTGTTTCCGTGGATGGCGAATTTCTGCCTCCCGAAACGATGATTGTTCAAAATTATTTTAACACCTTCAAAGGTGGACATTAAGATGACACTATATTTATATATGATATATAATATGTTTATTTTTTCCTTAAGCTTCTGTATTTTTCATTTTGGGAATACCTTTATGGTTTTCATTATGGGTAAACGCGATATCTTCATTTAAGGAAATGCGGACTACCGCCCCCTCAAAGTGATTTGATTCGTTAATACCATATGTGGGACGTATAAAGGATGGATTTATGATATAATATATGATATTACACTGGAATTATAATATACCTTTATATCATTATGATTCCGTTCTAAAAAAGTACGAAATAGAAATGAAAGTAGCGTTCATGCGTACGTACGACTTACCGTCTCCATCAACGGTGCATTTCATTTCTTACCTCTAAATGATTATGTAATATTATAAATGCATGAATGTACTAGATAAAAATGACATATATGATATCTACATCATGAATACCATTCTGGATATAATGGATACATGAACAACTTGTAATTATAAAGGGTTTATTTTTGACTCAAGTACCAATGATCGTTAAAACGACCGTTATTAACATAAATAATTACATAGTGTTCATGACATGGAAATAAGTGATATAAAAGGAATAATGAACTTGAAAAAGGTTATTAAGAAAATAGAAATTAAATCAAGTTTATTATTCAGGATGTTAAAGAACGATCGAGTCAAGTCGGACCTGAGGTAAGGGACTTCATCTCAATCTCCTTTCATTGAGGCATATTTCATTTTATACACAAATATCTTTTATACGGTGTATAAACCCCTTTGACTTTTACTTTTATACAAAAGGAATATTTTTCTACGAAGTGTTTTACTAAATGACAAAAATGAATGTTTCTTTTAACGTATGCGGTGACAACAACCTTTTCCGCCGCCACGAGTATTATTTGGTCTTTGGCTTCCTGAACAAGCTGTAATGTTTTTTTAAAATGAAATAAATAGCATATACTCTTTTATGTATTTTGGTATTGAAAATGGTTTATATAATGGATTTGTTATGTCAATATATTTAAGTGAGATATTGTGATCAAAGTGTGGAAATGTTTTATTTCCATTATATTTGTTTTATGTCTTATGATTTTTATAGTGGTATTTGGACATTTGACGGGTGGTTACGTGATAAACCATATGACGGGTGGTGCCGTGAAAACCAGGATGGGTGGTTACGTTATAACCTCCAATGCATTGGGTTTGAAAGTCGGCCTTATGGCTATTCCATTAAGTATGTATGGAAGTTGGTTGTATGGCTATTCCGTTAAGTGATATGTGTGGAAGTCGACCGTATGGTTATTCCACTTAAGTATGTTTATGTCCCAAGTTACCTTTATATGTTATGTGTTCTTTATATGGGTTTTATGGTAATCCTTTGGTTACAAAAGGGTAAGTAATGATATTTTATTCAGTGAAGAGTTTTTACTACTTCATGAAGGTGAAGGTATTTCTTTGATAAATTATACATGGTTTACTTGATGTTTGAAAAACTAACAGTTTTCATTCTTTGTGTATCCCTTATTGAGCTTTTTATGCTCACCCCATGTTTTTTTGAAATGTTTTTCTCCGGACTTAATGTGGAATTGGGTCAAGGATGGGATCAAGGGAAAGTCATGCTATATAAAACATGGAACTAGACATGTATCTTTTTAAGAGGTTTTTTTTATTCTATGGAAACTCAGTAGAAGTGTCTACTTTATAATCTTTTGAGATGTAACAGTTATTTACTAATTATCTAAAACACTAAACCTAAAAAGATCCTCAATGTGAATTATTCACTTAATTCAATATTAAGTAATGTTTAATGCCAGGGCCTTATACGGGGTTCAGTGTGCATGGAGGGGGAAAGGGTGTGTGTGTGTGTGTTGGTGGGGGGGGGGGGTTCAAATGAGTTGGGATGAGGGGTGGTGGGTAGTGGGGGTGTAGGTGTGTGGTGGTGGTAGGGGAAAGTGGGGGGGGGCAGGGGGTTGTGGGGGGATACGATATTTTAGTAATATGATAAAGTGGGGGGAAGGGGTAGTAGGGGTGTAGGTGTGGGGGGGAGGGGTAGGGGAAATTGGGGGGAAAGGGGTAGTGGGGGGATAATTCATTTTAGTAAAAAGACAAAGGTCATATAGATTAATATTAATTAGTTTGATGGAACATACAATGACATCTGGTGGATGAAAATAGAATTATGTCAAATTTAAAAATACTTGGATTTTCTACTAAATTGATTTAATCTAGAAAAGCTATAGAATTTATAATGGGATAAGCTCAATTTTATGTCACATTGATTGGTGAGGATTTCATTGGAATGGAATTTTTCATTCAATATTTGTGAGAAGAAATGAAAAAAAAACTATTGATTTCCCTTGAAAACATGTATGGAAAACCAAAATCATTAAACAAGGTGTTTGTGATATATAAGTTGTTCGTTTTGAGACTAATTATAGTAAGTAAAATTGTAGTTCATATTAAAAACAATAATAGGATTAGGAGTAGGCTAATGTCAATCAAAGTAACATTCATGGATGATGTTTGGAAATTAATTTTTCTTTCATTATCATCACATATATATACGAAGTCATTGTATCTCATTTATTTTCAAACTATTTTATTATAAGTGGTTTCTTATGATGAGACCGATTCTATCCACCACTATTGAAGACAGTGAGGTCAACATTGGATTTATATAAGGTTTATTCCATTTTTTCTTCTTTGGTGCAATTTTAGTTAGGATTTTTTTTATTTTTGGGTTCCTTATATTTTTGTAGTGCATTTTGGATTTCGTTGAGGTGGATTCGAGTCGCTGTTGAATAAGGCATACATGTGTATAAATAGGTAGTAATATACATATATATGTTCCTCTTTTATATATATTTACTCATGGTAGTATGAATATATATATTGGGGCTAGCTGTGCTTATATATAGATATGAAAAATGCATACATGTGTAAGTGTAAGGGGGTATATGCAAGTATAAACATATATCTAAGTACCCCCTTGTGCATATTTAGCCATGAAAATATGTTCATAGGGGATAGGTTTCCTTATATATATATATATATAAAGTTGCATATACATGCAAGCATAAAAAAAAGAAGATTTAAGTTTCCATCATCAAAGTCAATGATCCTTGAGGTTGAGGTAGGTCCCCTCTGCCTAAACCATTAATTTAAATTCTATAATTTCCTGATTGTTTTTAATTCTTTTTTTCCATTATTACTTGATTGTTTTAAAAAAAATTGTTTTCTAATAACCACTAGCTTTTCAATGAATAATATGAATATATCGCTTGAACTTATATATAGACCTTGTTCAATGTGGATAACAAATTATAGTAGTTTCTAGATACTATAACAAGAGATCTAAAACCATACATCGATCATCCTTAGAGTCATTCATGATATCATTCAACTTACCATTAAATTAATTATAAAAGACCACTACTTAATTTAAGGATCTATTAGTTCCAAAACCAATATTTCCGATATCTTCTCTGGTATCATGGAACACACCCATAATATTCCTATTGAAATCATACATAAGGAATGGTGCGAACATATCACACTATAGGGACTGAATCTGTAAGGATACATAATTAAATTTTAAGCCACTGTTACCCAACTAACTAGATTCAAGGAATTTCAGTTGGTATTCTATAAGTACCCAATGGTCTTCAAAATTATTATAGCTATAGTATTAATCTTATGAAATCTCACTACCTCTCCCTCATTAAAATAAACTTCCATCTTCATTAAAACTAGTGAGATCAACCTACCATAGGGATAGTAATTCATATCTTCTTTCCATTTTCAGTAGTGATCCATGAAACCAATAAATTACCATGGTAGGTTGAACTTCATATTATTAATCAGAATATATAACACATACATATCCTAAACATGGACTTTATCCATCTCTAATACTCTTTTGGCTATCCTAGTTTGAAAAAACTTACAGAGAACCTTCCACATAGGTTTGAAGTCTTTTACTGGTGTGTTGGGTTCTTTTACAAGGGTAGGGGGAGGGTGCATGGGGTGTGGAGGGGGTGGATGTGGGTTGGGTGGGGGGGGGGGTTGTAGAGGATGGGGAAGAGTGGTGTGCTGGGTTCTTTTGCAAGGGGCAGGTGGAGGGTACATGGGGGTGTGAAGGGGGGTGTAGGGGGTGCATGGGGTGGGCAGAGGGAGGGTTATGTGTAGGTGGGTGTGGAGAGGGGTTGTGTGTAGGGGAAGGGGGGTGTAGAGGGGGAGGGGGTAGGGGTGTGCGGGGGGCAGGGGGTTTGTTGGGGGAAGGGGTGTGCAGGTCAGGGGGCAGGGGGTACTGGGGGAAGGGGGTGTGAATGGATGTATTTTCCATCAAACCATTATTAGGTCCTCTAGTATGATAAATGAACAATTAACCCCTTAACACCATTGCCTTTAGTTTCCCAAATCAATCATAATATAAACATAAACTCTAAACTACATACCTAGGACTCAGAATACATTGATAACCATCTAACATGACCCAAACCACTGGGACCCAAGTTGGGAAGGTGATGAGTTGGGAATTCCACCAAGATACTTCCTCTCATTTCTACATGAACATTATTTTTTTATGGCATGAGAGGATTTGAATATGCAGGTGACCTGATTTTTTTGGGAATGCATAGGCTGTTGTAGAAGGGTGTCAAAGAGGCGGGGGGGGGGGGGGGGGTATCCAGGGGGGCTGTGTAGGGTGGGGGTTGTCTATGGGTAGAAAGGGGGTGGTGCTATCTAGGGGGTGATAGGGGGCTACAACGGTTGGGGGGGTTGTCCTGGGAAAGGGAGGGGGCTACAGGGAGTGTGGTGGTTGTGGTGGTGGTGGGTGTCTAGGGAAAGGGAGGGGGATGCATGAGGATGTGGGGGGGGGGGGGTTCTAGGGGGAGGGAAGGGGGATGCAGTTGGGGTGGGGTGGGGTGGGGGTGTCTAGGGGTAGGGAGGGGGATACCTGGGGAGGGAGGGGGCTGCAGGTAGAGTGGGGGGTGGGGTGTTGTCTAGGGGAGGGAGGGGGGCTGTAGGGGGGAGGTGGGGGGGGGGGGGGGGGCTGTCCAGGGAATGGGAGGGGATACAGGGGGTGGGAAGGGGATTCAAGGGGAGGGAGGGGGCTGTAGGTGGAGTGGTGATGGGGGGGTTCCAGGGGTAGGGAGGGGTCTGTCTAGTGGGGGGGGGTTCCAGGGAAAGGGAGGGGGCTGCAGGGGGAGGGAGGGGGCTGCAGGTGGAGTGGTTGTGGTGATAGTGGGGGGGGGGGTCTAGGGGGTGGGAGGGAGCTGTAGGGGGAGAGGGTTGTACAAGGAAAGGGAGGGGGATGTCCAGGGATGGGGGTTGTCCAGGGGACGGAGGGGGGATACAGGTGGGGTGGGGGGGGGGTGTCCAGTGGTAGGGAGGTGGGCTGGATGGGGAGGGGGGGGAGGGGGGGAGGGGGTGTTATATGTGTAGTGGTGGTGCTGGGGGGATGTAGGTGGAGTTGTGGTGGTGGGGGTGTGTCCAGGGGCAGGGAGAGGGTTGTCCTATGGGAGGGGGGACTGCAGGTGAAGTGGGATGGTGTCCAGGGGTAGGGAGGGGGCTTTCCAGGGGGCTGTCCATTGGGGGGGGGGGGGTTGTAAAGTGGAGAGGGTGAGGGGGGTATTTTTTATGAATTTTCAAACCATATAGCCAGGGTTTTTCAACCGTGGAAACAACCCTATTTTCATGGTTTTTAACCATGGATATAAGTCTACTACCATTGATAGAAACCGTGGCACTAGAGTTTGTCTGTCCTGTGGTATAACCATGGTTCTAAACTATGGCTGTAGTAAAATTACCTCTGTATACATAAAGCCACAATTTGGAATCCTGAATATAGGTCAAGGCCTATAGCTATACCAAACTTATCCATGGTTCCTCAAATCATGGCTATTACCTATATCCACAGTTTGAGGATCTATAACCACAATTTAAAACCATGGCTATAGCCCAAATTTTCTGTAGTGATTATATGATTAAATTTTTAATGGATTTTTATTATGTTTTGTTTTATTTAAATTTTTTTAATGTGGATATATAGTTGAAACACATAATAGATTCATTTATTAATTCCCACTTCAAGATTATGATCATTTTAAGGGTTTATATCACACTCTCATTCTAATCAAGAATGGTTACTCTTACATATAAATTGAAGGAATTTACTTGTACATTTTTTAATAAAACAATTAGTTTTTCTTATACTGTGTTTATTAAAAATATTTTAATGTAATAGTACCATTTTCCTACTCTTTTTTACTTAAAATAATTAATATTAAATTTTTAATAAAACCTGACTTTATTTCTCTCTATGGTCGGAAATATATTTTTCTTCAAAAACCATGTTTTATAAAAATGTTTTTAATTTTTATAACCATTTAAAATAATTCTTAAATTGTATTTTTACCCATTTTACTCTTTATAAAATGTTTTCAAAGGAATCTTACTTTGTTTTCAAAACAATTTATATTTAGTTTTTACTGAAAAAGTGAATTAATACTTTGTTTTAACATGTACAAAATGAACATAATTTTAAGTCATCATGACTTATGAAATATTTTCAATATTATTTTATAAGATTAAATTTTTATTTTAAAATGAAAGTATTTCATAATGTTTTTATAAATTTTAGTTTTTAATTGTGATTTTCAAAAGTTTTTTCAAAATTAAAAGGATATTTTTCTCTAGAATATTTGTAAAGATATTTTCATTGTATTTTTATTAATAAATGAAAAGAACCATTATTCTTAATATAAAGAGTAAATATTATTTTTATACCGTCCTTTACATTCTTCTGGATGGTTTATTATCATTTTGGATTAGGAAAGTATTAATATTCACTTTCTTAATTCATTTTTGTACTCAATAATTTTCCCTTGAAATGTACAATTTTATATGATAATTGGATATTAAATTTTCCTTAAATATATATATTATTTATCATGGATATGTTTATTGATTAAAACATATATCATTTATACATATAGTGTACTAAATTAAAATTCATTTGATTTAATAGGAAAATATTTATGACTCTGTATCCTTTACACAATACAGATTATTGATGATAAGGAAAATATTTTATGAATTAAATTTATTATTTTATATTTGAGGAATGATTTTTATAGGCATGAAATGGGGTTGGGATTGGTTAATTCAAGCCCCTTGATGCATCGGTAGTCTCACGAGACAACATTTGTTGAAAAAACCTTATTTTTTTAACGATTATTTTTGTAAACTTTCTTGTGAATGGTCTTGAGAGTGGTATGTTTTAAACTGTCTTATGAAAACTATTTATGGTAAAGGTATAATATACCTAGGAATCTTGACATATGATAAATATGATTTTCCTTAATCCATATTTAGTTATAATTATCCATGAGATTTTTTATATGACATTATCTATGGATGCATTTCATTCTCAGTTTATTGATTAAATAGAATTTTTTATTGTTATTAACCTTGAAATATTTATTTTGACTTATCTTACTCTAATAGTTAAATTATTTAAATGGAGTGTGTTATTAGTTATTTAACTTTCCATACTATTAATGCTTGTTTATTTATGACAGTTTCAATTGTACTAAACACTTATAGAGCATTTTAGCTCACCCTTAATTTGGTTCCTTTCCTAAAGATTCCAAAAAATTTACTATGAATCATATTCAAAGATATAGTAGATGGAATAAAGTTATTATAAAAAAATTATGTTTTAATTTTTGTATACAAAGGCAATGAGATAATCATGTATGTATCTAGTTAACAAATAATACTAAACTATTCAGTCCTTCAAGATGATATTCCATGTATATTTTTTCCTATGTAATGGTATAAGTCACCAACTATAAGCTACTGGGGCCAGGGCTTCCATAATCAAATGATTTTTTATAGATAAAAATATCTTTAAAAGATTACAAGAACATTTATTGAGGAAAATACCATTTTTCATTTGAAATATCTTATTTATAATATTATAATTTTTGAAAGTATTAAAGAAATTTTTTATTTTAAAATAAAATAGGAAACTTATAAATTAATCTTCAGAGAGAATATTAATCATGATGGTAGAAAATCCATTAGTGTGGTGTATGTTAAAGTAAAAATTCCATTAACATTTTAGATAAAATTTCAAAATTACCATATTTTTAAAATGATAAGATAATTATTTTTAGACCATTTTAATGAAAGTTAAATATAGTTAAATATGATTTTGAGTAATATTTTTACAATTTTAAAAACATTCTTGAAATAATTTTAAATTAAATAAAGAAATGGAATAAAAAATTTCTAACTGAAGAGAAAAATGTTGACTTTCCTTAAAAATATTCATTAGTATTTATATTACTTAAAGAGAAGAAAGTGAAAGGAAAATTTTTAATTTATAGAAATACGTTTTGGTGAATAAAAGGCATAATATTTTTTAGAGGTATACCGTAAAATTTCTTCATCATAAATTTTAGTATAAACCATCCTAGTGAAAATGAAATTATATCATAAAAAACATACCTCAAGTCAATCTTAGTTCTTAATCACATTAAAATAATATTTAATAAATTTAATTTTATTATATTAATATAAAAGAACCATAATAATACCTATATTACCATACATGGTTTACTTATAACATATTATCACTTTTTCATTAATACTCTTTCATTAGAATCATCATTTCTGATGTTAATTACTTCATTTTTCATATTTTTTTGGTTCATTGGTTATGGTTCTTGGACTTTGATCATGGTTACTTAATATCTAAAATTTTAATCATTATATAAATATCATATATATTCATTATATAAATATTTATAACTATTCATATAAACAAGTGATAAAAAATTAATTACATCACTACGTGGAGATTGTAGTTTGTACGTACACATGAGTGATGTTTTATTTTTTTGATTGATGGAACAAAAAAAGTTAAATAATAATTTTACTTTAAAAAACCATAATAATTTTATAAATATCACATAAATAAATTTAATCTAATATAATAACCAACCAAGAATTTTGGGATGGAAAATGAATCGAACCACCATGTGGATGCTGTAGTCCACACATACACACAATCGATACTTTTATCTCCCATTTTTAGGGAAGATGCGGTAAATGGATTTGACATAACTATAATAACATATAATTGTATTTATGATATTTAATTAATATTTTTTATGTATAAAATATGTTTATAGGGATTATAAGAAGAAATAAAATTGAAATAACTTGGTTAAGATATATACCACTTCCTCGAGATACCTCATTTGGATTACTACATAAAACATGAAGGATTAGTCTTAGAAGAAGATCAGAATATCTAGGATGAAGTTAAGGAATCTATGAAGGTTTTTAATAAAGTATTTTCTTAAATATGAGGATCAAATAGTGTGAATAATAGAGGATAATATGTTCCCTTTTATAAGTATGGGAGGGACGCACTTGAAAATCCATTTTCTCGTTCTCTTAACGAGATTAATTTTAAAATGAATACGATAAGTTTTGTGTTCTAAATTTTATAAAATAGAATCAATATTTGGAATAAGTTGGTAAAATTTTTTTAAATATTTTTATTTTAATTTTGGGAACATGAATATTAAATTTAGTAATATTTTAATTACCATAGTTGAGGGTAAATCAGGTAATAATTAGTAAAAAAATATTATAAAGACTATAAAATAATCCTTAAACCTATCCTAATTTTATTAGATGAGTGTTTTTATAAAAAATTAATCCTTGGGATAAAATTATAATTTTTTAATCCACTTTTATGAGAGTATGAAATTTATAATATTATATTCAATGTAAAGTTAATTTTGTCACACTTTTGTTTTTAACAAGAAATATATTTTTAATATGATTTTATATTGGAGATATATTTGACTATAAATAGTGTTTTGAAATAATTTTTTTTATATTTATCATGATATTTTTTTTATTTTTTAGATATAAAATAGTTAAAATAATGTCTTTTACAATAATGATGAAATAATTGTTTAATTAAAAGGAATATAAAATAAATGATATTAAAAATACTAAAATAAATATAATATGAGAAGGTTAATGCCATAAAATTTTTTATATATTAATTTTTCATGATAGTGGTATCTTAGAAGTATTTTTTTCTGAATTTATCTTTATTTATGGTATTTTTTAAAATTCAAATAATGAATAGTGTCAAAATTGTCATTATTGTTAATTTAAAATAAATTATATTTTATTAAATGATATAAAATTTCTAAAAATGTAAATTTCATCCAAAATATTGGTCTAATTATTATTATATTATTAATTAATCATTTATCAGTATTTTTTTAATTTTATAGTAATTATATAAACCCTCAATGTGTAAATTACATGACGTTACAGTATGAGTTAAAATGGTAAACTAAGGGTTAAAGCCAAAATATATGTGTAATAATGTCACCTAAACTTTTCTAAAAATTATTATTTTATAGAATTTAGTAAAATAATCGTCTTATCATATAAATAAATCACTTTGGATCCATTCATAATTTGAAATTAATTTATGTTAATTTACTATTTTGAGAGTTTCCAACATTGACCCTCACCTCAATTCTACAAGGGAACCTCCACCATCATTTACTCAAACCATTTTAATCCTTATAGCTTGAAAAATAACATAAAAAAATATCTAAACATCCCTATACTCAAAATATAATCCTATCTTAAGGAATAAATCCAAACAAGGTAGTATTTTTGTATAAACCAAAAGGAGTTACCCGAATAAGAGGTAACATTCTTCAATGTGCACTAATGTTTTATTTGTTTCTCCACCCATTAATTTTTTATTATTAAATAATTATATAATAATAAAATTAACCTAAATATAATAATATGTTTCTATGATATGGTTTCTACGTACACCCACACACAATTCCATCGACTGGGTAACAAACTTACCATACATTCACAACAAACTACCGCCTCACGAAACTATATCATTTGTTTTTTCTTTAAAACCTCTCATGGTTGGGAATTATGATGAAAATAATATTTTATATGATATATATACAATATTTATGTTGTCTTCATACTTATGGATTTTTTATATCATAAATACCTTTATTATTTCCATTTTGTGTAAATATAATAACATCATTTGTGGAAGTGTGGATTACCACCTTCTCACATCGTTGTGGTTCGTTCACACTATACATGGAACATATAAAAAATGGTTTTAATAAAAATATTTGGAGGATATCAAATATATCTAATAATATAATTATAATACACACAAACACACACAAAAACACACACACACAAATATATCATTTACTTGTAATTATTTTAATATGATAAAGAAATTAAAATAGTGTTCATGCATATGTACGACCTACCGTCTCCAAGATCAATGCCTTTTATTTCCTATCTCCATTTTTTTGTAGTATTATATATATATATATATATGATATTTAAATCATGGTTTACATTTTATATATAATTAATTTATGACCCAATTAATATGACAACAAGTAACAAGTCAAAACATACTCAGAAAACAAGACAATTCACACCCAAAATAGTGAAAATAATGGATGATTGTTAGAAAAATGGTAATGACATATTATGATAAGTGAATATATGTTATTATAAATATGATTATGGTTTTGTTATAAGTTAATTACATGACTAAAACTATTATAACAGAGGTTAAGGGAGTTCACCCAAAAAGGAAACATAGGGTAAGGGATTTCATCTCAATTTAATTTCATTGAGGAATATTGTAATGTTATGCCCCTAGTTTCATTTATATAGTGTTTATACTACCATTTGATAAATTATATCCTGAATATCCTTAGTTTCATGATATTTTAAGTTTAATTTAATATTATTCCTTCATGAGAATTATGATTACAATGTTTTAAAGTGGTATAGGACACATAAAATGTTTAAAGATTATTTTACTCAAGAATGTTTTTAATGATATTTAAATAGTATTTCCATTTATCAAAATAAAAAATCCTACTTTTTACTTATCCTTCACTAAGGAATTATTAATAATCCTTATTATTTATTCAACAATGATATTTGATATGGAATATTATTTATTAATTAAATTGATTACTTAATATGAAGAATTATTTGGACTGACAATGACAGGTGGGGGCCCAAATTTATATAACCCCTATATGTATTGATAGGTTCTCATGAGAGAAAACAATTTTACAAATTAAATAGGATTATACATGTGGTTTTATACTATCTTATGAAAGATCTTGATAGTATAAGTTTTCATGTTCCTCATAGATGACATCTAATAATTAAGCATTCCCTTTATATATATTTCAATTATTATTTTTATTATCCATGATATTTTCATATGATAACATATATGGATTCATTTTATTATTAGTTTATTTATTAAATGGAATTTTATTCATTTATTTTCCTTGAAATATTGATTATTACTTCTCTAGTTATTTGAATGTCATGTGTTATCTGCTATTTACCTTTCCATCTTGACTTATTCCCATTAATAAATTATTGATTGTATTGTACTTACCCTTACTAAGATTTTTATCTCACCCTTATTATTTATCCTTTCCTTAGGTTATGAATATGGATCTTTTGAATGAGTTTCAATGTTATGGGGTTTTTACTTAAGTTATTCTTTAGTTTCTTTTACTTATTCTATGCTCTGGCTCTGGTCTTTTGGGGTTGGGGAATTACATCTGACATATTAGTATAATTATTTGAAGAAAAAAGGTTGTCTATATAGCCAAGATTATTAGTCACAAATTTCTGTAATATATTTATATTCATATTTACCCCAACTTTAATATTATAAAAATTCTTAGGATGGAAATTCATACATATATTATAGGATTTTATAAATTTTCTATACCTTACAGTAGGTTCTATCTATAATCAGTGATATAATCTTTATTGTTTCATAATATTTTGAATTGTTATGATATTGTATAAATTTTAATTTGGTGAAACACTGAATATAAATAAAAAATTTATAAGAAAATAATTTCATAATAAAATATTAGTGACTTTGGGAATATCTTTAAATCCTAATAGTATTTTCAACTCCTTGATAATGGTTTATAATGGTCATGTGAATCAACCAAAGCATATCCCCATGATATTTCAAACTGAGTGCACTGTTAGACTTACATGTTGTGAATTATAACAACAAAAGTTTTAATTAGTGGAATATCCCTTCTTATAATTATTTTATATAGTATAAAACACATACATCTCATAGAGAACCCTATAAAAACATTATTTTCATAAATGAAGAGTTAAATAAGTTGTATTTATAGAAATTAAGGAACCAATATAAATGGAATAGTAACATGAATGCTGGAATAGTAATATGACCATTAATAATAGTAACCCATCCAATAGAATGGTAACCTCACATATGATAGAATAAATAAAAGTAAAGCAACTTATAAATGAAAATATGATATATTTATATATTGTCACAAGAAAATAAATATTTTAAAAATGATAAATTAAGTGTTGGTATTTTTGTGAAATGTAAATATTTATTTAAAATTTTATAATTAATATAAATATTTAAAAGAAAATTTATTTTCATAAATGGATTCATAAACTAATTTATTCTTTTATTATTATTATAAGATTATTATATGATACCTTAATTAATATTTCAAATTTTCATAAAATCGGTTATAATATTGAAATGGATGTTTTTAGAATAAATGATGATTTTAATTAAAAATTATAATTATAATATATAGAAAATTATTTTAGAAAAATGGATTCAATTTTATTAAATATACATGTTAAAAAATGGTTGGTTTGATTTTTTTCTAAAATAGTCGATTTTTTGGGGAATTGTGAAATACAATAATTTACGGTATTTAACATTTTATGCCAGACACTCAAATTTTTGAGTCGTGATTGATGTAATCACACATTAGTTATAAATAACATGAACTAGTTATTTCAATTAGTCACAGGAATCAATAATATTTACAGTCTTGATACAAAATAATAAAAAATATAATAGAATAATAAAAAAACACCCCTCTCCTCCCACTATAAATACCACCCCTCCCTATCTATTCTCCTCACACATTATAATATTGGAATATTGATTATATTATACCAAATTAGTCTCTAAAACCTATTACCAAAACCATGGTCTTACTGGTATCACCAAAGTACCAAACCCAAGTGCCTAAAGAAAGTACTCAAGGAGATGACATTCAAGAGGTAAAATCCACCTTTCTCTTTTAATTTATTTTATTTCTTATCCTCACCTCACCTCACTTATTCAAAACATAATGATAAATCAAGTATAATATATTTTATATAATTTTATAATGTTAATGTAATATTCTTCATCATGCCTATTCTCTTCTTATTTTATTCTAAAAATTAAATCATTATCCATGAGGTGTCAATTCACTGCCGTCATAGACAATGATTTTTCATTTTACATTACCACCTTCAAGGCTAGTCAAAAAACTATTATTATGGTTAAATGATTTTGAAAGATGTATATTATATATTTTTATGTTTTATGGAACAAATATATATAACTAATATTAAATAAAAAAACAAAAAATAGTTTATCATGATAGAAAAACACCCAAAATAAACAAATAATTTTTCATCAATATTTTATCTAATAAATCATTATCATATTAGAAAAACAAATTATATGGGACCATTTAAATTTTTTAGTATATTAATGTGATATCATTGAACTTATGGATTTTTTATTCTATTTGAAAAGAACTCCCATAATTAAACTCAAGGGACCTGATTATAAAATCAGGAAACGAACGCTCCTTGAATGAGAAAATTTAATCTTATAACTCTTAAAAATGGCCATAAATGAAATTAATAAAATTATAATAAATAAAATAAATTTACAATAGGTTATTAATTAATTAATTAATTTATCTAACATTATTATCCATGACATTATGTGCAAGTACAGAACACTTTCAGACCTAAGGTAAGAGATTCCCTTTGAACCTCCCAATTTCATTTAGGTTATGATTTCTCTCTCTTTACACCAATTTAATTCTTAATTATTATTATATAATTCTTACATATTATTTTTATATACTCCAAAATTATGTATACATATCCATTCATCCTTATTTTATGGGAAATATATGTTTAAAAAGGTTCCCTTCTATATTTCTCCAGATAAGAAAACCCGATTTAAAGGGAACTTCCCCATTTCTAACCCATTCTCATGTACACACCAAAATATTTTTTAATATAATTTTTTTTATAAAATTACTAACTTTTTCATGAAAAACTATATTTTTTTATTTGTACTTTTATAAATTCAATTATACCTTTGTTCATTTTAAAGACTCGTTAGTATATTCCCTTAAACCGCATTAAAGTGGATCAATTCTAAAGATTCATAAACACTATTTTTACATGTTTTATATTTAGTTAGATATAATTTATCATTATATATGACAATTTTACATTATTAATTTTCATGTATGATTTGAATCCACTTTTTTCAAGGACACCTTTATGATACAGCCATTTGTTATGCCTTATGACATGATTACGATACCCATTTCTTTACATGATTACATGATCCCATTTTCAATATATTATGCTTACTTATGTTAATTATTGTTCCATTACTTCTATGGCATTATGTGATGCCTTCTAACTCATATGCTATTATTTATTACTATATTTATTCCCATACTTGTATTTATAGATTACCCCTTTATTCATGTATTACCTTTGTTATACTATGAATATGTAAGAGATCAAAGTAAATTAAGAGATCATTATGGAGTTTAAATCAAATGATTTTTATTTTGGTTTCATTCATTCAAATTATGTACCTAATATACCAAAGACACTAGATAATATGATCCTTGGTTTGTTTTTGATGATTAATTATTCTTAATGTCATGTAATAATATGTATAGAAGGATAGGGTCACTATACATGGTATCAAAGCATGGTCTAGTTATTTTTAGATATTAAGACTATAATAATTTTGTGAGAACCCTATGGATAATTATATCACCATGGATAACCTAGATTAAAACATAGATAATCACATGTTAGGATGTAATTTTAATTTATAAGTTTATACTTATATGTTCATATTTTACTTTCTATATTATTATTATCTAAGTATTCAATCCTTCACTTGTTTTCACCTTAGTATGTAAAATGATATTTTGAGGTTGAAATTTTATAAGGAGAGAAGAATCGAACAACCAAAGATTTTATCAATAGAATTTCCCTTCATATAATTATTTTATATATAATTAAACACATAAATAATTTATATAACCCAATAAAAATTTTATTCTCACAAATTAATAGTGAAATAAGTAGTATTTATAGAAATTACGGAACCTATACTATTAGAATAGTAACATGACTGTTAGAACAGTAATATGAACATTAATTTTATTAATTTAAAGTAATATCCATAATCAAGTCTTTTCTATTATCCTTTTATTTTAAAAATGAAAACATTGTCCGTGAAGAATTGATTCACCGCCTTCGTGAGCGACGATTTTTCATTTTCCATTACCACCGTAAAGGATAGTCATAAAAATAATATTATTGTTAAAAAAAATTGAAACATGTATATTATATATTCTTTTGTGTTCTGGTACTAATATATATACATAATATTTAATTTTAAAACAAAAATAGTCTGAGATGATCGAAAAAAATGCCAAAATAAAGTAATTATTTTTTATCAACTTTTATCTAATGAATCATTATAATATTTAAAAAATGATATATGAGAAAATTTAAAATAATATAAGTATATTAATACCATATAATTCCACTTCTAGAGTTTTTCTTCTGTTTTGGAAGAACTCCCATAATTAATCTTCAAGGAACTGATCTTAAAATCATAAATGAATTCTCTCAATATGATGAAATTGAATCTTATAACTCATTAAAAAGGATATAAATAAACTTAATAAAAATATAATAAATTAAATAACTATATAAAATTTTCTTAATTAATTAAATAATGGATCTAATTTAATTATCTGAGACATTACGTGCAAGTATAGAACACTTTTAGACATAAGGTAAGGGATTCTCTTGGAACCTTCAAATTACCTTTGGGTTATGATTTCTCTCTCTTCACACCAATGAAATTCTTAATTATTATTATATACTTCATCTGTATTATATTTATATGTTCCAAACATATGTATATATATCCTTTTATCCTTATTTTATGGGGAAATAAATGGTTAAAAATGTTTCATTCTCAATTACTTCTGATAAGAAACCCTAATTTAAAGGGAACATCCCCATTTCTTACACATTATCATGTATACTCCATAATTTGTTTTAATACACCATTATTTTTCTAAAATAACTCATTTTTTCATTTCTTGTTTTATAAAAAAAAAAAAAAAATTTGTCCATTTTAAAGTCACTTTAATATTTTCTCTTAAACCGTACTAAAGTGGATCACTTATAAGGTTTCATAAACACTATTTTTTGTGATTTATCTTAATTTGGACATAATTTATCATTATATATGAATATTTTACCTTATAAATTTTCTTGTATGATTTAAATGCATTCTTTCATAGACACCATTATGATACACCCATTTGTTATGCCTTATGACATAATTATGATACCCATTTCTTTCTATGCGTAACACTTATGTTTATTACTTATGTTTGATTTTTAATATATAAAACATATTAATGAAATTTTTGTTATTGGTGTGACTAGATAGTTCTCAAAATCATTCAGTAATGTTTATTCTTAAGATACTTTATGTTGGGATATGGATTAAACCTTATTCCTTTATGAGACCTTTTTCCACCATGTGATATAGTCTTATCAGTTAGCCTTGAATCATGTCTTTGTCATATTATATGTTTTTAAAACATTCTTATGTTTCCATGATTACATGAACCCATGTTTTATATCTTATTCTTTTATATGTTTATTCATGAGCTATTCCTTTTAATTCACTGTGTTGCATTCTAAATCATGTGATATTATTTATACCTTTGTTTAATCCCTTACTGGGATTTTTAACTCATCCCTTTGTTCATGTATTCCACAATTTATCTTATGAAGATATAAGATATTTAAGTTAGTTAGGATCTCATTATGGAGTTTAAATTAAAGATGTATTTATTTTGGTTTCATTCCTTCTAATTATGTACATAATCTTTAAAATACACTATAATTTGTGATCATTAGTTGGTATTTGATGATTAATTATTCTTAAAATCATGTAATAATATATGTAAAAGGATAGTATTTCTATAATAAGTGAGTGAATGTTATGTAAATATCCAATAAAAAATTTCAGCCTTCTTACCCCTAGGATCATTTGTGCTATAATCTACATCCACTTTTTTGTATATAGACATGGATGTTATTAACAGGATTCCAAACACTCTATATGTTACCAAAATTTTATAATGTTTTCTTATAATTAGTGTTATCCACAGAGTCTTCCATAGGGTTATGTTATCTAATATATTTTTTTCTTAAATATGGTTCCTAAGGTTCCTATTAAACTTGCACTGATACCAACTGTAATGAACCCAAATTTAGTATACCGAAGTTGGTGTTTACTTTACTACATTGGTATAATATATAACATATCACATACCAGAAGGTAAAATATTTTATTTTATGTCAAATAATATATACATACATTAATATCATATTATATTCAAAGATATGAATTAAAACAAAAAAGTATAGTGAGAACATTTTTTTTTTCTGATATAGCTCTTAAATCAGTCAAAGTTCACTTCTGGGTATCCATGGGATAATAAAAAAATAAATGTTTAAGGTTATATTCTAATTAATTAAAAAAATACAACAAAATCTATCATATAATACATAAGGCATGGATATTATGGTGGGGATAAAAAATAATCAAATATTTCATATAAATAATATCATGAAAGGGTAATATATCCACAGACAACACGACAACCAAAATAGTCACATGGATAACAATAACTAGTTTCAGAATGATATTATTCATATTGGAGTACATAATAATATTTCTATCTATCCATTATTCTAATAAATCATACATAAATAGGTAAGGCATACACCAAATGCCAAACATAAATTATCTCATGAGAGATAGCATAGAATCAAGGGTCTATCTAACATGAGGTCTCATCTATTCAATTACCATGTCCAATTCATTCATAATATTAAATTAATTACTAATTAATTCAATACATTATAAACATTCCTTTATAACAAAAATCCATATTTAAAAATTAACATAGAGATTGCCAATATTTTTCCCTATTAATAAATAGAAAAAATTGACCATAATCCATCCAAAAAATAAGGTGAATGATATGATTAGATAACATCCCTAGTAAATTATAAGAATAATTAATATATGTTGACATAGATGAGAAAAAACAACTTTATAAATACATTAGAAAGTGTCTTTGAACACAATATGAAATATAATTTCTTAAAACATTTTAAAACAAAAAATTCCCAAAATAATGTTACTAGAATTTTATTTGAAATCCATGAAAATATTATAGTGGAAACTTTGTAATTAATAACATCTATCAATGTGGGAAATATAATTCATGTGATAAATGATAATAAATTTTCATTTATCACTTTCATAATAAGTTAAAAAATGAATTATATTGAAAATGAAAAAATATTCCTTTTTAAACATTTTTAAGAAAATTAAAGTTAACTTTAATTTACCTTTATAAATCATTAATTTATAAAAATTAACATACTTTTAGAAAATATTATGGGCATAAAAGAGAAATATTCCTTAAAAAAAGGTAAAATATGGTAATTTTTATTATAAACGTTTTTTTCAATGGTTTTTTGTATTAATATGGGTAAAGTGGATAGAATAATTTAAAACCATACAAATATCTAGAGGATAAAAATGTATATGTGGTTTAGGAAATAAATTTCATACTATTTCCCCTAATGGAAATTGAAGAATAAACAATCCTAATAGGAAATTAGATTGTAACATTAACACATACCTTGAATCCCCACTTGGTTGGATGTGTTATAAACACGTATATAATAAATTTATATTTATAATTAATCAATATCTGGTCCATATATATATATATATATATTTCATTATATCATTTATTCATAACTTAATTTTACACATTTACTCATAATTATTTGTTTAAACCAATTATTTAGGTGTTAATTGTTTTGTTTCTTATGTATATTTTGATTCGATGGTTCCAGTCCTTGCAAAATGGTCATGGTATAATAACCTAAATAATATTAATCATGTAATATATACCATATTTATATATACAGTACACTTTTATATACATGCATTTAATTTTTTTTGAAAAATTAATTATATTGATTCATGGAGGGGCTAGCTCGAATGCACATAGTTGTTATGTTTTCATTTTTTAATGGATGGAAAGAAATAATTCTAAATGATAATTTATCTTTAAATAATAATTATTATATCATAAATATAATATATATTGAACAAATCCATTAATATACTATTATTTAGAAAGATATGCTGATAACCCTTATGAAAGGAACAAAATGGTCTGACGAGCACTGGACAAACCATATTTTTTATCTTATGAATGAGATGCTATAGTTAAATGATTTTACATCGGTTTCAACATTTTTTTATGAAATATCACTCAATTAGTTGGGATAAAATGGTCTTATGGTTTTATTTTTGGTGGTTTTATGTCTACTCAATCATTTTCTCCAGGATCACCATTCATGTTTATCTCCCATTGAAACTCACAAAAATTCCACTATCCACATCTGAACACATAACTGATTTCTATAGGGTGGTTTTAAATTTGGGTTTTAGACCCAATGGAACATAAGAACTCACATTGGTCATGTTTTTGGGAGGTTGGGTGCATCACACCCTTTTGGGGGGATTTTTTTCCTACTCCATGATTCACATATAGATTTTAGATATGTTCGACAACCTCTTTCTAATCCAGATACGAGAATAGTTACCCAAAAAATGATCATGTATTGATTGTTTCCATGTATAAAGGGGAGGACCATTAATGAGTCCTTATGTATGTATCCGAGGTTCTTCATCCATTTTTTGTTAATGGGTAGATGCTTCTATATTGAAGACATATAACTCAGAACTTCTAAATTTACTGTCATCAAGGGAGGTGGTTAATAATATAAGGAAAAGATCGAGTCGTTTTGTGACACCCTATATATTTAGTTTATAATAGGAATCAAAACCCACAATGTTTGTTAAACCCATGTAGTTTAACTTTGTGTGGAAATGAAATACATGATGAGACTTAGGCACTAGGTGTTGAAGCTCGATCCTTGGGAAGGCATCATATGTATCTTGGTTATGGCTGGAATCAGAGTCATTGTAGTTTTATCATGCCCTTAGGACCTACCCCAAGGTGGGTTACCTTATATGGGGAAGTCATATCAAGCAACTAATTGAGGATTACACATAGAGGTTATAATGGGCAACGGAGATTCATGATGTGAATGATGTGTCCATTGAAAATCATAAGTCCACACCAATCATGCTCGGTGTACGAAACAAGGGATAATAAGTGACTAGTATCACTGCATATGGAAGAAAAACATATACATTGGGTCAACCCTTGGGATGTTTAATATGGATATCAAGCCTTATAATGGCTCCCTACATATCCTGGTTTTGTTAGGAATCAGAGTCATCGTAGTTCAGTTAATTGGGGCTTACAAACTGAATTTAACCTTTGGAGTTTGGGAATTAGGAAAGCATCCTATGTATTATGGTTATTGCAGGAATCAGTGATATCATAGTTCAGTTTGATTGAGGCTTGAACACTAAGGTTTCCATTATATATCCACTTTACAAGGTTATCATGTCATGGGATGTCTTCATGACATAACCTGATTATCTACGTCACATGTTCTGGTTGTCTGCCAGACATGTTTGAGGATTATTGGACATGTTTTGGTTCCTTAGCTGTCATGTAATCATTCAATCACATGATCATATTGATTTTTTAGAGGACATCATATAACCTAAATGGAATGTATGGAGACCATCACATGGTCAATGTAGAGGTTTTTGGAGGGTTCTGGATGACCTAAATGACTTGTCCAGAGGACATCACATGATCAAGGATGACATGTATAGAGGGTGTCACCTAACATGGATGAAATATCTAGAGGATGCCACATGAACTGGATGACTTTTCTAAAAAACATCACATGATCAAGGATGACATTTTTGGAGGGTTCTGTATGGCCTAACTGACATGTCCGGAGGACAACGCATGATCAAGGTCGACTTGTCTGGAGGGTGTCACCTGACTTGGAAGACATGTATGGGGCGTTCCACATGACCTGGATGATTTGTTCAGAGGAAATATCATGATCAAGGATGACTTGTTCTAGTGACATCACAAGGATCTATTGACATGTTCTAGTGTCATTGTGAGACCTAGATAACATGTCTTGGTGTCACCACATAATTTGGGATGAAACGTTTGGAGGCCATAACAAGGTTTGGATGGTAATGGAAGAATTTGGGAGACTTTTTGGCATTCCTAGTGGTAATTTTGTGACGTTATTGACATGTAAAAGGTACATCACATGATCAATATAACATGTTGAGGTAGCATCACATGATTTGGGCAACATGTCTTAGTGTTGTCCCATGATTTGGGATAGTTATGTGAAGCACATGAGAATTAAAAAATATTTATTCATGTAAGTCTCCCATATTTTTATAGTTTTTTATTCTAGATTTTATTTCATATGTGCCTCAGGGTTGTCCAGTTTTAGCTTATTTAAGGATTCATGTGACCCAAATGAAAAACGGGATTTTATTCCCGTAATTCGATTTTCATGCCATATATCATTCACATGATATATAAAGGGATCATGTAATATTCCAATAAATTATTCATGATCCCTTAATTCATTCCCTGGATTGTTCCTTATGGAATACCTTTGTGATCATGTGACAGGTCACTCCAAGAAGTCTGATCCTATTCTCCCTTGTGTCATCAATCGTGTATTACTTTCTTTGTGCCGAGGGGGAGGTATTTATATTCCTGACCACCTCGGTTATATAACTCCCAATATGGAACATATCTCATGGATCTGGGAAATATTTAGTGGAGGGTTTTGGTGTCACTCACTTTACATGATCTTTTTATGGGTTATCCATGGTGCCCTTGATGATAATGACGACAATAATGTTACGCATTCTCCAATTTATTGGACCCAAGATGATCAAAGGGATTTCACCTATCCATTTTGGCATGTATAAGTGATTCCAAAATGTTAGGTAGACATATCTAGGTGTCTTCATGAAAATAGGATTCTTATGTAAAGGTTCTCATGTGATTGAATATGAATTGTCTAAGGTTATCTACAAGACAATGGTATCTTTTTCAAGAGAAGCCTTGTGAGATAAAGCTGTCATGTCTAAGGTCCTTTGAGACACTATGATGACTTGTAAATAGGGCATAATGTTATCAATGGTGATCTCCCAAGGCATATAACCTCTTTCATGTGAAGGCCATCATATTCTTTCTTTATAAGAAGATTCTTCATTTTCCTCGTTTATTTCAATCTTTATTCTGCAAGGGTAGGATATCCCATTACATTATACAAGTGTTATTGAAGAAAAGCACTCTCCTTTATTGTGATTAATCATGTGACCAATAATGGGTTTTTTGGTGATGTGTGAGAATTTCCATAGACAACCCTTTGACTTGTCAATGGAGCCAAAATGGGTAGTGAAAAATTGAATGGACATGTCTGAGAATCTTTGTATGTTGAAGGTGACATGTCAGTAGGATCTTGTGTGATAAAGTACACATGTCACTAAGGAACTCATGAGTTCTTATGGAATATATTATTGCATCTTAATAATATCAATGATCACATAAGGCCTCATCCTTCTACATTTTTTAGCCTTTAGTTTACAAGGTTTTTGGTTGATTGTTAGGTGCCTCTCGGTTGAAAAGTCATGTGACTTGTATAAACTTGTATGAAAGTATCCACATGATAAGTGAGTGTATTGGATTACTTAACAATAATAAGGGGTTGTAAAAGGGGATTTGTATGATATTCAGAAGCGAATGCATTGCACATAACCCATTATCACGACATTTTTATGGCCATCCAGTCATGTTTTCTCTAGGAATTTACCCAATCCATGAGATTTTGGACATTTTATCATACATTGTTTTATGAAGATAATAATTCCCATGCTTTGGGTATTTCTACCACTGAAAATTTTCTGATTCTCATTTAGTGGGAATCAACACATACTCTTTAATTTGAAGCAATTATGAAAAATTAAACACATCGCATCATAAATATGATTGTCTATCCATACGCAAGATCAACACTTTAATTTTCAATCATATGGAAAGAAGATATAAAATGGGTTTATCATTAACATAATTTTTTTTATCTATATAAAATATTACAGCGTCATTATATTATGATGGTTAAAGAATATATAAATTATGTGGAATAATAAATGAACTTGCAAGAACCCAGTTATGATGATTATATCTTCTTTGAGTATCTTCCTTTATCTTACTCCTTAAGCCATATTAGGATGATACTTTAGTGATAAGAGGACCTCTAAGACATGGATATGATTTCTTTATAGGTATTTGGAAATATATTAGTTGATATAGAGTGATAATAGTTTATATAGAAGTGAGGGGATGAGGGACTCATTTTATAAGTGATAAGAGTGCCACTCTTGTAAATATAATTTATTAATATAAAAGGGATAAGATTATTAAGAAAAGTGGAACATAAATTGATAATAAATTTGGGTAAAATTTTTTGTGGATTTTAAATCCATTACTTACCTATTTAATGATGAGTTTTCTTTTGATATTTTCTGATTTACCTTTTGATTAAACATTTTTACCACTATTTAACCATTACCATAGTGACTAATTTTTTACATTGGTAACATATGTTTATAACAAAAAATGAAATTGAACATATAATTTTTTTAAATGATGATTCTAAATGTTGAATCATTTTATATTATTCAATTTATACATGTTTCAAAAATAAATTCTAATATAAGCACATAAATATATATAATTTTTTTTTTAGAAAAACAGTATTTTTATGTGTAAAAATTGATTTATAATTATTTAGGCCATAGACTATTGATTAGTGGAAATTCCTATGAATTTATTGAATTATTGTAAAAAAATAATTTTATTTTACATTACAAGAACCCCAAAACTGAATTTAACTTTCCAAACATAATATTAAATGAAAATAATTAAAAATAGATTTTTTTAAGATAAAAATATAACTCATGTTCCAAAAAGTAAATCATGATTTACTTAATTAAAAATAAAAATTTTAAAATATTATTTTCCTCCTTAAACAAATATTTGATCAATCCAAATGTTTTATATATTTCTAATCCATTCTTATATCATAATGATGTCTAAAAAGTCACGGTATTTGTGAAATTAATATTTTTCACTTTTGACCAAAACATCAAGTGCTTCAGTAAAAAACTACAAAACTCACCCTAAGATAATATTGAAATTATCATTAAAAAAATGAAGTAAATTTTATTATATTAAAATTTAAAATTTAGGAATTTAACTTTTAAATAAAATCATATAATTGAACAAAAAGAAATTTATTGGGAAATAAAATTATATCTTTTATTTTGAGTGATTAAATTTATATTTCGTATTTTCTCTTATTTATTATATTATTTATGATTAATTTTTTATGGTTCTTAAAAAGTTTATATTTTAAAAAATAATTGTTATATTTAATTTTAATTTAACTTTTAAATACATATTCAAAAAAAAATTAGTGTAGAAATGTTTATATATTATGATCAAAATTATATATCAATTAATATTTTACTTTTGAAAAATACATCATAAAAATTTTATAACCATTTTTTATTGAGAAGAAAATTTTTATAATATGAATCACATTCAATAATAAAAATAAAAAACATTACATAATGCTATTTTATTATGAAACATGTTACTTAATGTTTTGAAATTGATATTTTGTGACTAAAAAAATCTATATATAGAATATGTTAAAAAAAATTTAGATAATTAATTAAGCTATAATGAAAATAATAATTAATTATATTGTATTATTTTATTATAAAATTGATATCTAACCATTCATTATTTTTTCACATATAATGTTTTATGATATTAATTTCAATATCTTACAACTTTTTGAATTTAAGAACATGTATTATATTATATTAACCGTTAGCTTATAATGACTTAATTAATATGATGATATGAAAATAAAACTAAAAAGAAATAAAATTATCAAATAAAACCCTTCTTGTAATGTTATATAAGTATATATAAAAGGGATAAAAAATTGAAGTTTGACAACACATATGCTATTTGTGAGTATTGCATCACCGTAGCCCTTCAGCCATGGTTTTGAGCCCCATGACATCACCAGATATGATAGGTTGTTTCCCAACCTATTGAATACATTTTTTAATAAATTTTTAATAAATAAATCCCATTATACATTAAACTATATAAGAAAACAACATAGGAGATAAATATGTTTATGCATATTTGGTTTATGTTATTAAAATTAAATAAATTAATTTAGAATTTTCATTAATGAATTAAGAAAGAAAGTTTATAAAAATATTCATTGTTAATATAGGATGTTACATTACTCTTAATAAATATAAAGCATCTTTATGACAATTACTATAGGAATAAAAGATCAAATAAATAAAAAAACTATGAATTTGAAATTTTCATCCTCATAGTTTTACTTAAAGATCATACCACAAGTTATAAATATAAAAAAAAGGCCAAGCTGCAGAATTATTAATGATATATTGATAAATAAATGAAAGAGTTTTATGAATTAATTTATGATAAGGGTACAATATTACATACAGGGATAATATGACCCTTATGTGGTCATTGGACAAATGGCCATTGGATATATGGTCGTTTGACATATGATTATTGGGTATACTTGTATAAAATATGTATTTTGAATATTTTCTAATTATAAGTAACTAATAGGTTACAAGTATTTGACATCTAATTAATATAAAAATTTAATAATTAACTTTTGAAAATATATATTATTTTAATGAAATATTATTTTACATAGTGAATTTTAATTAATTTTAAATAATAATTATAAGAAAAATTATGAATGATTGGAAAAATAAGAAAATAAAATATAATAAGTAATTAAGGAAATATTTGTTGTAAAAATTTAATGAATCTTGGTCAAAGAATTTTGTTTTATTTACAAACATTATTTTTATTATATATTGAGAGTTTTTATTTGAAATTTATATTTTTCATAATTGGAGTATGGAATATAATGAAAAAATATTTTTTATATTTATTGAAAAAGAAAATAATATTCCTGGAAATGTTAGTAATTGATCTAAAATAAGAATAATGACACTTAATGTTTTATAAGTTATTTTTCTGTAAAAATAGTTTTTTGATGTGTTTAATATATTTTTTCCATTTATAAGTATCAAATATTATATTAAAAATTTAAATTAAATTAAATAGAGTCCAAATTTGGAATCATATTTTCAAAATATGATAGTATAATTATTTTGTTTTTGGAAAAAAAGTTACTAAGGCTAAAACATTAGTTACTAAAATAATGGAAAAATGTGGTAAAAGAGTTAAATTAAAATGAAATTCCAAAAATATATCTAAATTTGTCAATAAATTTCATTTATAAGGGTGTTTATAACGCATTCCCAATATTTTTACACTTTTTATCCACTTTCTATGTAAAATGAATTTCCTTACACATTATGGAATGAGTATTCGCAGAAATTCCACTCAAACTCACCTATAAATGGACCCATCCAATAATCACTTAAAACAACACATTACCTTTGGTTTATTCCTTAAATAAAACCCAAGTTACCTCTAATAATGTTTTATTCCAATTTTTTATCCTTTAGTTCAAATAAATAAGAATAAATCCTTCATTACAAAGGAATCCATTTCAAGGAGCGAATTCATTAAAGTAACTAGCTTCTCCCCAACCTTTTCAATTAATTTTAATTTAAAATATTTATAAATTTCATTATACACAATAATTATATTATATTAACATCATAATTATTCTATTAAAAGTATATTAATCTTTTATAACTCTATACTCTAACTCATTTGTTACCATAAATGTTCTTATTTAGGTCGGTTCAACCACCTAGATGAATGATGCCATGAAAGCACCATAATATTCATCATTGAATAGTATAAAGACATTAATACTAGTAATATATGATAATAAAGATTAATTTATGTTATTATTATCATTCTTGAGGTTTTACACAAAAATCAATGATCATTATGAAGTAACTCATGGATATTAGTAATATTACCTGAAACCTGCTCGTCATAAATTCTATTATTATGAACCATACCCATATCATTCATAAAATTAAAATGGGACTTCCAAAATAATTTTAATTTAATTATTCCAATATAATTAATAATCATATAATAATGAAATTTTAATAAAATAATGAAAATCGACATCATCATACCCGAAGTTGTACGAGATAATCAAAACTATTAACATCTGATGATGAAAATATAGTTTAACTAACAAATATATAATTAAATAATGAATATAATTTAATATAGTAAAATTTTATATATGTGATTAAGGTTATTCAATAAGTTATTAATTTTATTACGTTTATTATATATGTGTTTAATGAAATTTTATGGGATTTAGAAGTAAAGGTAATGGTTCCTTTTCTAATCTCACATTTATAACAAGATTATCCATATCTATATTTTGGTTAAAATTATATGAAATTTATAACTATAAAACAATTTTTTTCTTATGATTTAGTTATTTTTGGGTTTTATATGTCTTCTCCATATTTACACTCGGGTTGATTTGAAATTTCCCTAAAATGATATTAATAAGAGGAAATGACATTATATTTTCTTTAAGTTGGAATCATTATTTTCCATGATTATATTATCTTTTATATGTAATTAATATATTATCTATACTAATCTCCAATTAAATAATTACTAAATGTCCTTTTATATTAAATTTAACTTTCCTTTACAGATATTTGAAACAAATATTTCAAATCTCTCTTTTTTAATATTTACCACATGGTTTCTATCTTCTACAAATTTCTTACATGTTCATTACAAACTTTCTAATAATGTTTTCCTAATTAAATATTTATAAAAAAGTCTATTTTTCCTTCCAATTTTAAAATTATTTTTTCAAAATATTTGGTTTTAATGGAAAATAGGTCAAAATAGAAAAATATTATTTCTATTTTAGTCTTTAATAAATTTTTTATCACCCTCTGAATAGTTTTCATCAATCAGTAGTGAATAAAATACGTTTAATTTTTTTTGGTTTTCTACCTTTCAATATTTGTTAAAAATCTATGTTAACATAAATTATATAAAAATTAAGGATTTAAAAATTAATTTTTATAAAATTGACATTGAAAGACCTTTTAAAATGACATAAGGAAGGGTTTTAGTGTTAGATTTTTTTAAAAATAATACTAAAAGCTATAATAATTGGATTTCTACATTAGTTTTTTTTATTAAAATTAACATGGAAATTAATTTTTTACATCATATTTTCTTAAAACCGATATTGAAATCCCTTCTACAAATTCAATAAATGTTGTGTTTTCCTAAAACAGACATTTAAAGTAAATATTTATCTAGAAACAATATTCTTAAACATATGCTTCTAAATATTTACAAAAAATAACTAAAAAACCAAACAATAGTAACAAAGAGAAAAAAACAATAATAAAACTCATTAAAAACATTCACATCATATTTTACATATAAGATATATATAAATGAAACGACATCTATAAATTAAGAAAATATAAAAAATAGTACACTAATAAAAGTTTTAGGTGTTTCAATTATTTTTTCATATACGATGAAACATCATAAAAAAATAAGAGAAAAATTTATTATGAATTTAAAAATAATTTTATTTTAAATTATATGGGTTATAATGAAACATACCTTTTAAAAATCTAGTGTTGTTTTTATTGTGATTATATTATAAATGAATCGTAAAAAATAATACCCACATTCAACTCCTCCTCTTTGATGATGAAATATCTTTTATGAAATAATATTTTTAAAATAGAAATAATAGATTTGTAAGAAAAATAAAATTTTCATTGAAAAAAATTTTATCTACTATAAAATTGACATATTCAAATTTTTTTGTTCAATTGTTGAAAATAATGTCCCATTCAAGTCAATATACGACCTATTTTAATTAAAAATTTTAATTATCAAAACATATTAAAAATAAAAATATTAAGATTAATGAAAGAAAACAGGAATAAGAATTACACCTTTAAAAACCTTTGAAATATTCTTTGAAAAAAAACCAATAGAGAGCATAACCAATATTCATAGTGTTTATTTGTGAAAAATATGCATAACATCCAATTTTCACTAAAATTAACAAATTTAACATTAATAATAATATAATGAATAGTGTTTTATAATAATAAATGTATTCTTACCATTCAAGGAATAGAAGAAAACATTTAATATACATGTTTTTTAATCTTTGGGATATATATTTAATTATAGATTCACGATTCAAGTATTTCCCTGTAGTTGAAATATATTATATATCCAAAAAACCATAAATAGAAGTGAAATCATATTGTATGAAATTAGTACAGAGAAACCTCATATGAAATGTAATAAATTAAGTCAATATATCATATATACTCTTAAATAAATTAAATTTATAATAAAAAATATACTTTCATTTAAAAAACCAAAACATGAGTACAATGATATCCTTACCCTTTACAACATAAATTATTTCATTTTTAAATGTATTTAACATATAATATCTTCCAAAAATATCATCATTATTTCAAAAATTATAAAAATTATCTAATATATAAGAATCCTATCTAATTTTTTTAATACCATTAAGATCCTAAGGTGTATTCAAATGATCTAATTTTCCATTCCTTTACAATGATTCTTTCAATTTATGATACTACAACATAAGGTATGTTTGGGAAAAATTATAATTAATATAAATTTAATGATAAATAAATAAATGAAAAATAGTGAATACCTCAGATATTAATTAATGAAAAAGTATAGTTGTAAAAATAAAAAAAATGACCATTTATCTCTCCAACTATGATCATATCCTCAGAAGGAACCATTGCTGGAGTAGTTGAATCTATAATATCATTTACCAATACTCTTACCTGACCTAACTGTATATTCTTATGATGTACATAGTCCCTCATATTTTGTATAATTCCACAAGCTATAATATATAGAAGATGTTTCCTAAGAAGAATCTTAGATTATACAGTTTGGTCTAAATGAGGAGGTTGAGCATCTGGGTAGGCATACTGCATTAATGTCATTGCTTTTAAAAATATTACCATATAGATGATTGAATTATATCTTCTAAAGACTCATTCAACTACCATAGATTAGCATATATATAAGGCATTTATCTATTGTTTTCTACCCCCATCAATTATTCTATAGAGCATGGAATTTTGTTTCTTAAACTGATATTATCCTTATACTCTCTAACTTGAATCAGGTGTTTAGTCTTTCTTAAAGAATTTATATAAATATACATTGTACCCTTAGCGATAAAGGTCCCCAATCTCCTTTTCTCCTAAAGGGAATCCTAAAATAATTTTTTTAAATGTTATATAAGTGGGATTAGTTCAAGAAAAAGTAATATTTATGTAAAATGAAAATTATTTTCTTATAATATTAATGTCTATTTATTTTGTAGGATTGTTAATAAACTCCCACTTTTTTCATCCTCACATTTTCTATTTTTCTTTGGGGGGGGGGGTATATTTATGGCCATTGTAACACCCAAGAATTAACTATAGTAAGTGAATATTATATTTTAAAATAATTATAATACAATTCACATTTTAATATTTCCTGACATTTTTTTTAATTTGATAGGATTAATATTGATTTTGAACTTACTTGGTTCAAATAATCCTTGAACAAATTTTAGAAATCTTCCCTTCAAAATAAACTTTTATGAATAATTGAAAATATAGAATTTAAATATTAATAATTTAACTTACAGTAATATGTTATAATATTTATAATTAAGATTTTATTTAATTAAAATTTTATAGAAATAATGATAAGATGATTTGGAGGTAAAAGGGATATTTTTCAGAAAACTATTTTTTATAGAAAACCATTTTCTTAACACGTAATGTATATCCATTCAATTAAATAAAAAATATTTAAAAATTAATTAATTAAATGAAATTTATATATTATATATCTTACTATATTAATTTAAATCTATATAATTATGATTACTAGTCATATAGTTAATTTTTTATCATCTTATGCTTGAAAAATGCATTTCTTGAAAAATATTGTTTGACATATTTTTTGGATTTGTTTTTAAATTAAATTGCACAACTTATATGTATTGAATTTTATAAAATGTAATCAATATTTTTAATTATTATAAATAATATTAGGTAATAAGTTCAACATAATTTTTGGCCATAATGAATAGTTAAAATAGTAAAAACTAATTACCATAGTTAGAGTTAAAACAAGTTTACTGGGGGTAAATCTATATTGATAAGGGTAAAAATGTCCTAAAAAATTTATGAAACCCTATTTTTTGGTTTTATTTATACCTTATCATTTTCACCTTCTAATATGATCCATTTTGAGATATATTTATAAGAAAGTGACATGCCATTATTGAACAACTTTGAAAAATATAAGTGTGCCACTCACATCAATTTTAAAAGGGAACCCCCTCCCCCCACTTTTTCACACATATAGAGATATTTATCTCTAAAAAAACCTAAAAAATATATCTAAAATATTCTTATACACATTCTATATGTATTGGTATTCCAAAACGACCAACCATAGGGTCCTTAATTAGAGATCAAAAGGAGGTTTCTTTAAGTTAAGGTAATTATCTTCACCGAGCTCTTTATTTTTTACTTCTTTTTTTTACCACATTAAATTAGGTATTAAAAATTACAATATAAAAAAATAGTAAATCTCAAACAATGATATTTTATTATGTTTATGGAATAATATTTATCGATCTCCTTCTCCATCAAATGGGAAACAAAACTATCGCTCATGTGTGTGGCAGACGACCACCTTGTGAACCGATGTAATTTGTTTTCCCTCAACAACTCTGTCATATTTATAGAAATAATGAATATATCTAATATGTATTACATGATATTTATTATGTAAAATTAATATACCATCCAACTTCTTACCATTTCACTCATTAAGGAAATGATAACTTCGCTCGTGCGTACGTTTGACCTACCATCTCCACGAAGCGATGTGATTCTTTTTCCCTTTTCTAAATTTAAATAAAAATTCTAAAAATTTGTATAATGATTAAATATTTATTTATAAAATTAATATAATTATATTTATGATTCAATTATATCCTATTCACAACAATTGAGACTTCCCTAATAAAACATTCAAGAGAAAATGATACAGTTAATACCTGAAGTAATGATAACAATGAAATATTTTTAATAAATTTGTGATAAGTTATTATAGGAGGATCATATATCTTATTATAAATATAAATATGGTTCTGTTATAAATTAATAACATATTCAAAACCACTATATAGTATTTTAAATCATGTTCAACTAAATTAATGTGTGTAGCAAGGTATTTCATCTCAATTTCTATTACATTGAGACATATTTATTATTATGCACCTATTAAATTTTATGTGGTGTATATACTACCCCATTTGATATATTTAACATTAAAAACTATTTATATAAGGTTATTAATGTTACAATTCATGTTTATTCTTGCAAGTGGTTACAATTCCAAAGTTACCAAAGTGGTAATAATTTATTTTACAATCTCACTTTATTTTGGGTTTGATTTTATTTTCATTGAAGAAATATTATCATTCATCCTTCATAAGATCCAATAATTTTCTTATATTATAGATATTTAAGTATTTTCCATATTTTCTTCCAAATTTTACACTCTTTGTGACTTTAATCAAGTAAGTAAAATTTTAAAATAAATACCAATTTTATTATTCTTTTAATCAATTATATTTTTCTCCCATATCTATATTTTTATGAATTATTTTATAAAAGTACTTTTATTTAATCTAATGATTTATTAAGGACATTTTAAGTTATTATTTAATATTTTTAAAAGTAATGAAAGGAATATTTATTGTTTTTTCTGAAAGGATCACTTTCTACATTCTTTACCAAAAGTCAAAAGGAATGTTTTTTTACTTTGTTAACGGACCCCTCGTTGTAACAATATTATGAAAATTTTATTCTTCTACATGTTTTAAATTATTTTATAAAGAATAATTTTTAATGAAATATTATTTTTTTATATTACATCCATTTTCATTATTTTTCTATGGGATATTATCTTATTATAAAACCCATATTTACTATAAACTAATAGTCATCTCTTATCCCTTATTAATTTTGTGCTCATTAACTTTATCTCGAAACATTCGATTTATTGTGATCAATTTACTTTAAATTTACCTTAAATATCTATTATCTGGGGAAATATTGATATTCCTTATTCTTTATTCAATACAGACATTTATTTATAAGACATAATGTTCATGAATTAAATTTATCATTTGATATATGAGGAATGAATTGGATATAGAGTGACATGTGTGGCCTAGTAATAGATTATCTCTTGATGCATTAGTAGTCTCAAGAGACAAAAAAATTGTCCAATTTAAATAGTTTTTTGGTGTATACCTACCCATCAATTAAACTATCTTGGTGAACAGTCTTGAATTTATATATATCATGATATGTAATACAACGATTTAAAATATTAAGAATTTACTTCATTGAGAATTTAGTTATGATTATCCCTCATATTATTTTATTGATATTATCTAGGGATACATTTTATGCTTAAGTTAATAATTAAATTGATCATGTTCTCAGTTATATACATTTACATATAGATTATTCTTAATTTTAGTAAGAATATGAGATCACCATTATTTTATTTCATTTCCCCAGGATATGAAGATGAATTAATTGAATGAGTTTCAAGGATGTTGAGTTATTTATTTTTTTTGTTTTATATTATTTTTCTAATGTAAAACAAGTATCATCTACATATCAGTTTATCCAAGACTATTATACTGATCAATAATTTGGGATTAGAAAAATTATATATATTTCATTGAAATAAAGTGACTACTGGATCTGAGTTACTAGAGTTGAGGTTATTAAAGCCATATTGAACCTCCTCAAGTCTGCTACTTGACTTGGATCTTAATTTATTTAAATTTTTAGTACTCATTTTCTCCACTAATAAAGGATACCGTCAGTGTGATAATTCATGTGGGTATAAATTCTGGGACAATATATTTTATTGAGATTTCTTAAAGACCTGTTATATAATATAAAAAATTCATAATCTATTAAGTAATTAAAGTTAATTTAATGAATATATTTTATAAACAATAATTATATACCTTATAGGATTTATCCCACTGGATAGGGGAAATTTTATTCCATTTATATTTATTTATAAACATATACTTTAGTCATATAGATTGATTCTTTTTTACCCCCAAAAATATATCATGAAGTTAAAGTTTTCTTAAAATATATTCATCTTGATTTCACAAAGGACATACCCCTTTTCTTAATTACTTTAATCTATTGAAATATAGATGTCATATAAGGTCCCAGATTTTATTAAGGTATGTTCTTGTTTAAGTTTTGGTTCTTTCCTATTCATTTTTTTAAGATATGTGTTTCCCCATGTTTGTGGGAAGGATCAGAGGTGTTCGGAGGGTTTAAGACATGAAAATGGAATGAAAAGGGGGTCCCTGGGCATATTACACAGTTTGTGCATGGTTAGTCCAAACCATGTGAAGAATCCCAGATAAACGTGGAGCCTTAGACAGAGGCTTATGCACAGTTGACACATGGTTAAGGAAAACCATTTAGAATCATATAAAACCAGGACAAGGGGGTGATTTTCAGGTAGTATCTTCCATACAGTTTTCATATATTTTGGAAAACCATGCGGGTAAACCGTATGACCAAGAAAAGTTGGAAAATTTACAAAAATTTCCATTATGGGGTTTTAAATCCGTATTTGAGTTTCTCCTCCATTTCACCCCCTACAACCCTAGTGACAAATGTGGAAAACACAACATTACAATATGTTATTGTACTTCGATAATTGGCTTTTTAGAGCATCGTTGGTTGCGGATCGAAGCCCTAGGTAAGTCTAATCTCCTTCTTACTTCCTCCTTTTGATTAGGGTTTTCCTCTTTCTTTCATCTTCTTCTGAAACACACAAACCATCTTTTTTTGGTGGAACCTAAGTTGGGGATTCAAGTGGTGATTGAATCCAGATCTAAGGTCATGATTAGGAGGGTGTTCATCAACGAATTCATGTTAAGTGGTCTACAAGTGTTATCTGATAGTATTACATTATATTTGTGCATGAGAACTTATGTTCTTCCTTCTCTCTAACTGTTTTCTGGGTTATGTGGGAGTTTTTCATGAATGGGGGTGTCTAAGTGGCCAATTTAAGCCATCAAAATCTCCGGGGTATGTGTAGAGGATAACTTGACCATTTTAGGGCCATACCTGGGTGCACCGGAAATCACGGACCTAGAGAATGGTAGGGTTAAGTGAAGGATTGTCGTGTAAAGTGTGAATCCCATGTAGAACATGTATTAATGGTTAATTAAGTTGGAAATGGAATTATAATTGAAATACCTAGGATAATAATGGCATAATGGGTTGTTTGGTATGTAATTAAAATGGGTTGTGGGGTTGAATGAAGTTGTGTGGATTATTTAACGACTTTTGGTTAAAAATGCCTAAAATGATTAATGCATATTAAATGGTGAACCTGTAATTCGGAAATGGAACAAGAAATGAGAAATAAGTTAATGAGATGAAATAAGGGAATGGATGAATAAGTTGAATGAGTTAATACATGATAATTATATAGTACACCTAATGGGTTAAATATAATAAGTGGTTGTGTTATGAGAAATGTACTTGAAATGAATAACTGGGTAAATGCTTGTGAAATAATAAATGGAAAAAATGGGTTAATGTATGGTCATTGATGAATATTGGATAAGGAATAGGGGTTGCTGAAAAAACTTAAGGGGTTAAGGAATGATAATGTGAATTTGGATAAAAGGATGTAAAATGTAAATTATAATGTATTAATGGGTTATGGAATAATATTTATTCCCAAGTTTTTTGTTGTGTATTATGATTTCCAATGGCATTGTACTGATTTTTTGTGTTATGGTATGGATGTGGTGATTTGATAAATAATCATGTGCACATGGATTGTTAGAGTGGGGTATGGAATTGAGGTTCTATTCCCACAATTTGAGTTAGACTGAGGCTTTAAACTCAACCACAAAATGCACGAGTTAGGGAATATGATGGAGGATCTATTCACCTAAAGGTATCATTACACCTAGAACAAGGCTTCGAGGTGAGTACAATGTGATTATGTGATATGTGTATCCCTATTGAGATCGAGACTTGACTTATTTACCCTATACATAATGATTTATTGCCTTAGAACCTTGTGTAGAAGATATTTATGCCTAACCCATGGAACATGTGATCAAAATGAGGATTTGAAAAGTGAATCCAAAAGAACCAAGATAAAAATTGGGTGTAAAAATATTTATGGTACTGTAGCAGCATCGTAGAAGGCATTATTTGGTACTGTAACTTCCATAACTATTTATCTATCTAGGCCTCTGGGCCACCGGTTTGGTTCTGTAAGGATTTCGGGACACCTTAGGTCTTTGGTACAGGTGTCTCTCATGGACTTCGGACCAACTTAAGTCCTTAGGGCCACCCCAAGTCCTTCAGGTGACATGATTATGCAGATTTACCAGTCTGACTACAAGGGACAAGGCTTCAGATGAGTATTTAAGGAAGGTGAATTCACTTGAGCAGAGATAACCAGAATTGGAAGAACAATAGGGTATGGAATTTCCATTGGTATCGGGCCTATGAAGTTTTTCATATGACAGCTAGCTGACTAGCCCTGTGAAGTTGGAGTGTAGATATCATGACCCAAGATAGGGAGGAGCAGTTCCAAGTTGTCTGTTCTGGGAGATTACCTCAAAGACCTGGGGGTCATGTAATTTTTTCTAAGACTTTAGGCCTCTTAAGGGTTCCACATCATGCCTTGAAGTAGGATTATCAAAAATACTAAAAAATTAAGGCCTTTGAAAAAAAAAAGAATTAACTAATGAAGAAGATATAATAATTATAATTAGGATAAATTTTAGTCGTGATTAAAATGAACTTTGTTATCTTATGGAACCCAAACTGTTCCTTTTTTACTTACCATTTATTTTTTACTTGCATGAACTATCTATTAGACTAGATATTTTGTATACACTATTGGTGGTGGCCTACTTAGTTTTTTACTCACACCCTACTCGGGCCACCGTTGGGTACTTCAGCATATTTTTGGGTTGTAGGTTCGGAAAAAGGCAAGGGACCTACCCTAGGTAGTTAAGTTGGGATCAGGATGTACATGGATAAGGATTCAGACTAGGAGTCAGGACTATTTGTGGATTTGTCCATTTGTCTTTTTTTTTTGTTTTATTCACTTTCACTACTAGTATTCCATGGCATCGTTAATATTGAATTATAGTTTGTACCCAGTTGGGAGATGTTTGACTTGTATGTTTATTAGTTGTTTCATATTACTCCACTATTTATATTGTAAACTATTATGTATTACTCTGATAAAGAAGGTATAGTCTCCCAACATGACTCATTAGAACCTTGCTACTAGTTGGCAACCTCTCGTGTATGGGGAGGCGCGTTTGAGTTCATGTGATGACTTGGATCGGGGAAATAGTTTAGTTGATCCTGTGTTGGGGGTATTACAAAGTGGTATCAAAGGAATTATTTTCTCTTTATTACTATTTGGGTATGGTTGATAGGAGATTAAGATGAGTCAGACCTCGTTAATGAGCTCATGATTGGGATTAGCTAAACCATGTATGAGGGAAATACCAAGTCACCCTGGGTGGGAATTGTTATTCCAGATATGTATTATTACAATTGACTGATATTTCACCATTGGGGGATGCACATGTTATGTGATTTGACTGATTTATGATATTTTTCTTATTGTTGGGATGGCCTGAGGTTGTGCATTCATGCATCATTTTAGGAACCTAAGGATATTGGTGTCATTTATCAACATAGGCACACACTTGGGATGGGTGTGATGAGCATAGATAAGTAGAATGTAATTACTTGATTAATCTAAAGAAAATGATACCTAATAATGGTAATGAAAGGGGGTAAATGAAAAGAATAAAAATGAATAGTTAAGGAATATTGTGTATAAAGATTTTTTAGGACTGGGTTAACATTTTTGGTTTTGATAAATTATAAGGGTTGATTTGGTGTCTAAAAGGAGAAATATTGCAGAATAATAGTAAAATCATTAATGATTTTTTTCCTAATGAGAGTTATAAATGAGTTAAAATGATTATTTTAACATGTTGTGAAATGGGAAATGTGCCTGTGAGGAAGGGATCATGTTGTAAAATAAGAATTAGTTTGAAGAGGTGTTAAAGAAATACTTCTGATTAAATAAATTGGTTACCCCATGTTGACCATGACCTATGATAGGTATAGTAGAGGGTAGTGTTATAAGTGTGATAATGACCGTTGGGATAGAGTATGAAAAATAATTTGATTAATGTTGATAGCGTGAGATCTTTTCCACCCATGGTTAACTCCTATTAGTCTTTCTTCAAAGTGACAAGTGAACGATAAGTTTAAAATGAAAATGTTGGAGTTCAAGGGTGGGTGTTCCTTGTGTTGTTAGTTTGACCCTTGTATGTGTGGGTTGGGGTAGTGAGAGTGGCCTAGTTTGAGACTTCATATTTGTCTTGTGAGGATTTCGAGTTTTGATATGGCCTAGGTGGTGTGTTTATGGAAACCTTGGTAGGGTTATGGAAATTGGGTTATGAGGAGTTGTTCAGTAATGTGAATTTGGAAACACTACTAGAAACCTGGGTTTCCCCAATGCTCCTATACCAACGGTTCATCAAAACTGTTGGTATAGGAGGCCTCTACCAATGGTTTTATAAAACCATTGGTAAAGGAAGACATAGGTGATTATTTCCCAATGGTTTTATGAAAACTGTTGGGAAATAATTCTCTTTACCAGCGGTTTTACACAAACTGTTTGAAAATGTTGGGAAATGATTCCCTTTACCAACAGTTCAGACAAACTGTTGGTGAAGATAATGTTTTCCCAATGGTTTTTAAAAACTTTTGGGAAAAGATACCCATAATTAGACCAAATTGGGTAGTAATGCCTGTATTCGGCAATTCTCCCCTGATTTCAGAATCCCCTCTCCCCCAATTTGCAGAAGCACTGCGCGCACCTTACTTCATCAAATTAGTTACTCCCCAACCAGGTTAGAAGTCCAAATCATCATGCATTCTTGATCATTTTCCACTTATCTTGCATTTTTATCCATTTATTAAGGTGCATTCCATAAATTTGGTGTAAAAAACTTATCATTTTTAATTGGGAATTGGGTTTGTTTTATTAGGGATTAGGTGTATGAGGCATTCCCCTTCCTATTATGGGTGGTTTTAATCAAAAGTTATGATGTTGGAACCATTTATGATGTTGTTGAATATATTTAATCTCATTTTCCCTAACTTAATATTAAATTCTATATCACATTTGGTTTATTTATTTTTTAATTTCCAGTTGAGTAATTTGTGGTTGATGATTGTCCCATATTAGTTGTTTTCAATGGTTTGGTGTGGAAATTGGGAATTTAATGTGACTTCTCCAGATGGGGGTGCCTTGAGAATACTCCAAATATTTGTTAAAAATGATCAAAGGGATTTTATTATTTAAAATGGATTTTGAAAGATATTTCAGAAATGATTTAATCATGAATAAAGTGTTTTATTAAAATGAGAATTTTTTTAATAAGGTTTGTGTAATGTAATTTGTTATAGTACACTTGTTATGTGACTATGTTTGGTATTTCGTAACACATGAGACAACTGGTGTGTGAGAATTTGTTGTGAAAGAGATTCCATGGTTGGTTCAAGATTATATTTATGTTTTGAGCCTATTAATGAGTTCTTTTAAAGATATTTTGAGGTATTTACCTTATGTTTATTGGTGAAAATTGGGGGTTGTAGAGGTGGTTCATGATTAAGACATATAATTACTGCTAAAAATGTGGATAAACCATGCATAGTAGTGAATTCTTGAAATGTTTGATGTTTTTAGTACATTTTTTATTTGGAATTTCTTTTGATGATGATGTTTCTTATTGATACCTATGATGGGAATTTATTTTAGTTTCTAAATCGGCTGAGACTCCCCCACCATGCATAGTGTATGAAACCTCTACCCTTATTTAATCATTCTATTTACACAACCTATGCAACCTCTACCCTCATTTAATTAGTGAAGTCAAGTAATTAATTCAAGCCTTCATTCTCACTAGCATGTAATAAATTGAATGATGTATACCCATCCTACCTTCATTTCTTACCTTAGATAGTGTCCAATATGTGGAATACGAGCTTTTGAATTCATCAGTTAACCATGATCATATATTCCATTTCCCCCAAGATTACTGTACTAATATAACTTTAGGGTTAATTAAATATGGTTCTCATTATACGTTGTATATTAGGTGTCATTCTTGGACAATACTCACTTTTATGAGGGTGGGGTGCTTTTCTCTAGCCATGCTTGCATGTGTAGACATCCATAAAAATGTTAGATAAGTAACAAGTTTAATTCAGTAATGTTGTTATCATTGACATACTTTATTATTATTCTCAAATTTAAAAATAAATGTTTTTGTCTATACTTTATGAAATTAAATCTTTTTACAAGACATGAACAACCTATTAGTGTAGAAGCCTAAAATTTATTCACCCATGGGGTGTGCTTGACTTGGTGAAATAATTGGGTAATGAAAGGTATGTCCATAGAGATGCCAATAATGAGTTATTGAACATGAGTGAATGACTTGGGATTCCTATAACACATAATGGTACCTGAGGAATGTGCCTCTTATAGACCTAATGAAAATGAATATAAATAAATTTTAATTTAATTTTTGAGTACTTGTTCTTTACATTGTTTTAATAGTTCACTACATCGACTAGAAAATTCTTCTTATATCATTTACTTAAATGTATTTTATATTAAATTTCAATCCTATTGAATTGTTTATGACAAAATTACTTATATAAATTCTTTTTACAAAATGGACATAAGTTGGATATACGAAACTGATCAGATCTCAAGCGATTTTCAAAACAATTTGGAGAGATTTATAGATTTTTCATTTCACAATGATTCAGATAGTGGTCGTATACACTGCCCATGTTCCAATTGTGTTGGTAGACCTTGGTTGATCTGTGAAGAAGTCATCTACCACATAACGAAATATTGTTTTCAAGCAAACTACTTTGTGTGGTATCACAATGGGGAGAAAATTAAATCTCAAATTGGTGATCATTGAAATGGAAGGACTAGAATGGAGAATTTGTTAGATGATCGGTTTCCATTTATTATTAATCATGAAAAAGAAAGGATTTCGACTCACGAAGACTTTGATACAAGGACATATGATGCATCTAGTGAAAATGATGATATGGTTTAAATTGAATACAAAGCCATGTTGTACATTCTTCATGTTATGTGAATTACGCCTTGTTTGATTTGGTTTACTTGTCAATTGTTAGGATAATACATCGGTTAAATGTTAAGGACTCATGGACGAACTCTACATGCTCAGGGAATTTAGACTTGAAATTCTAGGATGAATGCTTTGGTTTCTAGGTGAGGGCTACCAGGATGGTTTTTATTACTCATGAGTGATATTGGTTCCTTGAAGATAAATCGAGGACATGTATGTTTTTCAAGATGAAAATACCATGCCTCATCTGATAACTGGTCACCTACGTGAGATACTTGGCAAGAAAGGCCACCTAAATCTGAGGCGCGATGTGGTCGACACCACTCAAAGTGATGCGTACGAGTCAACCCCGTCTAAATATGAGGTGTGGTGTGGCCAGGATTTTAAGTGAAAAGAACAATTGGTATACGGAAAACTGCCCAAATGCATTCAAATTCTGTTGATACTTTATCACAACAATCCATGGGTTGTGTGTGACGTGTACGAGTCCACCCCAGCTGAATCCGAGTCGCGGTGTGGTCGAGATCATTTTAAGTGTCTCTCTTTTGTTTAAAATGGACAACATTTTAAGTACATGAATAAAATCAAACAAATGCATTCGGAATGTGTTGATGATTTAGGAAAACGATCTATGGGTCATATGTGATGTGTACGAGTCAACCCTGCCTCAATCCGAGGCGTGGTGTGGCCGGAACCACTCAAAGTGTCTCTCTTTTGTTTCAAAAGGACATCATTTTAAGTGAAAACATAAATTGGCATAAGGAAAACCAACAAAACACATTAGGATTGTGTTGATACTTTATGAAAATGATCCATGGGTCATTGGAGACATGTATGAGTCAACCTCGTCTAAATATGAGGTGTGGTGTGGCCGGTACCACTCTAACTTGTCTCTTTTGTTTAAAATGGACAGAATTATAAGTGAAAAGAACAACTGGCATATGGAAAACTGACCAAACACATTCGGATTCTATTGATAATTTATCATAACAATCCATGGGTCATATGTGACGTGTACGAGCCAACCTGGGCTCAATCCGCGTCGCGGTGTGGCTAGGATCACACTAAGTGTCTCTCTTTTGTTTAAAATGGACAACATTTTAAGTATATATAGAAAACCGAAAAAATGCATTCGGTTTATGTTGAAACATTAGGAGAAAGATCCATGGGTCATATGTGACGTGTATGAGTCAACCTTGCCTCAATACAAAGAGTGGTGTGGCAGACACCACTCAATGTGTCTCTCTTTTGTTTAAAATGGACTTCATTTTATGTGAAAATAACAACTAGAACAGGGAAAACCAACCAAACGGATTATGATTGTGTTGATACTTTATCACAATGATCCATGGGTCATATGTGACATGTACGAGTCAACCCTACCACAATCTGAGGCGCGGTGTGGCCGGCACCATTCATAGTGTGTCTCTTTTGTTTAAAATGGACATCATTTTAAGTGAAAACAACAACTAACATACGAAAAACTGACCCAACACATTCAGAATGTGTTGATGCTTTAGATGAAATATCCATGGGTCATATGTGACGTGTAAGAGTCAACACCGCCTTAATCCAAGGCGTAGTGTGACCGACACCACTCAAAGTGTCTCTCTTTTGTTTCAAAAGGGCATCATTTTAAGTGAAAACATCAATTGGCATACAGAAAACCGATCAAACGCATTCAGATTGTGTTGATACTTTAGGAAAATGATCCATGAGTCATTTAAAACGTCTAAGATTCAACCACATATAAATTTGAGGCGCGGTGTGGCCATTACCACTCTAACTGTGTCTACTTTGTTTAAAATGGATAGGATTATAAGTGAAAAGAACAACTGACATACGGAAAACTGACCAAATGCATTCGGATTTTTTGAAACTTTAGGAAAATGATCCATGGGTCATATGTGACATGTACAAGTCAACCACACCTCAATCCGAGTCGCGGTGTCTCCAGCACCACCCAATGTGTATCTCTTATGTTTAAAATGTACAACATTTTAAGTACATACGGAAAACTAACCAAATGCATTCGGTTTCCATTGAAACTTTAGGAGAACTATCACGAACCAGGCCGGGTTGCCATCCAACCCGGTGCCCGACCCAGTTTGCGGCAAGGCCCGAAGGGCGTTCCTGATCCCCACGGGCTGGCACAAGTGCCCGGGTATCATGTTTAACAAGTGGGAACAGTTTTACCCGAAATAAAAGACAGAAAAACAACCAACAAGAAAAGTAAACTGAAACTGGAAACAGACTACAAAACACACTTCTAAACTATAAACATGTTTAGGTATACAATTTAGCTAAAAACCCAAAATGAACAACAACATGAATATAGAACTAATCTCCAAAACCAACCTCATGCGACACGAGAAGTTGAATCCCCATGCTACCAACACCAACATGCACACGAAGACCAACAACAACCAGAACCACCATCGCTGAGCATGATGTCACAACCTGGAAAGCAGAAGGAACAAAATCTACATACACCCAAGGGTGTATGTAGGGTGTGAGATAAAAGCCTAGTAGGATGCCACCGAGAAAAAGGTTCCGCACATAATTATTAAAAGACAAATACATTTTCAATTTAACAGAATAAAAATAAATAATTGTTTAAAGAATTTTAATGAAAACGTTTTTAAGGGGAACTTATCTAAAAGGAAAACAATTTAAATTAACTTACACACACACACACGCGCACACTCACACACGTACGCACACACAAAAATGCACGCACACACCCACACACGCATGCACACTTTTCTTGGTAACCCCAATGTCACACCGTGTGCCGACGGTGAGCAGAAGCAGAGGAAGAGCACAATACATGGGAGACCCTGAAGATACTAGCGAGAAGTGGGACCCTATGACCTCACGTCTTGGTAATCCGTATCACAAATTCCCGTGCACGAGCCACTGGTAGGGAAACACCTCCTACCATAGTGGTATCCAGTCATCATCCAGTGTTTAGTTAGTGTTGTAAGAGTCAATCCCGCTAAGTAAAACTGGGCCGATTCCACTCCCGTATCACTACCACGCTAGTCTAGTCCACCCACCTAGTACTCAGGCTTCCTGTTTGTGCTCATGTAATTCAAAGTTCATGCCACATTTCATAATCACACACTCAAACCCAATAAGATACTACACACACCAAAACAACCATTTGCACACACAAAAACCATTTGAAATAATACACTCGCTAAAAACGTTTTCAAAACACGCTTCACACTATTGACATAATCTAATAAACCACTTAAAAAGTTAATAAAACAACAGCAAAGGAGTGTCACATGGTTTTACACACACAATGTTAACCACTTAGAAATCCAAAACACATTCCAACATCGCACGCACTCAAATACAATAAAAAGTGTGACCTACACCACCAAAAGGTTTGATGGAAAACCCTTACACCATATCAAAAACACCATTGTCTAAACCACATTGTTTAACATGCCAAAAATAAAAGCTTATAAAACCATTTAGAAGAAATCGCTTAACATTAACCACTAAGCTCACGCAAAAACTTCTTTTACGACTAAACGCACCTGACGCCATGTAAAAAAACAGTTCGCACAACTTACACGACTTAAGAGGATAACTGCACAATTCCAGAGTCACCAATAGAGTTCTCAGCAGAAAACACCCAATAATATGAACAATATACTAAACAATTTCAATGCAAATCAAACTTCAAATAAAACTTAATTCAAACAAAAAAGTAATTAAAAATATGCAAAACAAAATAAACATTGCAAATTAATTCATCTGATAATAATTAGACGGGGAACCACCTACCTGCAATGTAGCGACTTCAGAAAATTCGGTGCGCGACTCCAATTGCTCATCAATCGCACCAAAACAAAACCAAATTGAACCTTAACAAAAAGAAGATAATGAAAATTACATCAAAATCGAACCGCAAACAACACAAATTAAGCCCCAAACAACATGAAAACTGACCCAAAGTGAAAAGGAGTTGCGGTGAAGGGGAAAACGGGTGAAACCAAGGACTCAGAAGTTTTCTATGAGAGAAGTGGGTCACCGGAGGTGACAGAGGAGGGTGCTAACTGGGATTTTCCAGAATAGAGGAAGCACGGTGGGTTTCAGGTTGGAAATAGGGGGGGGGGGTTTATTGTTTCTGAGCAGGGGGAAAGTTACGACCAAGGAGGGAAGGCTGGCAGGGGGCGTCAGGTTCATCAGAGGGCAGCGATGCATCGGTGGAGAGTTCCGGCGGGCGGCGAAAGAAAAAAAAGGGGTGTGGCGCAAAGAGGGGGGAATCCATAGGGATTCCAAGATTGATGTAGGGTGCAGCGTAGAAAGACGATGGGGGAGCAGCAGTGGAAGCCGGGAGTTGCGCCTCGGCTGGACAAGGGGAGCATGCGGCGGCGCGACGGGGTACCAGTGGGAGGGGGTGCGATAGGCCGGGGGGGAGGTCAGTCGGGAGGGTGGTCTCCTGGTAGAGGCGCATCTTGGAGGGAGTGCGCCAGACAGGGGGCGCGACCGGAAGGGGTGCTGGCGATGTAAGGAGTAGAGGGCGTGGGGCGGCATGATGGGGGTGTTCCAGGGGAAGGCGGCACCAGACATGGGTGGAGGGTAGGTCGCGGTGAGCTACAGTGCGCAGGGGAGGTGCGGTGCGATGTAGGAGAAGAGAGGGGGAGGTTTTGACGGAAAGAAAAAAAAAGTGGAGAAATGGGGTAGGGTGCAGCGGACCAAGGGGATAGAGGGGAGGGTCCGCAAACCCTAGAAAACAAGAAGGAAAAGAAAATAAAAATAAAAATAAATAAATAAATAAAGATAATAAAGATAAAATAAAAAGAAAACCCAAAACTAATAATAATAAAAATTATTAATAATAATGTTCTTAAACTAAAACCATGATAATTGTAATAATATCACATGACATTGACGATAATATTTGTTTCTCACAATATTAGTAACAATTAAATGAATTCTATATATTTACCACTAATAATAATGTTATCATCATTAAAACACAATTTATTAAATCGATGCATTTCTATTATCATTTTTTTCCACACTTTAATTTTATTTATTTATTATTAATTCCTTTTATTTAATTAGTTGTGCAACGGCCAGGCGAGTGGGGAACCGAGCGAGGCCGCACAGTGACCCAAGAAAGGTCACACGGTTTCGACAACGGCGCGCTAAACTCCGAAAAGGCCAGAAAGTGCGTTTCTAAATAAAAACTCAGAAATTTTAAGTTCGGCCTTGACCCGAATTATCTGATGCCCAACAGAAATAATAAAATAAATAATATGTATAAAAAATGGTTGTTACAATTCTCCCCACCATAAAGCTTTCCATCCCCGAAAAGCCACAACTCAAACTGAGACCCAAACAAGGAAACGACACCCCACTAAGGATCAAATAGGATCCCCACAATCAAGAAGCCGATAAAAGGGTAAAAGCATCGTGCTTAGAGAAAGTGACTCAAAAAAACTTCAAGAAATGCGTAAGAAGACTTTCTGATATGCGTTGCCCGCCCCAAAGAGCTGAATAACCTCCAGTTGGTTGTTTAAGAAGAGGAGACCTCACACCCACAAAAATCAACTTTACAAGCTGAAATTCCTCAAGCACTATTACACGAAACCCACATCATTTGGTTAAAAAGAACAAATAAGGTCAAACCACGTCCACGGAACATTATTATCACTTATCAGCAAACCATATTTAAAAACAGAAGCAAAAGATCAACATGGGGAGGCCCGAGGGGCTCCCCACCATTAGGACGTCACTGACGCTTGAAATGAGACCGGAAGACTGACATAGAGAAGTTCGAGCGGACTCCCCGCCATCAAAGAAATGTACAACACCGATTCATTCTAGAGACATTCGTGCGAGACCCGATGTGGGCCTCCCCACCATTAGGACTGACAGAGGGTACAAAACTTTGAAAATTCTCCAACGGTGACCAGACACCCCACCACAAGGGGCGGGGAGGGAGGGGCTGACTACCAGGGCTTCAAAAGCATAACCCAAGACAAACCAGCATTTCCATGTTTCTGGATGAGCATTATTCAAACTTTGAGACTGACCTACCCAACATTATCCCATAAGGATCCCTAAGGTGATTGCATCCAGTGGGATGCAACCCCCAACACTTTAAGGCAACGAGACGAACACGCCACCACCTGGTCACGAAAACCTTATGCAACCAGACGACTCATTTGGAGAGGAACAACCATAGAAACAATTTAAACTACCTCTAATTTTATCACCGATGATAAAAATAAAGTCAGGGTCTCATACACTCTCTGGGTTCCTGACCACGCGCAAGCTTCACTCCGAGGCTTATGGCTTTAGCCCTGATGTTTGAAGCATCTTCTGCCTCGCAGTCAGGCATGGAAGACTTCCGAACGGAGCTTCTCCTTTTTGTGTCACACGCAACCGCACTGCAACTGTGACAACACCAGCAAAAAAACACATTAAAACATCCAATTGATCATACACGGAACATTCACCAACACAGGAGCTAAAATGGTGCATGCACATCACCCTTTGCCACACTGGATGAGAACACGACACCACAAATCGTCACCTAAACATGACCATTGCTGTTGAGAGGAACATTATATGGAAATGGACTTAAAACTGAGTCTTAAACAACACGTGATTCCTGCAAACGACCATAGCAGCCTTATATGACTGGGTCTGCCATACTAGTAGCCTAACACGAACCTTTCCTTAAACGTAACAAACCAAAGACCAGAGGTCATTTAGAACAATAGACCGCACAGACAACATAGGGTTGGTTACAAACCACCGTTGACTATCAAAGGGAACTCATGCTTCAAGACATCACCGAACATGACCCTTGCAGCTAATGTAAACACTACAAACCATTCAAGACATCGATAAGCACTGATAGCTCTCAATCGCCTTCACCCTTCCCCACTGGAATTTCTTTCACCGCTTCCAGGGGAAAACATCAGATGCAACGATGTCAAATTTCATACCCGACAACTAAGATGGATCAAAGAAACCAAAGAACCTATCAATTTCCCTCACGCCTGTCATCTCGTTGTGAGAGGATCCACTTAACCAAAAAGAAAAAGGAAAACAATTAGCACTATCACCCAAAAGGAAGAGTCCTCGCTTTAATCAACTAGAGGGATGGACAACAGCGGATTACCTATGGCCATGCTTCAACCACATATTAACACTTTATAGGGGGGTGCATTCACTAGTCAAGAAAGGAAACCATGGACCTGACCAAACTGGTTCAATGGTCAAGACATACCAGAAGCACACACTAAACGTGCGGGGGAACCACTGAATGGGCTTCCCGAAAAACTTTCAAAATAATTCAATAACTACATGAAAACATACCAACTTACAAATAAGAATTCAAACTCAAGATAGAAATCAGTCAAAAAGGATTCTCACCTCGAAACGCCTCACATCCAACCTTTCAAAAATACAAGAACACACCACACAATCACCAGTTATTTAAAAAAACCAAATTTTCCTTTAACAAAACATTTTGAAAATAAGCAAATCCAGTGGGTTGCAGAAACACCAATGGTGTCCCATGGGCATCACACATGCATGTTCCCATGCCACACTGGCACCCACCTCATGTCCATCCAAGCACTCATCCGCTCGTGCCATTAACCATTTCTCTTTTTGTATACACTCATGCATGTGGTTACCCAGAGAGCGCCAAGGATTAAAATCAAACCATTCCATTTTTTTTCAGAACAAAAACATCCAACCCACACCTTCCAAACCTCACACACCATTTCATTTTTAAAGCTCTTCATTTGAAAACATTTTTGAGGACCAAAATTTTTTTACTTAAAAACCAAATCTCCACGAATCCAAAAAAAAGAGTCGAGAAACAACGCAAGAGGAAACTTGTGTCAGCGGGTGACTGGAATATATGGTTGGCGGCCATACGCCAGTCACACCACCACCACGGAGGGTATTCTAGGACAGCGTCCCCAGCTCCGCATGGCTTTCCAGGCCCTGCAAGCTCACTAGGACCACTGACACTACACCTTTTTCATTTCTCCTAAAAATAATTAACCACACGATTCGAAGATTTAGACAAACATCAACTTACTTTGGTAACTTGAGTCCTACCACGAGGTGTGCTGGCCAGGATCCTTGCTTGTATCCAGGATGTCGAGTCCCGACAACCTTAAATCAAGTCTACTGTGAATCTACCCCAAAAGAAAATGACCCAAGAGAGCAAACCTTTCCCTCTGATACCATTTTGTTAAGAACCAGGCCGGGTCTCCATATGACCCGACACCAGACCCGGTCCGCGGCAAGGCCTGAAGGGCGTTCCCGATCCCCACGGGCTGGCACAAGTGCCCAGGTATCATCTTTAACATGTGGGAATGGTTTTAACTGAAATAAAAGACAGAAAAACAACCAACAAGAAAAATAAACCGAAACTGGAAACAGACTACAAAACACACTTCTAAACTATAAATTGGTTTAGGTCTAAAATTCAGATAAAAACCCAAAATGAACAAAAACAGGAATAGAGAACTAAGCTCAAAAAACAACCTCATGCGACACGAGAAGTTGCATCCCCAAGCTACCAACACCAACCTGCACACGAAGACCAACAACAACCAGAACCACCATCGCTGAGCATGATGTCACAAACTCGAAAGCAGAAGGAAAAAAATCTACATACACCCAAGGGTGTATGTAGGGTGTGAGCTAAAAGCCCAGTAGGATTCCACAGAGAAAAAAGTTCCGCGCATAATTATTAAAAGATAAATACATTTTCAATTTAACAGAATAAAAATAAATAAGTGTTTAAAGAATTTTAATGAAAACATTTTTAAGGGGAAACTTCTCTAAAAGGAAAACAACCTAAATTAACTTACACACACACGCACAACCACACACGTACTCACACACACAGATGCACACACACACCCACACAATCACACACACATTTCTTGGTAACCCCAACGTCACACCGTGTGCCGACGGTGAGCAGAAAGCAGAGGAAGAGCGCAATACATGGGAAACCCTAAAGATACTAGAGAGAAGTGGGACCCTAGAACCTCATGTCTCCATGAACCGTATCTCACATTCCCGTGCACGAGCCACTGGTAGGGAAACACCTCCTACCATATTGGTCTCCAGTCATCATCCTGAGTTTAGTTAGTGTTGTAAGTGTCAATCCCGCTACGTGAAACTAGGTCGATGCCACTCCTGTATCACTAGCACACTATTCTAGTCTGCCCACCTAGTACCCACGCTTCCCGTTTGTGATCATGTAATTCAAAGTTCATGCCATATGTCATAATCACACACTCAAACCCAATAAGATACTACACACGCCAAAACAACCATTTGCACACACAAAAACCATCTGAAATAATACACTCGCTAAAAATGTTTTCAAAACACGCTTCACACTATTGACATAATCTAATAAACCACTTAAAATTTTTATAAAACATCAGCAAAGGAGTGTCACATGGTTTTACACACACAAGGGTAACCACATAGAAATCCAAAACACATTCCAACATCGCATGCACTCAAATACAATAAAAAGTGTGACCTGCACCACCAAAAGGTTCGATCTAAAACCCTTACACCATATCAAAAACACCATTGTCTAAACCACATTGTTTAACATGCCAAAAATAAAAGCTTATAAAACAATTTAGAAGAAATCTATTAACTTTAACCACTAAGCTCATGCAAAAACTTCCTTTACAACCGAACTCACTCGACGCCATGTAAAAAAACAGTTTTCACCACTTACACGACTTAAGAAGATAACCGCACAATTCCAAAGTCACCAATAGAGTTCTCAGCAGAAAACACCCAATAATATGAACAATATACTAAAAAATTTCAATAAAAAACAAACTTCAAATAAACTTAATTCGCACAAAAAAAGTAATTAAAAATATGCAAAACAAAATAAACATTGCAAATTAATTCATCGGATAATAATTAGACGGGGAACCACCTACCTGCATGTAGAGACTTCAGAAAATTCGGTGTGTGACTCCAATTGCTCATCAATCGCACCAAAACAAAACCAAAATGAACCTTAACAAAAACAAGATAATGACAATTACATCAAAATTGAACCGTAAACAGCACAAATTAAGCCCCAAACAACATGAAAACCCACCCCAAGTGAAAATAAGTTGTGACGAAGGGGAAAATGGGTGGAACCAAGGCCTTGGAAGTTGTCTTTGAGAGAAGTGGGTCTCCGGAGGTGAGGGAGGACGATGCTGGCTGGGATTTTCCAGAATAGAGGAAGCACGGTGGGTTTCGGGTTGGAAACCGGAGGGAGTTCGGAGGTTCTGAGCAGGGGGAATGTTACGACCAAGGAGGGAAGTCCGGCAGGGGGCGTCAGGTTCATCAGAGGGTAGCGCTCCGTCGGTGGAGAGTTCTGGCGGACGGTGAAAGATAAAAAAGGGGAGAGGCGCAAAGAGGGGGTGATCCGGCGGGATTCCAAGCCGGATGTAGGGTGCAGCGTAGCAAGCTGACGAGGGGTCGTCGACGGGGGGGGGGGAGCAGCTTGAGCCAGGAGTTGTGCCTCGGTTGGACCAGGGGAGCAGGCGGAAGTGCAGCGGGGTACCAGCAGGAGTGGGTGTGATAGGCCGAGGGGGAGGTCGGTCGGGAGGGTGGTCGCCGGGTAGAGGCGCATCCAGGAGGGAGTGCGCCAGATAGGGGGCGCGACCGGAAGGGTTGCTGGTGACATAAGGAGTAGAGGGCGTGGGGTGGCATGATGGGGGTGTTCCAGGGGAAGGCGGTGCCAGACATGGGGGGAGGGTAGGTCGCAGAGAGCTACAATGCGCAGGGGAGGTGCAGTGTGATGCAGGAGAGGAGAAGGGGAGGTTTTGACGGAAAGAAAAAAAAGAGGAGAAATGGGGAAGGGGTGCGGCAGACCAATGGGATAGAGGGGAGGGTCCGAAAACCCTAGAAAAAAGAAGTAAAAGAAAAAAAATAAACAAAAAAAATATAATAAAGATAAAATAAAAAGAAAACCCAAATCTAATAGTAATAAAAATTATTAATAAAAAAGTTCATAAACTAAAACCATTATAATTGTAATAATATCACATGAAATTAACAATAATATTTGTTTCTCACAATATTAGTAACAATTAAATGATTTCTATATCATTACCACTAATAATAATTTTATCATCATTAAAACACAATTTATTAAATCGATGCATTTCTATCATCATTTTTTCCACACTTTAATTTTATTTATTTATTATTAATTCCTTTTATTTAATTAGTTCCGCAAAGGGCAGGTGACCAGGGAACCGACCGAGGCCGTGCGGTGACCCAAGCAAGGTCACGCGGTTTCGACAGTAGCGCGCTAAACGTCGAAAAGGCCAGAAAGTGCGTTTCTAAATAAGAACTCAGAAATTTTAAGTACGGACTTGACCCGAATTATCTAATTCCCAACAGAAAAAATAAAATAAATAAAATATATAAAAACGGGTGTTACAAGAACAATACATGGGTCATATGTGACATGTAAGAGTCAACCTCACCTCAATCCGAGGTGTGGTGTGGCTGACACCACTCAAAGTGTCTCTCTTTTGTTTAAAATGGACTATATTTTAAGTGAAAACAATAGAAAGCATACGGAAAACTGAACAAACAGATTATCATTATGTTGATACTTTAGAAACTGATCCATGGGTCTTATGTGACATATACGAGTCAACCCCGCCTCAATCCGAGGCACGGTGTAGCCGAAACCATTCATAGTGTCTCTCTTTTGTTTAAAATGGACATCATTTTAAGTGAAAAAAACAACTGACATATGAAAAACTGACCAAACGCATTCTCAATGTGTTGATTCTTTAGAAAATGATCCATGGGTCATATGTGACGTGTAAAAGTCAACCCTGCCTCAATCCGAGGCACGGTGTGGCCGACACCACTCAAAGTGTCTCTCTTTTGTTTCAAAAGGACTTCATTTTAAGTGAAAACAGAAAACCGACCAAATGCATTCGAATTGTGTTGATAATTTAGGAAAATTATCCATGGGTCATTTGAGACGTTTATGAGTCAACCCCATCAAAATTCAAGGCGCGGTGTGGCCAATACTACTCTAACTGTGTTTCTTTTCTTTAAAATGGACATGATTATAAGTGAAAAGAAAAAATAGCATACGAAAAATAGACCAAACGCATTCGGATTCTATTAATACTGTATCAAAAATATCCATGGGTCATATGTGATGTGTACGAGCCAACCCGGGCTCAATCCGAGTCACTGTGTGGCCGAGATCACTCTAAGTGTCTCTATTTTGTTTAAAATGGACAACATTTTAAGTACATACAGAAAACCGAACAAACACATTTGGATTGTATTGATACTTTAGGAAAATGATCCATGGGTCATTTGAGATGTGTACGAGTCAACTCTGTCTAAATCCGAGGTGCGGTGTGGCCGGTACCACTCTAACTGTGTCTCTTTTGTTTAGAATGGACAGGATTATAAGTGAAAAGAACAACTAACAGATGGAAAACCAACCAAATGCATTTGGATTTTGTTTAAACTTTAGGAAAATGATCCATGGGTCATATGTGATTTGTAAGAGTCAACCAAACCTCAATACGAGTTGCGGTGTGGCTAGCACCACACAAAGTGTCTCTCTTATGTTTAAAATAGACAACATTTTAAGTACATATGGAAAACTGACCCAACACATTTAGTTTCCATTGAAACATTAGGATAAAAATCCATGGGTCATATGTGACATGTATGAGTCAACCTCGCCTCAATACAAGGAATGGTGTGGCCGACACCACTCAAAGTGTCTCTCTTTTATTTAAAATGGACTTCATTTTAAGTGAAAATAAAAAATAGCATACGGAAAAATGACCAAATGAACTCTGATGGTGTTGATAATTTAACAAAATTATCCATGGATCATATGTGACATGTAAGAGTCAACCCCGCCTCAATCAGAGGTGTGGTGTGGTTGGAACCATTCACAGTGTCTTTCTTTTGTTTATAATGGACATCATTTGATGTGAAAACAACAATTGACGTACGAAAAACAGACCAAACACATTCAGAATGTGTTGATGATTTTGGAAAATGATCCATGGGTCATATGTGACGTGTATAAGTCAACTCCACCTCAATCCGAGGTGTAGTGTGGCCGACACCACTCAAAGTGTCTCTATTTTATTTCAAAAGGACATCATTTTAAGTGAAAACATTAACTGGCATACAGAAAACTAACCAAATGCATTCAGATTGTGTTGATACTTTAGGAAAATTATATATGGATCATTTGAGATGTGTACGAGTTAACCCTGTCTAAATCTAAGACACGATGTGGCCGGTACCTCTCTAACTGTGTCTCTTTTATTTAAAATGGACAAGATTATAAGTGAAAAGAAGAACTGGCGTAAAGAAAACCAACCAAACGCATTCGGATTATATTGATTCATTATCACAATGATCCATGGGTTATATGTGACATGTATGAGCCAACCAAGGCTCAATCTGAGTCGTGGTGTGTCCGGGATCACTCTAAGTGTCTCTCTTTTGTTTAAAATGGACAACATTTTAAGTACATATGTAAAACCGACCAAACACATTCGGTTTCCATTGAAAATTTAGGAGAACGATCCATGGGTCATATTTGACATGTAAAAGTCAACCTCGCCTCAATCTGAGGTGTGGTGTGGCCGAAAACAGTCAAAGTGTTTCTCTTTTGTTTAAAATGGACTTCATTTTAAGTGAAAAAAACAACTAGCATATGGAAAACCAAACAAACAGATTCTGATTGTGTTGATACTTTAGAAAAATGATCCATGGGTCATATGTGACATGTAAGAGTCAACCCCTCCTCAATCCGAGGCATGGTGTGGCCGGAACTATTCATAGTATCTATTTTTTTTGTTTAAAATGGACATCATTTTAAGTGAAAACAACAACTGACATACGAAAAACTGACCAAACACATTCGGAATGTGTTGAAGCTTTCGAAAAAAGATCCATGGGTCATATGTGATGTTTAAAAGTCAACCTTGCCTCAATCCAAGGCACGGTGTGTTCGAGATTACTCTAAGTGTCTCTCTTTTGTTTAAAATGGACAACATTTTAAGTACATACAGAAAACTGACCAAACAGATTCTGATTGTGATGATACTTTAGCACAACGATCCTTGGGTCATATGTGATGTGTATAAATCAACCCCATCTCAATATGAGGCGTGGTGTGGCTGACACCACTCAAAGTGTATCTCTTTTGTTTCAAAAGGAAATCATTTTATGTGAAAACATCAACTGGCATATGGAAAACCGACCAAATGCAATCAGATTGTGTTGATACTTTATGAAAATGATCCATGGGTCATTTGAGACATGTACAAGTCAAACCCGTCTAAATAAAAGGCACGGTGTGGCTGGTACCACTCTAAATGTGTCTCTTTTGTTTAAAATGGACAGGATTATAAGCGAAAAGAACAACTGGCATACGAAAAACCAACCAAACACATTTGGAATCTGTTGAAACTTTAGTACAATGATCCATGGGTCATATGTGACGTGTAAGAGTCAACTGTGCCTCAATCCAAGTCACGGTGTGGCCAAAACCACCCAAAGTGTCTCACTTATGTTTAAAATGGACAACATTTTAAGTACATACGGAAAAACGACCAAACAGATTCTGATTATGTTGATACTTTAGCACAATGATCCATGGAACATTTTTGACGTGTACGAGTCAACCCTGCCTCAATCCGAGGTGCGTTGTGGCCGACACAACTCAAAGTGTCTCTTTTTTATTTAAAAAGCACTTCATTTTAAGTGAAAAGAACAACTGACATACAGAAAACCGAACAAAAAAATTTGGAATATGTTGATACTTTAGGACAATGATCCATGGATCATTTGTGACATGTACGAGTTAACCTCACCTCAATATGAGGCATAGTGTGGCCAGTATCACTCCATATGTATGTATTTTTTTTAAAATGGATATCATTTCTAGTAAAAACATCTGGTATACGAAAAACCGATCAAATTATGAATTAAATTCTGGATTCCACATATAATTGTCATCTAAATTTTAAATTTAATTCTAAATGAATTATGTATGTTTATAATTACATTATGAATTCTGATTTAATTCTGGATGTGTATATTTCCAGGATGCATTATATGTTAAATGTGTATGAATTTGTTCTGTATATGTATGTGTTAGTTGGTTATTGCAGGTACAATAATTTTATATGTATGTGTTAGTTGATTATTGCAGGTACAATAATTGGAAATGAGATGGAATTGGAAAGGATAGGGAATGGACACCCTGATCTATTCCTGTTGTGAAAATTGCAGTCTACTGTGCAATTTTCACATCATAGGCTATGCCAACGGTTTCAAACCATTGGTATAGGATTCTTAGTATTTTTTTTACCAACATCTCTCTATGAACCGTTGGTAAAAAACCATTCCCAATGGTTTAGAAACTATTGGGAAAGAATTCATATGGTTGGTTGTCCCAACAATTAAATCCAAACCTTTGGAAAAAACTATCCCAATGGTTATGCCAAACCATTGGGATAGGTTCATTTTTCTATCCTATCCCAATGGTTCAGTGTTAACCATTGGGAAAAGCTTTACCAACGGCTTACTTACCAAAGGTTTGGAGAACTGTTGGTATAAGATATACCAACGGTTCTGTAGGCTTTCCCAATGGCTTAGAACCGTTGGGAAATTGTCCATTTCTAGTAGTGAATCTCTCATGGTTTGTGACTGTACGGAGTGCATGATGGATGCTAAGGATGGAGCCTCGGTCCAAGTGACCTTGTAAGTATAGACCTTATGAGTTGCATTTTTAATTATGAGAAGGATGTTTTTCTCACAGTGCCAAAGAATGTGTACACCCTGGGTGTGAAACCTAGAGAAAATGGTTATTTGGTGCGCTAGGCATGGTGTGCATTAGAATATAGGTGGGAGTTCCATGCATGAGCATTTCTCTGTTCATGTCATGATCTGTATGGTTTGGATAGAGGATCAATGAATTTTCTTGGTTGTGACTCCATTATAGGGAGTTGTTATCATTTTACACTCAAGGTGACCTATGAGAGAGGTGGAACACAGTCTCTAGTGCTTTTGGGTGTACCTCGCATGTGTAGATGTTATGGACATTGATATTGGAACTCAAAGTGTTGTATGGTGCAAGTTTGGCCTAAAGGGAAAATTGGGAAGGTTTATGGTTGGTGGTGCTACTCGAGTTGTGGTTATGCGATGATAGTTTCATAAAATCAAGGGTGACCTCGTGGGAGGTTAGGCCACCAGTTAAAGTACCCTGGAATATGAAGCATAGGAGATGCCTTAGATGTGGTCTTAATGAATTCTAAGTGCCACCATGTTTTAGTAATTTGTATAGTTGTGCATGGTTCTTTTATAAGAGAACCCTAGTGTTGTGATAAGAGGTATGGTTTGTTTAGAAGGGTTGTATCATATGGATGCCTAACTCACCTGTTCGGATGATGATTAATAGAGGAATCAAAGTCATCTTCAAGCGGTGAGGTTGACTAACTAATATACATGGAAAGGTAAGTAAGAGGGTGATGGGATACACATAGATAAAGGTTGATTTGTAAGAGAATATTGGTTTGATTGGTGTGGTAAACCATTGAGCATGGGGTGTTAGTTGCCAGGACACATCGGAAGAATTCAAGGGATGTGGTGTAAGTAGTGACTCCTGAAATGTTGGTTCACGACTTCCTTGAGATTTGGTCATAGATCAGTGGTGATACTTGGTTTAAAATCACACATGAGTTGTGGTGGTTAATTTTTGATGAGATGCATTCAAAATGGGAGCCTAAGAACATTGGTAGGTCATGGATTCCCATAGTTCGACACCAGAAGTGGATAAGATGGTGGTGGTGTTCTCTGACAACTTCTTAGCATACCTAAACTAGTGAAGATCCTACCCAATATCTTGATATAGTATGAGGTATGTTGCGAGGCTCTGGCTTATAATAAGAGACTTGAAGGTGTTTATATGGATGATGGATGTAATGGAGATTACAATCATCAGAATGGAATATTTAGAGCTTGATGATTGGATATTCTCCTTAAATGTCCTTTGGTGAGGTCCTCAGGATGGACTAGGTGTCGACCAACTCCATGGGTGCCATTCATGGAAGCTGATAATGGGCACTAGGTGAAATTCATTCTCTTATTTTGAGAAAAAGATAAATATCCATGTCTGTGTTTGGGGTTCGACTTGTGATCGAGTGTAAAGACACGGTGGATGGAATCCCTCATAGAGAGCAATGGTAATGACACTCCTCTAGTGGGGATTGATAAGACTGACCTCAATGTAAAGAGGAGAACATAAAGTTGAGGAAATTTCACCAATATTCTAATGAGGAACCAATGGGGTGAATATTAGGTTCCTTAGAGAGGCAATGTGGTACTTGGATTTGGAAACTAATGAGCCAAGTTTTGGGTTCGAGCTCAGGGTGTTTCCAAGTGAACTTGTGATGTTTGTGCAGAAGTCGTAGAAGGGTGTGGTTGGACATGACAATCGGTTGTGGCAAGAGAGGTTGGGTTCTATAACTCCAATGAAGATTAGGTTTGGACTCTGTTAATATCTCCTTTGTTAGTTTTAGAACATCTCTAAGATGAAGGAACCTTGTCCATGTGATGTGGTGTCATGCCAAGGGTGAAATCTGATGACAGCTTGAAGGATGATAACACTATGATGATGGAATTCTACTAGAATTCCGGGAGCGACCTCAGTGGGATTGTAGGATGTTAATGATAGGCTTAAGTTTAGTAAGAATCTTGGGGAAGGTGAGAAAATGGTAGTGTACCATCAGTGGAAGGTGAGTGTTATGGCACAAGCTAGTCAGGTGTGGTATGACCCGATATGGTAAACATGAATGGGTGTGGTGAGATTGACCCACCTCCGGGTTCATTTTTTAGTGAAGAGTGCCTCGTGAAATGAATATGTACCTATGTGAGGCCAATTAGATCTCAGTACTTGAATGGATAGTGTAGGAATGTCCTTAAAAATAGTTTCGATGGTATGACAGGATGCTAATGTTGGGTAATTCCCTATGGATGTTTGAGCGCGGTGAGTTGGACCTAGTAGTGAGTTTTGGAAAGAGTTAAATCAGTTGATAACTAGTGTGTTTGGGTTCCTCCAGATGCCCGATTGTGGAATGGGATTGTCGGGACTTGAGTGGTGGATCGATGGAAGTAAAGAATGTTGGAAGTAAGGATAGTGTGTTTTTACTTTAGGTGATATTGGGTTTGATCATTATTAGAGTTTGGGAAATAGAGGAATAATATGCCAAGTGATTTGGGTCATGAGTTCTATAGAGGATCAGGCCGATGAGGTACTGATTAGTTCCCCCATGATGATGTGATACTGTGTGTGAAGTTTACATGTATAGTGAGTCAGAAGATTTTGTCTAAGTTTTCTCTCGGATGTTCTAAGTGGTTGGGTATGGTTGAAGTTGATGCATCCTTGAAGAGTTTTCAGTTCGTGTTGTGGTTGTGGTGAGGATGACTTATGGGGAAAGTTAGTGCCCTTGATCCATGTCTGGTGGGATTTTGACATGAATCCAAAAACAAGTAAGATGATAATGGATATACATGCTTAGTGTAATTATCTCTAGTTATGAGATAACAATGATTCTTGGAAGAGCGGCTCGAGGATGAGCTGCATATTGTGGGGTGTTCGTAAGGTACCAAATTTTCTTAGGGTATGTTTTTGTTTTTGTTTTGATTCTTGAATCTTATATTTTGGCTATATAAGTGTTTCCCCATGTTTGTAGGATATCTCAAGGGTGTTCTTGGGGATTGATACATGAAAAGAGGAAGAAAAGGGGGTCTTTGGTATTGTTGCACTATTTGCGCACAGCTAGTGCATACTATGCGGAGCATCCCAGATAACTATGAGGCCTTGGATAGAGGCCTACAAATGGTTGGTGCATGGTTAGTAAAAACCATGCTGAATATGAGGAAACTGTGTGATGGGGGTGATTTTCGTGCAGTTGCTTCGGCACAGTCCGTGCACAGTTTGAAAAACTGTGCGGGTAAACCGTGCAGCCAAGAAAAGTTTAAAATTTACAAAATTTCCATTACGAGGATTGAAACCCCAACTCATGTTTCTTTACCATTTCAACCCTAGAAACACTACTGATGAACATTTATGGCCAAATCTTCATAGAGGTGATTCTACTTTGATTCTTATCCGTTTGGAGTGCTGTTGGTTGCAGATCGTAGTCCCGGGTAAGTCTAATACCCTCCTTGCTTCCTCCTTTCGATTAGGGTTTTCCTCTTTCTTCCATCTTCTTATAGAACCCTGAAACACAATTTTTATAGTGGAACCTGGGTTGGGGATTCAAGGGGTGCTTAAATCTAGATCTGAGGCCATGATCTAGAGTGTTCTCATCAATATATTCGAGGTAGGTGGTGTACAAGTATTATCCCATAGTATTACATTAGCTTTGTGTATGGTAACTTATATTGTTTCTTCTCTCTAATTGTGTTCATGGTTCCGTTGGATTGTTTTATGAAAGGTGGTGTCTAAGTGACCAATTAAAACCCTCACGATCCCTGTGGGATGTGTAGAGGATGATGTGACCATTTTAGGCCCACCCATGGGTGCACCGGAAATCACGGACCTAGAGAATGGTAGGGTTAAGTGATGGATTTCCATGTAAAGTGTGAATACCATGTAGAAAAAGTCTTAATTTTTGATTAGGTTATAATTGGAATTATAATAGAGATCCCTAGGATGATAAGGGAATAATGGGTTGTTTGGTATGACATTAAAATTTGTAATGGGTTCGAATGAGGTTGTGTGGATTTTTTAACAACTTTTGGTTAGAAATTCCTAAGAGGATTATTGCATATTAAATTTTGAACTTTTAAATGGGAAGTGGAATAAAAAAATGGAAAATATGTTAATGAGATGAAATATGGGAATGGATGAATAAGTCAAATGGGTTAATACATGAGAATTATGTGGTACACCTAATGTTTTGAATGTAATAAGTGGTTGTGTTATGATAAATATATTTTAAATGCATAAGTGGGTAAATACTTGTGAAATAATAAATGGGATAAATGGGTTAATTTATGCTCATTGATGAATATTGGCTAAGGCATAGGGGTTGTTGAACAAACTAAATAGGTTAAGTAATGAGAATGGGAATTTGGATAAATGGATTTGAAATGTAATTAGTAATGTATTAATGGGTTAATGCATAGTATTTATTCCCATGTTGTTTGTTTCGTATTTTGATTTCGATTGAAATTATCATGTTTGGTTTTGTTATAGTATAGATGTGGGGATTTGATAAATAAGAATGTGGACATGGCTTGGTAGAGTGGGGTATTGACTTGAGGTTCTACAACCACAGGTCAAGTTAGACTGGGGATTTAAACTCCACCCCAAAATGCATGGGTTATAGAAGGGGACAGAGGCTCTATCCCCATAATGGTTTCATTCCACCCAGGACGAGGCTTCGAGGTGAGGAAAATGTGTTGATGTGATATGTGTATCCCTAATGAGATCTAAAATTGACTTATTTACCCTATGCATAATGATTGATTTCCTTAGACTACTGTGTAGATGATATTTATGCCTCACCCATGTAACATGTGATGAAAATGAATTATGTAATGAAGTTGGTATAAGAATTGGAATTGGGATAAATGCTAGACATGAATGACATGAGCTTTGTTATCTTATGGAACCTGAACTGTTCCTATTTTTCTTACCATATATTTTGTACCTACATGAAATATCTGTTAGACAGGATATTTTTTAGACACTATTTGTGGTGGCCTACTAAATTTTGTACTCACACCCTAATCGGGCTACTGTTGGTTTCTCGAGAAGATTTTTTGGTTGCAGGTCAGGACAAGGGTAAGGTCCCTACCCTAGGATGTAGATTTGGGCTCAGGATATACATGAAGAAGGATACAGACTTGGTGTCAGGACCCATTTGGGTATTTTTTTCCTGTCTTATTTTTGGGTTTTATTCAATTTCTCTATTAGTATGTCATGACATCCTTAATGTTGAATTATGGTTTGTACCCAGTTCCGAGATGTTTGACATTATGTTTATTAGTTGTTTCATATTACTCTTCTATTTATATTATGATATTATATGGCTTGATTTGATAAAAAAGTGTATAGTCTCCACATGTGACTCATTAGACCCTTGCCCATAGTTGGCAACCTCTGGCATATGGGGATGCATGCTTGAGGTCATGCAACGACTTGAATTGGGGAAATAGTTTAGTGGATCTCGGGTTAGGGATGTTACAAAGTGGTATAATAGGAGTTCTTATCTATTTATTACTATTTGGGGATGGTAGACATGATATTAGGATGTGTTGGGCCATAGTAATGAGATTGTGATTGGGAGTAGCTAACCCATGTACGAGGGAAAACCCAAGTCACCATGGATTGGAATTGTTATTATTGATGTGTGTTGTTACAATTGAATGAAATTTCACTATTGGGTGATGCACATGTTTTGTGATTTGACTAATTTAGGATATTTTCTCATTTTTGGGATGGCATGAGGTCGTGCATTCATTCATCATTTTAGGTACATAAGTATATAGGTTTCATGCATCATCATAAGAACACACACTGGATGGGTGTGTTGGGAATAGAGAAGTAAAATGTATTTACTTGATGAATTTGAAGAAAATTATTCCTAATTATGGTAATGAAAGTGGGTGACTCAAATGTATGCAAATGCATAGTTAAGTAATATCTTGTATAAATAAATGTTTTGATCAGGTTAACATTTTTGGTTGTGATAAACTGAAAGGGTTGATTTGGTGTCTAAAAGGAGAAATATTGCACAATGAAGATAAAATTATTAATGAATTTTTGCCTAATGAAAGGTGTAAATGAGTTAAAATGATGATTTGAACATGTTGTGCAATTGGAAATGTTCTTGAGAGGAAGGGACCATGTTGTAAAAGAAGAATTGGTTTGAAGATGTGTGGATGAAAGACTTGTGATTAAATAAATTGGTTACCACATGCCTTCCATGACCCTTAGTAGGTATAATAGAGGGTAGTGTTGTAAGTGTGATGACGACCGTTGGGATATAGTACGAAAAATTATTTTTTTAAGGTTGATAGAGTGAGATCTTTTCCACCTGTGGTTAACTCTTATTGTTACTTATTCGATGTTCCAGGTGAATGATAAGTTTAAAATGAAAATGTTTGAGTTCAAGGGTGGGTGTCCCTTGTGTTGTCAGTTTGACCCTTTTATGCGTGGGTTGGGGCTATGAGAGTGCCCTAGCTTGATACTTTAGATTTGTCTTGTGAGGCCTTTCTAGTTATGATATGGACTATGTGGTGTGCTTAGGGAACCCTTGGTAGGTTTATGTCTGTTGGGTTGTGTGGAATTGTTTGGTAAGGCATGTGTGGAAAATCTCATTATTCATGACCTTACAGAGTGTATGCTGGACCCCAAGGATGGGGAATGGGTCCTAGTGACCTTATAAGTAGAGACCTTACAAGTTGAGTTTGGAATTATGGAGAGGATTTTTTTTCTCGTAGTGAAAATGAATGTGTAAACCCTTGGTACGAAACATAGAGTAAATGGTTGTTTGTGGTGCTAGGAACTTTGTGCATCAGAACTGGGGTGAGAGTTTCATGCATGAGCATAGTATTGTTCACGTCATGATATGTATGGTTGGGAGAGAGGAACGATGGATTTTCATGATTGTGACTCCATTCTAGGGATTTTGTATCGTAGAACCTTCAAGGTGACCTATGAGAGTGTCCAAACATGGTCTCTAGTGCTTTTGGGTGTGTCTCCAGTGTGTAGATATTTTGGACCTTGATGGTGGAACTAAAAGTTTTATACGGTGAAGGTTTAGTCTAATGTGCTAAGTGAGAATTTTGATGTTTGGTGGTGATACTCGAGATGTGGTTATGCGATGATAGTTTCGGAAAATCAAGGGTGACCTCATGGGAGGTTAGGCCAGCGGTGCAAGCACCCTAAAATATGAAGCACTAGAGATTCATCAGATGTGGTGTCAAGGAATACTAAGTAACACTAACTATTTGTAAATGGTATAGTTGTGTCTGGTTCTTTCATAAGGGCACCCTAGTGTTGCTATAACAGGTAAGTTTCATTTTGAAGGGTTGTATTGTATGGATGCATGACTCACCTCTCTGGATGATTATTAATGGGGGACTCGAAGATGTCTTCGAGTGGAATGGAGACGGGTGGATGAAGTGTGGTTATATGCTATCACTCGATGGTGACACTCGGGGTGAGATTGGTCACATGGATGAACGTGGTAGTATGAATGGTTTCAGTTTTTGGGTGAGTGGAAGAGGTCGCCCCAAGGTTGATGAGGCTTATTAACAACTATACATGGTTAGGTAAGTTAGTGGGTGATTGGATACACAAAAATAAAGGTTGATTTTTGAGTGACATTTGGTTTTATTGGTGTGGTAGACCATTGAGATTCGATTGTTAGCTGTCAGGACACATCAAGAGAATTACAGTATTGTGGTGGAAGTAGTGCCACATGAAAAGTCGGTTCCCAACTTCCTTGCAATTTGGTCATGGAGAAGTGGTGATACTTGGTTAGAATCACACATGAGTTGTGGTGGTTATGTGTTGATGAGATGCATTAGGCAGGGGAGCCTGATTTCCTTAGCAGGATATAATGTCCCATAGTTTGACATAAGAAGTGGATAAGTTAGTGGTGGTGTTCTTCAACAACTTCTTAGCATACCTTAGCAGGTGACGTTCCTAACCAATATATTGATATCGTCCTAGGTACATTGAGAATATATAGCTTACAATAAGATACTTGAAGGTGTTTGGTTGGATGAGGGACTTCATGGAGTTTACACTCATGAGAACAAAATATTTAGAGCTTGATGATGGGATATTCATCCTTGATTACCTTGGGTGAGGTCCTCGAGATGGACCAGGTGTCGACCAACTCCATGGGTTCTATTCACGGAAGCCAATAATGACCACTAGGTGACCTTAATTTTCTTGTTTTGATAAAAAGTTAAATAGTTATATCTATGTTTGGATTCGACTTATGATTGAGTGTGAATACACGGTGGATGGAATCCCTCATAGAGAGAAATGGTAATGACAGTCCTAAGGTGGGGAGTGATAAGAGAGAGATAAATACATATAGGAGAACAACAAGTTGATGAAATGGAACTGAGATGTAACACCCCGAGCTTTCATGATACACATCTCATTCAATAATGCAATAGCTTGCATTGTACGCAACTTCGAGTTATAACACACCGTAACTAATCAAAGTAGCATTTATGAATAGTAAAAACCACTTTTTAAATTTATAGAAATTTTATATTTCAAAATGGACTTAATTTTTGTATTCCTAATATTGTAATTAGCCTATGTTGATTTTTTTGTAATTTTCTGAGAACTTCCAAATTTTATTGAATAGTGAAAAATACATAAAACAACTTTTTTAATAAAAATAATTTATAGTGATAAGTTATACTATTTAGTGGTTTTAAAGTATAATTAGAATATATTTTTACCATTTTATCCAATGGTGTTCATTAGAATTAATTTCACTCTGAAATTGGACATAAACAATTTCCAATCTTTTGATATAAATTGTTTCTTAAAAACACGCTATTTATTGTGACAGCAGGAATTAATTATAAAATTAATTAATGCAACTTATATGTTTGGAATTTTGTAAAATAGACATCATTTTTTAATTCGGAATATCAATTATATCTTAGGGTGAAATTTTGGCATTGTTCTGAAAAACTTCAATTTTTGATGAATAATGAAACCACTAAGTGGTAGTTAAATAACTGATTTTTCATTTAAATGAAATATTACCACTTCTGTGATTTGATTTTCAAAAATCCGACATACATGGTTGTCATTAGGAAGTAAAATGTGGTTCAATGAGATTAAAATAATTTTTGGTGAATAGTAACTTTTAAGTTCTTAATCGCAAATAGAGGTAATTAGTGTAGTTTAAGGTAAAAATAATGTTTTAATAATATGAGATGAGCTTTACACATGTTCTACCCTCATTGGATGTGCCATGGACGACCAAGACAATCTATGGGTCAACTTGGGGACCCCATGGAGCCACATTAGTTGGAAAATGACATAAATACCTTTTATTTAATGTTAAAGTAAAAAAATGTCACAAACATGAAATGTTTTACTAAGACAATTTTTACATGGGGTTATACAAGTCATATTTTTGACTATAAATAGTCATTGGAAAGATAAAAATATTTACTACATCATATTATTTTTTTATAATTTTTAGACATTAAATAAATTAAATTATTTATGACATCATTATGATGCAGCGATGACCTCATTATTTAAAGATTTTAATAAAATGAAAAGATAATGTAAAATCCAAGGCATACACTTGTCCAAAGACTATTGGATGGGTATATTGCGAACCCTTATCACCTTATCCACGAATTATATATGTGTGGGACCTTAAGAAACCTAAAATCATTGTATAATAATGTAAAATTTCCTTACTTTCCAAGAGTGCCCCTCCTCTCCTCTTATAAAAGGCCCCCACCTCTACCACCTCATTCACACTTTCAAGCCATTTGGCTCGGACAACCTCTGCCCAAATACTCTCCCAACTTCCACCTATTACTCCTAGAAGCCTCATTTTGGGCAGAACTCTTCCCAAGGAAGCCTTTGGCTCAAATCAAAAAGAGTTACCCGATTTTGAGGTAATGTCTTCTCTAATGTTGTTTTGTTTTATTTTTCCTCTCCAACCCCCTAAACTATTTTTATTCATTTCTTTTGTAACAACACCAGTATCCTCAATATACTAGGATGTTGTTATAAGAAGTATTAGATCTAAAATTACACACACCTACATCTAATGGTTAAAGAACATACGGTTTCTGTGGATGGCGAATTTCTGCCTCATGAAACGACGATTGTTCAACACTAATATAACACCTTCAAAGGTGTCCATTAAGATGTAACTATATTTATATATGATATATAATATGTTTATGTTTTACTTATGCTTCTTTATTTTTCATTTGTGGCATACTTTATGATTTCCATTACGGGTAAACGCGATAATTTCATTTTAGGAAGTGCGGATTACCGCCCCCTCAAAGTGATGTGGATCGTTAATGCCACATGTGGGATGTATAAAGGATGGAGTAAATGATATTATATATGATATTATACTGGAATTATATTATACATTTATATCATTATGATTTCATTCCATAAAATATGAAATAGAAATGAAAGTAGTGTTCATGCGTACGTACGGCTTACCGTCTCCATGAACGGTGCATTTCATTTCGTACCTCTAAATGTTACGTAATATCATAAATGAATGTATATACTGTATATATATGACATATATGATATCTACATCATTAATATAATTCTGGATATAATGGATATTTCACCACATGAACAACTTGTAATTATAAGAAGTATATTTTTGACTCAAGTACCAAAGATCGACAAAACGACCGTTATTAACTTAAATAATTACATAATGTTCATAACATGGTAATAAGTGATATAAAAGGAATAATTAACATGAAAAAGGTTCTTAAGTAAATAGAAATTAACTCTAGTTTATTATTCAGGAGGTTAAAGAACGGTCGAGTCAGGACAAGACGCAAGGTAAGGGAACTTCTAAACCCAATTTCTATTCTTTGGGTTAATCTCGTACTTTCAAATTATGTCATGATATTATTATGTCCTATTTTGTATTTTTACTTTCTTTATGTGTACCTATAGTGAATACACATAATAGATCTATTTTATTATAAAAATGATCTTTTTAAGGACTTCGTCTCAATCTCCTTTCATTGAGGCATATTTGGTTTTATACACAACTTTCTTTTATACGGTGTATAAACCCCATTGACTTTTACGTTTATTCAAAAGGAATCATTTTTATACGAAGAGTTTTTCTAAATGACAAAAAGGGAATTTTTTTCTTTCCGTACATATGCGGTGACAACGACTTCTCTGCCGCCGTGACCATTATTTGAGTTTCGGATTCCTCTACAAGCCATCACTTTTTTTTAAATGAAAAATAAATACAAAGTTTTAACATTCTTTTTTTTGGTATTGAAAATGGTTTTGAAAGCGTTTTTACTATATCAATGTGTTGTATTGATATATTGTGATTGAAATGTGGAAATGTTATGTTTCCTTTATAAATGTTTTATGTGATACGATTATGTTATGGTTTATGATATGTTTAAACCTATTCATATGAGGAATGCATTAGACTTAATAAGTGACAGGTGTAGCCCACTATAGCTCCTCGATGCATCGGTAGGCCTCATGAGACAACTAGACGTGGAATTGGCCGAGGCCCTTTCCCAATTTGATTTATGGTTTTGGTCGAGGCCTTAATCATTTTAGACGACTTGGCCGAGGCCTTGACAAAATGTTTCAGAATGTCTGGCATTATGCATTCCATCATTATGAAAGTTGTTATTGATATTGCATGTGATTATTAGACCAGTAGAATATCCATGTGTATAAGTAAATGGAATTATCTCATTTTACTTTTGCCATATTATGTTGATGTTCATGTTTAAAAGGCTTTTGTTTTAGTTATACATTGCCTTAAATGTTGATTTTTATTTATGAAAGATCCCGCATTATTGTTATCCTTAATGAGCATATGAGCTCACCCCTTTCAATGTTTTAATATTTTCCAGGATGTGAAGAAGTATTTTAGGAATGACCTGCAGGGATAGTCAGAAGAGGATATGAGTGTGGACTATGAAGACTTTGTTATTTTAGTTTTTCACCTTATGTTGTAATGTAACATTTATGAATGTATCTAGTGTTTCCAAGGCTACTAAACTAATCGGTCTTTCGAGACTTGATCTTTTGGGATCATGCCAATGTTACGAAGTAATGCACCGAATCTGGGTAGCTGCGGTCGGGGCGTTACAGTTGGTATCAGAGGCAGTTTAGTACTAACATTGGAAGCTAGATTTATATAAACTATGATTAGAGCACATATCCCAAAGATAGACTTTAAGGATTAGTATAGAAGAACTTCCTAGAATTTTGGTATTATAGAGATTTTGTGAGTTTTCCAAGCAATACATCCCTGTCTGGATATGAGAAGGTAGAGGCGGCTCTGGCACAGATGTACCTAGGGGTAAAACCCGAAAAAACCGCTTTGAGCTAGACTCGAACGGGAACTGGTGCACAACAACGGTCCTTGCTGCACTCTTGGTTACGACACTCCCAGGGCATATGCTTAGGATAATTCTCATTTTCTTTACAAACCACTATGAAGGGTTATGAGTATATACTTCCTCAAAAAAAATTTCTTTTTATGATTATGGATTATATCCATAAATAGTTCAATTTATGTAGAGTGTTTTACAAACATGGAATTATGTATTTTATTTCATAAACTAATCTAGTTTATGCCATTGTTTAGAAATGTCGCCTAGTGGAAGGAATGGAAACCTTATCAATTCACACACTCCGTGTAGGGATTTCCCTCCTTCTCAAGATAATTATTGTGGATCTGGAGATACAACTGGTGCTGATCAACTTATTACCATACTGGGACAACTCACTCAGGTTATGAATAATAACCTTACTCGTATGGATCACCCTGATCCACAACGTCGAGGATCAATGTTAGACCTCTTCATGAGGCAAAAACCACCAACATTTAATGGGGGTAAAAATCTGTTAGTAGCTCAGAAATGGATAAACACCTTAGAGAAAATATTCCATGCCTTGGGGAGTAGCAAAAGGGAGAAGGTTATCATGGCAGTTTACCGCCTCACTGGAGATGCTGATCAATGGTGGTCATTGATTCAAAACACAAAGGAAGATGATGACATATTGAATATGTAATGGAGGGAGTTCAAAGATATTTTCATAAAAAAATACTTTCCTCATGACCATAGAGCAGATATGGAAAGGCAATTTCTGAGTTTGAGGCAGAAGGAGGATGAGAATGTTGCAAAGTATGAGGCTAAATTTACAAGGTTAGTGAGGCATGCTGAGATTATATACGTAACCCAAGAGGTAAGATTGATCGTTTCTTTGATGGGTTAAAACCATTTCTCCGTCGAGCTTTAGTATCACAATCGATCTCAATATACGAAGATATTGTCTCATGTGCTATAAAGACAGAAAAGGAATTCTATAAGTCTTATGACAACAAAGTAAAGCAAGAGAAGAAGAGAGCGGTGGAACAAGAGACAGATAATGGGAAAAAGGGAAAGAATTATTTTCCATTATGTGATAATTGTGGGAAGAATCACCCTGGTACTTTCCTGAAAGGGATGGGAGTTTGTTATAAATGTGGAGAAAAAGGTCACCAGGCGCGTGATTGCAAGGGAAAGAAAGAGGCTATCAATGTTGAATGCTACAATTGTAGGGAAATGGGGCATTATGAAAATGAATGTCCTAAGAGTCCGGGAAACTTACCTCAGAAAAGGCCAAGGGATCAAGGAAAATCTTATGCTTTTATTACAGTTGAAGCTGAATAATTAATGTATTGGTGCTTTTGGACTCATGGATTATATTCTGGTTATTAAAATAATGTGATATATATATAAGGATTGTACTGTAGTACTTGTTGATTTCAGTAAGGTTTTAATATGATGAAGGTAATCATATTTTTAGTATATGACAAAAAGAGAAACATTAATTTGTTTGGGGAATCTGATAAATTGATTTTGGAATTAAGAGACCTTTTAGAGAAATTTTGGACATTGGTATTTTGGATAACTATAAAGGTTGGAGTGGATTAAGTTTATCTTTGGATAGTATTGTTTAAGGTTAAAAAAATTTATGAAGATTATTTTTGGAATATTATAATACTATAGTTTTAGGAAAAGGACAACCTGCAGGGTGGGGCATAACCCGTCGCGTCGGACAAAGCTGCCGGAATCGAACCCACAATCATTGTGCGATAGGCCTTTATTTCCTACCACTAGCCTACAGGAAGTCCCTGGTTATTACAAAATAATTTTACTAATCTGAATGGTATGTGTTAACATTTGAAACCTCATACAATTAGGATAAGTATAATATTTTTGAGTTCTATTATCTTTTTGAGTGAAAGATGAGTTGAAGGTTGAAACTCTAATTGTCAAGCATAAATATATATATACCTATCGCTTATTCAATGAATAAATTAATTCTTAAACTTTAGTAAAGGTATATTAAAAGAAATGTGTTATCTTAATACCTTATGCCTTGTTGAACTGATGATATTTTAAATCAACATAGATTGAAGGCTCTGAGGCCCTCAATTTGACAGTTGATTGTGATTGATGACCTCAATCACTTCCTACAAATATTTACATTTTTCCTCCAATTATATTTCTCTAATTGCCACAAATTTTCTCCTAATCGAGATCATAATTGGGTGGTGACTTTTTCATTTCCCTTTCCCTCTTATTGAGGCTAAATTTTATTAATCTTATTTCCGATGTGGGTTTTCCACAAAGGTATTTTCTATTTTCAACATTTAATTTTCAAAGAAAAATTTCAAATTGCGAGGACGCAATTTATTGAAGTAGGGGAGAATGTAACACCCCGAGCTTTCATGATACGCTTCTCATTCAATAATGCAATAGCTTGCATTGTATGCAACTTCGAGTTACAACACACCACAACTAATCAAAGTAGTTGTTATGATAGTAATAACCACTTTTTAAATTTATAGAAATTTAATATTTCAAAATGGACTTCATTTTTGTATTCCTAATATTGAAATTAGCCTATGTTGAATTTTTTGTAATTTTCTGAGAACTTCCAAATTTTTATGAATAGTAAAAAATACTTAAAACAAATTTTTTAATCAAAATAATTTATAGTGATAAGTTATAATATTTATTGGTTTTAAAGTATAATTAGAATATATTTTTACCATTTTATCCAATGGTGTTCATTAGAATTAATTTCACTTTGAAATTGGACATAAACAATTGCCAATCTTTTGATATAAATTGTTTCTTTAAAACATGCTATTTGTTGTGACAACGGGAATTAATTATAAAATTAATTAATGCAACTTATATGTTTGGAATTTTTTAAAATAGAAATCATTTTTGAATTCGGAAAATTAATTATATCTTAGGGTGAAATTTTGGCATTGTTCTGGAAAACTTAAATTTTTGATGAATAGTGAAACCACTAAGTGGTAGTTAAATAACTGATTTTTCGTTTAAATGAAATATTACCACTTCTGTGATTTTATTTTCAAAAATAAGACATACATGGTTGTCATTATGAAGTAAAATGTGGTTCAATGAGATTAAAATAATTTTTCGTGAATAGTAACTTTTAAGTTCTTAATCGCAATTAGAGGTAATTAGTGTAGTTTAAAGTAAAATTTTTTTTTAATAATATGAGATGAGCTTGACACATGTCCTACCCTCATTGGATGTGCCATGTCCGACCAAGACAATCCATGGGTCAACTTGGGGACCCCATGGAGCCACATTAGTTGGAAAATGACATAAATACCTTTTATTTAATGTTAAAGTAAAAAAATGACACAAACATGAAATGTTTTACTAAGACAATTTTTACATGGGGTTATACAAGTAATAATTTTGACTATAAATAGTCATTGGAAATCTACAAAGATTTACTACATCATAGTATTTTTTTTATAATTTTTATACATTAAATAAATTAAATTATTTTTTGACATCATTATGATGCAGCGATGACCTCATTATTTAACGATTTTAATAAAATGAAAAGATAATGTACAATACAAGGCTTACATTTGTCCAAAGACTATTGGATGGGTATATTTAGAACCCTTATCACCTTATCCACGAATTATATAAGTGTGGGACCTTTATAATCCAAAAATCATTTTATAATAATGTTAAATTTCCTTACTTTCCAAGAGTGCCCCTCCTCTCCTCTTATAAAAGGCCCCCACCTCTACCACCTCATTCACACTTTAAAGCCATTTGGCTCAGCCAAACTCTGCCCAAATACTCTCCCAAATTCCCCCTATTACTCCTAGAAGCCTAATTTTGGGAAGAACTCTTCCCAAGGAAGCCTTTGGCTCAAATCAAAAAGAGTTACCCGATTTTGAGCTAATGTCTTCTCTAATGTTGTTTTGTTTTATTTTTCTTCTCCAACCCCATAAACACTTTTTATTCATTTCTTTTGTAACAAAACCAGTATCCTCAATATACTAGGATGTTTTTATAAGAATTATTCAAGCTACAATTACACACACCTACATCTAATGGTTAAAGAACATACGGTTTCTGTGGATGGCGAATTTCTGCCTCACGAAACGATGATTGTTCAACACTCATATAACACCTTCAAATGTGGCCATTAAGATGTAACTATATTTATATATGATATATTATATGTTTATTTTTTACTTATTCTTCTGTATTTCTCATTTATTGCAAACTTTATGATTTCCATTATGGGTAAACGCGATAATTTCATTTTAGGAAGTGCGGACTACCGCCCCCTCAAAGTGATGTGAATCGTTAATGCCACATGTGATATGTATAAAGGATGGATTAAATGATATTATATATGATATTATACTAGAATTATATTATACATTTATATCATTATGATTTCATTCCATTAAATATGAAATAGAAATGAAAGTAGCGTTCATGCGTACGTACGGCTTACCGTCTCCATGAACGGTGCATTTCATTTCTTACCTCTAAATGTTACGTAATATTATAAATGAATGTATATACTATATATATATATGATATATATGATATCTACATCATTAATAAAAATCTTTATATATTGGATATTTCACCACATGAACAACTTATAATTATAAGAAGTTAATTTTTGACTCAAGTACCAAAGATCGACAAAACGACCGTTATTAACTTAAATAATTACATAATGTTCATAACATGGTAATAAGTGATATAAAAGGAATAATGAACATGAAAAAGGTTCTTATGTAAATATAAATTAACTCTAGTTTATTATTCAGGAGGTTAAAGAACGGTCAAGTCAGGACAGGACGCAAGGTAAGGGAACTTCTTAACCCAATTTCTATTCTTTGGGTTAATCTACTACTTTCAAATTATGTCATGATATTATTATGTCCTATTTTGTATTTTTACTTTCTTTATGTGTACCTATAGTGAATACACATAATAGATCTATTTTATTTTAAAAATGATCTTTTTAAGGACTTCGTATCAATCTCCTTTCATTGAGGCATATTTGGTTTTAAACAAAACTTTCTTTTATACGGTGTATAAACCCCTTTGAATTTTAAGTTTATTCAAAATGAATATTTTTTATACAAATAGTTTTTCTAAAACACAAAAAGGGAATGTTTTTCTTTCCGTACATATGCGGCGACAACGACTTCTCTGCCGCCGTGACCATTATTTGAGTTTCGGCTTCCTCTACAAGCCATCACTTTTTTTTAAATGAAAAATAAATACAAAGTTTTAACATTCTTTTTTTTGGTATTGAAAATGGTTTTGAAAGCATTTTTACTATATAAATGTGTTGTATTGATATATTGTGATTGAAATGTGGAAATGTTTTGTTTCATTTATGCATGTTTTATGTATACGATTATGTTATGGTTTATGATATGTTTAAACCTATTCATATGAGGAATGCATTGGACTTAATAAGTGACAGGTGGATCCCTCTATAGCTCCTCGATGCATCGGTAGGTCTCATGAGACAACTAGACGTGGAATTGGCCGAGGCCCTTTCCCAATTTGATTTATGGTTTTGGCCGAGGCCTTAATCATTTTAGACGTCTTGGCCGAGGCCTTGACAAAATGTTTCAGAATGTCTGGAATTATGAATTCCATCATTATGAAAGTTGTTATTGATATTGCATGTGATTATTCGACCAGTAGAATATCCATGTGTATAAGTAAATGACATTATCTCATTTTACTTTTTCCATATTATGTTGAAGTTCATGTTTAAAAGGATTTTGTTTTAGTTATACATTGCCTTAAATGTTGATGTTTATTTATGAAAGCTTTCGCATTATTGTTATCCTTACTGAGCATCTGAGCTCACCCCTTTCAATGTTTTAATATTTTCCAGGATGTGAAGAAGTATTTTAGGAATGACCTGCAGGGATAGTCAGAAGAGGATATGAGTGTGAACTATGAAGACTTTGTTATTGTAGTTTTTTACCTTATGTTGTAATGTAACATTTATGAATGTATCTAGTGTTTCCAAGGCTACTAAACTAATCGGTCTTTCGAGACTTGATCTTTTGTGATCATGACAATGTTACGAAGTAATGCACCAACTCTAGGTAGCTGGGGTCAGGGCGTTACATGAGATGCCAATAAAGAACCAGTGGGTTGCATGTTGGGTTCCTTAGAGAGGAAGTATGTGACTTGGATGTGGTGATTGATGAGCCATGTGTGGGATTTTCACTCAGGGTGCTTCCATGTGAAGCTTGTGATGTTTGTGATGAAGTCATAGAAGGGTGTGGTTGGACATGAAAACAGGTTGTGGGAAGAGAGGTTGGGTTCTACAACTCCAAAAAAGATCAGCGGTATTCTCTGGTAATTTATCCTTTGGTGGGTATTGATGCCAAAATTGGGGGTGAACAGAACAACCTGAAAACATTAGGGGCTGCCTCTAGAAGACGGATCGCGAAGCTCCCAGAGCCCTGCGGCCGGTGAAAAAATCCCCTTCATGACCCCCCATGAAGTAAGGGCTTTAGGATGGCTCTACGATCCCCTTTGACATTTGAGACCCACCGCAAAGCAAGGCGGTGGGATGGCTCCGCGAGACCCTTTGACGTTCGCAACCCACCGCGAAGAAAGGAGGTGGGACAGCTCCCCGATCCCCTTTTATGTTCATGACCCGCTGCAAAGTAAGGAGGCGGTCATGCTCCGCGAGCCCCTTTGACGTTCACAACCCGCCGGGAAGCAAGGAAGTGATAACGCTTCGCGACTGTAGTTGACGTTCGCGATCCTCCACAGAGATAACTCCTTCTTCACGCCGAGCAAGCTCTGATTTGCAGTGCCTCTTGCTTATAAATACATGGATCCTCTCAAGACCAACAGACGGATCATCCAACCTTTCACCTTATGAGCTCTGAAATCGCGAATCACTTCCTTCTCTTCAAACCATGAGCTCCTCAAGGTACTTTTGATCTATGAAGTACCTCCCCCTTGGCCTTAATTGAGCCCCTCATCCGAGAGGAATGCCTTTCACGAAGCCCACAGACCTTTGCGATGTAAGAAGATCCCCATGGGGACTTGGGTTGTCGTGAAGCATTTATTCTTTGCAAAACACCCACCATACCCTCATGGTCTACATGCTAAGGTAGGGTCACTGTACTTCGCGAATCACATTGATTCCTGACACCCTGCTTCGCAAGGCACCCCTGCTTCGTGAGGAATTACTTCTCAAATGTCTTTCCACTTCACGAAGTTGCTCCCATATGCACCTATTCCCTATTACTAGCCTAGGAAACTTCACTTCGCAAAGAAAATCCCTTCATGAATCCCCTCTAATTCATGGAGAACAAGAGCTTCACAAGGACTCTACTTTTGAACCTCTTTGCTTTGCAAATCCTTTTCCTGTGTGGCCCTTTAGGTTCCCACAAAGCAACTTCAAAGTCCCTTGGATGATACTGCCCATTGCATTGCTTCGCCTCATGATTATTCGCATAGGCATGATAACATCTATTACTTCTTTGCATAGCCATGCTATCCTGGACCCCTCAATGGTTTTCTCCATAACACTCCCTCTCCACGACATTGTCGATGCCTTACTTCCCCCAAGGGCATGCGGTTATTGGTTATGTAAGTCCAAGGGTGGCAGAGCGCACCCACTTCGTCTGAGTTGAAGGACGTTAAACTTCCAAGTGCCATCGTCCTAAGCACATGACATTAAACTGTGACCTTGCTCCGTGCCTCGCACGTGGGGTGCCCCATCTCAGAAATTCTCTACACCCATTGGTCTCCACGAGAGTGAGATCATTCCTCACATAGAATGAGATCCTCTTCATCAGAGTGGCATCTATCCGTGGGGAAAGGGAAACCATCTTGGTGTAATCCCCTAGCTTTACTTGCCAGAGGAAACATCCATGCCCCTCCATTCTTTGGCGGAAAATACATCTCCCACTGGGATTTTTCAAACCGGTCCTCTATACTGGAATAACTCCCAACCTATTTGGGCTGCTAACCATGTGTAAGCCCCATTCTACTTCCTACAGACACACCTTTCATGACGTGTTCATCAGATCTTTTATGTCTCCTGTTTCACACACCGAGCATGAATCACATGGGATTAGAGTAAGAATCGACCATGACATACACCACATGAATCCTAGAGTGTATGCCCCACATCCAACCCGAACTACGTGGTCTTTGATCTTTTCCAAGGATAGGTACATAGGAAGCCTCCCGGAGGTTCAAGCCCACAACCCATTGGTAGTTCCAACCATCTTCATGTCGGTTCACCAACACCTCGGGCAACCTAATGTGTAAGCCCCACACCCAACCTGAACAATGTGGTCTTTGACTCTTACCAAGGAGAGGTACATAGGAAGACTCACTGAGGTTCAATCCCACCACCCATTGGTCATTTCGACCATCTTCACATCAGTTCACCAACACCTCAGGCAGCCTAGAGTGTAATCCCCACACCCAACATGAACTACGTAGTCTTTGATCCTTTCCAATGCAAGGTACATAAGAAGTCTCCCTAAGGTTCAATCTCAACAACTAGTTGTTCCAACTCCCTTCAAGTTAGTTCACACCACATGAACTATGTGGTCTTTCATCCTTTCCAAGATGAGGTACGTAGGAAGCCTCACTGAGGTTCATTCCAACCACCCATCGGTCGTTTCGACCATCTTTACATCGGTTCACCAACACCTCGGGCAGCCTAGAGTGTAAGCCCCAAACCCACCTGAACTATGTGGTCTTCGATCCTTGCCATGGTGAGGTACGTAGGAAGCCTCACTAAGGTTCAATCCCACTAACCATTGGTCATTCTGACCATCTTCACGTCAGTTCACCAACATCTCAGGCAACCTAGAGTGTAAGTACCACACCCAACCTAGACTACGTGGCCTTTGATCCTTGCCAAGACAAGGTATGTATTAAGACTCCCCGAGGTTCAAGCCCAACAACTAGTCGTTCCGACCCCCTTCATGTCGGTTCACACCAACCGAGCTATGTGGACTTTGATCCTTTCCAAGGAGAGGTACGTAAAACGTCTCCATGAGGATTAAGCCCAACAACCATTAGACCCCAGTACTCCTCCATGCTGGTTCTTCCCCGTCCTGCATGACGTTAAACTATGGATCACAATCAGCGGTGAGCCATTGCGACCCTATCCAGCAGTAAGCCGTTGAAATCCCTATCTAGTGGTAAACCATTAAAACCCCCAATTGGCGGTAAGGTATTGTTAGATGAACTACATGGACTTTGATTCAATGCCACGAGGATACGTAGGAAGCCTCTTTGAGTCTCAAGCCCAACACTATCGTCATCCTCATGGAATTTCCATCCCATTCACCATCCACTTCATTCAACCCTCCATCATCCATCCTGATTCTCACCCAGGCCACCACATCCCGGTGGGATCATGCCACATCATTCCCTATTCCCCTTAACAGTAACTAGGAAGCTAACCACACATTGGCACCAACATCAATGTTCCCTCCAGGGGTTTCACCCATATGATCCACTCTAATCAGTGTTCTAATTAGTACGATCCATCTCCTCCAGATGTTAACCTCGCGATATACCTTGTGTTAAACATGGGAAGATGAGGAAAACATCAGATACATGCCTATGGCATATGTTTCCCCACTTTCGATGTGGGATGCATCCGGCTTATGTGCCCTTAAGAAGCCCTATAATAAGGAGAAGAAACATAGATGAATTATTGTCCCAGCATCCAGACACGCTAGTGATGTCCATCTTGACTACTCCCCTGACCGAAGGTTGCTGCCCTGACCGGACCCCTTTGAATGTCCCGACAGAATTAGTGTAATTAACTGGTGTCCATGAAGATATGGAACTAGGAAGAGTTTTACGAACAATGTATTAAGTCTATACGGGAGACTCGGACTATGTGACGAGTTCTGAGGAGGAATCCAAGGAACAAAGAATCGACATCCCATCATCCCATTTTGATCAAGGAGAAAATGTCCCTTAACAAAGAACGAATGACTCCCGCCTTTGGAAAGAGGGAATGCGGGCAACTGACAGTGCCTTTCGTCCTACCAAATGAGACAGACACACACGCCCCGATGAAAGAGTTGTAAAAAAAATGGTGAACCTGATGTGAATATCTTCTCCTCAATATAAAAATTAGTAGCATTCGAGGCATCGATGGATTAACATGTCACCAGATCCAGTTATCTGGTACTGAGTCTTTCCAAGCAAATAGAGGGCCTGGCGTGAAACTCACCAAAAGTTGGGGTAGTCAAAATGTTCAATATCTCAGTCTGCAATGTTATCAGCGTGGATCCCTCTAACAAGCCATGGAAGATGGAATGACACTGGGGCATTGGTCGTCAATTCCTTTTTCTTTCAACACTGATGAGTTAATCTCTATTCTCTTCAAAAATCAAGTTACTGCACCAAGAACATGATCACCTCCTACCCACCAATGCAGGGGTAGGGGAAGTGTCAACGCGGCAGTCTTGCGCGACTCTGCCTCTTCTGCAACAGCCTCTACACCCACAACCATGGGGCACCCACGCCCCATTTCCCCATCTGAGGTCATCCAACGAAGGGTAATCAATGACCTTGTATGCTTTAACGAGGAGGAGGGAGTTATCCCGACTCGGGATATGGCTCTTCTGGATTTGGAGGCGTCTGCGCCTCATCGTCAACACTTCCCCTGAGGGTCGCACAGGGAGCCGCTCCTCACCATGACAACATATAACCGTTTCGGTAGCCTTTCCCCAGAATGCTTCAATGACTCCCTTCCCTATGCCGATGCGGTAGGGGATGTTCGAGTAAGCCCGGTTTGAGTCCCATTCTAGGGGCTCCCAGCGAGGGCTCCCACCCGGCCGCGTCAACGCCGCTACCGGGTCTTACTGAACAATGAGTAGGTAATCCATGCACATGCACTAATGGATCCAGCCCATATAACCCGATGCCCGCATTGGGCGCAAGCTGAAGAGGATTACCACCAAGGGGAATCAATGTCAGTGGATACTGTGGCATGAGCCACTGCAGAAGCATATCACTAGTTCCCTATATATGCTGAGCATGGACTTTCATGTGCCCGACCGCGATCAAGGCCCCAAACGCTGCACGAACATGCTGGGTCGACTCTCTTGGCCACCGACACAGGCAGTGGCTGCTGCGGACTAACCCGCAGCGATGCCACCCAGTATGGAGGCCCTCCCTATACCACTACCATAGAATGTGGGCCTTCCCTGCTTTGAGTCTCGACTTGGAGGTCTGCCCTGTGCCACCGTCAATCCAAATGAGGGTCTCCCCCGCGGTAGTGACACTCACTATGGAAGTCTCTCCCATTCCAACTACATTGTGTATGGAGTCATTCCTCATGAACCCGACTGGCGGTGTTGGGATGTTGAATATTTGGTCTCTCTTCAATGTGGGGATCCTCCCCATGTCCTCATAGTATCCAGCAAAGGTACTCCTTGCGTCGGCAACCAGAGGGGTGATGGCCAGCCTCACCTCACTGGAACCCATCACAGAGGTCCTATCCGTGTTCAGCTAGACTGGTACGAGGACCTACCTAATACTGAGGTCAACATGGAAGCACGCATGGAGGTCCTCCCCATTCTCTTAACAGTTCTAGTGGAGGTCTTGCATGCTCCAGCGCTACCCACGGAGGTCCTCTCCATGCCCCTTTTGATATCAGTCCCAATTCTCCGCACACCCTGGCTTACTCAGGCGGAAACCCTCCCCGCCCTAGCACTAGTACAGCTGAAGGACCTCCTCGGGTTAAGAATATACCCTATCTCGGAGAGCCATCCAGGGGCAGGAAGGCGGGTCGTCGCCGCCATAAGAAGGATTTGGGGAAGTTTTGGGCAGAGATCAAACCAGTACTCTTATCAGACTCCGAAGCAGAATACGACATAGCGTAGTAACCCTCCCTTCGCTCATCTGAGTCAAGGGCTGGGGCAGGAAGGAGGCGCATCAACATAGTACTTCCAAAATGAGAGGTTTATCAGATTATTGTCTCCCTCCACAGGTATATCTAGGAGGATGTAAGTTTGGCACCCTACAGGTTATGGTCATGCAATCACCACCGTAATCACCAGAAGTGATCTCTACCTCAACAAGAGATCACATAGAGCTATTCTGGGGACCAATGGTAGGCGAGCAACTTCGCTGCCTATTTCTAACAGCCATAGATCCTAATCTAGGAACTGCAGACTTTAGACCATCCTACCGCGATGTAGAGGCCATGACACTACACTCGTCGGAGGACAACCCGAGATTCAGCAGTTAATTAGCCCATTCGCCATATTCCCCACCGGCCAGCCTGCCATCCCAGTAGTCTACCTCAGTAACGCTTCCAGTTCCTCAGCCACCACAAGTTGAAGATTGGCATAATCAAGGGCCAAACCATGAATCCAAGCCAAGGATATTATGGAATATTCTCATAGTGGACCACTTCCCTGAGATGTTCTGGCCCGTGGCGGCGCCAAATTTAAGCGTACCAGAACCCCTCACCCAAGTGGAAATCGAGTGTTTCCACAAAACTCTTTGGGTGATGCACTTTCACCATTGTCCTGAGAAAGTGGTTTATCGCAGGAGCCATGAACATTTTTAAAACAACAAAAATCAATGCTGTCTGGTGGATTTGGACTTACTCCCTGTAGGCCAGCGCCCCGAATCACTAGGTCGCCATAGAGCCCTCCAACAACAATGCATTCAGAGTATCAAGGTACTCCAAAAGATTATTAAGGAGGCTTATCACCATGTGAATATCCATGGCTGGGGGTAGTATGTTTCCCTCCTATTTCATTAGGCGATATCGAGGACATGACCCCAGAAAGGGTCATGGTCAACATGACTATCAAGTGGATGAATAGAATGAGTTGGAGATTCTTTATGGGGACATACCCCTCGAGGGTGTGCCACCACTACTGGATGCATCGGGAAGAGTTACTTGCCAACAAAGGAATTTTCTAGGTCTCTTTGTGCCGACTAAGGCATTGGTTCTTAGCCGAAATAACGACAAGGGTAAAGAGAAACTCGGAGCTTCCAAACACTCCGACCCATCCGCCTCAGTGTAGAAGATGGAGGAGGACCCTGAGAGGGCCGTGTTGCACCAAAAAATTGCCAAGTAGAAGAAGTTGGTTGAAGACCTCCTGGTAGAATGCACTGCAGAGCGACGACCAGACTACGGTAATCCTCGGCCAGGGTAACAGGGGTAGGAAAAACTACCCCTTGGTGAGATGCCTCTCGGCGACAATAACCATCCTGCCCTCACAGATAGGGTTGAAGCCGAAACTTATGGCAAGGGGGCACAATATGTCTCACCAAACCCTCCCAAACAGTGTGGCAACCCAAGGGACCCAGCTCTTGTTCCCCCAACTACCCCAAGGGTCGTGCCACCAACCGCTCCACGAGCAGCTTGGCCTGTTTACCGTGTTGAAGAACCCGCCAACACACTCGTGGTTAGGGATCCCCATCAAGACAGGGACCCCTTCCAGATGATCCAATGGCTGCACTCATTGCCCGCCTTGAGGCATTATAAACGTGGAAGGTGGAAATACCACCTGATGGAAAGACGTATCCAGCATGGGTTAATGATATGCCTACACCCACGGGTTTCAGAAATCCCACATTCTCCCCTTTTAACGGGATAGGGGACCCTCCATAGCACTTGTCCCACTTTTCTTCAAGGTGTGGCCCCATATTGGGAACTCCAGCACAGCAAGAGGCCGCCAAACTCTGGTGTTTTGTATAGACATTGGAAGGGCCTACATTTTTCTGGTACAACTAGCTCCCCATCAGATCGGTGATCAGTTGGGAGGACCTCTGGAGGTAATTTCTCAACCCATTCATCTCCACCACGCGGAAGACGAGTATCACAGACCTCTTCAAGTGCATATAGTGGCCTGATGAGTGTGTCACAAACTTTATCCCATGGAAAGGGCATATATACTCTCTTGACATGCCACTAACTCAAAAGAAATTATAGAATATGTGTGTGGGAAATGTTAAGACAGAACCGGTTCCGCATCTGATCACCTAGAACTACGCTAGAGGATTCTGAGACTTCTCCGATAAGACCCAGTGCCTGTAAGAAGCCCTATAACAGGCTGGCCAGGCACGTCTGTTGCCTCCCAAAATTCCCACGAGAAGGGATGTCAGAGCTGAGACCGCTGTGGTGGCCAAAATAGGGGCCCCTATATGTCTAGAATTGTTACCAGTGGATCCACCTCCGCAACCTCACAGAGGCCCGCCACCACAGGTGCAACCTCCATCCTAGTAGTAGCCCCCTCAGAATTGGCAGGTGCCCCGCACAATGGGCCTCCACCGCCAAGGCAGGACAATTAGGCTCCACCTCCTCGACATGATCCTCCATACCCTCGTTAGGGTTAGGCTCCATGTACCTTCTTTCTGGATAGAAGAAACCAAACTGACTCGTTTAACGAGAATTAGGTCCCTGGCTATTTCCGAAGTGCTTTGGAACAAGGGATTGGGTGTTTGCCTGAGTGCAGAAGGCTAGAAGAGGTGAACCTCACTGATCGCCCCAAATACTGCCCAATCACCGGATCATGGGGTACACACTCAGGCAGTTCTATGTGTTCAAAGACTGGCTTTAAGACTAGGTTGATAACAATGTAGTCAAGCTGGGCCTAGCCTCGACATAAGTGGAAGGTATCTTTGTAAGGCCAGATAGCAACAACAATGACGAAGGCAAGTGGAAGCAGGTTTCTAACCATGGGTCCCATAAGTATGATTACTGGATGACTTGAAAAATGTTCGCCTGTTCCCATGGTGTCATTCATGCATGCCTGAATCAGCATGATCCTTTAGAAGACACAACCACCACTTCTGCATCGTCATCTCAGGAGGCCTCTTCCCGGAAGGGCAAGCATCAGTGGCGCAAGGGAAAGCAACATACCCCGCCAATGCCATTGTCATTCCCTACTCTCAGCAACTTCATTCCCCCAATGATGGGGATTCATCCGAGAATCCATCCAGTAGTGGATGAATATTCGAGTGATAGTCATGGGTACGTTTCTGTTAATACCATGGAGTTAGTAAACCCTTACATGATTCTCGACGATAGGGAGCACCAGGCGAACCTCCCTAACGTCCCCAGCTAACGCCAATGTCGGTAGAGCCGCGACCATATGGGTCATAGAGGCACATCAGTTGGAACATCCAGCCAGGCCATGCATGCCACTAAAACAAGATAGTAGGCCCAGAACAGAGCTCATCACATGCAACCTCTTCATCCAGTGTTATTGGACCTACCTATACCGCAGTTTGTGCTACTGGATCAGGTAGAGCCACCTCAACCATGATGTGACCAGCCACACCCTTCTACAGGATGATCTTATTTGTTCGGCCGTCATCCTGTGGTCACTCTGCGGGCTTCAACCAGTGAGCAGTGGGACATGAATAGCACCAGTCAACCGCCGATCTAGCCAGTTGGGCCTGCCATACCTCCCGTCATAGGGCATCCTCCTAAAAGAAGATGTTCATGTGTGGAGAGGATGTATGATGTTCTCAAGAACCTTTACAGCATCCCAGTGAGGCTTTCCATCCTCGAAACCCTTCTACTATTATCAGATATGCGCAAGGCCCTTACTGAGGTTTTAAGAATCCCCCTCCAGTTTGAGACAGAGGTAGCAGCCGCAGAAGCCTTTCATGCTGAAGTGCTCGAGAACGTTGAGTGTCAGTACATCCTTTTATTTTCTGGAGAAGATTATGGTTCTCCCATATAGGGACACATTCTACAACTGTACATCACCATCCAATTCAATGGCGTGGAGGTTCTCCGCTATCGTTTTGACACCGCCTCCAGGATTAACCTTATACGAACTTGAACACTGCGGAAGTTGGGGTTATCTGAAGATGACCTGACCCCCTCTGAATTAAGAATCCAAGGATATTATAGGACAAAGCAGAACCCAGTCGGTAGAATCCATTTTTAGACCCAGTTCAGTGGCCTAGTTTCCATCACCAAGTTTATGGTTGTCTCCCAGGACATCGCGTACAATGCATTGATGGGAAGACCATGGCTCCACCTGCACGCGGCAGTTCCCTCATCATATCACCAGTGCCTCAAGTACTCCCTCAATGGTTGAGTGGGTGTGCTCCAAGGTGACACATATCCTTTTTTCCTCTAGTGAATCCCACTACCTGGATGCTGACTATTACAAGAGCAAGGAAAAGAATATTTAGGCTAGTGAGGTTGAACCCGTTGTGGTTGAAACTAACCCATAGGAAGGTCTGGATAACACCTAAGTCTTCCTGATCCATCGATTGGAGGCCACAAACTCCAACATGGGGAATTGTTTTGTTGCCTCTGGTACAAGGGGGTAGCATATTATCAGGTCCAAGCAACATCGGGAGATCACTTCGTATTCTTATATGAATCAAGCCTCAGTTATCCCTGATCCCCCCTACACTCATAAGGTATCAAGATGTCTATCCCATGGAAATAGAGATACGTCATAATTGCCTATTTCACTGGTCTAGAATCAATCGGCTCAAGCCAACACGCCTCCATTACTTTGATATCATCAAGCATGGCCCCTTGAGCTGAATACTAGATGGGGTCAGGTCGACAACCTTCATTTCTATGGTTTCGGCAACACTAGTATCTCATGATGCAATGACCATTGCTGCTGAGGCTGGTACCAGCCTCCTGTCAGAATCTACCGACTTGGATAAATGACATGCCATTGGGAATCTCTACTCCACAATTGAAGAAGAGGATCTGGAGGATGATCCCCCCGCCATTGAAGAGGGAATCTCTGCCATGGTGGATGAATTGGTACAAGTGAATCTCGATAGAGATCGTTGCTGCCATTTCCCTCGAGAAGTAGCAGTGGTATGTAGAGTTCCTGAAAAAACATAGTGATGTATTTTCTGGGAGTTATGGCGAGATTCCAGGGATAGATCCCTAGGTAGCCGTCCACGGCCTCAGTCTTCCAGCAAATCACTGTGGGTTCAAGCAACCTCCCATGATGATGCACCCTTCTCACGGTGCCATGGTCCTGGTTGAAATTGACAAGATCATCTGGGCCAACATCGTTAGAGAGGTCAAGTACCCCAAACAAATAGACAACATCGTACCTTTCATGAAGAAGAACAGACAGATCAGAGTCTGCATCGACTTCTGTGATCTCAACCATCACTTTCTGAAGGATGATTTTCCCCTTCCTATGTTGGAATTGCTAATTGATGCTACTGCTAGGTTCTAAGATCTCTCCTTCATGGATGGTTACTCAGGATACAACTAGATCTGAATGGCCCCCCGAGGATGAGGAGTCCACAACTTTCAGGGAACCCTAAGATACTTTTTGTTACTAGGTTATGCCCTTCATCTTGAAGAATGTAGGATCCACCTATCAGCGGGCCATGCACCACATATTTAAGCCAATCATCGAGACATTGGCGGACTGTTATGCATATGATCTGGTGGTCAAATCTCTCTAGTACCGGGACTATCTCGAGGATCTTGAGAAAGATTTTTGCTTCCTCCGTTCTCAACACCTGAAGATGAACCTATCAGAGTGTGATTTTGGAGTCATTTATGGAAAATTTCTTGGCTTCGTTGTGAGACATAGGGGCATCAAGGTCGAACCAGAGAAGATCAAGGTAATTAGCCAAATTCCTCCCCTAGAAATATTCGAGTGCATCGATGTTTCCAAGGACACTTATCCTACATACACCAATTTTTTGTGAATATGGATGGAAAGTGTAAGCCCTTTTCTCAGCTCATGAGGAAAGGCTCCACCTACGAATGGGAAGAAGAGTGCCAGAACGTATTCAATGAAATCAAGCAGTATCTGCTCAAGCCTCTAGTCTTGATGCCACCTGTCTCAGAAAAACAAATGATCCTATACGTGACTGCCCTAGAATGATCAATTGGCACCCTTCTCATACATAAGAACAATGAAGGGATGGAGAACAATCTTTACTACCTTAGTTACATACTCCTCGATAAAGAGACTAGATAATCCTGCATCGAAAAGAGCTACCTTGCGTTGGTGTTTGCAGTACAGAAATTGTGACACTACTTACAGAACCACGAGGTAAAGCTAGTGTCTTTGGTAGACCAACTGAAGTACATTCTAAACCAACCCATGTTGACAGGACATCTATCACGGTGAGAATTAATCCTCTAGTTGTTCGACATCAAGTTCGTCCCTCAGAAAGCTATTAAGGGGTAAGCATTGGCATACTTTATTGTTGCCAACCCGGATCCTGCTGACCAGTAATTGGATATCGATTTCCCCGATGTGTAATTCCTCTCAATAAACCAATCCATTCCATGTTGGTTGATGCACTTTGATGGTGCTTCCCAAAGCCCTATCGGCCGGATGATCAATGATCCCAGACTCAACAGGGTAGGCTTGGTTATTTTCTTTATTACCCTAGCAAAATCCGTTCTTCCATACTCATTCCTATTGTCAGAAGGTTGTACCAACAATGAGGTAGAGTATAATACTCTCATCACTAGCCTCGAGAAGGCCCTCATGATTGATGTGCCCCATTTTCAAGTGAAAGGGGATTCTGAACTAGTCATTAAGCGGATCAATGGTGACTACGTCGTCAGAAAGCCAGAGCTCGTACTAATGTTTGAGTGCACTCTCTAGTTAATGTTTGAGTTCCCCTCTCATCCAGAAGTTACTCATGTCCCTCGATCTCAGAATGGTCGAGCTAATTCCATGGATGTCTAGGATGCATCACTTGTAGAGCCTAATATGGATGACCTAATCATCAACATGGAACATCGGAGAGTCATTGCTCCTGTCTCCTCAGGTGACGACGAAGGCCTGCAGGTGATCCATCGTACCGCTAGATCCTCCACGCCAGGACTCCCAGATGTAGTGGTTGAAGTGACTCCCAACTGGAGGGCCCCCTTTTTTGAGTGTTTCCAAAATGGTTACCTCCTGGATGATCAAGTCGAGTGTGATCGAATCCGATGTCGCACATTACAGTTTACCCTCCAAAGTGGTCCTAGTCTTGAGAAGATCTTCTACAAGTGCGAGTTTGATGGTAATATCCTCCATTGCATCCAAGAATTTGAGATTTCTCAGGTCATGCCAGAGGTTCATACTGGCTCCTATGGTGCCCACCAGACTGGGCCGAAGCTATCTCACCAGATCCAGAGACTGGGGTACTTTTGTCCCTCTATGATCCATGATTGCATAGAGTTCTCCAAGAGATGTCATGCGGGCCAAATTCATGCTAACTTCATGCATAAGCTATTATAACCTCTCCACTCCACCAAGTACTCTTAGCCATTTATGGTGTGGGGACTTGATGTTGTAGGACCATATCCATCAGTGACAACTCGCCAATGAAGGTTCATCCTGACCACTACGGATTTCTTTTCCAAGTGGGTAGAAATAGTTCCGCTTAAGGAGGTCAAGGCCCGTTCCATCGTTGACTTTAGGAGTTCCAAAATCATCTATTGATTTGGAGTTCCTCGTTCCATCCTCACTGATAATGACACAAACTTCCGAGAATCCAAGATGAAGAAATTGTACGCCAAGTACAACATCCGTTCAAACCATACCTCCCACTACCACGCATAAGATAATTGACTGATCAAGCCGTTCAACAAAACCCCCTCAAACATTTTGTAGAAAATGGTTGTTCAGAATAAGAAGAGTTGGCCAGAAAAGCTCACCAACGACCTCTGGGATTATCGAACAAAAACTCGTAATTCCACCCAAGTGACACCATATTCCCTGGTGTACGGAACTAAGGCCATCCTACCTATCAAGATTCAGTTTCCTTCACTACGCACAACTTTCTATGACCAGCAGACACCAAATAAGGTAGAAGAAATTCATCTGGCTGAATTGGAAGCACGTGAAGAGAATAAGATTCTTGCCCTGCACAATCTGGAAAGGCATAAAAACAAGATACCCAGAGCTTTCAACCTGAAGGTTCACCTCCACCCCTTCTTCCAAGGTGACTTGGTATTGGCCCTCCAGACACCAATGATTCCTTACAGGAAACCACCCAAGTTAGAGCCTAAATAGGAAGGACCTTACATAATTCATAGGGTTTACCCCAATGGTGAATAATCCCTGGTGACCACGGATGGAGAGCACATAACTCCTCCCACCAATGACAAGTTTCTCAAGAAATACTTTGCCTGATCTACCCGGTCCAGCAAGAACCTAAACTGTTTGGTCCAGCATGACCCTAAACATTTCGGTCTGGTATGACCCTAAAAAATTTGGCCCAACATGACCCTAAATTGTTTGGTCCTGCATGACCTGAAACTGCCAGGTTCTGCACATCCCTAAACTGCCTAAAACCGCACGACATTCAATTGTTCAACGTCCTCACCACACAACATTAAAATGCATGGCCCTTCAAGAACTACGTATGGCATGATTCCCATCCTCATGGGATACGTAGGAACACTCAAACATTTTTTCTTGATCCTAGCCCCCCAAACTCTTCTCTTCAACTATACCCATTGGGTATGGTTCTCTTGAAGGATTATTGCACGGTATGGTGTAGTCTTCTTTAGCACCATTCACATCAGGATTACGATGGTCGCACCATGTTCCCACTCCCCATTCATCTATCCTCCCGCATCCTCCCTGCACGACACTAAACTGCATGGCCTTCAAGAACTACTTGTGGCTTGATTCCCATACTCATGGGATACATAGGAACGCCTAGAAATTTTGTCTGTTGGCCTAACCCAAACCCTAGAATATCCCCTTGGGTCAAGACATATGGTGTGGTATAGACTTCGACCCCAATTCACGTCGAGCTCATCTTGATCCCACCATACGTTCCGCTCTCCAGAGATGTCCATCACTTTCACTGCCCTGTTTGACTTTAAAATACATGGGAACAACTATGCTTCACCCACTCCTTTGATTGGGACCCCATCGTCTTTCCCATCAGGAAGGTCCCCCCGAGTGGCATAGATGATAGGCCCAAGGGTTATCCTACCACTCCGGGATAACTCCCTCGAGGATGTTGAGCAACAAATTGATACATGTCCCGCATTGCAAATATGGTCAGAGTTCAATGCTCATTTGTTGTTCCCATTCTAGGACACTATAAGGAAGTTGTTTTTCGAACATGGTCAACAACTATCGTTTGTCATTAGAGTCACCCCAAGATGTTCCAAACATTGAGTGTAGTGGTTCATTCTGCCCTGTTGTATCTCCTAGCGACGAACTCCCTTCTAGAGATTCCAGAAATCTAACACTTATATGAAAGGTAAAGTTGAATCTGTCTCTTTGTTTCCCACACTGAGAACTGTTCATGTGGGCTTAGGAGCTGTGATGAGGCAGTAACCACACAAGAGGACGTATGTCTATAGTTGTCCGGGATGCCCAACCTCATGCCCCGTGGTTTTTTCTATCCCCTTGGCCTTTTCTGGCCCCTATCCAAAGTTCTCATTTAGGATTGTGTGGTGTGGTGCAGACTTATGTCCTCATTCACATCTGGATATTTCGTCATGCCACACAAATCCCCTTAAGACATACCTCCCTTTATTTATCTCCCATTCCGCGAGAACAGGCTCTGCCATGCTTCGCATTCCCCATCATTTGGGTTCCAATCATCTTTTATATCCACAAGGGTCCCCAGATGGCTTGGATTCTAGGCCCAAAGGATCTCCTACCATTATGGGCTAACATGCTCGAGGATTGAGGGCGATAAAATGATACGAGTCCCATGTTGTGAATATGGTCAATGGTTGACGCTCAATTGTTTGCCCTGAAATCTGGTCGCATAAGGGTTTATATTGTGTTGCGAACTTGGTCAACAGTTGTATTCAATTATCGTTGCCTCTTTTTAGTCTCCCATAAGCATGATGATTTTCCATTTTTGTCCCACACATATGAAATTAAACTAGGAATATTCGGCCCGAGCTCTATGACCATAAACTAAGATCACCTTCATCTTCACTACAAGACATTAAATTGAGAGCTGGTTCGAGCTTTCCGTCTGAGGCCCAGCCTCATGGTCCTTGGCCTTCTCAGGCTCCCGGACCATGTTATCACTTAGGGTTGTATAGTGTGGTGTGGGATTATGTCCTCACTCACATCGGGTTACTCGCCGCACCATACACCTCCCTTGTTTGGGGTATCTTTCCCATTTATTTGTCCTCACTACAAGACGTTAAACTGCTTGCCGGTCGGGACATTTTGTCCGAGGCCCAACCTCAGGACCTTGGGACTTTTCGGGCCCCTGGCCTAAGTTCTCATTTAGGGTCATACGATGTGGTGTGGGATTATGTCCTCATTCATGTTGGGTTACTAGCCGTGCCATACACATTCTTTATGTGGGGTATCTTACCCATTCACGTACTTACTGCATGATGATAAATTGCACATTACCTCCTTCTAGAACTATGTGTAGCTTGATTCCCATCCTCATGGGATATGTAGGACCGTTCGAACATCTAGACATCGGGTCCAGCCCCATCTCTTAGAGATCTCCCTATTATCTTGGCCCCTTGTCCTGCATTCTTCCATGGGATGAATATATGGTATGGTGCTGGATTATGTCCCCATTTCCGTCGGGTTAGTAACAACCACGCCATGTACCTATTTCTCGTGATAGTTCTCCATCTTTTTGTTCAATACTCATATTTTCAAATTGGATGCTCTCAAGTTGAGCCCATCAAACCTCTTCGGTGATTCACCAATGTGTACAAGATTACTCTGGATCGGCGTCTGGAGTGTAAGATTTTACACAGACATGCTTTCTCCCATTTTTCAGGCTTCGTGTTCCCCTTCATTTGGGAATCCATAATCTTTCGCACCCGAAGGGACCCCTAAATGGAATGGATGCTAGGCCTAAGGGATATCCTACCTTTACGGGCCAACATCCTCAAGGGTTTCAGACAAAAAATCGATACAAGTCTCACATTGGGAATATGGTCTGTAGCTGACGCTCATTTGTTTGTCCTAATTACTGGCTAACACGATATGGATACTGTGTTTTGAACATGGTCAAACATCATCCTCCATCGCCACACCAGCCTCTTTAAGCCTTGAATGTTGGTAACATGATTCACATTATTTTCCAACCCATCCTATCCAGGTATAATTTTGACACTCCTGACACTAACCCTCAGTGCACATTTTAATGTTAGGAGGACAAAATCCACAGTAAAGGCATCATTCAGGGCTCGGCACTGACTTCCCTTTAGCGTGCATTCCATGTTTTGCAAGAAACCTCTTCTGCCCTTGTTTCCCACACCGAGTTTGTCACACATGGGATTAGGGATACAGATAAGGTCTAAAACTACTTGGAAGGATTCTGCTTCTCCTTGGTTTAAGCTCTAAGACCATAAACTAAGATCTCTTTTAGAACTATGTGTGGCTTGATTCCTATCCTTATGGGATATGTAGGAACACCTGGACACGTCGTCTTCAGTTCCAGATCAATTGGGAGCTAGTTTCTCCTACCCCTTATCCTCTAATATTTCCTATCCCCTCAGTCTGAGGTTTATTTTACGGAATCTTGCATGGAATGATGTGGACCTCATCCTCATTAAATTCGGGTTTTCTTTATCATGTCATGTACATTCCCTTTCAAACCTCATCCTTCTTCTATATGTATGATCCATATGACTCTATACTATACTGCTTAGTCCCAAAAGACTTTAAACTATTGCATCTATCCTGCATGACATCAAAAATGAATGTTTGGTCCCATCACATGACCCTAAACTATGACATTATCATCCTGGATGCACGATGAAAAACGGAACTGCACCGTGTAATCCTCACTCGAGGGGGCATCCTTTTTGGTATCGGCCGCAAACCATACCATTTTTCCATGCCAGCGTATAGCTTGATTCCTCTAGCTTACCTAGATATTCTATCCTAGGTCCATCACTTCACAAAAAATAGACACCTTCATCCTAAAAGGACAAACAAGATATATCAAATACCATTTCCTTTAGTACAAGGGTGAGACCCGCACAACCTTATTATGTCTAGCACTGTTATCTTATAGTGCCATTCCCAAAACTACATACGGCTTGATTCCCATCCTCATGGGATACATAGGAACGCCCGTGCACTTTGCCTCAGTCTCATACTAACTTTCATTTTCAGTCCCTCGACCTAAAACCTTCCCATGAAACAAATGGTGATCCAGATGCTAGGTCCTCATTCACATCGAGTTTTATAGTTACCTCACCATATGTCTCCAGCATTCCCTACCATCTATGGTCTGAGCTCTATGACCCTAAACTAAGATCAACTTGGTCCTTTCCACAAGAAGTTAAACTGCATGACACCTTCTGAAACTATGTATGACATGATTCTCATCTTCATGGGATACGTAGGAATGCCTAGACATATCATCTATGGGTCCAACCCTAGGAATATAAAACTCCCACCCCCTATTTTTAGGCCCCTTGGCCCGAACTCATTTAGGGAACATGTGATGTGGCGAGTACCTCTTAGGTTCTCATTCACATCCATTTTTTTTAATAGCCACACCATGTGCATCCAATATCTTTTCCCAACGTGGTCCGAGTTCGATGACCCAAAACTAAGATCTCCCTATGGGAACTGTGCATCATGTTTGGCTATTTCACCACCCTTTGCACAGTCCATTAAATCAAGTCCCCCTTAATGTTCCACCATAGGACCTTATGTTTAAAGCATGCGACCCCAGGACCCATGTACTTGGAAAGGGACTCGATTACCTTTATCTGATACGTCTTATTGTCATACTCAGATGTGTTTTGACAAAGAGCCCGAAGTGTGGAATTTTCACGGGGACATTCCCCTCATTCCATGTCCAAGCTTCATGAGCCTATTATTAGGATCCTCATCCTCTTCCACATCTGAAGGGACCCCCTTCATGGTCTGGTCTCATGCCTCCTCAACTCACCTACCGTATCGGGCCAACATCCCTAAAGACCCTGAACAACATTTGTGACTGGTACCGTGTTTCGTACAAGATCAGCAGTCGACCCTCATCTGTCTATCCCCATATCAGGATAATGTGATATGGATGATGACTTTCAAACGCTGTAAACAACCATCGCCTATAATCCCACCACCATCATCATGGTCCAGATCTCGAGCATCAGGATTCACATATTTCCACTTCCTTATGTTCAAGTGGAATTTCTACATACTCAACTTTACTTTTTCGCACATCTAGGTGTGTTACATGGACGAGTTAGCATTTTTGGGATGTTGTTCACCTAGTGTCCCATCGCCCCTAACATGTTCCTTCCTTTGTCAAGAAATTCCCATCACTACTTCTTGTTTCCCACATCGAGCATGACTCATGTGGGCTTAGTAGTTCCGGTAGGACGTGTACTGGCGCAACCATGTTGCACATGCCTTACTTCGTCCTGCATGATGTTAAACTACACCCACAAAACTATGAGTGGCTTGATTCCCATCGTAATGGGGTACGTAGGAACCCATGACCACTTTGCTTTGGGACCAGCCTAATTTTCACTTTTGGGTCCCATGGCCTAAAGAACTGCTTCTCGGGATACGTGATGTGGTACATACTCATTATGTTCTCATTTATGTTTGGTTTATAGCTGTTGCACCACATAATCCCTCCCTAGGATCTTCCCTTTCAGTCGTCATCATATCAAATGTCAGTAAACTATGATTCTACCCTGAAAAAGTTCGGGATGCCCCATGCTAATCACGGGATGCACTATGTCCCTTGCCAAATATTCCTCGCTCAGTAGTATGTTTGATCCATGATCATACAGATATTTCCACCTAATGTTCCTTCATCACGGTGGTGTAATTTCAAGAGTGTTGGACTTTATTTGAACAACCCATCACTCAAACTCCACACTTTGCATTCCCTTCATTCGGACCCTCATCCCCTTTAATGTCTGAAAGGTCCCCCTAATAGTATGGATGCTCAGCCTATGGATCACCTACTATCCTCGGCCAAAATTTTGAAATACAAATGGATGAAATTTCGAGTAAGTTCTCATGTTTCAAACATGGTCAGAAGTCGGCCGTCGTTTGTTATCTCAATTTTAGGCTAACACAATGAGGATATTGTATTTCTAATGCGGTCAACATTTATCCTTCATTTTCACTCCACCCTCACAGTGTTCCGAATCTTGGGTATCATGATTCACATTTTCCATTCCCACCTATTCGGATTGATTCCAATGCCCATGGAATTTCCCCATTTGTGCGCTAGAGCACATTGGAAGGATGACATGTCGATTGTTCTGATGTCCTAGTACTCCAATCAGGCCTCTCCCATTTCATCTCGGAAATCCGAATTAGTTGTTCAAACCCCCAAATGCACAGAGCTTGGTTTGCACTCCCACAATGTGGATGGAGGGATAAGGTGGTCATCCCTTGTCTCTCAGATCGGGCCGGAACCATGTGAGCTTAGGGAATGATCGCTAGACAGTCCATAAATATCACGTGAATGCAATAAATCAATACAAATAACAGAACTCATGCCTGCAACTAGAATAAAACAATCAAAGCATGAAAGTATGTTTGAGGGTTTGTAATCATTACTGTACCCGAGGGTCATTTCCTCCCATGGATGGGTTAACTTCATCAAAAGAGCGTAGCAGCTTCGCTACCCTCTCGCTGGTGGCGTCCATGATTTGCTACCGTCTGTTCAGTTCCTGCTCCTCCTCGACAGCGATGGGAAGCAATTTGTCAGCCGCAATCTGGGCCCACTCCTCGTCGGTTCAGATGATGGTTATCTCCTCAGAGTATCGCTTCATGCCCTCTTTAGCCTTGGCCAACTGAGCCTTCAATCACTATATTAGCTCAGATTGCGCATTGAGGTAGGTCGAGTGCTCGTCTTCCCGACTCTACAGCTGCTGGACCTCATCTTTAGACTCCTAGATCCTCTTCGTATTCACCGTATTCCTTCACTTCCAGCCCATTCCAAGGCCACGAGCATACTTCCGAATCTTTTCCGCCATAAGATCTCAGACGAGCATGTGAGGACGCTGAGTATCCACTCACCCAGCACAAAGTTCGCATAGTCGCGAGAAAAGTCAATCCATCTCATCCAACAATAGTTCTTGGGTGTGTCATCAATGAAGTTCTTGATGTACTTCAATGATCGGCGAAGAACTATTCTGCTGTCCTATTTATTAGAGGTCATCTCATCCCAGTCATCATGGTTGGCAGGCTCATATGTGGGGAACACCATTAGGAACTCATTAGCAGGTACCAGGTCTGAAATTTGATCAGGAACGACAATATCTGGGTTATCTAATTGATCTTCATCATCGTATCTCACCTCAATAATCTTGGGCACAGCCCCTCTGGCAGTCCCACCAGTGATCAAGAGCACTGTAGTTTGGTCAGCCTGGATATCTGCCTCCACGATCACCGGTATTACCTTGGGAAAGACACCAGTAGAAGCCCCGACCAACCTCGCTAAGGTGACCCCCACCATTTGAAGAACTATGTGCACCAAAAAGGGGTTTGGATGTTAGTTGACATGGTCAACTGAAGAAATCCATGAAAATGGTAGAAGAAACTTACAGAGATCAAATTCCAGGTCTCGTTCATAGGTTGAAACCATTGGGACCACGAGGCGTGGACCACCGTATATTACTGGAAGATCTGAAAGCTCCAGAGGGGTCACCTCAGGTGTCCAGGTCCTACCAGATGTAGCAACTGATGCAGCCATAGGTGTGGATCCTGAAGGCCCCGCATCTGCATCCACTACGGGACGAGAACATGTTCTGTGAATTAGGATTTCCTGCATAGTTTAAACATTAACGTAGGGTACAAAGTAGTTTGGAAACGGATCCTGGGGAGTGGATTCTAGATTTTACCTTGAGTGCCTTGGTGGATTCTTCAAGCTCTGAGCCTTGGTCGCCAACTTCTCCCTCCTCCAACGGGCTCCCTCTACCGGCCTCGTCTTCCTAGGAGGACTCGTCAGACTCTTCCGGCAGAGAGAATTGTTCTCTCAGTTCAGTGGTTGACAATTTTGTAGGGATCATATGATCTAGTATCACCTTGAAGTGGTCTCTCATTGGACGCATGACACCCTGGGAATGCACAATGTCCTCCAGATCTGCCAGATATTTCTCCACCTCTGCCCATGACACCGTAAAGTCGGCCCTAATAGGTCATATCACTGGCCAGTCCATCCCGAGATGGTTCAGCTATTGCCACATATCGGGAGGGATAAGGAAATGTCTGTTCACTTCCCAGATATCCCAAGCCTCCGAGAAGACAACATCTTTTGGAATGTCTATTTGATTTAGCTGCTTCCCAGGATCTTGAGTGGATATCTTTCAGAATCCCCTCGGTCACCTCCCTTCTGGGTAACTTTGCTCTTCTAGGTCCACTGGGTCCACTGCCACTGCCTCCCCCTCAACAGGTGCATTCCTCTTTGCTGCAGAAGCCTCGCTACAGTGGGATGTACCTGCCACCTTCCGGACATGTCCTTAAGGTTGGAAAGGCTCACCATCATTGACATGAACTGTTGGCTTCTTCAGCATCTCCCCTGGGTAGGCCGCCTCCCAGCTTTGAGTATAATCTTTTACCAACTTGAAGATTGCAGTTGGTGGAGGCAGTTCATTTCGAATATTCCCATATTCCAGCGTGAACATGAGCCACATCTGCCTCATCACACATGAGTTCTCCTCATAGCGCACCCCTAAATAAATATACGGGGTCAGTCGCTGCATGCATCAAAATTGCTTGGAAAATTAGTGTGTGGCATATGGATCATAGAGTGGCTCACGGTCCAACCTCGCCACCGGGACTCCACCTTGAAAGGCTAAGAGATTTGACCGGTGCTCTTTTATCCCTTGGAAATCATCAGTGAAGGCCCCTATTGGTAGTGGGAATAGATGGATTTTGAACTCTTCTACCTTCCTGACTCGGTTTAATTCTGATGGTACAGTCAGCTTGGCCGGAAAGCTCCCTGTGGTGTTCAGGATGGATGGGAAAAAGTTTGATCATGGAAGAGAAATTGGGTTTGGGTATTCATAAACCCCCATAATGAGTGCCACTGTCCACCAGTACAGAAGGTGGAATGACCCACATATCCTCTGTGGCCTCTTATCCTTACTAATGTGCCAGAGCATTTTTTATATCTTGGAAAGAATCAAAATTTTGAGATTCACCTACCCTCCAGTCGCTAGCATGGAGGCCATGATGAACGTGCTCGGTCGCACACCGACGTTTGTGTCCCTCACCAGCAAGATCCAACCACAGTTGAGAGCATCGATGAATGCTGCCAGCCGGACTACTGGTCGCTTCTTGGTGCGGACGCTGAAGCCCCATGTTTTCCACTGGCTTTCCTCCAAGAGCTGCCGGTATGAGTGCTCCTTTCCCCATTGAGCCCCCATTAGGCAAGTTCGGGGCCTCATCGAGAACCATCTGTTTTCCAGGAAGTTCAGAAATTGGTTGAACCACCATATGAAGTTTACATATCTCACCGCTTCCTTTCACTCTCTTGACACCGGTCTCATCAATTCCATTCCCAATGGTAGCATCTACTCCGGATCATCCCACACACCCATAGTTGGGAAGTATTTGTCTTACAATAGTCCTAGTATCTGGACCCCCGAGATCTGATGCACATCCCATAAGATGATTCTAACCTCTCTGTGATGTAGGTAGAAGGTATTGGTCCTCAATGACCACCATCTCAACATATCTGGCATCAGCTACTTCGGTTAGTATATGTAAAATTGGGAGGCCCACGCTGCCTCATACAGACCAAATCTCCTTAGCTCTGCCCAGTACTCTTCACATGAGGCGCTTACGCAGTAGGCCCAGGCCTAGTCATCCATGAGGTTTCCACCGTGGCGCATGTCCCACTCATCAGACCATCCCTTCTTCGGGTTCCTCAGAACCTCCTTTTGGATTGTTTGGAACAGCGTAGGGGACATTGATGGATGCAATGATTTCCCATAAATATCATTCAGATGATTATATAAAAAATCAATGGTAACGGGCATAAAGGTCTCCTGAGCGTGGTTGTTTGCCACCCTGAACCATTGGCACTGACACGACGTACTCCTGAACCAGTAAGCTAACTCGTCCCTACTTCCTTCAGGGATAAAGACGTCATCCCTCATTCCAAAGACATAAAAAGGAAGTCTATTTCCCAATGGGTAGTCCCTTTGGCGTTCGGAAAAAAGCTTCACCAATGAATCATGGTAAGATTGGATATATACCAGCTCCCCTAGACCCAATCTGTTCGCCATATCTTCCCTTCGGACAGCGTCCGCATGTACCCCCCTGACGACCTCTTGGTGAGCCATCGTATCCTTAAAATTTAGATAATTTTCGAACTGAATCGCGAATCTTAATCGCATTGATCAATCATGGAAACCGCTCACGGAGCTCGATCTAGGCAAAGGAATCACCGAGCCCTGCACTGACTCTTAGACACAAGTCGCAGAGCACAGTAACGCGAAGTTGACAATTTATTGTACACCACTAAGCAAAAGGCCCCATTTTCCAAGAGTAATCGCGTAGTATGTAGAGATTCATAAATCGAGAGTGCAAAAAGTTGAAATCATAGAGGATAGAAAAGGAAAAAAGAGAAGTCAAAATTGGGGGTGAATAGAACATCCTGAAAACATTAGGGGCTGCCTCGCGATGTTGGATCATGAAGCTCCCAGAGCCTTGCGGCCGGTGAAAAAGATCCCCATTGTGACCCGCCGCGAAGTAAGGAGGCATGAAGGCTCCGTGGGCCCTTTGATGTTTATGACCCCCTGCGAAGGAAGGAGGCAGTCACGTTCCATGAGCCCCTTTGATGTTCGTGACCTGCTGTGAATTAAGGAGGCAGTAATGCTCCGTGACCGAAGTTGACGTTCATGATCCACCGCGGAGCTAACTCCTTCTTCGCGCCGAACGAGCTCTGCTTTGCGGCGCCTCTTGCCTATAAATATAGGGATCTCCTCAAGCCCAATGGATGGATCATCCGACCTTTCACCTTATGAGCTCTCGAATCATGAATCACTTCCTGCTCTGTGAACCATGAGCTCCTCAAGGTACTTTTACTCTACGAAGTACCTCCCCCTTGGCCTTAGTTGAGCCCCTCTTCCGAGAGGTATGCCTTTCGCGAAGCCCAAGGTCCTTCTCGAAGGAAGGAGATCCCCACTGGGACTTGGGCTATTGTGAGTCATTTATGCTTCACGAAACACTCACCACACCCACATGATCTACATGCTAAGGCAGGGTCACTGTGCTTCGAGATGCACATTGCTTCCCAACACCCTACTTCGTGAGGCACCCCTGCTTCGTGAGGCATTTCTTATAGAATGCCTTTCTACTTCACGAAGCTCCTCCCATATGCACCTATGACCTCTACATAGCCTAGGAAACTTCACTTCGTGAAGCACATCCCTTCACGAACCCCCTCCACTTCATGAAGTACAAGAGCTTCATAAGGCTTCTATATATGAACCCATTTTCTCTGCAACTCCTTTTCTTGTGCGGCCCTTCAGGTTTGCATGAAGCAACTTCAAAGACCCTTGGACGTTACTTCCCATTGTGTTTCATCACCTAAGTCTTTTTCTCATAGGCACGCTAATGGAAATTGCTTATTTTCATAGCCACACTAACGTGATCCCCTCAATGGTTCGCTCTATAACACCCTCTCACCAAGGCATTGTCGATGCCTTCCTTCCCCCAAGGGCAGGCATGTATCTGTTACGTAAGTCCTAGGGGTGTGGAGCGCACCCACGTTGTCCAAGCTACATGATGTTAAACTATCAAGCACCATCGTCCTAAGCACATGACGTTAAACTATGACCTCGGCCCATGCCTCGCATGTAGGGTGCCCCATATCTAACTTTCTCTACGTCCATTGGTCTCCACGAGAGTGAGATTATTCCTCACATGGAATGAGATCCTCTTCATCAGAGCGACATCTGTCAGTGGGGAAAGGGAAAGCATCTTGGTGTAAGACCCTATCATTTCTTTCCAGAGGCAACATCCTTGCCCCTCCTTTCTTCAGTTCCAAATCCCTCTCCCACTGGGCTTTATCACCACCGGGCCTCCATATTGGAATAAGTCCCAACCTTTTTAGGCCACAAAGCATGTGTAGGCCCCACTCTACTTTCCATAGATTCACCTTTGATAACGTGATCTTCAGGTCTATGCTGTCTCTTGTTTCACACACCGAGCATGACTCATGTGGGCTTAGAGTATGCATCGACCATTACATACACCTCAGGAACCCTAGAGTGTAAGCCCCACCCCCAACATGAACTACATGATCTTCGATCCTTTCCATGGTGAGGTACATAGGAAGACTCCCTAAGGATCAAGCCCACCCCCCATTGGTCATTCCGACCTTCTCCATGTCTGTTCACCAACACCTGAGGCAACCTAGAGTGTAAGCCCCACACCCAACCTGAACTATGTGGTCTTTGATACTTTCCAAGGTGAGGTACATAGGAGGCCTCTTTGAAGTTCAAGCCCACCACCCATTGGTCGTTCCGACCATCTTCACATCAGTTCACCAACACCTCAGGAAGCCTAGAGTGTAAGCCCCACATCTAACTTGAACTACGTGGTCTTTAATCCTTTCCATGTGAAGGTAGGTAGGAAGCCTACCCAAGGTTCAAGCCCCACAACCGATCGTTCTGACCCCCTTAACATCGGTTCCCACCACATGAACTATGTGGTATTTCATCCTTGCCAATGAGTGGTACGTAGGAATCCTCCCAGAGGTTCATGGCCACCCCCTCATTGGTCGTTCCAACCATCATCACGTCAGTTCACCAAAACCTCGAGCAGCCTAGAGTGTAAGCCCCACACCCTACCTGAACTACTTGGTCTTTGATCCTTGACAAGGTAAGGTACGTAGGAAGCCTCCCTGAGGTTCAATCCTACCACCCACTGGTCATTCCAACCATCTTCACATTGGTTCACCAACACCTCGGGCAGCCTAGAGTATATCCCCACACCCAACCTTAACTATGTGGTCTTTGATCTTTTCCTAGGCAAGGGATGTAGGAAGCCTCCCTAAGGTTCTATCCCAACATATGGTCGTTCTGACCCCCTTCATGTCAGTTCCCACCACCCGAACTATGTGGAATTTGATACTTTCCAAGGCGAGGTATGTAGGAAGTCTCTATGAGGTTCAATCCCAACAACCATTAGACCCCAGGTTCTCCTCCACATCGGTTCACCCCCATCCTGCATGATGTTAAACTGTGGACCTCAATCTATGGTAAGTCATTGCAACCCCATCTAGTATTAAGCCATTTACATCCCTATCTAGTGGTAATCCATTGAAACCCCCAATCGACAGTAAGCCCTCTTCATATGAACTACGTAAACTTTGATTCCCTACCACTGGGATACGTTTGAAGTCTCGTTGAGGCACAAACCCAAAACTATCATCATCCTCATGGCGTTTCCATCCCATTCACCATCCACTTCATTCAACCCTCCATCATCCATCCTGATTCTCACCTGGGCTGCCACATCCAGGTTGTATCATGACACCTCATTCCCCATTCCCATTAAAAGTAACCAAGAAGCTAACTACACATTATCCCAAACATCAGTGTTCCATCTAGGGGTTTCACCCATCTGATCCACTCTAATCAGTTTTCTGATCAGTCTGATCCGTCTCCGCTAGACCTTAAACACGTGGAATACCATGTGTTAAACATGGGAAGATATGAAAAACCTCAGATACATGCCTATGGTATATGATTCCCCACATTTAACGTGGGATTCCTTGGGCTTCTGCACCCTTGAGAAGCCCAATAATAAGGGGAATAAACCCAGACGTGCCAGTGTCCCAGTGTCCATAAATGCTAGTGATTTCCAAAGTGACTACTCCCCTGACCAAAGGTTGCTGCCCTGAACACACCCCTTGGAATGTACTAACAAACGTAGTGCAATTAACTAGTTTCCATGAAGATATGGAACTAGTAAGAGTTTCACGAACAACGTCTTAAGTCTATAAGGGAGGCCCGGACTACGTGACGAGTTTTGAGGAGGAATCCATGGAAGGAAGAACAGAAATCCTATCATCCTGTTTCGATCATGGAGAAAACGTCCCTGAACATGGAATGAATGCTACCTGCCTTTGGATAGTGGGGATGTAGGGCAACAGACAACAACTTTTGTCCCACAAAATGAGACAGACACTCGTGTCTTGGCGAAAGAGTCAGAAATAATGGGTTTATAACACATGTGATGTGGTTACACGATATGGGTGAAGCCCGATGATGACTTGGATGATGATAACACCACGATGATGGAATTCAACTTCAATATAGGTAGAAACCTCAGTGGGTTCGTAGGGTGTTAATAATTGGATTCAAGTTACTAAAAATCTTGAGGAAGGTGAGAATAGGGTATCATACTATCAATGGAAGGTGAGTGTTCTGGGATAAGATAGTTGGGTGTGGCCCGTCATGAGATGGTAAACTTGAATGGGTGTAGGGAGAGTGACCCACCACCAGCTTCATGTTGTAACGAAGAGTGACTCTTGAAATGAATATGTACGTGAGTGAGGTCAAGTTAATCTCAGTCCTTGAATGGATAGTGTAGAAATTTCTTCCCAAATAGTTTCGACGGTGTGGCTGAATGATAATTAAAATTAACTCCCTATGGATGTTTGGGGGTTGTGAGTTGTCCCATGTAACAAGTTTTTTAATGGATTAAATTGATTGAGAACTGGAGTGTTTGGGTTCTTTGGACATAAGAATATGGGATGAGATTGTTGGGACTTTAGTGGTGGATCAAAGGAAGTTAGTAATGGTGGTAGGAAGGATCATGTGTTTTTTCTTCAGGTGATATCGTGTTTGGTCATTGTTAGAGTTTGGGAAATAGAGGAAAAAAATTCTAAGTGATTTGGGTCATGAGTTTTATAGAGGATTGGGTCGATGTGGTACCGATTTGTTCCTCCGTGATGATGTGATAATATGTGTAAGGATTCTATGTGTAGTGAGTTTGTAAATGTTGTCTATAATATCTCCCTAATGTTCTAATTTGTTGGGTATGGTTGAAGTTGATGCATCCTTGAGAAATTTTTGGTTCAGTTTGTGGTTGTGGTGAGGAAGTCTCGGGGAGAAGGTCCGTGACCTTGATCCGTGTTCAGTGGGATTTTGATGTGAAATCAAAAACATAGAAGATGGTAATGGATAGAATGGCCTAGTGGAATAATCTCAAGTTATGAAAGCTTAGTGATTCTTGGAAGAGCAGCTTGAGGATGATCCGTTATAAGGTGGGGTGGTTGTTTGGTCCCAAATTTTCTTATGGTAAGTTTTTGTTTATGTTATGGTTATGGAATCTCATTTCTTGTCTTTATAAGTGTTTCCCCATGTTTTTGGGAAGGCCTGGGGGTGTTCCAAGGGTATGAGACTTGATTAGAGGAAGAAAAGGGGGTCCCTAGGCATGTTGCATGGTTGGTGCATGGTTGTGTATAACGTGAAGAGCATCCCAGATATTCGTATGGCCTTGGATAGAGGCTTACACACAGTTGGTACATAGTTAGGGAAAACTATGCTGAATCCAAGGAATCCGTGAAGAGAGGGTGATTTTCGGGTAGTATCTTCCACACGGTTTGTGCACGATTTGGAAAACCAAGTGGGTAAACCATGCGGCCAAGAAAAGTTGTAAAATTTACAAAATTTCCATTATGGGGATTTAAACCCCAACTTGGTTTTACCCTCCATTTCACTCCCTAAAACCCTAGTGATAAAATTGGATGAACCAGGCTTCCAAGAAGTAATTATCCTTAGATTATTGGCTGTTTGGAGTGCTGTTGGTTGCGGATCAAATCCCCAGGTAAGTCAAATATCCGACTTTTGATTAGGGTTCTCCTCTTTCTTCCATCGCCTTCCGAAACCTAAAAACATTTTTTTCTGATGGAACCTTGGTTTGGGCTTCAAGGGGTGCTTGAAACCAGATTTAAGGCCATGATTAAGAGTGCGTTCATCAACCGATTCAAGGTAGGTGGTCTAAATGTACTATCCCATAGTATTACTTTATATTTGTGCATGTGAACTTATGTTCTTTCTTCTATCTAATTGTGTTCTTAGTTCTGAAAGAGTGTTTGCTGAAAGGGCGTGTCTAAGTGACCAATTGAAACCCTAATGATCCATGTGGGATGTGTAGAGGATGACTGGACCATTTTAGGGCCACCCATGGGTGCACCGTAAATCCCGAACCTAGAGAATGGTAGGGTTAAGTGATGGATTGCCAGGTAAAGTATAAAGCCCATATAGAATATTTATTAATGGTTTATTAGGTTTTAAATGGAATTATAAATGATATCTCTTGGATGATACTAGAATAAGGGGTTGTTTAGTATGACATTAAATTGGGTAATGGTTTTGAATGAGTTTGTGTGGATTGATTAACGACTTTTGTTCAGAAATGCCTAAGAAGATTAGTGCATATTAAATGGTGAACTTTTAATTGGTAAATGAAATAAAAAATGGTAAATATGTTAATGGGATGAAATAAGGGAATGGTTGAATAAGTCTAATGGGTTAATACATGAGAATTTTGTGATAAATACAATGGGTTGAATATAATAAGTGGTAGTGTTATGAGAAATGTACTTGAAATGAAAAAGTGGCTAGATGCTTGAGAAATAATAAATGTGATAAATGGGTTAATGTATGGTCATTGATGAATATTGGCTAAGGCATAGGGGCTGTTGAACAAACTTAAGGGGTTAAGGCATGAGAATGAGAATTTAGCTAAATGGATTTGAAATGTAATTGGTAATGTATTAATGGGTTATGATATGTTTTTGATTTCTATTTTTTGTATTGTGATTTTCAATATAATTTTCATGATTTGTTGTGTAATTGTATGGATGTGGTGATTTCATAAATAAGCATGTGAATATAGCTTGGAAGAGTTGGGTATTGACTTGAGGTTCTATGCCCGCAGGTCGAGTTTGACCGAGGCTCAAAACTACACCCCAAAATGCATGGTTTAGGAAAGGGAATAGAGGCGCAGTTCGCCTAACGGTTGCATTCCACCCAGACTGAGGCTTTGAGGTGAGAAAAATGTGTTGATGTGATATGTGTATCCCTAGTAAGATTGGGAGTTGAATTATTTCCCCTATATATTATTATTGATTTCCTTAGACCCTTGTGTAGATGATATTTATGCCTAACCCATGGAACATGTGATCAAAATGAATTAAGTAATGAAGTTGGTATAAGAATTGGAATTGGGATAAATAATAGTCACGATTGAAAGGAAATTTTTTAACTTATGCCATCAAAACTATTCCTTTTTTACATACCATTTATTTTTTACATGCAATAACTATTATTATACTACATATTTTGTAGACACCATTGGTGGTGGCCTACTGAGTTTTGTACTCACACCCTGCTTGGACCATTGTTGGGTACCTGAGAAGATTTCTTGGTTGCAGGTTAGGACACAGGAAAGGGTCGTACAATAGGATGTTGATTTGGTCTTAGGATGTACATGGAGAATGATCTAGACTTGGAGTAAGGACCTATTTGGGGATTTGGATATTTGTCTCATTTTGGGTTTTTATTCACTTTCACTACTAATATGTCCTAAAATCATTATTATTGAATTATGGTTTTATCCCAATTGGGAGATGTTTGACTTGTATGTTTATTAGTTGTTTCTTATTAATCAAATATTTATATTGTGATTTGTTGTGGCTTACTCTCATAAGGAGGTTATAATCTATCCACATGACTCATTAGACCCTAACTACTAGTTGGAAACCTCTTGGGTAGAGGGAGGTGCGCTTGAGGTCATGTGATGACTCGGATCAGGGAACTAGTTTAGTGGATTCTGGGTTGGGGACATTTAAATGTGGTATTAGTGGAGTTATTTTCTCTTTCTTACAAATTGGGGATGGTAGACAGGATATTAGGATGTGTAAGGCTTTGATAACGAGCTTGTGCTAGGGAGTAGCTAACCCATGTACGAGGATAAACCCAAGTCTCCCTGGGTGGGAATTGTAGAGACCCAAAGCATGATGTACCTGGACATTAAATTACTTTTGTGGAATACTTAATACATAACAAAAACAGACACACAAGGACCGTAATAGTTTAGTGTCTTTGGAAACATGGAACATAATCTTCTAATCATGGTGAAAGATCTTCAACATCTCCCATAAAGATCATCCACTTTTTGTTTCTTTACCTAAAACCTTTATTTTAATCCTGGGGGAAAATAAAACATTAAAAGGGTGAGCTCAAATTATCACTAAGGGTAAGCATGGATAAAATAAAACATACCATATACATTTGAACTTAAAAACATGACCGTAATGTTTAAACATCAAAATCTTGAGCAACGAGATAAAACATGGAAGTACATAAGGCATAGATCATAATGGAACATAAATCATGATAAAATAGCATGGGAATAAAACATGTAATTGTGGAATCAATTAAGCACATGTAATGATTTCAATAGTAGCCAAGACATTGGTTCCATGACCATCTTAGTGGACAAAGTCCCTTTCTGAATCGAGTTCACTCCTTTTTCTAGTCCTGTAATACTGAAACAGATTAACTTACAATTCCAGCCATGTCTATCTCATGAGATATAAATCTTTACCCAATGCATTGGATGGAGATATAGGTCCCACCCATCTCATAATAAAATCATTCTTATTGTTCAACAAAATAAACATACATCATTCATAATAACCCAACGAATAAAATGGGTTTCAAAAACATCATCCCATCATCACATAATCCATATGGATATAATTTTATAATAAGAAAAGTGAAACCATGTAAATCATAGAGACATTATATTTGAAATATACACATATGAAAGTATCTCAACAACATTATTCCGGTACCATAAAATTATTGAAAACCATAATAGACTAATACAAAAATATTCTAATACACCGTAAAAGTATCTCAACAACATTATTCCTAAATACCAATACATAAACATTTCAATCCATCCTCTTCAATTATTGTCCTAGAATAAGTCCTTCCCTGATTTAGAAGTAACTTTTTAGGTCAGGGCATTGAGTTGGGTAATGCCCATGTTCTCCACAAATAAGACATTGAACTCCATAACAGTCTGTCACTCTATGACCCTTTTCTCCACACAGATAACATCTGTCCCTCCATTTGAGGTATTCATTAAGGTTCTTTTTCCCTTATTTAGAAATCTCAATCTTCCTTTCTTTATGCTCCTCAACATGCGAACATGCATAAAAGTCTATCTTCCTCTTATTTGACGGATTTGGAATACCACTAAATTTCACCTTTTTAATCATATATCGTGATGACTGATTCGGCATAATCACAATATCTTTCTCTCTAGGAATTCCACAATTTTGTTGCTCATAGTCACCAATTTTTCCATTGGATTCAATGTTAACTGAATTCCTTATAGTTCCCTCCATTGACTAAAACACAAAAATAATTCTGTGAGAGGCAAAAATCATACAAGGAAAATAACATAATCAAGGGGGGGTGCCTTCAATATCTAACATATTAGGTTTAATTCTAAGATCATTACCGTAATTCTAGGACTATAACCTATACTTATACTTTACCTTAGGTACATCCCTAGACATACCTTAGAAATATCTCTAGGGATCTCACTAAAGTTCTCGCATCCTAGTTTCCAAAGGTTGACTAAACCATTCCTCTGATACCAATTGTAGAGACCCAAATCTTGACGTACATGGAAATTACATTATTTTTGCAGAATACTTAATACATAACAAAAAACAGACACAAAAGGACTGTAATAGTTTAGTGTCTTTGGAAACATGGAACATAATCTTATAATTGTGGTGAAAGATCTTCAACATCTCCCATAAAGATCATCCACTTTTTGTTTCCTTACCTAAAACCATTCTTTTAATCCTAAGGGAAACTAAAACATAAAAAGGGTGAGCTAAAATGATCAGTAAGGGTAAGAATGGATGAAATAAAACATACCATATACATTTTATCTTAAAAACATGAATGTAATGTTTAAACATCAAAATCTTGAGCAATGACATAAAAATGGAAGTGCATAAGGCATAGATAATAATGGAAAATAAATCATGATAAAATATCATGGGAATAAAACATGTAATTGTGGAATCCATTAAGCACATGTATTGATTTCCATAGTATCCAAGGCATTGCTACCAAGACCATCTTAGTGGAAAAAGTCCCTTTCTGAATCGAGTTCACTCCTCCTTCCAGTCCTGTAATACTGAACTAGATTAACTTACTGTTCTAGCCATGTATATCTCATGAGATATAAATATTTACCCAATGCATTGGATGGAGATATAGGTCCCACCCATCTCATAATGAAATCATCCTTACTTGTGCCACAAAATAAACATACATCATTTATAATAACCCAACAAATAAAATGGGTTTCAAAAACATTATCCCATCATCCCCTAATCCATATGGATATCATTTCATAATAAGAAAAGTAAAACCATGTAAATCATAGAGACATTATACTTGAAACATACACATATTAAATAAAGTCATCTCAGATGAAAAATGGTTTTAATAAAACACTTGAAATGAATTCTTGAGGAAAATATCATTTTATCTTCAAAATCATTTTCATTTCACAAAATGTCGTGCAACTTTACAAGAAAAGGATTTTTTTGAAAGTAGTCATGAAATCTTTTGGAGGAAGCTTCATGAAAATAAGGCTTTATAAAACTGTAAAAATCCTTTCATACCGTATACGTTAAAAAAACATTCTTCTCGTACTTTTGTTGGAAAAGTCAAAAAATTGCCTCTTAACCTAAACATAAGAAAGATTCCTTATATACCATGTAGTAAAAGTAAAAAATGGGTAAAAATGACTTTAAACATACATTAATACACTTTTATAAAACATGGAAATGTATGATAGCAATAACCCCGATAAACACTTACGAATAAGCAATCTCAGAAAAAAATGAGATTTGCAAAATTATCCCTTACCTTAGGTCTGATATGCTTCGTACGAATCCAAACCTCCTGTATATTGATTTAAATAATGTCATTGACTTATTAAAGAATCATATTCATTGTTATTATATCATATATGGTTCACTTATGACTTTATATTACCCGTTCTTTTGTAAATTCATGATAAAGTAGCATTTTGGGTAAAATCTTTTCATTTATCGTTCGTAATTTAACTTGTAAGTATTAATATGAATACTTAGATCATGATTAATTACATCCAGAATGTAAAACATGATTTATATATAATATATATTCAGAATATACATATATATAATAGATCGATAAATGGAATGAAATACACCGTTCATGGAGACGGTAGGTCGTACGTACGCATGAATGCTGTTTTCATTTCCTAATTGAATTGAATGAAACTAAATAGATGAAATACATATATATAAACATAAATACAGTAGAATTATTATTTCATATATTTAATTATTATTCATTATATAAACTTTATGATCATTCATGTATGGTTAACATGGAGAATGAATCTCATCGCATTGTGGAGACGGTAGTCCGTACGTACGCACGAGCGATGATATCGTTCCCATAATTATTGAATAGAATTGGAGTGGGTGGTATAATATATCAGAATCAGTATGATGTTATAATAACCATATATAGTTATTATTTACACCATTATACCCATCCATGTATGGTGTTGGTGGAAAAGCAGATTTCCCTACGGCGTGGAGACAGTATTCCGTACGTATGCACGCGTGATGATTTCGTTTTCCGTAGGATGGATAGATGGTGAAATAGGGTTGTTTCATACTTATAATAACATATAATTATATGATTTATACTGATGTTATTACTTCATAATGAAATAACTAAAGAAGAAGAAGTGGAAGAAGAAATGGAGTTGAAAGAATCGGTAATAGACATTACTTCTTCTTTGAAGAGCCTCTTTGAGACCTCCTCTTAGGGCACTAAAATTGGTCTTTGAAGAAGACCAGAACCTATAGGATGTTTCTATGGAAGTGGAGAAGAGAATTTGGTAGGGTTTGGCCGAGATTGATGGGTCATTGTGGTGTGAGGAAGAGAGGGAGGAGGTGCCCTTTTATAAGGGAGGAGAGGGGCACCTTTGGAAATATAAGAAATATTAGTTTATATTAAATCCCAACACCACTTAAAAATTTACAAAATGACTCATATCAGAATATTAGATGAGATAGGGTTGTAATACAATCAACCAATAAAATTTATACATTTTAGGAATTTAATTTAAACTTTATCAACTTGATTTATCCTTATTTATCAATTTAATTTTATTTGTGGTAATAATATTCTAAATTTTAAATTATTAAAAATAATTACATATGTGTTGTGAATTTTCCATAATTTGACACTTTATGATATTTTCTACCATATAAATTTTAATTTATAATTTTTAAATATTTTTGTTATTTTTAAAAAATTTTAAAATATGTTATTTTTATAAAATAACAATATTGTCAATTTTGACACTATTCATTTATTTGAATTTAAATAAAATATATACACATAAGATATATTCGAAATAAAAGCTTTAATAGATTCATAAAATGTCATATGTATCTATAAAATTAGTGGATCACATTAAATAGTTCACATAATATTTATTTTAATATTTTTAAAATCATTTATTTGATATTTTAATTAATAAAATAATTTCAACATCACTATTGTGTCATACTTAATGATAATTATTTAATCCCTAAAATTTCAAAATTAATTTCTATGATGTAGATAATTGTATTATCTTTCTCGAGACTATTCATGTTTGAATTTTTATTAAGTTTATCACTAAATTAAAATTATTATACTTATACGATTTAAGAAAGTGACATGTTGTCACTTTCTTTGGTTTTAATAATAATTAAATTATTTTAAAGGACAAAATTCCATTAAATGGATCTAATCCGACCCTTAGGTGATATGGGTCGACTTTCAGTCATCCAATAGGATTTTGGAAGGTGTTAGGATAATTTTATAATCTTATATTTACCTTTAATTACCCGATTTACCTTTAACTATGGTAAATAAAACTTACCGTAGTTACTATTCATAATGCCCAAAAATACAAAGTAGCTTATTAACATAATTTGGACCCACTGATTCCAAATAGGGAATCCATTTTTCAAAATTCAATACAAATAAGTTTCAGAAATTAAATTTAATTAATCTCGTTGTCGAAGGAAAACGGGTTTTTGTTTAAAACATTACAAAAGATTAAATTTTTTTAACCTATGAATTCAATGTAAAATCAAGTCTAATGACATAAATTATATTAAATGGTAAAAATATATTACATTTATACTTTAAAACCATTCAATATTATAATTTAACCACATAAGCTATTGCGATGAAAAAAGTTGTTTTTAACTAAAATATAGCGTGTTTTTACTATTCATTAAAATATGAAAGTTATCAGAATAATATGAAAACTTTATCCAAGGTAAAATTTTATATCATGATTCCAAATAATAATTTTATTTTGAAAAATTGATCTTATAAACATGTCAAAATCTAGATTTAATGTGGGTGCGCCATCAAAAGGCAACAAAACTGCATTTTTTGAAAAATACTTATTTTACCCGAAAAATTTATTTTGTTCTTATACCATCTTCTAGAAAATGTGTAAGATGAATAATAATGTTATAAAATTTAAAATTTAGTTAATACTATTCATAACTTCTTGTTCATAATAATATTATAATAATATATCGCTGTTTAGTAAAACCTGGTATTGCGTACAACACACGATATCGAAGAAGGTCGCGATTGCGTGTAATGCAAGCCAAGTCAGGGTTGCGTGTTGTGAAAAAATCATTTATTATTTCTTATAATAGAATACAACCATATTTCATTTATACATTGAATATATATATATATACACTCAATGTTGCGTAGAATGACTATTATAAAACGAACTTGAAATTGTGTGTAACACAATCTAAGAATAGTGTTGCGTATACTTCAAGCTAATACACTATGACGTATAGCAGAAGATAATTTTGTTGTAGAATAAAACACATGACATCAAATAAATTAAAAAGAATACTTATCATAAAATATCAGGTTGTTACAGGAATTGTTATTTTGGATGTGTGTTGTTACAGTTGAACGATATTTCACCATTGGGTGATGCACATGTTGGGTGATTTGACTGATTTATGAAATTTTCACATTATGGGGATGGCATGAGGACGTCCATTCACGAATCATTTTAGGAACCTAATTATATAGGTGTCATGCATCATCATAGGTGCACACACAGGATGAGTGTTGAAGGCATAGAGAAGTAGAATGCACATACTTGATGAATCTAAAGAAAATGATACCTAATAATGGAAATGAAAGTGGGTGAATGAAAAGAATGAAAATGAATAGTTAAGAAATATCATGTATAAATAAATCTTATGACCGTGTTAACATTTTTGGTTGTGATAAATTGTAAGGGTTGATTTGGTGTCTAAAAGTAGAAATATTATACAATGACGGTAAAATAGTTAATGAATTGTTTCCTAACTAAAGGTGTAAATGAGTTAAAATGGTGATTTTAACATGTTGTGAAATAGGAAATGTGCCCGATAGGAAGGGATCGACTTATAAAAGAATAATTTATTTGAAGTGGTGTGGACGAAAGACTTGTGATTAAATAAATTAGTAACTCCATATCAATAGTGACCTGTGGTAGGTGTTGTAGAGGGTAGTGTTATAAGTGTGATGATGATCATTAGTATAGATTATGGAAAATGGTTTGTTCAAGGTTGATTGAGTGAGATGTTTTTCACATGTGGTTAACTCTTATTGGTCATTATTTGAAGATCCAGGTGAATGATAAGTTTAAAATTAAAATGTTTGAGTTCAAGGGTTGGTGGCCCTTGTGTTGTTAGTTTGACCCCTGTATATGTTGGTTGGGGCAGTGAGAGTTCCCTAGTTTGAGACTTCGTATTTGGATTGTAATTCCTTGTTGTTTATGATATGGCCTAGGTGGTGTGTTTAGGGAACCCTTATTAGGTTTATGGATGTTTTCTTGTGAGGTGACGTTTAGTAATGTGAGTGTGAAGACTCTCATGGTTCGGGTCTGTATGGATTGCATGTTAGGCCCTAAGGGAGGTGCCTAGGTCCTGGTGACCTTGTAAGTTGAGACCTTACAAGTTGTGTATTTAATTCTGTGGAGGATTTATTTTCTCGTAGTGCCAATGAATGTGTAAACCCTTGGTACGAAACCTAGTGTAAATGGTTGTTTGGTGATCTAGGCACAATGTGCATCAGAACTAGGGTGAGAGTTCCATGCACGTGGGTAAAATAACTTTCCCACAATGAGTCACATTTTCAAGTAAATCCTATGATACTGGACATGTGGTCCAATTGTGTGATCATTATTATCAAACGTAATTATCATCTTTTTCTATCCACATACAAGAAAAAGTTTTATTAGTATGCCTACAATATTTAAGTACCATTCTCTCTATAGAATAAGAAGAGCTATACATAAGTTCCATAAATATAAGCTTAATTTCATTAAATAAACTAATTCATATAGATATATTTATATGATGAAAATATATACATTAATTTCCTTGCATTAATGTATTTAATTTATAAAGATGTATGCTAATTCATTGAAAATTTGTCTACCTATATTTGATTAAAATCAAATAATAGTTTTAATTAATTGTTGTTGTTCATAATAGAAAGAAAAACATTGAATGTTATACTTTTAAAATAAAAAATGTGTAACTAAAATCAATGAATATAAAAATTAACAAAAATGATTTAAATGTCTATCATTTTAAAATGTGTAATTTTTGTGTACCTATAGTAGATTAGAAGTAAATTAATATTATATATAAAAATGAGATAATTCATAATATTAGGAAAATTCAAAATAATTTATTGAATAACAATTTCTATCTAAAAAGGAGGAATTTAAAGAAAATAGTCACAAAAAATGATGAAGGAGAACTTTTGCAACCAAAAAATGGATATGTAAATCTAATGAACTTATAAATTATTATAAATGGTGGGAATAATCAATATATTTATAATTAAATATCATAGTTAAAAAATAATTTTTTAACTATGTTAGTTTCATAAAAACCCTTATTTTTTTAGGATAGTAGTAGAGTGTTTTTATATATCCATTCTATGTGATCATTTTCTATTTCATAGAATATAGAAACATCATAGTAATTTTTATCCCTATGTAATCATTTGATAGATGAATAAATTTTACATAATACTTCAACCTCATCAACATTTTAATTACCCAATAGAATTTTTCCCTTGAAAAACAATTGAACACCAATAACTTTATGGGTTAACGCCATAATTGTTTTGGTATGTGTCACCATGATAAATGGCTTCTATTTAAAATAAATATTTTAAAAGAAACTAGTATAAATCCATAATCATAATGTTTCACACCTCTTTTATTGTTAGTCGAGTTATATTTAAATACCAGTACTCTAAATTTATTATAATCAATCTCCCAAATATCTACAACAACTCCAAAATATGTTTTTGATATTGAAATTGGGTTATTATATTTGAACTAAAAAAAGTGAGTGCTTCAGTAATGGACATTACTCTACTATTTGTAATGATTCGATTATTTCTCGGACTTTTTTATTAAAATGTGCAAACATTAATGTGAAAACTGTACTATGTGATATCATTTACACTTGGTCTCCCAAATAACCATTTAATTTTTTTAATGTGGATAAATCGTTGTTCAATTTATCTTTAAACCATGAAAACATTTATTTTTTATTTTAATTCATATAAAAATTTTCATTTATTCTTATATATCACGCCATAAATCTAGTAATATGTGGTGATATATATGGTTAAACCTCATTTATGTTTTTCAAAATATATAAATGTTCATGAAAAACTTCATCAGATGGAATTAACTTTACCTTTGAGACAGATCCTTTACCTTGATTATAAAATTTTAAATTTAAATATATAGGGATACCAACATGATCCACTTCAACAAATAATTAGTAATGAACTCAATAACCTCTTCTGATATTTTTTTGATTAATAGATGCCCCTTGTCAATCCATATTATTAACATATCACTTCAAAATTTTCATATAATATTCAAAAATATATATACAATATATATAAACATAACTATATATTGTTATATACCACACTAAATGACTCAATAGATAAACTTTTATATCAAAAACAATATGGTGGAAAATACATTTTTGTTTAAAATGTATGATGATAAATTCATTCCCTAACACATCTTCATAATTTGGACCAATAACTTCACTCCAAATTGAATTGAAAAAGTAACACAACCTAATGATATAATTTATAATACTTATTGAAAATATTCTACACAATGAAAATTTGAGAAACAATTTTATTAATAAAGGAAAATCATATAACTTCACAGTTATTAACATTAAATCCTTTATTGAAACCAAATTATTCACATTTGAAGAAAACCAACTAGGTACATTAATACCATGAAGAGATTGAAAAAATTAATGTTCTCTTTTTTATTAAGGTGTGATGAGATAGAGGCACATATGCTCTATTTCCATTCATAGTGGAGTTAACATAACTTATTCCCATGGTTATTAAGGTCAATATTTCTTACAATCCATAGTTTTACCATTTTTCATTTTTTTATAAATTTACATTGATATTTTCACAATTTTTTCACAATATTCATAACATAAATGTTTTTTTACCACTAATAATTTATAATAAGGAATATTGAATAAAATTAACAATTTATTTCATTTATTTGTTTGATGACTAGATCTTTCTTTTTATACAAACATGACATCACAATTTTTCACCGTGTCATTAAATTATACTACTAAAAATAGTTGTGGGGAAAAATCATACTCTTTTAAACCCTTAGATTACTTTTATAATATTAGATAAGGATGATCCATTCAAAAAAATATCTTATGTCCCAGGTATACTCCCTTTCTTCTATTCTTCAATTGCTGATATAATGTCCCTTATTCCAAAAATAGATAAGATTTATGTCCCTGAACACTATATCCATATAAGTTTCCATATCCAATAAAGTCATGCATAGTGATCATTATCATAACACAAAAAAGAAAATAGCATTTATTATATACATCAAACTCCGTAACACCTATCTCTTATAAAATTTTAAAACATCAATTAATGTTTATAGATAAATTCCAATATCATTACCATGATATTTTCGTCCAAAAAATATCAAGCTAATCATTATATATTTCCTCTACATACATATATTTAGGGAAAATTTATATAAAACCAATATAATAGGCCATTAAATATGTTGGGTATATAGGATATGATTTGAATTCATTCTATTTGTGCACATTCCTATTCCCATTATTCTGAATTCATTTCCAAAATTATGAAATTTATGATCAAATATCTTCCATTGAGGTGAATCGGTGGGGTCACATAAGTTTAATTTAGATATATTCTCATCTATATGCTATATTATTCTTTTTGTGAAATTTCCATTTGTAAATATATACTTAAAATAAGGAATTATTTTAAGATTCAATATTTCTTTAGTGGGAGGTTTGGTGATTATCCATATCAATGAATCATTTGTATATTATTCATCTATTTTATATCACGATGTCCTACATTTACAACATTTTGATAAATTTTCATATTCCTTTCCAAGTAGCACAAAACCATCTGAGAGATCAGGTAACATTTTATACCCTAATTACGTTTGGTATAAGAATTGTTTTACTCATAATTTGAATATAGAATACTATTTTTTCTGAAAGTAACTCTTTTAAAAGTTCAATCAATTTAGTTAAACATTTACCACTCTAACCATTTATTTTATTTATGTTAAATTATCTGAACATTTCGGATAGCAATGTAAATTTAGTGCAACATGACAACATAGTTCCTCAATATCTCTTTAAAGTCACTCAACAATATTTTTGAATGATTTCATCACCTATATCATGGATTAATTATTCAAGACAATCCTCTATCACATGCTGAACACCTTCATCATCATTAGATCCTAAATTATTTTTTAATTTCACCTTTCTAGATCCAATATTTATAATTATGATTAAAACCAAATAAAATTAGATGGTCTTTATTTATTTTTGCCTTAATTTTCTCATATCCAAACACTTCAAGCATTAACAGAAAATTTGATCTTCATTTTTAAGATTTTTTTTAAAAATTCCAATAAATTCCCAACCACTTTCTCATATTAATTGATAGTTCTCCATGAATTTTTCCAACTATGATTCATTACTTATTTAATGTCACACTATAATTGATTAATATATTATAACATATACATATTTAAACATATATTTAAATAGATAAATTTAAAACATATAAGAATATAAATATATAAACATGAGAAAAATTTTAACAAACAATATTTATCTATAAAAAAATTATAAAAAAAACTATATATATAATAGAAAATAATTTAAGAATGGTTTTAACCACAAACATATTATTTTAATTTTTCTTTTAAATACCAACCATTATAATTGAAAAATGATATAACCAGAGACAAATAATAACCATAATTTACAATAATAATTAATTTAAAGTCAAAAAATATAATATCTTAAACTAATTATAAAAAATAATAATTATAGATGATATAAAAAATATTTGCTGAATGAAATTTACAATTAAAAATATTAATTAATATTCAAAAATAAATAAAAAACTTAAATGCTGATGATGGAAAGAAACTATTAAATTCTAATGACTACATTCTAGGGTGGTGTAAGTAGAGATAATGATTAAAAATTGAGGATAATTTTCTTCGAATGAGAAGAAGAAAATCGATTGAACATAAAAATTTGAGTGTGGTTGAACGTAAATTTTATTAGTGTTTTTGTGGAGTGAATGAAGTAGAGGGTCATAAAAGAAGGTCGAACAAAGTAAGGTTGAAGGTAAATAATGAAAAATAAGTATGAAAATCAAAAAAAATATAGGATATAAATCATGGGTCAATAACAGTCATAATTTATGTGGATGAGGTTTTCAGAAAGATCATATCTAAAAAATCAGAAGAATGTAATACCCCAAATATTTTATGATTTTATTTAAAATTAATATTAATAGTTTTTAAAACATTCATTACAAGAAGCACTGATTTTAGCTTATGTTATACTTAATACTAAATGTATCTTGTGTTATATGCATAATGAGTTTAGTTTTCATTACACCCAACAATGATAACATGCAAAACAGATGACACTGAGGTTCAATAAACCATGAATTAATCTTACTTTAAATATAAACCTTATAACCTATCCATTAAATAGGTGGGTATTAATAGTATAAAATAATTTTTGAAATATACATATAAATTTTTTATTCAATATAAATTCACAGTAAATAACCAATCAATAAATATATTAATGAAAAATATGTTTTCTTCAAAAATTATTTTTATTCCCTTTATTGAGAAAATATTATAATTAATTTATAAAATTTTTTGAAAATTTATTTGAGAAAATTAATTTAATTTATGAAATTATCATTTTGAAATTAATATATGGTAACGTTTTGATTTTTTGGAAAATGTTGACTTTTCAAGGAATAATGAAAAATAACAATTTTTGTAAAACTATCATTTATTTTAAATAAATTAATTAATTTATATTCCCCATTATGTTTTAAAGTTACATAAGTTTTATTTGGTTATATTTAATCTACTTAATTACTTTTTAATCAACTATATATTGGATTTCAGTATAAGTTTATTTTTGTGTTTAAAAGTAGGTTTTTTCTAAAAACTATTTTAAAGTACATAATATTTATCCATTTTAGTTAATTAAAATAATATTTATTGAGAAATGTTTTAAAATAAATTTATATATTATTTTTCAATAATTTTTAATTGATTTGAAAAAAAATGATTATTATTATACATAAAGTTAATATAATATCATCTTGTGCTTGAAAAATACACTTCATAAAAACCTGTTTTTTTCATGATGTTTAGAGGTTTTATTTTAAATTTAACATTTTAAACTTTTGGGAAATTAATTTGATATAATTTTAAAATCATAATTTCAAAATTATTTTAGGGTGAATTGTTTTTTATTTTTCTGAAATGTTTTATTTTGTGAAGAATAGTGAAAATACTTAATTTGAATTGAAAATCAGTTTTTTGTTTAATTTATTTATATATTTAAATTCAATTTTAAATTGATTTTAAAGTTAATTTATTTAAATTATACATTAGTTAATCCAATTCAGATTATTTTTATCATTTTTATATTGGAGTTTGATAGAAAAACTTTATAAACCTCTGGACATTTTCTTTTTAAAAACCCATTTTCTCATCACATTTGTGGGTTTAATTTTAAATTAATTTTTACCAATTATGTGAATGGAATTTGGGAAAATATATTTAATATTTTTAATCATAATAATTTATATTATCTAATAAGTTCAACTTAATTTTTTACTAAAACGAACAGTGAATGTAGTAAAAATTAATTACCACAGTTAAGGTAAAAATGGGTTTACCGAGGGTTAAGATAAAAATTTAACGTTTAATATAAAATTTTATAAATACTATTTTATGGAAATATTTAGACCATTAAACTTATAAGGCTTTATAATTTACCCTTTTTTCCTTGTGAGATATGAAAAATGTGGGAGCACTCAATCCTTTTAAAAAATACCAAGTGTGTCCTCTCCCATACTTATAAAAGGACCCCCTCTCCCATCTTATTAACACCATAAAAACCTTTTGGTTCAGACAATACCTTCCCAAATTAATTCCAAATATCTATACCTTAATCCTATACTCATTATTTTGTACATAAATCCATCCTAGTAATGCTTTTAGTGAAAACCAATAGAGGATACTCGAAGAAGAGGTAACACTCATCAACGAAGGATTTTATTTTTTTTATTCCTTCAAATAATTGAATTATTAATGTATAATTTTTATATAATTATCTAATTATATTTCATATACTTATTTGTTTTTATGTTAAGTTAATGACCTAAAACCATCCCCACTTCCATCAAATAGGTTACGAATCCACCATTTGTGTGTACGATAGACTACCTCCACGGGAACCAATGTCGTTCATTTTTCCATTACCACCTTTCAAGGTTGAAAATAATGAAGGATGTATTGTTTATATATGATATTTATGATATTATTATTCCTTTTTAATTATTATATCACATATAACTTCATTATTTATATTTTTTTGGATTGTGATAACACCGCTCGTGTGTACGACGGACTACCACCCCACAAAACAATGTGATTAATTTAGGATTTAGATGGAAGGTTTTATGTATGGTTTTAATTAAAATATTTAATATATATGAAATAAAAATTATTCTTTAATGACAATATATTAGTTAAATTCATTTATTTCATCCCAAGAAAAAATATAAATAACATTCATGCGTTCATATGACCTATCATCTTCATGAATAATATATTTCATTTTCTGTCACTAAAATTGATGGACTAAAATGAATACATATATAATAAATATATATTATATTTATATCATGGTTATAATTTTGGATATTATGGAAGCATGATAAAATTATTAGGACAAAAAATATAACAAATCCAATCATATATGAAAAATAAAGCAATTATTACTCAAAACATAACTTTAACAAGAAATTATTAATAAACTTGTAATAAAAGGTCATAAAAAATCATATATGGTTTAATATATATGAATTTGGTTATTTAACATATATATAACAAACATATATTTATTATATAGGACGTTTTAAAAAGTAAAATGAAATTTAAGACTTAAAGTAAGGTATTTGCATATTACTTTTTTACTTCTGTGTGATACATGCAATATTCACTACATATATCAATTATTTGATGTATGTACTACTCATTAATGTATTTTATGATGATTTTATATAAAATTATTTTTTTATATATCAATTTTAGGATCACTATTTTTGGGGTTTTACAGTTCAAAAGTTAGCAAATCGATATGAGTTTTTTGTCTCAATTTACTTTCTTTGGGACATATGTTATATTAAGCGCCTATAATATTCTAAGATTTGTATGTAATTACACTTTGAAATGTTATATCAACAATAAAATTATTTAATTATATTTTAATTTTCATTTAACGATAGTATATAATGGGTATTACGATTCAAATTTACCTAAGTGGTAATAATTTTATGTTACAACACATTTTTTATCAATATTGTTTATGATTATGCTTACAATAATGAAATATTATGAACAATATCTCAAGAAACATATTAATTTTATTCTAATATGGTTATTTCATGAGAATTCATATTATCTCTTCGTTTTATAATATTAATGTACTCTATATTTGAAAAATAATTCTTTTATGAAAAATCATCTTTTTGGTCCAAAACTATTTTTATTCCAAAACCATGTTTTCTAAAAATGTTTTCTAATTTTTAATTTTTTTTAAAAGTGTAAAGTATATTTTCATCCTAAAATATTTTAAATTATTTTTATGTCTTTATAAATTTTCAAGGTTATTTTCAAAGAAAATGAATTTAATAAAGTTTTATGTTTTAAAAATTGATTTTCAAATAAACTTTATTTTCATTAATAAATGTCCCAAGTAATATTAAAAAATTATTTTCTTTCTATGATGACATATATTGATGTTACCTATGATTTAATAGGTATATGAACTGATAATACCATTATTAATCTTTCCCTGAATGGTTTATTATGATAAAATGTTAATGAAGCCCATCTCTCTTCCACATGTTATACCATGATTGAATTATTAAGAAACCAACTTATTTTCATGGGTTATACTATGATGAAATGATAAAACTATTATGAAACATATATTATTTATAAAAAATCTGATATGATGATTTTTTAAGACACCCATTTCATTTTATGTGTTATGATATTATGAATGTGTTTTGATCTTGTGGAATACATGTGTATGATTTTCATTATGTGCTGGGCGAGTCCTATATCTCCGTCTAATGTTTTGGGTAAATTTTTATATATCATGAGATAAAAATGGGAAAAAATTGATAATCCTGATCCACTATGGGAAATAGGTGTGTCCTAATCCACTGTTGGAAATAAGTGCATCCTCATCCACTATGAGAAAGAGGTCTGTCCATATCTGTAATGGGAAATAGGTGCATCATGATCCAAAATGGTAATCGACTGTGTCCTGATCCATAATGGGAAATAAGTGATAAGTCCCAATCGAATATGTTGATGGTATCAGTGGTTTATTTTAAAATATGAATTTCGTTTCTACATTTATGACGGATACACACTTTTATGATGATTTATCAATCTCATGGCCCATGTTTTCTGAAATGATAAATCATTATTATATAACTATTGTTTATGATCCATGAAAGGTAGGGTATGATATTTTTAAGTTATGTTTATGATCACATACCCTTATGTTTATTATAAGACTTTTAAATATTTCTAAATATATTTTCAAAGCCATTCACTAAGACTGTGTGCGATTATAAGGCATAGAGTGACTATAATTAATTTTTTTAAAATATTAAATATATTTTATATTATGTGTGTGATGTTTCTTAAGGAATATAGGATAAATCTCAAATGAAATATTGGATCAGAAATTTGAGAACATGGTTACATTTAGAACACAATATTTACCCTAGGCGCGGCCTAAAATGGTTCAACACAGGGCGTTCAAAAATAGATACCATTTGTAGGTACATTTTGTTAAAATAAATAATTATATTTATTTATTTTAACTAAATTAAGATGATATAATTTCAATAAATCCAATAATATGTATATTTTTTCCAAGGTTATCCATATAAAACCTAGGATAATAATGAGGTGTTCTTCCTCCTTCTATTGGTGAATCTACGTCCGACAACAATGAAACTTATGATCAAAGAAGACCGAGAGGCAGAAAATTCAATGAACCCTCTCAATCATTAGAAAGCATGAAATTCTATGAATAATGATCCTATATATTGGTATGAATCATCATTTGTGTATCCTACCTAATTTGATTAAATTTTAGAGCATGATCAATACATTTCATAGATCTATGCTAATTGTGGACAATTTGATGCACCTGTATTTTGAAATTAAATTGACTATTTAATTTTTTTCTAAACATGGATGTCCTAATTCATTATCATTGACTAAGAATGCTTGAAAAAATTTGTAAACCTTTTATTTTTATGACTTCATCCCTAATTTTATTATAATTATTCATCATTTGACAGTGGGGTAATTATTTGACATTCCTAGGTTGGATTGACCCCAATCAGACTTTTGGATTCATGATGGTTTCACATGTAATGAATAGATCAGTAATAAAGGATGGATTTGGTGATGAATCTAGGTATAAAGGGTGATGTTATTCATGGATTTGAGATCTTAGACTAGTGACAGTGATGATATTGAGTGAATGCATGAAGATGCATAAAAGTTCTCATGTGAAGAATCAGAATTCAACTTTTGACCATTGGAGAGATAGAATTTACAGCGAGAGTGCTGATCCATTGATTTTGGGTGATCAAATAATGAAAAAAGGAGTAAATACCAAATATGGCATGTAGATACTAGATCTAAAATTCAATAAAATTCCTGAAAATACACCGTGTAGTCTGAAGAACCCACGATGTATCCAGCCCTGAATGTAGTCACTAGGGTTTTGGGCAAGATATGTGTCAAACATCATCTGGGGTTCCCATATGCTATGTGAAACATGCATTAGAGTCATTCCATTTACTCCAAGAGTACACAAGCACCGGAATGTCTAGGAACATGTCGTGCACCAAGGTACACAAACATGAGCAAAGTATAACGACATGACCAAAGTACCCAAACATGGTCGTACTTCATGGACACATCTAGAGAGAACATGACATACCCCACGATGTTTAGAAACACCATGTAGAAACTCTACATTCCATGTATGGTTAAACGGACTACAATCCATGTACCCTAACTAACATGACTAGGTGATTGTGTGGGACCACACAGCGTGTGGGTCCCCTCTTAGGTTGTGTACCCCTTGACACATTTTGAGGAAAATTTAACCTCGCATATCTTCTTAATTTGAACTCATATTTTGGCCTAAGATTAGCCTATAAAAATATTTTTTTCCATATATCACTTGATGGTGACCTCTCTAGAGTTTTTTAGATAAGATGAAACATTTTCCAAGTGAGTCGCTTCTTTAGGAAACACTTGATGATGAAAGTGATCTTGTAGGATCACCAAAGGCTTCTAGAGTGGAACTCTCATATAGGGATAGGACAAGAGTCCTCTACCTATCTATTTTTTATCACCCTCCAGCTCGGTTGTCCATGATTCTTTTATCTAATCTTCGAGTGTCACCATCCTGCTAGGTAGGTAATGGGTCCTCTACTGACTATCTTAGTTGAAATAATCTATTTTATTAGTGAATGGTTCCTAGATTATTTGATTAGAACCAACAAGTTAGACTGGGCATGATTCCATTTACCTATTATCCTAGTGGAAACCTCTCATGATATCAGGTTATGGGTCCTCAAAAACTCTATTGGCACCCTCCAGATGGGCTGGGAATGGGTCCACTACCGACTACTAGAGTGGAACCCTCTGTTAGGCCAGGCACAGTTCCTCTATTGACTACAAGATTGGAACCCTCTAGGTGGTCCAAGAATGAGTCCTATACTAACTACTAGGGTGGAACCCTCAAGAGGTGATATGCACATGTACTCTGTTGAAAACTAGTGTAGAACCGTTCATCTAAGAAGGCCATGGGTACTCTACAAACTACTAGAGTTGTACCCTCCAACCGAGAAGGGAAAAAGTCCTCTAAAAACTACTAGAGTGGTAACCTATAGCTGGACAGGGCATGGGTCCTCTACCTATTCACTAGAGTGTCACCCTCTTTCCTGGATAGGGCTTGGTTCCACTAGATATATATTGAGTGTAACCCTCTTATTGTACCAGGGAATGAGTCATATTCCTCAAGATTATGCCACTTGACTGTGCGGTATAGTGGCGAGGTGTGGTTTTACTTGGATGTTTTCTACTGGGATGATGCGAGAGATGTTGGTAATTTTTGATAGACTTTAAGAACTATTGGAACTCTTTTCATGGACTGGGATGTGATATAGAGATCCCCTTCTCTCTCTTTTAAGTTTTTTTGATCATACATATATATCAATATCCATGATGTTAGAATTTTTAACTTTTTTCTATGGGTGGAAGAGGCACTATGTGTAGTCCACCTACACAATGTATTGAGCTACCTATTGTTGGATGATGTTACATTATTTCTATGGTTTAAAATTTCTATTTATTATGTACTATCTTTCTATTCCTATTGTGTCTCTTAATGACCTAACTTCATGGGATTTTCCACACATTTTGGGACTTTTGAAGTAGAAGGACATATCAGAAATTAATTATGAGGATATTAGAGATACTTGGTGCGTTGGACCATGTATAGAGGTTTGATCTTGGATACCAGGATCTTTTATCTCTTAAAACATTTAATTTCACGTTTTTAGGTCGCGACATCTTCTTGTTGGGTGTGTATTTTTCCCCTTTACTTTTTAGTTTGAACTTTCCTACACTAGTACACCCTATAGGTTTTACAGGATTAGTTTACATTCTAGATGTTTACAATTTCTATTATTATTCTTATGAACTAATTCATTGAGATGGATAGGTGTGTGAATAAAATTACATAAGGTAATGGTTTCCCATTTAGGATATTCCTTTCAGCACTGGTCCCCACCCCTGGCTTATGGAGGCGGGCTAGGGGTAGTTGCAGATCAATCCTTAGTTTGGGTTAGGTCATGATAGATTGATATCAAAGGAGGTTTGATCCTTGGGATGATGTTTTGAGTATCCCCATTATGATGATTTTTTTTGCGATTTAGGGAAATAGGTTCAAGGTGTATCGAGTGTGGATCTTAGTCTTGGGAAACCAATGATGGTATGGGTGACTGATGTGTCCATTCACTAGGACCTTTAACACCTACTTATAGACTCATCATATCGAGACATTAATTATAGGGATCAATGGTATATGCATCATATAGTATGGAGTCTTTGACTTCCCTAATTGAGTCAGCTCCCCATTGTATATATATTTTTTCATATAACTGTCATACATATTAATTAAAAATTCAATATGGATCCACAATGATAGCCATCTAGGACACCAGTTCCAGATTATGATAGCGATCTGATGAGTGATGGGGCCTCAGTTTAGGGTCCAAACCTTGAGATCCTCCCTCCAGGAGTCTAGGTAGAAGGTCCCCCACCTATTGAGTATAAGATCATTCCATCAGGGTAGGTTTCAGATGCACATATTCTTGACACACTATAGGCGTTCCGGTGCTATATGATTCCAAGGTTTCTGTGTGATCCAGATCCCTAGGAAGTAGAGAATTGTCTAGAGTTGTTGGTCTATGTCTTCAGGATTATCAAAAAACTGATAGATTATGTTGTCTCACTGACGAATAGACTTTTCAATAGACTAAATGGGTGATGGTGGAGTCTTTTTACATAGATGTATGTTGAGAAGACACTCTCATGGCCTGAATTCTAGTAGCTATTCTATAGAGAGTTCTACCCCTCCTTTTTTCACTCAGTTCATATTCAGAAGATTATGGAGAATTAAAAGGAGGGATGACTATGGATGATTACATGGTGAGGTTCAAAGAACATATAAGATACTCAGTTGACTTGATCCAGGATAGATACCTTTGAGAACCTAAGCTAGACCAGGGACTCTGTAAAGAGATTCTTTCCAGTCTGTAACCATTGTGAATTACCACCTAATCTTGGGTGTTGGAGTGGGAACTGATGATAGTGTGTTTCATATAAGAGGGACACAAGGTAAATAGTGATTGAAGTGGTCATCATAGGGTTGATTCGTCCATAGTAGCTAAAAGATTCTGATCGATAGTGTTCCAGCACATGAGGTCTTCCCAGGATTAGGCTCAGGCATGTGGTTAGGGTATGTGTCGAGGACTAGGGCATCAAAAAGAGGGGATGTTCTATACTTATGATGGTTAAGGTCACATGGTGCATGATTTCTTGACTAGACATGATCAGGAGCATAGGATGATAGTAGAAAAACCACCATGGAAGAGGTAGCTTCGTGATCATGGATCTCCCAGTAGAGGGCATGGAGACCCCCATGGAGGTAGATCTAGAAGAAGAGTAGGTGGAGCTCCAGGAGGAGGATCAATGGGCATTGGATGATGCCATGATATCTTTCCACCACCACCACCAGGTATCCCATATCAGGAATTGGGTGATGGAAGATAGAGCCACCGATAACTATTGGCAGTGGATGCTTACGAATCAGTGGCACATGAGATGATTAGTGGTGCGATTTTTGATTATTCTACACTTTATTCAATATATTTAGACATATGTGTGAGTCCTTCCTTCATTTATATACTCATAGTGTGAGACATAGAGCTCCCAGTTGAGTGTTTATCCCAAAAAATTTGTCTTGAGGTTCCTACAGAGAATGGTTATTTTATATTTTTTATCTGATGGCAGTGCAAGATATCACATGGTGGGGAGAGGTTCATGTGGAACCTTTTATTCATCAAAATAGTACCTGAAGACATCATCATGGGTATGGTTTATTTTTCCATGGTCTAAGCCTAAATTTATTATCTTCAAAGACGAGTCTATTTACATCACACCGATGGGTTCATATTCTCCTTTGTGAGTGTTAGATATCTTATAGAGGGATGAGTGGGTGCAATGAGAAGGGGGATATATCCCACAACACATCAGTTAGAGATTTTATCCCTTGTATTTGTAGGATCATTAGTCATCATGATTCCATTAGTTATGTATGAGTATATGGACATGTTCCTTGAGGATGTTTAGAACTACCTTTTAGGCGGGAGATAGATTTTTTAATTGGCTTGCTTCCCAGAGATTCTCTGATATCTTCTGCGACATATCAGATGAACCCTACCAATATTTGAGAGCTAATATTGTAGTTGGAGGACCTTCATGAGAAGAGTTTCATCAGGACCAGTGTGTCATCCTAAGAATCTCTATTTTGTTTTCATGTAAAATTTGGATGAGAGATTTTGGTTTTTCATGGATTATTATCTCTTGAACCAGACCATGATAAAAACATGTACCCTTACTAGTGATTGAACACAAATTTGATAAGTTTTGAGGCATGAGATGGTTCTATAAGATCGATCTTAGGTCCCACTACCACTAGTTGAGGGTTTGTTGTCTAATATTCCAATGGTGAAATTCTGATGTCTCAACTGATACTATGAGTTCTTGGTGATTCACTTTGGTGTGATGAATGCTCAAATCGTGTTTATGGATTTCATGAACCAGATATTCTAGCTATATTTGGAATAGTTTGTGGTTATCTTCATCAAATACATACTCATATACTTTTCACCATAGGAGGATCATGCAGGGAACTTGAGGATGGTTCTCTATTTTTTTTGAGAGCACTATCTTTAAGGTAATCTCTCAAGGTTCCATTTCTGTATTCATGAGTTTCACAACTTGGGGCATTTCATTTCTGAAAATGGTTTTCCTATAGGCCCAAAAATTATCTATATAGTGATTTCTTAGAATCCACCGAATAACATTTTAGTGTTTCAAAGTTTTTCTGGCTTGGAGTGGTACTATATGGGGGTTGTGGAAGAATTACCTAGGATTGCTACCCCTTTTACCACCCTAACATGGAATGGGTAGCCTATTACTTTGACTGAGCAGTGCTAGAAGACCTTCTAGGAGATAAGGATAAGGATAATGAGTGTTCTTTTTTTCGAATACCAAATGAGGGTGTGGAGTATGTAGTGTATTGTGATGCCTTAAGAGATGGGATATTCTACATATTGATGAAATTGAAGGAAGTTATCACATATAGGTTGATGTAGTTGAGACCTCATGAGAAGAACTATGCATCTCATGACCTAGATATAATAGTGGTAGTCTTCACCCTGAGGATGTGGTGGAACTATCTTTCAGGAGAGAACTTTTTGGTTTAATTAGACCATCAGATTCTCAGGTGTCTCTTCATGTATAGGGAGTTCAACTTGAGATAGTGGACGTGGTTGGTGTTTTTTTAAGACTATGAATTTGAGATTGTATATAATCCGGGGAATGAAAACATGTTAGTTGATTCCCTTAGAAAAAAATCCTATTTTTTGTTTGGTACATAAGGCTTCTAAGTAGTTTACTTCCTTGAAACTGACCCTATCGAGTAGGAGGGTGAAACTTTTCTTCAGTAGATAGTATTGAATCCTCCAATTCTCATGCGTGATAGAGAGTTCAAACTGGGAGACAACAGTTGTGAGGTATTTCATGACCATATAACCACATTGGATTTAATAGATAAATAATTTCAAGGAGTGAATCATGTCATTATTTTCCAGGGATGGATGGTGGTCCCAGTCACGATGTGGGAGGAGGTGATTTGAGAGTTTCACACATCTCCTTTACCCATACAACCAAGTGTGGGAAATATGTAAATAAATATTAAAAGGTAGCTTTGGTGGTCTGACAAGATATGGATCATTTTTATGTTCGACTCTTGGTGCCTCACCTATTAGTAGGTTAACGATGGGCACTAGGTTCTAGCAGGTTTTTTTCAGCCCCTTGACATCTCAGAGTGGAAGTGGGATGGAATATCCATTTACTTTGTGAGAGGGATTCTGCAGACAATGAGGTTCTATAAGACCATCAGGGTGATACTTTACTTACTCAATAAGTTGAAACCATTCCTTTATACTTGGTTGAATAGTTTGGTATAGATTGTCAGGAAAATGTATGCACAAGAGACTATTATCCTTTATGGGGTTCCACCAAATATCATCTTCGACTGTGATGCGTGGTTTACGTCATGGGTGTATAGAGTCCAATATGAGGCATTCAATACCAATATGGGGACGAGTACAACCTTCCAACCTGAGATATATGGGAAAACTGAGAACACTATCTATGTGTTGGGGGATATACTGAGGGATTTGATATTGAACTTTGGATGGTGTTGGGAGGATCTCTTTCCCTTGGTATAGTTTACTTACCAAAGCTACTACCACTATAATATCTGAATAGAACCGTTTTAGGGCCTATATGAGAGACACTAAAAGTCACTCTTTTTCTAGATAGGGATCAATGATCCATAACTTGTGGGTCCAATTTTGGTGTAGGTGAAAACATAGAAGTACTAGGTTATCTATGAGAGGATGATCCCAACTTAGAGCAGGATGAAATATTATGTAGGTCACCATCGTGGGACCTTGGTGTTTGAAAAGGTAGGCAATGTATTCCTAAGACTACCCACATGATGAGGACTTAAGAGGTTCATCTAGGGAGTAAATATAACATTGAGGTTCATCATGTCATTTGATATCTTTTAGAGGGATGTATATGTTAATTACTGCCTCTCCCTACCACCAAATTTGGTGTAGGTTCACGAAAGCTTCCATGTTTCACACCTTAAGAGACATGTGAATGTACCCATGGAATTTATTTAATAGGGTGATATGGAAATTTAGTATGGATTCACTTTTTTCAATCACCCATAGGTGATCCAAGATCATCACGAGAGGACCCTATGTGGATGGACCATTGCCTTGGTTCACATGTTGTGGAAGCACAAGAAAATGCTAAAGATATCCTGGAAGCAGGAGATCCAAAAGCTGTCTTAGTATCCTAAGATTTTTTTCGTCATTATTATTGTGGATGAAAATTTTGAAGGAGAGAATTATGTATAAAACTAGTGTTTTACTTATAATACTTTGAAATATTTGTACATATATTTTCAGAGCCATGCATTGAGATGACATATAATTCCAAGGCCCGGTGTGCCTAGAATTAATTTTACAAAAATATTAAATATATTTTTTGGTACACACATTAATTTTCATAATGAAAATTGGATAATTATAAAATGGTATCTTGTATTAGAAATCTGAGAGCACATTTGATTTTAGAACATGATGTTTACCCTAGTCGCAATTTAATATGGTTCATTGCGGGGTGTTCAGAAATAGAAACCATTGGAAGATGTGTTTAGGTAAAATAAATAATTAAATTTGTATATTTTAATTAAATTAATAAAATTCAATTTCTATAAATCCACCAATAGGGTTATTTTTCTAGGTTTTTCCTCATTAACCCTCAGAGAATCAATAGGCGTTCTTCTTCCTTTTGTTAGAAAATCAACATCTGATGATGATGAAAATATTGATCAAAGAATGTCAAGATTTAATGAATACATATACCCTTATCAATCACTGGAAAGTGAATTATTCAATGTTGAATGATATAATATCCTGGTAGGACATTTCATTTTTGGATCCTACTTCATTTGATTAAATTTTTGAGTATGATCAATCCCATTCTTTGATCTGTGATAATTGTGGAAAATTGCATACAACTGTGTATTGAAATTAAACTGATTATTCAATTGTTTTCTAAACCCGTATATCCCCATTCTTGATCATTAAAAATTCTTAAAAATAATTAGTATAACTTATCTTTTTTATTTCTTTCTCCCTAATTTTCTTCGCGTTATACATCATTGGAACATAGAGTTGTGAGTCGCCATTTCCCGGAGGGACCAAGCCCAACCAGACCCCCATATTTGCAATGATTTCAAGTGTGAAAAATTGATCAGTGATCAATGATGTATTTGGTGATGAATCGTGGTATAATAGGTGATTTCATTTATAGATTTGATATCTGAGACTGATAGAAGTGACAAGATCAATCCGATGAGAAGTGGTGTGTATGAGTTCACATGGGAAGAATCAAAATTCAACTTCCAGCCACCAACGGGATGAAATCAAAAGAAGAAGTATAGATTCACTGATTTTGGGTGCTATAAAAATGCAACCAAATTTAGAAATACTAGATCTAGAACATAGATACTAGATCTAGGTTTTTGAAAAAATCATGACTACACGCCGTGTAGTCTGAACAACTCACAACTTATTGTCCCCTGACTGTGATGACTAGGGTTTTAGGAAAAATAAGTATCACATGCCATGTTCACCCAAACATCATGTGAAACATGATTTGGTGACATGATGTGTACTCTGGGAGTACACGATCACAAGAATGAACAAGATCATGTCGTGCACCAAAGTACATAGACACATCCAAAGTACACATACATGACCAATGTACAAAAACATGAGAAAAATATAAAGACACAACCAAAGAGCATGGAAGGACCCTAGGTGGCTTGGACACATCTTTTAGAACCTATACACACTGTGTATGGTTACATGGTATGTGATATGTGTACCTAAAGGAACACATCTAGTTGATGGAGTAGGACCACACACCATTTGGGTCTCCTGATATGTTGTTTACCCCTTAAATATGTTTGAATAAACATTAAAATTTCATATTCCGTTTGTTTGGACTATTATTTTGGAGCATGAGTAGCCTATCATAAATGTTTTCCCATATAGAACATGATGGTGGCCTCTGTAGTGGTTGTTGAGATATTATGTGGGATGTTCTGCGTAAGGCACTTCTTTAGGTGTTTCTCAATGATGGATGTGATCACACAAGATCAACAAAGGATTATAGAGTGGAAAACTTATAATAGGATAGGGAATGTGTCATCTACCTTTACTCCCACTTGGTAGGGCATGAGTCCTCAAATGAATATCTGAGTGGTACCCTCCTATTGAATCAAGGCATGGATCCTTGAATATTTGGGTGGAATATTTCAGCTGGGCTGGGAATGGGTCCTCTACATGATATTTGAGTGGAACCATCCTATGTTATTAGGGTATAGGTCCTTGTTGAATAGAGTGGAACCCTCCATAAGGGATCAGAATGGGTTCTCTACCAACTACTAGAGTGGAACCCTATAGCTTCTCTTGGAATAGATCCTCTAATGACCAATAGAGGGGCACCCTCTAGATAGGTTAGGAATGGTTCCTCTATTGACTACTAGTGTGGAAAAATCTATCTAAGATGAGCATGGGTCCTTTATTGACTATTATAGTGGAACTCTCCAGCTGGGCTAGGCATGGGTCCTCTACTGACTACTAGAGTTTTACCCTCCAGCCAGGCTAGGAATGTGTCCTATAACAACTACTAGAGTGGTACCCTCTTGCAAGGCTAGGTACAGGTCATCTACTAACTACTAGAGTGGTACCGTCCACCTCGGTTGGGCATAAGTCCTCTACCTATTCACTAGAGTGAAACCCTCATACAAGGACACAACATGGGTCCTCTAGATGTCTATTTAGTGTAACCCTCCTATTGTACCATGGAACGAGTCCTCTACCAAGATAGTATGCCCCCAATTGTGTGTCATAGTGGCGAGGCATGTCTTGACTTGGATGTTATCTACTGGTAAGTCACACGAGATGTTGGGCATATTTGATGAACTTATAAAACTATTGGAACTCTTTTCCTAGGTTGATATGTGAGATAGAGACCAAATTCTCTCTCATTTGGGTTTATTTGGTTTGGGAATATATATATATATATACATGTTTTCTATTTTGTTACTCTCTTGCTATGGGTGAATGATATGTGACATGTATTCCACCTACATGACATGTTAAGCTTCCTGTGGTTGGATGAGGTTACTTTCATTCTTTGGGTTATGCAATTAATTTATTTTTTACTATATTTATATTCATATTATGTATCTTATTAATCCGCCTTTAGTTTTTGAGTCATCATACTGGGTATGTATCTAATCATCCTTGCATGGGATCTTTCAACACGTGTTGTGTCTTATGTGGATGGCGAATAGGTCGACAATGTCTTGAGAGGATATTAGGGATACTTGGTGTATTGGACCACATATGGTGGTCAAAGCTTATAGATTAAAAGAAGGTATCTCTTGGAATTTTTACATTCTAGTTTTTTATGGTTGGGATATATTTTATTTAGTCATGTAATTTTCCCCTTTACTTTTCAATTTTCACTCTCACACTCTTGTACACCCTAGAGGTTTTTCAAGATTGGTTTAATTTCAAGATATTGAACCTTTTTATTATTATTCCTCTACACTTTGGCCTTGATATGTTCAAGTCTTTCTATATAGGTATATTAGGAAAAGGAATACCACTTAGGATATGCATTTTGGCATTGGTCTCCACCCCTGGCCTATAGAGGCAGGGTTGGGGTAGTTATTGATCGAGCCCTAGTTCGAGTTGGGTTGTAAATATAATGTTTGTATTAGAGGAAATGTTTAGTTAAAATTTAGAAACTCGGATGAGAATTTTTTTTGTGATATCCCTAGAGATATATATAATTATATGTCTAGGGAAGTCTCAAAGGATAAGTATAAGGATGAGTCAAAGAATAGGAAAATGATATGGAAATTTGGTAATGCATAAAGTAAGTGGTTTCCAAGAAATTACATCTCTTCTTGGGTATTACAAGTGGATGTGTCTCTAGCATAGATGGAAATACGGGTAACAACCTCCAAAACACCATATTTATTTATAATTGATCAAGAATTAGTGAATGAGAATAGACCTTACTACACACCAACATTCACACTCCTAGGGGATATTATTTTGAAATTGTTGTGAAAAAAATCCCTTAAGGCATCATTGATGCATTTTTGGGTGGTTGTGTTTATTTACAAAGTTGACCTCAATGTTTTGTTTGTTGACATGGTGGGTTTCTAAGTCCATTATGTTAACAAAGCGGGAATAAATGGTGAGTTTTAAGGTTGAAGAGATGTTGTTGAAAATCCATGATTGACAAAATAACCTCAAAAATGGAATGGATGATCTGGAGGAGGTACAAAAAGATCAGATACAAGGTGGATCCATTTTCTAGTGTTTGCCAAAATTTTGGGGCTAAAAATTGGAAAATGATGATAAGAGTTTTTGGAAAAGGGAGGTGCGTGAAAAAATAATTGGTGCCTAAAATAGTGAAGTGAAGTCTTTCGCGCAAGAGTAGTTTCGAGATCAGAAGCTGAAAAATTGGCAAAGGCTTGAGGTGCTCGAAATATTGGATCAGTGCACAAAATACTATGTGGCATGGAAGATATGTTTTTTGTGCTCGATGAGGATTACGGGCTCCAGGAGGGTTTTATTTTGCATAGGGGTATAGTTTTCTTATAAATATGAGGTGAACCAACCCCCAACCATTCAGAGTTTCTCAATACTTATAGAGTATCTGAGCTTTAGCACATGAAATTGGAGTATGCAAGGGAGGTGTGCGTAAACGCCAAGTTTGTGTGTAAAAGATGTGTTTGTGTGCAAAGAGAAGGCTTCACATAAAAGAGGTGGTGGTTCTTAAAATAAGTGTTTGTGTTTAAAATAGGAGTTATGCAAAATGTGTATTTCACACAAAAGAAGTGAATTATATGAAAGACCCAGGGAAGGCTGCACGTAAAAATTGGGGTTGCCCAGTACACCCGGCGCAAAGTGAGATTCATCTGTAGGTAAAAGTTGGACATCAACGAAGAGTCTATCAATAGTTAGCAGTTAAGATTTAATTTGAGATAATGAAGACAACTATAGGTCTATAAACTATTAGTGTATCCGTTCCAAGAGTATTGAGTAAAGGAAGAAGAATAGGAAGATGATGACCCTTTCCACTGGAAGTGAGCCAGAGAAAGAGGCAAAGGGAGTGACCCTTGGGAGTGCAATGAGAAAGACCTAAACCTTGTAAAGATAGGGAGAATGGGCACAAAAGATCTGGCTTGAACATTGTACTCATTATTGGAACAAGCCTTAGTGAAGTTGGTACAACGACACATCGCCGTTGTATGCTCCTTAGACATAGCCCAGTGTAGGTGAACCAACATGTAATGTGAATGATTTACTTTTTGTTTATATACTAATATGGGAGAAATAGAGAATAGTTTTTTTAATGATGAAAAAAGATCCATAGGGGATATATTTTTAATTCTTCATACCCTGATTCACCCCCCTCTTAGGGTATTCAGCCCAGCAGACATACCAATTGGTATCATAGGAAAATGTTGATATTAGTGTTTCTTTCTCAAGGGAGGTCACCAATCATAAAGGTATTCTGATATTCAACAGGAATAACATTCAGTTAAGGAAGAATCATATGAAACACTACTTTTGATATTTGGGAATGGACGTGTTTATAGTAGTTATGCATTGTATCTCAGCCGAAATCCACAGTGGTGCATTATTAGTGGCTGAAAGAAGGGAACTGGATGTAGATTCTAAGGGAATCAATTATTTAGGGGGAGCCCTATAAAATTCTATCTATATGAAGTTGATATTGTAAAAAACATCACATATTATGTGTGAAAAAATATTTAATATATATGAAGGAGATACCACGGGCAGAGAGAAAATGATGCAAGTTCTATGGAACAACTATGAAGATCTGAGAATGAACCCGAGTGAGTCTATTGATGCATTCTTTAATAGGGTAAATATTATTTTGGAAGATATTTGAGGTCTTGGAGAAACTATTAAAGAAATAGAAATTATGAATAACATCTTTTGGAAACTTCCACCTCAGTTCAATCCGAAAGTTTTATTTTGGGAAGATAAAGACCCGAAGGTGGTAAAATTGGATAACTGACATAACACCCTTGTTGAATATGAAATGAAATATAATGATAATGATGCTGTGGAATAGATGGAATCAGTAGAGGTGTAATTAATGGCCATGAAGAAGCTCCCAATTGAATATTTTTAGGAAGATAAAGAGACATATGAGGTTATGCCATTACTTTCCTCAAACCTTCAAAGCGGAAAAGGAAATTTCAATGGAAAACATACACTATCATGTTTTCGATGTGGAATGATTGGACTTATTGAATAATGGTACCCCAAGAAGTTCCAAGAAGATGATGAAAATGAAGTTAAAATTCCCATGAAGAAGTCTTCATCCATTGTAAAAGGTAAGAAATAGTTCAAGAGAAATTTCTTTAAGAAAAATAATCTTCTTTCACAAGAATGTGACAGGTCATATGAATATGAGGTTGAGTAGGTTGAAGTGATTGAGGACTAAAAAGATCATGGAGATAATGCTGTGGTAGAAGTTTTCAATAGATTTTAGAAAAAGTAAGAAACTAACATTGATGATGAAGAAGATATTGAAGGAAGAGTTGATTAGGAAGCTGAATTAGAAGCATCTCATAAAGAGATACATGTTTGGAGAGAAAATATGAATAAATATAACAAAGTGGTACATGATGCCAAAATCCATATGAAACAACAGAAAGAATAGAAGTCTGAGCTGGTAAAGGAAATTGAAAAATTTAAGTCCCCTAGGCCAGAGAGATCAGAAAAGGTTTATCAAAATAAAATCAAGGTTGAAGAATAGAAAAGGGGGATCTATGACTTGAATAACACTTTTAAAGATCAAATCAAGCGTAACGAAGAATTTTAAGAATAAGTTTTCAATTTACGAAGAAAATTAATGGATCAAGAAAAAATATTGACTCCTAGTATGATACCCGCAAAGAAAATATTTTAGAATAATGAAATGTTTTAGGTAGAGAATAGTATCCAAGAAAAAAAGAAGCATTAATTCTGTTAAGAGGTTAAGGCTAATGTGGGGCTCGACTGAAAACAGAACACTTTGAAAGATGAAGTCAGAAAACAATCACCCACTCCGAAATTGATCATTGATTTGGGTATGAAGAAAAATAAGAGTATTTAGAGAACCCAAGGGAAAATTATAATTCAAGAGGTGACACATAGGAATACACCCTAGATAATGTGTTATTACTGTGGTGCAATGGGACATTCATAGAATGTATGTTTCATTGCCAAGAGATACCGAAGGGAACAAGAGAAATAGTGGTGACGAAATAGAGCACAATATTATAGAACATCTTTGATGGGACATTGTTTTTGGTGTGAAGTATTTGGGAACATGGCTAGATACTGTACATCAACTAGGTAGAGGAATGCTCCAAAATAGACCCTGAGTAGTCGTAAGAATAAAATCAGAGAATCAAAAAATGATATGAAATCAAAAAATTGATTTGAAGATCTACAAGATAAAGTTTTTCCATCATACTATGAGGAAGCTCATGATTTCCAATTCATTCCATGTATGAATTCAAAACATTGATCAAGAATAAAAGAGATGAGAAGGCAGTGGTTGCAGAAATTTTCCTTAAAGTAAACGACCATTCTTGTGTGTGGATCCTTGATAGTGGTTTGATATCTCACATGATAGGTAATAAGGATATTTTTATAGGCATAAAAGATGAAAAATAATGAGTTTACAAGTTTGGAAATGATGAAGTCCTGAAGATTATTAGCTCGAGAAAGGCTAGGTTTGGGGGAAAATAGATAAGATGTGCTGATGTATTAGTAGTATAAGGTCTTAGTCACAATTTTTATAGTATCAGTCAGATGTGTGACTCAGGGAATTCTATAAGGTTTTCTAAAATATGTGTATCATTAAAGGAAGAGATGGTGTTGTGGTTCTGTAAGAAAAATGTACAAAAGGGTATCTTTACCTTGTAAGTGGAGATGAAGATGTGTGATTTTTATCCAGAGAGGAGGAGAACAATTTATGGAATAAACAGCTTGGTCATCTATGCCAAAATTCCATGGAAGATCTGGTAATGTGTGATGCAACTATAGATCTACCCAAGATATCATGTGATCATACACATACATGAGATGCTTGTCAATAGTGGAAGATCATCTAAAAGATGTACAAAGCGAAGGAAAAGAAGTCAACAAGAGTGATTGAATTGGTGCTTACTCATGTTTTGGACCTATCTCACCAAGATCCATTGACAAAAAGAGATATTACAGTCTATTCATTGATGATTATATCAAAATGGCATGGTTAATTTTCATTTCCCATATGTATAATGTGTTTAGTTTCCTAAAACAACATTATAGGGAATCTGAAAGTATGTTTGGGTAGAAACTTTTAACATTCTGTACTAAAAATTGTAATAAATTCACAAACATTCAGCTGAAATACTATTTCGAGAAATAATAGATAAGTAACCAAGTTTCTTTAGTAATAACTCCCCAATAGAATGGAGTGGTTTAAAGGAGAAATAAGATCATAAAAATCATGGCCAAAATGATGCTTATAGAAAAATACCTACCAAATAAATTTTGGAAGGAAGTAGTACTAACATCAATATACATTTCTAATAGGGATCTATTGTGTCTGAAGGAAGGAAACAATCTATATGAGATGTGGTACGAAAGGAAGCCAATAGTGAAATAATTTTGAATCTTTGGAAGTAAGTACTTCATTATCAGTAATGAAAAACATAAAAAATTTGAGTCACATGGAGATGAGGGGATATTCCATGGATACTCAAGAAAAATCAAAGCATACAAATGATTTAACAAGAGGCTGTAAAAATTAGTTGAGAGTAACGATGTCACTATTGTGGAAAATGAAGAGAATACTCAATAGCATAGTAAAAAATTTCTTGATGAAAGTTATGAATAGTAAATTAACACTCGGGACGTAGAAGTTGAAGTTGATGAATTAGATGAAGATACTGATGATGGAAAAGAATAAGTGAAGTCTATAACTATAAAGAATCCAAGGAGTTGAGCTGAGATTTATAGGTAGAATATCATTGGTGATCTGTCAGCTCCAGTTCAGACAAGAAGAATGAAATCACTACAACAATGTTTTTTCCTATATCAGGTGGAGACTAAAAGCTTTTCTTATGTAGATGATGATGAAAACTGGGTTCCGACTATGAAAAAAGAGCTAGATCAGATTTAGAAGAACCAGACATGGGATATTGTTTCAAGGCTAATAGATAAGAATTTCATCGGTACCAAATGAGTTTTTTTTGCAACATGATGAATGAAGATGGCACTGTGATTTGAAACAAAGAATTAATGGTGTATAAAGGTTACTTATAGATATATGGTATTGAATTTTATGAGACATTTTCACCGATTGCGAGGCTGGTGATAATCAGATTTTTCATAGCCACTATATTGCAACAGATGTTTAAAGTGTTCCATATGGATGTTAAATCTACATTTTGGAATGGGGTTCTAGAGGAGAAAGTTTATATTGAGTATCTAGATGGTTTATATTGAGTAGCTAGATGGTTTTCTCATTCATGAAGAATAGAAAAATGTTTTTCAATTGAAGAAAGCACTATATGGGCTGGAACAAGCACAAAGAGCATAGTACTCAAGAATTGATCTTTATTTGAAGAAGCCCAGATTTCAGCATGGTAGTGTTGATTATAATCTCTATTTTAATAACAACAGTAATCCAAGGATGATGGTGCTGGTATATATTGTTTATATAATCTTAGGAGGATCAGATGAAGAATAGTGTAGAATGTTTTCCGGATTCATTAAACATTAATTTGAAATATCTATGATTGGTGAGCTTATGTTTTTCCTTGGATTACAGGTAAAAAAAGGAAGGAATGAAATATTTATCTCTCAATCCAAATATGACTAGGAGGTTCTGAGCATATTTGGGATGAAGAATTATTGGAAAATAATGACTACAGTTTCTACCCAGATGAAACAATCAAAAGATAATGAAGGCAAGGCATTTAATGTCATAAAATACAGGAAAATTATTGGAAGTTTACTATACTTAACTGTGACATGGTTTGACAATGTATTCGCTACATTCCAGGAAGCGAGATATCAAAGTAATCTCATGTAAAGCCAAATTCTATAATTAAAAATTATACTTCATTATATTAAGGGCATTATAGATTTTGGTTTGATGTATAATGATAAATCTCAGCTAGAGCTTTTGGGATATACATATGCATAATGGGATGGATCTGTAGATGACAATAAATCTATGTTGAGATGTTCTTTCTATCTTGGAGGATTGTGTACTCTTTCACTAAGCAAGAAGCTAGATTGAATTTCATTGATCACCATAGAAAGAAATTATATTCCTGCCCCTAAAGCATGCACACAATTATTGTGGATGAAAAACCAACTTGATGATATGGGCATTGAAGTGAAGTCTCCATTCATAATTCAGTGTGGCAAATCAAGTACTATAAATCTCAGAAAAAATACAATCCATCACTCAAGTAAAAAGAAATTTTAGATAAAGTATCATTTTATCAAGGAGAATGTTGAGAAGAGAATCATGAAGTTGGAGTATGTGCCTAAAAAAATAAAAGTTTCAAACATTCTGACAAAGGCCTTTGCCAAGGAAGACTTTGAGAGGCATCTACTAGCTCTAGGAGTTTATTAAACTCCCTGTAATTGAAATAGTGTGGATGTGGGACACCCCCCTCTCCTTGTGGTATGGAGTGTTTCTCCCTACTGTGCTAATTTGAATTCTTACCCTGTTTCGGACCGCAAATGAGTGACCTTTGGGTTCTTTGAAAAGGGAAAAAATGTGACTGTTCCAAGGGGATAAAGAGTGTATTTTATGGAAGAAAATATCTTAATTCAAGACATGGGGAGAAGCTAACAGGTGAAGAATTGAGATAGGGGTAGAAATAAAATAGGGGGATATTATTAAATCAGACGATGCTAGAAGTTATCAATCAAAGAATAAATATCATGACAGCTATGGATCGTGATAAAAGAAGAAGAGTGGTGTTGGAATGGTGCTAGAAGCTTTCTAGAAATTAGTAATTGGTATCATTTTGGTACCCACAATTGGTTTTAGGAATGAAGTGATTCATTGGTGAACTTTTCATTTACACTTGTTTCTAACGTTGAACATTGCTCATGTGGGATTAAAGAATGTGTTGAGTGAATATTTGATCGCTATCAGTTTTCCAAGAGGTAAATGGAAGAAAAAGGTGGATGGAGCTCTAAATAATTATCAAGTTATGAAATATTTTTCATCAAACACAAAGGGGGAGATTGTTCAGAAAAAATACCTCAATTCCTCATTGAAGCATTTTTGGGTGGTTGTGTTTGTTAAAAATTCCGGGCTCGATGTTTTGTTTGTTTACAAGGTGGGTTTCTAAGTCTAGTTTTTTGACAAAGGGGGAATCCGTGGTGAGTTTTCGGGTTCAAGAGATGTTTTTGACAATCCATGATTAAAATAATAACCTATAAAAATGAATGCATGATCTAGAGTTGGTAAAAAAAGACCAGATACATGGTGGCACTATTTTACATTGTTTTCCAAAATTTTGGGGTTGAAAATTGGAAAATGAAGATAAGTGTTTTTGAAAAAAGGAGGTGCGCACAAAAAGAAAGTGGTGTGTGAAATAGTGAATGGAATTTGTTTGGGAAAATGGTGTTTTGAGATCATAATATTAAAAATTGGAAAATCCATGAGGTGTATGAAATATTGGAGAAGTGCGTGAAATACAATGTGGTGCGAAATATATGTTTTTTTGCATTCGAAGATGATTACGTTCTCAAGGAGGGTTTTTCATGTAGGGGTTGAGTTTTAATATAAATTTGATGTGACCCCCCTATTTTCTAAAGACATAGAGAGTATCCAATCTCTAGCACGTAATTAGATTACTCAAGGGAGGGGCACATATACTTCAAGTTTACACATAAAAGAGGTGTTTGGTCATAAAGTGAAGGATGTTCATAAAATATTTAGTTGATAATAAAATAAGTGTTTGTGCATAAGAGAGGTGTTACACAAAAAGTGTATTTTACACAAAAGCATGGAATTAGGTGCAAGACACAGTGGAGGATGCTCGTAAAAATTGGGGTTTCCTGGTACACCTGATGTAAAGTGAGATTCATCTATAGGTGAAAGTTAGATGTCAACAGAGAATCTATCAATAGTTAAAGATGTATATTAAATTATAGACAATGAAGATATCTATAGGTCTATAAAATGTGAGTGGATACCTTCCGAGATCTGTATAAGAAGGAAGAGGAAGATAGTGACCCTTTCCATCAGTATTGATCCATAGAAAGAGGAAAAGATAGTGACCCTTGGGATTGTAGTGAGAATACCCTAAACCTTGAAAAGGTTGTCACGACTCTAACCCTAGTAGTCTAGAATTGGGGCTTGAAAAATGGTGTGAAATTATCATCATACAAATAGGCATACAATGAAACATTCCACATATTTTCCCAATATAGAGGATCAATTCAGTTTAGGTTCTGGAAAATCATATGCTGCTGAAAAACTTCTTCTAAAAACGTGACACATTTATGCTTCATATAGATGTCGTCGCAAAAGAGTACTCAAAGCTTGGGAAAATATTCTAAATCCTGTAAAACATAAATTAAAACATAATGTGAGCATAAAAATGCCCAGTAAGGGGTTTTAAAACATTTGTAGAAATTCTCATTTTAAAATAACCATCTTGGAAATAATCATAAAACATTTTCTTAAGAGGAAAACATTAGGTTTCAAAGCACATCATAAATATTTTCCGAGGTTACTTGTGGAAATTCTACAAAGTACCTTTTCATATAGGATAAATGTGCTTACTTAAAAACTTCTAATAAAAAACGAATCAAAGTGAAAATATGTATGTAAGAAATGAAATGTGCACAATTCATAAATTGGTCAATCCAACTACAAAATTACTGTTGTGAACATAAGCATTCATATCACGATTCATTAGAACATAAAATGAATTTCATATAACCTTAAAATTTGATACCCTTTCCTTGAATGAATTTCCATCTGCATGATTATTCCTTATACATTTATTACCTTTATCATAGAGGATTCTTAGCCAAGGGATATTCTATTAGTCGAACAATCCCTTTGTTGATCATTTACCATTACATAATGATGGAATATATAATTCTGGACTTTTTCAAGGCCTTGCGTGAAGAACGTATGGGTAAAAACCCCAACATAATTATGGTTAACTACCATACATGGTTGTGAACCAAGCTAGCATCATGTTCACAAATCATTTCACTTAACTCATGAGACTTCATCACATTATCCAATTCATTGGAGTGCTGTATAAATCTGGGCACACCTATCACATCGTTTAAGTCCAATACATTCCTCATATGTCTTAGTATGGTCTCATATCCATAGTGTTCATACTATGTATGAATCTTCCATTCTTAATCCATTATCATTTTCATAAATTCAAATACTTTAATTGAATTATGCATTGAGTGAAAAAGAACTAGATTTGTTGGTTTTAGATTTAACATTGATGTGCAGGAACTAAAAAAACATACCCTTACACCTGAAGTAAGAACTAGTAAACATTAAATGATGGGTTATCACATGAAATAACAACACTTGAATTGAACTCTTAAGAATTTGACCTTCTTCCAAAACCATGTTTACATGTTTTGACATTGAGATACTCATTTAATCCCACTAATGTTAATTGTTATTTAAAAGATTAAAATATAGATGATAAATGATCCGAAGCATTTCTTGTGACAATTGGGAAATAAAAATTATGGATTATTTCTTAAAGAATTCTCCATGCATAAATAAAATAATTAAACATGTGTACTCATTCATGAATTTATATTTATGCTTTAACATGTAAAATATCATACCACTTACTTGTGAAATCATGTTCGAAATACATGTATGTATTTATGTGGATTGGAAAGTCATTAAAAAATCTTTTATATACTTAGATATGTACATAAGGTGTATGCTTGAGATCATTCAATACTCAAACAAGACTAAACAGATTCTTGAAACCATTATATTACTCATAATAATGTTTTAAACAAATAAGAATTGATTTTGTGAAAACTTAGTTATTAACAAACACACACACACACACATACTTCTACACATAACCACACGTATATGAATTGTATTTAAGGATTCATAATAAACGTGATAAACTAGAACCCTAGCATGTTGTTACATGTATTGAAAAGAAATCAATTATTGAAATCAAAAGATCACTCACCAATGTTCATAACCCAAAATAGATTTTATGAAGAAACTATATAAAATTTCTAAATTTCAAAATGGGTTAGGAAAAACTTATATAATCCATGAAACTTTAAAATGGACAAGAAGAATTTTTATGTTTGAAGCATAAACCCCTTGAATGTGTGATATACACAAAATATATTTAGTAAATCCCATGTGAATTAAGGTTGAGAAGAAACCAAATACATATATATATAAATATCCACATATACAAAAGAATATATTATTTTTACAAAAAAGAAAACATTGCAAAATTTATACCTTACCTGACATCAAAAGTACAACAAGGCTGGTCAGGGGATGTTTTAACATCAAGGAGAAGAAAATACGTAATTATGGGTGAAAACATATAGTGTTTATATAGGAAATATACATATATTTTATATACATATCATTTCATAAATAAAATAAAAACAAAGACTTAAAATTTGAACAAGTCAAAACAAAACTAACATGTTTTTTAAAGAGAGAACTCAAAAAAATCAGTGATTATAATATATATATATATACACATAAAGCATGCAGAAAACCTAAAAGTGGAGTAAATAAAAAAAATGATCAGACAAGACTCAGGGTAGATATTAATGGCCGACCCAGAGTGAAAAGTGGGGAATCTCGAGGGAGAATAATAGAATAAGAATGAGATGGAGAAACAGTGGGTGAACCACTAGTTGGCATGAGTTAGATGAAGGTGACGTGAAAAAGAAAATCATAAATTAATTGAACAGTCCAGATCAATCAAGACTTGATCAAGCGACTAAGATGAGTCCACAGTTTTTAAAAATGAAGGATGGTAGAGATTAGATCTTGAATAAGATCAGACGGATGAGGCAAGTCATTGGATTTAAAAATGAATGAATGGATATGATTAGATCTGATATAGATTTGATGGTAGATAAAAATAAGGAGGATAATCCATGGAAGCACGGATTCGATGGATGAGCTGACCGAACAACTCAGAGTCCACGCGGTGAGATCAAATGGTATGGATCACACCTCACCCAAAAAAACTCTATGCCACATCAAAATGTGATGAGTTTGGCCGCTCCCTTATAAGTCTGGAGCTCCCAATCATAGTTCAGAAATCTACCTCCCCACTCCCCGGTGCCTTCCAGCACTGGATTCTATGCAGGCATGCTTCTGCACCCCCCTTAGAGCTGTACCGCCCCGCACAGTGGCCCGCTACCTATATCCTCTGTGTACGCTCGAGGCGTGTGACATGCCTGTGGGATGGCGTCTACTGAGGCCAATGGGTAGGCTCAACCGCCTGGTGCATGCTTCCTCCTATGGTACAACTAGAGGGCTGACCCCTTGGGTTAATATTTTTTTTTAACACAATTTTCAAAATAACTATCTAATAAAAGAAAATAAAATTCCACATAAATTATATACAGAATATCTTTACATTTATAAAATTTGTTTTATTCAAATATTTTGATGTTTAAAATACACAAATAAAATTATATTATTTTACTCAATAGTTTATCTTTTAATTAATAAAAATGTTTTCAAATTCAAAACCAAAATAAATATTTTTCTTTAAATTAAATTTGACATATGTACCCAAACGTTATATTTACAAATATCATGCTTCCTAAAGATATGTTCAATTAAATATGTTCAATGATAGAACTTTAAATCACTCAATCACTTAGAACATTTCAAGATGATTCTGTACATAGAAAAATCATTACTTGTTAATTTGAAAAAAGAATATTTATAATTTCCATACATGAAATTAATTTATAAAACCAGTAGTTAAAAAACATCTTCATTGTTATAATAGAATGTCTAAAACATTTGAAACATTTTATAAAAAGAGTTCTTGAAATAAGTTTTGAAGTCATAAAATATAAGGAAGAGTTAATGACTTTAATTTATATTTAAAATATTTCAAAATTTCAATAATTTTAAATACTAAAAATAAAATGACTAGAATTCCCGATGTATATAATTATAGCCATCATACATTAAATGGTCACCTAAAGGGAAATATTCAAATTTGGGCCATATAAAAATGTAATTAAGGTGTTCGAAACTCAAACACCGAGACACGGAAGATGAAACTCTTTATCTCGGTGACGATTAGTATGATTACTGCGTTTCAGGTTATATTATTCTTAGTCATGGAATATCTGAAGGAAATCCACGTTTTTCATGGCATGTTCTTGGTGCTTTGGGGTCTTTTGGTGACCGTTATTGGTCTTCTTGTAGTAATTCTAGGTTAGTCATGGTCTTTTTATCTTGTTGAAATGTAATCTTCCCAAAAGTTTAATGGTATAAAACATGAATCAATTTTATTTTTCAAAGCATTGTTTGGATTACAAATTAAGCGAAGTGAATCCATATAGTATTATTATTACACAAGAAAAAGGTTTCGGGTGTCACATTATCCCCCCTTAATAGGAATTGCATCTTCAAAATTCATTACATATAACCATGCTAAAAGATTTTCTGACGTTCTTCACCACATTTTCCATTATGGATGATCCTCAGTTGTGGTCAACTGAATTCCCAAATTGGTGTTCAATTATTCCTCTTCCCTGGACCAGAAACACCTCAGACAGTAAGGGTTAAACTCTTGCATTACACACTCAGACTTCTAGAGGGAGGCTCGAATGTTAAAATGTTCGGAGATATTTGAGTGAACAATCTCTCTAAAAACTAGTCAGACGGTCTCTTGTTCGAGAATGTAAATGTTTTTGACGTGGTCATACAAACAGAAGTTCAGAATCTGGTGCTTGTAGGATGCACGAAGGATCCCTTCAATGGAAGCCTATTGAATCCATACCTTGTCCATGAAGTTTTTGGATAGAGTGAAGCATAGGAAAATCACTTCATGGTACTTTCCCCTTCGCCTATTCTTAAATGTTGGGAAATGGATATGTGGATGTAGATATAGGCATTCCCCTGATAGGAGAGGAGAATGGATGGACTTCTCGATACCTGGTAAAGATGATTACATGTTCTTCACAGATTTTCAAAGGAAAGGCATTCTTCCGCACATGTTCTAACCATAATGGCCTTGAGTATCTCAACAGGAAGAGATAAGATGTGGGTTTTCCCTTCCATATGAATGTTTTTCATGAATATCCAATAAGTGAAACTTGTCCAAAAGCACAAACACCGAAAAGACAGAAGAAAAGAGAAAAAACACATTTCATTTTCATAAAACTGATACGAAAAACCCAGGATTACTGGTTTCCCCAGTTCCCAGTTACATGAGTACCCAAAACAAGTTCAAAACTCTCCATCTCCATGAACCAAATGTAACCTGAGCAGTTTGGGTCAATATTGTTGGAACATTTATGGTGTCTCCAGAGCGTGACATTAGGGGTGTAAAGCTGAGAGACATAACTATGTACTTGATGTTTTTACACAGAACAAGAGGCCTCAAATTCAAGGATTTCAAAGTCCACTACTTTCACATAATGGCCATAGGAAATGATTTAGCACATATATAATGTGTGGAGGTCACCCGCTGTTGCAACTTCTTGTAAATACATGAGATAATGGATTCCTTTTACTGTTGTGAAGCATCTAAAAATGCCCTCGAAGTTCTTTCCCCAACATGCGTAGGATGGAAATTGAATTTTCATCAGAAAGTGGTAGTCTAAACCCACTCCTCGGTGGAGTGTAAGTACATAGGGAGAGTTTGACATGTTTTAGAGGTGTTTTTTTCCATACGAATGTTTTCATAGTTTACAAAGTTGTCATGGATGGCTATGGAAACTATGGTTTCTAAAGCCTCAATAGGAAGATACAAAAGGCATGTATTTTTTTCCATATGAAAATTAAGAAAACTTCATACTTAGTAATGTTTAAATACATTTATTTATTCTGTTATGGTTTTCTAGAGTTATCTAAATCTAACCTCTAATACCAAATATCATGACCCCAACCCCAGAAGTCTGGAATCAATTCTTGAAACATGGTGTGCAATTTTCTTCATAAAAATATGGAATACAAAAAACATGAACATCTTGTCCCAATACTGAGGATCAATTAGGTTTAGGTTTTGGAAAATCAGATGCTGCTGAAACAATTCTTCCAAAAACTTGATAGGGTTAAGCTTTCTATAGATTACATCGCAAAAGAGTACTCAAAACACTGTCAAATATGATAAATCCTGTAAAACATAAATTAAAACATAGTGTGAGCATAAAAATTCCCAGTAACGGGTTTTAAAAAATTTGATGAAATTTTTTTTTAAACAAACACCTTAGAAATAATCATAAAAAAGTTTCTTAAGATAAAAACATTACTTTTCGAAGCACATCATCAATATTTTCATAGGTTACTTGTAGACATTTTCCAAAATACCTTTTCATACAAGACAATTGGTCTTACCTAAAAACATCTAATAAAACATGAATCAGAGTGCACTTATGTTTGTATGAAATGAGATGTGCGTAATTCATAACATATTCAATCCAACTCCAAAAGCATAGTTGTGAACGTTATCATTCATATCATGATTAATTTTCACATAAAATGAAATTCATTTAATCTTAACATTAGATACCCTTTCCTTGTATGACTTTCCATTTTCATGATTATGACTTATACAGTTTCACCTTTATCATGGAGGATTATTAGCCAAGGGATATTCTATTAGTCGAACAATCCCTTGGTTGATCATTTACCATTACATATTGAGGGAATGTATAATGTCGGACATTGTCAAGGCCTTTCACCATTACCGTACGGGTAAAAAACATAACATAATTATGTTTAAATACCACACATAGTTGTGAATAAAGATAGCATCATGTTCACACGTCATTTCACTTAACTCATGAGACTTTATCACTTTACCCAATGCATTGGAGCGCTGTATAATTCCAGGCACACCCGTCACATCATTTAAGTCCAATACATTCCTCATAAGTCTTATTATGGTCATATTTTTGTATTGTTCGTACTATGTAGGAAACTTACATTCTTAATTTATAAGCATTTTGTTACTTTCAGATATATTAATTGAAATATGAATTGAGTGAAAAAGAACTAGATTTTTTGGTTTCAGATTTAACAATGATGTGCAAGAGCTAAAACAACACACCCTTAAACATGAAGTAAGAACTAGTACACATAAAATTATGGGTTATCACATGAAATAGAAACACTATCATTAAACTCTTAAGAATGTGACCTTTTCCAAAACCATGTTTACATGTTTTGACATTGAGATACTCATTTAACCCATGAAAAGATAATTTTTATTTAAAATATTAAAACATAGACAATAAGTGATCCAAATAATTTTTTGTGATTATTGAGAAATAAAAAGTATGGATTATTTATTATAGAAATGTTCATGCATGAAATAAATAATTAAACATGTGTACTCATGCATGAATGTATATTTATGTTTGAACATGAAAACTATCAAACCACTTACTTCTGAAATGAAGTTCAAAATACATGTTTGTATTTATGTAGATTAGAAAATCATGGAAATATATTTTATATACTTATATATGTACACAAGGTGTATGATCGAAATCATGCATAACTCAAATAAGACTAAATAGATTCTTGAAACTGTTATATTTTTCATAATCATGTTTTAAACCAATAAGGATAAGTTTTTTGAAAACTCAGTTGTTACCAATCACACACGCACAAATATATATATATATATATATATACTTCTACACATAACTACACGTAAATGAATTTTATTTAAGGATACAAAAAAATGCAATAAACTAGAACCCTTGCATTGTAGAGACCCGAAGCCTGACGTACATTGACATTACATTACTTTTGCGGAATACTTAGTACATAACAAAAACACACAAACAAGGATCGTAATAGTTTAGTGTCTTTGGAAACTCGGAACATAATCTTCTAATCGTGGTGAAAGATCTAGAATATCTCCCATAAAGATCTTCCCTTTTTTTACCTAAAACCTTTCTTTATATCATGGGGAAAAGAAAACATAAAAGGGTGAGCTCAAATGCTCAGTAAGGGTAAACAAAAGAAATATCAATCACATCGTATTCATAAGAACATAACAATTTGGAAATCATAACCTGCAAAAGAGAGCATAATTTCATAACATGGGATAAATCATGGTAGTGAAATGTAATCACAATAATCATAACTTAAAACATTAAACATTGTGGCATTCACACATAATCATAGAGAATCATTTCTTGTTAGTCAAGACTCATTGCCAAGACTATCTTAGTGGACAAAGTCCCTTTCTGAATCGAGTAACCCTCGTTTCAGTCCTGTTTCACTAAACCGGTATAACCTACCATTCCAGCCATGTCTATCTCATGAGATATAAAATATTTACCCAATGCATTGGAGGGAGATATAGGTCCCACCCATCTCATAATGATACCATTCTTATGTGTGCCACAAAATCATAAATCATACATCATTGCATAACCCATGTAATAAAAATGGGATTCTTAAACAACATGACATCATAAAACCATTCATATAAGATAAAGGAATTCATAAACATAATTTCATCACAACATAGTCAAATCAATGTAAAAATATGGATAGAAACAGAACCTTTATTATCTTAGATTGAAAATAATTTTGATAAAACACTTGAAATGAATTCTTGAGGAAAATATCATTTCTTCTTCAAAATCAATTTCTTTTCACAAAACATCATGCAATTTTAAAAGAAAGAGATTTTATTGAAAATATTCATGAAATATTTTGGGGGAAGCTTCATGAAAATAAGGCTTTATAAAACCGTAAAAATCCGTTCGTTCCGTTTAGGTTAAAAAAACATTCTTCTTGTACTTTTGTTGGAAAAGTCAAAAAGTACCTCGTACGAAAAACGACAAAAGATTCCTTTAATACATATTACTAAAAACTCACCGAAGGGTAAAAATGGATTTAAACAATTGTAGGTGGATGAAAATAGTATTACATATTGATGAAACATGGATGTGGATGATAAAATACACCCCAGTAAATACTTACGAATAAACAATCTCGGATAAAAATGAGATTGTGATATTTCCCTTAACTTAGGTCCGATTTGCTTCGTATGTGTCCGAACCTCCTGTATAATGATTTACATAATGTCATTGACTTATTAAAGAATCATATTCATTGTTATGATATCATATATGGTTCACTTATGACATTATATTACCCGTTCTTTTGTAAATTCCATGTTAAAGAAGCGTTTTGGGTAAAATCGTTACATTTATCGTAGGTGTTTTGACTTGTTGTTCTTGACATTATTATTACTTATATCATGATTTACTTACTTCCAGAATATAAAATATGATTTATATATCATATATATTCAGTATATATATATATATAATATATAGATAAATGAAATGAAAAACACCGTTCATGGAGACGGTAGTCCGTACGTACGCATGAACGCTGTTTTTCTTTCCTTATTGTCTTGAATGGAAGTAAGTAGATGACATACATATATATATATACATAAATCCAGTATAATTATTATGTCATATATTTCATTATTATTTCTTATATATACTTTATAATCATTCTTAAATGGTTAACATGGAGAATGAATCTCATCGCGTCGTGGAGACGGTAGTCCGTACGTACGCACGAGCGATGATATCATTTCCATAAATATTGAATTGAATTGAGTGGATTATACAATATATCAGAATCAATATGTTGTTGTAATAACTATATATAGTTCTTCTTTACACCATTATACCCATCCATGTAAGGTGGTGGTGGAAAATAGATTACACCACGGCGTGGAGACGGTATTCCGTACGTACGCACGCGCGGTGATTTCTTTTTCCGTAGAATGGATAGATGGTGAAATAGGGTTGTTTCATAATTATAATAACATATCAGTATATGAGTGATACTGATGTTATTACTTCATAATGAAACAACCTAAGAAGAAGAAGTGGAAGAAGAAATAAAGATGAATGAATTGGTAACGGTAATTACCTCTTCTTTGAAGCGCCTTTTGGAGACCTCCTCTTAGGGAACTAAAATTGGTCTTTGAGGAAGACCAGAACCTCTAGGATGTTTCTAGGGAAGTGTAGAAGATATTTTGGCAGGAGTTGGCCGAGCTTGAGTGCTCAAATTGGTGTGAGGAGGAGGGGGAGGAGGTGTCCTTTTATAAGGGAGGAGAGGGGCACCTTAGGAATATCTCAAAATATTATTTTATTATAAAGTCAAGTTCGGTTTTAATTAGCTCCAAATTGATTTATTTCGAGGATAAGGTGGGGATGGGTCGAAATACTCTCATCCAATAGAATTTAGACAAGTTTAGGGTATTATTTTAACCTTATCAATTAGATTTAACTATAAGTTAAATAATTTAACTTTTACCGTGTCTTTTTGTTTCCTTTCACTATATGGTTAATACACTTACTATAACATGCCAAAATAACCCCAAATTGTTTATTATTAATACATATATCCTTATCTAAGTCATTTGGCCGAACCTTAGATTTTTAGGAATAAAATAACAATTAATAATATAATATTTGATTTAAAAACTATTTTGTGTCAATTTTGACACTATTTGATATATGATTTTTGTGAAATTCATAACAGAATTATATGTTCAAAAAAAGTTGATTAAATCAACACTAATATATCATAGTAACCTAGAAAATTAGTGGAATTCATAAAAATTCTCAAATTACATTTATTTTGGTGTTTATAACATCAATTATGTCAATTTTTCATAAATAGGATAATTACTGTATCATCTTTGTGTCATAAATAAATTAAATTATTTGATGTCTAAAAATTACAAATAAAATACCATTATGTAGGAAATCTTTTTAGATTTATAATTAATATTTATAGTCGAATTTATCTTATGTATAACCCCATATTAAAAATGATTTACTTATTAAACATTGATTTTAACTATTTTAACCCTTCTTTAAATAAATTAATAATAAATGTCCTAATATAATCCAAGTGGGCCTAAATGGTCATATTTTATTCATAAGGTTGTTTTTTGTCGAATTACACTTATCCAATAGAATTAGGACATGTGTTAGGGTAATAATAATATCATATTTACCCTTAGTTACCCTATTTACTATTAACCGCGGTAAAAAAAAGTAAAAAGTTACTATTCACCAAAAATTATTTTCATCTCATTGAACCACATTTTACTTACTGACATCAACCGTGTCTCTCGGATTTTTGAAATTCCATTCACAGAAGTGGTAAAATTATGTTTTATGAAAAAATTCAGTTTTTTTAACTACCACTTAGTGGTTTCACTATTCATCAAAAATTAATGTTTTTTAGAACAATGCCAAAATTTCATCCTATGCTATATTTCATATTCCGAATTCAAAAATGAAGTCTATTTTGCCAAATTCATAACATAGAAGTTTCATTAATTAATTTTATAATTAAATCCCACTGTTAAAACAAATAGCGTGTTTTTAAGAAACAATATCTATCAAAAGATTGACACTTGATTATGTCCGGTTAAAATGTGAAATTACAACCAATGACCAACATTGTATTAAATTGTAAAAATATATTATAAATGTACTTTAAAACCACTAAAATTAATAATTTATCACTATTAATTATTTCGATTAAAAAAGTTGTATTTAATTAAAATTTAGTAATTTTCACTATTCATCAGAATATGAAAGTTATCCGAAATGTACCAAAATTTCACCTTAGGCTAAATTCGATACTCCGAATCCAAAAATGAAATCCATTTTGAAAAATAAAATTTACAAAATTTAAAAAAGTGGTTATTACTATTTATAACGGCTAGTTTTAATAACATTTTAATAGCATATCGCTGTTTAGTGAAACTCGTTATTGCGTACTACACACGCTATCGAGGAAGGTCGCGATTGCGTGTAATGCAAGGCAAGTCAAGGATGCGTGTTGTGCAAGCTCCTTTTGGTGTAGCGTACAACACAAGACATTAGTGAAATAAAAAGAATATTTTTCATAAAATCTCAGGCTGTTACATTCTACCCCCCTTAAAATGAATTTCGCCCTCGAAATTCGTCGGGGTTATAAATGGTTTACTATTCGAAATTTTCTTTAATAGAACCCCACATCGTAAAAAGGATTGCCAAAACTTGTCTTTAAAAACTAAAGTATGAAATGTAACGATTACCCAAATAAACTAATCACTGGGTTTCCACATAGGTGAAAATATGGATATAGAAGAGAAATCTAACCATCATGTTCTGATGGAGAGTGGTAGAGAACATGGCTATGGAAAATCCAGTAATCACAAATCCATAAATTTGTGACGATCTAAGGTACCATCTGATTCATCAGGTATAAGATCACTAGGACAACATTTTTGGTTTTCAAGATCATTTCCCTAAAGTTGAAGAATTTGAATTAGAATAAATACTTACTTTATTTTGGTACAATCTCATTGTTGTTCGTGCCTTGAACAATTTCCACTTCATTTCATATATAAATTAAGTTGAATTTGTTATTCGTGAAGTGTTAGCAGATCATGTGATAGAATGACGGGTCATTCCATCTGTCTCAAACAAAAGGTTAGCAAAAATTATATACATAAGTTGATCTATAGTGAGATTAATCACATATGGTTCCTAAAATGGACCTATACTTCATATATCATACTGCTTAATGTAATAAAACTAGTTTCTACTAAACAGGGACTTCCTGTAGGCCAGTGGTAGGCGATAAAGGCCAGTCGCACTTCGGTTGTGGGTTCGATTCCCACAGCCTTGTCCGAAGCGATGGGCTATCGCCCGTCCTGCAGGTTGTCCTTTTTATAAAACTATATTACTATAACATCCCATCAATAATATCGAAAAAAAACTTCTATCCTTAAACAATACTAACTTATGTCCAACATAATTCATTCCAATCATTAGGCTCATAATACTGCAGTCTATTCTCATAACACAGTGAAAACGATTACCAGAGATTTAATACCATCGTTGATCCCCATATATCATAAGATATATCTTGTTGGTCACATTCCAAACATTCAAAGGCCTTAATCTTGTACTCTCTTGAATACCCATTGAACCTTAGTGAAAACTTGAATGCAGTTAAAAGTTAACACTTTTCACATACCGAAATCCTCAAAATTCTACATACTCAAACCATGATATCACTTAGTCCTTATATCAATCATGAGCTCATGAATACTGTCAAACATTTCATTTTCCCCTTATCCCTTCATTATGCGCATATCATCTTCATTCCAAAAATATCTGAATAACCTTTCATGGATACTGGTAACATTAATCAGACAACAATGTTACAATCCTTACATGTCTCTTTATTCCATAGTACCATGAGATTACTTATACAACATTACACATGATAAACATGTAATCATTCCACTACATTCTTAAACCATTGACCGAGCTTCAACAATTCTTTCATCTCACATACCATTGGTAGTCTCTTCATCATCATCCACATAAATACTTCCCATATGACCATACTGATTCTCTTCATGAGTCTTTCCCTTAGGGAATTTGTTTGCATAATGCCCATACATTCCACATTTAAAACACTTAACCATTTTTTATGTCGTAGCAATACCATTATCCTCATCCCTGGTATTAACTGAACCTTTTCCTTTGCACTTACTGGCTTTGTGTCCTTCTTTTCCACACCCAAAGCATCTTCCTGTTCCTTTGAAACATTCTCCTTGATGCCTCTTCCCACATGATTTACATAGGGGAAATTGAACTTTCTTTCCTCTATGATCATCATGAAACTCCATCTTTCTCTTATTAGCCGAGTCAGGAAACTTACCAAATTTTACTTTATTGATCATATTATGAGATTGCTGATTCGGCATAATAATGATGTTTGGACTTCCAAATCCAATTTCATTTGGTTTCTCATAAAGAATATCATTCCATTGTCCATCATTTCCTCCATTATCGTGAATCACCTTGTTTCCAGCCATTTTCTAAAACCCAAAAAGAATAGCGTGAGAGGCAAAAATCATGCTAGGGAAAACAACATAATAAAGGGTTAGTATCCTCAATATCTAGCATCTTAGGTTAAATTCGAAGATCGTTAGCGCAATTCTAGGACTATAACCTATACGTATACTTAACCTTAGAGACATCCCTAGACATACCTTAGAAATATCTCTAGGGATCTCACTAAAGTTCTCGCATCCTAGTTTCCAAAGGTTGACTAAACCTTTCCTCTGATACCAACTGTAGAGACCCGAAGCCTGACGTACATTGACATTACATTACTTTTGCGGAATACTTAGTACATAACAAAAACACACAAACAAGGATAGTAATAGTTTAGTGTCTTTGGAAACTCGGAACGTAATCTTCTAATCGTGGTGAAAGATCTTCAATATCTCCCATAAAGATCTTCCCTTTTTTTACCTAAAACCTTTCTTTATATCCTGGGGAAAAGAAAACATAAAAGGGTGAGCTCAAATGCTCAGTAAGGGTAAACAAAAGAAATATCAATCACATCGTATTCATAAGAACATAACAATTTGGAAATCATAACCTGCAAAAGAGAGCATAATTTCATAACATGGGATAAATCATGGTAGTGAAATGTAATCACAATAATCATAACTTAAAACATTAAACATTGTGGCATTCACACATAATCATAGAGAATCATTTCTTTTTAGTCAAGACTCATTCCCAAGACTATCTTAGTGGACAAAGTCCCTTTCTGAATCGAGTAACCCTCGTTTCAGTCCTATTTCACTGAACCGGTATAACCTACCATTCCAGCCATGTCTATCTCATGAGATATAAAATCTTTACCCAATGAATTGGAGGGATATATAGGTCCCACCCATCTCATAATGATACCATTCTTATGTGTGCCACAAAATCATAAATCATACATCATTGCATAACCCATGTAATAAAAATGGGATTCTTAAACAACATGACATCATAAAACCATTCATATAAGATAAAGGAATTCATGAACATAATTTCATCACAACATAGTCAAATCAATGTAAAAATATGGATAGAAACAGAACCCTTTATTATCTTAGATTGAAAATAATTTTGATAAAACACTTGAAATTAATTCTTGAGGAAAATATCCTTTCTTCTTCAAAATCAATTTCTTTTCACAAAACATCATGCAATTTTAAAAGAAAGAGATTTTATTGAAAATATTCATGAAATATTTTGGGGGAAGCTTCATGAAAATAAGGCTTTATAAAACCGTAAAAATCCGTTCGTTCCGTTTAAGTTAAAAAAAACATTCTTCTTGTACTTTTGTTGGAAAAGTCAAAAAGTACCTCGTACGAAAAACGACAAAAGATTCCTTTAATACATATTACTAAAAACTCACCGAAGGGTAAAAATGGATTTAAACAATTGTAGGTGGATGGAAATAATATTACATATTGATGAAACATGGATGTGGATGATAAAATACACCCCAGTAAATACTTACGAACAAACAATCTCGGATAAAAATGAGATTGTGATATTTCCCTTACCTTAGGTCCGATTTGCTTCGTATGTGTCCGAACCTCCTGTATAATGATTTAAATAATGTCATTGACTTATTAAAGAATCATATTAATTGTTATGATATCATATATGGTTCACTTATGACATTATATTACCCGTTCTTTTGTAAATTCCATGTTAAAGAAGCGTTTTGGGTAAAATCGTTTCATTTATCGTAGGTGTTTTGACTTGTTGTTCTTGACATTATTATTACTTATATCATTATTTACTTACTTACAGAATATAAAATATGATTTATATATCATATATATTCAGTATATATATATATATATAATATAGATAAATGAAATGAAAAACACCGTTCATGGAGACGGTAGTCCGTACGTATGCATGAACGCTGTTTTTCTTTCCTTATTGTCTTGAATGGAAGTAAGTAGATGACATACATATATATATATACATAAATCCAGTATCATTATTATGTCATATATTTCATTATTATTTCTTATATATACTTTATAATCATTCTTAAATGGTTAACATGGAGAATGAATCTCATCGCGTCGTGGAGACGGTAGTCCGTACGTACGCACGAGCGATGATATCATTTCCATAAATATTGAATTGAATTGAGTGGATTATACAATATATCAGAATCAATATGTTGTTGTAATAACTATATATAGTTATTCTTTACACCATTATACCCATCCATGTAAGGTGGTGGTGGAAAATAGATTACACCACGGCGTGGAGACGGTATTCCGTACGTACGCACGCGCGGTGATTTCTTTTTCCGTAGGATGGATAGATGGTGAAATAGGGTTGTTTCATAATTATAATAACATATCAGTATATGAGTGATACTGATGTTATTACTTCATAATGAAACAACCTAAGAAGAAGAAGTGGAAGAAGAAATAAAGGTGAAAGAATTGGTAACGGTAATTACCTCTTCTTTGAAGCGCCTTTTGGAGACCTCCTCTTAGGGAACTAAAATTGGTCTTTGAGGAAGACCAGAACCTCTAGGATGTTTCTAGGGAAGTGGAGAAGATATTTTGGTAGGGGTTGGCCGAGCTTGAGTGCTCAAATTGGTGTGAGGAGGAGGGGGAGGAGGTGTCCTTTTATAAGGGAGGAGAGGGGCACCTTAGGAATATCTCAAAATATTATTTTATTATAAAGTCAAGTTAGGTTTTAATTAGCTCAAAATTGATTTATTTCGAGGCTAAGGTGGGGATGGGTCGAAATCCTCTCATCCAATAGAATTTAGACAAGTTTAGGGTATTATTTTAACCTTATCAATTAGATTTAACTCTAAGTTAAATAATTTAACTTTTACCGTGTCTTTTTGTTTCCTTTCACTATATGGTTAATACACTTACTATAACATGCCAAACGAACCCCAAATTGTTTATTATTAATACATATATCCTTATCTAAGTCATTTGGCCGAACCTTAGATTTTTAGGAATAAAATAACAATTAATAATATAATATTTGATTTAAAAACTATTTTGTGTCAATTTTGACACTATTTGATATATGATTTTTGTGAAATTCATAACAGAATTAAATGTTCAAAACAAGTTGATTAAATCAGCACTAATATATCATAGTAACCTATAAAATTAGTGGAATTCATAAAAATTCTCAAATTACATTTATTTTGGTGTTTATAACATCAATTATGTCAATTTTTCATAAATAAGATAATTACTGTATCATCTTTGTGTCATAAATAAATTAAATTATTTGATGTCTAAAAATTACAAATAAAATACCATTATGTAGGAAATCTTTTTAGCTTTCTAATTAATATTTATAGTAGAATTTATCTTATGTATAACCCCATATTAAAAATGATTTACTTATTAAACTTTGATTTTAACTATTTTAACCCTTCTTTAAATAAATTAATAATAAATGTCCTAATCTAATCCAAGTGGGCCTAAATGGTCATATTTTATACATAAGGTTGTTTTTGGTCGAATTACACTTATCCAATAGAATTATGACAAGTGTTAGGGTAATAATAATATCATATTTACCCTTAGTTACCCTATTTACTATTAACCGCGGTAAAAAAAAGTAAAAAGTTACTATTCACCAAAAATTATTTTCATCTCATTGAACCACATTTTACTTACTGACATCAACCGTGTCTCTCGGATTTTTGAAATTCCATTCACAGAAGCAGTAAAATTAAGTTTTATGAAAAAATTCAGTTTTTTTAACTACCACTTAGTGGTTTCACTATTCATCAAAAATTGATGTTTTTCAGAACAATGCCAAAATTTCATCCTATTCTATATTTGATATTCCGAATTCAAAAATGAAGTCTATTTTACCAAATTCATAACATAGAAGTTGCATTAATTAATTTTATAATTAAATCCCGCTGTTAAAACAAATAGCGTGTTTTTAAGAAACAATATCTATCAAAAGATTGACACTTGATTATGTCCGGTTAAAATGTGAAATTACAACCAATGACCAACATTGTATTAAATTGTAAAAATATATTCTAAATATACTTTAAAACCACTAAAATTAATAATTTATCACTATTAATTATTTTGATTAAAAATGATGTTTTTAATTAAAATTTAGTAATTTTCACTATTCATCAGAATATGAAAGTTATCCGAAATGTACCAAAATTTCACCTTAGGCTAAATTTGATACTCCGAATCCAAAAATGAAATCCATTTTGAAAAATAAAATTTACAAAATTTCAAAAAGTGGTTATTACTATTCATAATGGCTAGTTTTAATAACATTTTAATAGCATATCGCTGTTTAGTGAAACTCGTTATTGCGTACTACACACGCTATCGAGGAAGGTCGCGATTGCGTGTAATGCAAGGCAAGTCAAGGATGCGTGTTGTGCAAGCTCCTTTTGGTGTAGCGTACAACACAAGACATTAGTGAAATAAAAAGAATATTTTTCATAAAATCTCATGCTGTTACATGCATGTTGTTCCATGTATTGAAAAGAAAACAATTCTTGAAAAAAAAGATCACTCACCAATGCTCATAAACCCAAAAGAGTTTGTATGAAGAAACCGTATAAAATTTCAAAATTTCAAAATGGGTTAGGAAAAACTTATATAATCCACGCAACTTTAAAATGGACAAGAAGGATTTTCATGTTTGAACCATAAACCCCTTGCATGTGTGACATACTCAAAATGTATTTAGAAAATCCCATGTGAATTAAAGTTTAGATGAAACCGAATACACAGAAACACACAGATATATATATATATATATATATATATATATCTAGATACACACAAGAATATAAGATATTTACAAAAAGAAAATATAGAAAAAATTATCCCTTACCTGACTTCAGGAGTGCAACAAGGCTGGGCATGGGATGTTTTCATGTCAAGGAGAATAATACAGGTAATTATGGGTGCAAAAATATAGGGTTTATATATGTGATATAAATATATTTTATATACATATAATTTCATAAATAAAATATAAACAAATTCTTAATATTTGACCGAGACGAAACAAACCCAACAAGTTACTTAAAGAGAGAACTCAAAAACAATTGGTGATTATAATATATATATATATATATATATATACACTTAAAGCAGTCAGAAAACCCGAAAGTGGAGAAAATAAAATAAAAATTGATGATCGACTGAGACTCATGGTAGAAATCAATGGTCAACCCGAAGAGAGAAGTGTGGAATCTCAAGGGAGAATAAATGATGAAGAAGGTGAAGGAGAAACAGTTGGCGAACCACTGGTTGTCACGAGGTAGAAGAAGACGATGCGAAGAATAAAACTATAAATGAATTGAATGGTCTAGATCAATCGACCCTCGATTGGATGACTATGATGAGTCTATGGTTTTTAAAAATTAACGATGGTTGAGATTAGATATTGAATAAGATATGATGGATGATGAAATCTATAAGATTTAAAACTGAACGAATGGCCGTGATTAGATATGAGGTTGATCAGATGATTGATAAAAATGCAGAGGATAATATGTGACTCCGTGGATTCGATGGATGAGCTGATCAGATGGTTTAGAGGCCGGGAGGCTAGATTGGATGGCCTGGATGGCGCCTCGCCCAAAAAAACTGCATCCCACATCGAAATGGGATTAGTTTGGCTGCTCTATTATAAGGTCGAATCTCCCAAGCATAGTTCTTAAATCTCCCCCCTCCCCAATGCTGCCCATCACCAGATTCTTTATGGGCATGCTTCTGCGCCCACCCATGCCACCATTCCACCCCGTATGCTGTCCCTCTACCTATATCCTCTGTGTGCGCTCGAGGCGTGTGAAATTACCGCGGGAAGGCCTCTATTGAGGCCGAAGGCTGGGCACAGCCGCCTAGTGCGGGTTGCCTCCTTTGGCTTATCTAGAGGACTGGCCCCTTGGTTTAATATTTTTTATTAACCCAATTTTCAAAATTAATATCTATTAAAATAAAAGAAAATTACACATAAATTATATATATAATATCTTTACTTTTATAAAATTTATTTTATTCAAATATTGGAAGTTTAAAATACACAAATCAAATTATATTGTTCTACTCTATAGTTTATCATTTAATTAATAAAAATGTTTTTAAAGTAAAATAAATTCATATTTTTCTTTAAATTAATGTACACATATGTACCCAAATGTTATGGTTTCAAATATCATGATTCTGAAAGATAAGTTCAATTATATGTGTTCAATGATAGAACTTTAAATTAGTCAATCACTTAAAACATTTCAAGATGATTTTTTACTTAGAAAAATCATTACTTGTTAAGATCAAAAAATAATATTTATAATTTATATACATGAAATTAATTTATAAAACCATTAGTTAAAAAAACATCTTCATTGTGACACTAGAATTTCTGAAACATTTGGAACATTTTAGAAAAATATTTCTTGAAATAAATTTTTAAATCATAAAATATAAAGAAGATTTAATGAATTTCACATATATTTAAAATGTTTTTAAATTTCAATATTCGTAAATACTTAAAATAAATTGAGTAGAATTCCCGATGACTATAATTATATCTGTTGTATATTCTACAGTCACTTAAAGGAAAATTGTCAACTTAGGGCCTTATAAAAACTTAATTAATGTGTTCCAACCTCAAACACCGAGACAAGGAAGATGGTTCTACTTATCCCTCTAACGCTTAGTATGATTGTTGCTATTGTGGTTATATTATTCTTATTCGTGGAAGAATAAGAATAATATAAAGGAAAGAATAATATAAAAGAATATGGTTCTATTTATCCCTCTAACACTTAGTATGATTGTTTCTATTCTAGTTATATTTGTATGATTAATAATGTGTACCTTAAGTAACACTCAGACTCTACAAAGAAGAGATGGAAAGAGTTGACTGAGGGTTCAGGTAGTGGAGACCATAAAAGAAAGAATATTAAGTATCCTCTTTGTCGAGAATGTGGGAAGAAACACTCAAGTGGATATCTTTGAGGAACTTGATGATGTTTTGACTGTGGAAAAGAAATACACAATGTAATTAAATGTAAATGGAAAATGATTTTTTTTTATGAAATAAAATAAAATAAGGATATACCGATCATAAATTTTTTTTGTTGAATGATTTAAATTTGGAAGTTATGGGAATTATTCAAATCAACATCCCATGGAGGAATCTTTTGTTGAAAATTAGGAAGGTTGCATAGGTAATGGTTATATTACTAACGATGAAGATACTACAAATGAAATATGAAAGGAAAGAGGTATTAAGGATTGAGATGATGGATCATAGTTAATGGATTGAGAAGGAAGTGTGGTGAATGAATAATTTATGTATTGGAATTAAAATATTAAGTTACAGAAATCCTAAAATATATAATTACAATTCAATATAAATTTTTAATTAATTATTTGAAATAATATGATGAATGATGCTGATGTACTGGAAGAGTGGTTCAATGGAAAGGTGATATTTTGATTATGGGACTATAAATCATAATCTGTTCCTAATGTTGAGAAAATAGTTCTCATTTTGGATAAAGAGAATATTGATATTGATAAATAAAATAAAATAGTATTGATGAACTCAAAATTGTTAAATTATTTATTGAAAAGATGTTTTATGATATTATTTATGGAGTTTAAAACCTTATTATATATATGGAATATATTCAGTAATCTATGGTTTTATTAAAGTAATGAGAAATCATGCTTGTTTCCATTGATGTTATTTGGTAGTTATGGTTTCAAGATAATACATGATGAATGTATTTATATGTTTGGTGTGGGAAAATTAAGAAGTATTTCATGATGTTTTGAGGATTAATGATAAGTTTATTTTGTAAATTTAGTGTCATTATTTATAAACTTTGGGATATTAATCATTTGAAGGTTCATAAAGCTAACCATTTTTGAAATTGTATAAGATGAACATTGGATGAGGCTTTATATATTAATGTATTATTTCACCATATGAAGATTGATGCATAATTTGTGATAACCATTTTACTGTGATGATAACTAATGATTTATGAATTTTTTTCATTCTATTTATGGATCTTATGAATAGTTAGTGATTCATTCATAACAAATCCACCATTTTTTTTATAAAAGGATATGAAGAATAAATTTATCAAGGAACCACCCAAGGGTGAGATATTTCTTGCGAAATGAAATGAAATAAAGTAAATATATATTCCTATAAAAATTATTCAACATCAAGAAAATGATTATAGAATACAATATTTTAATGTTATCATAATTTTTGATGACATTAATGACATTTTTACACATCTTTGATTATGGTTTTTGGTTTTTAAATTTCCCTAGACCACCCAATTTCTTGTGATCAGCGATCTCCATCACTCTCTGTAATTATTTGCATCTTTATTCCATGTCCAATTCATCACATCCCACATATGTTATCCTATGTGGAAACCCAGTTATGAGTTACTTTAGGTAACATTTTTTCCCCATCTTTCCCTTTTAAGGGGAGTTTAATTATTCATTTTTATGATGTGGATTTCTATGAAGGAATTTTCAAATGTTAAACCTTTGATGTCAGAGATTCAATTTGAGGGAGAAATTCATTTTAAAGGGGGTATAATGTAAAAACCCAAGATTTAGAGTTTTTTTAATTAAATTTAATCTTTTCACTATAGGAAAATAGGGTTATCCCCATGGATATATACCCACCATTTATATAAACCGTTGTTATAGATTGGTTGGACTCTTATTATACCCACACTTTATGTATTTTTGGGATATATATTGGCTATGACAACCATTTTAAAAAAACTATTAGGATATGTTCACTCATATTTAAATTAGACTCCCCTATCCACCCCTTCACTCGATTCCAATTGCCCCATATTCAGTGAATCTCCCCTCACATGAGTGATCACTCGGCTCTCCCCCTTTAGCATTATAACATAATTTATTAATTTTTTGATTCTTATCTTCTATGACATTAGATTAGTGCATTAGAAATCCTTATTCTATTCTATATAATATGGTTTTTATTAGTTTTCTAAATATAAAAACCTAACCGTGATATAGTTAGGTAATGATTTTTTTAATTATTTGTAATAAGGTTCTTTGTGGGTAATGTTTTATTTTTGGGATTTCGGTTTAATGATTCTAATTTGGATGATACTTTAGTTTTATATTTTTTTTATATTTGGGATCTATTTGATGGTTATATTATGGGAAGTGATTTGTCTTGGTTTTAGTTTTCCTCATTGGTTGTAATTTTCGATTAATGATTGTAATTCTTCCTCTATTTCTGGTATTTTATTATCTATGCATGTGATTCCACTAGATCATGTTGGCATCAATTCAATCACTATGTTTTTAAATTTATAGTATAATAGAGATCAAATATAGTTTATTAAAGTCATATCATCACTATTTTAATTATAATTTCTTAATTTTAAAAACAATAAAAGGGATTCTTATGAACTTAACATAAATTTTAGATTCACTTAGTGGAATATTATTGAGATTTAGATATTTTTAGTGATTTAAATCATATTTTAGTTAACTTCATGGGTTATTTTTTGTATTTATAATCCTTAAGTTTTGATATTTAATTATTGAAATTTAATTTATTATATCATGAACCATTGTTAAACTATTTATTAGATTTTACTAACCCAAAAAAATAATAATTGTATGATGATGTACATGATTATACTTTTATAAGTAAATATGGAATACTATTTTTCTATAAAGGTTGGTTCTTCATGAATTCACAATTGTATTTATAGTACTTTTCATTATTTTTTAGAATTCATTATTATGATTTAGACATGAATAAATGATAAATATTATTTCAAATAAATAAATATTTTATTTTCAAAATTTTAATAATTTTAAAACATTTATCATGTACAAATATTTTTATAAGACATTGATAAATTTTATAAAATGATTATATAGTTATAATGGAAATCTTGTTGGATCATATTCATTTTATGAAACATGGTTCCATTGAAAAATTTTTACATAAGAATTTAGTTATTTAAGAAAATATTAATACTATAAACCTTAGTTTCACCTATTTTGTTTAACTGTTGAGTATAACTTAGTTCTTTGTTAAGTACACTTACTAAGTTCATTTAACATATATTGAGTAGTTATCCATTTTCTTCCACTACATGTTAAATGAATTAAAAACTATCTAACTATAGTTTACCTCAATTAGGTGGTTTTACCAGTGGTGAAGTAATCGATGGGTTTCAAAAAGTGGGATGGAACAGATTAATTATTTAGTTTTATGGATATTACCCAAATTATGTACTTCTTAAATTGAAATAGAACATCATGTAAAATCTATTTTCCTGGTGTTTGAAAAATATAATTAATTTTAACCTTAAATAAAGTCTGTTCATGACTACATGTTTTCCTCAATTATGTTTTCAAATTAGAATACCTCTTTGGATAATAAATACAATCATTTCTGATAGTATTCCTTAGTTTTTATTTATTCTAATACATGGACCTTGTTTGGATTTCTATGATTATGCATAGTTTTTTCTTATGACATTCCTTGTTCTTTGTTTGGATGAATATTAGTATTATATAATTCTCACAATAATCATGAATTGTATTCAATTTGGTTTCCTTTTATTGTTATTTAATTTTCCATACACTATAATTTTAATTTGTATTTGAATTGGGATATCATTATAGAATGTTATTTATAGGAATCAATTATAGTATATATTTTTTGTCTTATGATTTTCTTTGCTATCTATTAGAATGATTTAATGAATTTAATATTAAAATTATTTCTTATTAATTTTTTAATTATTTTTTAAATTTTTTATTGGAAATTAACTTTTTTCCCTTATAATATAATGTATAGAAGATGGATGTATCATACCGGTCATATTTTAACTATTTTTTTAAATAATTTGGATATTTTTTTAGATTTTTTATTTTACAATGCTTTAGATGATGGTCATATGCATGGTCCATGTTATAGTTTTGTTCAAAGACCACGGTTAATTCTGGAAGAAGTTAGATAACATATAACAAAATCATGATTTCAAAGAAACTATTTTGTTTTGTATTACAATGGAGTGATAATAAAATATTATACTCTTCATTAATGGAAGGAAATTAGTGGTATGGAGAATTTAATTTTTGATCAGTTTCCATTTGTGCATCATCATGAGAGAGATAATATGCTTATGCGAGAAGACAATAATATCAACACACATGAGAAACACAATGAAGATGATGTTGTTAAGAGGGTACAAAATTAATGGATGATGCCACGACTCTTGTATATTTTGAATGTAATAAAATGAAAAAGGGGTTTAATGCAGTTATATCATGGAAAATCTATGTACGGAATTTTTAATTCCACATTTGATTATATTGTCACATTTTGAAATAATTTCTTCATAATGTTGAAGATATTCTCCCAAATAATTAAAAGGCATGTAATTTAACTAAGAATTTAAAATATTCTAATAATTAAATTAAAGCATTTATAAAGGATTTTAGTTTATTTTAGGAGGAAACAAAATACCTTAATGACTGTAAATAATGTGGTAAATCTCAATGGAAGAAAAATAAAGATGGATCTCTATCTCATGTTCTACAAAAATTCATGTGGAACTTTCTATTGATTCCCAGGCATCAAAATATATTAATTTCTATAGAAATATCAACCAATATGCGATGGCATGATAACGAGATAATTAAAGGTAATTATGAGTTTTTTCATCATGAATATGTATTATCATAGAGGTAATTTTATGAAAAATATCACAATTTTTTGAATGAGGTGCGTAATGTCTAGTTGGGTTTATCTTGTGATGGTTTTTATCCATTTTTTCATATGCTTACTACTAATAGCATGTGGCCAGTTTTTATTCACATTTATAATCTTCAACCATTTAATTTTATAAAAAAACATTTCAATTTCTTTAGTATACTAATATCTAGTCCTTCTGATCCTAGAAATGATATATAGGTCTACTTGAAACCTTTCATATGACAGTTGAAGTAGCTTTTGGATATGGGTGTGAACACATTATAATCTTATTCAAAAAAAATATTTTAGATGTGTGATTCCCTTCTATGTACTATAAATGATTTATATTCTTATGAATTTATGTTTGGTTGGAGCATAAAAGGAAAAATATCATTCCCTATTTTTATGAAGAATACACGGTCAAGAAGGCTTAAATATCATCATATTTTCAGTTTCATGGGGAATCTATTATTATTTTCAATGGATCATCAATTTCAGAAGAATCAATGGTGGTTTGATAATACTATTGACACTAAAAAACCTACTTAATGTATTCTAGAAATTGAAAAGATTAGTGAATTGGAGGATTTAATTTTTTAGGGAAATGTTTGATGAAATGAAAATATAGGAAGAATATTGACACTGAAGCCACTTAAAATTGGAAAAGACTAAAGTATATTAATTAAGTTTCCATATTGGTATACAAATTTGTTTCATCAATTTTTATACATAATGTAAATTGAGAAAAATATATGTGAAATGTTTCTTTCAATTATTCTAAATACTAATGGGAAGACCAAAGATGAATTTTTTATCCCACCATGACTTGTTGGATTGGGATATTTGACCAGAACTGCATCCTAAGTATATCGGTGAAAAAAATGGAAAGTTTCATGTGATTATTATGCGATAACACCTTTAGATAAAAATAAAATTTTGGAAGTATTGTAGAACATCAGTGTTCACAATGGATATTCTAAAAATACATCTAAATGAGTCAATATATGGGATTTGAAACCAAAATACCTACAAACAAATGATTATCACATCCTTCTTCCTAAATTGATTCCAATAACAATACGAAATTTACTATAATATAATTCAAGGGTGTTGGTTATTCATTAGTTCCATTTTTTAGGTACCATTGTACTAAATGGTTATGCAAGTCCTTTTTGATAAAAATTCATCAAGAGGCACTATTAATTTTATTTGAGTTGTAAAAAAAATCTTTAATCATTTTGCACTTGCATGATGCATTTAACAGATCATCTTAGAATTTAAACACTTATTGGGGGACCCATTTGTTTTCAGTGGATGTATCATACTAAAATAAATATGTACACAATGGAATCCTATATCTGAAAAAAAGAATCATCCTAAAGGTTCCATTATGAGAGGTTTTCTAGATCAAGAATGTATGTATTTTTATTCATGATATTTTTCTGATGTGAGAAAAATATATAACTAACCCATAAAAATTGAATATGAGAATTATGGGGAAATTGACCCCTAATTTACATCTCTTCCCCAAATAGGAGGAATTCCTACATTGGTTATATTGATCCTTAAAGAGTGGGATATGGCACAACCTAATGTCTTGTTTAACTTAGTTTTGTTCAATGACTATATCAAGTAGGTAATTTGAATATTGATATGTTATCTCAGACTATGTAATTTCAAATATACCTTAAACTTTTATTATCATTTTATATTGGGAACATAAAAAACGTACAAGTTGAGTTCATTAATCTTTTCCTTTGAGAAGTAGAGAGGTTTTACATAGAAATGTTTTTCCTAATTGGTCGAAATCAAAGGTATGACCATCAAATAAATTAAATATATATTAATTTAATTTTATTATTCATATATATTTCAGATATTGAGTTTACCTGTTGAATATATCTCCCAATAATTAAGAGCGTTGGATTTTGGTCACAATTCATTGATTCATGAATGAAAATATTTAATAATAAATGGGTATATATTTTTTAAAACTAATCGAATGGTGAAAATGAGAATAACAAATAATGTAATTATATTAAATGAATGAATGTAATATTATTCTTGTGCATCAGATAGTAATACATGATACGAAAAAAGTGTCTTATTATGGACTTGTTGAGAAAATATTGTTATTGGATTACCACTCTCATGGTTAAGTCACTATGATGAAATCTAAATAGTTTGATTCAATGATGTGACATGGTATATATATTAATGAGTGTGGATTTAGAGTTATAGACATGACTCGATTCCTAGATACTGATGAACCATATATTTTGGCATCAATTAAAAAATAATTGTTTTATGTGAAAGATCATCACAAATCTAATTATAGTGTAATTATTAAAGTAATCACATGGCATATTTTTTATGATGATGGGGAAAAAATTAACACCAGTGACAAACCTGTTGATTTTTTCCAAAATATTTTATTTTTTGACTCAAATTTTTCCATTGTGAGAACTGATATCGAACATGAAGTAGTGATGGGTGATATATAGAAGAAACCATATATGTTCATAGTTCATTCAGTTTACCTTGACGTGGGTTTCTTAGGTTGGTACTACTGTAATTACTTTAATTTTACTTTAGTTTGGAATGATATATTTGTTTTAGTATTGTTTTCTTTAATTGAACTGAATTTGACTTCTTTTAATTTAGAAAACAGGGTTCAAAACAATTTTTTTCATGATGTATTAATTAGTTTTATATTATAGTTTCTAAAACTTGTTCAAACACTATTTATAGATTCATTAAATTCTAATTTGTATATAAAACCTTCCAAACTGATTTTAAAAAAATGCACAATTTATTCTTATATAGATTTTGAAAGATATTTAATAAGTTCAAAGGAAGAGATTATTTGATAATGATCAATGGATGCATGATCTCGAGTTGACTCCTCTATTTCACTTATTGAGTATAATAATTATTATATTTTTCTTATAAATTAAATTTAATGTCATGTTTTTAATCTTTGTCAAAATTTTAATGGACATACATCTTATCCAGAGTCAACTTTTATTTAGCCTACTAGTATGGGTCTGAGGAGGGATAATACTAGAGTTAGACGAAGCACCACCTTACTCATTCACACCATAATCTGTAAATGGAAACACCATCTACCGCACCTTTCCATTCTCCACTTGAGCCTATAGGAATGTTCCCACCCATTCAACCATCATCAAAACATTTAGCCTCTTCTTATCGTACCTTGTTTATGCCATCTCTAAGGATGTTACAAACATTACCATGTCCATATCATATGATATATCCCCAAACCTTCTATCCTTACCCTACAATGTCTACAAAGCCTCCATTTTCTACCATCTAGCCATGATATGATGATTACGTTCCTTCAGCTTCCACTCATGTGCATGGAGATGACCCAATGCATGTATTGGAACCAGCAATCCATTAGAGGATACCAGTCCAGGACAACCCATATATCCATCATAGTTTAATGATCATCATGCATTATGTTTTTCATTATAAGTGTGTTAAATAATATAACATCATTTTTTCCTATTATACTGTGAATTAGTTCTTTTATTATTTAATGTTATTTAGTTTGATATTTTAATAGGTGATGTGGGTTCACTTGTATGCGTGAATCCTGGAATCACCAAACAAAAATAATTGTGAATTACAATGAATAAAATAATCTTATAGAAAAAAATTGAGGCACTGTAGAGGTTTTATGGGAACTATTATGAGTACAATGTTATTATTCTGGTGCAACCAGGGTCATGGAGGAGTATCTGTAATAAAATGAATGGGAATGCCTAAAATTAGATGTGGTAAAAATATTTGTTGAATTTATATCTATATTTTTGTTGTATTTATATTAATTTACATGTTCATTGTAGCGTCAGTTTAAATTTCCTAATGGTAAATCCACTAAGGTCACACATTTGATAGATATTTCGGAGTTATAGCGATCATATAAGCACAAGTCATGTTTTGGTTGAAAGAGTAGAGTTGGTTATGATTTAGAGTGTGTACCAATATTCAATGACTTTACAAAAATAAAATATCAAAGAAATATCAAATATTATAAGTATAATAACTTTAATGAATTATTAATATTTAATGGTTTTCATAGAAAATTTAATTATTATTAATTGTGTTGATTTTTTGTTTTCTCGAAGCATCGGGAAAAATAAAAAAGAAAAAAGATTCAATGATGTATTTTCACACGTTATGGACCACTAAAATTCCATTTTGTAAGAGGTGACAAATTATTTAATATAAAAATAAATAATCTCTATATTTATAAGGTTACTCAGATAGATTTTCATTCTGAAATTTAAATTTCATTGTCATTAATATCTTTAATATAATGCTGAAAATTCCACTTTTAAAGAAGATTAGTGTCTAAATGTCCAAATGGTCAATTAGAAAAATAGATAAATTTACTAATAGCCAAATAGGTGAATGGACTTCTGGGAAAATGAAAAAAAAGACCAAGTGTCTAAGTGGCAAATGGAAAAAAGAAAAAATGTCCAACTATCCAAAGGGCTAAACGACTAAATGGATAAGTGGATAATGGGACTAGTGGACAAATAAACAAGTTTTTAAATTTCCAAGTAAAAAAATAGTCAATTTCCCAAATTCAAAAATACCCAAATGTCCAAATGGCCAAATAGATAAACAAACTAACAAAAAAATGAACCTAATAACAAAATGTACAAATAGATAAATGAACAAATGTATAAATTTTGAAATAGCCTAAAAACATAAACCTAATAAAAAATTAAATAAATGAAAAAAATATCCAAATGAAAAAATGGATAACTGGATAAATGGTCAAATGGAAAAATTCCCAAAAGATCAAAATTACCAAGTGAAATAATAAACAAATGATCAAATAGACAAAGGGGAAAATAGAAATTTGGCCAAATGGCCAATTAAAAAAATAACAAAATGACCAAATGAAAAAACAAACTAACCAAAAAATTAACCTAATAAAAAAATAGAAAAATAGATAAATGAAAACAATGTCTAATTAACCAAATGGACAAATAGATAAATGAAAATATTAAAAAAAATTGAAAAATGGAAAAATTGTAAAAATTAAAAAACAGACAATTGGGAAAAGTTTGAAATGGAAAAAAGACCAAATGGATAATTTTATAAATGTAAAAAATGCAAAATAGCCAAATGGACAAAAAAAAATTTATCAGATGGATAAAAGGAAAAATTCCCAATTAGATAAATAGAAAATTACCAAAAAATGAACCTAATGACTAAATTAAAAAAATTACCAAATGTTTGAATAATCGAAAAATTTAACACAAATAGAATTGGACCAATTAGCCAATTTTCCAAATGTAAAAATGACTAAATAACCAACTGTACAAATGGTCTAATGTACAGTTAATCAAAATTATCAAGTGCTTGAATAAATAGAAGACGAAATGGCCAAATGTGAAATTGTATACATTTAAAAATGACCAAATTACCAAACAAACTAACCAAAAAATGAACACAATAATAAAATTTAAAAATAAAGAAATGGAAAATGGCCAATTGGCCAAATGGATAATTTTATAAATGTAAAAAATTCCTAATATCCAATTGTCTAATTATCTAAATGGAAAAGTGGAAAATAACCAATTAGACAAATGTAAAAATGACCAAATTACCGAAAAAATAACCTAATGTCCAAATGATCAAAATTAACAAGTGAATGAATAAAAAACAATACAACAGAAATAGAATTGGAGAGAAATGAACATACAATAGGAATCCATATCATACCTATTTTATTCATTCTAATTATCATGTATTATTTATGTTATGTCACTAATATTAAATTTCTAATTAAATGTATATTTAGATGCTTATTTATTTTATTTATTTATTTAATTGTAATATTTTTAATTATTTATAGGTTTATAAATTTAATATTATTTAATAATATAGTATTATACTAATCAATGTCCTTTTAAGAAATCAGTATTGGGTATCAGAGGTTGTGTGCCTTAATAAAAATTATTTTGCATGTGTAGAAAGAAAAAGTATGGAAGTGCTGTAAATGAAAATATAAAATAAAAGGTTATAAGTTTTTTTATTGATATTTAAAATTTTAATACATAATTTATAATTAAATATCTTTTTTATATGTTCGAAAGTTTGACCTGGAGGCCCATGATGAGAAAGAAGATGACAACTTTAGGCAAAATCATCATTTGTGACAGTTATTAGGTGAGGATAAATAGGTGATATTTCGATGTTGACCCAGGAAAAACATTATCCCCATAGGCACTAGACCTCATTGGGTGCCTCTCAAGCCTATCACAACCCTGAGCTACAAAACAATAATGAAAAAGCATCTAATACATGTGTGTAAAAGAGAAAACTAGTCACCAAACACTACCAAAAACCTACATCAGTTATATGTCCATCATTTTTGTAAAATAATTATTATATTTTTTAATCATTTATGGAATCAATTCACTCATTATATGATGCTATGAGTGATGTTAATTAGGTTCCTAGTAGTGGTTGAGTTGATGGTACTGGTGATGGTGGTGATGATGATGCTGCTGCTGATGATGATGATTCTAGTGTTCCAAATGATGTTATTGGTGATGGTGGTGATGAAGATGTTGTTGATGGTGATGAGGATAAGTATTCTATTTATTGGGGAGATATTTATCCCCTCTATTATTGAGTTAACTGTTAATAGACACGTGGCTGTTGTTTAAATAATTGAATTAATTGGTTGCTTTGTTGTATAAGTATGTTATAATATTCTAAATGGTTTGAAAATTATTATAATATGTTTTTTGAATGATAAATATAAAAATATATATATTTCGTTGAATATATACCAGGTTTTTTTTAATTTTTAAAGGTTCGGGATGGGCTGTAAGGATTGCAGCTTCTAGTTTAGGATATGTAGCTATACCCATGGTTCAATGAACATGGGTATATGTTGTGTAGTTGGACAAGCTATAACCATGGATCTCTTAACTGTGGTTATAGATATACACCCAAAGATTAATTACAACCATGGGTATGAATAAAATATCCTAGGATATACAGATAGAACCGTCATCCATAGTTCATAGAAACTTTGGTATAACATATACCCCCGGTTTTATAGGCTATACCCATAATTTAGAACCATGTGTATATGTTATGTTTCCAGTAGTGTTTCAATAATCTTCATTACATAAAACCTTGATTTTAGATTGTGTTACATGTAATATTTAGTATAGTTTGTGTTATAAACAACACTTAGTTTATTTTTCATTACACACAACAATGATATCATTCATGACATGTGACACCAAGCTTTAAAGAACCATAAAATAATATTATTTTAAATATGACAATTATAAACTATCCGTTAAATAGGTGGTTATGAATAGTATAAAATAATTTATGAAATATATATAAAATTTCATACTCAATATAAATTAATTGATAAATTTTTAATAAATAATCAATCAATTTTTAGTAATGTAATTATATTCATAAAAAATATATTTTCTTGAAAAATGATTTTTATTACTTTTTTTTAAGAAAATATTATAATTAACCTACATATATTTTAAAAAAACTATTTGATAAAATTAATTTCATTTTTAAATCATCATATTGAAATTAACGTATGGTTAAATTTTGGTAATTTTTAGAAAATATTTATTTTTCAATGTATAGTGAAAAATATAAATTCTTACAAAACCATCATTTTTTTAATAAATTAATCAATTTAAAGGACCCATTATGTTTAAAAAAATATAATCATTCTATAGTTATATTTATTCCAAAATTGTTTTTTAATAATCTTTAGATTGTATTTTATTATAATTTTATTTTTAGGATTGAAGGTTTTTTTCTAAATACTGTTTTAAATAGAATATTGTTTATCCGTTTTAATTAATTAAAATAATAACTAACAAAGAATGTTTTAAAATAAATTTATATATTATATATCAATAAATAATATTTTATATTAAAGTAATTTTTAATATCAGACAGTGTTAATATAAAAACACCTTGTGATTGAAAATTATACTTCTTCAAAACCCGCTTTTTCATTACGTTTGTGAGTTTTATTTTAAATTTAAATTTTCAAAAATTTCTAAAATTTTTTTTATTAAAAAAATTTATTTTTGAAATAATAAGTTGAAAATTATCTTATGGTGAATTTTTTGTATTTTTTTGAATTGTTTCATTTTTTGAAGAATAGTGAAAAATACTGAATTTTAATTGAAAATGAGCTTTTTTTAATTTATTTATAGAGAACAATTATATTTTAAATTGATTTTAAAGTAAAATTCATTAAATAACGGATAAATTAATCCAATATAACTCAATTTAATCCATTTTATACTATATTTGTATATAAAAACATTGTAAACTTCTAAACATTTACTCTTTAAAAACCTGCTTTCTTGTTGTATATATGATATTAATTTTAAATTATAAATTCGCACTTATATGAATGGAATTTTGAAAAATTTATTCCATATTTATAGTAAGAATAATTTATATTGTCTAATATGGGAAAATAAGTTTTTTTAACCAAATGAATAGTTAAAGTAGTAAAAGTTCATTTCTGCGGTTAAGGTAAATATGGTTCTACTGGGGGTTAAACTATAATGATAAGGGTTAAAATGACCTATAAAATTTTATAATTTATTATGGTAATATAAATACCATTAAACCTATAAGTTTATATAATGGACTATTTTGGACCCTAGTGACATTTGAAAAATGTGAGAGGACTCAATTATTTTCAAAAATACCAAGTGTGTCCTCTCCCCAACTTACAAAATGCCAGCCCATATCCTATATTATTAACACTTTAAAAAGATTTTGGTTCAGAAAATAATTTCCCAAATAACTTCACTAAATCCCTCCTTTAATCGTATAATCCTTATTTTAGACAAAAATACACTACAATAAGTCTTTTTGTGAAAACCTAAGAAGGATACCTAAAGAAGAGATAACATTCATCAATGAGTGCTGTTATTTTGTTTATTCCAACAAATCCTTAAATTATTGTTATATAATTATTATATAATAACAGAAATATATTACATATACTGATATTTGTTTTGTTAAGGGAATAACTTTCAACAATGTTCACTTCCATTGAATGGATTACAGAATCGTCATTAGTGCCTACGATAGACTATCGCTTCGCAAACCAATGTCGTTCATTTAACATTTCCACCTCTCATGGTTGTAAATAAGTATTACTTTATTATGTATATATGATATTATTATTCTTTTTTAATTAATATATCACACACACCTTCATGATTTCTATTTTATGGTAATATGATAACGTCATTTGCGTGTATGGTGGACTACCACCTCATAATGCAATGTGATTCATTCATGTTTTACATGAAAGGTATTAAGGATGTGTTTAATGAAATTATTTGATATATAAGAAATAAATATTATTATTAAATGATATAATATCATTTAACTTTATATCTTTATAACTAATAATAAAATGTATATAACATTCATGCGTACGTACGACCAACCGTCTCAATGTTTTGTGTATTTTATTTTCTATCACTAAATTTTATGGATTAATATATATAAATATATTTTTAATATATATTATATTTATATAAATGATATAATTATAAATACAATTGAACCATGATCAAATTAATTGGTCAAAAAATATAACAATTAAAAACATATATGAAAAAACTGGCTATTAACCAAAATGTAACATTAATATGGATTTTTTAATAAACAGGTAATCAAACGTCATAAGAAAATAATATATGGTATAATATGTAGTAATTTTTTTAATTAATATATTTATAATAAATTTATATTTATTATATGGGAGGTTTGAACAAGTACAATGGAATTCAGTACATAAGGTAATGGATTTCCATCTCACTTTTTTAATTCCACAAGACACATGCCATATTCACCACATATTTTTTTATGTGGTGTATATACTGAACATGAATGTATTTTATGATTATTCTACTTAAAATCATAGTAATTTAAACATCCATGCTAAAATAACTATTTTTGGGGGCTTATAGTTCAATTTTTAACAAATCAATAAGGTATTGTTTTCTCAATTTTCCTTCTTTGGGATATAAGATATGTTATGCACCTATCCTATTATATGAGGTGTATATATTTCCCCTTTGAAAAGTTATATAATGAATAAAATTATTTCATGATATTTTAATTTTCATTTAATTATAGTAATTAATGGGTCTTACGATTCAAATTTTCCAATGTTGTATGAGTTTTATGTTACAATCTCATTGTTTATCGGGATTATTTGTGATTATGCTTTTAATGATGAAACATTATTATATATATCTCAATAAAATGATGAATTGTATTTCTGGTTTAGTTATTTCATGGGAATAAATTTTATTTATTCATTTTCCTCTCTTTATGTACTCAAGTGTTCAAAATATGTTTTTATGAAAAATCATCTTTTCGATCAAAAACTCTTTTACTTCCAAAACCATGTTTTCTAATTTTTTTTAAAATATGTTTATTTTTTTTGAAATAATATAGTAATTCTCATCTATAAATTTTTTAAATGATTTTAAAATCATACATTATAATTTTCTCGGTTATTTTTAAAGAAAAATAGTTTCTAAATGTTTTATGTTTTGAAATTTTATTTTCACGGAAAGGAAATTTTTAATAAGAAATGTCCCAGTTAAACATTCAAAATTAGTTTCCCTATAAGATGACAAATTTTTTATGTTACATTTTATTTTTTAGGGATATAAACCAAGTAAATCTTCCTCACTCATTATATGAGTTTCTTTTTTATGGGTTTTTTATGAATCACTTCTCTCTTCCATGGTTAATACCATGGTTGAATTATTATTAATCCCGCTTCCTTTTATGGGTTATTCAATGAAGAAATGATGAAATTATTATGAAAATTATCTCCTTTATATATGTTATGATATGATGAAATGTTTATGAAACGCATTTAATTTTTTGGGTTATGAATTGATGAATGTTTTATGATCTTGTGGAACATATGTGTATGATTTTCATTAGGTGATGGCTGGGACCTATATGTCCCTCTAATGCATTAGGTAACGTTTTATATACTATGAGATAAAAATGGGAAACATGTTGACAGGATTGGTCCATTATGGGAAATTGATTTTTCCTGATCCACTATATGAAAGAGGTGCATCTTAGTCCGAATAAAAAAAGATATGTGATGATCCATAATGGAAAATATGTGTATCCTTATCAATAATGGGAAACAAGTATTTCCAAATCCACATTGGGAAATATGTGATATGTCCTAATCAATTATGTTGATGGTATTTGTGGTTTACCTTTACATATGAAATAGTTTTATATATTTTTAAAAGTGACACACCTTTATTACATGATATTATGTATTATGATTAATTTATGATGATTTATCACTCACAAGGCCCATTTTTTCTAAAATGATAAAGATTTATTCCATGACTCTTGTTTATGACACATGTTTAGTTAGGTATTATATTTTAAGGTTATGTTCATGATCACATACCCTTATTCTTATCTTATTCCTTTATACGATCATATATTGATATCTATTATGTTTAACCTTACTAAGAATCTGAGCTCACCCTTTCTTATATTACCTTCCCTAGGAATATAAATAAAATGTTTAGGCAGGGTATGCCTAAGGGGAGTAATATGTGAGAAGATATTTATCAAAGATGTTGAGGATTACTTACTATATTAGAAGATTATGTTACACATTTTCAATGGCACTAAACTATTATGGTCGTTAGGTTAATGTTTTTATAATATATTGAATATTCGTCTAAAAAGATGTATTATACATGTATATGAATCTTGGGTTTCTATAGATAAGTCCATGAAAATTAGTTTTTTTAAATAGTTAAACTTTAGTTTTATAAAAAATCAATTTTAAAAGCCTTCCTATGTCAGATATAACACTATTTATGAGAATACTGAAGTTAAAAATCTTATTATAAATCAAAATTTATAATCATAAATATCAATTTATAATCATTTAATTGTTTTAAAGGATCACTGGGGATATTTTTTTATGATACCATCCACCATCATTATTTTGATAACTTATGCTTATGTGGAAATTTTCATGTAACCCATTTCATTCTCATGGGGTAAATTTTATTTGAAGGATATATGAGGGATATTATGTTAATATGGAACAAATATAAATGATTTTTCATTTTTTATGGGAGTGTATAGAATTATATATCCCTCCAACACATTTGGTAATTCTTATATCTCATGATATTTTATTTTATGGGACATAAAAAGTTATCAATGTCCACTATGTTATTAGGAATGTTAATCCACAATGTGATGATTTTATTGAAAGTGATCATTGATATAATAAATGAAATTAAATTCTTATGTTTCTGCCTAATGAATGGATAGTCACAAGGCCATCAAAAAATAAATTTTAAGAACACAAATAAAATATAGTCAATGTAGGTATCAAGTTGTCTTTAGTGAGGTGAGTGTTCTTGTGCATTCTTATCTTATTTAATGGTTTTAGTTTATTAAAAACTATGGTTTAAATGTATTGGTTTTAAAATAAATTTACTCTAGGAATTTTAATGAAATAATAACTAAAACCTTTTCCCAATCCTAGCCTTGTGATTGTATATTTCCCATCATCCCAGGTTTTTCTCGATTATATCTATCTCATGAAATTAAGAAATATTGGGTGTCTTTTGTGTGAAAATTAAATATGTGATAAGAATAAATTAAAATTAATAAGATATTGGAAATTTTATACATCTTAAAATAATTAAAAATTTATCAGGAAACAAACATAATAAAATTATCAATTAAACATACAATTAATAAATAGGGGTGAATGTAATTTCATTAGATCAATTACTAATGGATTAGTGTTCTATAAATAGAGAATTATAGAAAAGGGGATGGAGTGAGAATAAGAAATCTATAAAAAAATCCCAACTAGATTGAGAAATCAAAGAAGAACAAACCTCATTGAATACATTTCCATTTTCTGAAGATATATAAGAGGTTTTTCTCATGCTAAAATGTTTCATCTATGTGAGCAAAGAAAATAACTTTTCCATTATCTAAATATTCCAATAACATTGAGAATATTCTTGAATTTTATCATTGATATTGCACTCATTCGATGCTTCTATATGTTAAATTTTTGGGTTAAGATCCATTCAAGTAGTTATTTTCCAAATCCATCAAATTTTTTGGAATTATTAAATGATAACGCTATATATGAATTTGATAAGTATTTGATAACGTGTTCTTTTATACATTTTGTGTACTGTAAAAATAAGGATATAGTTAGTGGAATGGGCCTAATTTAATAGACTAAGACATAAATGTTAACATATTACCCTATATTGTTTTGTGTACTACTTGAGCTGAGTGTGTAAGAATATTTGAATTTGAGTTTGGAACATATATTTGGTTGGTTCATGATATATTATTTTGTTTTCAGTTGATGCTGGATTGGGCCTAAAAAATGGTAGACTTTATTCATTCTAGTTTGATAATAAAACTTATACATTTTATCTTTAACTTGAATGAGATGTTTTAGAACTAGGTTCCATATCAACTTGTTTCTCAACCCTAACTTATAGTTTATTTTATTTATTGATACTTGGATTGAATGAGTATTAATCAGTGTACCAAAACTAATGTGAAACTATAAATGATTGTCTTTGGATTTGACATAGTCATTAAACTCAATGGTTTGTGTGGATTCTCTTATGTCAATGTAGCCGAATCATTTGGGAAATGGAAATCCCATTTAGTCTTCCTAATTTAATTTTTGAAAATAAATTAAGACTAGTGATCAAGAATTAAATTTGATATGACATTTAGAGACATAAAAGATCTTCCTCAAACATACTTTCACATCAATTACTTACCCAAATCCCATTCTTGAAATCTCAAGAGATATCAATCAATTTGGTGATATCTGTTGGCTGACTTCTCTATAACTACAGTGCGTCGCCAACCCAAATATGAGCATGAATGAAAATCTAGATATGCTGATCATTCAACCATCATTCCCTAGTGTAGATATAAATTCCATTATTTGTTTTTACTTTAAATGAAATTGAGCTCCAAATTTATTCAGTTTAGTTACATTGAGTGTAATTATCATCCTCTAGGAAAGGTAATTGATCCTACCATAAGGCACTAATGATCATCTCTCAGGAATGAATTCTTTCATTCTTCACTTTCTAATAGTAGGTTAGTAAAAATATGTATGTTAGGTTGAAACTTATTCTTATAGTTAATTGGAGGCAAACATGGTAGCTTAGGAATGGCCTTATGTTTGGTTGAGATATGGTTATCCAATAACTTAAACCCCCCACTAAAACATGGAATGGTGGATCCTCAATTTTCTATTATGGTATCTTGAAATTACTCATACAATTGGTTGAGTAATTTTATATATTTTTCAAGCATGGTAGCTTCATTGAATTTTAGGTCTTCGTACAGTTGGTTGTTATGGTCATACAATAATATAATTATCTTCATAAGGTCACTACATGAATTTTTAGTGGTTTTATTGCATCGTCAACCATGTGTCATCATTTGATTGATGGAGTGACCATGCCTCCTTTTGTTAGATCAAGTCTTTTCTAAATTTACATCCCTTTGTTGTGTGATCATTATGAATCTTGTTTCTATAATAGAAAAATAAAATTATATATCATGTAATTACAATAAAATTTAAAGTGAAAATTAAATTCTATTTTAAAAAATGATTAAATAATTTCAAATAAATATTTATAAATCATTTAAATAATTAAAATTAAAAATTATCAGCCTTTAAACAAAAACATTCCACATCTAAAAAATTCCAATTTATAGATTTTAATTAATTCAAAATGAATAAAATAATTAAAAATTAATATTTAACCTATTTAATTATAAATCCTATATTATAAAAAAGTATCTAAATTATATCAATTACTTAGGATTTAAAATTGAGAGTGGATTTAAGTAGTGAATTTCAAATATCTTTCTAATGAAATATAATTTCATTACCCCCATAGTTATTTTTTTAAATCGTTGGATATTCAGGTAATTATATATTTTGAAGTGATTTTCTTTCCTAGAGTTAAGTTCATAATCCATAGGAGAAGAAAATTAAATATTCCTCAATTTTTATTAATATTCTTGTTTTTAAAAAAAATCAATTCATTATATTAGTTAAATTCACACAAAATTTCTAGGTTAGGATTGTAAATAGAATGTAATATACTGACTGACTGAAAATTATTTTTTTAAGAAAACACTTTTAAGGAAAAAGTGAGAAAACAAGAAACATGGCTTCAACAACTTAAAATAACATACCATGCCCCAATAATTCAAAGTTCAAAAAACTAGATGAAACAACAAAGAAAATCCCCTCCCATCACAAACACATTAAGTTCAGTTCCCACCATTCAAATGTTGCACTAAAACTTGCAGCTCTTAACTTCATCTGGAGTAGTCTCTGATTAAAACCTAGAATCAATTACCCCTGAACAGTAGTACACAAGCAAACAACATACACTGTGGGGAAAAACCAGCCCAACTAAAGCCATCGCCCATTGATTCCAATTCCACAACACGAATAGCTTCAATGCCTCAGCGACAAACACAACATGCTAAAAACACATCCAAAACCAATACTAATTTTCATCCAAACTTTAAAATACATCACGAACAATACAAACCCAATAATCAGACCAATCATCATTTTTTCTCCATCAAATCAACATCACGGTATCCGGACGAATCCAGAAAGAACCCTAACGCCTCTTCGAGAAACCTCTGATCTCCAATCTGTGAACCCCCAAAAGTGCCCAAACAATGGAAAAAGAAACCAACAAAGAGATGCGGGGTACCTCGATGAATGAGAAGCCGCAAAACCCTCAAATCTATAAACAATATAACATTAAAACCTCACATTGATCCGTGAAGACCGCTGAACACGACAGAAGATCCCGTCACCACTATCTAACCACTTCGAGAGACCACAACATACCACCCCACACTCTCCCAACCAACAAAGGACCTGATACAGCAACCCTCAGCGTAGCTGATTCTCGACCGCTGTTCCTTCACCGCGTTGCCAAAGAAAACTGTCATGCAGATGGAGAGAATCATTGGGACGGATAAGCCCACAAGGTCAACGATGCCACCACTGAAATGATAAACCACTCAGCACGACAATGCTGGGAAGGAGCACCGAGAAAGAGGAACCACTTGAAATGACATGTGAGAACTTCCAATATCCCTTCCCCCCTAATCCCAATTTCCAAGTTTCATTTTCAACAAATTATGGATACTACCTAATTAAATTCATGTATATCATCTAACCCTACTTCATCCAAGTTCAGAATTCACCAAACCTATGCATTACCTTTTTCAATGAGCACTAGATCTATTTTTCTCAATGATATGTGTGCAAAGAACTTATTGAATGAGTTAAAATAAACATAGATCTAATCCGCCCCAAAACAAAATGTATACCCTAAGACTAATTTTAATAAAAAAGGCACATAAGTAATGCTTGGTAGACCAACCCTCAAGTATATAGTACTCTTTTTTGATAGATAATACACAAAAATTTTCTTATGTTGACTTAGGATCAAAATCATATCCAATATTCTGGAATTAAACTAGTTTATATAGAAATATATAATTTTTTAAGGAGTATCCCTAAGGTCATACTCAACCACTAATGTATATTTAATAATGTTTGATTCCACCAGTAATATTTTTTCAAGCTATAATTTTGGTTCTACTATGTTATTTTTCATTTATAACTCTTTTACCAATTATTAAGAAAATAATTCCATTAAATCAGAGTTAAGTTGTATTAGTAATCATCTAAATATATAAATTTTAGAACCAATGAAATCCATCTACATCTAGCACTGTATTTTCCTTTCGTATTATAACCTATTACTCAAGTTTTCCGATCTCAATACCACACTAACAAGTTAAGAAAAGAAAAAATAATTTATAGACTCTAAAATAAGGTTTTTAACACAAAAAAATTATTTTATTTTAAGAAAAAAGTAAATAGGAATAAAAGAATATTGACAATGGTATTTACATCATAAGATACCTTTTCTTCTCCCCTATACATATCTTAGAAATAATTTCATTAAATTCCAAGATGGATTTTTTTTTTCGTGGAAAACTATTTTAAAAAATGATTATCTAAACCAATATAAAGGAAAGAGATATCTTGGAAATCCTATATTCAATGGAATTAGGGAGGATTTTGGAATCCTCTATTTGTACACTCTATATGTATTTAGGAAATGTCTTTACCTTATGGCCATTCACCTTAAAAGGATGCTTTGAATTATCTCCTTTAATTTTTACTACACCAAATAGTAATGTATTAGTCCATATGTGTGGTCCAATCTAGATGGAGTAATTTTTTAGGCATGATCTTTACATTTGTGGTGAAAAAAAAAACACTTTGTCTCAAATATCAAACCATATTTTCTAGATGAACTTTTCATGGAAATATTTGGAGTTCTTTTTATATAATATTTAATTCTAAAAATTATCCATTATTATTTCTTCTAGTTCTATCATCTTATGTTTCCTTTGCTATCTAATTTTTTCAAATTCATGGTTTAACTTTTTTATGACCCAATAATCCTTGGGATTCAACTCAAAATGCTTGTAGTTATTATTTTTATAAACAATTATATAAGGGAATATACGTAGGAGGATTTTTAGGATATTATATATTTCTATATTTCATCCTCTAGATTCTAACTCTATTCTCTCCTAGATGGTTGTACTTTATTCTCCAAAATCCTATTTATCTCTATATTGGACACCTATTCTTTCCCATTTTTCTAAGGTTGATATGAAATTTAGTTCTTAGGATTCACTGAATACATCTTCATTAGAGATTCCATATTCTTGTGGCATAAGTGTGAGCCCTGGTCACTGATTTTTGCTCGGTGTGCTCCAAATATTCAAATAATGATTGATTTTGATAAATTCGATGAAAAACATAGATTTATTTTTTATGATTGATTTTTATTGAATACACTTAGAAATTTATACCACTTATAATAATAAGTAGGAGAAACCAAAAGACATAGGAATGGAGTAATAAAATTTAATTACTAAACACCAAAAGTTTCACATAAAATAAATTTTTTTACGGAATTTCTTGTATTTTAAAAATTACAATAGTAAACTAGAAATTTGGGTATGATTTACAAAATTCAAGTGAATATTCAAAAATTTTAGGCCAAAATAGTCCAACTTCTAAAACTATTCTAATAGTTATATAAGGTCCAAAATGGCCTCTACATGAAACCATATGATAAAATATATCTATATATTTAATTAATTACTCATGGATTCCTTTCAAAATTACATGGACAAAAAAAATATTCCGTAAATTTAGATCATTATAGATATAATTCTTTGACTCAAATTTCAATTTAGATTTTTGATACATGGTAATAAAGTAGGATACATCTGATGAGACTAGAAAACTAACCCTATCATTATACCGTGGAACCTGTGTGACTTTGTATATTTTCTCACTTGGTAAGAAGTCATAAAATTTCTGCATAGTGGGTGGTTATACCTTTAAATTGGGAGGAAATATACTCATTAGGCATATATATTTTTCACATTCCTTATTATAATTTATTTCCATGCTATACTTTTTCAGCAACGACATCCACCTCACTTGTCTTGGTTTTGTTTCATCCTTCTTGATCAAATATTGTAGTGTTTCATGATCAAAATAAATAGTTATTTTACTTTATAATAGTTAATAATTAAATTTATCTAAAACCATAAAATTGTGAAAAAATATATTTTTTGTTATATAATTTATTTCAGTTGTTTCTATGATATTTGATGTACTTGATATAACTTTTGGGTACTGATCAACTTTTTGGGACAACAAAGATCCTATATCCCTATTCAAGGAGTCATATAGTATCTCAATGCATAAATTATAGTTAGGTGGGAATATAGCGGGATCTATGATTATGATCTATTTTATCCCGGCAAAATACATCCTTCCTGAATAGTCAAATACAAAACCAGTCTCATTATTTATCAAAATGTTCAAGGTAAAAGTAATTTTATTAAAATATTTGATAAATCTCATATATAACCTGGCACATTCTAAAAATTAATGAATTATAATCACAGTGGTGGTATAAGATAGGTTTGAAATCACATAAATTTGGAATTTTACACTTAATTTCCATCTTTAGAAATTATGTGTCATATTTTATTTCATTTTTATTCCATGAAATGAATTTTTTTTAAATTTTAAAATAGGATTTTGTAAATGCATTTTTTTTAATAATTTTTTTAGACTCTTAAGATAAGTTTCAAAATATGAATCATACATAGTTAAATCATTAATGAATACCTATGAAAATGTCTCAATTAAATGTAAAAAAATTCTTACCATACAATATTTAAAGGTACCTAAGGCATTAAATAGATTGAAGGACATTATTTTGTAAGAAAATGTACCAAAGGGGTTGGTTAGTGTTGTTTTTATTGGTCTTCTAGAGCTATTGGAACCTATAAATTCCCAAAAAAACATCAAGAAAATATTTGTGACCCATCCCTATTATAATCTATATCACTTTGTTCATAAAGGGAATAGATAAGTGCTCTTTTTTATGTTAATTGGTACAATTTATGATAGTCAAAGTAGATTTTCTGACTATTATGATTCTTTTGGGGAACTAACTCATTGTTTTCATTATGTAAAATTTTGTAGACTATTTTCATTAAGAAAATTTAAATGGGAATTACTGTTTTGGAGTCTAATATTGGGTATTTGATTACAGTTCTTAACAGGTAATCTATATAATTTTTTAAAACTATTAAGTGGTATGAGTTGATCCTCCTCCCAGGTTGTCTCAACGGTTTAGATTCATTTCTATCAAATTCATATGCATGTAGTCTGTATGGATAAACCTTATAATGTATTCTATTACACATCCAATTTTCCAAATGTCTTTCATCAAAATTCCTTGAATTTTTTTATATTAATTGGGTATTAGATTATTTTAGATTACCAATTTCAGTTTCTCATTTTCCTTTAAATAATCACATTTCATATAAGATCTAATTAACTTTAATTATAGTTCATGGGTTTTTATAATGATATATTTTACTTTGTGTTATCCATTCTAGAAACCTTAACATGTGAATAATAACATTCAATGATATTTTTGATTGAAGCATCAAAAAAATATCATCAAATTAACTTTCATCTCCATACATCACATTTTATAGAATGATCTCATTTTAAAAAATAACTTCTTGGGAGAAATCATATATTTGTAGAGATTATCCTAGAAAAATTATGTCACAAAATGTTTCAATATTTGCATTATAAATATAGGTTAATTAAATTTTATTTAATGTAAACATAGTTTCCTTCTATTGGGGGTATTTAATTGAATCATGAATGTTAAATTTTACTCTATACTCTGATAGATTCATTGAGATAGCCCCTTTATTGATGTTTATTATTATTTTGATTGTCTTAATAAATTGTTTATCCAGAATGATATGGGATTAAAATTTACCTCTCTATCCCTCCATATCAATGTTTTAGAAGTTAATAAGAAACAAAAATCTTTTCAGGATTACTAGAACATCCTGTAGAACTCCAATATGATAAGCAGTGGTTCATTTGGTCAATTGTACAATGACTCAGCTGGGTTTGAGTTCACTAATCATATAGGAAGAATAAATTTATTAATTCATTACATTAATATATTTCCCAAAATCACACATTTCTTTGGAAAAAAGTGTGTTCTCATTTATTATAAGGGATACTAAATTTACCACGATCATGAAATTTCATAGGTATTTTTGTTGTAATAATAAACATAAATTTGCACTTATATTTTCGTTTTCTTGTCCTCAGAACAGAATCTTCTTGGTGTACATGTCTATGATAATTTTTTCATACGTTGGGAATTTTTAAATTAATTATAATAATTTAATATTTATTTATACCATTTTTAATATATTTTTAATATATTTATTCAATGTGTCTTCAATTTTTTTCCTTAGTGGGATTACTCTTGTAGGTAAGGGAGTTTGATAATGATATAAGTCTTATATATTAGTCTTTCCCTTATTGTTTCTCAATGGGGGTGTCCCCACTAATATTTTTTCTTAGGGTTCCTTTTTTAGGATTTTTTTAGTTTTATTGGGATATCCATTTCATACTATGGATTGAGATGGGGGTATTTATAATCGTTCAATGCGTTTCCACACTTTAATGAAATTAAACTAACATTTAATTTTATTTTACAAATGTAATGAGCATAAAATTGGCCTAAAACTTGGTTTTCAAATTTATTGGTGGTAGACATAACCTAGTTATACTATCCTGACTACTTCTTTAGTACTAATCCTTGGGTTTTGAAAATAGTTTGTCGCATATTGTAAGAAACTAAAAACTATTTAAGAAATTGATTTATTGATGGTTTTTATTATTCCACTTGTTGATTAATTTTAAAAGGTTTAGAAGTGATTCTTTGAAAGGGTGGTACTTGAGATGTTTATTGGAAACCCTATTGGAAGGGTGGTGTTTGTGACTGTTGGTTCCAATCACTATATTGGCTATTAGAATACTCTATGAATCCTTGATTTATTTCTAGTTCATTTGGAAACATATTTGGTACATTGCATCAAAACTTTTAGTTCCTTGAGTATGAGGACAATAGTTAGTTTAATTCTCTATGGAGTGACATAACTAGAATATTAGGGGAGGGGGTATCTTATGTGGTATATTGATCTTTATTCAATAATAAATTTCTCATAATATATTCTATTTTATTAATGTTTTTTTTCAAATATAAGGGATTTATAACTATTTACATCATGTACCCATTTTATTGTAGTCCTTGCAAAAAAATTAAAGCAGTTTTAGAAAAATTATCTCTATCAAATATCCTACTTTAGCATGGGAAATGTCTAAATGTTATCTTTTATAGGAAGCATCTAGTGGGTTCCAAACACTATCTACCAATACCTGGTAAAATATTTTCAAGACAAGGTTCTTTTCATAAGGTTAGTGTGGGTAGGATTTAGTCAGTCACATAAATCTCTCCCATAAGTAACAAATATTTTCTCCACTTTATTTCTTGATCCAATAAATTTATATCCTCAAATGGGTAATCCTTATGCTATGGAAATATTTTTATAGTAATGATTTCTCTAGTTCATCCTAGGAGTTGATCTCTAAAAGCTACATGTTGGATAAACATTAATTGGATACTTCTCTAATATACTAAGGAAATAACTTATAATACTTTTTATCTTGTAATACGCATCTTGGTTTGAAGTATATGTATAAATTTACAAAATATCTTAAATATTGGTTTGTAACTTCTCCCACCAAGAGTTGAGACGTTTCTGGCATTTGATCATTCATTATATAAGTTTAAATTCTTATTTTTTATTCATTTACTACTATAGTATATTGTTGATGAAAATAAGAGAATATAATTCTATTAAATCCATACTCAGCCGAGCTTATTTTTTCCTATATTTTCACTACCTATATTAACTCTAGTGGTAGAAGATGAAGAGGATGGAGGAGATATTCAATGGAATAGTGAAAAAAACCCCTTTCCGTTTATTCAGTGATTTATATGCTTTGAATTCATTCTAGTTTTGTTAATTAAACCTCTAGATCAAAACAAAGAGGTGGGATGAACTATACCCCATCAATCGTTGAAATATGTTCAAGAAAAATCAAGTAACATCACTATATTCCATGGAAATGATGCTTGGTTACCAAATGGACTATCACTGGGCTTTCAATAAATAGATTTTATTAAAATAAATAAACATTAATAGATATGGGATTCAATTAGTCTCCATATAATAGATCTTTATGGTGTGCAATTATATTGTTTAATGAGTTTAGTATAACTTCCCACCTTTTTATTACATAACTTTTCATTTCATTTTACAAACAGAGGACCTTTAAAGTCCAGTGTCTTCGAAATCCGAAAAAATACATGGAAACATAAAACAGTATTTTAAATCCACTTTAAAGTACTCTTGAATAGTTCATCCTATGTATAACTACTGCATCTCATAACCTATAGACATATATCAAAGGAAAGGGTGAGCAGAAGGCCTAGTAAAGAAAGCAATGGAATCAGTTTACTTGTGATATCAATAAGAAATTGATGAAAAACATAAATACATGAGAAATGTAAGTAGAGGCGTATCATAATGAAAAAAACATGAACCATAACTTGAATATGTGGAGAAAACATTTAATTTACACATTCATGAACATATCACCATGGTTCATCCCCAAGGTGTCATAAATATTACAAAGGTTATTCACTAAGGTATCGTGACACCTGTAATCTATAGTGATTAAATTATTAACCCAATATATTGGAGAATTATCAGGTCACACCATAAATAGGTTGTTATTTTCATGTGAGCCACATATATCATAATCATACATTTCATAAATAACCCAAATAGATTAAAAGAAATGGGTTTCACTTCAAAATTGTGATGTTTTAAAAGTGATTAAAAATTAGATCATTATGTCATTTATAACTCATGGATAGGTAGTGAGGGTTATATGTATATTAAATCCAGAATAAAATAGATCAATTTTATGTCTAGATTAATACCCCTAGAAATGAAAATATATTCGGGGATTCACGTAAATAAAACAAGAGAATTTCTTGAGAAAAAGAGAGAGTTTTTGAGATTAAAATTCTGCAGCATAACGACTACATAACATATTTTTAGAAAAAGTTAAAAGAGAGGGGAAAAAGATAAAATAGTCATAAATAACTCATAATATAGTATAGCTACATAATAAAATAGAAATAAGCACATTAAAAGGGAAAAATAGAAGATGTGATATCTATTAATAAAATTCTATAGCCTAACAACATCACATAAAAATCTAGAAAATCAATTGATGAGAGCGGAAAAAGTATCTCATTAGTAAGAAAAAAAAATGGAAAGAAATAATGATATATAAAAACATTCCCCACATTATAAAAATGTAAACTAGAACTCATAACATAAAGGAAGTCATGACTTAAAAGAGGAGGGTGAAAGGTTCCCTTACCTTGAAGTGTAACTTTGAAAGTTTGATGGTTGGGAATTTGGGGGGATTGAGGGAACCCTGGGAGGATTCATTTGGAGGTAAAAAGACTAAATATTCGTTGATTATGAATTTGGAATAAAATTAACTAAGGAATGGGTTGGTATTTATAGCAAAAGTGAGGTAATTTTTAATTAATTTCCAAGGGACACCTCATTAGTGGTACTTGCAGAACCATGGTATTTTCCCATGGTATTAGTCACATGGAACACCTAATAACATATATTACTATTCACAAGTACACCATATTTACTACATCATTATTATATTATTAATGATGTCATTAATCACACAGAAACTCAAAACTTTATATTTACTATTCATGGAAAAACAAAACATTTTATCAAAATCTCATAAATTCATCCTATCCTAATATCGATGAACTTAATTGAAAAATGAACCCCATTTTATGAAAATGATTTTCTAATTATGATATATTTAATTTTCAAGTAAAAATACCATTTACCTGAAAAAATATGAATACTTAAATAATAATTTCTGAAATAGTTATTTACTTATGCTATTATATCACTTCATCATTCAGGATGCCTAAAATATTTTTTTACTTTCTTAAGTGAGGTTGCGATTCCATTGGTCACATTACTATTCATAAGGGTAATATTACTATTCATAGTTTACTATTCACTAAAAATTGTATAGATCTTATTAGATTCTAAATTTCATACTGGTCACAACTATAGAAGACCATTTTTTGAAAATCATTTTACATTATTAATTATTTAAAGTATACAAGAAATATTTTAAATTACCCTTTCTCTAAAATTCATCAATAATATTGAACTTCTATAAATTAATCCTACATTTATCTAGAAATTTGAAATTCAAAAATTTAATATTATAAGAAATAAAAATTTTATTTATACAAAATGATTACAGAAGATAACTAAGGTCTCATTGCATAGACCCTTATTACACATGCATAGGACCTAAGTGTAAGATGTTATATAGTGATAGAATCTTATGGAATCTCAGAAAACATATCCCGAGTGGTTATTTCTATCATATTGAACTTCTCCCGTAGGCGATTCCGTTCAAGCTTCACATGTTAGAGTTCATCTTGAGCTTGGTCTAGAGTAAAGCCTAGTGATGCAACCTCCTTCCCAAACTCTGACAGCTAGGCATCATATGGATTGAGTCTACTAGATGAGGCTATTGACTCCTCTTTCTGTATTAATTAACCTTGATCACTTGTATTTATAAACGATAATCACAACATTAAGATTTTAGCTTCCAATGGTCATATTGACCAACGATCATATCACAGTTAAAACATAGTGGTATTATTTTAATCATAAGCACTTCATTAATTAAAGGATATAGTTTTGTCGAGTATAAAATAAAATAATACACAAATTCAAGAATCAAATATTATTCAAAAGTTCAGGTCATTACATTCTTCCATCCTTATGAAATTTCATCCCTGAAATTTCAACTCATACCCTCAGAAGAGAAAAGATGTGAGTACTTCTTCCACATAGTGTCCTATGGTTCCCACGTGGCTTCTTCATATTTATGGTTCCTTTATAACACCATAACAAGGTGGGTAGTCATGTGGCATAGAAATATGTCCCAATGATCCAATATCTCTACATGCTTCTCTTTATAAGAGAGGTCATGTGTAAGAACCCAGATCTTCTTTTCAGGTAAGTTTTTCCTTTTCTGGTCGTTTTTGAGGAAAAGAGGAAAAACAAGAAATTTTCAAAGTACACACCATGTACTTTATAAGTACACACTGTGTACTGCAATGCCGCTGGAGGTCGTGTGCTGGCCGTATCATGGACACACACACACGGCCATGTAGGGGTGACATGGAGGTCGCCTAAAGCAGAGTACGGAAAAGGCGAGTACACGATGTGTACTCCAAAAGTACACACCGTGTACTTTATTTTTTTTTCATTAAACGCATCGGGGTCGTGACTAATCACAAGAAATGTCTCATTTTAGGTGTTTTTTTGTCGAGAGCTCCCAAACGGATGTAGATCTTCGACAAACCCCTGAAAAATTGTCCATCCCCGAATCAAACTCCGTTGATTGTGTTGGAATCTCATCAGTGGGTTCTCTCTTCTACTGGAACATTGTTTCATGATTCCTTCTCTTTTCTAAGATATCATGGTTTGAATTTTTGAGACGTTTTTTAGATCTTAGATGTTATAAGGAGATTCAAGCCTCATGGTTCAAGTATATATATCTCCTAACATCAAGGTAGGTGGTTTGTGCCTTTCTATAGAAAGTATTTGAGTATTTCTGTGCAAATTCCACAAATACCCTTGAACGGGGTATTTCATGTTTATCATTTTTGCCCCATTGATTGCCTTCTTTTCTTGTATTCAATATTAGATGATTTTGATAGTGTTTGGGCTAATTTTTATGCTTTGGAAGTGTTTGCCATGCATGTTCTTTCCTGTCTGGATCGTTGGGTCTAGTTACCTTTTGACTACTGCTATTTTTTCCATGCCTAGTATTATAGGATGGTGCGACTGTCGTTATTTCATGCTAAGATGTTGTATAATGCTATCCAAGTGGTTCTTGAGGTTAATTCAGTTGTTTCACGATGTGATACTTGCTGACTTTACACAGGGTTGTGAGAACCTAGTGTAGTAGACCATAGGGAGATTGGATGTAAGAGGTTCTCAAGATTGTCTTTATAATACGATGAGATACCACATGGGGAATTGAAGTTGAGTACTTCCACAGAGTGTCTGTAGTTCCTCGACATGGGCCACAGGGGGAATGAGACATTGAGTGCTTCCCCAGACCACCTTTAGTACGATACGAGACTATGGGGGGAATTGACGGTGAGTGCTTTCTCAGAGAGTCTATTCTTTAGCTGAACTAGAGGGGTGAGACTGTGGGTGCCTCCCATAGGGTTGCTTGTACTTTTTGGTTGAACCATAGGGGTTAGGCTATGGGAACTACCTAGAGGGTTACCTGTTTTTCTTACTTGCTGGAGTGACAGCTTTTTTGTTTGTAAATTATATGCTAGAAATGGTGGAGTGTTTACTGTTTTTCTGCACTTTTACCTGCCATATATTCCTTGACTATTAGGCACAAATATTTGGGTGGTTGCCTACTAGGAATTTGTCTCACACCCTGTTTGGGTCCTTCTTTTGGGCTCAAACAGATTATATTTGTGTAGGTATAGATAAGGGAAAGCGCCCTTCGACTTCAGGTTCTTGATTATTGTGGAGTTGGAGAGCATTGGACCAAGTTATGGATTCCGATGCTGAAGAGTTTATTTGTATTATTGGTCAATTTTGTTTATCACTGTTTTATTCCAACATTGTGACTTGTTTTTATTTTTTCTTAGACATATATGTTTCAAGCATCATTTATATATACCTGCTCTAGTTATTTCGTTTATCAGTCTTCCGCTGTTACTATTGTTTGGTATTTACTGCTTCCGCTATTGTATGTATTTGTGTAATTCCATTGTGTAATCTACCAATAAGGGAATAATTTCACCACTATCACACCCAATGCCCTCACTTCTAGTCGGTAGCCTCTGGCATTCGGGGAAATTCTCTTGAGGCCATGTGACCAACCGGGTACGGGGCACCTCTGGGTGGCTTCCGGAACCGGGACATTACAAAGTGGCATCAGAGGAATTCTTTTCTCTCGACTTATTATTTGGAGCCTTTGGCCAAGGATATGAAGGAATAGGTACTTTGTAATAAGTTGTGCCTGGGAGTAGCAAACCCGTGTATATGGGAAAAACCAATATACCTCATTTAATTGAATTATTTTTTTCTTTCAATTATTATAGTTGATTTGATTTCACCTTGAGTGATTCACATGTTTTTTGTTATTACTGTTGATGTTATTGAGGTTCTATTTCTGTCAAAACCCGATGATATGAGGGTATGCCATCTCATGCATCATATAGGCACTTTTTAGAAATCACAAGTCATGCATTCTTGGAATGTCATCTAGGATGAATTCGAAATTTCATGTTGTTGTGATAGATGTTGTGTAGAATATGCATGCTATTGTGATAGATGCATTGATAAAAATATCCGCTTCTTGTTAGAGAATTGATTGTGTAAGGATTAACCTGAATGAACACCAAATTTTGGTTCTTGAGGTGTTATGGGACCTCATGGACCGGAATTTGGTGGATCATTGGCTTTTTTACCTTGTTTGTAACTTGTTAAAGATTCCAAACGTTGATTAGCAGGGAGTATGGGACCTCAAGGATCGAAATTTGGTACTTTCTGTGTTTGTTTTAGTGTTTTCTGGGATCCGGAGAAGTTTTTGAGGATTACTGTCTGGAAAAACCCAGAATACACACCATGTAGTTTTGACTACATGCCATGTGTTCTTCTGTTTGGGAAGAAACTATTTTTCTTAAGTACATGCCTTGTAATTTTTGTACATGACATGTATTATCTAACCATATCACAGGCCTTGTGGGTAGAGACACGGGATATGGAAAACATTGTGGGAACATGTCATGTACAGGTTGTGAAAACAATGTAGTGTAATCTTAGGAGTCTGACCATATAGTTAACAACACGGTCGGTGGATTACATTCTCATACACATCGTGTCCTCCTGGAACACACCATGTGGTGGGACCTGGGTACACAGGCCTTGTCACTAATAACATGGGCCAGGTGAATCCTGTTGAGTACACGCCATGTCTACCTTGAACACGCCTTGTAGTTTTGTCTTGGGATACCCGTGTGGCTTAGCCGTGTAGAGGGACTCAGGCAGGGGAAGAGGATTCAGGTACATTTCATGTGTTAGCATAACATTCCATGGGTTTGGGGTGTTACCCGACCAGTTTAAACTGAAGTACACACCCATGTAAATGACTTATGAGAACACACCGTGTAGTCTTTATACACACCGTGTAGTCATGTTTTTTAAAACTTGAATTATTTATTTCTCTTTTTCCCTTCCTACACTCCTAGTTTTCAGTCCTTGATAATGTTTATCTAAGGTGTGCATTTGACCTTGAAGATTCATGGCACCGAGAGGTCCTCCTGTTGTACTCTAATTTCTAGGAGGTGATCAGACGCCAAATATGGCTGATCAGGGACTTCTCACAGATCCTCCTATCATGCCAATCTTGGCACCGACCATTATACCTAACATAGGAGCTGATGATCAGTTATGAGTAGGATTTATGAGGATGATTCAGACCTTCTAGGGATCACTGCCTCCTGCCTCGACTATGGCAGACTTGACGCGGGTTTTCCAGCAGCATCATCCTCCCACTTTTTCAGGTGAAGGAGGACCTTAGGCTGCAAAGTCATGGCTAGAAGCCATGATGAAGATCTTTGAGAATCTGGAGATGCCTCCAGAAAGGCAGGTAAGGCTTGCTACCTACATGCTACGAGAATCATCCAAGAGGTGGTGGGACGTGATCTCACTGGCAGGTCATCTGCAGGTTATGGCGTGGGAGGAGTTTTAGCACGTCTTTTATGACTACTTCTATCCAGAGACCCTAAGGGGCGACCGACCCTAGGATTTCATGGGTCTGGAGCAGGGTACTCTTTCTTTCATGGAGTATTTCTCACGTTTCACCAAGCTTCAATGTTTCACACCTCTCCAGGGAGAATATGGGTTGTTCTGGGAAAGGAATTTTGAGGATGGTCTCAAACGGGAGATCCGCTCTCAGGTGAATATCTTCAGGATGAATTCCATCGCTTCCATTGTCAATTACGCACTGATTACAGTGTGTAATATGAGAGATTCTAGAGCTGAGAGCCAGGGTGGTTTCGATTCTAGAGTTATTACTTCACCAGCTGACAGTAGGAAGCACCATAGTGAGTCTCTGCGTGGTGATCCGAGGCAGCGAGACACATCTTCATGTAGCTAGGTGGTATGCAACAAGTGTGGAAAAGCTATGAATATGAGGCCGTAGTTCCAAAGAGACCCAATGGAGTGCCGAGATTGCGGCAAGCTAGGTCACCTTCAGTTCTTCTTTCAAGTTTTCTCACCAGCACCTGGTGACAGGGGACCATCCATGACTCCTCATTCAGGAGCAGCACCACTAGTTTCTCACCAGTCTTGGAACTAGAGTTCTTCCGGCCATTCGGGCCGAGGTGGAGGTCGAGGGAGTGGTGGTCAGTCACCGGTATTTCAGCGACAATAAGGTGGATCAGCTCAGAGTGGTCAGGCAGGGTCACGGGGCCGTGGTACAGGTCAGGCTTTTTCAAAAGAGCAGACCCAAGAGGTGCAGGATCTCAGACCCTCTACAGTTCGTGGTACGATCTTAGTAGACTCAGTTTTATCTTCTACGATTTTCGATATAGGGGATTCCCATAGATTTATCTCTATTACTGTTGTGGAGAATCTTGGGATCTCCATCTTTTCCTCAACTGATACTTTGACTCTAGACACAATGTTGGGGACTAGGATGACTAGTGTACATCAGGGCAAGGAGTTCCCTCTAGATTTGGCTAGGTATCACTTTCTATGGGATCTCTATGTCCTAGATATGACAGGCTATGATGTTATTCTCGGAATGGACTGGCTAGTTCCCTTCCAAGAATTCCTCGGCTGTTATCACCGTAGGGTGAGTTTCATATCACCAGAGGGTGGATCTTTTCTTCCTAAGGGCGAGTGGGATGTCCGGGCGAGCAGAGTGGGTCCATAGCCTCATGGGTTGGGAGCAGTTATAGGCCAGATTTCTAGTCTTTATCTGGAAAACCTGGGGACTTCACAGGTAGACTTTCCTCCAGTGGTGGATCATTTCAGAGATGTCTTTCTAGAGGAATTTTCAGTTTTTCCTCCGGAGCCTGAGGTAGACTTTTTGATTGATCTCGTTCTAGGAGCAACACCGGTGTCCATTCCTCCTTATAGGATGGATACACCTGAGTTGGAGGAGCTCAAAAAGATGTTGTAGGAGTTGTAGGAAAATGGTTTTATCTGACCCAGTACTTCTCTTTGGGGTTCACCTATTCTGTTTGTGAAGAAGGCAGATGGTACCCTCAGGATTTGTGTGGATAATCGGAAGTTGAACCATATGACGGTCAAGAACCGATATCCCTTTCCCATGATTGATGATCTCTTTGATCAGCTTCAAGGAGCCCGAGTGTTCTCGATGATCAACTTGAGATTTGGTTATCATCAGATTCATATTAGACCATCAGACATACCTCTTACAACCTTCAAGAGAAGGTATGGTCTATAATAGTATATGATTATGCCATTCAGTCTCATGAACACGCTTGTAGTTTTCATGGAAAAGAAGAACTGAGTGTTCCATCCATACTTGGACTCTTTTGTGGTGGTCTTCATGGATGATATATTGGTGTAATCTCACACTCGACACGACCATGCTACCCATATTGATATCATTTTGAGTAAACTAAGGGAGCATTAATTATATGCTAAGATCTCAAAGTGCCACTTTTGGATGGATCAGATTGACTTCTTGGGTCATGTTATCTTAGAGACAAGAGTATCAGTAGACCCAGAGAAAGTGAGAGCAGTAGTTTCCGGGGAGAAGCCTAAGAATTCCTTTGAAGTGAGGAGTTTTCTAGGGCTAGATGGATACTAAAGATGTTTCATTCAGGAATTTTCATGCTTAGGAGCACCGCTGACGAGTCTGACTAAGAAGGGTGTGAAGTTCTTATGGTCATTTTCATGTGAGTCAGCTTTTCAGGAGTTGAAAGGGAGGTTGACTTCATCACCAATACTAGTGTTTCCATAGCCATGAAAGAGATATATTGTTTATTGTGGCGCTTTAGGTATCAGGCTAGGAGCTATTCTTATGCAGGGAGATGGAGTCGTTGCGTATGGGTCTCTGCAGTTGAGTCCACATGGGGGGAATTACCCGACACACGATCTCGACCTGGAGGCAGATTTTCATGCCTTGCGCTATTGGTGAAATTATCTTTTGGGAGAGCACTTTGTGGTTTTCAATGACAACAAGATTCTTAAGTACATCTTCTATCAACGTGATCTAAATTTGAGACAACACATATGGGTTGATTAACTATAATCCTTCGATTTTGAGATTTCCTATATGCCGGGGAAGGGCAACGCAGTGGATGATGCATTGAGTAGGAGGAATCATATACATGTAGTTCAGGAGGCCAGTAGTGAGTGTAAGCTTCTGGATCTGTTCTCGGAGACGCATTTGGAGGTGCATGACAGATTGGGTCCAGACCTTACTTTATTCTGTAGCTGTTACCTCTACCCTTCTAGACAGAGTACGAATGAGTAAACTATCAGATTTTGATGTACTATTCCTATGGGAAAGAATTTTAAGAGAGGACCCTATTACTGGATGAACCTTAGGTGAGGATGAGATCTTGCGTTTCTAGGGACGCGTATGGGTTCCAGGAGATATATGCGAGGAGCTGATGCGGGACTTTCATTCCTCATTTTGGGCAGTTCATCCTGGTGTCACCAAGATGTATCATGTTCTACACTGTCATTATTGGTGGCCAGGTATGGAGAGGGACGTTGCACGTTTTTTCCTGAGGTATTCCACCTATCAACAGGTGAAGTTGGTTCATCATCAACCAGTAGGGATTTTACTGTAGTTACCCATTCCCGAGTGGAAGTAGAACGACGTCACGATGGATTTCGTGACAGGGTTGCTGAGTTCTCCCCGATGGAATGATGTAGTATGGGTTGTCATTGACAGACTCACGAAGGTCACTCACTTCTTTCCGATCAATGAGACCTTTAGTGTTAATGAGCTAGGATGGTTTTACATCCTTGAGATTGTACATTTTCATGGGGTCCCATACTCCATAGTTTTAGACATGTATGCATGTTTTACTTCTCGGATCTGGAAGGGGCTTCAGAAGGCTTTGAGAATACATGTAATTTTGAGTATAGCTTACTATCCCCAAACAGATGGCCAGTGCGAGCATACGATTCAGGTGCTTGAGGACATTCTCTGAGCATACATTCTGGATTTTGGAGGTTCTTGGGAGAAGAATATACCTCTTGTGGAGTTTTCCTACAATAATAGTTTTCAAGAAACTATTCAGATGTCATCTTATGAGGCTTTGTAATATAGTCCATGCCAATCACCCTTATATTGGCTGGAGGCAGGAGAGGCAGCTTTGCTGGGACCTTGCCTTTTTCAGGAGACCACAGAGCAGATAGAGTTGATTCGGAAGAGGATGGATACCGCACAGTCCCATAAAAAGTCTTATTATGATCAGTGGAGACAACCTCTAGAGTTCGAGGTTGGGGATCAAGTTTTCCTTTGTGTCTCACTGAGGTTAGGGCACAAGAGGATGAAGAAACAGGGTAAGATTTTGCTGAGGTACATCGGACCGTTTGAGGTGTTGCAGAGAGTTGGTCTGGTTGCCGATCAGTTGCAGTTAGCTCAGAGGTACCGGGCTATGCACAACGTTTCACTTACCTCAGAGGTACTGGGTTATGCACGGTGTTTTTCACGTTTCTCAGCTCTGAAGTTACATTTCAGACCTGTCTCATATCCTTCAACCTGAGGAGGTTGAGCTTAATGTTGATGCATTTTTCGAGGAGTATCTGATCCAGATTGTTGATCGTAGTACAAAGGTTCTCCGTGGCCGGTCGGTTCCTCTGGTATGAGTGCTATGGCAGCATGGGAGGGTACGAGATGAGACTTGGGAGATGGAGGCCGATTTGTGATCATGGTGGCTGGATATATTTGAGGTTTCTTCTTCTCCTCCGCGCTAGGGAAATTCAGTGTCAAATTTCGTTAAGGGGGTAAGTTTGTAAGAACCATGATCTTCATTTCAGGTATTTTTTTCTTTTTCTGGTCATTTTTGAGGAAAAGAAAAAAATCTAGAAATTTTCAAAGTACATGTCGTGTACTTTATATGTAAACGTTGTGGATTGTGATGCGGCTGGAGGTCGTGTGCTGGCCATGTCATGGCCACACACACGGGCTTGTAGGGGTGACATGGAGGCCACCTAAAGTGGTGTACAAGAAAAGGCGAGTACACACTGTGTACTCCAAAAGTACATGTCGTGTACTTTATTTTTTTCATTAAACATACCGGGGTCACGTCTAATCACCAGAAATGTCTCCATTTAGGTCTCGTTCGATCGAGAGCTCCCGAATGGCCATGGATCTTCGACGAATCCCTGAGCGATCGTCTATCCTACAAATCGAACTCCATCAATTGCGTTAGAATCTCATCGGTGAGTTCTCTCTTCTGCTGGAACCTCGTTTCATGATTCCCTCTCTTTTCCAAGATATCATGGGTTGAATGTTTGAGACTTTTTTGTAGATATTCGATGTTATAAGGCGATTAAAGCCTCGTGGTTCATGTTTATCGATCTCCTAACATCAAGGTATGTGGTTTGTGGATTTCTGTAGAAAGTCTTTGAGTATTTTTGTGAAAATTCCACCAATACCCTTGAACGTGGTATTGCATGTTTACCATTTTAGCCCTATTGATTGCCTTCTTTTCTTGTATGATAGAGTAGAGAATTTTTATTGGGTTTGGTCTAATTGTTAGGCTTTGGAAGTGTCTTCCATAGGTGTTCTTTCTTGTCTGGACCATTGGGTCTAGTTAGATTTTGACAATTGTTATTTTTTTTACCATGCCTAATATTATAGGATGGTGCGACTATTTTTCTTTCAGGCTAAGATGCTGTATAATTCTAGCCAAGTAGTTCTTGAGGTTACTTTGGACATTATGCCATGCAATATTTGCTGACTTTACACAGGGCTTTCAGAACCTAGTGTAGTAGTCCATAAGGAGAATGGACGTAAGGGATTCTCTAGAGTGTCTTTATAATACAACGTGAGACCATAAAGGTAATTGAAGTTGAGTGCTTCTTCAGGGTGTCTGTAGTTCCTCGTTATGGGCCATTGGGGTAATGAGACATTGAGTGCTTTCCTAGAGTTCCTTTAGTATGATACGAGACTCTAGGGGGAATTGATGGTGAGTGCTTCCCCAGAGAGTCTACTCTTTAGCTGAACTAGAGGGGTGAGACTGTGTGTGCCTCCCAGAAAGTTTCTAGTACTTTTTGGTTGAACCATTGTGGTTAGGCTATGAGAACTACCTAGAGGGTTACCTCTTTTTCCTACTTGCTTGAGTGAATGCTTTCTTATTTGTAAATTATATACTAGAAACTGTGGATTGTTTACTGCTTTTCTGTACTTTTACCTGCCATATATTCACTGATTGTCAGGCACAGATCTTCAGGTGGTTTCCTACTAGGAATTATTCTCACACCCTATTTGGGTCATGCTTTTGGGACCAAACAGATTATATTGTTGCAGTTATAGATAAGGGAAAGCACCCTTCGACTTCAGGTTCTAGATTTTTGTGGAGTTGGGGAGCATGGGACCAAGTAATGGCTTGAGATGCTGAGGAGTTTATCTACTTTCATTTTCACATTGGTTTATCACTATTTTATTCCATCATTGTGACTTGTTTGGATGTTTTCCTAGACATATATGTATCATGCATCATTTATATATACCTGCTCTAGCTGTTTCCTTTATCAGTCTTCCACTGTTACTGTTGTTTGGTATTTACAGCTTCCGCTATTGTATGTATGTGTGTACTTCCGCTGTGTACTCTGCCAATGAGGGCATAGTTTCCCCACTATCACAACCAAGGCTCTCAATTCTAGTCGTCAGCCTTTGGCATTCGGGGAAATGCGCTTGAGGCCATGTGACCAAACCGGAACAGGGCGCCTCTGGGTGTCTTGTAGAACCAGGACGGTACATCATGTTCCAATTGTACCACCTCTAGATTTAGTAAATGTAAAGGGTTAGGTAGGCACTTCCTCAAGAAAGATAAATGGAATACATCATAAACATGTGCTAGATTTGGAGGAAGTGCAAGCCAATACACCACTGCTCTTCCACAATCAAGGATTTCATAGGGGATAATGTACCTAGGGATGGGATACCCTTTCTTCTAAAATCTTTTTAATAACTTCTACGGTGAAATTCAAAGAAAAACCCTGTTACTAACATCAATCTCCAAGTCCCTTCGACGGCTGTCAGCATATCTCTTTTGCTGACTCTGTGTGTCCATAAAGTGTTGATGGATGGCATGGACCTTTTCTGTCCTCTCTTGCACAAGGTCAGGACCAAAAATCATTCTCTCACCAACTTCATGCCAAAAAGTAGAATTTCTACATCGCTTCCATTATAGGGCTTCATAGGGTTCCATATGAATGCTTGAGTGGAAGCTATTTTTGTAAAGAACTCAACTAATGGGATATGTTGACACCATCCACCTCCATCGAGAATGTTCTCAGTATATCATCGAGTGTTTGAATAGTCCTTTTTGATTGGACATCAGTTTGGGGGTGATAGGTCATACTGAAATTAAATTCAGTGCTCAAATCATGTTAAATACTTCTCCATAATTTTGATGTGATCCTTAGATCACGATCATATACGATAGAATGTGTAACTACATACTGCCCTGCCACTTCCTTCATGTAAATCCTAGAAATTTGATCAAGAGAGAAATCTTCCCGAATGGAGATAAAATGGTCAGTCTTGGTGAGATGGTCCATGATAACCCATATCACATTGATATCTTTGGAAGTTCATGGGAGAATAGTGACGAAGTCCACAATGATATTTTCCCACTTCCATACTGGTATGGGAAGTGGTTGCAATACACTTTTTGGAAGCTGTCATTCTGTATTCACATGATGATATTCCAAGCACCATGAAGTGTAGTCAATAATCACCCTTTTCATATTATCCCATCAATAATGATCACGAAGTTCTCTATACATTTTCTTACTTCCCAGATGTATAGAGAATGTAGAGCTATGATCTTCATCCATCAGCTCCTTTATTTTTGGAATATATGGAGCACATAGTCTTGTACAAAATTTCAGTACACCTTCTTGATCAATATTGAACTCAAAAAACTTCCATACATCATATCCTCAAACTTCTTCTGTAACAAAGGGTCTTCATTCGGAGCTTTATTGATCTTCTCTAGTAATGACAGTTGAGGAATTATTTGGGTTAGTGTTGATGATTTACTTTCCCTTATAATTCTTATGTCCATATCTACTTGGTCATTAATCAAAGGATATATTTGAATCCTCATCATGTAAAGAAAAACATGTCCTTTTCTCCTTAATTCACCAACAACTTTGTTTTCTCTCATGGGATGATAATGAATTGAACAATCATAGTCTTTAAGAAGTTCCAAACTTCTATTTTGTCTCGTGTTCAATTCCTTTTATGTGAAAATATAATTCAAACTTTGATGGTCTATGTATATATAACATTTCTCTCCATAAATATAGTGCCTCCATATCTTCAGATCAAAAACAACCGAATCCGGCTTCAGATCATGCGTTGGACAGTTCTGATCAGGATTCTTCAACTATCGAGATACATTAGAAATGACTTTTTCATTTTGCATGAGGACACACCCAAGCCCTTTCAGATACGCGTCACTAAAAATAACGAATCCTTCTCTACATGATGGAAGAGTCAACACAGGTTCAGTAACCAATATCCGCTTCAGATCTTGGAAAAATTCCTCACACTCCTTTTTCCATATAAACTTTACCAATTTTAAAGTTAACTTGGTTAATGTATTAGAATTTCATGAAAAGTATTTCATAAACCTCCTATAATATGATGCTAATCCAAGGAAACTATGAATCTCAGTTATTTTTTTAGGCTGAGGACACTCCTCTACAATTTTTGACTCTGTAGGGTCAATTGTGATTCCTTCTTTGGTAACAATTTTCCCCAAGAAACCAACTTGTTGTAATAATAATTCATATTTTCTAAACATTCCAAAAATCCTATCCTTTCATAGAGTTTTCAAAACAACACTTAGATGATCCTCATGATCCTCAGGAATTTTCAAATATATCAGAATATCACCTATAAAAACTAAAAATTTTTTATCAAGATAGTCCATAAAGACTCTATTCATAAAATCCATGAAAATAGTAGGTGTGTTAGTTAGTCTGAAGGGAATAACAACAAAATCATAATGCCCATATCTTGATTGGAAGGATGTTTTTAGAATATCTTCTTTATTTACCCTCAATTGATGATAACCAGATCAAAGATAAATCTTAGAGAAGAATTGATCCCCCCGAAGTTTGTCAAAAAAAGTCATCAATTCTTGGAAGAGGGTATTTGTTCTTCACTATGATCTCGTTCAGATATCTATAATCAATTCATAGCCACATTGATCTATCCTTCTTCTTGACAAAGAGAACAGGTTCTCCCCAAGGAGACACACATGTCCAGATAAACCCCTTCTCCAATAGAACTTGGAGTTGTTTCTTTAATTCATCCAGCTCCATATTTTCCATCCTATATGGGGTCTATGATATCAGATGAGATATAGGTACGAGTTCGATAGAAAACTCTACCTCTCTTTCTAGGGGAGGTCCATGTAACTCCTTAGGAAATACATCAACGCATTCCTGGATGATGGGAAAATTTTCTATCCTTATTCTCTCATTTCCTTATTCTTATTCACTGATCAAATCTATAAATAAAGATATAGGAGGTTCTTCTAGACAAAGATCATGTTGAGATCTCTCTCCTTAGAAGATAACTGTAGGTTTTCCATTGAAGACTTCTGATATTTCCTTACTTCTGCATTTGATCTTAGCATTATACTTTGAGAGCCAGTCCATCCCTAGTATAATGTTGAATTATATAATGGGAATGACTACTATATTTATAATATGATTTTTATCACTAAATTATATACTAGGGTTTTTAAACACTGACGATGCTTGGATAATACCACTAGGATTATTAAATTATAAATCTAATTTTAGACAATCGGGGGATGATTCTAAATTATTTGCAATCATGGAGGAATTAAAGGAATGAGTAGAACAAGAATCAAACAAATTACTTTCTATATTTGAGAGAACAATAAGAATACCTGACACCAAATCATTTGGCACTTCAACTTCAGATATAGTGATTAAAAAAGTAGGACCTTGTTTCCTTGGCTGATGTAGTGGCTGATGGTGATTCCCCTCCACTACCCTTTGATTTTGACAGTCATTGGAAAAGTTCCTAGGTTGTCCACACTTATAGCATTGGACATTAGGTAGGAAATGCACAATCTTCCCTGTGTTTTTAGTGTTTGGGAGTTAAGGCTTCACCTCACTACGAAAATTCTGTGTGATATGGCCATCTTTTCCACACATATAGAACTTCTCGCTCCCGAGAAGGCAGTTACCTAAATGCTTCTTCCCACATTTATTACACGTGGTATGTTTCACTTGCTTTCCTCTTCTTCCATGTTCAAAAGTGCTCCCTAATCTTGGAATCATTGATCTTTTATTTTCATTGGATTAATGAGACCATTGCATCTCACCAAACTCCAGTTTGACTTTCATCACACTCCACACGATCTCTTTATAGATATCATAGTATCAGTTGGATAGATTATTCTGCAGATGAGGTCCCAGTCCACTGAAGAATCTATAAAATTTACCATTTGGATCCTTGAAAATGCTACAGGGGTAATGTGAAAGCCTTGTGAAGTTCATCTCATATCTTCCCATAGATTCAATCTCCTTCTGCTTCAGATCAAGAAACTCCTTGTCCATTGTTGTTCTCCTGGAACGAGGGAAATACTTACTGAAGAAGATCCCTATGAAATCTTCCCACTCCTCGGCTTTAACCTCTACTCTTGGACTCATGTTTTTAATTATTTCCCACCATTGATCAACTTCTCCCTCTAAGCAGTAAATAGCCAGGGTGACATTCTCTTTCTCTAAATAGCGGATCATAGAAAAGATCTTCTCTATAGAGCTCATCTATTGTTCAGAAATCAATGGGTTGGTATATACCCTAGAGTTTGGTGGTAATTGATGCATAAAGGACTCAATATAATGTTGTTCCCTTCACGACGAGATCGGTCTCCCATCTGGATTCACGTTATTTCCTATATCTTAATTCATTTAGTTCATCATTCTCATGAAAGTTTCTATTATAGATTCCATAGGAGGGAAATCAGTGGATGGTCCATTGCAGTCACAATTTGCACGGTTCCTCATATTGCCCTAAATTTTCTAATAGATTAAAACCTTAATAAAAAACTTATTTCATTTATGAGTCTTTTAACTATAATTTATTTTATGTCTTAAAACATCATGCTTAAATAATTAAATTTCTCTATAAATATTACGTAATGATTCATAAAAATCTTGTGATTAACCAAACATATCCAGTGAGAGTCTCAAACCAAGGCTGTAGAAATACCTGCTGTCATGTACTAGGATACCCTAGGTCAAGACCAAAACTCCTTGTTGGAGTTTTCACTCCTAGGTACATCGGTGTCAGATCCATATCCACTTGTTCGTATTCAGACATGGATTTATTTGTTCGAAAACCACTTACTTAATATTTCACCAAAATAACATGAATTTTTTCTATATTTAAACTCATTTATAGGGATAATTGTAAAGTTTTTAAAGCCAAATTTCCATAAATAAACAAACTATCCTTCTATACCAACTATGGAATCCCACGTTTTTATTACATAACATTTCATTACATTTTACAAACAGAGGACCTTTAAAGTCTAGTGTATTGGAAATCAGGAAAAAATTACATGGAAACTTAAAAAAATATTTTAAACCCCCTTGAAAATAATTTTGAAATTTTCATCCTATGTACAACTACTGCATCTCATAAACTAGTGACATACATCAATGGAAAGGGTGAGTAGAAGGCCTAGTAAGGAAAACAAGGGAATCAATTTACAAGTGATATCAAGAAGAACTTGATAAAAATCATAAAGACATGAGAAATAGAATAGAGGAATATCATAATGAAAAGAACCTGAACCATTACTATAATATGTGGCTACATCATTTAATTTATACATTCATGAGAATATCACCAAGGTTCATCCCCAACGTGTCATAAAAATTACCAAGGTTATTCACCAAGGTATTGTGAAACTTTTCATCTCAAGAGATTAAATTATTTACTCAATGCATTGGATTGCTATCAGAGCGAAAACTTAATATGTCATTATTTTCATGTGATCCAAAAAAGATCGTAATCATACATTTCATAAATAACGTAATGAGAGTAAAAGAAATGGGTTTCATTTTTAAATCCTGACGTTTTAAAAGTGCTTAAAAATAAGATCATTATGTCATTTATAACCCATTGAAAGGTAGTGAGGGTTAAATGTATTTCAATTATAGAATAAAATATATCAATTTTATGTCTCAATTAATACCCCTGTAAATAAAAATATATTTTTTAATTCACATAAATAAAATAAGAGAATTTCTTGATAAATAGAGAGAGATATTGTGACGAAAATTCTGCAGCATAACGACTACATAACATGTTTTTAAAAAAAATTAAAAGATAGGTTAAAATGATAAAACACTAAGAAATAACTCATAATACAGTATATGGAGAGAATAAAATAAAAATAAGAACATTGTATAGATATTATAATGACATACCACATGAAAAGGAAAAAAAGAGAAGATGTGATTTCTTTTACGAAAATTCAGCTGCCTAACGATGTCACTTAAAAATCCAAAAAGCCAGTTTATGAGAGAGGAAATGGTCTCTAATTATTTAGAAATATAATGGAAAATCTAAAATGATATAGATGTACATACCCACACATAATAAAAATTAAAACTAGAAGACAAAATATAAAGGGATTCATCAATTAAAATATGAGGGTGAAAGGTTCCCTTTCCTTGAAGAGTAAAATTGAAAGATTGAAGGTTTAGACATTGGGGGGATTGAGGGAACCTGGTGTGGACTAAATGGGTGTTAAAAAGACAATAGCTTCGTTGATAATGAATTTGGAATGAAATTAATAAAGGTATGGGTTGGTATCTATAGCAAAAGTGATGGAATATTGAATTAATTTTGAAGGGACACCTCATCAGTGGTATTTGAAAAAACATGGGCTTTCCCCTGGTATTTTCCCATGGTATTTTCCACTTAGAACACCTCATAACATATATTACTATTCACCAGTCAGTCAGATTTATTACATCATGATTACATCATTAATGATGTCATTAATCACACCAAAACTCAAAACTGCATTTTTACGATACACTGAAAAACAAAACATTTTATAAAAATATCACAAATTCACCCCAACCTAATATAGCTGATCTAAATTAATAAATGAACTCCATTTTATGAAAATAATTTTCCAATTATGAGATATTTAATTTTTATGCAAAAACACTATTTATTGGAAAAAATACTAATACTTAACTAATAATTTCTGAAACAGTTATTTACTTATGCTATTATATCACTTCACTATTCAAGATGCGTAAATTATTTTTATACATTCTTAAGTGAGGTTATTATTCCATTAGCCACAATACTATTCATACGAGTAAAATTACTATTCAGACTTTTCAATTCACTAAAAATTATGTTTATATTTTTATATTTTAAATTTCTTATTGGTCATAACTGTAAAAAACTATTTTTTGAAAATCATTTTATATTATTAATTAATTAAAATATAAAAAATTATTTTAAAATACCCTTTTTCCAAAATATATCAATAATATGGAACTTCTATAAATTCATCCTACATTTATCTAAACATTTGAAATTCAGAAATTTTAGATAATAAATAATAACAATTTTTTTATAAAAATTGATTACACAACATAAGTAAGGTATCATTACATAGCCCCAATAACACCTGCATATGACCTAAGTGTAAGATTTGTGATGGTGATAGAATCTTGGGGAGGCTCAGAAAACATTGCTAGAGTGGTGATTTCTATCATCTTGAACTTTTACAGTATACGATTCCATTATAGCTTCACATATTGGAGTTCGGCTTGGGCTTGGTCTTGAGAAAAGCCTAGTGATGCAACCTTTTTCCAAATATCTAGTTGATGGTCTTCATATGGCCCGAGTCTACTGGATAGTGCCCTCGAATCCTTTTTCTTTTTTAATTAACCATGATCACTTGTATTTATTAACAATAACCATAACGTTAAGAATTTAGTTTCCAACAGTCATAATGACCAACGATTATATAACAGTCCAAACCCAGTGGTATTATATTAATTATAATCACTTCATTAATTATAATATATAGTTTTGTTGAGTATAAAATAAAATAATACAGAAATTCAAGAAACAAATATTATTCAAAAGTTTGGTTTGTTACATTTAAAGTGCAAAAAATTATGGTTAAATTATATTTGTTTAAAAATAAGTTTAAAATGAAATGTTTTAACCTTTAATGCACCCCTATATTTCCTGTTAAATCATTATTCTATTATTTTCTCTCCTAGTATATCTCTAATAAAATGAAATCTCAATTGATCACCACCATATAGTGATTTCTATTGAGGTTGTGGAAAACAATATTCATTGAAAACTATACAATATCGTATCCCAGATATCATATATCTCCAATCACCCCTATTTCATCTCATTTTGTAATTTTGCAGGCAATAAATACTGGCTAGGTGGTTTGTGTGTGAAAATTTAAAATAAGAGAAGAATAATTTTAAATTCATAAGAAAGTGAAAATATTATACAATTTTAAGAGTGAAAAGGTTCCCAAGATATAAATAATAGAGAATTTTAAATTAAGAATTTAATTAATTAATAGGGGTGAAGTTCATCTCATCATTTCAACCACTAAGATCTTAGTGTTTCATCAATGGGTAATTATAGTAACGGGAAATGAAAAAGAATAAGAATGTAGTAAAAAATTGTCATGTTTGATCTAGAAATCATAAAATCAATCATATTGAGTAGTATTTTATTTATATTAGAATTATCAAAGGATGTCCTCATGATTAAAATTTTCCTAGATTTAAGAAACATAGATTCATTTATATTCTCTAATAATTCCAATAAAATAAAAAATCTTCCCCAATTTTGGTTTCGAGCTTCCTCTCATTTGGTACAACCTTGTATGAAGTTCAAGGGTCCAGATCTCTTCAGGAAGTTATTTTATGAATCCTTCCATTTTATGGGAATTATCCTATATTCAATTTATATATTAATTTAAGATGGAGATTAGTATATGTGATTTTATTATATAATAATTTCTATGAAAATAAGGCCATTCTTGGTGTCATTGGCATAATTTGGTGGATTTAAACCTAGATTTCACCGTATTTGACTAAACATTTTTTTGTTCATTATTTAGGACAAGTCTATTGGATTGTGTAAAGTTGAGTTTGGGCCTTATCTAGGTCTATTTTACGATGGACTATTTGTATATTAGTGGATGAAGTCTTGGGATTGAAAAAATGGTAGTTTTTCTTTAAGCTCATTCAATGATGCAACATGCCCATTTTGACTAATCATTATTATGAATTTTCATCATTAGGTTCTATTTAACTTGGATATAAAACATATTCCATTAACATCAATGAATCATGGATCAAATGTGTACTTAACAATATAAAAAATTAGTCTAGAATTGGAATTGATTAGCTTCATCTACGACATAGTTATTAAACTGAATGGTTTATAAAAGTCATCTAGTTTCAATGTAGCTTCAATATCAGTGATTTTGAAATCCTATTATTTTATTTTAATTTTATTAATAAAAAACATTAAAGTCAATGATCTAGAATCAATCAGCCTTAGAATGTAAAAACAACAAATAACTTCTCCAAATATCCTCGCAAATCTATGAAATTCCCAAATCCAAATCATGGTGTCTCCGAAGAGATAAATTAATTTGTTTATATTTATATGATGACCTCTCCATGACTATAGTGATTAATCAGCATCACTTGGAGCTTAGGTGAAAATACAGATATATTACTCCTTTAATCGGTATTCCTTAGTGTTGATACAACTTCCAATAAAGGATCTTTCATGTAAATGAAATTAATCTAAAACATATTTTGGTTTTGTTACATATGATTCAACTCTCATCTCCTAGGAACAATAGTTGATCCTAACGAATGGACAAACTAATCATCTATTGGATAGGAAAACTTCCAATTTCTACTTTCTCATGGTAGTTATATGAAAACATGCATGAAAGGTTGACACTTATTATTGCGGTATATTTGACGGAGACACAATAGATTGAATATGGTCTCATGTTTTGTTGAGAAATGGTAAAGAGATAGCTTGAATTTTCTATTGTCGTAGATTGGAATGGTGGTTACTCACTTTACTCCTATAGTATCTTGAATATATGCCCCACACAGGTGGCAATGGCAGCAGGGGGGCTAGGGGTTTGGGACAGTGATGGTGGGGTCGAGTCCCGGGCCCGTTTCTTTCCTTACGTGCGTTGTAATAAAAATAGTTTTTATCTGGAAATATATTATATGATAGCTTGATAAATTTTATAAATTTTTTATGTATTGTAAGTTGATCGACTATGTTGCCTTTGTATGGTCGGTGGTGTTGGTCATGCTATCTCTGCATGCCTTTGTGTAGTTTCATTCCACATTCAATTGAGACTCATCATGAAGTAAGTTGTGCTATCTTTCCTGTTATTACAGTTGGTTGGGAATTTTCTGAATTTTCATCTATTTATAGTGTGGTTTTTAGGAATCATGTATTTTTAATTGAAAAATAAAATTTGAAAGCATGTAAATTCAATTAACATTAAAAATTAAAATTAAATGATATTTTAAAAAATTATTAACTAATTTCATTCAAAATTCCATAAATCATTGAAAAACATAAAATTATAAATCAACCCCCTTTAAACAATAAAATCTAAAATTCCCAAAATATTAATTTATGGATTTTAGTCCATTGAAAATGAATAAAATAATTATAAAAATCAGATTTAATATGTTTCATGATTTAAATAATATTTTATAAAAGTATAATATATATATATATACATATTACCCATGATTTAAGATGGATGGAGGGTATATTAATATTGCATTACAAAGATTTTTTTTAAAAAAATATCACTTCATCAGTGCCACATTTTGGAGTTATGTTTCCAATGATTATGATAATTATCACATGATTACACATTTAGTTTCTTAATTATAATGTTATTTAAAATTCCTTAAGTCATGATTCTTGTTTTATTATCTATGTTTTATTGAGTATGATTTTCTTATGGTATGATCATATACCTTGATTTTGTACAAATCTATATGTTCATATTATTCTCACTTATGATCTTATTTATGTATTATTATGCTGACTCGATTGTTATCTCTTATGTTTACCCTTATCCAGAATCTATGTTCACTCCATTATTGTGTTCATATTACCCAAGTTATGAATAAGGGAATACAATATGATGTGTTGGGGGGGGGGGTTAAGTGTTGTGGAATTTTTGGTTTTAGCATTAGTTGTTTATGTATCCATTTTCCAAGGACCCTAAACCTATAGATTTTAGGGTTGTTATTTGTTATAAGATTTAATTAATATTCCTATATAATAATGTATTGTGTTTTCATATTTTGGTCAGGTCATATCAGTTAGTATCTTAGTGGTTCTTAGTTAATTTTAGGGATTAAGTTACGATGAATTAGTGCTAGAAACCAAAATTAAACCTAGGTTTAACTTGGAGAGAGCATCAAAGGTTATACCAAAATTGATATAGGTTGAACATAAAGATTGATAATTTGAAGTGAAATTATCATATTTTAGTAAATATTAATATAGATTTTATTTATTTTATGATTTCTTACACTTGTTATTATTGTTATATACCCTTCCCAACAATTTTTTTAAATAATTATAACCATAATCAAATGGAGGGTGGTATACTTATTATCCATTCACTAATTTAAAATGTATTATTTGATTATAGTTATAACAACTGATTTATATCTTGAATATTTTTTAAAATCATTAAATCACCATCCTATTATTTTGATATTGAATTATTAGTGAAAGCCCCCAGTGCTATGATTGTTACATCACAAGTCTACAACTCTTCTATAATTGATATTTTTTGTGATGTGATTCCTAAAAATATAATTATGATCCCATAGTTGATTTAAATTCAATTATTTTCATGGATTATCTATCTATATATATATCCTGTATCAATAGGTAGGATAGATAAATCAAATTTCATATCTCAAATCAACCGATTATCATCTGTTGATGTAAAGACGACTTTGAGCTTGTTTGGTCATGAAGGGTAGGCCTGCTTCCAGAAAAACCAACAGAAGAAACACCATAAGAACTTATTAAAGTGGATTAGGAGTTCAAAAATGAAACCATTAACCAATAACCAAAACATGAAATATGAACTACCCCTAAATCACTATAGTTCTACACCCTTCTTACAAAAAATAAAAACAAGAACATAAAAAATAATAGGAGGAAACCATGTGTAAGAGATTAGCATAAGAGATTACATGGTTTAAGATTACACTATAATCCATGGAGAGATAATGTATTACTTATGTTGGGATAAAATATATGATTATTACTATTCTTTACACTCTATAAATGACAAGTGAACAACTTTAATTAAATAATAGTGTCAATATGGTGCTTTTGGTTGTCACTGCCATCCGATTTCCCTTAGATGATGTCTATATAAATCGATCTTCATCAAAATTACTTTATTACTAATTATATCTTCGCACCTAAATTTTCCTTCCCAATGAAAAATGTAAGCATTTAGAGATCTAATAATTCCTCAATATTTTATGTACTTCCCCCAACAAGCATACTCTGATGTTTTGAATTCAGGTAACATCTTCTAGTTCTATATCTGGTTCTTCTAGATTACTATCATCTGAAATGTATTAATTTCATATCAAGATCCCAAAATAATTATAAATGTTTAACATCTATATTTCATCCTACTATAAATTTATTTTTTGTAGCTCAAAATGGATTTCCACATTGTGTAAGTAGCCTAAAAATACTCCACTTGTAAATTATCTTTATTGGATTAAAAACTAAGTCCCTTTTTTAATTTGTAAAACCTATATCAATTATTTGAAAATTTCTAAGTAGAGACATTTTTTACCGTCAACAATTCATATTAGGTTAGAATGAGTGATGAGAAACATTTCTTCTAGACATCTAGAGTAACCACTTTCATTAATAGGTATACTAGATTCCATTTTCGTTCAATCTTATATAAGTCTAGCTCCTCATCTTTTAACAACTTCAAGATGAAGAGAAACATAAAATTAATTTACATTATCAAAGAATGAATTTTTTTATTCAAGTCTAACTAAATCACATTTTTTGAATTAGAAAATTTCTTTCGTCATTTTTCTCCACCCAAATTCTTCCAGCAAACCCTTATGAAAAATAAACTATGTCCCCACTTTTTTTAAAGCATTATACTCATATTACATTTATGAGAGAATAGAAATTGGTTAAATATTGGTCATACATCAAAATAGTATTCCAAAAATTGTAAAACTATATCTACATGTTATCTCCCATGAATTCAAATCTCTTCTTAATTATTAATTCAAAAAACCTTTTAAGGAATCAACTATTCAAATTCAAAGTTTTGTGATTTTGAAACTCTTAATATACAAGATAATAGATTTCACCACATCTAACTTATCACTTTCTAGGTTTAACATGAATCTAATGATGAACACCATTACCTTTATAATTTTTAAATGAGTAAAAAGTATTGTATATATCAACCTTACAATGGATGATACATATGGAAGTTTTTACATGTACCTAACATCCAATTATATTCATGGTGAATCTATTATACTTATATTTAAATATTAATCTAGGGGTTTAGTGGCTATTTTTTATCAACTCATCCTAAAGTGTTCCACTATCTTACAAATGAAATCTTAATAATTCAGGTATTAAATAATGAAACATAAGTATCTCACAATCCACAACCCCAAAATCCATTTTTCCAGACTCAGGTCCTCCATCTTAATGATTATAGAAAACTCATCCTTTATCTTCTGAATACTTTTTTTAACTACACCTTATATAATAATTTCATTGATATAAAGTATAAAATTATTAAATTCCAATCATTGATTATATTTCGGTAAAATAAATGATCAAAATTTCATTTGATGAACTTTTATCCCATTATAAAATATTTTAACACCAAATTACAATTACTTGGTTCTTGCTTCAGGTTATAAAGAATATGACTTAACTTAAAAACAAGGTTTTGATTTTGATTATTTTGAAAACTCTCCATTTATTCCCTAATTATTTAAACATCCAAGTCCCCATTTAGAAATGATGTCTTCAAGAACATCTACTTTATATGAATGATTTTGGAATCTATTATTCTTATCACTTTTCATATAGTTTCCTGATTTATAGATGAATATTACCTCAGATAAATTAACTCATAAAGTTTGTTAACATACCTTCATATATATAATGGAATTTTACTTAGATATCTATATACCAATTTAAATAAAAAACCCACATAATTTTCAATAATTTATTCAATGTAAGAAATTTCGTCAACTCATTAATTTAAAACACATGGATTGAATAATGTTCATCCATAATGGATAAATCCCACTAATTTAGATCTTCAAATATCATTAACTCATATATGATCTCATAATCCATATCATATATATAAAGAGAACAATTATAAAAATTTTATACCTTTACCTCTGGTGAATTTCACTGGAAGACCTCTAGAATTGTCTCAATGGAAGATATCATTATTGTTTCAATTAATTTTCGAGTGTGAAATACCATTCATCTATTTTATTTAGATCTTTAACTCTTTGTTTCTTTATGCCTTGAATATACCATCAGAATATAATATTTTTCTAGAATGTCTTCTAGTTGGTTTGGTGTTTATAGATCTATCATGGTTTTAAGATTTTTTGAAATGTTTTTTCCTTATGAAAATCCATCTACATGAAACATAACTTATAAAAATACATTTCACTCACCATAATTTATCACTTGTTTCTTATCCTTTTATAAATTCTCTTCATTAAATCTCACATTATATCTTCCAAAAAAACATTTTTATATTGTTATCTTAGATTCAAAAACAAAACTTTTAATCATTATCATATTCAAAGATACATTATTGAAACATATCCTAAAACTTTTAACCTTAAATATAATCAACATGGACATAATATATCCCAATAAAGACTCTAATTTTGTTGAATCCAAACTTCCTTCTCGACCTATGGGCTTCTGGTAGTTTCTTCTTAACTGGAGAAGATGGACTCTAATTGATTATGTATGTTGAACAGTAAACCACTTCTATAATATTTTTTTGGGAAACACCCCATTAATCCTCATACTCTTATATTTATATAAAAAATTTCAATTCATTATTTCCATAAGTCTATTTTTTTGGTTCCTATAATCTCCTTCTAAAATTGAATACCATTCTACTAGAAAATCATTAAAACTCCCTACATCCGTACTCACTATAATTATACAACCATAGGCACATAAACATTATTAGAATATCATTTTATACTATTTCCCTCCACATAACTAAAGACTTCAACACCACTGACTTGTTCCTTATAAAATACTCCCACACTTTTTATGAGGAATTATCGATGAAGGTCACATTAAAGTGTGAACATCTATGATAGTGCACCTGATTCAGTTCATAGACATCCATGTGAACTAAATCTGAAATCTATTTTATTGTTGTTTTAACTTATGTTTAGAATTTAAACTTCTACTGATTTCAAAATATAAAATACTCACACATTCTAAAATCTGTTCTTTTAAACTTCAATAACCATTTAATAACTAGGTTATTCATCCACTTCTCACCATGACTCCATTTATAGTCATTCCAAACAAAGAAAAAGTAATTTCTAAGGATTTATTTACACCTATTGATACTTATATAATGTAAAAGTTATATACTTCACTCCCTTTACAACAACCATGGATCCACATGAAATTTTACATGCTCCATCCATATATACAGTGGATAATCCAACATTGTCTAGTTTTCTAATGAAAATAAGTTTCTTATAAAGGATAGTAATGTATCGTACATAATTAGATTCCAATTTTATTATGGTAATTATTTTGATTGAAACATTTCCTTTCCCAAAAATAACAATAGAACTTTCATTCTCAAGCTAATCCTTCATAATTCTCTTAGAAGTATAATTTCAAACACTACCCCTCACAGAAGTCGATTGGAATGAAGATCTAGAGTGTATAACCTAATAACCAAATGAAGTAGTGTATATTGGTATTAAGTAAATTATATCACATTATATAGGGTTTCAGACCAAATTTTAGAAGAATACATTTTATAATTATATAGAATCCCACCCTTTTATTACATTACATTATATAGCATTTTACAAGTATAAGTTTTTTAATGTTTAGTGTCTTGAGAAAAAGTTACATAATACATGAAAATTTAAAAAATTATTCTTATAAAATTGAAATAATTATTCATGTTTCATCCAAATTAAATTTTTTTCATCTCATAACCTAGAGATATTCATCAATGTAATGGGTGAGTAGAAGGCCTAGTAAGAGAAAACAAGTGAAACAATTTACATGTGATCTTGAGAAATATTGATAATAACTTGATGAATATCAATATTTCATGAAAAATAAATCACGAGGAATATATTAAATAAAATAAATGTAATTTTTAATTTAAAATGTGGCTATAACATTTAATTGATTCATTCATAAGAATATCACTACGAGTTATCACAGAAATGTCCTAAAAATTTCCAAGGTTATTCACCAAGGTATCATAAAACTTCTCATCTCTAGAGATTAAATTATATACGCAATGCATTGAAGAGATATTTGAGTGATCCCTAAATATTTATTAATAAATATGATTCACATAGATCATAATAAAATATCTCATTATAACCCATGGATAATAAAAGAGATGGGTTTCAAATCAAAATAATGGTGTTTTGAAAAGTGCTTGAAAACATGATGCTTTTATCATTTTAAACAGAAATAAAAGGAAAGATGGTTTCATGTCTATTAATAATAGAATTAAAATAGATAAATTTTATATATATTTGAATACCCCTGGAAAATATAGAGGTTTGGGTATTGAAAAAAAATAAAATATTTTCTTGACAGAAAGAGAGAAATTTTGAGACGAAAATATGACAACATTAAGGGTATGAAACATGGTTATAGAAATCATTAAAAAGAGAGTGGAATGGGGTATAAAATTAATTAATGACTCTTAATAAATTTAAGGTATTGTATAAAATGGATATAAGAACATAATATGGAAATTTTATTGATATACCACATGAAAAAAGAACTTGAAACGGAAAGAAAAGTTGAGATTTATTTTACCTGGAAGTGTGACTTCTAAAACTCAACGATTTGGATCCTAGGGCATGATGAAACCTCTTAAAGACTCATTGGGAATTAATAATATCAAATATTTATGGATAATGTCTTTTTTAAGGAAAGAAAATGAAGGAACAAGTGGTTATTTATTAAAAATTTGAGGGAGTTTTTTATTAATTTCTAAGGACACCTCAGTAGTGGTATTTGAAAAATCATGGGCATTCCCATGTTATTTTAACACCGAAGTGGCACCATGGGACACATATTAAGTTAATTTAACACATATGAGTCGACAATAATTTTAAATTAATTATTGACTCATTATGACAAAGCTATGATGTCATTAATCTTACCGAAATGCTCATACAATATATTTAATATTCACAAAAAACTAATATATTTTATAAAATATTTAAAAATTCACCATAACCTAATATCATTGTTATGAATTAAAAATTTAACTTCATTTTATGAAAATGAATATGTAAATATGAGGAATTTAGTTTTTATGTAAATAAGTATTTTCTAAAAAAATATCAATTTTAACATTATAACTGATTTTAGAACACATTAAAAAAATACCAAAGGTCCCATAAAATTAAATAATAGTCATAAGAAAAAAATATATTAATTTATTATTCTATTTTATGAATTTTAATTTTCTTTTAAATCATTATATTAATTATTAATTTGTAAATAAACATTTATGTTTTATAAAAATACTAGTACTTAACGAATAATTTCTAAAATTTCTATTTACATGTACTATGATATAATTATATCACATTACCATTTAATATGAAAAAATTATATTTATACTTCCCTAGGCAAGGTTTCTATTCCATTGGTCAAATTACTATTCATAAGGGAAGCATTGCTATTCAAAAGGGTCAAGTTACTATTCACTAAAAAATTAAATTAATCCTGTCAGTCTCAAAATATATTTATGATCACAACCATGTATGTCTATTTTTTGAAAATCATTTCAAAGAATCAATTATTTAAAGTATAATAATTATTTAATGAAAAATATAGTATTTTTCACTATTTATAAAAAAATGAAACTTCTATGAAAAATACTAAAAATTCATCCAAGATTAATTTTGGTATTTGAAATTAAAAAATGTTTTTTACTTAACTATAATAATTCTATAAGAATGAGAAATATATAAAAAGCATAATTTTCACCTGTAAAATATATTTATCATATTTGTCTCGATTAAACATATATTTTAATTTGTAAAACTATTATTAAAATTGAAATGATGAAATAAAACTTTTATTAAAATAAAGGTATTATATTTTTAGTGACTAAGGCCTTGACACATAACCCCTTATAACACCCACAGATGAAGTAAGGGAATGTCGTTTGATGGTGATAGAATCATTGGGAGTTTCAGATAACATCTATTGAGTGGTAATTTACACTAACTGAAACTTCTACTATAAGATATTTCATTCATTCTTAACTTATTGAATCTCTGTTTATGGTTGGTCAAGAGTGAATCCCTAAGATGCTACCTCTCACCAAAGCTATGAAAAATAAAATTTGTATGGATCAACTCTACTAGATGAGGCCATCTAGTCTTCTTTTTGCATTAATTCTCCCATATCATATCCATTTATAAACAATAATCTTAACATGAAGAGTATTGTGTCAATCGACTATATTAACCAACATTCATATTTATCAATGATCATATAACAGAAAAAAATTGATGGTCACATTAAAATATACTTACTTCATTATTAATGGGAAATATTTTTTATTTTTTATTCATATAACAAACATTTTAAAAAAATAAATATTTTAAAAGAATTTGGGTAATTACATTCTCCCCCTTAAGAAAATTCTTCCTTGAAATTTCAACATATTCTATCAGTCAAGAAAAGGTGAGGGTACTTCTACCTCATTGTTTCATCTGGTTCCCACATCACTTATTTATACATGTGGTTCATCAATAACACTTTGACAAGGTGGGTAGTCTTGTTTCATAGTACCTTGTCCTTACAGTCAAGGATCTCTACCGGCTGCTCCTCATAAGAGAGATTTCATTCTAGTTGTACCATATCTGGATTCAGTACATGTGAATGGTTAGGTATGTACTTCCTCAAGAGAGATATGTTGAAAACATCGTAAACTTGGGATAGATTTGGTGGACGTCCTAGCCAATAGGCCATTACTCCTATACAATCATGGATTTTATATGGGCCAATGTACCTGTTTCTAAGCTTCCATTTATTCCGAAGTTTCTTGACTCTCTTCCATGGTGAAATTTGATGGAATACTTTATTGCCAACAACAATCTCTACATCCCTTAAAAGAATTTCATCATAGCTTTGTTTCAAACTATGAGTAGCCTTAATGTGTTGTTAGATGGAATGAACATTTTCTATCGTCTCTTGCACAAGGTCTAACACAATAATATTTCTCTCACTTTATTCATCCCAACAATATATGATTTCAACATCTCTTTTAATATATATCTTTATATGTAACCATTTGAATACTTTAATGGAAGGTATTGTTGTATGAGAACTCAAATAATGGGAGATATTGATCCCATCCACCTTTAGATTTCATTGAGCATGTTCTTAGCATTTATTAAAGTGTTTGAATAGTTTGTTCATTGTTGGCCATTAGTTTGAAGGTGATAAGCCATGGTGAAATTCAATTTGGTACCTAAAGCACGATGAATACTTCTCCCAAATTTTTATGTGAACCTTAGATCATGATCAGATATGATAGAAAGTGGAACTCCGTACAACCATAACACTTACATCACATATATCTTGGTGAGTTGGTCAAGAGATAACTCTTCCCAAATAGAGATAAAATGGGTTATCTTGGTCATACGATCCACTATAACCCATATTGTATTAATTCCTTTGGATGTTTTTTGGATACCAGTGAAAAAATACATTGTGATATTGTTCCACTTTTATTCTCATATGGGTAGTGGTTGTAATACCACTTTAGGATGTTTTCGCTCTGCATTCACTTATTGACAAACCATGCACCTTGTAGTGTAGTCATAAATCCTCCATTTCATGTTTTCCCACAAATAATGATCATGAAGGTCCCTATACATTTTAGTGATTCTAGAATGTATATATTAGGTTGAGATATGATCTTCATCCATAAAATCCTGCTTTATTTCTAGAATACATGGAACACATGGTCTTGTACGAAATTTCAACACACATTCTTGATCAATATTAAACTCAAGAAACTTCTCATTCTTAATAGCCTCTATCTTTTTCTTCAAAAAAGGATCGTCTCTTGGATATTTCTCGATCTTCTCTAGTAATGATAATTGATAAATAGTTTTGTATAGGGATGATGATGTCCCTTCCCTTACAATTCCCATGTACAGTTTTACATGGTCTTTGATCAAAGGATCTCTTTGAATCCTCATCATTTTTAGCACAATAGGGTCTTTCCTACTTAATAAATATGTGACTTTTTTTTCTTTTCTAGGACAATAATGAATTGAAAAATTATAGGCATTAAGAAGTTCCAACCATATCCTCAGTCTCATGTTAAATTCCTTTTTTGTGAAAATGTAATTCAAACATTGACTGTCTGTGTATATATTAAATTTATCCCCATTTAGATAGTTCTTCCATATATTCAGTGCAAAAAATTGCAACTATCTCCAGATCATGCATAATATAGTTATTCTCATGAGGTTTTAATTATTGAGATATATAAGCAATCACTTTTTCATTTTTCATGAGGAAACACCAAATACATTTCATAGATTCATCTCTAGAAACAACGAATCCTTATCCAATAGAGGGTAGAGTTACCATAGATCTGATAACCAATCTCTTCTTCAGCTCTTGTAAATTTTCCTCACAATCCTTTATTTAGATAAACATGACCCCTTTTCAAGTTTACTTGGTTAGTGTATTATAAAGTCATGAATTTTTTTTCACAAACCTCCAATGATTTCATGCTAATCCAAGGAAACTATAAATATTAGTTACAATTGTAGGATGAAGGCACTCCTCTACAACCTTTCTATTTTTAGGTTTCACTAATATTCCTTCACTTGTTACAATTTTCTCCAAGAAAGAAACTTTCTGTAACCAAAACCCACAGTTGCTAAACTTTTCAAATAACCTCTCCCTCCTCAGAGTTTTTAATACCACCATTATAAGGTCCTCATCCTCCTAATTTTTTTAATATATCATAATATCATCAATAAAAACTACAACAATGTTATCAAGGTAGTCCTTAAAGTCTCTATTCATCAAATATACAAAAATAGTAGGATCATTACTCAATACAAAGGTAATAACAAGAAACTAATAATGACCATATCTTTATTGGAAGGTGGTCTTCAAAATATCTTGTTTCTTCATCCTTAATTTATGATAATCTCATGTAAGATCAATCTTAGAGAATAATTGAACCCCACAAATCTGGTCAAATAAATCATCATTTCTTGGAAGAGGGAACTTGTTCTTCACTCCGATCTTGTTATGTTCCCTATAATCAATGCATATATATATTGATTCTTCCTTATTATTTATGAAGATAATATGTTATCCCTAAGAGACACAATTGTCCAGTTAAAAACCTTCTCCAAAAGATCTTGGAGTATTTTATATAATTCATCAAGTTCCACATTTTCAATTCTATACTGTGTTTTGATATCTTCTTGGAACAAGACATGAGTTTAATGGAGAAATAAACCTGTATTTATAAAGGAGTTCTAAGTAACTTCTCATGAAATAAGTCAATGTATTCTTGAAAAATGGGGACATTACCTCTTTGTACACTTTCATTTACTTCTTCCTCACTAATGATCTATATAAATAAGTCTACTGATGATGTTTCTAAAAAAACTCAGGTTGAGATATATATTCTATGAAAACAACCACATGGTATTCATTCAATACTACTGAGATTGACATGATTCTACATTTGATCTTAGCATTATACATTGAGAGCCTATCCACCCCTATTATAATTTCAAATTTCAACAGAGGAATGACTACTAGATTTTTGTTGAGATTATGCTTTCCAAAGTGAATACTAGAGTTTCCTAAAACTATTGATGATTCAATAATCCTTCAAAAAGTCTTTACTGATAACTCTACTTATAGAGGTTTAGAGTTTGATTATATATTGTTTACAAACATTGAGGAAATAAAGGAATGCGTATAACTAGAATCAAACAAAGTACATGCAAGATTTAAGAGAAAAATGAGATTACTAACCAATACATCATTTGGATCTTCAACTTTAGATGTAGTGGTGTAAGAAACACGAAATTGATCCCTTGGCCTATATTGAGGTTGATGGTGATTACCCTCCACTACCCTCAGATTTAAATAGTGTTTGGAAAAGTTCCCAAGTTATCCAAAATTGAACCATTGGACTTTATACAGGAACTGATCCATCTTCCCTTTGTCGTTTGTGTTGATAAGTTGAGGCTTCACCTCACATTGAAAATTTTGAGTGATATGACCATCTCTTCCACACTTATAATGTCACGACCCTTCCTTGGGACCCGTGCCGTGACTACCCCATGCCCACCTTCCATAGGCCAGGGTATGGCGACTAGCAACAAGGCGTAAATTCCGATAAAAAGGGAAGGCATTGACTTTATAAAGTAAACAAACACCACATTATAAGCCAACATAAGTAAACACTAAGTAAAACTAGGTACAATAGTATGTTTAGAAAAGTAAGTGGGCTAGAATACAAACCCAAACTCCATGTAAAGTACAAATGAAAATAAAGTACAACAACTGAAAAGTAAAATAGCAACGCCGAGCCGTCCACTAGAAATCCCACCTGAAGGGTGGGTACAGATGGCCTCCTCAGCTTCTCGGGTCCAGCCGTCCACTCTGTGTATGTCCCGCCCAGTGGTCACCTCCCGGTACCGACTTGCTCCACAAGCCTCAACTACGATCAGCGATGTCCGTCATCTGCATCCAACACAATGTAGTGCTGGCATAACCCGTGTAGGGGTGAGTATACGCTACTCAGTAGGGACTCCGAGGACCCCGAAGGTCTCCCATGAATCCACAAAGGATAATCTACAAAGGAAAGATACAATCACGAAGAAACAATAACCACTACTTAGGTATATGCCCATACATATACCTAAGTCATCAATTTCCAGTTTGGCTCCAATGTCTGAGCCTAAGTTCGATCATGTCCACACATGATAGTACACCCCAATCCACACAGGAAAGCACAACTCAATCCACACAGGAAAGCACATCTCATTCTACATATGAAGCAATACATCATATCGAAGATAATGATTGAAAGTCAAGACTGAGCTCACACATGTATACTTCTTCGTAAGGTGATAAAGATGATCAGATGTAGCCACCTATTCATCTAGATGGGACCCACATAGGATACTAGACCAGCTAAGCTGTCGGACCCACGTAGGATACTAGACCATCCACTCTATCGTACCCACGTAGGATACAAGTACAGAGTCAAATACTGCCGGACCCACGTAGGATACAAGAACAATAGTCATGTACTGCCAGGCCAACTTAGGATACAAGAACAATAGTCATCGTCGTCGAACCCACAGAGGATTTCAGTACGGTCATTGTCACTGCCGAACCCACGGAGAATTTCAGTGCAGTCATCATCGTTGTCGAACCCATGGAGGATCCTGGTACAGTCGTCATCACCGTCGCAATCGTAGCCAGTTCTAGGGTTCCCACACACAACATGCTTATTTCTGGGAGGGTCCGCTCCACGAGCCAGGGGTTCGATACATCAACTGAAAAGTAGTACTGAATTGATGTATCCCAAAGTTACGTCTCATCGTTAGGATCTCAACACGACAGACAATGCGTCAAACAGATGCCCGGTCTGAAAGTTATTGGCCTTTTCGTCCCAGGGGCCCGGTTGATTTTTAAGTCAAAACCATCCTGAACGTAATCCAATTGCATCCAAACCTTGAGCGGAGAAATTCAAAAGGTCCTTCTCACTAAGAGGAGTCCAACAAAGTCGACGGCACGTCAATCGGACGTCCAGAGCTCATGTTATAAGCATCTCCGCTCCGAGGGCCCGGTTGGTTTCGTGTTCGAACCAACCTGGCCATACCCAAAGTTCACCGAAACCTTTAGTGTAATATACTGAAACTACCATCTCGATCCAAAGATCGCCATAAAACTGACGGTGCGTCATTCATAGGTCCGTAGCCCATGTTATAGGCAAATTAACGGACCTGTCCGATTTTAGGGGGTTTTGGGCCCGAACCGACCCGGCCCGAGACCCCCTGGGTTGGCCCAAACCGGGTCGACGCAACCCGAGTCTGAGAAAAGCCCATCAGGGTGGGCCCGGCCCGGCATGATCGGTCCAGCCTGGCGCGGCCGGTCGGTCTGACGAGGGCGCCGTGCGCCGCGTGAGCGCGGAAGGGGGGGAATCGCCACCCCCTTCGAACCGGACGACGGACCAGTGGGGGGGTCCGCCCTGCTGCATTGACTAGGGTTTCAAACCCCCAGTTTTACGGATCTGTCCGGCCGTAATGGCCAGCCAGTGTACCACGCGGGACCGGTTGGTACCGTCCTCCATGCGCCGGCGACCGGTGGTTCCGGCCGCCGCTCCCTACTCCGCCACAGCCTTAGTCCGACCGGCGGGGCGTGACGGCGCCGCACCCCTCCGACGTGGCCTGACTCCGACCACAACTTCTTTCGGCCTCAACGGCGCGGCGCGAAGGCGCGGTGATTCTTCACCGCGTCCCACCTTGTTTCTGCGTGGTGTATTTGGACCGCGCCACCTTCGTTCGAGCCACAATGAATACAACCACAAAGGGGGAGGAGGGTCGGCTGTGTTCGTGCAGTCTGGCCCCCTCACGTTAATTCAATATCAAGTGGCTAAAGAAATTGACGTTGAACGGAAAAGGATATTCAAGAACAAAATGAAACCCCTACCTCGAAGAAGTCTTCAAACAAGGATCGTGGTGGGAAAAAGACGTCTCGGAAGATGGCGTCGTGGAACGAGGATCTGTAAGCGTCGTCAGTGTTTGCCCGATGAAGTATGCGGCGCATCTTCATTATCCGAAGAAGGCGTCTCTCACCGGATGCGGAGAGGAGATGAGACAACACGAAGATCTTCCCTTACGGTGATGGTGTTTTTCATCGTATACTCGGCGTTCTTCGCGAAGAAGATGACGTTCTTCAAGACCAGAGTTCTCCTCTCCAAAAATCTCTACACAATGATTCCACAATAATAAAATAAGGATTTGCATTATTTTATTTCTCATTCCAACCATTTTCAAAATTCAAAATGAATTCACCGAATTAATTAACGTGGATTGTCCAATTAATGAGGCATTTTATTGGCATGTTTTTAAAGTGGAGGAGTTACAAATTAATGGGGCGGGGGGGTTTGCCAAATTTAAGGGAGGTTTGAGGAAATTGAAACAGTGGGGCTCGGGTGGGGCCCACATCACTAATATCCTATCAAGAGGAGTTAGGATTTAGTGGGTCCCACATCAACTTCCATATGTTGGTTTTAATTACAAAGAGTATAAATAAAATCATTGTACGTCTTTTATTCAACTCTTTAATCAAACCACTTAATTTTTAACATCACCTCCCGAGAAAATTCAACTCCAGAGGAAATGTTCCTAAGCAATTACCGGTGCTTCGGTTCCATCCGTGCCCTCGGATTTCGATTCCGAGCACCGGTTCAAAATTTAGGAAAACCTGCTCATTCTTCACTGAACGTACCCGAGCTAATCTTCGAAAATTGTTTCCGGGTACACCAGGCCTCGGAATCAGGTGCCGTCATAAACTGCGTACTCGTAAAATCCCAAAGAAAATTAAGAAAAACAAATTTTCCCTTGAAATTTACGGGTCTTTACATATAACACCTACCACTCCCAATTAGGTAGTTCCCTAAATCTTCTTCCTATATTTATTGTGTGTAGAATGTTTCACTTGCTTTTCAACTCTTCCTTTATCGAAGCTCCTCCCCAATTTTGGTTCCAAAGATCTCTTTTTTTGATATGTGGGACAACAACGCCTCTCCAAACTCCAGTTCAACTTTCATAGCTCTCATAATGATCTCCTCATAGTTTTCATAGGATCGGTTGGCAATATTCTTTCGTAGATGAGGTCTTAGTCTAATGAAGAATCTGGAAACCTTCCCATTATGATTCGTGATAAATCACGGGGTATAATGGGAAAGACTTGTAAATTTCATCTCATAAGTACCAATAGATTCATTCTACTTCTAATTTAGCTCAAGGAATTCTTACTCCATTTTCATTCTCATCGAATGATGAAAATACTTATTAATGAAGATTCCACTGAACTCTTCCAACTACAAATCCATAATCTCCCTTCTTGGCCTCATGTTTTAATCAGTTCCCACCACTGATCAACTTATTCCTCTAAATGATACATATACATAGTGACTTTATCTTGTTCTGAACAATGAATTACAGAAAATATATTTTCTATAGAGCTAATCCACTATTCCAAAATCAATGGGTCGATAGATCACCTAAAAATTGGTGGTCTTTGAAGAATAAAGGACTCAATAGAAAGTTGTTCCCCTCATGGTGAAACTAGTCTCCTAGCTTGATTAATGTTATTTCCCATAACATGAGTTAGTTGATTCATCATTCTCATGAAGGTTTCCGTTCTGGCTTCCATCGGAGGGCCATCAAGACATATCTGTTGCACTCACCATTTATACTGTTCCTACTACTTATTTCCATTTTTAAAAAGAATATTAAATTAGTGAGAAACATATTTCTTTTAATATTATTATAACTCAAAAATAATTTAATGTCTTAAAGAATCATGCTTAAATTTTTTATTCCTTAACAATAATTATATATTCTATTAATCCTCAATAATAGTTCATAAAAATATTGTGATTAAACAAACATATACCCTGGGAGTATCAAACCAGAAGTGCCGCAAATCCGATTTTCATGAACCAGTTCCTATTTGAGTCTAGCTCAAAGCAGGGTTTTAGGGTTTTACTCCTAGATACATATGTTCCAGAGCCACATCCACTTGTTTGTATCTAGACATGGATTTATTTGTTTGGAAACCACTTACTTAATATTTCACCAAAATAATAGGAAGTTTTACAATATTTAAAATTTTTTATAGGGTTCATCCTAATGTTTTAAAATCCTAATTTTGAAAAATTAATCCTTCCTTTGATACCAACTATGGCATTCCACCCTTTTATTACATAACATTAAATGAAATTTTATAAACAAACTATCTTTAAAAGATTACCATCTTGGAAAAAAGGTATATAATACATAATAATTTATAACATTATTCTATTAAACTTTAATGGAATCTTAACGTTTCATCCTATGTAAAATTACTGCATCTCATAACTTGGGGACATACATCAATGGAAAGGGTGAGCAGAATGCTTAGTAAGGGAAAATAATGGAAACAATTTACATGTGATCTTGAGAAATACTGATAAGAACTTGAAAAATATCAATATTGAATGAAAATTATAATAGGAGGCATGAAGTAAATAAAATACCTCAAATCATAACCTGGAAATGTGACTACAACATTTAATTGGGTCATTCCTAATCGTATCACCAAGGTTTATCACCGAGGTGTCATAAAAATTACCAAGGTTATTCACCAAGGTATCGTAAATCCTGTCATCTCTAGAGATTATTTTTCTTTACCCAATGCCTTGGAACACTATCAGTGCTCACTATTCATATTTATTAATTATTTTTATCCTTATGTATCTTAATAAAACCTATCAAAAATAACCTATTTATAATAAAATCAATGGGTTTTATATCAAAATCATTGAATTTTAAAATATGAAACCCATTAAAAAGGATGGTGGGTTTTATGTATTTTAATCCCATAATTAAAATAAATCATTTTTATATCTATTTGAATACCCTTTTATAAGATAGAGGTTTAGGTATTCATAAAAGAATACAAAATTATTTCCTAGTAAAAAGAGATAAATTTTGAGACGAAAATCCAGCAGCATAACGGGTATGAAACATGGTTTTAGAAAACATAAAAAATAGAGGGGAAAATGGTATCTGATTTATAAATTAATCTTAATACAATGAATAGAAATAATAAATTGGATATAATAACATGATATGGAAATTTTATAGACATAACATGAAAAAATAAAATTTGAAAGGAAAAGAGAAGTTGAGATTTCCCTTACCATGAAGAGTGACTCCTAAAACTCAAAGATAGGGACTTTGGGGGATTGAAGACAACATTGATGGAACTATTGGAAGGTAATACTATAATATATTTGCAGAATTATTTTGGGGTGAAATTAAACAAATTAATGGGTGGGTATTTATATCAATAGTGAGGGAGTTTTTTTATTAATTTCTTTGGACCCATCAGTAGTGGTATTTGGAAAACCATGAGATTTACCATGGTATTTTATCATTCTATTTGACACTTAGAACACATATTGTGTTACTTTAATACATAAGAGTCTACAGTCATTTTAAATTATTTATTTCATCATTATGAAAAATCTATGATGTCATTAGACATACAGAAAAACACAAACTGTATTTTTATAATTCATGAAAAACAAAATTATTTTATAAAATTATTATAAATTCACCCTAATATAATATTGATGTTCTGAATTAAAAAATGAACTCTATTTTTTGAAAATTATTTTCTAAATATGAGAAATTTAATTTTAATGTAGAATCATTATTTTCTCAAAAAACACCAATTCTAAAATTATAATTGATTTTATAACACTTTAAAAAAATAACTAAGGTCCCATAAAATTAAATTATAACCACCTGAAAAAAAATATTTATTTATTATTCTATTTTATGAAAATTAATTTTATTTTAAATTATTATATTAATTCTAAAATTTTAAATAAACATTTTTTTTTATAAAAATACTAATACATAAATAATAACTTCTAAAAGATCTATTTAATTATACTACGACATAATTATATCAGATTAACATTTAAGATCCCTAAATTATATTTTTACTTCTATAGGTGAGGTTACTATTCCATTGGTTGTATTACTATTCATAAGGGTAAAATTACTATTCTAATGGGTTAAGTTACTATTAACTAAAAAATTATGTTGATCCTATCATACTCTAAATATCTTATGAACTTTAACCATGTATATCGATTTTTCAAAAATAATATCACATAATCAATTATTTTAAGCATAAAAATTATTTAAATGAAAATACATTATTTTTCACTGTTCATCAACAATATGAAATTTCTTACAAAAATACTAAAAATTAACCATAGATTAATTTTGAAAGTTGAAATTCGAAAATGATGTTTATTTTACCAAAATAATTCTCTATGTATGAGAAATATCTAAAAAGTAAAAATTTTTACTTGTAAAATCAATTTCACAAAAGTTTCTCACTTAAAAATATATTTTATTAAGAAAAAAATTCTTAAAATAGAAATGATGAAATAAAAATTTTCATTAAAATAAATGTATTACAATTTAAGTGACTAAGGCCTTGACACATAACATATTATAACACCCACATACTACCTAAGGGTAAGGTGTATTCCGGTGATAGAATTGTTGGGAGGCTCGGATAACATCACCTGGGTGGTAATTTCCACTGACTTGAACTTCTCCCGTATGTGATTTCATTAGAGATTAACATATTGAAGCTCTGCTTGGGATTAGTCCAGAGCGAAGCCAAAAGATGCTACCGCCCACCCAATATTTGATTATTGGACTTTGTATGAAATAAATCTAATGGATAGGTACATCAAATCTAATTTCAACATTAATTCTCCCTTATCATTTCTATTTATAAACAATATTCATAATGTTAAGAGTATAGTTTCCAATGGTCATATTGACCGACCTCCATATTGATCAACAATCATATAAGGTTTGAAACCTGATGGTCACATTAAAATTTCCCTATATTATTATTAATGATAAATTGTTTTGTTGTATAATAATATAAAATATATTTTTAAGAAATATATATCATTGAAAATGTTTGGGTCATTAAAAATTCTCCCCCTATTCAATACAATATTTATTTAGGATGATTTCCCCTATAATTCAAACACAAAAGAGGACCATCAACTAAACTGCACCTTTCAACCTTCCACATTTGATTAATTTTCCATGTTATTGGTACTCTTATCTCTTTCATTTCATATGTTATCAATAGATTTATATATTCCCTTAATCTTATTTTATTAATAAAAATCAATTCATAAGTATCTGTAAAATTTAAGTCATCCTTTCCACTAGAATTTCTCAAAACATTCACCATAAAATCTCAATATTCAATAATTGAAGAAAGAATCAACATTGTGAAAACCAAATCTCAAAAGGGTACCTTCATCAAATTCTATTGGCTCATAATAATATTGAGGTAATTTATATGATTGGAAATATATATTCTGTCTAACATTGTCATGATGATAATTATCTTTATAAAAAACACCTTTTTTATCACCATGGTCTTGTCTAATATTCCAAATAACGATTTCATAAGATCTGATGCTTTTTTCATTTCTCATGTGTTGTACACAACATTTTTTGAAAGTGATGTTCACATAAAACTGAGTGATTTCTATTTAATCTTTTACACTTTCTGCATTTTTATTTCTTTGGGAATTTTTTTAATTAATAGAAGATCAATATATTTCGACAATAAATTATCATATATATGAATTTAAAAACAAAAATCCACTTCATTAAACTTCTCAAGATGGATCTTTCTATCATTTGATTTTGTTTATTTTGAAGATGTGAAATGACACTATCTTTTCAACAATGTAAGAGAAAAATATAAAAAACTATATACAATGGTTCTAATATATGAATGAGGGTAGAGTTTTTCTACTGAAACATGATATGAAACAACTCAATCAAGGATTGGTCATTTGATCACTCTATACTCAAACATTGATAAAACTTGTTTAGTATAAAAGGAGAGGGATTGTTCTGATAAAATCACTAGAAAAAAATTCATTGGAACTTTTGAAAATTGAGCCAAAGTTATAGAATGAACCCATGCACAAAAATATAAAACATGAAAGATATAACACTCCCTAATCACCGAACTTCTATACCGTTCTTAAAACAATACAATGAATACCAAGAAAACCACCATGAAAAAAAAACAACACAAGATATTATGTGGTATAATATTTCTCCCCAATCCATAGTTAAATGACACATCAAATTTATTTAGGGGAAATAGAGGACGATTACGATGCTTTATAATCTATTAATAACACGTGATTAACACTATTTAAATAGACATTATATTTCGGTGCATTGTGTTTTTTCTACCATCCAATTTCCATATGATGAAATATACCTCAACCGATCATCACATATAATCCCCCATTTGAACATGTATCTCAACCACTTAAACATTCCCTCATAGTGAACTATTCTAGCTTTTGAAGAACTCATGATTTCTAAACATTTATCACACTTCCTATAGTAACCATCCTTTGATGGATTTTTATTCAGTAAAGTGTTTTTCTTATGTTTTTAGTCTGTAAAAATTCATGTTATTCAAACTCGGCTACTATCCTTCCACCATCCCACTAGAATTTTAGAACATCAACTTTGAGAATTTCATGTTATTTTATTTTAGTTCTAACAACATAATAATTGGTTTCAACACTTTAGTAGTATCAAAAAAAAAATCCCAATGGAAGTCACTTCCATTATATAGATCTTGATACCTTATAATGAGGAATAACTTGCCCAATTTTTTGGGATGATACTGAATAATGTAGGCATGTTGATTCTGAAAAAATATATTGACGTATTCCTTGAAAAGTTTCATGGTCTTCCCCCATATCATGGGTTTGAGTTTTAAATTGAAATGAAAAAAATGTTCCATGTTTATGTTAAATAATCTCTAGATAGTTAACCCTATTTAATTAAATTAATTATGGAAAAAACTAAAATAGAATATAAAAATGGGTTTTATACACCCAAGTACTTCACCATGGATTTCATTAGTCCTCTATGATAAGTTGAAGGATGGATCAATGTTTCTTTTCATTGATTATATCTAACCTAAAACAATCATGATCAATAAAAAGTATCATCTACCTTACATTGATGACTTGTTTGATAAAATTTAAGGGGGTGAATAATTTTCAAAGATCTAACGTTGATGAGTATATCATCAATTAAGGGTGAAAAAAGAGGATATTTCGAATTCATACTTTCATAAAAGATATGAACAATATGAATTAATAATTAAAACTTTTATATTTTCAAAATTTCCTTTCATATTTTGGGATTTGATGAAAATAATATTTATATATTACCTCAATTAATTTTTGGTAGTATTTATAGATGATATTTTCTTATCTTCCAAGAGAAAGGAAAAATATGAAGAACATTTGGGAATTGGGTTTTAAATTTTAATAAAGAAGAATATGTATGCTAAATTTAACAAGTTTGAAATATGGATATATAAAGTATCTTTATTGGGTCATGTAATTTCAAGAGAATTTATATTTATAGACCCTTGAAAGACAATAATGATTGAAGAATAGACTAGATAAACCACTATTATATAGACCTGTAGTTTTATTTTGATTAAATAGATACTGTCAATTTTTTTTGAGAATTTTATCATCATTTTAAAATCCAATTAATAAGTTAACACAGAATGGAGTAGACAAATGAATGCGAATTAAATTTCAAGGATCACAAGTGAAGGTTGGTAATTACATCTATACTGAAACTACACTATAGAAGATAATGATTTTTGATATACAATGATACATTAATGAATTGATTAAGACATGTCCTTATGAAAAATAAAAGGATGGTAGCTTGTGCCACATGTTAATTAAAGGTTCATGAGAAAAATTATCAATTTCATGATCTTCATCTAGAATCAATAATATCTAAAATAATAATATATATTAATTATCACAATGGTGTATGTTTTGATATATATACTCACCCCATGATATTAAAGTGTTTATTAACAAAATTAATTTGAACATATGATAAAAGAGATGGTTGGAGTTGATCAAAGACTATGATTGATGAATAAATAAACACTCTAGGATGATGACCACAATTTCTAATTCTACGGTCATGATAGATTATTCTACCTTATCAATGATGAATATTTAAAGAGACTCAATATTAATTTATTTTAAAAGGATTAACCTAAAAATAATAAGGTAAAGGAGATAATACAATATTTTTCATGCGATTGATCAACCATCTATCCATCTGATGATTAATGAGGAATAGAAGGATTATATGTAGATACAAAAGAGGGTAATTAATATCATATATTTTAGCAATGAAAAGTATGGAATTATAATTTTCAAGAAAAAATATATTTCCTTTTAATATGAGAAATGAAGAAGAAGCTATTGAATAATACACATATTTGATTATTGTCTATCTTTCTTGGAAATAAAATGATCCGTAGAGATCTCAATGATGATTTTTTCAAGTAAAACATAAAGAGTGATATTTCATCATATATATCTTGATTTGTTTTCTTCCAACATGTTATGTGTAAACATAACAGATATGTGGGGGTGATGTAACCATTACCAATACATATTTGGAAATAGGAGAACATCACTTGAGATTTCATCATAGGGATTATGTACATTTTAAAGGCTATAATTCCACTTGGGTTATGGTTGATCACATTATGAATTTAATGTATTTAATTACCATTTTTGAAGATTTTCGACTTAGTCAACATACTAAGATATACCAAATGTTAGTGGTAAGGTTATATGAAGTACCACTCATAATTGTATTTGATTGAAACCAGAGGTTTACCTAAATTTTATTGTGGACTCTTCAACCTGAATTAAATAGAGAGGTGTTCTTAAGAACTAATTATCTGCCACAAACTAATTTTCAATTTGAGAGTACTATTAAAAATCTAAAAGATGTGTTGAGATTCTATTAAATAGATTTACAATGAGGTTGGGATCTAAAACTTTTATCAATATAGATTTTTCATTTTTTTCAATTGGATATTATAGTATTTTTATTTTTATTTTATTTTAATTCTTGAAAAATAAAAATTTTATTTGAATTTAATTCATTATATATTTTTCAAAAAAAATTATTAAACATTGGGTTTTAAAATATTTATTTTGACTTCAATTTTCATAAGGAAAATTCAATATTTCTCAATTGGATAATGTATTTTAGGTAGCATAATACCATTATCACTACCCACAACTTCAATTTGATATTATAGGCATTGAGAATTATCAACTACAATTGTGGGGTCCTTGTGAGATTAATACCTATGGGTTAATTATTTTCTAAGGATAAAATACTTAGAGTGGGTGTTATGTCGGAGTAATCCAAAGTTATATATGAGACTAATTCTCACATGAATAAGCTATGTATGATTAATCACATTTATTATATGCTATGTAGGAATAAACCGTGGGTGTGTTTCCTCAAGTATAAGTAACTCGAGGAGAAGAACTCTATAAATGATTAATTTAGTGGGAATGTTACTCAAGTATGTGTAAATCTATGTGAAGAACTATAACATGCATGGGACTTCAATATCACTATAAAATATCATGAAATGTTCAAGATACCCATTTAAAACTATTTATGAGATACACACACATGTGAATCCCTCACAAGGTATACATGGAATAATATAAAATTCTATTTTAATTTCCTTACCAAATTGGGTAAAAGTAGAAACAATTGACATGTTGAACATGGTCCAATCTAAATATAAGTTATTTTAAAATCAAGGGAGTGTTTCTAGAACCTATTGATTCAGGAAATGACTTTATGGTCCAGCTGTTTAATTTTTAAGATTTTAATCTTATGGATACATCATTAAAAAACTAAAAACTATTATGGAAAATTTATTTTACCCATATAAAAATAAATACATGATACGTTTATGTGGGACGATTTTTATACTCTTATATATTTGTTATGAACCACATGTGATGGAGTTATAATCCATTATAGAAAAGTGGATGACATTTCCCCCACCCCAAATCTTGAATTACAATATTTAATTGTATTCATTTATCCTTTTCTTCTCTTGATGTTATGCTTTAATTCATGTAATAATAAATGTTTATCATTATTTTCTTGTTTTTTAATTGAGTAATATTTTATTTCTTTGGTTTCCATACACAATACCCTTGATTTATTTTATTTCTATATGGGTTAGAGTCATGATTTTTGTTATGGGTGATTAAGGATTCTTGATCACTTAGGGAAGGTGAAGGATATGTACATAGTGTTCACTGTGTGACTCTCCTTTAGCTAAGCACACCAAGGAAGAGCGAGTGATTACATATTTTATTTTTTAATGAGTAAATGTGTGAATAATTAATTATAGAATAATTTTAATAGAGTGGTCTTCTAGGGCAATATAAAAGGTAATGATTCTATTTTTCTTTTATTTCCATACACACTTTTAAATTTTTACTAGTTCACATACACAACCTAAATGCATTTGGTACTATTTAAATAACACCACTCAAATATTGATACAAAAATTAGACTCTCAGAATGGGGTCCTCATCATAAGACAACTTGAGTCACACCACTTTAGTATACTTCTTAGTGGGTTCTAATTGTTTTCATGAACAAACCATTCAATTTTCATTAATAATTTCAAGTCATTTCCAGGGATTTATACAATTTGAATTTGTGTTTATTTATGTTTAAATCCTTGAAATGATTTCACTATATAAATAGGAAAATGACTAATAAAATCATTGGTTTCGATCCCAAAGATGATATATTTTTTGGTAAAAGTTCATAAATATTAGAAATGTAGAAAACATAGAAAAATAATTTGTTGATGTATCATTAGAATATTCACAATCAACATCTTCTACGTTTTATATGAATTGATAAAACCGTGAAAACATTGAATAAATCAAAATAAAACATAAAAAACTCATAGTAATTTATGTGTTGTGAATTTATATTATCAATTTCACACCCATGTACCTCAATTAAGGTACCCTATTATATGATATTCATGGCCTAAATTTCCCCCCTATTTACCCCCTAGCCCCCCTTGAATTATTAGAAGTTTAGACACTTTATGAGTTGACCGAAGGGGGATTTGGTGGAGAAACATCAAACATCCTCAAGTAAGTGAATCTATTACTTAGTTCCTTCATTATTCTTGGGGATTATTTCCTTTTTATTATGGTTACTTATCTACAGAAGGCATGGTTTTCAGCCTAGAGCTTTATCCAAAATTTATTTATTTTTTCTTCTGGTTTTAGGCTTGATCTAAGGCCCTCTTGGTGCAGCGGTGGTGCAGTTGATTTTTTGCACAAAGATACAGGGGTTTTAAAATCTGTGGTATGTTATTTCATGTGTAATAAATTGTAGATGAGTTATATTTGATGAATTCATATTTTTAGAAAACTTATCATCAATTATATGTTGTGTGAAATCTGGTTTTGGTGAGGTTTGTTGGGAAAATGATTTTTAGTTACCAATTTGATTTTAAATTGGGTATTTTACATGTCTATTTTCTGTTATGAAAAATGGTGTTGTTTTATAACTCATGTATTGGGTTTATATAAATGTTTTGGGTGCTAAAAATTCTATTTGGGTGAATATGGGTAAGCACATGGTGTTTAAAGTGGGGTTTTGAAGTTATTGTGTGTGCAAAATATTGTTATGTTTTGGGAAGTTATTTTATTCAAATCCTAATAGTTTTATTGAGTGGTTTAAGTGGTGAAAAGAAAATTTAGATATTGTTTTCAGTTTTTTATGACCATAAATTTTTTGTTTATGTGATAATGGATTTTGGTATCATGTGAAAGTGGTTTGAGCACAAATGGGGAAGCCTAGGTATCTAGGAGGGTGGATATGTACTAGTACGCCAGTGATCTAGAAGAGTTTTGTCCCTATTTCACTGAGACAAATGGATAAAGACAAAACTAAAAAAACTATATTGATGATTATTGGGGACCAATATGTTATTTTTAATGTTCCCTACTAGTGGCTCATGCATGCGAACAAATGTTTCTATGGTTACTTTACACTGAGGAACGAGGTACATGGGGTCTGAGACTAACTAGTCCCCAGGGGTGTTCCTGATATTGGTTCTAATTACCTCTAGTATATTTATCTTTGGAATATTCTGGTTTTTCAGGAAAATCCAGTATCTTACATGTTTTACTTAAATGTGATCACTCTTGGAAAATTCACTTGAAAATCTATTTACATTTAAATGTTTTGTTCTTTAGAAATTGTTTCCACCACTTATTGTGTATCAAAAATGGTATGATTTTTATCTTAAATTTATAAATATATGGAATATCTTAGTGTTATACTCTTGGGATTAGTATAAAACCCTACTTACACCCCTTGGGTTTATGTATACTTGTTCTTGTTTGACACAGGTAAAGGCAAAGCCTTGGGTGATGGGGGTTTGGGTTGTTAGTCCCCTTCCATGGAGCGACGTTGTGGAGATGACTTGTGGGTGATGACCCCCTATTGTGTGTAGTCCTTGGTAATGTTTTAATGCAGTTCATATGTCTCTTTGGACCTCTTGTATTATGTTTAGACCTATGTATTTAATTACGTATTTTCCTTAAATCTTGTTTGGTATGAATTTTGTAGATTCAGTTTATCGATTGGTTTTGATGTTATATGTTTCCATACTCCGGTAAATCATTCCCAAATAAGAATATACGATACTTGGGCACTAATTCTAGACCTTGGGGATAGGGAACGCCCTTAGGGTCTTGTTATGGGCCAGGTTTGGTGCTATTTTTTATGGTGACCAGATTCGGTTCATGATAATCAAAATAGGAAAATTGAATTTCCAAATAATCAGATTGATTTTAAATTGAAATATATTCTAATCCAACTCCGGACAAAGTTTCATGGTGTAATACATGAATAACCCAATAAAAACATAAAATAATTCAATAATGTGTTCATAAATTTCAATCCAAGTGGTGTTCCTAAGTCTCAAACCAAGTGTGGTTAATTATTATTCTCCTTTTAAGGTTCTACCAAATGTTGTTTACATAATTTAAAACTAATATAAGTTTCAATATGGGGTGGTATTTGATGAATTTTTCCTTAAAATATTTTCCCTAACTCAAGGATTACTTTAATTAGGAATGAAATATAGGGAACAAGAAATTATATTGGAGGGAGAATCTATAAATATTAATAAAAGTTAAATAATTTGTGATCTAGTTTTCCACATCCTCCCATAGAGGAACAACATTCCTAGTCTTATGTTACCAAGGGATGCTAGAAGATGATATAAAATTATTAAATTACTTTTTATGAGGACATATCAATGTAATGTCACTGTCTGAGGAAAAATATTTTATTGAAAAGATCCATAAAAAAATAATACAATTTGGTTTGAGAAATGACACTCTAAAAAGTGTTCACGATGTTAAAGATTATAACTCTATTTTACATAAAAATTGATTTAAAGAACTCAATTTTCTTGTGATATAGATAACATTTAATTTAGTTGGAGAATTAAAATATACACCCACTCAAATATATGGATTTTATAATACTTTGGAATACTACAAGAAATGATTACCATAATTAAAAGACATGAAAACCTATGATGTTAGGTACCAATGTATATGAAAAAAACAATTGAATATAGAAGTATTCCACTATATAGTATGGATTTTTTATCCCAACAACACTATTCTAAAATGATTTCTAGAAAACATACTTTCCCTCAAAATTATAATAAATTAAAAACCAAACCCATCCATCAAAATGCATTTTACTTGAATGAAATTCTATAATAAAAAGTTAACCTATAATGAAGAATATGTTGAGAAAATTCGTAGAAAAACAAGGAACTCAAAAATATACATTATAAAATCAAGTCACATGGGTTATGAAGTTGTATATTTATTTTGGGAAGAATGTTTTGTCTTTAAACACTGTGATGAACTAAGGGATAGGTGAACTATCTTCAAAATATATTCCTAACCCTAATGGAAATATAAGTGTTATTTATTTGATAAGTTGTAAGAATGTTCAATGTGTATTGCATGAGATGTTTCTTGAATAAACTGATTTCAAGGAAGGAATCACAAATAAAATATATTTTCAAGGTAAGAGAAGGGAAAGCACAAGGAAGACAAAACTTCTCCATAACTTCCATTCCCATGGAGTATGATCCAACCTAATAAGGTCACTTAATAGACTATGAAAAATTACATTCCCAACATATTCAAGAAGGTTTAAATCAATATCCCACTTTGAAAAGACATTAATAAATACACTGAGATTTTTTTCTAAGAGAAACTTACACCATTATAATATGGTTTAATGAAAATGAAGGAGTATGTTTAAGAAGAAATATTTCATCCTCAATCACTCTATATGTTCCCATAAAGTGATAATAACCAAGTAAATTATCCTCCAATGGACAAAAGGCCTTAATGTTTTATTGATTTTTGATAATCCCCCTTTCAAGGGCTGAGGTGGAACCCTTACAAGGCCTATATGCATGAGTCTTACATAGCCCATAGGACTTAGTGGAATTCATTGGATATAGGCTTAAAACATTACATACAACCCAGAATAAATAATTAGAACTACTCCTTACCAACATCTTCATCATGAAATCATCTCTCCACCTTCATATGGCTATTCAGATGGGCTTTCCCATGCATGGACATGCTTCTCCTGATAGTAGGTGCTATACCCTCTCATTCTTGCAATCCGTTTAGCTTCTACTGTGGTGAAATATCCCTAATAATCCCCCTAATAGAGCTTATTCCTTGTAGTTTGTCAGGTTTTCATCTATGCATGGGTGTCCTAAAGGCTTTAATGGACTCGAGGACCAAATTGGTGGCCCGAAGTCCCAAATGGGGGAGTAGTCCAGGCTACTACAGTTCCAGAAAGTACCTACTATAGTAATCACTACACTACTTTCTATAGTTCCCTTCAGAAATAGACCTCCTACTGGATTTGTTGTCGGGTCGCTTGGATACACTTAAGGAGTCCTCACCAACCCTGTTGAGGCTCATGTGCCCCATGTACCTTTTCAATACTATGCTGTATTGGGAATCCAAAATTCTCAATTTCCTTATGTGACCCAATATAATATCTAAATTTCATGAACTATTCTATTTATTCTTATTTAAATATTGTATATCTCAAGCTTACAAGAGTATTGATGCAATTTGATAACCATAATACAATATAATTATTTGGTTTTTTAGAGTATTAACTAATTACGGTGAATATATTGATTTTTTAAGTTGTATTATTATACTCAAAGATGTAATAAGAGTGAGGTAATTACCCCTCACCCATAATTTTTAGAAGCCCTTTTATAAAAGTAATGTATACCATAATCAATGTGCATGAGGGAACACTATCAATATAATTTTTTGTGGATTTTGTTTAATAAAATATTCTGGATTCAAGGAAATTTTCCCCAATGGAACACTCTATAATTGAACATAGTCATTTCTAAAAATATTTTTTGAATGTGTAAATGATGCATTGAAGGAGATTTTAAAAATTAGAATCATATAACATCCTTGTTCTCTTTACATTGAAATGATATTAATTTTGAAAAAACATATTAAAAAAAAATTAATGATGTTTTTTAATGATTTTAGTAATAATTTTATTTATTATTTATATATAATGAATAAACTAAGTTTAATATTCCTTTAATATAGGTTAAACTAATAAGAGATCCCAATATTACACCATCATTAATAAAACCCTCTTAAGTTGATTTAAAATACTTTTTGTCATATATAAAATACTCTTCATTAATAAATGATAATCAGTTACCTGTGGTTATAAACAAAATCATGGTTGATCAATAAATGAATTTTTTGAAGGCTTTCTAAAAAAACGTCAAATGTAATAGGAAAAAATCTCTGAGATATACCTAATGTATGTCCTATAATTTTCATGAACCAAATATTACTTGAATATGATTTCAAATCAGTGATACATATATATAGAATACATAACCCTACATTTCATGATGTTTTTAAAAAATAGTAGAAACAAATATAAAAAGATACTATAATATATAATTTTTTTACTAATAATGTATTAATCCCATCAATTTTATCCATAATAAATATAGGCTTATAGTAATTGAGAATGATAAAAAAAGTTTTTCCTACAAGAATTCATAATTGTTAGTGGAAGTTTATTGATTATAGAATATTTATCCAATTCACTCAAAAATATTATTTTCGCATTCCCTATATCAATATAATGCTAAAATTAATAGTGGGTAAAAAAATTACAATTTATCATATGTGTTTTTTGGTTAATTATTGGTTCCCACTGCACTACATAATTGAAAGAAAACATCTTTCACATGTCGATATAGTATGTTCATATATCAGAGAATTACATTGGGGTTGTTTAAAATACCACGTAAATTTTAATGGAGCATGATAAAAATAATATATTACTTTTTAGGGGACTTTTTGGAGGTATATTTAGATAACTTCAATTCTTTGGTACCTCATTCATTCTTTGTCTCCCAAGATTAAATAAGGATTCTATAAACTGAATTTAAATGAATTTCATTTTAAATTTTAGAAAAATAAACTTCTTGGATGAGAAATATATTGATTCAGACCCTGTAATTTAAAATAAATGGTATTTAAGTAGATAAATATGAAATTAAAATAATAATTTCCACATTATACCCTAGTTATGTATGTCATTTACAATCATTTCTAGGTCATGTAGACTTTTAGCGGAAGATCATTAAATATTTTATTAAAATCACATTTAATATTTTGAAATAGAATAAAAAATACATAGAGATTATAATGAATGACTCTTGAAGGGTGAAATTTTGTGAACTAAATAAGAGACTCACCACACCACCCATTATTTAACCACCAAGATTGGAGTTACTAGTTGAGGTTTTATGTGATGCTTCAAAGTACATAGTAGGAGATTTTTTTTTTCATAAAAAGTTGATGGGAGATAACATTTTATTGTCTTTTCTTTGAGGAATTTAGATTCATCTCAAGCAAAATATATAACAATGGAGAAGGAATTTATCTTTACTGAATTTACACTTGATAAGTCTTTTTATATCTTGTAGGCACTAAATTAACTAATTAGTTCGATCATGTTGTTCAATGATATATTTTATATAAATTTAATAATAAGCTAAGGTTGTTGAGATGGATTCTCCTACACCAAGAATTATATGTGAAAATAAAGGGTAAAAGGGATGTGAGTAGTTTCTAACCAGACACATGATCCAACTTATACACATATCAGTGGTAGAAACAATATATTACATTGTATTTTCAAATTTATTTCTCAGTGGTTGACTCTATATTGTATCTAGTGAGAATCCTTGGTAAACTATCATTGTATACTTCTTTGTCATTTATAAGGTTCCACCAGATCATAATAAAATCCAAATCTAAAAGGTAAAATCAGTTTCAAAATATTTTATTTGGGAGTTTCCTCACCTATGAAAATTGTATAGTGACCAAAATTTTCAAATGTTTTTTCCCAAGATTGAGTGTTATTATTTCCTTAATTTTCTCCATACACTCCTATGAAGATGGAATTTTGGTTCCAAAATAAAATCAGAGAAATAATTTATATTTTAATTTATTATCCTAGTGTTTTTAAATATTCAAATGAGTTTATAAAAATGTGTTAAAAATGTAAATTTTTAAGAATAATTTTAAAGGGACATGAAATAAACCAAAAAATAATAATATTTTGTTATATCTTTGACATTAGAGGAGTAGATTTTATGTGGGTTATTTTTTATGTCTTTTTTATTTGTTTAAATTTTTTTGGTGGTTTATTATGATTTTAAGCGGGTCAAATAAAATGAAACTATAACTGATAACACTCATGTTTTTATTTATTTTTTGATTACATTTATTTTCTATAGGTTTAGTGTACCTAAGGCCATCATAATAAAACCTGAAACTAATCTCTATAATTGGAGCACAAATTATATGAAAATAATAAAGGAGTGCAACTTCAAACATATACACCATACCATCCATAAGAAAATTGTTAAAAAGAATTGTCAAACTGAGAGGTAAAAGGATTCTGTAGAAAATAATGTATCCAAACTATAATAACATGAGTAAGAAATTGAACAAAATATTGTATTCATATAGGTTGATGTGACAATGAGCCTATAAATGAGTGGCAAAACCACATTATTAGAAAACCAAATACTGAATATCAAATATGTGTAGGTTTGGAAGTTTATTGATACTACATTAATACTATAGTGCTTATTATTTTGAGTACAGTAAGAGTAATTATTTCAACAAAACTATTTAATTTATTTGGGTCTATGTGCCACACAATTTTGCTTCGGGTGCACAAGGCCTTATTACCCACAAAGGTATTTGAGCCACAAGGCCTATGAGTCACCATAGAGAAATATGAAACAGAAAATGTGACAAGTGGATCGGTACAACACATCAGGTAGGTAGTGCATCTTGGATTCAGGCAGCAACACTGGGTGGGAAGCTCAAAAGAGTGAGGTGTGTTTGAACCTATAATATGTCCCTCTAAATACATGGTACATAGGGGTTCTCTTCCATGACATTGAAAATGGCCACACAATGTGATGGTTCTTGATAGAGGGGGTGACACATCGTGTGAATAGTGACGACCAGACAGGTTACGAGACACAACATAGATGCAATGTAGCATCGAGACATGTAGGTATTTATGGGTGGGAATATCAAAAGATTGATGGGTGTGATGACACACATCATATGGATGATTACCATGACACGTGTTTAATTATGGATGTTCTATAAAGGTCCTAATAGTGGGGTAGTATAATGCAATAACTGATGGTAAGGGGGAATCACAGTGAGAACACTAGGATCCTGATATAAAGGTTGGGTTCTTAGATTGGCCCTTTTGGTATCACGGCCTTTGGGATATTAAAAATTATAATGGGATTGTGAGACACTGGGACTTTAGGTCATGTAAGGGTTACCTCAAAACTCGGTGGAAAATAGGGAAATCATTCATTAAAAAAACATAGTGTTCTCCCTACCTATTAAAAAATACAGGTTCATGTTCAAGGCACCTTTAGGTATGTATCTATATAATTTTTTTTTGAAAAATATTTTCACATCTATATTGATATTGAGCAGAAAAAATTTTGGCATGTAAAACAAGTTAACATGATCATATTCCAATGGGGTTGGAAATAATGTTCTAGATTAATTACGAAGAGAAAATTATAAGAATTCATAGATTTATAAATAAAGGATGAAATAGATCCATGAAAAGATTATTCTCAAAAAATACTTCATGATTGAATATATAGCTATTTTATTCACCATGAGGATTAATATTATTCTAAATACATTAAATTACAAATTTATTGGTTCATATATTGTCAGTAAAAATTTACCTAATGATATAGTGGATATCTAAGGGGTAATTAAATTATTGGTCCCAAGGTTCCTCCTAAACATGAACCCGAACTAGTCCACCACTATAATGAAGGGTATTCCATATCCCCATGTACTATATTTTTGTGCATGTGTGTCAAGAACATTAGATTTTTAATAATGTCACCCTCTAAATTAGACTAACCACCTAGGATTCACCAGTAAATCCAAGATAAAAAATCTATAACTTAGAATACCATGCAATAAAAAGGTCAATATATGTAGATGAATCATCCACATCAGAGTGAATAAAAAAAAATATAAAATAATACTGATAAGAGGATGATAATATATAAACTTAACAAGAATAAAAATCCACATATACAAAAATTTTATTAAAGATATTGTTTAGTTGGGACAATACATAACCATCCCAAAATAAATTAATAAAACTTACACAAAATCTCAAGTTTCCTCATGAAATATGGTCACTCACTACAATCCATCATTTACCATAAATTAAACAACCAAATAATAACTCACTCAATACCAAACCAAGTCATATGAGACAAAACAGATGATCTATAGATCAGAGAAGGTGTTTGTATTCTGTAAGAAAAATGATGCTAGTTATATTTCTATAAAGAGTTTGTATTATTTCCCTTCTAAGGATCATTTTATAACTAATATTTTTAATATAAAAAGATATTTTTTCATGTGAATTTTAGACAAAAAAATATCATTCCATAAATTAATTAGGGAAAATTTCAACTTTTAAAAAATGAGCAATGGTAGTTCCCAACCTTTTAATCAAATAAGTATAAAATTTATAATAGGAAACTTTATAAACATTACATGAATAAAATTACAAATCCATTTCCATATCCTAAAGAATCCTACAAAAAAATATTTTATTGAAATAAAATCACTAAAATTTTAAAACATGATTCCCAAATAAAATTTAAATTTAATTTAAATAAACAAGAAAAACCATAAATGAATAAAATAGAAAACATACATGGTACCCAATATAATGTAAACAATCTGAAGCATCTAAATAGAGAATTACCACAATTAAAAAATAAATTGGTTGGGGATACAATGGTTGTTTATAGACAATAATTTAAATTATTGTAAAAATGATGAATTTTCTAGGGAAACACTTATGGCTCTAAAAAGAATGAAACTATACCTAGTATTATAAGAATACACTCTATCTAGGACCCTCCCATAACACCTTTAGATTTTGAAGAATATTTTTTCCAAAATAAATTTAATATTTTATATATTTTACATTTTATGCACCAAAAATATTAGATTAAATTACACACACAAAATATTTTCTATGAATTACATGTAACATCGAGTTTATCTTGTGTTACATATAATACTATGTTTAGCCTGTATTACCCAGAAAATTGAGTTTAAAAGAAGCATTACATACTATTAAAATATAATTATTTAATATGATAATATCACTTAATTGTTAGAATGGAGGGTATGCATATGATTAAATAAAGAAGAAAATATATGTTTTACACACATATATACAATGACTTATTTTCTGAAGAATTAATTATAATTAATAATAAAAAAGTTATGAAAATATAGGAAATATTTTTAGGAAAAACAATTTTTATACAAAAAAGATGTTTTACCTCATTAAATTAAACACATAACATTAATTTAATGATTTTAATTATATATATATATATATATATTATAATTAACAAAATGTTTGAAATTAATCTTATATTTTTTATAGATAATAGATTTGAATCAATTTAATTTTATGCTTACAAACTATATTTCTCTAAAAAGTAGTTTTGTGGCATTTTACATAATTATTATTTAAAATTAATTTTTTAAACATTAAAAAAATCTATTTTAAAAAATAATTTTTAATTTTTTAATAAATCACTTCAAAATTATTTTGGAATCAAATTTTTATAGTTGTATGAAAAATATAAATTTTTGATGACTCGAAAAGATACTATTTTTATAAATAATTGTCATTTCTTTTTAAACCATTAAACAAATAAAAATTGTTTAAAGATGGATTTAAAAAGTAAAATTAGTTTAATGATAAATATTTTGAACCAACTTTGGTAATATAAATCTATTAAATGTTGAACTTTAATACAAAAATGTCTTAAACCTTTGAACCTTTTTTTCTTTGGAAAACAACTTTATCATATGCCAACATGATTAATTTCAAATTAAAATTTTCCACTTATGCACGTGGAATTTTAAAAAATGGATTCCTTATTTCCAATAATAAAAATATATGTTATCGTATAATTTAATGTTAAATTTACCATAATTAATAGTAAAAATAGTAAAAATTATTTATCGTAGTTATGTTTAAACTGGGAGTACCGAGGGGTTAAACTAAAAATATATGTTTTTTAAATGACCCAAAAAACAAACAACACCAATTTTATGGAAATTCATATAACTTATCACCTATTAGGTTCTATAATCGCCCAATTTGGATCCTTTTTTCATTTTAAAAATCTGGGTAAAACATTTCCTTCTAGAAAAATTACAAGTGTGCCACTCACCTCACTTATAAAAGGCCACCCCTCTCCTATCGTATTCACACCATAAAACCCTTTGGTTTTATAAATAACTACGAAAATAAATTCCTAATTATTTCCTATAATCCTATAAGGCTTAGTTTTGTCATAAATACAACCTAATAATTATTTTTGTGAAAACCAAAAGAAGTTTTCTGAAGAAGAGGTAAAACCCTTAAATGATCATTTTATATTATCTACTCCTTCATATCCTTAAATTTTTATTAAAACATGAATATATAGTAAAACAATTATCTTAAATACAATTATATGTTGTTATGTTAAGGTATATACATAAAAAAATATACTCTTCTGTCACATGGGATACAAGATCATCATTTTTGTGTACGATAGACTACCACTTCACAAAATGATGTTATTCATTTTCAATCACCACATCTCACATATAGATATAATGATGTATTATATGTATATATATTATTTTTTTTGATATTATTATAATTATTTAATCATTACATAACATATACCTACATACTTTACAATATGTGGGAATACAATAGTGTCGCTTGTGTGTGTAGAGAACAACCACCTTGCAAAGCGCTGTGATTCATTCATGATCTACATTGAAGGTAATATGGATGGGTTAAATGAAAATATGTTATATATATGAAATTAAAATATTTATTTAATGTTAATATATTATTTCCATTTATTTTTTTCTTTTCATTGGGAAAATGTAAACATCATTCATGCATACGTACGATTAACCGTCTCCATGAACAATATATTACATTTCCCATCTCAAATTTTTTTGGATCACTATAAATATATATTTGTTTAATATATATACTATTAATATCATTGTTTAAATTATAGATATTATGTAAATATTATAAAAGTTATATTTCTAAAAATAACAAATCAGAACATACATGAAAAACAAAGTAGTTATTGACCGAAACATGACTATTACATGGAATTGTTAATAAATAGGAAATAAAAGTTCATAAGTAAATATTATATGGTAATATATATATATAATTATTTTTATTTAATATATTTATAATAATAATATATTTATTATATAAGTGGTTATAATGTGTATGAAGGAATTGAAGACTTAGGGTTAGGGATTTTCATATCACATTTATCTTCTATGAGAAACCTACCATATACACCACATGTTTCTTTTATGTGGTGTATATAATTCACATTGATTTATTTTATTATTATTATATTAAAATTTATTTATATTTACATATTCATTTGTGTATATCTATCTCATAGGGGTTTATGGTTCAAAAGTTACCAAAGCGGTCAGGGTTTTATGATATAATCCCATCATTTATCAGGATTATTTAGATTTATGATTTGGATAATGAAATACTATGATCCATATATCAATAAACTCATGAAATTTCATATCCTATATTTATTTCATTATAATACATGATTTAAAATCATTTTTATCCCTTTATGTACTCAAGATTATAGAATAATGTTTTTAGGAAAATTGACTTAATTTCACTCTTTAGCTGAAAATTATTTTTCTTAAAAATAATGTCTCCTATTTTTTTTAAATCCTATAATTTATTTATTAAATACATTTTCCGCTTCTATGAATTTTTTAATTTTTTAATAGAAGCTCCATGTAATTTTCCAAAAAATTCCCATTTGGATTTTATCAAAAATTTTAAAGGAATCATTATTTCAATATTTACGAAATGAATGGTATTTGTAACATACCGGACCTAGAATCCATGGAAAGATGCCGTAATCCTCATTGGTCACATGAACTCAAGAACACCTCCCAGAATGCAAGATGCTGAAAATTAGTAGCAAAGGCCTGTGGTGTGTCTGTGGGGAGACTAAGGCCTAATTACTAGAGTGTAACACAACAGAATAGTAATAATAATAAATAGTGAAAAAAATACAACAAGTATAAAACTGCTAAATAAAGAAGAAAAAAATGAATAACAAAACCATATATTTCTCATATAAAAATTTGATAATACATGTATCTATAAAGCGGCCAAAATAGGTTTATAGGAATTTTTTACAATTCAAGTTTCCAAAATGCCCAAAAGATCAAAAGTGCTATTTACGAATAGCATCACGAGCCTCAAATTGATCCTATGACCCCTACTTTTAAGAATGGAATGAAATCAAATTTTGAACTATGGGGGATTTACCTATATTTACCAATCCCGAAATAGTCTATTTGGGTACCAAAAGGAAGCCCAAATAGGGTAGAAGAGATGAAACAAATAAGAAACCACCCAAATATCTATAAAATTACCGAATGAAAAATATAAAAAGCTAGTAGTTAGAAATAAAAACAGAAAATAATTAATTAAATATAGATTGAACATGGTATATGTACTACTAAGAAAGTAATATTGAATAGCCTCTCAAGTATCCCTGTGAAAAAAGTGTCAGGATACTAATAATGACTATAACAGAATAGAAATTACCATTATGACCTCATCATTAATCCACAAATTTCAAGTCATACATGAACTTTTCTTACAACCAAAAGAGACAAAACCACCACAACCAAACCTTATAATCACACATATCTCATTTCGCATTACCATACATTATAATGAAGTGTAATACCTCCAATGGATGGATCCAAGGTGTAACAGAATAATGAATCTTCATTGAGTCCTAAGAGCATCTCCATGGAATCTCAATTAGGTACTAGTTAGAGTCCTAGGATCATGTCAAACTGAACATGTCTGATTTGAGTCTAGGAATTCCCGATCAAAGGGGTATTAATTCCCAAGGCATCCCATAGAATCTAGAACCAAGGAATATTATCAATGTTAGGAATCCACTACCATGTTCAAGATCCAAGAAGCATATTCCAAGGAATCTATTCATTCATTCGCCAAAGCATACCATTTATCATTTCATACCATATGAGTCTACCCACTCATATAACCATCCACATTCAAGAGAAACCAATGAGTATACCCAATCATTTATCACATCCATTTACAACTCAACAACTCAATAATTCAATGTGAATGTCGTTGCTGATGCTCTTTCCAACAAAGGAGTTTATCAGAGCATGACTTGGATGGACTCTATTCCTTCTGATTTACTATATCTTTTTGATAGAGATTGTAAAAAAATCCTATTCTTTCGCCTCTTGTAATCCTTTTTTGTTTATCAATAAATTTTGCTTTGATCTTTGACCAAAGCATTAACTAAAAAAACAAAACATAACAAAAAAATATCCAAGAAATTACTAACCAGAAAAAAATAAAATTAAATAAATTTATTTATAGTTTAAGGACATAATTAAAACTTTTATTATATATTCATTCAAAAAATGATTTTCCATGACCAAATTTGTTTCACTCATCACCCAAGAATATTAAAAGTGTGGTTATGATCAATCTAATGAATTCGTGTTCTACCCATGAGCTTGTAATTCCTATCAATATCCACTTATAAGTTAAAATATATTAATAAAGAGGTATTTTTAATTTATATTATAATGTCTTTGAGGATCATGGAAGTTGGGTAATGATGTAAAGATGAAAATTCATGGCTAAAAAAGAGGCATGCATTATAAAAGAACAATGAATGATATTTAATTGAAACTCAATGAAACATGAATCCTCCCTCACCATCCATTAAAATAAAACATCCCCTAAGAATTTATTATCTTACATTGTATTACTTTACATTCAAAATTAAAAATAATGAAATCTCATCCTCTTTTTATCAATAATGTTTTTTTTATTTTCTTAAATTTTTAGTGGAATATGTGTAAGAAAAATGTATCACACCCAAGGAAGTAAAACATACTATAACCTCAATACCCACCATAAATATCACAATTTAAACAATTTTAATAGTTAATAGAAGAATGTATAAGGTTTTTATAGTTATAGGTTTATCTCGGGTGTCCAAAATGCCCACTTTTTTCTCCCATTATTTTAGTTTTTTTTAATATTTTCAGAGGATTCAATTAAATCATAATGAAAAATATAAGGAACCTTTTCCTAATAACCCAAGAAAAAAATACCCAACATTTCATTTCATCATAATTATATCCATTACAATACTCAACTACCCCTTTTATTCTCAAATGAATAATCATTCACTAATACTAAGAGAGGTAGGATTAGAAGGAAACATGGTATTATAATGTGGATTCATATCAAGAAATTTCATGTATTCTATGGTTTCTAAAATTATAAATTATGGTAGGTATTATGGTATAATGGGATGAAAAAATATCAACATATGCCTCAATCTTGTTAAGAATCTAAAAATCATAATGCGTTTATGTGAGAAAAATAATTTTATAGTACTGGTACACATCTCGAGTTATGTATAAAAATGGATTATCAAAAATAATATGTCATAAATGTATCAGAAATTCTAAGTAAATGGAATTAAAAATGTTCAATATCAATTGTTATAAAAAAATTAAAAATGACCAAAAAAACTTAATCAAATAATTAAAGTTATTAATTAAAATCATATCAAAAATAATATTTCAATAACTCTAAATTGGACTAATCATGTGACTTTAAAAAAATTCCTCTTATATGTTTTCTATTTATGGTGTTGACAAATTAAAAATTTTCCTGCATGCATAAAAATATAATTTAAGTGATGATGTATCCCAGGTCACCTCATAAGGGAAAAAATTTAAATTTGGGGTATCCCCTGATACCTCCCCTTGAACTTTAACAGAGCATCATCCCTACTGTTTAACCAAGATTATGAGGAGTGCATCATCGTTTTGAAATAATTTTCAACCTATGGAATAAATAAAAAATATATTTAATAATAAAATAAATTAAAATCTGACCTACTAAGAATCTTATTTTCCTTTAATCACTAAATAGTTTGATTTAGCATTAAGTTTATAGCATTTTTTTCCCATATTATGGCCTTCCCATCTCCTCCATTATCCTGTATGGCATTTTCATATTTAGATAAGAAATAATAATGTATGAAAGTAAAATAAAAAATAACCATTCTAGTTAAGATCAAAATCAATTTAGGGTGAATAACAACCACCGAGATAATTCATATATCTATAATGAAATTATAAATTCAAATGGAAATTAAAAGAAAAATTAATTCATTAAAAGTTGTAAAAACCTGGTTTCCCAGTTGGAAGGGATTTAGCTTATGTAATTGTTCAAGATTATTTACCATTGGTACCACATAATTAGAGGGTGAAATATTGTTACCTAGTTTGAATTTATAAATGACTTGTTATTTTGGTATTTTGGGTTGACTGTTATCTTCCCCCTCAATGAAAGCTTCTAAACACTGGTTCATAGTGGACTCAAAATGATGGATATATCTAAGGAATGAATATATAAATTCATTTCTATAAATATTTGGTATCATTGTTCAAACAAAACATCATCATTATTTATATAGTAGAATTAATTTCTTTAATTTTTAATTATAAAAACCCACAACTATTTTAAATGTGCTAGAGTTACTTATTTTTTATGAAACTAGCACATGTGAAATATTACCCCCTTTTTAAATATTTTTTTAATTTAATTAAATTTCTATAATTTAATACGTTTTTATGCAACTATTGAAGTAACATTATGTTTTTGTTAGGGGCTATAATGTATTCTTATTATTCCTCTGAAGTTGGATCTATTTATTCAAAAAAATTATCACTCTCTATAAAATCATACTACACCACTTTATTTTACATTTAGTGATTTACATCTTTAAATTTAACACATTTCTAAGAGTATTTATCTTCTTTAGAAAATAAATTTTTCTCAACCATGAAGGTTGTGATGAACATTGGAATTAAAAATACTATGTCATAATTTTTATGTGTATAAGGTGATTATTCTATTAAAATTTCAACAAAATCAGTATCACCACATGCTTGTATTACATGGTCTTTACTTTCTTCTTTAGTTTTTATGTTTTATATGGGAATTTATGTAATGGTTTTATTCTTTAAATGTGTTGAAAGTGTCTATTTTTTCATGGAACAAGTGGGTGTATAAATTTTTTTATATTCATTGAGTTTTAGGGGTTATTTGTCACTTAAATTGTAGAAATTTCAATGAAATATTCCATAATTGCGCCATATATTTATTCCAATTCAGCTGTTGTGACGATTTTGGGAATTTAATCAACCTATACCACTTGGTTCACCTATTCTAGGCTAGTTTTCCTTGATATTTATTCTATATTTCTTTCACCATATGTTATATGATATTTAACAAGGTATCATCCTCCATTTCTTATAATTATTAGAAAGGGTCACATTATGCTTAATTTTAATGAATTCTATAGAGGTCCAAGCATATCAAGTTATCATCCACCTCTTCTTTCACATTGAGAATGTGTAATTTGTAGTGTGTCTCTTCATGTTCTAATATTTGTCTCAATTTTTGGGAATGGATTCTTAATACTTGAAAATTTTACCATGTCCCAAATAGTGTTCAGTTTCAATTCCTAGGATACTTTTTCCCAAGACTGCTCCTCATTCACAATAACCATTTTTCTAACTGAGGAAAATCAAGGAATCTTATTTATACACTTCAATTAGTAGGATTGGTTATTGGTTGTCTTCATAAAATTCTTTTTCTGACCTGACTTATCATATCAGAAGTTCTTTTTCATTGACTACTGGGTTCTGTTTAAATATTTCATCCTTTTCAATGAGTATTGTTTCCTCCATTCTGTCATCAACCAAAACATTATTTACCACATACAATTTTCCTTTTTCTTCAGATACATTATTACGTATGTTAATATTTGACATTTTTTATTCAACATAATATTCTCCCATTTTGTTGTGTTTTCCTCAATAATCTCAAAATAATCCTTTAATTTTAATTCATTGATCACAATTGACATAAAAAGTGTTTAAATCAACTCTTAATGTGTACTTTGATCTTTCCACCCATGAAGTTCATAATTCATATCATACACATATTACTCTTGGTTGTTCTACAAGTTAAAATATTATTCACATGGTGAGTAGTGGTCAATGATATTGCACTTCCGACATTGGAATTCATCATACCCGACTGAGTATGAATTTTTCTATACCATTTATTGTTTTGACCACAATGTTGAATTTTTCACTGACCATGAGGATGACTCATTTTACTATAAAAAGTAATCAAATATTTGTGTGGTATCATATCCACACATCAAATCAGCTCTCAAACCTTCACTTATTTCCATTGTTTCCATGGAAACCATTTAAAAAACATGACACACTCTTATGATGTCATTATTATGAATAGCTATCAATGTTTAGAATTTCTATTAAACCCAACATACACAAACTAATACGGAATTGAATAGTGGAAAGTTCAAGATCGATCTAATAAAGAATATATATTTTACAGTGGTAGTCTTAAAACTATTTATTCTAAATTATACATTTTTTCACTGAATTAAGATGTGTAAAAAATGAACATAAATTAAATTAAATAAATTTAACTAAACATTGACTAGATTTAAAAATTGCTAAAATGGATAAAGAGTGGGGTGATGATGTTAGAGAGTGGTTTTTATTTACCTAGAACAACCCTTCTTTACTCATGAAAAAACTAATTAAATGTCACTAGACTCCATTAATTAACTAATACATCTTCTATGCATAGAATAAACTTATTTGGATATCCAACCAGTCTATCAAGGTGATTGAACTAACCTATGTGCAGTAGATAAAATATCTAGGTGAAACAGGAAATTAGGTTTTCTCTCGCTTTCCACTTCCCTTAAATACATTTTATATAATCCAATTAAAAAAATATCCCATGGAAATTAGGGGATAAATAAAAAATCAAGTGCAATGTAGTCCAATTTAATTTTGATTTTTTTTAAATTCTAATAATTAAAATCTTTCCATTCACATTCTTATAAATCTAAACCACCATCTTCTATGAAATTAGTCTTTCAAGGCCAATGGTCCATTGGTCATGAATGATATAAAAATAATAGAAGAATAAATGGAAATGAAACATTAAGAATGGTTTTGTGTAATGCAAGAAACAAATTACATGAATTATTGTTCAGAATAATAATATGCATCCAGTAATTATATATTGAAAAAAATGAAAATAAAAACAAACTACAAAATATCTCTCGGTATTAGTGCACTCTCATTTCCCCTTCTCAAAAGGTAATGATTCCTTCACATGAGGTATGTTTATTATTATATTCTCTTTCTCCAATGGGGGTAATTTTTTTCTAAAGAGTGCCTTTTTAAAATTGAGTCATAGCCTCCTTTGGAAATATCCCTCCCACTCTCCTAAAAGAAAAGAATTGTGAATTTTAATTCTGCTACCCTAGCCTTTACTATGGTGAGGAAAAGGATACCACAATGTAGGAATATCTTCTATAGGGTCAAAAAAAAATTTATAGTGTATCCATTATGAAATGAATATCAATAGAGAATAACCATTATCATATTCGATTTGAAAAAACAATATTTTGAAAACACTAAAATCCCGTAGATTCCAAAACTCTTCCTTCCTCTAATCTCATCTCCATTCCTCTTGTGATGTAGGGACTTATACTATTAAAAAATTGATTTTTATCATTTTTTATTAATAATCCATAATTAAAGGAGGTATGGTGTGATGAAACGACCATAGTATAACCTCCTTCAATAGGCTCCACGTACTAGGGTTTCTATGATGAAAAAACCATGTTTGCAGTTTAGTGACCTCCAAATTCCTAGTATCTTCTGAACTCTTTAATCATATTTATTGCAATTTATTATTTAATTTATGATTATAATTCTATAACACTATAAATTGTGAGTTTATAAGTGTGGTGGTTGGGTGTTGAGGGTGACAATGTGAGGGAGTGGCCGGTTAGATATGATAAAGGGGACATTAGTAGAGAGTGAAATGATAGTGTTTAGATTAATTACGAATATTTAATGTTTCATATGTATACCATCTTAGAGATGTAGACAGAATGGATCTTCCATTTTGTAAATCCCCGACATTCACTTGATAATTAAGTAGTACTGACGTCGGAGAACCCCTACCACCATTATTTCATCCCCTAAAACAACCCATGCAAGGGATTTCTACCCTTGATGAAATTTCAAGGGGGTCTTGGTTTTCATCCCTTAAGGCTAGCTAAGTTTCATATTCCCCTTGGTTGAGGGCTGGCTTGGTGCTGTCTAAAATTGTTCAACTTCTTCCTTCCACACTTAGAAAAAAATATCAACCCCTCTATATAAATTCAAACTACTTCAAAATAATCACCATTTAATAAAATAATAATAAAAACACCATAAAACAAATTTTAATATTATTTCATCATATAAAAAAATTAAAAAAATTAAATAAATGGAAATTAAATCAAAAAATTTAATAAGGGTTTTTTATAAATTAGAGTCCTCCCATGAGAATTATAAAGGAATGAATATCATCCTACTATTCTAAAATGATTGATCTCTCATTACTACTAAATAATATTTTGAATTATTAATGGGAATATATGGAGATATAGAAAAAGTAGGATGATATGAGGAAGAAAATATCCTTTGAGTTAAATATATATGATGAAGGATTTGTGGGATTTTTGAAATTAATATGTATACCCTCTGATCCTGAGATAAAAAAGATATGGAATGATGCCTATATTTCATTTCTCTCTATTGATCTTGGGGTCATGAAGATACATAGATATCTCCAAGAACATTATTGGTGTGTAAATATGAAAAATGAAAATTATGAATGTACGTCAAGGATCCTAGTGTATCATCATGTGAAGGCAGAAAGGGAAATGTCCAAAGTGATGCTTTAAACATTTCCCATAAATATATGGAAATGGGAAAACCAACATTTATTTTTTCATAGGCACTCCCATGAAATTTAAACTGAACACTACTATATAGATTGTTTGGAACATCATATAATAGATTCTCACTTCATTATCATTCAGGAGGACCACTAACTTGATCAAATTGCAAAGATATACAATAGTGATGCGTTAGGGCTATATAAGAAACAACTATAAAATTCATTTGATCAAGATCTTAGGTTCACCTCAATTTTCTAGAAGATCCTTAAATACACTCAAAACCTACTATTAAACATCAGTATGAGCTATCACAACCAAAATAATGTATAATATGACTGAAATATCTCGACACTTATGAATATTTTCAGAATTCTCTCTATGTACATCAAGTGAGGTTTTGACCAATATCTTCCATAGGTTGTGTTCTTGTAAAATAACACTTTTCACCCGAGCATTAAAATTTCCCCATATGAATCCCTATAAGGGAGGAGATATATAAAACATACATGATGGGATATATTTGGCGAATAAATATAGTTGGTGTAACGTCCCCGACTTGACAGCCACTAACTGGTTCCCAAAGCTAGGTGGTTACATGACATCAAGCGCACCTCCCCGTATACTAGAGGTTTCCAACTAGCAGTGGGGATCTAAGTAGTCATGTGGGGTGACTATAACGTCATTTTACTAAATAAATCCACATAAATATATATATATATATATAGTGGAAACACTATAAAATAACCAACACAATGCATAAACAAACCATTCCTTAACCGGGTACAACACAACCAACAATAAGTATATCATGTAATTTTATAGTGAAACGTGAACAAATAATAAAATAAATACAAAGAAAAAAATCCACAAAACGGTCCTGAAACTAATTCCTGAACCTCAACCAATGTCATCCTAAATCCTGACTAAATTCCCTAGCACTAGGCCCTTGAGCTTCTCCTGACTTGCAACAATGAAATATTTCGAGGTGCCAAATGGCGGCCTGAGCAGGGTGTGATTGAAAACCAGTAGGCCACCACCAATAATGTCTACAAAATATCCAACCCATAGATAGTGCATGCAGTGGTAAGAAAAATCAAGTAAAAGAATCAAATTATAAATCCAAGCTTAATTATGTTCTTTTCAGTTAACCTATCAAATGACCCATACTCATACCAAGGTACTTTACTTATCAATTCACCCTTTATACGTGTTCAATGGATTAGGAAAGATCAACATTCACAACATGAGGTAATTAAACTAGTATTATCTCACTAGGCATCATATCAAAAAAAAAATCGTTAGCTTCACCTTGAAGTCTCAGTCAAGGTGGATGCAACTATTAGGGGAATGTAACTCTCTCCCCTTACCTAAAATGTACATTTAGTGGGTGGATTTTTGAACCTCAATCAAAACTCGACCCATGGGCATATGACCTCAAGTCTATACCCCACCATACCAAGCCATGTGCACATTATTTATTTAACATTCATCACATTCAACCATAATTAAAAACCAAGAATCACTAATTTCATTATCAACATCACACAAATATCAATAAATGGGAATTTAACATTATGCCACAATCCATTAACACATTCTTCATTTCTAACCCACAATATTCATCCCCAATTCCCATTTCCCTTTCCAATCTAACTAAGAATAATCATTTATAAAGATAATCCTTTATCATTTCCCCTTATCTCACTTAACCCCTTTTTAATCCAACCAAACCCCACATAGGTTACCGCCTAACCAAGGTGTGTTACTAGGACTCCCATTCACATCCTTCAAGCCTAATATCATATTCACCCTAGGCTCTATGTTCTAGAACAGCGACCCTACATTTACTTAGCTAAAATCTATGTATAGGAATGTGGGAAAACCTCATGGGTGTCCCTAAGATAGGTCAAATAATCCTCTATTCATCCCAAAAGGATCATGAGGGTTACACTAGGTTGTTCAGACACCCTAAACATCACATCATAATAATATCATGAAGAACTCATCAAAAGAGAGTAAGAATCCAAACCCTAGATGGACAAATCTAAATAAAACTCAAGTGATGTTACTTGTAGACACCCTACCTCGAATCCATTGAACAATTCCCTCTTAACCAAGGACTTAGATCTTGATCCAACACCCCTTTGAATCCCCAACCAAGATCTCATCGAAAAAGAGAGGTTTGATAGCTTCAGATGGAAATATCTCAAAATACAAGGCCTAAACTAAAAGAGAGAGAGGAGAAGGAGATGAGAGTCACCGGGATCTTAAATTCACATCCAACGACACTCCAAATGGTCAATATTAGAAGAAGATTGATACTTTCGAGCTCTTGGTACATTTGGTTCACTCCTAGGGTTGCAAGGGAGGAAGAGGAGGAAAATCCCAAGTGAACATGAAAACCCTAGAGTGGAAATTTTGTAATTTATGAAAAGTTTCTGGGTGTCAAAGTTTAAACACACGGTTTTCCAAACCGTGGAAATAAAATGCGAATTCCACAATCCAAAATCCCACCTTCTTCATAGTTTCCCTGGGCTTTCCGCACAGTTTGAACTAACCATGCCCAAACCGTGCGACCTACCAAGAAAACCCCTATTTCTTTTTTTTCATGTTCCGAACCCTTGTAACACCCTCGATCCTCTTTAAGGACTTGGGTAAGAACTTAATTAACAAAAATTGGAACTAAACTAAAAAGTAAGTAAAATATAGCTTGAGAAGAAATCCGAGATCTTATAACCTCCCCACCATATAATGGTTCTTCCTCGAGATGCTCTTCTGAGAATTACTGAAAACTAAGAAAACTATTCGGGCCAATGGTCCCACATATCATATTCTCACTCCCATGTTTTCTCCTAAAAATTTACTTGCTTCTATAGTACAAAAACCGAAGTCATAACCTTGCCTCGCAAAACATTTTCACTACGGTCCACAATACAAACAAGATGCTATGTAAAGGACGCATCAACATCAAGCTCAACATCATAAACATCTAGAACAAGATATGGGTAACAGATATATTAGCAAATATGTGAAACACGAAACACATCATTCATCCCATTACACCAGTGTGAAATATCCAATCGGTAAGCCACCAGACCGATCCTGTCCAGAATATTAAATGGATCCACATACCTAGGTAACAACTTTACATGCTTTTGAATCGAACTGTCACCCATCCTTGGTGAAACCTAAAGAAACAATCTATCACCCAACCTGAAATACTGAGGTATTCTATGCGGATCTACATAATAATTCTTCATACTCTTCACCGATTCCATATGTTTATGCATCAATCTAACCTTCTCAAAAATCTCCCTCATTTGATTCTGTCCAAAAAACGCAAACTCTCCCACCTCTAACTAACATAGAGGAGATCTACATGGTCTCCCATAGAGTACCTCAAAAAGATCCACCTAAATCGTAACCTAAAAACTTTTATTGTATGAAAAATAAATAAGGGGAATATGTTTCTCCCATGAGCCACCAACATCCCAAAAAAAATCTCTCAACATGTCCTATAACACTTGAATCATTCATTTTCCCATCCATATGTGGGTGATTAGATATACCCAATAACACCTGGGTTCAAAGTGCATTCTATAACCCTTACAATACGAATGAAGTGAAACCTGGATCAGGATCCGACACTATGGTTCTCGTCACACCATGAAACTTCACTAACTCTCAAACATATAACTAACCCAGCTAATCAACTGTAAAGGCCTCCTGAATTATCAAAACATGAACCACTTTTATCATCCAATCCATGTACAACCAAATTGCATCTCTCTTCTGAGGCATCTTCAGAAGACCAACCAGGAAGTCCATCATCATGTTATTCTATTTCCACTCTGTAATGGGCAATGACTTCAACAATCCACATGAATTCCGGCGATCGACCTTCACCTACTGACAAGTAAGGAATCTTACCAAAAATCCCACAAATTTTTTATTCATTCCAGGCCCCCAAAACTGCCTGTGGAGGTCACAATACATCTTATTCAAACTCAGATATACTGCCCACATTGATGCATGTAACTCATGTATCAACTCTTCCTGTACTCCGACCAGTACCAAAACATGGTCATAAACATGAGTAACACCATCAACACCAAAAACCTAGCTTGAAGGTGATTCCCCACCTTTAAGACTTTTTTTATAGATAATAATTCTAGATCCCCCAACTGGCTCTCCTTAATTCGGTTCAAAAGAATAGATTAAACTACTATGGTTAAAAGAGTCTTCTGCCCCGGCTCATCCTAAACCTCCATGTGAATCTCTTCATACAAGGTCAAAAATATCCACTCTGATGATGTTTCTTGGACCACATAATTTTGAGTCTTCCTGGTCAGAGCATCAACAACACTATTCCCTTGTCCAGGTTCATAAACTAACTCAAAATCAAAAGATTTTAGGTATTCAACCCACCTTCTCTATTAAAGATTAACACCCACTAAGTGAATATGTATTTGAGACTTTTATGGTGATTAAACACCGTAAAAGGTTCTGCCAACAAGTAATTCCTACCACACATCAAGGAATAAACCATTGAAACCTGTTCAGGGTCATGAGTTGGGTAATTTCTCTCATGTGGTATCAACTATCCCAACCCATAAGCAACAACTCAATCATCGTGCATCAGCACTTCACCAATTCCAACACCAGACACATCACAAAACAAGGTATACTTATTACTTGATTCATGTAAAACCAGAATCGGTGTAGTATTCAACCACTTCTTTTTCCCTTTAAAATATCCTTCACATGCTCCCAACCACTCAAACTTCCCTCCCTTCTTGGCCAGACTAGAGATTGGTGCTTCCAAATGAGAGAAGTCCTTAATGATCCACCGATAACAACCATCCAAACCAAGAAAACTCTAAACATCTAAAATTATCTTAGACTATTCCCAAGGCACCACAACCTGTACTTTCTGTAGATCAACTGACACACCCAATTCCAAGATGACGTATCCCAAAAGGTGCACCTCAACAATCCAAAACTAATATTTTGATAGATTGGCAAAAATCCTATGATCTCTTAGTGTACTCCAAACAATGTCAAGATTTTGATAATGATCATCATGAGTCCTAGAGTACACTAAGATATTATTAAAAAAATACGAACCAGTCTAGATATGGGTAAAATATCTGGTTCATTAAGTCCATGAACAAAATTGGTGCATTGGTTAACCCAAACGACATTACCAAAAATTCATACAACTCATACCTGCATCGGAATTCTTTCTGCGGTATGTCAGAAAGTCTCACACTTAACTGATGGTATCCCGATCTCAAGTTGATCTTGGAAAACACTGAAGACACTCTGAGTTGGTAAAAAAGATCACCAATTATAGGAATAGGGTATCGGTTCTTCACTGTTATCTAGTTCGACCTCCTATAATCAACACAAATTCTAAGTGACCTATCATCCGTTTTAGCAAAAACCACAGCTGATCCCCAAGGTGATATACTAGGATGAATGAACTCCTTTTATTCCAATTCCTCCAATGGAACCATCAGTTCATGGATTTTTGCTGACACTATACAATATGGCGTAATGGAGATTGTATCTACTCCTGGTAACAACTCAATGGTAAAATCAACATCTCTCTTGGGTGGTAACCTCAAGAAGTCCGTAAGAAACACATCTTGAAATTTATCCACTACTGGTGGGATGATTGGATGCTCCTTGTCTACAAAATTTAACAAAAAGCATGCTACCTAGGCCATGAGACCTCCCAAGTCATGGCAATGAGGCTCGACACAACCCAATAAAGCATCATACTCACCATAATGGACATATGTGTGTTCATCGAGAGACATAAATGCTATGCGACGTCGATAACAATTGATGTGGGCTTGATACGACACTATCCAATCCATGCCCATGATCAAGTCAAAACATGACATCTCTAGGAACAAAATCCCATAGAAAACAATATTCAATGATATCTAGGGGACGACCCTTACATTTCTTGATGTTATTGACTTGTACTCCAGACAGAGTATCAAGTGACATTACCCCACAAGCATCTTCCATGGTCAATCCCAACACTACTACAAACTATGTAGAAATAAAAGAATGCATATCACATGTATCAAATAACACACTAGAAAGTGTGGAAGATACAAGAATAGTACATCAAACTATGGACAATCCTGACTCACCACACTCAGGCGTAGTCTGAACTGAATGGAGTTGACCTACCCCTCTACCCTAGGATCCAACAAGAGTACCCTGTGCCACAGTACCCTGATGGTAAAAATGGTCTCGCCTCGGAGTTCCAAGTCCACCAACCCTACCGGTACGACCCATATAGCTCTAATTTCTATCATGATATGGGGTAACTAACCCCCTTCATACACTCGACACCTGCTTCTGACTTCCTTCTTTTCCCGGTAGCTGTGGTTTACTGTAGAACTTTTTCAAATGGCCTAACTTGACCTAAACTCAACACTCGACTAGTGGTAGGAGACACTGGCCACACATGTTCCCCAACCTACCACACTGGTAGAAAAATATCTGGTTGACATTCTAAGAAGTTTCTCCCCTATTGTATCTACTCTGCAAAGATCTGGTTGACATTCTAAGAAGTTTCTCCCCTCTTTCTACATGACTTTTGATTTTAACAAGTGTCTATATGATGCATGAGATGGAACACCCTTATCCCATCAGGTTGCAACTAAAATTGAACACAAAATAGCAATAATAATATTAGAAAAAATCAAGTGCATCACCCAAAAGTGAAATCAAATCCATTGTAATAGTCAAAATACAGAAAATCAGGACCTGATTCAAGGAAATATGGTTTTTCCCTATACGAGGGGTAGCTACTCTCGAGCATGGTTTATTAAGAAATTCCATTTCCTTCCTTCTCTATATAGTGTCTCAAATAGTATGTCAATCTAGAAATAAAAAAAATCTTTTGATACCACTTTGTAATGTCCCAGAGCCATATGCCACCCAAAATAGTGCCCCGAGGCTGGTTGGTCAGAAGGCCTCAATCACATATCCCTAAATGCCAGAGGTTGGCGACTAGCAGTGAGGGACTAGGTGAGTTAGTGAGGATACTATCCCATTATTACCAGAGGTTGTCTGATATACAAAATGATGCAAATGGTAAAAGTATATGGAAAATAACTAGAACATTACATGAATATATATGCCGGAGAGAATAATTTTATTCTTGAAAAAAATTATGTTGTAATTTGTGTATTCAAAATGTTATGTGAGAATCACGTATGCATATAGTTTACCAAGAATATTAAATTATTTAGTACTTCAAGATGAGATTCCTTATATTTTATTTAAATGTAATAAATTAATACACTGGCTATAGGTTACTAGATTTATGGTCAATAAACCCAATGAGACTTATTGTTCATGGTTGGTGAATTTTATTTTCTATACATATTGTCATGTAAGAGAGTCAGGTGATTTGGGAAAAAGTAAATGCTATATCCTAAATACATTGGCCCCTTCATGATCCTATATTTCATTTGATTATTATAATGTCACATAAAAATTAACCCAATACAATACACAATACTTGATATATTCTATGTATCCCCCTTGTGGAACCATATACTAGATCCCTAATGTGTATTGAATCTAGAGTTGGTACAATTGTAAGATGATCTCTAAAATGAGGAGCATCCAATGACGATAACAGAAAATAGAAACAATGTTATATGAAACCATAATGATCATATTTTCAAGGTACTTTAGAGATGTCATAAGTATGAAGAGGTGACATGGGAACCTGATGATTAAAGGAAACATAAGTACCCACATTTTTTCACCTTAATGCTTGGAATGAAATTTTGAGTGTGAAATTTCTTAAGGGGGAAGAATTTAACAACCCCGAAATGACCAAGGGTGAGAGTGGAGTTATTATGGTTGGGGTAAATTAAGTTAAATGTGGTTTAACATAGTAAAAATAGTTAAAATATGTACGATATTGGATGGTGGAGGTAGTATCTACATTATATATTTCCCCACATAATTATTGTCCATTTTGGAGATATATTCATTGAATAATGTTATGAAATTATTTAAAAGTAAATCAATTTTACTAAAATGAAACTATTTATTCTTATTAAAGGAGATCACCTACTCTTATTTCCCCACCCATTCCCGATATTTAACTATACCAAATATCTCCTATATTATAAAATCCCCAAATCAGTAGACACCATATCTGGTGCCTCAAGCCGGGTCATAACATGGCCTCAAGAACGACTCCCCATAACCCAAAGGATGACAATTAGTAGTGCGGGTTAATAGATATTAGTGGGAAATAATTTAATTTTTTATCCAAGTTGTACCACAACAGAAATGATATAAATATATAAAACAAACAATCTGTACCACGAATGGAAAACATATAATAAAGGCCAATATTTAAACAAGTAGTATATACTCAAACAATATGATGAATATACTACATTACAGGCAATCAAACAAATAAAGTCCAAAAACAAAACTACTCAAAGGATCCCAAGCATGGACCCAAGCCCCAACCCAATTCTGACTCACCATACTACAAATCCTCTACCCATAATCAAACCAAATACCAGATCCTTATGATGAACCTAAAAAAAAGTATCATTTACTCGAGTACCCATGATTCCTTGAGGCATGAGCAGGGTGTGATTACACCTTAGTAATCAACCAGCAATGATTTATTAAGAATTAACAAATCTATACAATAGTATATAAAAGTAATAAAATTGCAACAAGTAAACAAGAAAAAATTTAGGCATGTTTCAAATTTAAAAAATTTATTAATTCACCATTTTCCCTTTAATATCCCTAGGGTCAACCAACCAACTAAATAGTCTCCATTCGTACTGTGAGCCTAAGACATAGCATAAGTGGTTACACACTTTTAATCACAAGGGGTAACTCACTAACCAAGCCATTCATTGAAATAACATATATCTTCAGTCCAATAATCATACCATGACTGTACAATTAGGTTCATAGATCCTCAGTCTGATATCCCTAACTAGGTAACACATTTGTTGGCATAGAGAATTATTCTAGCCCAACCCAATTGGGAAACACATCCCATAAGTTATGAGAATAGATCCTCATAATAACATCCCAAACTAGACAGAACACTGGTGGTCGTAGAGAATCACTCTATCCCAACCCAATCTGGAACATCAGTCCAAAAGATAGAAAAATAGAGTGTCAATCCAACATTCTACCTCAACAAATAACCACAAAGAAATAGGATCAAGATTATTTAACCATTAAAAATATTTACCATTTATATGCTTCAGATCATTTCAATACATATATCATTTACAAACCATAACTCATTAAACACATATACCATTAAATCAAACTAACCTTATTCCATATTAACAACTAAAAACAATTAACATCAAATTTAATTTCACAATATATTATAACATAGAAATCCATATACTCTTCTAAAAATCATCTTGAATCCACCCCTTTAAAAAAGTATTATTCTTTTCCAAACTAAACCATGAATCAGGGCTTTCACTTCCATTTACAACCATTTCGAATAATAAATAATTAATTTTCACAAAAGGGGAACCATTCCCTATTTTCAAAGCAGTATTTGAAATATTTAATGAAAACAAATTTCTATGTCACCTTCAGGCCATCACATCATTTTGAAAACATTCTCCACTTTCAATACATCATATTCTTCTTTTAAAACCATAACTATATCAAATCCAAAACTCATCATTCAATCCAATTTAAAACCCCTTAGGAATTTCACAAAACTAGTACACAGAGTAATTTTGATTTCTATTTTTTAACCATAACCATTAAATAATTTAACCATCAAAACTTATTCATTTTCATTATTTCCCTATATAAATGTTTACTCGTAAAAATTACCATTTACATGAGGTTGACATACCACATGGGTATCCCCAAGTCCCATATCAAATAATCTGCAAACATAATGGTGACCAAAAAATGTTTTCACACATTACACTAATTCCAAAATTAAATTCTTTATTGAAGACATGAAAACACAAAAAATCAGTAAATTAACAAAACCACATACTCATATAAAACATCGAAACTATGGAAAAAAATATTAATACCACCTACCTCATGTTGATAGAAAACCACTCATCTAAAAGAAACCCTTGATTCAAAATAATTTACCTCAACCATAAGATGAATAAAACCAACGATTTAGATGTATGGAAGGAGAGGAAACAACCCACAGAATCTATTCCAAAAAAATAGAGTGAAACAAAATGAATGAATTTGTAGAAGATTCAGTTTACACCCAATGACACTTTAAACGCATGATAATCAAAGGATAATCGTGCATTGGAATTCTAGGAGGATGTGGTTCATCACCACAACTTCTGGAGGAGGAATATGGGATAAATTTTGGGGATGTTTCATTTAAGAAAAAGTAGAAAAATTTAGAAATTACAATATTTTAATGGATTCATGGTTTGAAAATATGTTCAACATCAGTATGTCTCCCTCTATCCCAAAGGGGCCAAGCTACATAGTATACTAGGAGCATCCACCTGATCTGTAAAACCGTGTAGTTCCTTTTCACAAGCATTTGTTCGGTAGGAGGATTGGCCACATGATTTCCCTTGCTAGGTGTATAGTTTGGACTAACCGTGGGCCAACCATATGCTACACACTATTTGGACTCCCTCCTTCTCCTTTCATGTCCCAAACTTCCAAGATACACTAAATATTACCATTCATTCAAGAACTAATTCAATATACAAAATATATAAATTTTAACAAAAAATTAATCATGGAAGTACCTCTATGAAAGGTAGGGATTCTAAAACCTCCCTATCTTATAACGACTCATCTATGAGCCACAATTTCTAGCCTTACTAAGATTTCATGAACAAAATGTCAGGCCAAGGGGACCACATAAAAATTCTCATATCCCATGTTTCCTCATGAACAATTCTCTTCCATCACCACACTTAGACCAAAGAAACAATTCTACACCAAAAAATTTTTCCCCATCATGATCCATAATCACAAACCCAATGCCCTTACAAGGATGTATACATATCAAATTCATTATTAAAAAAATCAAACAAAAGTGAAAAGTTCAAGTAATGTTATTGAAAAACCACCAAAGAGGATAAAAAAATAAATATACAACCATAGGAGATCCAATCAGAACACCTTCACTCTAATCCTCTCCATAACTCATTGCCCAAATCACTTATCAACATCTAACATAGTTTCCCAAATTCTTATGGTGACCCGATCTCAACATCATGAAAGGAACACACAAGTTCTAAAAACATTTACCAACCAACATCAGTATGTAACTCAAGGACCAATGGCCTTGCTTCATATCTGAACAACTAAAGAGAATCCCCATGATAACCTTCATCTCAATGTACTAAACCAGTCAAATCATGATCCAATGATCATTAATGAAAATTAAACACCAAGATGGTTCTCACACAAGTCCATATAACCCATACCACGTCTCACATCATCAACTAAGAACATTCCTATTACAGTTCTCCCCACCATACTCTTAATCTCACCACCTCCATCTCATGATGTTGGGAACCTCCACCATTGAAAAGATGAAAGGAAAAACATAAAATCAACTTTAAAAAATTACCTAACAGGTTTCCTAACTCACTGTGCCCAAAAATCCATGAGAACCCAAAAAACAACTAGAATATATCATTTCTATTGAAACCATCCAATGAAAACATGAAAAAACTGTCCATTTTTGTTCTAATGACTACTTGAACTATCAAAAGTTTTCTTTCATTTATGAAGCACACCTTCCATTAAAACATAAAATCAGATGTGTCCTATACTTACCACATATATTCCTCTTACCATATCGTGTTGGACTATACCTAACTAGTTTTTTCCAAAGCACTCATCTTCCACTGTTGACATGATACCCATTTCACCATCCCATGGGGCCTTATCACTTGACACATGACACCATTATTCGACACACCTACCAGATTCTTTCATGAAATTTTCCTAAAACTCCACCTTCAAGGTTCCCATTATTCTCCTCTCCATCATTGTGATCCTCGACCCCATCCAAATTCCAAGGAAAAGCACCTCTTTCAGCCCCACATCAACTAAGGATGACTAGGTTATCCCTCAAAACCCATTTCAATTTTCAAAATGAACGTAATAGTAAAAAAAACACCAATGGTGGTTTCCAAGTCACCAATTTTTCACTTTTTCATAGATGAGTCGATTTGTCCCTAACTGATGCATCCTGGAATGCTCGGATTAATTATTAGTGCATCACTTCTTTACACGACCAAGATTACTTCACCCTTAAAGGCATTCCAGGTTCACCCAAACAAACCTACCTGAGTCCATACCCAAACTCTAATGATTTTCTAACACCCAAACTACATTCAAATCAGCTATTTTCATAGCTTATCATACCCATAAATAAGTCTAACACATATATCTAATATTTCTTTTAAATCCACCCTGATCACAAATCCAATGCATTGATCGATCAACCGCCACATCTAAGGCACATGTCAACTTCCTCTAGTAATCCAAACAAGTTCCATAAAAGTTTCTTATTGGAATACTGATTCCATAACATCCTCTCCATAATATTATCAACATATCCATGAATGAAATACTTCTCTCCACCTTATAAGTATCACATTCTCCATTTTATTCATGTAATTTTATCCAATACGGATCATGCTTCAATCATAAGATGATCCAATAAATGTGGACACGGCTATCTATATACCTCCAAAGCAATAGAGAAACATCACCCACTACCCGTTTTCATCATCTAATATTAGATCCATGGCATTCATCAATATACAATCTATCTTGAGTAACTTTCCCGTAACCGTTTGGTGGTATCCTCCCCACCATTCAGTTCCATATATATTTCTCAATGATCATATCCTACACAAGGCTCCATATCCAACAAAACACTTTTAGGTTTCTAGGAATAAAGAAAATGTATCTCAGCGTACATAGGATGATGTCAAGATATTGGGCATTATCATCACTAGAAAAAAAGTATGGTAAAAAGTCATCAAATAAGGAAAATGCAAACTATCCATCATCGATGTCACTTAACACCATGGGATCACCTTATCCATATAAATGTATTTGCATCTGCTACCCACCAATGTCTCATTGAAACTCACTCACCAAAACTCGAATTAGATTTCTAACCAAAACACATTACAACTTCACAAACCTCTACCAAGCAGTCATGAGCAAACATTCCCTTTGTCTCTATGTCCATTTCCCCACTGATTTTATTTTAAAATGACCTTCGTAATTTACATGGAATCACAATGACCACTACACCAATTCTCAAACTAACTTTTTCTCATATAACTTGCACTCCCCACTATGATCACATAGATGAATAACATAAACATAAAATGAACCAAATGTCCATCCATCCCCAATAGCATCATTCCACACCAATAGATTCCAACAACTAGACGTCATCAAATCCCTTGAGGTATCACACTTTCCGACAACAACACACTGAACCCAACTCTAAACCATATGATTCATACATCACTAGATATATTCCCATATTATCTTTTACTCATTTTACCATGAATCCAAGTCCATACTCTTCCTTATCCTCACAAAATTCTCCACATCTCACCCAAAAACCAAATATATCATATAAATTATCACAACCACATGACCACCTTCACCACAGGTTTCACATTCATAAAAAATGTGTCCATCCATGATTTGGTCACCCTTGTCTAGTCTTCCAAAAATCTACACCAAGGTATCCATTAATCATCATCAAAATAGATGGTTTAGACACCCAAATGATCTAGCCTTTCAAAACTAAAAATAAAACAAACTGCAAGCACATAAATTTCTCCATGAGAATGAAACCAAGGAAAAACCCTGAAATTTTACCAAAACCCTGATGGAACCAACCGTGTATTAATTCCATCTAAGAGAAAACCACATCTGTTTTTCATTCTAAGGCACTTAAAATACTAGTATAACCTCCCTAGAGGCTACCCTTGATTTCCAAAGACGGTCGATCCATAACCAAAACTTGAGTCGCATCTCCAAAACCATTGATCTTTGTCACCTAGCCTTCTTGCATAATCCCATACTAAGGCACACCCTCTATGATCCATTACCAAATTAAAAAATGTATACCTATTCTATAGGAACCTAGAGGCACTAGAAACCCCGATTGACCTCTCACATAGTTCACCTAAAAAGTCATATGATACCAACTCCCTAAACTAGAATCATGTTAATTAAAGGCAACTACCTCTCTCTATGATCCATACACATAAAACCTCAAACAAATCCATCCTCAGAGGCACCACTACTACCCCATCTAAAACAAACTATGTCTAATGCATCCAAGTGAAACTTTACTCTAGTATTCATTCCATGGATACCCATACAAAGATATCAACACTGCATGCCAAAAAACCAATACAGGGTAAAAAACACAACAATCCTGGTCACAACTCACAAGGGTTACCACACCCAAATTAACGAACAAAATCTCATAACCCAAGGCCACATAATTATTGAGGGTACAAAAAGACAATCTATTTAATCATACATAAAAGATTACAAATATTTACAACCCACAACAAAGGTCATAAACTATGGAACTCTCTCTGCAGAAAACCACCCATACATAGGGAAAAATCATAAAACTATGGAAACCCATTTACAATTTCCCTATGAGTTCAATCATTTCTAATTTCCCCTTTTAATTAAACTTTACCACTTAAAACCCAAAGTTTATTAAATAAAAATTTTGGATTTTCAAAAACAATTTATCTACACTTAAAGAAAAACTTTTTTATTAACCCTACACTTAAAAAAATACAAGTTTTTTTCAAATTTATATTTCCAAATATTTTCATTAAAAAAATTTCACAAATTATCAACAAGATTAAATCAGAGGCAGAATGCACACTAATAACATGTGAGTCCCATATTATTATCAATCATAGGAAATATATAAATGAAATAACGATCCTATGTTCCAATCATGACGAATGACCTCACACACCCTCTAATTCCAAACCATACCAAGATATAAAACCTCATAAATCAATAACATCATATCAAAGTGTACCACCCAAGGTGGAAGTACCAATCAACCATAAAAGCACAAAATATAAAATCAATTAAAACCCTTAGAAACATTTGTTTTACCTCATATATGAGGATGTAGAAACAAATGTATGATATCATTACCAAGCCCCAACAAGATCCTTATCTCTTGTCAACCATGCCTAATCTGTAAGAAAAAATAAACCCCACTGATACCACTTTGTAACATCCTCATTCGTGTGGAATCTATATCTGGTTCCCCATGTTGAGTCGTCACATGACCTTAGATTTGCCTCCACATACTCTAGAGGATTCCAACTATTAGTGTGGGTCTATAGAGATATCTTGGGGAGACTATGCATGATTATTATAATGATACCAAAGTATATATGATATAAATATATATAATAACTAATCTAATCCATAAATGGACAAAATAGAGAAAAGGATAATAATTAACCAAGGAGAACATGATATAACAATATGAATAATACACTAAACGTAAGATAGTCACACAAATTAAGACCAACTCCTAATCTACCCAAAGGATCTGGAACACAGACCTAAGGCCCCAAACAGTCACAACCTCCTTTGATCCAACTCATCATCCCATGCCCGAAAAAAACATTGAGTCCATATCATAAACATGTGCCACAAAAAATGAGCATCTACTAAGGCACACAAGTTCCTTTGTGTCCCATATAGGGTTTGAGTACAGTTCAGTTGGCCACCACTAACGATGTCTAAATCAATAACAAATCTGTACAACAATGTATACTGGTAATAAAAGTGTAATAAAAAAACAAGCAATAATGGAGGCACATTTCAAATTTAAATAGTTTTATTAATTTATTATTATGTATTTTAAGCTCCTTAGGGTCAACATACCAACTAATATAGATTTTTTCACATAGTGATCTTAATCCATAGGATAAAGGTTTAGAAACTTTTAATAATAATGAGGTACTCAGTAACTGAACCATTTATCAACATACCTTAGAGCCTTGGTCCAATAATCCAGCCATGTCTATATGTTTATTTGCATAGAGCCTCAGTTCGACATCCCAAACCATGAAACACATCAGTGGGCTTGGATAATCAGTCTAGAACAACCTAATTGGGAACCTCATTCAACAAGTTTGGATCATAGAGACTTAGTCAAAAATCCCAAACCAGGAAACACATTGGTGTTCCTAGAGCATCAGTCTATCCCAACCCAATCATGAATCTTAGTCAATAATTAAGGGGCATAGAACCTCATTCTGACATCCAAACCCAACAACTTACCACTAATCAATTTTCATATACTTCTGTATCCATTCAACATATTTACCATTTACATGAATTAGCTCATTTCAAAAAATATACAATTTATAAACCATAACTCATTAAACACATATACCATTATTAAAAATGACCCCTTATGTGATATTAAAAATTGTAAAATAATTAAAATCATTTTCATTTCACAATCCATGATAACCCACAATTCAAAATACTCATTTAAAAACCAAATTGAAGGAACCCATTTAAAAATGGTATTCATCTTTAAAAAAATGAACCATGTCATAGGGCATTAATTTATATTTCCATCAATTTCAAATAATTAAGAAATAATTATCACAAAAAAGTTGAACCATGACCTTATTTTGAATGATAATTTAAAATATACAAAGAAAACCACATTCCAATTCACATTGAATCCAACACCTCATTTTTGAATCATTTCCCGCTTTCAAAAAAAAATATTCTTTTTTTAAAACCATAAACGGATCAAATACAAAAAACATCATTCAAACCATTTCAAAATACCCATAGTAATTTCACAAAAATATCACACAATCATTTCAATTTACCCATTTTAACCATGATCATAAATCAATTTTACCATCATAAATTATTCATTTTCATAATTTTCCAATATTAATGACTACACATTCAAATTACCATTCCAAGGGTTCAGCTTGCCCCATGGGTAACCCTAAATCCCATATCAAATCATCAAAAAACCCAATGAGGACTGAAAAAGTCTTTTCCACCTCAAACTAAGGCCCAAATTACTTTCCTTATATAAAGACACAACAACATACATGTATACAATATTGAGACAATAAAAAATTATTTAAGACCTCGTACCTCATGATATTGGACAACCACTCATCACAAATAAATACTTTATTCAAACTAAACTATCCCAAACCACTAAGACGAAGAACAACATGAAAAAATAGTGGTTTAGATCATAAAAATGGAGAGGAAACAACCCACCATGCTTTTTCCAGAAAATGGTAGGAAACATAGTCGATGACATATATAGAGATTTAATTATCATACAACAACACTCCAAAAACCTAGAAATTGAAGGAGAATCATCCCTTTGAAGTATAGGAGGGTTTGGTTCATCACCCAAGCTACTGGAGGAGAAATAGGGTATAAATTAGGGGAATAATAATTTAATCATGAGAGGTAAAAATAATAAATTATCATTATAAGGGATGCACGGTTGGACAAAAAATATTCCAACCATCTGGATCTCTCTATATAAGGGGGACCAATCTGCATGGTCTCCTTAGGGAACACACAATGTTTGGGAGAAAATATGGTTCCTGTATGCCAACCATTGTACGAGATGAGGTCTAGCTACACATTTTCCATGGTTAGGTGAACAGTTAGTAATAACCATGTGGAAACAATGTATTGTTCACTGTTTAACCTATATTTTCTCATTTCATGTCCTTAACCCCTGGGAAACCCCCCCTAATGAATTTTCCAAACACCCAAGAACCCCTTCAATATCCAAAAAAATGGATGTTTAACCAAAAATTTAAACAATTGAGTACCTTCGTGAAAGGGATAATATATCTATTCTCTCCTCGACACCCTCACCCCTACCTTGATTCCATGGTCCCACAAAATGAAAAATATTTGTCACCTTAAGAAGTTACCTAGGGTAGAACTCCCAAGGGATAAGAAATACTCACAACCACACTTTTTTAGTTTTTTCTTCATCAACACCCCTAAATTCAAATCGATCCATGATGGCATGATAAAAAAACATAATATTATGATTAAGTGTTATTATAATTGTTTATTATCTATTTTTCACCTCCTTAGAAAAATATTTAGTGAAATGAAAACTTCGTCATGTGTGTGTGCAGACAATCTCTTCCATGAAATGAAATGTTTTAATTTCCATGACCAAAAAACATGGATGGAAAATAAAAATGTATTTAGTACATCGAAATGACTTATTTTGAACCTTTAATATTACATAAGAAAAATAGAGGACATTATATATGTTTTATTAACGATAAATGATCATAGAAACCTTGTCCACCTAAAATGGAGTTTTTAAGGAACCTTTATTAATTTGGGAATATTTTTACTGATAACCCATGAAATTGTATAAGTATCTATTGAATTTTATAAAAAGTAACATAATCCTTTGAAAATATATAGATCACGATATTATTTTACATTAAACATAACCATGGTAAATGAACTAAAATTTTTATAGATAAATTAACCAAACAACTTTGAGTAACCGAGAAATGTAGAAATTATATTAAAAATAAATAGAAAAAGATAATTGGAACTTATAAAATTTAATATATATTAGTATTATTCTTGTGTATTAATTTATTTTTCATAATTTAATTATTATTTAAGTTATGATCAATTGTAGATATAATATAAAAATGTGGTCTGGGATCTTCAATTCCACCCTCGATACTTGTTGGTTACACGTTCTATTTCATTTTCTCCATTTCTCACAATATTATTATCATGATATTAATCAATTTTTTTGTATATAAATCCCTTAAATATATAATTAGTTAAATATCTATTTAATTTGTAGTGATAAACATATTGTTAGTTCTATTTTAAATTCCCACTTTAATATAATCTTGATTTACCGGAACATTCCTATTTATTATCTCATGTTAAGAATTACCACCATCGAATGTTTTTAAACCGTGAGTATCTTATAAAAGAAATTATTATTTTTTGGGGAATCATATTAGTTAAATTTTATTTTATAGAAAAAAATAATCTCATTCATTCCCTAAAATATAATTTTCTTATTTCAGAAAGCATCACCCTTGTGGTTTATTTTTATTCTTTCTTCGAGAAGATCCTTTCCAAGAGTTTCTTTATTGGAACTAAAATTTCAAGACCTATGTAACTTTTTTAATTATTAATATCCAGAATTGTTTAATTTATTAATCTATTGGGAATATTTCTAATTTAATATTCAGTTATGCCTTCAATTAGAATTATGAAATGCACTTACTTCCCATGGTTTTGATCATGATTATGATTTATATATGGCTTAATTTATAATTTTGGAACACATATGTATGATTTTAATTTTATTATAAGAATTACTAGACTTATATATCCCTTAAATTTATTGGAAAATGTTTTATATTCCTTGAGATTTTATGTAAGGGATTATGGAGTAAACCTAATCCACTATGGTACATTTTTAACTTCATGATGATAGTATCAAGGGTAACCCTTGAATTTTATTTATGATATCATATATTATGTTTTTACCATATATCACATGATTCAATGATTTTATTATTTCATTTAGTTATTCTATCTTTCTATTCTTTTTATCATTCTCTTTATGATTTCATGTTATTCCTATTGATTTTCATGTTATACTCTATTCCCGTGATTATTCCCTTACTGTACTTTCCAGGCCACACTGTTCCTTAAGTATTTTACCTAGGGTATCATATAACGTTTTTTTGGATATATGGTTGTTAGTAGCCCTATGCTTAGTTTTAAATAAGGATTATACTTTTACAATTATGTCAAATTATTTATGTGTATTATATTTCAAATATATTACACCTCTATATAATTGGTTTTTATTTAATATAAATTTATATAAATAATTACTGAATAATGTGTGTTTAAGGGTTGGCCCACTATAGAAAGTCATCATCAAAATTTGGTATTTTATATTGGATACAAGGTATTCATTTTAATATCATGATGGAATAGGGTTTTGGGATTCTAGAATAATGGAATGTTAATCCCTATATAAATATTACCCTTCAAAACAATGACCACCATATTCTTTAAAAAAGAAAATTAAATTAATATTTGGATAATTTAACATGAAAACATGAGCCAAGGATTTTAAAGCCTAGTTTCTTGGATGATTAGGTGCATAAAACTAAAAACATGGAACTAAATAAAACAATTCTTTATTAATTATCCATTATAAGCTCAAAAATTATTTTGATCCCTTATATCCAAATAGGTTAGCCTGGGGATAACATGAACAAAGGGATGATCTAAAAAACCCATTATGGGAATAAACATTAAAATAAAGTGTAGCATATAGGTTCGAAGGAATAACATAATGATATATAAAGACATCGAACATGATTAAACATAAGAAATCATAACATTGGATCACATAATAATGGATTCATAGTAATGTGGAAACATTATAAAATAAGAATTTATCCTTATTAAAGGACTGTTTAATATAAATAAGAACAATTCAAGGATCATTGCATATATAGGAGCATGATTCAAGGCTCGTTGCATATAGAGGGGCATGAGTCAAGGATAACAGCCAAGACCATTTTACATTACATCTCCTGAGACTAAACATTACCCAATTAATTGGAATTCTATATGGGTAGAACCATGTTGACATGTTCCTAATTATGTGTTCTGCATAAATAATCATACTTAATAAATCAAATATAAACATAAGGTTCACCCATGGTAAGAATTGGGTATCATAATCATGTCAAAAGGCATAACATGTACTTGAAAAAATTATTTAAATCATAAATGAAAATCCATAAGTTACAATAGGAATATTAAATGATAATTTATTTCAAAATTTATTGAATAAATATAAAAAATGTGTTTAAGAAACTTTAGAAATAAAACATTTTAGCACTGTTTAAGGAAAATATTTAAAGAGAATTTGAAGAAAAAAATAGAATAAAATTTTATATAAAATCTGAAGTCAATGACGAATGTATTAATAATATAGGTTTTAATATTATAAAAATAATGGTGGATTTAAACAGATTAGGGAGCACACATGGAAATGGGTTATAATTTGGGAAGTTCCCTAAAACTGATCTTGCTTATCGAAATGAAATGAGTATGGAACCCTTTAGAAACATGTATATATCCAAAAAATAAGGATGAATTGATCTTGATACATGAGTTTGGAAAATTTAATCATAATTTCAAAGATTTACATAAAACTAAAACATAATTCCATTTGGGTAAAAAGAGATAAAGAGTAACTCGAAGGAATAATGGAGGTTCAGGTAGAATCCCTTACTGAAGGTATGAAAGGAATCTTCATTTGATATTAATGTCATGAATAATAAAATTATATTCATTAATTAATAATTAAATAACCATTTATACATGTATTTTATTTATTTTAACTATATTAAGTTCATTTATGGCCTTTTTAGGCTAATATATTCAATATCATTATTTGGGAGTATTGATTTTCTTTGGTTTTCCTGATCAGTGTACTTGTATAAGTGTATGGAAAATCATTTAGAATGAAAATAATTATACAGTATAGAAATTATATGTTTTTAATAAAATTATAGAATATTAAAATCCCATTTTTTCCCGAAGTTAGAATGATTCATTTGATAAATCATTAATGATAATCGTTTTGATTAATTTAGCATTTTTTAATCACAATGAACTCATTTCATTTAATAAATTAATATAAAGAATCTAAAATTATTATAGAAAATTACATAAGATATAAAAAATATATTATAATATGTTTCAACCATAAAAATGGTTTCATGTCTAGCCTTGAAGGCAGAATTGAAAGGTGAAATCACGTTACCGAGAAAGGTGGTAACTCGACACCTCATGAATGATGTTATCATTATTAAAGTTAAAGAGAAAGAAGTACTTTAATGAAGAATTATTCCACAAAAATTAAAATTCTATTATATGTATTATAAATTATTTTTCATTCCATTTGAATTAGGGGAGGTGAGGATATAAAAAAAAGAAAGGAACATGAAAAGAAATTGAATGAAAACAGAATAGGTTTTTACCTCTTAAATCCTTATTATTAAGAACCAACGTAGGGGATTGTTTTAGGTATTTTATTAAAACCAAAAGATTTTAGACATGTGGAAGGGGCTTGGGAGGATATATGATAAGAATTTGGAAATGGCTCAATGCTTGTGACGTGTGAGGAGAATAGGTTGTTTTTATAGCGGAGGAGAGGGGGTTCTCATTATTTAATTCATTTGTTTATTATTTTTATAAAAATAAGAAGTATTGTTGATTATGGAGACTAAATATAGTAAATTAAGCATGTGGATTCGAGATAATGGACTTACATAAGCATTACATCACCTATGACTCCCTAAATCAAGTATTTATCATTTATCGTAAATTATCATATTTTACTATTCACCAAAAACTCATGTATTTCTTAAAAATACAAAAAAAAAATCCCCCCTAACAATTTATTTACATGTATAATTTAAAAATGAACTCGATTTTACCAAAAGAATTTTATAAATATGATAAATTTAATTTTTAATTAAAATCATCATTTATTTGGAAAACACAAATTTTAAAAATTAAAACTACTTTTCTAACACTTTGAAAAATTAATTAAGGCCTCATAAAATTTTCTTATAATCATATGACATAAAAATATTAAATAAAAATACATTTTATGAAAATAAAATTTCTTTTAAATTATTATATTAAAAAAAATGAATTAAATATTTATGACCTATAAAATTACGAAAACTGAATTTATATTTTTTAAAACTCATATTTAATTATACTATGATATAATTATATCTAATTACCATTTATAATATGATTAAATTGTATTTACACTTTCATAGGCGATGTTACCATTACATTATTTGGTTCACTATTCCTAGTGGTCACATTACTATTCTGAAGGACAAGTTGTTATTTCATCTTTATAGGTTCTTTATCATCTTGAAATACTTCTTATTTCATTAATTATTCATTTAAAAAGTTTATATTGTGTTATTTATCTTATTTGTTGTGATTTATACTATAAGAAATAAAAATAAGATAGTAATTTGCATTGATAAAACATTGGGCCCTTACATTCTTACCCCCTACGAAATTTAACCCTACAAAATTTAATTTAATACACTAAGCTGAAAACAGGCATTGGAATTTTCCTTCAGCGCTTCCTCTGAATTCCATGTTTCCTCTTCGTACTTATGGTTCAACCATAATACTTTTTCCAGGTGAGTATTTTTTTTGTGTATAACTTTATCTCTATGTTCCAAGATCTTCATGTGTTTCTCTTTGTAAGATAGATCAGTCTACAACTTTACCACATAGGAAGCTAGTACATGAGAAAGATTCAATATGTAATTTATAAAGAGGGATACATGGAATACATCGTATACTTGAGACAGGTTTGATCTAAGTTATAGTCAATAAGACACAACTTTGACACGATCAAGGATGTAAACGGGGTTGATATACCTAGGAATTAGCTTTCCTTTCTTCCAAATCTCACGATCCTCTTCCATGGAGATATGCAGAGGAATAAATTGTATCCAACCTTAAATTACAGGTCTCATCAACAATTTTTTGCATATATATTTTGTTATATTTAGGCTACCTTGATGTACTGTTGAATGGTTTTCACCTTTTCCACCATGGTTTCAACTATTTCCGGTCATAGCAGCTTATGATCAAGGGATTTAACCTAGCATGCTTGTGTTATGCACTGTTTCCTATAAAGGACTTCATATGGATCCATTTAGATACTCGAGTGGATAATAATGTGGTAAGAGAACCCAACAAGAGGAAGAAGTTGGTCCCATTATCCATTGAATTATATAGAACATTTTCTCAACATGTCTTCTAGTCTCTAAATGGTTCACTCAAATTGTCCCTCAATTTGAGGATGATTTTCCAAACAGAAATTTAACTCAATTCTTAGAGCATGATGGAGACTTTTCTAGAACATTGCAATGAATATCAAATATCAATCAGATAAAATCAATAGTGGTACTCCTTTCTTCCTTACCACTTCTTTGATAAATATCATTTCAAGTTGATCTAATGAGAAGTCCTATTGAATTTTAATAAAGTCAGCATTATTAGTAAGTTGATCCACAATAACCCATATAGGATCGTTTCCTCTAGATGTATTTATAAGTCCAGTGAAAAATTCCATAGTTATTTTTTCCCATTTTTACATTGGTATGTGTAATGGTTTCATCATCCCTTTATACATTTTCCTTTCATCCTTCATTGAATAACAGACCAGGAACTTTGATTTATATTGAGTGATATCCTTTTTCATATTGTACCACCCAATGTTCTCTCGGAGATATTTATACATCTTTGGGATCCCTTGGTGAATAGATATGGTCTATCTATGTGAATCATTTAGAAGATCTTTCTTTATCTCTAGATTAGATAGTATACACAATTGTGAGAAAAATCTTATGACTCCATCCTCATCGATATTGAACTCGTATGATTTCCCATTCCTGATAGCTTCCTTCCTTTTGGGAATTTCCACATCATTTCTTTGAGCATTCATTATTTTCCCTATAAGGGATGGTTGAGCAATAATTTGGGAAAAGAGCTTTGATGTTCCTCACTTAATGATTCTCATGTCCATCCTTTTTATGTATAATAAGATTGGATTCTTCACAATTCTCATCATCGATAATGATACATGATGTTTTCTACTTATAGAAACTAAAAACCTTATTTTATATTTAAGGGTGGTAGTGGATTGAGAATTAATAAACCTTGATGAGCTCTAACTATCTTTGCTGGAACATATTAAGCTCCTTCTATGTGAATATATATTTGAGACTCTTGTGATTAATATATATCTCACAGTTATTCCAATAGAGATAATGCTGCAAGATTATCAACGCAAATATCATAGTTTCCAACTCTAGATCATGAATTGGATAGATTTTTCTCATGGATATTAAACTTCCTCAAGGCATATACTATTAATTTATCATTTTTTATCATCACATATCCTGATCCCTTTTTTGAATCATCTTTTTACACCAGTAAGAGTTCTCCAATTTTAAGGAATGTGAGTGTTAGTACAGTGATAAGCCTCTTTTTGATCCACTTAAATATTTCATCACCTTCTATGTTATAGATGTTGTCTTTGGTCACTCATCAACTGCCTTTGTTTGGGAAGGGTCCATATATATTCCTTATCTAGTGATAACATGCACTAATAATGACACTTCCTCCATAAAGAACTCAAATTTAGTGTAATTTTCATATAGTTTCTCACATCGAAATGTATTTAGAACAATACTCAAATTCCCACCACGTTACTCCTTTCTCTTTGAGTATATAAGAATATAATCAATAAATACTACCCCAATTTTCAAGGTAATATATATAGAATCAGTTCATTAAATCCATGAAATTTGTTGGAGCATTAGTGAGTAAAAAGGGCATCACTATTAAATCATAGTGTCTATACCTCATTCAAAAGTCAATCTTAGGATTTCTTTCTTCCTCACCAGTAATTGATGATATCCCGACCGAAGTTCCACCTTAGAGAAATAATTGGACCCACGTAGCTAATCAAACAAGTCATCTATCTGTGGTAGGGATACTTGTTTTTAACATGATTTTATTGATTTCACAATAATCAATGAAGAGTTTCATTGGTGCATCCTTCCTCTTGATGAAGTGTAATTGTACACCCCCTAGTATAGCACTCTGTTTTATAAACCTCTATTTAGATTCTCTTATAACTTCTTCATTAGTTATTACAACTCAACAGTGGACATCAGTATGGTGTCTTTGATATAGGATGAAATCTATGAATAAGTTAAATTCATAACTCAACCTCACGATCAAGCAGAAGATGTAGAAATTATTCAAGGAATACATAAGTGTAATCCCTTATGATGGATATGTCAATGAGCATGATAATATCCTTTTTATTTATCATTTGAGAGAGACATGCTTTCTAATATGAAATTAATATACACACTTGAGATGATGATTTGAAAATATCTTCATCTTCCTCCATACACTTGTATAGAATTGAAGGATGCTCTGAAATTTGAAGATTGATCTACCTTTCATAAAATTATATGTTGGATTTTTATATAGGTTTTCAATCCATTACTAAAATAACATCAAACTATACCAAAGGCAGTATGACATGATTTTGTGGGAGGTTTAGTCCATAGACATTAATGGGGGAGGATTAATGTACTTTGGATGAAATAACATTACCATTATATATTCTCGCGGATAACTCACCTTCCAAATTTTGAGGTGGTATTTGAATATTTATTCTATACATTCAAGATATGATAGAATGTGTAGAACCAGGATCAAGAAGTGTATTTTCTATTCTTTAATGAATAACCAATGTACCTGTCACCACATCGTTGTTCATCTCCACATCAGCAGTAGTTATAGAATAATACCTTCCTTGATACCTTGGAGGTTGTTGTTGATTTCCTTCGATAACCCTCAGCTAAGGGAATTGGTTCACAAAATTCCCATATTCCTTCCAATTGAAACACATCACTACTATCTGAGTGTTGATATGAATCATCGTTTATTCTTCTATGTTAGTGGAATTTTTCCGGTCCCTTTGGTAGTTCCTTGCCAGATGGCCCATTCTTCCCCATTTTATGCATTTAGTAGTTCCATTTAGATATTTTACGAGATGATTCATCCAAAAAATTTGACATGTGGGATATTTGGTCTTTTTTCTATTATGGAATTTATTTTCTGATCCACCCATATTAGACACCATTTTCTTGTTTTCTTAACCAAGACCACAAGTACATTGAGAGTCTTTGATCTCCATTTCAACCTTGATGGTACCATGGAACATATCCTAATAACTTTCTATGCCTTAAATCAACAATTATTTTCCTAGACTCACCTTTAGTCTACTAAATAAGTGATCCACCTTGTTTGGTGTTCAAGAAACATTGGAGGAATATCTTACAAGCCATGTCAAGTTTTCTTCATATTCCTCAAAGACTCATCTTCTTTCTACATAAGTCTATGTAAATATCTTTCCATCATTAGATGGAGGGTTCCAGGAAAAAATTTATTGATAATTTTTTTTGGAATTACTCCAAATCCATGGAATAAATTTCCAACTTGGACTTTTTATTTTGGATCAGTTTCTACCATTGATCATCTTCCCCATCAAAATGATAGACCGCCATAACAACTTTTTCTTATTCTGAGAACTAGAGGATAGAGATTATATTTTTAATAGAGTTAATAAACTGTCCTACTAGGAGGGGTTATAATAATTACTAAACACAAGAGGTAATTTCTCCATTAAGTATTTGACCACAACATTCTATTTCCTTAGAGAAGAAGGGACTTGCACACAATTAAAGTTATTATTTATAACCTGAGCCAATTGAGCATGTACTGTTATGAATCTTTGAGAACCAGTTTCCATTATATTTGGTATATCATTATAGAAATCATAAAATTTCATATCACATTGAATATTGGAACATTTTCTTCTATTTATCTCAATTTAATAAGAAAAATATAGTACAATTATAAGGCTTTAATACATAACTGATAAGAAAAAAAGGAAAGAGAAAATTTAAATATTAAAGGATAATCTCTTAAAGGAAAAGTATAACCTAAGATGTGATTCACTTGGTTTCAATCTAGGTTATCCATGTTCTATTTCCCAACATAAAATATTATTGTTATTTTCATTGTTCCCTTGGTAACGATTCTTAATGAGCATATGAATTTACCAAAGAATATCCCATGGGAGTGTCAAAATAGGTTCAAGTAAGATCAATTGCCATGTACCAAGTTACCCCCAGTCAAGCCATGAACAAAATTTTGTAGTTGTTACTCTTAGGTACATCTATTCCAGAACCACATTCAATTCTAGTATCTAGATAGGGGTGTATTTTCATGATAAACCACTAACTCTATACTTACCAAAATTTATGTATGTTTTATTATACTTAATAGTTTCCCTAATGTTCTTACTAAAGTGGTATATTAATACTCTCCAAAAAAAACTAAACATTTCCAATGATACCAAATATATAGAACCTAGTCTTTTATACATATCATTACATGCTTTTTGGCATAATTTAACATCAAAATAAAAGACAAGGGTCGTAGAGTCCAGTGTCTTGGAAGACTAGGTACATAAAACTGAAAACGTGAGACAAAATAAAAATTTTATTTATTTATCATCCATAATGATCTCCTAACTACACTTGAGCCCTTACATCTACATAGGAAAACCTGGGGAAAACATGAATGAAGGGATGAGCTAAAAATCTGAGCTAGGGAATAAAAATTAAAATTAATCATAACACATGGGTTAGAAGGCATAACATAATGATATATAAAGACATGGAACATGATTAAAAATAAGGAATCGTAACATGGGGTTATATAATCTGGGATTCAAAGTAATATGGAATCAACATGAAAGAAGAATTTAGTATGAGTCCCAACACATTTCATATAGATTATCACAAGTCAAGGGTTATTGCATATAGAGTATCACAAGTTAAGGCTAACCACCAAGACCATTGCAAATAACATCTCCTGAGACTTAACATTAACCAATGTATTAGAGTGCTATTTGTGAGTACCCATATTAAAATATTCATGAATATTTGTTCCATATAAATAATCATACATAAGGAATCAAATATAAACATATGGTTTTTCCAAAGTAAGAATTAGGTATCATATTCATCTGAAAAGGAATAACATAAGGGGATATCATAAAGTTTTTCATGAAAGAAAGGATTTAAATAATACATGGAGATTAATAAGTTAAAATATTAATATTTCATGATAAATTATGTCAAAAATAAGTAAATACATGTAAAAATGGAGTTTAATAAACATTAGAATGAAAATATTTTAGTGCGGGTTAAAGAAAATATTTATAGAGAATTTGAAGAAGAAAAGGGAATAATCATTTATATAAAATAATAAATGATTCAAAAAAGTTTTCAAATTTTTTTTTGTGATTTTATAAAAATACTGGTGGCTTAAAAATTACTATAGAGCCCACATGGACATGGGTATGAATTTGTGAGGTTCCTTTAAATCGGGCTTGCCTATCGGAAAGAAATATGTAGGGAACCTTTTTAAAACATGTATATCACCAAAAATTAGGGTTGGATGGTTCTTGATACATGATCTTGGAAAATGTTAACCACATTTTGAATATTTACATATACATAAAATATAATTTAATTTGGTTAAAAATAGATAAATATTAACCTGAATGAATAATGGAGGTTCGGGGAGAATCCCTTACCATATGTCCAATATGACTATGCACTTGATTGTAATGTCCCAAATAATCAAATTATATTCATTAATTTATAATTTAATAATCATTTATACATGAATTTTATTTATTATAACTTTATTAAATTAATTTACGTCCTTTTTTGGGTTAATAGATTCAATTCTGTCATTTTTGGGTGTTGATTTCCTTGGGTTACTTGTATAAGTGTGTGGAAAAATTTGTAGAATGATGAAAGTTGTCTAGAACTAAACTTAACTATTATTAATGAACCTATAGATTATTAAAATACTATTTTTTCTAGAAGTGATAATTATTCCTTATATAAATCATTAATGAAAATCATTTATATTAATTTAGCATTTTTTGATCACAAGGAACATATTTTGTTTAACAAATTAATATCATGAGTAAAATATTATTCCCGAAAATTAAATAAGATAATATATATATATATATATATATATATATATTATAATCTGGTTCTACTATAAAAATTGTTTCATTACCAGCCTTGGAGACATAATTGAATGATGATAGCATGTCTTCCAAAGAGGTGGTAAATCAACACCTAACAGACGATGTTTTCATTCATAATGTAAATGACAGAGGAGAATATATTTGATGAATAATTATTCCACAAATATCATAAAATTATTTTATATTTAGGATTATAGAGTTTTCATTCTATTTGGATGAGGGTAGGTGATGAGAGAAACAAAAAATATAGGAACCTGGAATGAAATTGAATGAAAACAGAAGTGGGTTTTACCTCTTGATTCGTTCGTCTTGAGAACCTCCTTAAGGGATTGGTTTTGATCTTTTATTAAGAAAAAAAATCCGAGATGTGGAGAAGTGGATTGGTATGATTGTTTACCATAAGTTTGACACGGCTAAAGACTTTAGAGGTGTGAGGATAAGAGGTGGTGATGAGTGGTATTTATAGTGGAAAATGGGGGGGGGTCTCATTATTTTATTCATTAGTTTATTATTATTCTCAAGGAAAGAATTAGGGTTGATATTGAGACTGAATATAGTAAATTTAGAATGTTATTTCTAGATAATTGGATTACATCAGCACTACATCACCTTCAAATCCATAATTCAAGTATTTGTCATTTTTCATAAATTATCCTATTTCACTATTCCAAAAATTCAAGTATTTCAGGAAAATCACAAAAAACAACACTAATATTTTTTTACATATAAAATTAAAAAATTAATTCCATTTTATGACATATAATTTTCAAAATAGAATATCATTATTTTTCATCAAAATCATCATTTTTTGGAAACTACAAATTTTAAAAATTAAAACTACTTTTATAACACTTTCAAAAACTAATAATGGTATCATAAAATTATCTCATAATAATACGAAATCAAAATACTAATTTATTAATAAATTTTATAAAAATAGATTTAATTTTAAATTATTCAATATCAAAAAAAGTTATTAAGTATTTATGACCGTAAATTTACCAACACATGAATAATAATTTATAAATATATTATTTACTTATATTATGTTATAATTATATCATATTACCATTTATAAGATTATTAAGTTTCATTTATTCATTCATAGGTGTGGTTACTATTCCATTTTCCAATTTACTATTCACAAGGGTCACATTACTATTCCAAAGGTCAAGTTACTATTTCACTGATATAGGATTCTAAGCATCTTGAAATACTTATTATTTAATTAATTCTTCATTTATAAAGTTTATATTGTGTTATTTATGTGATTTAATGTTATTTATGCTATATTGTAAAATTCTAAAAAGGTTATTTTCATTGATAAAATATTGGGTCGTTACAAAAATCCTCGATCATATAAGGCCAATATCTTATCACAAAGATCTTTGATGTGCATGAATACATCATTTAATTCATATGAGCTGTAGTTAGATTTGACTTGTTTGTTTCCAAAAATCATTTTCTACTAATACATAGTATAGTAATAGTCTATGGCTAATCCCACATAGAATTGAGTTGGAAATGGAAACCTTTGGCATGGGACCCTTTGGGGTATGAGTCTTGACGAGAAGGGTTCAGTTTTGGATAACTATTTCTAAAGACTTAAGATTTGGAATCAGAGTAATAAATGTGATTAGGACTAATTTTGTGGTTTAGTAGAAAGGATGATCTTAATTATAACTTGGTAGGGTACTAAGGTTTAGGCTGCGAAGCAATTAGAGGTCACTAGTTAACTATGGTGAAACCAAGTAGTTCTACCCAGGAGGAAACTATTCCATGGCCTAAAAATAACCACAACATAAGTTCATTAATATAAGATTCTATAAAAGAAAGTGTTATAGGATATCGGTCCCATACTATTATACTTGAATGAGAATGAGGTCTTTTATTCAAATGTCCCATGGTCAGTGGTGTTTGAATGAATTGGATAGACACTTTTTATTTATCATAATTACTAATCCATAAGGTAACCATGTTTATAACTAAATATTTATCGAGTATGGATAACCCTACTCTTAATCCCCACCCTAGGTGGTTTATCCACTCATTGTATAATTAATCAAGAAAGGGAAAGATATTGAAAATGTATTGAATTTAAAAATGGAAATTTGGTTTAAATAGTTAAATAACATGCATAGATTTTAATTTATTAGTTTGATGAACATACAATCATGAATTGAAAATAAAAATATGAGTTTTATTGAAATTATAAAAAATTTACTCACTTGAGACAAGTATGAGAGAATAACACATCAATGATTCATCATGGCTTGCTAATAGAAATGAATAATGAGCTAAAGAGTATTGGTAATGCAAAAGTTAAGGTAGATATACCTTGAAATTGATCCACAATGCTTTTATTGAAGTAAACAAATGAAAAAAACTATGTAATTTTAAATTGTTGTGGAGGAAGTATAAGGGAATCTGATAAAAAGTGGAAAAAAATTCCGAGCTTTCCCACTCCCAGCATGTGCATTCTGACATCATATATATAGAAAGAAAATTTCACGATGTGTAATTGGATATAACATCATTTAATGATGATCCAATATTTTCCATGTGATTTTTGAATATATGAATATCTCGTGTGAATCTCATCTGAAATTTAGAATCTTGACTTCTCTCATTATGTGTAATAGGATGTCACATCCTAAAGCTTGATTCAACTGGTGGAAATTTTATTTAAATTCTTCACATCTTGGACTGGAGATTCATATCGTATAAGTAAGGTTCACATCATGTTATAAACATTCACGTTGTGAAATGATCTTCACCACCTTGAATTTATCATGTATTTATTGACAGCTTGTAGCCTGTGGTGAAATTATACTACACATAATGTAATACTTTTTCTTGTTGTGTAATATCCAAATTTACTCATTTTATGCATTTCTCCATTGAAACCATGAAAGTTTATTTCCTGTAAAAAATCATATACCAAGTTTATTATCATGTAAATAAATAATAATACTTAATGAAATGATACCAAAACCCGTATATGATTTTGAATTATCGAATCCCCCCATAATTGAACAGTTTCTTGTCCTAAGCAAATAGATCTCAATAAGGATTTCAAAAGGTTATCATTATTTTAAAAAGGAAACTTTAATTATATCTTGGAAAATAAAACATAGTGTAATAAGAAACAATCAGTATCTAGAATCAATCATGTATAGAAAACCAGTCATGACTCATAGTTATGTTCTTAAAAGAATTTCTTAAACATTACATTAAAATTCATTAACTATTCCTTAATTCTATACCAATTTGTAATTTACCTCACAATGAATTTTTTATTATCACTTAAGGTGAAATGTAATAGGAGATATTCTCATACCCTGAATACATGTTCTTAACCACAAGCTTCCTTTGATTCTGTCATCTCCACTTTATAAAGATGAATAAAAATTTAATTAGAAGGGCTCCAAAAAAGGGTTCAAATAACTCCGGGGCAATTGGAAGATAGGTAAAAATAAAAAATTTCCTCGAAAGGGAGGGTAGGATTCTGAAGTATAATGTATGATGTCTTGAATGGTGTAATGAATTAATTACATCCAAGGAAAATGGAATCCATGATCCTATTAGATCAGGTTGATACATGATACATTAAACTAATCCTAATGTTATCATGTTCCTTTATTTTTCGTTTTTTGTTTTTTTCTTTTTTATGAAAGTCATTTTCAGACGAGATCTCACATCAATCCCTAACTAAATATGAAACTTTTAGGGATTCATCAGTTTGGAAATGGTGATTTATGACCATCCTAATACATAATCGAGTTGACATTTATTTTTCTTTTGTATTTTTCAAAGGAACAGGATAGTGTGAAACTATAGAAAACTACATAAGGAAAATGGTCAATAAGTCTGGTATACTCCAAAATACATATTATTAGTAAAAAAAATTCATGTTGGTAGTTGAAAAACTTCCCCATACTTGTTCGAAGTAAATTTTTTCAAAATAAATAGAGTAGTGTAGGAAGAGACAATTGGCATGGAATAGCTTCATCCTAATAAGGTATTTCATGGAAAACACGAGCTAAATAAAGGAAAGATGTATGGTGGGTCTTGGGAAATACTAGTTCAAGAAATATTTCATCAATCATGTAAAAATTGTATATATTCAGTCATGGCCTCAATAAGAACACAATGCAAGTTCTGATTGTTTTACAGGTCCCAATATCAATCAAGAAATATACTCAAAAAAGAATATGCTATTGTAGGCTCAAAATCCTATCAGGAATGGGATATAAAATTCCAAATCACTAATGGAATAATCTCAAGTAATAATTTAATAACAATGAATTTCAAAAAATTAATTTTTCATTAATTTAATAAACACTGTAATCATCCAAAAAATATAAACAAGTCTAAACATGGATTATAAAAAATGATAAAAATAACATATCCTTTAATTTAAATGGTTGTAATGTCTTTTTTTGATTTAATGCATAATTTAAAAATGAAAAATGTCTCCTAGAAAATTGACAACGGGAAATAATTCAAGCATATCATATTTCAAATTCAAAAAAGACTACCCTATACATAAAATGAGACAGTGTCCACACTATATATGGATGAAACATGGGAGGGTATGATAGATAAAGTTTAATTAATAGAAACAAAAATGTTAACAATTAATAACTCGGTGAATTGAAAGATCCTTTTAATAATTTGCATGCAATTGTGGAATTTGGGATATTTTGATTGGAATTTGGGATACCTATAAAATTGTTTAGAAATACCAATGCAGCACTAGATAAAGCATTATTCATAAGGTTTTATACATTCTGAAAGAATAATAATAGGAAATTTCTTAATATGAAGATCAATGAATCTGATTTTATTTAAATACATCTAGTTGTCTACAATTAAGATTAAACAAGATCAACATTCACTACATTATGGAATTAAACTAGTCTTATCTCACTAGGCATCATAACACAAAAATTTTCATTATCCTCACCTCGAAGCCTCAGTTCGGTTGGATGCAACTATTAGGAGAATGAAACTCTCTCCCCTTCCCTAACCCATGAATTTAGTGGATGGAGTTTGGAACATCAGTCAAAACTCGAACCTTGTGCAAAGAACATCAAGTCTATACCCCACACTACCAAGCCATGTGAACATGATTTATTTAACATTCACCACATTTAACCACAATTCCAAAACAATCATTTCTAATGAAATTAAAAACATCACAAAAAAACAATAAATGGAAATTTAACATTTTTCACAGTGCATTAACACATTCTCCATTTCTAACCCACAACATTAATTCCCATTTCCCATCTCCCATGCCTATATCACTAAGCATAATCATGTATAAAGCTAATCCCTTACCCTTTCCCCTTATCTCACTTAACCCCTTTTTAAGTCAACCAAACACTCAAATATTTCACCGCCCAAGCATGGTGTGTTACTAGGACTCCCATTCATATCCTTCAAGCATAATATCATACACACCCTAGGATCTATGTTCTCACGATGTGGCCCTACAATTACTTAGCTAAAAGTTATTCTTGAGAATGTGGTCACACCCCATGGGTGGCCCTAACATATGTCACATCGTCCTCCATGCATCCCGGAGGGATCATTAAGTCTCTAATAGGTTTTTTAGACACCCTAAACATGAAATCACAATATTCTCTTGAAGAACTCATCACAAGAGGGTAAGAATCAAAACCCCGCATGCACAAATCTATATAATACTCAAGGGATATAATTTGTGGACCAACAACCTTGAATCCACTAAAGAATACACTCTCATACAAGCCATTAGATCCCAAAACAACACTAATATGAATCCTCAACCAAGATATCATCGAAAAAGAGAGGGTTAACAGATTCAAATGGAAGTCACCCTAAAAAAATACATAAACAAGAAAAGAGAGAGAATGATGAGATTATACTCACCCAGATCTTCGATTCACATCCAGCAGCACTCCAAAAAGTCAATAATTAATGGAGATTGACCCTTGGGATCACTTGGTCCATTTGTATTGTTCCTACGGTTTCAAGGGAGGAGGATGAAAATAATGAGTAACAAAAAAACCCCATAGTGCAAATTTTGTAATTTTTAAAAGTTTCTGGGTCGCACAGTTTACCCACATAGTTTTCCGATTCTTTCACAAACAGTATGGATTCCACTGTCTAAAATCCCACCTATTTCACAGTTTCCATAGGTTTTCTACATGATTATCACTAACCAGGTAAAGACTATACGAACTATGTAGAAAACCCCTCTTTCTCCTTATTAATGTCCCGAACCCTCATAATACCCCTGAGCCACCTGAAGGACTTGGGTAAGCACTTAATTAACCAAAGTAATGGGGATTAAACTAAAAATTAAGTAGAACTTACTTTCGAGAGAAATACATGATCTTATAGTTGGGACCGAATATGGTTACAAATGGTAGAAAAGGTCAAAACTATTCAATAATACATTAAAATGGATCAACGTTAACAGAAGAGTTACTTTTATAAACATACATATAACACCATCAAATTTTTACAGAATAACATTTTATTTGATAACATACACAACATCAAACACTGAGATTAAAAAACACATGAAATATATTTATTTAAATTTAATCTATTCGATTGCTTGTGGAATATGCAACCCTGAGTCTAAATAAACTATAATATAGTATACCATTATAACATAGCCATTAAATTAGTAGATATGAATTATATTAAATAAATTATGTAAATTATATGGTTTAAAAATCATAAAAAATTAAATGGTATTATATTCATTAGTAATTAAATCCTAATCATTTAAAATCAAATGAAATGTTTTCAGGATAAATGTATTTTTTTCTAAAACATTATTTTGTCTTGCATTGCATAAATAATTAAAAATTTAAATTTACCACTTTTAAAAAATTTATTTGATAAAATTATTTTAGTTTTTTAAATAGTCATATCATAATTATCTTAGGGTTTTTTTAATTTTCTGAAATGTTTCATGTTCTGATGAATAGTAAAAAGATAATGTTTTTATTGAAAACTGCCATTTCTATTAAATAATGTACAAGGTTTTGTTATATTTTATTTCTTTTAAATGTAATATTAGTTCATTTATATTAAAATATATAAAATTTAGGTAATTATAATAAATTTAATAATGAATTTTGATATGAAAACCTTCTATATATTTGAGAATTTTCTTCTTGAAAATTCCCTTTTTAATCGGGTCTTTGGGTTTTATGTTAAATTTAATTTCCCAGTTATATGACCTGTATTAGGTAAAATGGATTGAATATTTGGAATAATAATAATTTATATTTTCTAACAAGTTCAAAATAATTTTTTAAAATAAATAATAGGGAAAATAATTAATATTAATTTCCATGGTTAATGTAAATGTGGGTTTACATGGAGGTTAAAGTAAAACAATAAGGGTTAAAATGACCTAAAAACACCAAAAAAATACTTTTTATGGATAACTATAGATCTTATTATGTAAAATTATAGATAATAATCCATTATGTACCCTTTTGTTTTGTTAAAAAGATGGATACACCTTTTTATTTTCAAAAACTACAGTTGTGTCACTCACCACTATTTAAAAATGCCACATCTCTCATATCTTCTTCATAACATAAAAGTCTTTTTTAAGAAAAAAAATACAATAATTAATTTCAAAATTAAATCTTATCATCCTGTAATCCTTATGTCTTAAATTCATTCTTGGAATGCCTTATGCATAATCCTAAAAAGGTGGTCTAAGAATAGGTAAAATTCCTAACTATAAGTTTTTGTTTTATTTCTTCTTCCACCACTATTAAATATTCTTCACTTATGATTATATATTAAACAAATTATCTTTCATATAATAAGATTTTATTATGTTCAATTGATTACCCATAACCATCTCTTATTCCCTCAAATGGGAAAGGGAAACGATGCTCATTTTGTATGACGAACTACCGCCTTGCAAACTAATGAGACATGTTTTCCATAAAAACCTCTCATGGTTGGGTATGATGATCAATATAAACTATATAAATGATATTTATAACATAATTATACCTATATATTAATTATAAAATATATAATATTTTTTACATTCCATTCTATAGGGGTTATGATAGCGTCACTCGTGTGTACGATGGATTACCGCCCTTGAAGCGATGTGATTCATTCTTCACTAACACTATACATGGAAAGAAATAAGTACATATTTAATAAATATATGTGATATAAATGAATAAATTATTATATTCATGACATATTTATCATTCTGAAAATATAATATGTCATTTTATTTCTTCCCTTATCACTCACTGAAAGATGATGACGTTTTCGTGTACTTGTAAACTACCACCTTCACAAAGTGATGTAAGTCTATTTTCATCTCCAGACAATATGTATGATATATATAATTATATTTAACAAAATAATATGTTATTTATTATATAATTATCATTTTTTAAATATAAAATATTATTTACTTCCTTCTGTAATGATCGTTGAAAATTGGAAACATTACTCATGAGTACATACAACCTACAGTCTCCATGATCAAAACATACTTAATTTTTAAAAACCATATTTCATGATTGGACCTAAAAGTATAATTTTTATATAAATATTATAACTATTTCAGGATTATTATTCAATTGTTTTTGAAAAAACGACCTCTTATACCAATAGTCAAAATTGCAAATTCATTTTTGATCATAAGTCAAATATCATAAAAAAACCTGATGTAAAATTAATTGATTATATAAATGTATATGAAATTATAATAAGAGAAATAAAATGAATAATAATGTGATGTCCTAGGTGAATATGCCACCTAAAACCCTGAGCCCGGTTGATCACAAGGCCTTAAACGCATATCCACAAACTCCACAGACTGCCGACTAGCAGCAAGGGACTAGGAGGGTTAGTGGGGAGACTATGCCCTCATTACCAGAGTATAAAATTAGAAGTAAAATATATATACAATATCACAAGTGATATAAACAATATACCATTTTAATTAAGATAATACGGGATATACATATAAATAAAAAGAAGTGTCTCATATACAAAATGGTGCCGATGGTACAAGTATCTAGAAAATAGCCAGAATAGTACATGGAAATACAATACAATAGAAGTATCCCAATAAGAACAAAAGACCAAAATTTATCCCAACATCGTAAGCCTTATATTTTTCATCTTCTCCCCTGATCCAAAGCCACAATCAACAACCCGTATTGGTGCGCTTTCCTCTATAGTCACCTGCAACCATATATTCTATTTGGGTCCCCGAGGAGGCCCAAACGGGATGTGAGATAAACATCCTAGTATGAAACAACCTAGGTCAATACAGTTCTAATAGCAATTCTAAAAGTGCTATAAAGTGTAAACAATAGTAAGTAAGTGCATATGCCCATGGCATAAGTATAATATTATATAAAACTAAACATCCCCCAAGGCTACATGAAAAAGGGAGTCAAATCTTAACAAGGAAAATATAAACAAGTAAACAAGTCATATGGACATGACGTACAACCATCTCTATCCTGTAACCCACATCCACATTGTATGAAGTGAAACATCATCCCACACCCATGTCGTATAGTGAAGTGTTGACCCCAAGGGTTGGATCCAAGGTTTGGCAGACCAAGGTATCCAACAAATTAATATCTACACTAGGAGGGATGGATCCAAGGAGCATGTCCAAGGAATGTCATCAACTCCCAAGGGCATACCTAGTGGAATCATGATTAGGAACTATTTGGGGTCCTAGGAGCAAGGAAATTGAAATTTCTATGCAAGCCCAAGGAAGCCTGATCCTACTTAGTAGCAAGGCCTCAGGAACCCCATGGAATCAAGACCCAAGGTTCAAAGTCAACCTGAGGAGTCCACTACCGCATTCCAGATCCACGGTGAGCAGTCCAAGGAATCTATCAAACCATTCATTCATGCATTCAAACATTCCAATTAAAAATAAATTCTTTGTGAATATACCCACTCACATCCACCTACACAAGCCTTGAGTATACCCACTCATGAAAACCTTTTATGAAAACAAGAATATGGGCCTACCCTTCCTTATAAGCCATTTAACATTCCATTAGTCATTTACATATAGGTATACCCACCCATATAAACACATTCCATTTAATCCAACCTAACAAAATAGGCGAGGTATAAAATGATATCAAAATAGAGGTGGAAACACATCTCCTAAACAAGCTACCCAAGCCGTCCAAGAATCCATGGGATTCCTTTATCTAGGAAATCACAAGCCCACACCCATTGGGTTGACCAAAATGGCATAAAAAATATTTTCTTAAGGCTCCCCGCTTGGGTGACCTTGAAACAAACAACGCGTGCCAAAACACCTAAAAAAACCCATGGTCAACCCCACTATGTCCAAATACAACTACTAAAATATACTCACTCCAAAATGAGACATTTCCAGAATGTCTGAAAAATGACATTTCAGAATAATTCTCAAACAACACCAGGAAAATCTGAATGAAAATATATACCTCTTACCACACCTTAGTAGTAGAAAACTCATCCATTACCGTGTCATGATTCGTATTATTTTTTAAGGAATATGATGAAGGGACAAAGAACGAAATATTTGGGCATGTGAGCCTAAATAAAAATAGCACATTTGTTGTTTCGAAGAATGAAGAAGGACTAAAAAGGAATGTTGGCCTTACCAATAGAGATCAGTAGAGACGATCGATGATCAAAAAAACATTCAGACAACAACTCGGGCTCAAATCATATCTAAGGCTTCAAATAGGAGAGATCTAAAGTGAGCCTCTATCTATGGACGAAGAGAAACCCGTTTTGGTTTAAAAAGAAAACTAAATAAAAAATAAAAAATTTAAAAAAATCACACAACAATTGTCACACAGTTTACCCGCACAGTTTACCAAACCATGGGGAAACCGTTTCCACCACTCCGCATAAGAGGTCCACTCAGCATGGTTTGAATTACCATGAAATAATCATGAGGAACCTCTCTTTCAAAAAACTGTAGTTTCCAGACCTCCCACACAGTTTAAATTAACAATGTGCGGGATGTGCACAAACCATGCGTTAGACCATTTCTAGCCTAAAATTTGGTTTCGGCCTCCGAAGAATCCCCAGACACCACCAAAACACCCATTTTCAAGATGAGAATTCATTTTAGGTCATAAAAATTAATTTAAAATGAGAATAAAAGGGTATGTACCTCGTACTAAAACTCGGGATCTTACAATCTTCCCACTAATAACAATTCGCCCCTGAATTTCTTTATGAAGGGTGGTCCTGATTCCTCTGAGAAAAACTCCACCCACTGAGCACATATGTTGGAATACCTTTCCCATGTAATGTTCTGTAAATGGTCATGATTCCATAGAAACCATACTAGAAGTACTAATTGTCCTGGAAGAAATATAATGATCCTGTCAACGATATGAATCAAATGCTCCTCAAAGGAGGCATCAACCTGAAGCTCAACCTCATCGGGGAAAAGGGCATGGGACGAGTCTGAATGATTGCAGCACAGCTAAGATACATGGAAGATGTTGTTCCCGGTTTGGTACCTCTGAAGTAACTGTAACCAATAGGCAACCGACCCAACTCTCTCTATAATCTAAAACAGACCGACATATCTTAGTGAAAGTTTACCCTATATCCGGATTCACCTCTATCCCAACCTTGGTGAAACACGTAAGAAAACCCAATACCCATCCTCAATCTATAGAGGCCATCTATGGTGATCGTTACATTATTTTTGAAGAGAATCTATAGTATCTATCTACTTTTGAATCAACTGGACCTACTCATATGTCTCCTGCACAAGAAGTGATCCAAGTAAAGCAGTATCTTCTGCCTCTAACTAGGATAAGAGAGAATGAAATGGACAACCTTATAAATCCTAATAAGTTTCCAAATATTTCATCACCTGATAACTGTTATTTTAGGGGAACTGAATTAGATGAATGTGTCTCTCCAAAGAGCCCCTAAAATCTATGACCCATGCTCTTAGGAGGTCCTCTAGAACCTGTATCGTACGCTCTGAATGGCCATTAGTCTGAGGGTGGTATGTTGTGTTTAGAGTCACATGTGTAACCAATTCCCTATGAAAAATATTCCAAACTGAGACATAAAATGGGCGTCCCTATCTGAATAATAGTGTGAAAGACCCCATGAAGTCATACCACCTCACTAACATACAACTTTCCAAGATCATCAACACTGATGCTCTCCTTGATCGGTAAGAAGTGTACGGCCTTCGTAAGCCTTTGAAACACAACCAACACAACATCGTTTCCTTGAGGTGACCCCAACAAAACTACCACGAAATCAATCGTGACATCATCCCATTTCCACTATGTGATAGTTAATAGATGTAAAACCCCAACTAGTTGCTAATGTTATACCTACACCTACTGACAGGTGGAACACCTCATAACAAAACCAACCACCTCTCTCTTCATTCCTGACCATTAGTATAGACGTCTCAGGTCATGATACATCTTGGTATCCCCAGGATGAACTGCCCATGCTGAAGCATCATACTCTTGCAACAACACGTCATGTATATCCACTGGATCCCAGACCCGTCCATGGATATGTTGGATCTCATCTTTTCCTATAGTCCATCCCTAAGGAGGTTCCTCACCTGCCACACCTCTCGTAGAACTAGGCCTTCTAAATATGATAACTTCCTTATCCTTACTCTATCCAGAAGGGTAGAGGTAACAAATAAGGATGAAAGAAAATTCTCTCCCTATATGTCATGCACCATCAGATGAATCTCAGAGAACAACTCCACAAGCTTCCAATCGCTATTGGCCTACCGTACTGCCAATATTTGAGTCCTCTTTCTCAGTGCATCAACTACTAGATTTCCCTTACCAAGAATGTAGACTTGCTATAATTCAAAAGACTATAGGTACTCTACCCAAATTAACCACCTCAAATTCAGATCATGCTGTGTAATTATATACTTGAGGATTTTGTGGTTTCTGTGCACCACAAAATGCTCTCCGAGTAAGTAGTTCCTCCAACAACACAACACATGAACAACCGCAGTTAAATCAATGTCGTTCGTAGGCTAATTCTTCTTGTGAGGCCTCAGCTGTTGTGATCCATATACTCTGACTTGATCCCCCTGCATCATCAATACCCCAAACCAAATACCGGAAGCATCACAGTACACTATGTTACTCTGGCACTACTCTGGAAGTATCAGGACTGATACAGATATCATCCCCCTTTTTAGCTTTTGAAAGGCTGTCTCACAAGATTCTGACCACACAAAATTCACCTCTATCTTAGTTAATCCCATCAAAAGAACTTCTAAGAATGGAAATTCTATTATAAAATTCCTATAGTAAACATATATCCCCAAGAAACTTCATATTTCAAAATTTTTCTTGGGATTTTCCCAGGAAACTATAGCTCTCACCTTCTCTGGGTCCACTAATACTCCTTTCTTTGAGATAATGTGACATAGGTAGTGAATCTATTCAATCCAAAAATGGAACTTTGTGGGATTATCATAAAACTGATGCTCCCTCAGTGAATTCAAAATGATCTCAAGATGGTTGGAATGGTCATGTCGATTATGAGAATACACCAAGCTATCGTCCATGAAAACCACCAAAAAAGAATCTAGGTAAGGATGTAAAACTGGGTTCATCAGTTCCATGAAAACTGCTGGCACATTAGTGAGACTAAACGACATAACTAGATACTCATATAACAGATACCTACTATGAAAGGCAGTATGAAGTATATCTGTTGGTCAAACACACATTCGGTGATATCCTAACCTCAAGTCGATATTTAAGAACACTCTATCTCCTAAAAGCTGATCAAATAGGTCATCTATATGTGGCAATGGATACCAGTTTTTAATTGTCAGTAGGTTTAGTTTCTGATAATCCACGCATATTCAAAGAGTTTCATCCGCCTTTTTTTGCAAAAAGTTATGAAGAACCCCATAGAGAATTATTGGGTCAGATAAACCCCTTTGCCTCCCATTCCTTTAGTTGCCTATTGAGTTCCTACAACTCTGCCATGGCCATCTTGTAAGGAATAATGGATACCAACAAATATCATAGTAATTGCTCAGTGGAGAAATCCACCTCTCTCTCAGGAGGTAAACCAGAAAAGTCAACTTTAAAGATGTCCCTGAAACGCTCAACCACTGGAGGAATGTACACCTGACTCACTCCCTAATCATCCAAAAACAAAGTAGCAATATGGGATGTCATTAATCTAATAAAATGAAGTTTGGGTCCAAATATACTTTCCTAGACATCCCATTAACCCTTTTGAATAAACACTTCACCCTATGTTGATGTGAAATTCACTATCCAGTGATAACAGTCAACGTACGCTCGATAAGATACGAGCCCATAATTTCATTGAATGATGTGAAAACCTATAATATTGAGGATATAAAGATCCCAGATGATGTTTCACACTCTTACCTCACGGGTACACTCTTTGCACTGGCATACATCACCCGTCCTAACACCAAACGGTGTGTCTAGAGATAAAACGCCCTCAGAAAGAAAAACAACAAACCCAAGGCTTTTCACTACTCGTGTAGTGATAAAGCTGGGAGAGGAACCTATATAGAAAAGAGAAAATGAAATAGTAGATGGTTCTAATACTATACCTATCACTGTAGATGGTTCCTGATGCTACTCCTTTTGGGTTGGTTTCACCACATAAGTCTAGCCTGTAGTGCAGTCCTGTACCCTACCTGGCTACCCTGAGCTGATTCTCCCTACTTCTTCTGAGAACCTGTTCTCTGGATACCATGGACAAGACTACCACTGCCCTAGTCTAACCAGCCTACACTTCCCTATCTGCTAGCCTGGTGTAGAGATGAAGAACCTTCTCCTAAACCCGATGTCAGAGATGACCCCTACCACTCTCAGCTGAAGGGAATGTCCTGTAAAACTGATGCATATGCCCCATCATGTTGTAACCTCAACATTCGTCTGGGTCATTATCACACTAATTTTTCATCTGGCCTCAACTACCATATTAGTGGAAAAACACCAATCTGCATGCACCCATAGCCTAACTAGCACTCATGTGGCAGAAATACTTGAAATAGAGCCACCTACCCGAAGATGTAGATCTATTGGGGAGAGAAATAACACACCCCTTTTATGTACCCCAAGCTTCACTCAGGATTTAATTTGTAATAATTTACAATCTCAGTGATAAAAGGAAACTTGAACACATTGACCTGAGATCTGATAACATTTCTGAGACCTTCCTCGAAGTGTCTCACCCTCGACAGCTCATCAGTAAGATACATTGGTTAAAATGAACTAGCTTTGTAAAGTGTGACGAGTATTCCATAACCATCATCGCGCCCTACTCTAGATGCATGAACTCGCTCACCCACTCTGCTTGTATATTGATGGGGTAAAAGTAGTCATTAAAGCGGGGTTGGAACTCATTCAAACCCACATCACCCAGCCCATCATCCTAGTTTAGAACATCACACCTCCTCTTTGCCACTCTACATAACATGTATGTTGTGATATTTACCCTCCATTTTGGAGGCATCTCCAGATGATCAAAATTTTCTAACATGGTCTCTATCTAGGGCTCTACAACCTGTGGTATGACATCCCCTGAAAATATAGGAGTATTTTGCTGCTAAAACACCTGTGTCAGCTTAGCCATAATTAAGGATGGCTGTGGTGCTCCATGGAAGGTCTACATATAGCGAACGACCTTGCGGAACTATGACACATCACCAATGTCCAAAATAGTCTCAGGTTCCAAAATTGGCACTGTAGGAGGATGAAGTGGTAGCCCGTGGCGCACCGTCTATGAAGTATGGCCATTTCCTCCATCATGGCATACCACTAGAGGTCATCATGGTGGCATATCTCTATAATTCCAAACGAACACCTCAGGAAAGAACAACATCAAGGCACAAAGCTCAAAAGCGTAGGACTGGTCAAAACCCTCCTAGAAACGAAGTCAAACCCATAACATTCTCCTAAATCTAGGACTATATAAAAAATTCCATCAAACCACTAGAAACTAGGCCTCTTTCCCACTCAAAAGATGGGCCTTGGTTATGTATCTATTCACCATTTCAAGTTCCATTTCCATTTCACATTCACTTATTTAGGATATTTTTACCATGGTTTTACCAATTTTTGAATCCACGAGGGCCCATAACACTTCATGAACCCAAAACTTGGCTTCTATTCAAACTGGATCTATAGAATGTTCATTTAAGTATTTACATTCCATTAGTGCATCATTTCCAAATTCATAAGGGCCCATACACCTTATGGAATGATAGATTAGGTGACATCCTTATCAAATACACTCGAATAACACAATAGTAGGCAGAACTATCACATCAACTGTCACAAAAACATGCAATATTGAATTCATCCAAGATAGAATGAAATAATGCATGGAATTTGATTTTAAAAAATTTCTATATGATGCATGAGATGGCACACCCTCGTCTCATCGGGTTACAAATAAAATTGAACCCAAAATAGCTATAATAATTTTAGAAAAAATAATGTGTGTAACCCAACAGTGAAATCAAATCCACTATAATAGTCAAAATACAAAAAATCAGAAACCAATTCGAGGAAAGATGGATTTTCCCTGTACGGTGGTTAGCAACTCTTGAGAATGGTTTATTAACAAATTACATTTCTTTCATTATCTGTATAATGTCTTCAATATCAAGTCAATCTAGAAATAAAAAAAAAATCCTTTGACACCACTTTTTAATGTCCCAAACACATATGCCACCCAAAATAGTGCCCCGAGGCTGGTTGGTCAGAAGGCCTCAAGCACATATCCCCAAATTCCAGAGGTTGTTGACTAGGAGTGAAGTCCTAAGTGAGTAAGTGAGGACACTATCCCCTCATTACCAGAGTATCACAATGGAAGTCAAATATATTTACAATAGCAGAATCAAAATAAAAAGCAGAAAACTGAAAGTAAGACAAGCATGGATATACATATCAAGGACAAAAAGTGTCTCATATACAAAATGATGAAAATGGTAAAAGTATATAGAAAATAACTAGAACATTACATGAATATATATTCCAGAGATAATAATTTTATTCTTGAAAGAAATTATGTTGTAATTTGTGTATTCAAATGTTATGTGAGAATCACGTATGCATATAGTTTACCAGGAATATAAAATTATTCAGTACATCAAGATGAGATTCCTTATATATTATTTAAATGTAATAAATTAAAAAAAATTCTATAGGTTACTGTATTTAGGGTCATTAAATCCAATGAGACTTAGTGTTTATGGTTGGTGAAAAGCTTTTTCTATGCATATCGTCATGTAAGAGAGTCACGTGATTTGGAAAAAAGTGAATGATATATCCTAAATACATTGTCCCCTTCATGATCCTAGATTTCATTTCATTATTATAATGTCACATAAAAATTACCCTACAACTATACAGAATACCTGATATATTCAATATACCCCCTTGAGGAACCGTATACCAGATCCCTAACGTGTTCTGAATCTAGAGTTGGTACAATTGTAATATGATCTCTAAAATGAAGAGAATCTAATGAAGAGAATAGAAAATAGAAACAATGTTCTATGAAACCTTAAAGATTATATTTTCAAGGTACTTTAGATATTTCATAAGTATGAAGAGGAGAAATGGGATCCTAAAGATTAAAAAAAATAGAAGTACCCACATCTTTTTCACCATAGTGCATGGAAAGAAATTTTGAGTGTGAAATTTTTTAAGGGGGGAGAATTTAATGACCCCGAAATTACCAAGGGTGAGAGTGGAGTTACTGTAGTTGGGGTAAATTAAGTTAAATGTTGTTTAACATAGTAAAAATAGTTAAAATATGTATGATATTGGATAGTGGAGGTAGTATCTACCTTATATATTTCCCCACATAATTATTGACCGTTTTGTAGCTATTTTCATTGAATAATGTAATGAAATTATTTAAAAGTAAAGTGATTTTACAAAAAAGAAACTATTTATTATTATAAAAGGATCTCACCTACTCCCTTTTCCCCACCCATTCCTGAGATTTAACTATACCAAATATTCCCTATATTATAAAATTTCCAAATTAGTAGACACTATATCTGGTGCCTCGAACTAGGTCATAACATGTCCTCCAAAACGCCTCCCCATGCCCCAAAGGATGATGATTAGAAGTGGGGGTTAATAGAAATTCATGAGAAATAATTTACTTTCTTATCCAAGTGATACCACCACAGAAATGATATAAATATATAAAAGAACCAATCTGTACCACGGATGGAAAACATACAGTAAAGGCCAATATTTAAACAAGTAGTATATACTCAAACAATATGATGAATATATTACATTACATGAAATCATACAAATAAAGTCCAAAACCAAAACTACTCAAAGGATCCCAAGCATGGACCCAAGCCCCAACCCTATCCTAACTCACCATACTACAAATCCTCTACACATAATCAAACCAAATACCAGATCCTTATGATGAAACTAAACCAGAAATAAGTATCATCTACTCGGGTACTCATGTTTCATTGAGGTTTGAGCAGGGTGTGATTACTACTTAGTAATCAAACACCAACGATTTCTTAAGAGTTAACCAATCTATAAAATTGTATATAAAGGTAATAAAATTGCAAGAAGTAAACAAGAAAAAATTGAGACATGTTTCAAATTTAAAAAATTTATTAATCCACCATTTTCCCTTTAATATCCCTAGGGTCAACCAACCAACTAAAAGGTCTCCAATCGTACTATGAGCCAAATACAAAGCATAAGTGGTCACACACTTTTAATCATAAGGGGGAACTCACTAACCAACCCATTCATTTAAATAACATATATATTCAGTCCAATAATCATACCATGCCTATACAATTAGGTTCATAGATCCTCAGTCTGAGATCCCTAACAAGGTAACACATTTGTTGGCATAGAGAATATTTCTAGCCCAACCCAATTGGGAACCTCATCCCATAATTTAGGAGAGTAGAGCCTCATAATAACATCCCAAACTAGACAAAACATTGGTGGTTGTAGTGAATAAGTGTATCCCAACCCAATCAGGAACATGAGTCCAAAATTAGGAGCAGAGAGCCTCAATCCAACAACCTACCTCAACAAATCACCACAAAAAATGTGCTCAATCTTATTTAACCATTAAAAATATTTACCATTTACATGTTTCAGTTCATTTCAATACATATATCATTTACAAACCATAAATCATTAAACACATATACCATTATACCAAACTAACCTTATACTGTAGTAACAACTAGAAAACAATTAACATCAATTTAATTTCACAATCTATGATAACATAGAAATCCATAAACTCTTCTAAAAATCATCTTGAATCCACCCCTTTAAAACAAAAGTCTTATTCTTTGCAAAACTATCCCATAACCCTGGGATTTCATTTCCATTTACAACCATTTCAAATAATCAATAATTAACTTTCATAAAAAGGGGGACCATTCCCTCCTTTCAAATCAATATTTGAAATATTTAAAGAAAAACATTTTCTAAGTCACCTTGAGGCCATCATGTCCTTTTTAAAATATTCCCCACTTTCAATACATTATATTCTTCTTTTAAAACCATAACTGGATGAAATCCAAAATACATCATTCAATCCAATTTAAAACCCCCTTAGTAATTTCACTAAACTAGCACACACAATAATTTCGATTTATATTTTTTAACCATAATCATAAAATAATTTAACCATCAAAACTTATTCATTTTCAGAATTTCCATATCTAAATGTTTACTCATAAAAATTACCATTTACATGGTGATGACATACCCCATTGGTATCCCTAAGTCCCATATCAAATAATATGGAAACATAAAGGCGACTAAGAAATGGTTTCACACATTTCACTAATTCTTAAATTAAATTCTTTGTTGAAGACACGAAAACACAGAAAATCCGTACATTAACAAAACCACATACGCATATAAAACATCGAAACTATGGAAAAAATAATTAATACCACCTACCTCATGTTGATAGAAAACCGCTCATCCAAAAGCAACTCTTGATTCAAAATAATTGACCTTAACAACTTAGATGAAGAAAACCAACTATTTAGATGTATGGAAGGAGAGGAAACCACCCACAAATTAACTTAAAAAAATAGAATGAAATAGAGTGAATGAATTACCTAAAGATTCAGTTAACACCCAATGACACTTTAAACACATGATAATCAAAGGATAATAATTCATTTGAATTCTAGGAGGATGTGGTTCATCACCCCAACTTCTGGAGGATTAATATGAGATAAATTTGGGGAAGTTTCATTTATGAAAAGGAAAAAATAAAATTATAAATTACAACCTTCTAAGGGACTCATGGTTTGAAAAAACATTCAACATCAGTATGTCTCCCTCTATCCCAAAGGGGCCAAGCTACATAGTATACTGGGAGCATCCACCCGATCTGGAAAACTGTGCAGTTCCTTTTCACAATCCTTTTTTCAATAGGTGGTATGGCCAAACGATTTCTGTAGCAAGGAATATAGTTAGTACTAACTATGGGCCAACCATATGCTACACACTGTTTGGACTCCCTCCATCTCCTTTCATGTCCCAAACCTCCAAGATACACCAAATATTCCCATTAACCCACGAACTAATTCATTAGCCAAAATATCGAAATTTTAACAAAAACATTAAATATTGAAGTACCTTTATGCAAGGTAGGGATTCTACAACCTCCCTAAATTATAATGACACATCTACATGCCACAATTCCTAGCCATACTGAGATTTCAAGAACAAAATTTCAAGCCAAGGGGACCACATAAAAATCCTCATATCCCATGTTTTCTCATGAACAATTCTATTCCATCACCACACTTAGACCGAAGAATTAATTATACGCCAAATAAAATTTCCCCATCATGATCCACAATCGCAAACCTGATTCACTTACAAGGATGTATACACCTCAAATTCATTATTAACAACATCAAACACAAGATAAAAGTTCATGTAATGTTAGAGAAAAACCACAGAAGAGGATAAAAAAAATTAAATATACAACCATAGGAGATTAAATCAAAACACCTTCACTCTGATCCTCTCCATAACTCATAGCCCAAATCACATAGCCCCATCTAACACAGTTTCCAAAATTCTTATAGTGACCCAATATCATCATCACGAAAGGATCATATAAATTCTAACCACATTTCCCAACCTACATTAGTATGTAACTGAAGGACCAATGGCCTTGATTCATATATGAGCATCTAAAGAGAATCCCAAGGATAACCTTAATCTCAAGGTACTAAACCAGTCAAATCCTCATCCAGTGATCATTAATGAAACTGAAACACCAATATGGTTCTCACCCAAGTCCATCTAACCCATTCTATCTCTCACATCATCAACTAAGAACATTCCTATTACAGTTATCCCCACCATACTCTTTATCTCACCACCACCATATCACGATGTTGGGAACCTCCACCATTGAAAAGGATAAATGAAAAACATAGAATAAACTTTAAAAACGTACCTAACATGTTTCTTAACTCACCGTGCCCAAAAATCCATGAGAACCCCCAAAAAACTGGAATATAGCCTTTCCATTGAAACCATCCAGAGAGAACATGAAAACGCTTTCCATATTTGGGCTAAGGACTACTTGAACAATCACAATTTTTCTTTCATTTATGAAAAACACATTCCATTAAAACATAAAATCAGATGTGTCCTATACATACCACATATATTCCTCTTACCATATTGTGTTGGACCATACCTAACTAGTTTTTTCCAATGAACTCATCTTCCACTGTTGACATGATAACCATTTCACCATCCCATGTTGCCTTCTCACTTGACACATGACACCATTACTCGACACACCTACCTGATTATTTCATGGAATTTCATTAAAACTCCACCTTCAAGGTTCCCAACACTCTCCTATACATCATTGTGATCCTCTACCCCCTCTAAATTATGAAGAAAATCAACTCTTCCATCCCCACATCAACTAAGGATGACTAGGTTATCCCTCAAAACCCATTTCAATTTTCAAAATGAACTTTACAGTCAAAAAATCCACCAATGGTGGTTTCCAAGTCACCATTTTTTTTATTTTTCCTAGATGAGTCGATCTATCCCTATGTGATGCATCCTAGAATGCTCAGATTAACTATTATTACATCACTTCATCACACGATCAAGATTACTTCCCCCTTAAAGGCCTTACAGGTTCACCCAAACAAACCTACCAGAGTCCATACCCACACTCTAATGATTTTCTAACACCCAAAATACATTACCATCAGTTATTGTCATAGCTTATCACACCCAAAAATTAATCTAAAACATAAATATAATATTTCTTTTAAATCTGCCCTGATCCCAAATCCAATGCTTTGATCGACCAGCTGCCACATCTAAGGAACACCTAGACATTCTCTAGTAATCCAAACATGATCCATAAAAGTTTCTTATTGGAATACTGATGCCACAACATCCTCTCCACAATATTATCTATACATTCATGAAATACATACATCTCACCACCTTAGAAGGGTCACATTCACCACTTTATTCAAGTAATTTTAACTAATACGGATCATGCTTAACTCAAAAGATGATCCAAAAAATATGGACATGGCTATCTAGATACCACCAAAGTAATAGAAAAACATCACCCACTACCCGTTTTCATCATCTGATAATGGAACCATGGAATTCATCAACATCCAGTCTATCTTGAGGACCTTTCCTGTAACTGTTTGGTGGTATCCTCCCCACCATTCAGTTCCATATATATTTTTCAATGATCATATCCTACACGAGGTTCCATATCCAACAAAACACTTTTAGGTTTCTAGGAATAAATAAAATGTATCTCAGTGTACCTAGGATGATGTTAAGATATTGGGCATGATCGTCACTAGAAAAAAGTATTATAAAAAGTCATAAAATATGGAAAATGAAAACTATCCATCATCAATGTCACTTAACACCATGTGATGACCTTAAACATCTGAATTTATTGGGATCTACTACCCGCCAATGTCTCATTGAAACTCACTCGCCACAACTCAAATTATATTTCTAATGAAAACACACTACAACTTCACAAACCTCTACCAATCAGTCATGAACAAACATTTCCTCTATCTCTATGTCCATTTCCCCAATGATTTTATTCTAAAATGACCTTGGTGATTTACATGGAATCACAATGACCACCACGCTGATTCTCAAACCAAGTTTGTAACATATAACTTGCGCTTCCCACTGTGATCACAAAGAAGAATAACATGAACATAACCTGAACCACCTATTCATCCATCCCCAATAACATCATTCCATCACAACTGATTCCCACAACTAGACATCATCAAATCCCTCGAGGTATCACACTTTCCTCTGACCACACACTGAACCCAACTCTAGACCATATGATTTGTACATCACTAGATATAGGCCCAAATTACCTTTTACTCATTTTACCATGAATCCAAGTCCATTATCTTCCTTAGCCTTACAAAATTCTCCACATCTCACCCAAAAACCAAAAATATCATATAAACTATCACAACCACATGACCAACCTCACCATAGGTTTCAATTTCATAAAAAAATGTGTCCATCCATGATTTGGTCACCCTTGTCTTGTCTTCCCAAAATCTACACCAAGGTATCCATTAATCATCATCAAAATAGATGGTTTAGACACCAAAATGATATAGCCTTTCAAAACCAAACATAAAACAAACTACAATCACATAAATGCCTCCTTGAGAAAGAAACCAAGGAATAACCATGAAATTTTACCAAAACCCCTATGGAACCAACCCTGTATTAATTTCATCTATGAAAAAACCACCTGTGTTTTTCATTCCAAGGAACCTAAAATACTAGTATAACCTCCTAAGAGGCTACCCTTGATTTCCCAAGACTATCAACCAATAACCACAACTTGAGTTTCATCTCTAAAACCAATGATCTTTCTCACCTATCCCTCCTTCATAAACCTATACTAAGACACACCCTATATGATCTACTACCAAATTCAAAAACGAATACCTATTCTATAAGAACCCAGAGGAAATAGAAACCCTGACTGGCCTATCACATAGGTCACCTAAAAAGTCAAATGATACCAACACCCTAAACTGGAATCATGTTAATAAAAGGCCACTAGATCTATCTATGATCCATACACATAAAACCTCAGACAAATCCCTCCTTATAGGCACCACTCCAACTCCAATATAAAACAAACTATGTCTAATGCATCCCAGTGAAACTTTACTCTAGGATTCATACCATGGATACCCATACAAAGACATCAACACTACATGACAAAAACCAATATAGGGTAAAAACACAACATTTCTGGTCACAGCTCACAAGGGTTACCACTCCCACATTAATGAACAAAATATCCTAACCCAAGGCCACACAATTATTGAGTGTATAAAAAAACATCTATTTAATCATACATGAAACATCACAAAGATTCACAACCCACAATCGAGGTCACAAACTATGGAACTCTCACTGCAAAAAAACACCCATACATAGGGAAAAATCATAACACTAGGGAAACCCATTTCCAATTTCCCTATGAGTTCCATCATTTCAAATCTCCCTTTTTAATTAAACCTTACCACTTAAAACCCAAGGTTTAATATTTCAAAATTTTTTATTTCCAAAAAAAATTATCTACACTTAAAGAAAAACTTTTTTATTAACCCTACACTGAATAAAATATAGGCTTTATTCAAATTAATATTTCCAAATATTTTCATTAAGGAACATTTCAAGAAATATCAACAAGATTAAATGATAGGCAGAATGTACACTTCTAACATGTGAGTCCCATATAATTATAAATCATAGGAAATATATAAATGAAATATCAATACTATGTTCCAATAATGATGAATGACCTCACCCACCCTCTCCTTCCATTCCATACCAAGATATAAAACCTCATAAATCAATAACATCATTTCTAAGTGTACCTCCCAAGGTGGAAGTATCGATCAACCATAAAAGCAAAAAATATTACATCAATTCAAACCCTTAGAAACATTTTTTTACCTCATATATGGGGATGTAGAAACAAATATATGATCTCATTACCAATCCCCAACAAGATCCTTATCTCTTGTCAACCATTCCTAATAAGTAAGACAAAATAAACCCCACTAATAACACTTTTTAACATCCTCGTTCGTTTGGAAAGTATATCTGGTGTCCCATGATGAGTTGTCACATGACCTTAGATTCACCTCCACATACGCTAGAGGATTCCAACTATTAGTGTGGGTCTATAGAGATATCTTGGGGAGACTATGCATCATTATTATAGTGATATCAAAGTATGAATGATATTAATAGATATAATAACTAATCTAAACCACAAATGGACAACATATAGAAAAGGATAATAATTAATCAAGGAGAACATTCCATAACAATATAAATAATACACTAAATGTAAGATAGTCACAGAAATAAAGTCCAACTACTAATCTACCCAAATGATCTGGAACACAGACCTGAGGCCCAAAACAGTCTTGACCTCCTATGATCCAACTTATCATCCCATGAACAAACCAAACACCGAGTCCATATCCTAAACATGTGCCACATAAAATGGGCATATACTCAAGCACCGAAGTTCCTTTGTGTCCCACATAGGGTTTGAGTACAATTCAGTTGGCCACCACTAACATTGTCTAAATCAATAACCAATCTATACAACAATGTATACTGGCAATCAAAGTGCAATAAAAAACCAACAATAACGGAGGTGAATTTCAAATTTAAATAGTTTATTAATTTACTATTATGTATTTTAAGCTCCTTAGGGTCAAAATACCAACTAATATAGATTTTTTCACATAGTGAGCATAATCCATAGGATAAAGGTTTAGAAACTTATAATAATAATGGGGCACTCAGTAACCGAACCATTTATCAACATACCTCGGAGCCTTGGTCCAATAATCAAGCCATGTTTATATGTTTGGTAGCATAGAGCCTCAGTTCGACATCCCAAACCATGAAATACATCAGTGGTCTTGGATAATTAGTCTAGCACAACCTAATTGGGAACTTCATTCAATAGGTTTGGAGCATGGTGACTTAGTCCAAAATCCCAAACCAGGAAACACATTAGGGGGCCTAGAGTATAAGTCTATCCCAACCCAATCTGGAATCTTAATCCATAATTAAGGAGAATAAAACCTCATTCCGACATCCTAACCCAACAACTTACCACTAATCCATTTTCACATACTTCTTTAACCATTCAACATATTTACCATTTACATGCATTAGCTCATTTCAACAAATATACAATTTATAAACCATAACCCATTAAACACATATAACATTATAAAAAATGACCCCTTATGCGATATTAAAAACTATAAAGTAATTAACATCATTTTCATTTCACAATACATGATAACACACAATTAAAAATACTCATTTAAAAAACATCTTGAAGGAAACCATTTTAAAAGGGTATTCATCTTTAAAAAAATGAACCATGTCTTAGGGAATTAATTTATATTTCCAATAGTTTCAAATAATTATGAAAGAATACTCATAAAAATGTGAACCATGACCTCATTTCGAATGATAATTTAAAATTCATAAAGAAAACCATATTCCAATTCACCTTGAAGCCAACTCCTCCTTTTTTAATAATTTCCCACTTTCAAAAACCAATATTATTTTTTAAAAACCATAAACGGATCAAATACAAAACACATCATTCAAACCATTTCAAAAATACCAATATTAATTTCACAAAACTAGTACACAATCATTTAAATTTTCCCATTTTAACCATGCCCATAAATCAATTTGACCATCATAAATTATTCATTTTCACAATTTCCCAATCTTAACGACTACACATTCAAGTTACCATTTCCAAGGGTTTGGCCTGCCTGATGGGTAACCCTAAATCCCATATCGAATCATCAAAAAACCCAATGAGGACTAAAAAAGTCTTTTCCACCTCACACTAAGGCCCAAATTACTTTACTTATATGAAGAAACAATAATATACATGTATACAATATCGAGACAATAAAAAAATATTTAAGACCTCTTACCTCATGCTATTGGAAAACCACTCATCAAAAATAAATCAATGATTCAAACTAAACTATCCCAAAACACGGAGATAATGAACAACATGAAAAAATAGGGGTTTAGATCATAAAAATGGATAGGAAACAACAGACCATGATTTTTCTAGAAAATGGAAGGAAATATTGTCGATGACAAATCTAGATCATTAATTCTCATCCAACAACACTCAAAACACCTAAAAATTGAAGGAGAATCATCCCTTTGAAGTGTATGAGGGTTTGGTTCATTACCCAAGCTACTAGAGGAGAAATAGGGTATAAATTTGGCGAATAATAATTTAATCATGAGAGGTAAAAATAAGAAATTATCATTATATGTGCTGCACGATTGGCCAAACAATACGCCAACCATGTGGATCTCTCTGTCTAAGGTGGGCCAATCCGCATGGTCTCCTGAGGGAACCCACAAGGTTTGGGAAAACATCTATTTCTTGTAAGCCTACCATAGTCCGAGAGGAGGCCTAGCTACACATTTTCTGTAGATAGGTGCACAGTTAGTACTAACCATGTGGCAACTATGTACTATGGACTGTTTAGCCTATATTTTCTCATTTCACGTCCTTAACCCCTAGGAAACCCCCAGAAAATTTTCCAAACACCCAAGAACCCCTTCATTATAAAAAAATGGATGTTTAACCAAAATTTAAACAATTGAGTACCTTCATGAAAGGGATATTATATATATTATCTACTCAACTCCCTCACCACTACCTTGATTATATGGTCCCACAAAATGAAAAATATTTGTCACCTTATGATATTACCTATGGTATAACTTCCATGGGATAGAGAATACTCACAAACCCACTTTTCTAGTTTTTTTCTTCTTCAACACCCCTAAAGTCAACTCGACCCATAATGGCAGGACAAAAAACATAATATTATGATTAAGTGTTATTATACTATTGTAATATCTATTATTCACCTCCTTAGAAAATTATTGAGAGAAATGAAAACTTCGTCATGTGTGCGCGCATACAATCTCTTACATGAAATGAAATGTTTTGTTTTCCATGACCAAAAAACAAGGATGGAAATAAAAATGTGTTTAGTACATCAAAATGAAATATTTTAAACGTTTAATATTCTATAAGAATAATAAAGGACATTATATATGTTTTATTGACAATAAATGATCATAGAAACCCTGTCCAACTAAAATGGAGTTTTTAAGGAACCTTTATTAATTTGGGTATATTTTTAGTGATAACAGTTGAAATTTTATAAGTATCTTTTGAATTTAATAAAAATTAACATAATAAAAAGAAATTCGGTAGATCACGATGTAATTTTACATTAAACTAAACCATGGTAAGCTAACTGAAACTGTTATAGAGAAATTAATTGAACAACTTTGAGTAACCAAGCATTTTATAAATTATATTAAAAATAAATAGAAAAAAGATAATTGGAAATTATAAAATTAAATATATATTAGTATTGTTCTTGTGTATTCATTTAATTTTCATAATTTAATTATTCTATAAGTTAAGATCAACTTTAGAGAGAATCTAGACATGTGGTAAGGGATCTTCAGTTCCACCCTCGATACTTGTTGGTTACACGTTCTATTTCATTTTCTCCCTTTTTCAAAATATTAATCTCATGATATTATCCAATTGTATTTTTATATAAATCCCTTTAAATATATAATTAGTCAAATATAAATTTAATTTTTAGTGATAAACATGTTGTTAGTTATATTTTAAATTCCCTCTTTAATATAATCTTGATTTACAGGAACATTATCTCTTATTAAGAATTACCACCATCAAATGTTTGTAAACCATGGGTATCTTCTAAAATAAATTATTATTTAATGGGGAACCCTATTAGTTCAATTTTATTTTATGGAATAAAATAATCTCATTCATTCCACAAAATAACATTTTCTTATTTGAGAAAGCATCACCCTTGTAGTTTATTTTTATTCTTTCTTCGAGCATATCCTTTATAAGAGTTTCTACATGCGAACTACAATTTTAAGACCTACATAACTTTTTTAATTATGAATGTTCAGAATTATTTAATTTATTCATCTCTTGGGAATATTTCTAATTTAAACTTCAGCTTATCATTGAATTAGAATTATGTAATAAACTTACTTCTCAAGATTTTGATTATGATTACGATTTATAAATGGTTTCATTTCCTATTTTGGAACACATATGTTTGATTTTAATTTTATTATAAGCCTTAATAGACTTATATATCCCTTAAATTCATTGGAAAATGTATTATATTCCCTGTGATATTATATAAGGTATTAGGGAGTAAACCTAATCCACTATGGTACTTTGTCAACTTCTTGTTGATAGTTTAAAGGGTAACCCTGGAAATTTGTTTATGATATCATATATTATGTTTTTACCATATACCACATGATTCAATGATTTTATTATTTCATTTCATTGTTCTATGTTTCTATTCTTTTTTATCATTATATTTACACTACAAAATAGTTAGCTTTTTCCAACAAGGGTATATTTGTTGGTAAAAGTGTATTATCTGTTGGTAAAACGTTTTACCAGCAAAAATTATCCTATCACTGAACTGTGGGTAAAAACTCTGTCGCTAGATGTTATTGTGATAGATAAAATAATTCTGTTGCAATTATAATAACACCAACAGATAATATATATGTTGGTCAAAATGCATAGCAACATATTTTTATAACAAATTTATCTGTTGGTAATATTATTAACTTTCATAACAAATACCAATAATTAATATATGTTTATAATTTATATTTTGAAAAAAGATATTATGATTAGGTATTTCAGTATTTATTGCTAAAATTTTATATTATATTTATTAATTTATTATATATAATACACATGTTTTAATTATCATACATAAGATTTTTTCCAATGTTTAAACTTAGAAAAATATTAACCATATTAATAATGAAATTTAATACAATAAATACATACTTAATTATATATTTATTATATAATAACTACAAAATTAACTTATGTGAAACTCAAATAAAACTGATGGTTTATCTGTATAAACATGTTCAGACATCATTTAAAAACACGGTATCAAAATAACAAGACAAAATGAAAAGCATGTCTGCTATGTTTACAAAATCACATTAACCAGCCACACACAACCATCCCAATGCAAAGGAACCATCAACAGACTATCACAACATCTCTATCACCACAACATCTTCCCCAAAAACAGAACAAATCAACAACCCCATCATCACAAGAAACCCAACACCACACAAGCTAGATTGGCCAAATCCAAGTGCCCGACAACATCACAAGAAATGGAAACCCTGAAGATGCATCAGACCAAAACTGGGGTGGCCTGTAGTAGCAGAAGGCCACCTGTCTGAAGGAGACTGCTCCAGAAGATCCCTAACCCATATTGGAGAAATAGTCTACCTCCAAGAAGATAAAACTAGAAAATCACCCATACATTCATCCTCCAGTAGAAAATCTGGAAAACATGGTAGGAAACCAATAGAGAAACAAGAAGTAGCAAAAAAAATCATCAAAGAAATGGTCTAGGACAATGATAGCTATAGGTCAGATCAACCCCAGAAAAAGACAACAACCCCTATATAAAAATCACAACATGAAAGAGCATAAAATTGGAATGTAAACCATGAACCAACATTCAAACCATGCCCTTCAGATCACTAAATCATGATATGAGACATGAAAAACACAAACTTCAAGAAAAACATACCCACAAATAAATAACATAAGGCCAAAACCACCGTCTTTTAAGATAAGAGTCTGGTAGGAAAGGACTAACTCAAGGACGACCTCTTATTTAATTTATAATTAATAGACTTACAAGATAACAGCCTCACATAGATATCTAATTCTATATGAAGGAAAAATGATTTGATGCAAGAGGATGGGGAGTCACGTGGTACAACATATTTGGAAGTGATGCATTGTAGCTACATCAATACAACAGTCATCAAATGAACACCAATCTATAAAAATTAGAATAAAAAATAAAAACACTAAGATAAAAGTAATCAAAACCAATTTATTCCCATTTTAAGACATAATATGAGAATGAGATGATGGGAATAAAGTGGTCAATGTGCTCACTGAAACAACAATTAAGCCTCAATATATTACCTTAAACATGCAGGCCTCAACTGATCCGCATAGTCCATCCCCAACTAAATCAAACTGTTTATTCACAATTCAATAAACAGTTCAAGAAATAGTATGAGAATGAAATAAGGGGAATAAAGAGGTTAGTGTGATCACTCAAATAGTAATTAATACTCAATATGTTACCTTAAACATGCAAGCCTCTACTGCACCGTACACTCCATGACCAACTACTGATGAAACTACTACTTCTGGATCATCATGATAGAAATTATTAAAGATTAAATGGAATATTTCACTTTCATGTAAATATCTTTAATAAAATTCTTCTTCTCAACCACAAGAGAAATATGAATCTGCAAGTTAAAACACATGTAATCATCATTCTGGTGTCATTATTATCATCACCTAACACATTGTAAAGGGAATTAATAAAACCAAACTCTTTTTCCCACATCTACGCACTTATCCTCTCATTTTATTGGTCACATTGAATTGAATTCAATGTGAACATGAGGATAAATCATTTAAGTGTTTTTGACCTGGCTATATATACTTGGCACATAATAGGGAATGCAATAATCTGACCACAACATCATTGTTGAAGTCCAAATCATCCATAATTTCTATGAAACTCAATCACCTTGAGGAATTGAATAACAGAAGATAATATGACTATAAAATAAATTAAAATGTCAAACCACTGAAGCTTTTGAAATAATAATGCATCCTATAAAAATAAAAATAAGATTATATAACCAGTGACCAAAACACCACCCATAGTATTTTGTTTAAATTTCTCATTGACATTTTAAATTACTTATGAATGGTTACCTGCTTACTGAATGAATTATAGCTTGATTGGTCATGTTAAAGAAGACTCTTTTAAGAATATGTTCTACTCATTTTGTTTTGTAAAGGGTCGCGCTGAAAGGCTTTGTAAAATAATGTTGAGGAAGAAAAACTTGCATGGAAATAGTTGTTTGGTTGTGGCTGGAACATGACAGGAGCAGATTAATGTGAATTGTTCACAGGGCCATGGAGATGCAACTGATGCTTCTTTTCTAGATTTGGGTAATAGTACTTCCGGTGTTGTGGATAGTGTCCAGGGACTGGATCATGCTGCCCAGGGGCCTGCGTTTGGTAATGAGAGAGGAAAAGGCCAAGTTGTTGATGCTATAGTAGGGGAGAAGATGGTTGTATTTGTTCAGACTTGTCAGTCTACTAGGGAGTCTGGACAGATTTTACCTATTAAACGTCATGAAAGCTCAAAGGAGAATATGCTGGAGATGCATGGTCCATTTACATTCAACCCTCCGAGGAAATTAGGAGTATGAGCATGGAAGTGAACCAGTTTCTGTTTATTAGTCACGATAAAGGATGGTAGAGATTTTTGGTCTGAATTTTCAAAATAATGTTGCTGCCTCTGTTAATCTCGAGCATGGGAAGGGTAGTCCTTCTGGAGAGGGTGGGACTAACACTTCACCTGGGAGGTCTGTCCTGCTCTTACATGAGAAGTATCTTCTGGATGCTTCTGATTCCACAAGTATTGATCAAGCTGGCACACAAGGTAGGTCTCGTAATCAGGATGAGGACTTGAATACAGGTCTCATAGGGTAGTTGATGCTTACTTCCATGTTTGGGAGGCTATTTCTCCTTAGAATGGGTTTCCACTTGACATGTCTGGGCAGGTCAATGCTGATAATCAGGAGGCTTTTCAGCATATCCATGCAAAAATTCAACATGGTATTGACTATCAGAAATATATCCAGGATGGACTGAATAACTCTGGTGTCATTGGTAATTGGAGAGATTTATCTGACCTAAATGAAGGTATAGAGGAAGTAAATGTTAAGAAAGATTGTACTGCATACATGGATGCATCTTCTAAAGGAAGGATAAAGGATGATGAGGGTTTCTCATCTGTGCCAAAGAAAAAGATCTGATCAAGGAATGACTACTCGAAGTTAAAACCCACTATGAGTACCAGATCGACTCCTCTACCATAGGAACAAGGGAGGACAGAATAGTCTTATATGTTCACCTGCTTGAGATATGATTCCAACTAGTATGAAAATTATGAAACTAGTAATGAACTTGATTATGACATGTGATGTTTCTATTTATGATGTCTTGTGGTTTTTACTTTGAATGTGGGCAAGGTTTCAATGTCTAACCCCCTTTTCATCCTTTTGATTTTTTGTTTTCTACTTTTTAATAAAAGGGATCCCTGGTCCAAGCCTATTTCATTCTCACTAACATTTCAAGTGATAAGTAAGTCAAGGTCAGTTTCTTATGATTGACTCTTTTGATGAAATTCTCAAAACAAAACATCAATGCACTTGAATTAAGTAAATATATAAGCTATAATAGAGACATATATCATCATCTAGTCAAAAAAAGTAGTAAATAAGATCTATGCATCAAATCATAGTCCTTGACAGGATAGACAATGGTTTCATAAGTTTCGATGCAATATTGTTTCTTGGGAATAGAAGTAAAAGAAATAGATAGGTATCTAGTACAAAATTCTGTAATCTAGTAATGCTACTTTTAATTGATAATGAAACCTAACTCAATATCTAACAAACCATTTAGTGAAATGAGAACATTAAGTATTCAATATATTGCTTCAAAAATGGTCTTAATGGACCTTTTCAAATTTTATAAATATAACTGGGAACTTATTAAGGAGGATTATTATCAGACACTTGAAGATTCAATTTTTATCACAAGGAATATAAGAGTGTTGAAAATAGTAAGCTAGATTTTAGCTGGATGTGTGGTGTCAAGCCCATCTCCAACATATTGTGTTCCGAAGAGCTGGATCCCCAGATTTAATCTATAATGCATAACTCAAAAGATTTTTTGATAGTTTATATAATGTGAAAATTGATTCTTATCAGATGGATCATCACATTAAAATAATACAAACCATCAAGATTTTAGCGATTCTATGATGCATCCAATGTTGATGGAAGTGAAGAGTAATGTGCTGTCAAGTTCACCTAATTTGGTTTCTTCAAAGAAATAATCATGAAAAGATCCTTTCAATAGATCAGTGACATATCAAAGGATCTCAAAAAGGAATTCTCATTAATGGATGAATATTGGTTCTATGTTCTTTCCAAAATTCATTAACATCTGACGAAATGCAATCTACAAAAAATTCATATTTCCCTTTATCATTGTCTTAGGATGGTGAGGAAGATTGTTGTCCAAGCATAATGGTGATTGTTTTTCATTACAAATTCCTTATGCATATGCGTGTGAAAAAAGAGAATTTGATTATCCTTAAAATTTTTTATTAAGAGAATAATTTCTATGTGATTTCATTTCCATGAGTCAAATAAAACAGATATATCACTACTTCTATTGTAAGAATAGCCATATCTAGAGTCCAATAAACCATACACCAAATTAAATAGGGTGGGATACATTGTTCAAACGACACAAATCACCTCTATTGAAGAATGTTTTTTATAGAAATCATTTAGAACAAGATAATGTGATAAAAATGTTCTTGGACCTTGAAAGGGAAATATGATGAAAAAATTTATCAATTAATGCTAGAGAAAGTGTGGATATATCATGAAATGTGAATATCGAGTTGCATATAGAGGCGTTATATGCACTTTGATTAAATTTAAATGTTTTCATGTCTGTACACTTGAGGAATTACCCCCAGGTATATTTTATTATGAGTATATTGAGGAAATTTTAACCAACAATGGGTTTTATAAGAAAAATAGCTATGAAGATGAGAAATTCATCATTCCTTGTATCATTCAATGCATACTAGGGTCCAAAGAATGATGTCGAGGTGCATTGTTTGGATGTAACATAATATGATAATATTAAGAGATTTGTGACCCAAAATTTTGTTTATGGAAACCTAAATGATGTTTTGGTTATAATTCAGACTCCTGATCATCACTATCATCATGATTCATTCTTCCACACTAGAAATGTTAATTATTTGGAAGAGCTAAGATGGGATTGTTGGTATTAATTTTTATCGTAATGATCATCCTATCAAGGGATTTGAATGTAATTGTTGAAAAAAATGTTTTCATGAGAAGATGTGAGAGGACACTAAATCAGTCATGGGTGGAGGTTCTAGAAAAAAAATGATGATGAACCAATTAGTTTTTTTAATGATATACAAGAATTTATCCACAACTTATTAGGTAGGATAGTTTGGTTGGTTGGCACTTGAATCACTGCTATATTTCTTGTTTACATTTTAATGCGACATCCAATAAATTTATGTTATTCATTCTAGATTTGTGTTTCTAGATTTCTTGTTGATTTTTTTTTCACATTAGTGGACTTTTTCAGGAATTTACGTGTGAAAATAAACCTTTAATAGAACAACCAATACTTTTCTTTTCAAACTTCTTATTATAGATTATAGATGTTGCAAAAAAAACATTCAAAATACTAAAACTAAATTTCTATTTAGTGATATTATTCAACTATATGAAAAATATATAAAAAAATTCAACTATAGATGCTCCATCTTTTCTTGCTATTAATTTATCTAGCCACTAATATGAAAATAAATTGGGAAAAAAGATCCATCCATAGAATAAAATAACATTTCACTCTACACATTAACAAGTATGAAATTATTTACCATTTCTATCATGAACATGAACATTTGAAAATTATAAAGGAAAATAAATTGAATGGATATAGTAGTTTAAAATGTTTTTATTCAATTGAAACAGAAGAAATGAAAAATATTCCTTTCAATGGTTCTTTCCAAGAGATGATTAAATATTTACATAAGTTATTAAATGAAGAATCTGTATAGATGAAACATCAGAAAACATAACTAGATTGCCTAAAAATATTGTTTGTTAATGAGACTAACCATTATAAATTGTGGATATAAAAATAGTAATGAAAATGGTGTATTAAAGCATGAAAGCAGGACAAATATCAAATTATATATCCATTTAGCAACATTTTTAGCACTATGTGGATAGTATAAATCAAACAGAGCATCAACAGAAAAAACAAATACAGGACAACCATATGTAAAATTAGAGAAAGCATTGTGTGAGATGAATTCAATGATTTCACTGCATACGTTCTCTGTTCTATTACTATATTTCTACAATATTTGAATAAATTGGAAAGGTATTATATGGCTATTCATGTGTACCAAGTACGGGGGCCTGACTTGATTAATTGGAGAGGAGCTAGAGAAGTATGGATTTAGCATTCTGAAATCAAGATAGAGAGAGAGAGAGAGATCTCATTTAATTAGAACTTCTATGAAACCCTGACATCTAATCAATTCAAACACTAGATACCCAATATTTCAGGTTCATAAAACATGAATAGAAGAAACACATACCTGATAAGAGGCTAAATTGTCGACCGATTGGGTAAGAAATAGGCTTATTTCCACGCACCTCCCGACACCTCAACATTATATTTGAAAGAGGAAAAAAGAAATCAACTGTATGTAGATGAGGAGTGTATGTGACGTCAAAGAATCAAGGAGGGTGTTGGAGTTGGTGCGGGTGTGGGCGATGACGGTGGATTGGGTGTATGAGTGCAAGGAAAAATTGCTAGTGTGGAGTGATAGGGACAAAGATGGGGGAAGAGGGAAACCATGCAGGGGAAGTATGGTTTGGGGAGGGATCTTAATTATATTCATTTTATATTCATTTTTATGTCTTCTCTTATTTTTTACTAATTAATTAAAATCTAATAACATATATCATCCCAAAAAAATGTATCTAAAATATAGTAATTATTGATGGGAAAAATATTTATTTGTAATATTTATTATTAATAACAGATACAAATGTTAGTAAAAAAATATTGGTATTGATATGATAAAGTAATAGATTTATTTGTTTGTAAAAGATCTGTTGGTATTGAACAGTCAATATCAACAGATATTTTTGTTGTTAAAAACAAGTGTTGGTACTTAAAAATAATATCAATAAAAAATAATATCTGTTGGAATTGGTCATTTTTACCAATAGTTATATTATCTGTTGATAAATTTGTTTTGGTATAAATCATTTTTTTGTAGTGTTATGATGTCATGTTATTCCAATTGATTTTCATGTTATACTCTATTTCCGTGATTATTCCCTTACTGTACTTTCCAGCCCACCCTATTCCTTAAGAATTTTACCTAGGGTATCATATGAATTTTTTATTATATATGGGTGTTATTAGCACTATGTTTTGTTTTAAATATGGAGGACATTTTTACAATTATGTCAAATTATTTATGTGTATAATATTTCAAAGACATTACACCTCTAGATCATTGGTTTTTATTTATTATAAATATATATAAATAATTATGAAATAAGGTGTGTTAAAGGGTTGGGCCACTATATCAAATCATCATAAAAATTTGTTGTTTTATATTGGATATAAGGTATGCATTTTAATATCACGATGTAACAAGGTTTTGGTATTCTGGAAGAAGGGAATTTTGATCCCTATATACGTATTCCCCTTTAAAACAATAACCACTCTATTCTTTAAAAACATAATTACATTAATTTATGGATAATTTAACAAGAAAACATGATCCAAGGATTGTAAATCCTAGTGTCTTAGAATACTAGGCACATAAAACTGAAAACATGGGACTAAATAAAACATTTATTTATTAATTATCCATTATGAGCTCTAAACTTATATTGATCCCTTATATCCAAATAGGTTAGCCTGGGGATAATAGAAACAGAGGGATGATCTAAAAAACCCATCATGGGAATGAACATTAAAATAAAGTGTAGCACATAGGTTTGAAGGAAAAACATAATGATATATAAAGACATCAAACATGATTAAACATAAGAAATCATAACATCAAATCACATAATAATGGATTCTTAGTAATGTGGAAGCATTATAAAACCAGAATTTATCCTGATTAAAGGATTGTTTAATATAAATAAGAATGAGTCAAGGCTCGTTGCATATATAAGAGCATGAGTCAAGGCTCGGTGTACATAGAGGAGCATGAGTCAAGGATAACCACCAAGACCATTTCACATAATGTCTCCTGAGACTAAACATTACCCAATTAATTGGAGTTCTATATGGGCAGACCCATGTTGACATGTTCATTATTATGTGTTCCAAACAAATAATCATACCTAATAAATCAAATATAAACATAAGGGTCACCCATGGTAAGAATTGGGTATCATAATCATGTCAAAAAGGAATAACATAAAGGGATATCATAATGGTGTACATGAAAAAAGGATTTAAATCATAAAAGGACATTCATAAGTTAAAATAGGCATATATAATGATAATTTATTTCAAAATTTATTGAATACATATAAAAACATTGTTTGAGAAACTTTAGAAATAAAAAAATTTAGCACAGTTTATGGAAAATTGTTAAAGAGAATTTGAAGCAAAAAAGGGCATGATATTTTATATAAAATTTGAAGTGAATGAAGAAAGTATAAATAATAAATTTTTTAATTTTATAAAAATAATGGTGTATTTAAACAGATTATGGAGCACACATGGAAATGGGTAATAATTTGGGAGGTTCCCTTAAACTGAGCTTTCTTATCAGAAAGTAATGAGTATGGAACCTTTTAAAAACATGTATATATATCCAAAAAAGATGAATGAATTGATCTTGAAACATTAGATTGGAAAATGTAATCATAATTTTGAATATTTACATAAAACTAAAAGATAATTTCATTTGGGTAAAAAGAGATAAAGAATAACTCGAAGGAATAATGGAGGTTCAGGTAGAATCCCTTACCAAAGGTATGAAATGAATCTGCATTTGATAATAATGTCCTGAATAATAAAATTATATTCATTAATTAATATTTCAAGAAATGTTTATAGATCTATATAATTTATTTTTACTATATTAAGTTCGTTTATGGCCCTTTTTTGGGCTAATAGATTCAATTTCATCATTTGGGAGTGTTGATTTTCTTTGGTTTTCATGATCATTGTACTTGTATAAGTGTATGAAAAATCATTCAGAATGAAAATAATTGTATTGTATAGAAATTATATTTTTTTAATAAAATTATTTAATATTAAAATAACATTTTTTTCCAGAATTCAGAACGATTCATTTGATAAATCATCAATGATAATCGTTTTGATTAATTTACATTTTTGGATCACAATGAAATAATTTCGTTTAATAAATTAATATAATGAATATAAAATTTTTATTGAATTTTACATAAGATATAAAAAATATATTTAAACCATAAAAATGGTGTCATGTCTAGCCTTGAAGGCAGAATTGAAATATGAAATCACGTTGCCCAGAAAGGTGGTAAATCGACACCTCACGAATGATGTTATCATTCTTAATGTTAATTAGAGAGGAGAAGAACATTTATGAAGATTTATTCCATAAAAATTAAAATTATATTATTTGTATGATAAATTATTTTTCATCCCATTTGAATTAGATGATGTGGGGTTATAAAAAGAAAATAAAGGAATATGAAAAGAAATTGAAAGAAAATAGAAGATGGTTTTACCTATTGAATCCTTCTTCTTGAGAACCAACTTAGGAAATTATTTTAGGTATTTTATTAAGACCAAAAGATTTTGGAAATGGGTAAGGGTATTGGGAGGATATATTAGAATAATTTGGAAAAGGCTCAATGCATGGGATGTGTGAGGAGAAGAGGTTGTATTTATAGCAAGGGGGGGTTCTCATTATTTAATTCATTTGTTTATTATTTTTCTAATAATAAGAAATATTATATATTCTTAAGACTGAATACAGTAAATTGACCATGTGGATTCGAGATAATGGGTTTACATAAGGATTACATCACCTATGACTCCCTAGATCAAGTATTTATCATTTATCATAAATTATCATATTTTACTATTGACCAAAACTCAAGTATTTCTTAAAAATACCAAAAAAATCCCCCCTAAAAATTTATTGACATGTAGAATTAACAAATAACCTCCATTTTACCGAAATAATTTTATTAATATGAAAATTTTATTTTTAATTAAAATCATCATTTATTTGGAATACACAAATTTTAAAAATTAAAACTACTTTTCTAACACATTGAAAAATTAATTAAGGCATCATAAAATTTTATTATAATAATATGACATAAAAATATTAAATTAAGAATAAATTTTATGAAAATAAAATTTCTTTTAAATTATTTTATTAATAAAAAAATGAATTGAATATTTATGACCTATAAAATTCAGAATACTGAATTAATAATTTTTAAAACTCTTATTTAATTGTACTATGATAAAAATATATCATATTACCATTTATAATGTGATTAAATTTTATTTACATTTTCATAAGTGAGTTTACCATACCATTTCTTGGTTTACTATTCGTAATGGTCACATTACTATTCTGAAGGTCAAGTTACTATTTCATCTCTATAGGTTTCTTATCTTCTTGAAATACTTCTTATTTCATTAATTATCCATTTATAATGTTTATATTGTTTTATTTATGTTATTTATTGTGATTTATACTATAAGAAATAAATATAAGATGGTAATTTTCATTGATAAAACATGGGTCCATTACATTCTTCCACCTTATGAAATTTAACCCACAAAATTTTGATTAAACAATAAGGTAAAAATAGGAATTGGTATTTTCCTTATGTGCTTACTCCAAATTCCATGTTTCCTCTTCGTACTTAAGGTTATGCCATAGTACTTTGACTAGGTGAGTAGTTTTGTTGTGTAGAACGTTATCTCTATGTTCCAAGATCTTCATTGGTTTCTCTTTGTACGATAGATCATACTGCAACGATACCGCATATGAAGCCAGTATATGTGAAGGATAAAATATGTAATTTATTAATAGGGATACATAGAATACATCATGTACTTGAGACAGGGTAGGTGGAAGTTATAGTCAATAAACCGCAACTTCGACACGATCAAGGATGCCAAAGGGGTTGATATACATAGGAATTAACTTTCCCTTCTTCCCAAATCTCATGATCCTCTTCCGTCGAGATATGTAGATGAATACCTTGTATCCAACCATAAATTACAAGTGTCATCAAAAATTGTTTTCATGTATATTTTGTCAACTTTGGGCTACCTGGATGTACTGTTGAATGGTTTTCATCTTTTCCACTATGTTTTCGACTATATTAGGTCCTAACATCTTATGGTCACTGGCTTTAACCTAGCATGCTTGTGTTATGCACCGTTTCATATAATGGTCTTCATAAGGAGCAATTTAGATACTTTAGTGGAAACTAATGTTGTAATAGAAACCAACAATAGGAAGAAGTTGGTCTCGTTCTCCATTGAATTATATAGAACATTTTCTCAACATGTGTTCTAGTCTCTAAATGGTTCACTCAAATTGTCCATCATTTTGAGGATCATAGTTCGTTCATAAATTTAACTTAATTCTTAGAGCATGTTGGAGATTATTCTAGAACTTTGTAGTGAATCTCAAATATTAATCAGATAAAACCAATAGTGGTACTTCTTCCAGCCTTACCTCTTCTTTGATAAATATCATTTCAAGTTGATCTAATGAAAAGTCCTCTTGAATTGTAATAAAGTGAGCAGTATTATTAAGATGATACATAATAACCCATATAGGATCGTTTACTCTTGATATATTTGGAAGTCCAATGAAAAATTCTATAGTGTTGTTTTCCCATTTTTATATTGGTATGGGTAACGGTTGCGTCATCTCTTTATAAATTTTCATTTAATCCATCACCAAATAACAGACCATGAACTTTGATTTAAATTATGTGATATCCTTTTTCATATTGTACCACCAAAAGTTCTGTCGGAGATATTGATACATCTTTAGGATCCCTGGGTGAATATAGATGGTTTATCTATGTGCTTCATTTAGAAGATATTTCTTTATCTCTAGATTCGATAGTACACACATTTGTGAGAAACATCTTACGACTCCATCATCATAGATCTTGAACTCGTATGATTTCCCATTCTTTATAGCTTCCTACCTTTTTAGAATTTCCACTCATATCTTTGTGCAATCATTATTTTCTCATTAAGGGATGGTTGAGCATTAATTTGTGAAAAGAGACATGATGTTCCTCCTTTAATTATTCCCATGTCAATCCTTTTTATATATAAAAAGATTGGATTCTTCTCAATTCTCATCATCGATAATGATACATGATCTTTTCTACTTAGAGCATCCCAAAACCTTATTTTATATTCCAGGGTGGCAGTGGATTAAGAATTCATAATCCTTGATGAGCTCTATCAATCTTTTCTGAAACTTATTAGGCTCCTTCTGCTTGAATATATATTTGAGACTCTTGTGATTAATATATATCTCACAGTTCTTCCAATAGAGATAATGTCGCACGATTTTCAACACAAATATCACAGTTTCCAACTCTAGATAATGCTTTGGAAACATTTTTCCCATGGATATTCAATATCCTTAAGGTGTAGGATATTAATTTATCATTTCTCATGATCACTCATCCTGATCCCTTTTTTGAATCATCTTTTTACACCACTAAGAGTTCTCTAATTTTCAGGAATGTGAGTGTTGGCACCGTGATAAGCCTCTTTTGGAGATACTTAAATATTTCCTCGCATTCATATGTCTGAAAAAAAAATCAGTTCCTTCGATGTCAGTTTTCATATAGAGATTTAAAATCATTAAATGTTCATCATAAATCCTCAGTAATACCCAGATAGACCAAGAAATCATGAGATCTATGTTACAGATGTTGTCCTTGGTCACTCTTCAATTTCCTTTGTTTGGTAAGGGTCCATATATATTCCTTTTCTGGTGATAACATGCACTAATAATGATACTTCCTCTATCAAGAACTCAAATTTAGCGTACTTTTCATATAGTTTCTCACATCGAAATGTATTTAGAGTAATACTCAAATTCTCATCACATTCCTCCTTAATCTTTGAGTATATCCGAATATAATCAATAAATACTACCCCAATTTTTTTGAGGTAATATCTATAGAATCAATTCATTAAATCCATGAAATTTTGGAGCATTAGTGAGTAAAAAGGGAATCACTATTAAATCATAGTGTATGTACCTCATTCAAAAGTTTTTCTTGGGAATATCTTCCTTCCTCACCAATAATTTATGATATCCTGACCGAAGGTCCACTATAGAGAAATAATTGGCCCCACGTAGCTAATCAAACAACTCACTTATTTGTGGTAGCAGATACTTATTATTTAACATGATTTTATTGATTTCACAATAATACATGAAGATTTGCATCGGTTCATCCTTCTTCTTGATGAAGAGGAATTGTACACCCCCTAGTGGAGCACTCGGGTTTATAAACCTCTATCTAGATTCTCCTATAACTTCTTCATTAGTTATTATAGATCAATAGTGGTCATTCTATGTGGTGTTTTTTATATATGAAGAAGTCTTGGAATAAGTTCAATTGAGAACTCAACCTCACAATGAGGCGGAAGATGTATAAGTTCTTCAAGGAATACATAAGTGTAATCCCTTACAATGGACATGTAATTGAGCATGATCATCTTCTTTTTATTAATCATTTGAGTGAGATATGATTTATAATAGAAATCAATATACACACTTGAGATGATGATTTGAAAAGATATTCATCTTCCTCCACACACTTTTATAGAATTGAAGGATGATTTTAAATTTAATGAGTGATCTACCTTTCAGAAAATTATATGTTGGATATTTATATATGTTGCCAAACCATTCCTAAAATAGTATCAAACTCTACCGAAGGGAGTATGACAATATTTTATGGGATGTTTAGTCCAAAAACATTAACAAGGGAGAATTTATGTACTTTGGATGAAATAAATTTACCATTATCTATTCTCACGGATAACTCAACATCCAGATTTTGAGGTGGTATTTGAATAGTTCTACTACACATTCATGATATGATAGAATGCGTACAACTAGGATCAAATAGTATGATTTATATTCTTTAATGAATAACCAATATACGTGTCACTGCATCAATGTTCAACTCTTCATCAGCAGTATTTAAAGAATAATACCTTCCTTGATACATTGGAGTTTGTTGTTGATTTCCTTTGATAACCCTTGACTAAGGGAATTGGTTCAAAAAATTCCAACGTTCCATGAAATTGAAACACTTCACTACTATCTGAGTGTTGATATAAACCTTCCTTTCTTCTTCTATGTTAGTGGAATTTTTCTGGTCCCTTTGGGAATTATTTTCCAGATGATTAATTCTTTCCCATTTTATGCATTTCCTGGTTCCATTTAGTGATTTTCTGGGATGATTCATCCAAAAATTTTGACATGTGGTATATTCAGTCTTTCTTCTATTAGGGGGTTTATTTTTTGATCCTCCCATATTACACACCATTTTCTTGTTTTTTAACCAGGACCATGAGACCATTGAGAGTCTTCGATCTCCATTTCAACCTTGATGGTACAATGGTAAATATCCTAATAAATTTTGATGCCTTGAATCACCAATTATTTTCATAGACTCACCATTATTCCACTAAATAAATGATATACCTTGTTTGGTGTTTATGAAAAACTGGAGGAATATCTTTCAAGCCTGTATAGTTTTCTTCATATTCCCAGAAAGACTCATCTTCTTTCCACTTAAGTCTAAGTAACTCTCTTTCCATCTTTAGATGGAGGGTTCAAGGAAAATATTTATTGATTAGTTTTTTAGAATTCCTCCAAATCCATGGAATCAATTTCCACCTTGGACTTTTTATTTTGGATCATTTTACACTGTTGATCATATTCCCTACCAAAATAATAAACCGCCATAACAACTTTCTCTTATTCTGAGAACTCGACAATAGAGATTATATTTTTAATGGAGTTAATAAACTATTCTACCAGGAGGGGTTCAGAAAATTATTAAAAGAGGAGGCCATTTCTCTATGAAGTATTTGACAACAACTTTCTATTTACTTAGAGAAGAAGGGTCTTCTACAAAATTCAAGTCATTATTCATAACCTGAGATTATCTTTTTATGGGTATTTTCTTTGTTCCCTTAATAATGATTCTTAATAAGCATGTGAATTTACCACAGAATATCCCTTGGGAGTGTCAAAACAGGTGCATAGTAAGATCCATTTTCAGGTACCATGTTACCTCAAGTCAAGCCTAGAACACCATTTTGTAGTTTTTACTCCTAGGTACATCTATTCCAGAACAACATCCAATTCTACTATCCAGATAGGGATGTATTTTCATGATAAACCACTTACTCTATACTTACCAAAATTTAAGTATGTTTTCTTATACTTAATCATATCTCTAATGTTATTACTAAAGTGATATATTAATAATCACCAAAAATAACTAAAATTTTCCAATGATACCAACGATATAGAACCTAGACTTTAATAGATTTCATTATATGATTTTTGGCATAATTTAACATCAAAATAAAATATAAGGTTCATAGAGTCTAGTGTCTTGGAAGACTAGGTACATAAAACTGAAAACGTGGGACAAAATAAAAAAATTATTTATTTATCATCCATAATTATCTACAAACTACCCTTGAGCCCTTATATCTATATAGGATAACCTGGGGAAAACATGAATGAAGGGATAAGCTAAAAAGCTGACTAAGGGTATACAAATTAAAATGAAGCATAACACATGGGTTAGAAGGAATAACATAATGATATATAAAGACATAGTACATGATTAAAAACAAGGAATCATAACAAGGGGTTATATAATCATGGATTTATAGTAACATGGTATCAACATGAAACAAGAATTTAGTATGAGTCCCAAAAAATATCACATAGAGGAGAACAAGTCAACACTTATTTCATATAGAGTATCACAAGTTAAGGCTAACCACCAAGACCATTGCAAATAACATCTCATGAGACTAAACATTAGCCAATGTATTGGAGTTATATTTGGGAGTACCCATATTAAAATATTCATGAATATTTTTTCCAAATAAACTATTATACATAAGGAATCAAACATAAACATATGGTTTTTCCAAACTAATAATTAGGTATCATATTCATGTCAAAAGGCATAACATAAGGGGATATAATATAGTTTTTCATGAATGAAAGGATTTAAATAATACATGGAGATTAATAAGTGAAAATATTAATAGTTCATGATAAATTATGTCAAATATAAGTAAATACATGAAAAAATGGAGTTTAAGAAACATTAGGAATAAAATATTTTAGTGCGGTTTAAGGAAACTATTTATAGAGAATTTGAAGAATAAAATGGAATAATCATTTATATAAAATAAGAAGTGAGTCAAAAAAGTTTTAAAAATAAATTTTTTGATTTTATAAAAATACAGGTGGCATAAAAAAATAATATGAAGCACACTTGGACATGGGTATGAATTTGTGAAGATCCCTTAAATCAGGTTTGCCTATTATAAAGAAACAAGTAGGGAACCTTTTTAAAACATGTATATCCCCAAAAATTAGGGATGAATGGTTCTTGATACATGATCTTGGAAAATATTAACAAAATTTAAAATATTTACATATAAATAAATAATAATTTTATTTGGGTAAAAAGAGATAAATATTAACCTGAATGAATAATGGAGGTCGGGGAGAATCCCTTACCATATGTCCAAAATGACTGTGCACTTGATCATAATGTCCCAAATAATAAAATTGTATTCATTAATGAATAATTAAATAAACATTTATACATGTATTTTATTTATTATTACATTATTAAATTCATTTACGACATTTTTGTTGGGTTTAGAGATTCAATTCCATCGTTTGGGAGTGTTGATTTCCTTGGTTTACTTTTACATGTGTATTGAAAAATATGTGGAATGAGGATAGTTTTCTAGATCACAACTTATATTTTATTAATGATCCTTTAGAATATTAAAATACCATTTTTTATAGAAATGATAATGATTCCTTAGATAAATCATCAGTGACAATGATTTATATTAATTTAGCATTTTTTGATCGCAAAGAACGTATTTTGTTTTACAAATTAATATATTGAGTAAAATATTATTCTATAAAATTTAATAAGATATAAAATATATATTATAATCTGTTTCTACTATAAAAATGGTTTCATTACCAGCCTTGGAGACATAATTAAATGATGAAAGCACGTCGTTGAGATAGGTGGTAAATAAGAACCTAACAGATGATGTCTTCATTCGTAAAGTAAACGACAGAAGGGATGATATTTGATGAATAATTATTACATAAATATCATAAAATTATAGTATATTTAATATTACAATGTTTTTATTCAATTTTTATTAGGGTAGGTGATGTGAGAAAAATAAAATAAAGGAACTTGGAATGAAATTGAAAGAAAACATAAGTGGGTTTACCTCTTGATTCATTCTTATTGAGAACCTCCTTAGGGGATTAGTTTTGATCTTTTATTAAGACCAATAAATCAAAGATGTGGAGAAGTGGATAGGTATGATATTTTATCATAATTTTGAGAAGGCTAAATACTTTAGAGGTGTGAGGACAAGAGGTGGTGATGGGTGGTTTTTATAGTGGAGGATGGGGGGTTCTCATAATTTTATTCATTAGATTATTATTTTTTTCAAGACAATAATTATTGTTGATATTGAGACCGAATATAGTAAAGTGAGAATGTGATTTCTAGATAATTGTCTTACATCAGCACTATGTCACCTTAAAATCCATAATTCAAGTATTTATCATTTTTCTTAAATTATCCTATTTTACTATTCATAAAAATTCAAGTATTTCAGAAAAATCACAAAAATTAACCCTAATATTTTTTTGACTTATAAAATTTATAAATTAACTACATTTTATTTTAAATAATTTTTGAAATACAATATATTTATATTTAATAAAAATCATCATTTTTTGGAAACTAAAAAATTTAAAAATTAAAACTACTATTCTAAAACATTTAAAAATTAATAAAGGTATCATAAAATTACCTCATAATAATAAGAAATTAAAATACTAATTTATTAATACATTTTATAAAAATATATTTAATTTTAAATTATTTAATTAATCAAAAAAGTTATTAAGTATTAATGACCAGAAAATTACCAACACCTAAAAAATAATTTTTTAAAATACTATTTACTTATACTATATCATAATTGTATCATATTACCATTTATAAGATGATTAAATTTAATTTATTCATTTATAGGTGTGGTTACTATTCTATTTTCTAGTTTACTATTCAAAAGGGTCACATTACTATTCCAAAGTTCAAGTTACTATTTAACTGATATAAGATTATTAGCATCTTGAAATACTTATTATTTAATTAATTCTTGATTTATAAAGTTTATATTGTGTTGTTTATTTGATTTAATGTTATTTATGCTATATTGTATAATTCTAAGAAGGTTTTTTTCATTGATAAAATGTTGGGTCATTACAAAAATCCTCGATCATATGAGGCCAGTATCTTATCACAACGATCATTGATGCGCATGAATACATCGTTTAATTCATGCGGGATGTGGTTAGATGATAATTTTTTGTTTCCAAACATCATTTTCTACTTATGCATACTATAATAATATTCTGTGGTTGATCCCACATGGAATTGAGTTGGAAATGGAAGCCATTGTCTTGGGACCCTTTGGGGTATGAGTCCTGACGAGAAGGGTTCAGTTTGGGAAAACTGTTGCTAAAGACTTAAGGTTTGGAATCAAAGTTATAAAAGGGATTAGGACTAATTTTGTGGTTTAGTAGAAAAGATGATATTAATTATAACTTGGTAGGGTACTAAGGTTTAGGTTGCGAAGCAATTAGAGGTCACTAGTTGACTATGGTGAAACCAAGTAGTTCTGCTAGGAGGAATCTATTCTCTGGTCTGGAAATAACCACAACCTACGTGCATTAGGATTAGATTGTATAGAAGAAATTATTATAGGATATTGGTCCCATATTATTCTACTTGAACCAGATTGAGGTCCTTCATTCAAATGTCACATGGTCAGTGGTGTTTGAATGAATTGGATAGACAATTGTTATTTATCCTAATTTTTTATCCTTAAGGTAACAATGTTGAGAATTAAATATTTATTGAGTCTGGATAACCCTACTCTTAATCCCTACCCTATGTGGTTTATCCAATCAATGTATAATTATTAAATAAAGAGAAAGAGATTGAAAATGTATTGAATTTAAAAATGGAAATTGGGTTTAAATAGTGAAATAACATGCATGGATTTGAATTTATCAGTTTGATGAACATAAAATCATGAATTTAAAATAAAAAGATGGTTTTTATTGAAATTATAAAAAATTTACTTACTTGAGAAAATTATGAGAGAATAACACATCAATTATTCATCATGGCTTGCTAATAGAAAGGACGAATGAGCTAAAGAGTGTCAGTAATGCAAAAGTTAAGGAAGAAATATATTGAAATTGATCCACAATGCTTTTATTGAAGTAAAAAAATGAAAATAATGTAAGGAATTTTGAATTTTAGTGGAGGAATTAGAAAGAAATGAGATAAAAAGTGGAAAAAAATCCAATCCTACCCACTTCTAGCACGTGCATGCCTACATCATATATATAGAAAGAAAATTTCATGAGGTGTAATTGAATTTGACATCATTTAATGCTGATCCAATATTTTCTATGTGATATTTGAATATATGAATATCTCCTGTGAATCTCATCTGAAATTTAGAATCTTGACTTCTCTCATGTTGTGTAATAGGATGTAATATCCTAAAGATTGCTTTAACAAGAGAGAAATTTATCCTAATTCTTCACATCATGGACTAAAGATTCATATCGTATAAGAAAGTTTCACATCATGTTATAAACTTTTATGTTGTGAAATGATCTTCACCACATTGAATTTTTCCTGGATTTCTTGATAGTTTGTAGCATGTGGTGAAATTATACTACACGCATTGTAATACTGTTTCACATTATGTTATATCCAAATTTACTATTTTTCTGAATTTCTCCTTTGAAACCATGAAAGTTTATTTCCTATAAAAAATCATATACCAATTTTATTATCATGTAAATAAATAATAATACTTAATGAAATAATCCCAAAACACGTATATGATTTTGAATTATCGAATCCCCCCATAATTGAATAGTTTCTTGTCCTTAAGGAAACCGATCTCAATAAGGGTTTGAAAAGGTTATCCATTTTTTAAAAATGAAACATTCATTATATCTTGGAAAATAAAGCTGAGTGTAAGAAGGAAAAATCAGTATCTAGAATCAATCATGTATATAAAACCAATCTTGCCTCATAGTTTAGTTCTTAAAAAAATTTCTTCAACTTTTGATTAAAATTCCTTAACTATTACTTAATTATATACCCATTTGTAATTTACCTCACAATGAATTTTTTATTATAAATTCAGGTGAAATATAACTCAAGATATGCTCATACCCTGAATACATGATCTTAACCACAGGTTTGCATTGATTCTTTCATCTCCACTTTATAATGATAAATACAAATTTAATTAGAAGGGCTCCAGAAAAAGGGTTCAAATGATTCCAGGGTAATAGGATGATAGGTAAAACAATAAAAACCAGGCTCAAATAAGAGGGTGATATTCTAAAGTATAATGTATGAGGTCTTTAATGGTGTAATAAAATAATTACATCTAAGGAATACAGAATCCATGATCCTATTAAATCAGGTTGACACATAATACATTAAACTAATCCAAATGTTATCATTTTCCTTTATTTTTTATTTTTTATTTTTTTTTTGATTTTTATGAAAGTCATGTTCATACCAGACCTCACATCAACCCCTCAAAACATATGAAACATTGAGGGATTCATCAGTTTGGAAATGGTGATTTATGACCATCCTAATACACAACTGAGTTGACATTTCTTTTTCAATTTTATTTTTGAAAGGAACAAGATAGTGTGAAACTATGGAAAACTACACAATGAAAATGGTGAATAAGTCTCATAAGCTCTACAGTATATATTCTTAGTAAAACCATTTCATGTTGGTAGTTGAAAAAATTCACCATACTTGTTCAAAGTAATTTTTTTCAAAATAAATAGAGTAGTGTAGGAAGAGAAAATCTGCGTAGAATAGCTTCATCCAAATAATGTATTTCATGGAAAATAAAAGCTAAATAACGAAAATATGTAAGGTGGGTCTTGGGAAATAGTTGTTCAACAATGATTTCCTCAATCATGTTAAAATTGTATATATTCAGTCATGGCCTCAATAAGATCACAATGCAAGTTCTGATTCTTTTACAAGTCCCACGAGTCAATCAAGAAATATACACAAAAAATAATGTGCTATTGTAGGCTCAGAATCCTATTAGAAATGGGATATAAAATTTAAAATCACTAATGGTATAATCTCAAGAAACTAGTTAATAACAATCAATTTCAAAAAAATTAATGTTTCATTAAGTTACTGAACACTGTAATCATCCAAATAATATAAATAATTCTAAACATGGATTCTAAACAATGATAAACATAAACCATCCTTTTACATAAATTGTTGTAATTTCTTTTTTGGTTTTAACGCATACTTTAAAAATAAAAAATGTCTCCTAGAAAATTGACAATAAGAAATAATTCAAGCATATCATATTTCAAAGTCAAAAAAGACTACCCTATACATAAAATGAGACAGTGTCCAAACTATATATGGAAGTACCATGGGAGGGTATGATAGATAAAGTTGAATAAATATAAACAAAAATGTTAAAAATTAATATCTCATTGAATCAAAAATCCTTTAAATAATGTTCATGCAATTGTGGAATTCAGGATATTTTGATTGGAATTTGGGCTACCAGTAAAATGGTTTAGAAATAACAATACAGCACTAGATAATGCATTATTCCTAAGGTTTTATACATTCTGAAATTAGTATAATAGGCAGGTTCATAATATCAAGATCAATGAATCTGATTATATTTAAATACATCTAGTTGTCTATAATAAAATTATGTTGAATCATGATAAAAATTGAAAAGAATCTTGAAATAGAATCAGTATAAATACTCAAATGAGGAAATATATTAAATATGTGTCGCCTATCATAAAGAGCTAAAAATGATGTCATTTTTCAATCCTATGGGACAAAGTGTCAGGATGTTTTGTCCATCAGATCGGTGTCTCCTCTATTATCTGTAGCTACTCATATCAGTGTACTTGATCTCTTGGGGTCATTTTGCAGGACTGATCACTCTAGGATTATAGAGAAAATGGATATGGCATGGATGGAAGGGTATCTATGCATTTGATGGTTCTTGTTGAGAATGAATCTTAAGAGAAAGATCATGAAGCTGACACTCGATCACAGCCATGTGATGAGTTACTCATCGAACTAGGACATATGGTGGAACATGTGCATCAAAAAAAATATGAAACAGATAAGCTAGAAATTTATAATCTAGTAGTGTAATGATGTGAAAAATAAGGCAGGTAAAATGTATCAAAATCGTTTTCCCACATACAAGGAAAGTGTAATAGTAAAGAAAGAAGGAAAACATTGAATATAAAGAAAATAAAAAATCCTTAATACGTCTGAAGAAAATAGAGATTGGTATGGTGTTTAACTAATATATTCCAGTAGACTAAACAACTCATGAAGAGTCCATTCACGATCCATGGGTGGATGTAGTTTTCTTTCTTGTTCAGTGGTATTGATGGAAGAAGGGGTTAGTGGGTGAGCTATTGAGGGTGGTGTTGTGGTCCTGGAATGATTCTACAGGGTAGATGGTGTAGAGGTTCTAAACCTTGGTGGGTCTATGTCTAGTATATGGATCTAATAATTTCACCTTAGATGATGTGGTGGTGGCTGGTCCCTTACCTCACTAGGCATGCTCTACAAGGTACTACTACTAAGTCGTAGGGTCAAAAAGCTCTAACGGAAGGTTGGCCTGGGATGTGTGTAAGGAAATAGTGGTAGAAGAGTAGGTGATGGTAGGGGATGGTGGTGGATGAGATACAATAGGAAATGAGAGTGGAGGAGGGGTGGTGAATTGGGAATTCTCGACAAAGGGGAAATTCAGACACTCGAAGATCCATCACTAATTTTCTTGGAAGCAAAGATATGTGGCCTAGTAATCCATTGGGGTTAAATCAGTGGGTGGATCAGTATTGGATATGGTGGTGGTAGAGGTAGTGATATGGGCGGTAGGGGTTGGAGGTGAAGCGGTGGGTGGAGTAGGCTCAATGACTGCTGAATGATCTCGTGGAGGCTCATCAGCTTCTTCACGAACTCATGGCACCCATCTATAGGTGTCATCAAATCTAACTGGTAGATTCATCTTGTACATCAGTAGATTATTGATGGAATCCTTCAGTCCAAGAGATGTGAGTGGATGTGTGGCCTCAAATACTTCAAGATGGAGGCCCCTTTGAGTGATAAAAGAGCTGCCATAATTGTGCCTCACATCTGCTGGGTGTGGGATCGGTAGTAATAGGTGAAATGGGAATCCATGTTGTTGGCAAGGCCACCCATGGATTCTTACAAGATGATGACATCGATTTGTCTTACATTGACATGAGACTTAGCTCTAGAATACCATACACAAGTCATGGTGCAATGAAGGATCATGAGTACATTCCCACGTATCTGCGACAACTCGGTGATTCGATGGTCATTCTCAATGTGAGAATCCTTTGAAATCTGTCTTAATAGTCTCCAAGAATCAGTCCCTAGAGGCTCGAGCTAGAGGGTCCAAAACATATACAACATCAAAAAATTCTCTGTATAGATCCCAAGGCCAATGAAGAATTTAGCAAATGAGAGATCATGCGGTAGAACACTATTTCTGATCTGGAGGATATCCATTGTGACCTCAAATGTTGGGAGAAAATGTAAAAAAGAAAAAATTTGTCTTTTAAATGTTTGGTTATTTCATTACATGACATGTAGTATCATTTCACCACATGAAGTAAGCCATTAAAATGTATGTGACAAATTCTAGGCCATGAATCTATTTTCATTATGTGAAATCTCATTACATAGTGTGAAATTTCCTTACAAAGTGTGAATCATTAGTCTATGATGTGAATCATTCAAAGCATATTTCACTCTAGCTAAAGGAACATTCATAATGTGACATCCCATTACACATCATAAAAGTAGTCAAAATTCTAAATTTCAGATGAGACTCACATGATATATGCACTGATTCAAAAGTCATGGAGAAAATATTGGATCAAAATTACATGATGTGAAATCCAATTACATGTCGTGTAATTATATATATATATATATATATATATATGAAGCAATCACACATGGGCTGGGAGTGGGAATACTGGGATTGCTTTCATTTTTTTCTCATCCCCTTCTACTTCCTCTACAAAATTTCAAAATTCATTAGTCACTTTTCATAATTTTACATCATTACAAGCATTATGGACCAATTTAAATGCCTTTCTTCATTCTATTTTTCTTTACCGACATTGTTTTTCTCATTTTTCATTTTGATTAGCAAGCAATGAATAACCGTTGATTTTTTTTGTTCTCATCCTTATTTCATGTAAGTAAATTAGTTATAATTTTAATTGAAACCATATTAATATTTCCAATTCATGATTTCATGCTTGTCAAACAGATAAATTCCAATCCATACAAGCTCTTTAACTATTTAAACGTAATCTCCATTTGTAAAATCAATTTTTTTCAATATATTTCCCTTTATTAATTAATTATATAATGAATGGATAAACTACCAAGGGTAAGTATTTAGAGTATGGTTATCCAAACTTAATTAATATATAATTATCCCCTTGGTACCTATAAGTATTAGTAATCAGGATAAATAAAAATTTTATACCCAATTCCACTACTACAAAACTGGCCTTTAAAAGTGGTAGACATGGACTTTATCATCAATAGAAAAGTGTTGACTACTTGAGAGAAAATAAAAGACCTAGACTTTTATCGTCGTTCAAACAGTTCTAATAAAGGGCACATTTATTAGGGATAAAAAATCATAGATAAATTGGACCTTTATCTATGCTTTTAGAGGGGATGATAAAGGTCCCATTTATCAGCGCTTTTTGTAGCACCACTAAAGGTATCCTTTATCAGGGATTTTAAAAGCACTAATAAATGTTTTCTTCATTAGAACATTTAAAAGTAAAGATACAATGTACTATTATAGAACACTATAACTTAGGACCATCAACAGAAAAAACACACCCAAACACACAAAAAACAGACCAAAACACAGTGGATACCAATTAAAGAAAGTCACAATACATAATTTAAATGAAATGAAATTTACAACACAAATAAAAAAAACAATACATTATAAAAATTTCAAAATTTAGTTTATAGAATTACATAAATAAATTTTTTTATATGTATTAAAAAATAATCCAAATTGTAGGATAGAGCACCCCAATACGGGAGAAAAAAATTGGGGCAATGTGTTCATGATTCTTTCGAAACAACTCATCCAAAAATGCTTCCTCCAAAAACATCTCAAAATAGATATCCTTGGACAAGAGGACTCAGTCCCTGATCTATAGAATAAGACCCCAAATGAAAATATAAGCTTTCAATAGATCATGCAACACCATATCCAAAAAAGGTAACCTGGTGTTTGAAGTGTTCAATATAATCATTCCCCACTTGCTGACCTTGATAGACACTCATGAGATATTCCATTTTCATCAACTTCAACTCCTCAGGAATAAAACATAAGATAAAGAGGGACTTAAAATATTCTCACATCATCCTAACATTTAACTTTGGGTGGGGGAATTACATTATTCCAAAGTTGTACCCCCATGTAGACCCAGAGCAATGAAAAATCTAACAGATTTGGGAGTTACAAACACTCTAATGACATGATCAACTTCTTCTATCCGTTTCACTACCTCTAAACAAACTCAATTTCCACTGAATAAGGGAGGAAATTGAGGAGAACCAAAAAAAGGTAAAGAACTAAAAGAAACATCAAGGACCTTTCTTGGGGGTATATTATGAATAACAAAAAAAAATCATAAATCATGTTTAGAATCGATTTGAAACACAATTGTAAAGAACATCTCAGACAAAAAAAAATTGGCTGAGAATCCAAGAAAACAATTTTAAACCAAGTATGAGGAGCGTATATGAGGCTACTAGACCAAAAAAATCTATCTGAATCATCAATCTCTATGAACATCCTATGAATTAGTTTTGAAAATCTACACTTAGGGTTTTATTTCATTATATCTACTATCTTTTTTCTTAATTCTGGTTTATGGTATTCTATCAAAATCAATAATAATATTTATTCTTAATATTAAATTTAAAATATTTTTTTGATATTGGGGATAAAGATATTATGTGACCTGATAGGAAAATTTCCCAATTCGATTAGTAAAAATTACCTTATGTTGATGATTGAAGTCTTGAAAAACATTAAGACACCCATAGAGAAATAAGATAATGTCGCAATGATAACCAACTCACATTAAATATTATTATTCAATAAAATAAATTTATAATTATATCTCGTCACAAATGTTTCATACATTTTTATAACCTATATTATTGATTTATATTTATTTGACTTCATGATATAAGCTCATCAATGAAATACAGGGGTAATGGATTTAATCAGAGAGTTCAATTTCAAACAAAATAGTAGATATTTCCTCTTTCATAACGTTAAATAAATTTTTTTTTCTAGAATTAGACAATTATTTTCAAATAACTTATAAAAAACCCAATATATTATAACACGCCATAAAAATATGTTTCAACTGTTTACATGAAAATGTCACTTTATGTTTATTATAATATACATCATTAATAAAATAGTATATATATTTAAACACACAAATTTATAGTTAGAAATACATAATAACACATATAATAAGGGGAATTATTATTTTAGGGTCAGTCCTCATAACCCCCTTCCTAAGAATTACAAGGATAAACATTCATGAGAATAATTTTCTTAAACCTATATGCATCCAACACCTAATAGTCATACATCATTTGGTTCCAATTGTAAAAATAAAATCTAGATCAACATATATATGTTTATGAATATTTCTATTACATTTCATGGATCAAATTATATTGGGTAACTCATATAACATTTTTATGTGACATATATTCTAAATACATTATATCATTAATATTACAAAGAAGAACACTCATACTTTTATAAAATATTCATTAATGTTCATGTGATCAAATGTAAAATTTATGTTAGTTTTTGGGAACTAAGTACTGCCCATTCAAGTAAATTTTCTTCAGAGGAGTCCTTAATAAAATATTCTTATAGAGGTTTTAACCAAGTAAATAGTGTTTCTCAAAGATATTTTGATACATCAACACAAAGGGAGTAATATCATATAAGGTGGAAGACCCTAGTGGATAAGTTATTTTTCTATAATTTATAAATATTCTTATAACTATATTTATAATATACTACAGTGATATTTTTGAAAACAACATAAAGGATTTTTTAAAAGGGTTAATCTTTGATCAAATATTATAAAGAGTTGGTTTACATAATATAGTGAAAACATTCTTTAGGAATCCGATAGACTATATAAAATTTTATTCCTTATGTAAATGAGTGGTGTATATGGTAGATAAATGAGTTTAAGGATAGTGGATACAATAAATATTTTATAGGTAGACCACTACAATGAATGTAGACGAGATAACCAAATGGTGTCTTCTTCAAGACAACTAAAGAAAAAATAAAAAACATAATTTGAGTCAGTCATGGCCATGGATAACATACATGGAAGTCCATCATATTTTTATACATAAATATAAATAAATAAGTCTATTAATTCATATCAAAATACATTATTATTAATTATTATATCTCCATAAAGTAATTCAGTTGGTCCTATAGAGGAGTAACAATAGTAACAACTAGTAGATGAGATGTTTGGTTTGTAACAATGAAAAAAAATGTAGAACCAAGAAAAATAAAACAATGATATATGAAAAGTATAAAATAAAATAACTTGGACTATATTCTTGATTCATCCGATGTATTATAGTGGAGTCATTCTAGTAGTAGTGGAGTTTTGAATGAGATTTAGAATCATGATGACTGAGTGCATCTTAGTGTTTTTTAAAATATACTAGTGACATTGTTATCATCAATTTTAGAGAAGAAAAAATAAATATCTATTTAAGCAGTATTGAATTGATATGTGCTGATAAAAGTGATCTTTATCAGTGCTAAAAAGTGATGATATATCATGATATTATCATCGCTAAAAAAAATGATAAAGGACAACCTTTATCAGTGTTAAAATAAATCACTGATATAGTATACCTTTTATCAGTGCAAAATAAATAGTGCTAATAATAGGTATCTTTTGTCACCAATTACGTTTAGTGATGATAAATGACAACCTTTATTTGCACTTATTTTAGCACTGATAAAGATGGAATTTCTCAGTGCATTTTTCTTAAACTGTTATATTTTTGTGCTTTCAAAGGATAGTTTTGAAGTAGTGTTCATTCAAACATCACAGACCATGGGACATTTGAATGAAAGACTCTATACTAGTTGAAATATAATATGTAGTTACCAATAGCCTATGGCACTTCCATCCTTAGAATATAATATTAGTGGATTTAGGCTATGATTATTTCTAGACCAATGAATAGATACCTCCATGGTAGCACTAGTGGGTTTGAATGTGGTCAACTAATGAACTCTTCTTGCTTTATAGCCTAAACCTTTGGATCCTACCAAATTAGAATTAAGATCACCATTTCTACTAAACAAAAAAATTAATCTCGATCCCTTCTCATTTTTGATTGAAAACTTAAGTCTTTAGGAATAATTTTCACAAACTAAACCCAACTCATAAGGAATCCAACCACAAAGGATTCCAAGATAAAGTTTTCCATCACTAGCTCGATTCCCCAAGGGATTGACCCTAGAAAATACCTTTTCATTGTCTCAGTTGATAGTGATGTTTTGTAATTAAAGAAATATAAATGATTGCAGCTTGCGGTAATTAAACGATGCATACATGCACGCCAAATTTAGGCACAGTTTTTGAGAACTATTTTACTATGATTCTTACAGTAAGCTATGTACTAGGTCCTATGATCACCTCTCCATTTTCCCATTTCCATATTCATTTTGTTTATCATTTCTTTCTGACACCATTGCATCCCTATTTCTCATGACATTTTACATGCATCAAGGTCCTTCGACTCATTCATGGATAATGGACACATAAGAGTATTCAGCCTTTGAAAATTAAATTGAATGGTAACTCAATGCACACATCTAGTAAAAAATAGAATACCACAGAAATTGTGCAGGTCAAAATCATCTCAACCCACCAAACCTTTCAAACATGAAACCAATAGTTCATGGAGTGAATCTGACACATTAATAAGATACCATCATGGATTATGGATTTCCATAAATTCATGGTGCTACATTGAGTAATGTGTGCCCTCCTATTTAGGCACATTATTTTCAAAAAAAGCATGGACTCATTCATATGATTTATAACATGGTCCAGTTTAGATGGATTCATAGCAAAGACCCCCATGAACAAATTTCAGGCTTCCTGGAAGTCTACAATACCTATCACAACTAGGGAGTCTCTTTTGATGCTAATAGACTTTGGGTATTTCCTTTATCTATGTGAGATCAGGACAAGGATAGACTCAAGAGTCAATCTCCAGAGTCATTAGAAACTTGGTATGATCTATTCAAGATATTTTTAGACAAATAATTCCCACCAATCTAAAATTTGAAGCTCCAGAATGATATACAGAACATTTATCAAATTTACGGATTTTCTACTTGGTATGATTTTGAAAGATTCAAAAAAATAATGAGGATGTGGTTCCACCATGCACGAGAACCCTAGATATAGCTCCATACATTCTACCAAGGCCCCTAGCCATCCACACACAGTTATCAATGCTGCTACTGAGGGAGGGTTGATGATCAAGATGCCCGAGGCTAGATGAGCACTTTTGGATGAAGTTTCTCACATTAATTGTATTTGGAAGAGTGATCTCGGACCACCATGGTATGGAATTCACCAAGTGGAAGAAAATAAAATATTGGCTGTTCAAGTCGATACACTCACAGTGTAGTTAGAGTCATTCCAATTGTCTTCTAAACCACCCCATAAAACTCTTATAATTGAGATATAGTCATGAGAGATGTATGGTGGCTGGAACATATACCAGTACTAAAAAGTAAAAGTTGAAAACAAAAAAATCAAGATTGTAACTACATCAATTACAATCAGCAAAATCCACCATTCCAACTATAACATCAGTGTTATTAGTAGGGGCTGACTCAACAACCACCTTAGAGAAACCATGGGTATTATCAATAGAGAATTAGTCAAGCACTACTTCATACTCAACAAATACTAGGGTACCCAACCATGAAGACTATGCCTAGATGGCAAAAATAATCCCAAATCATCAGAGAGATTCTCATCTATTTCAACCAGCTCAACCAAGACCACAACAACAAATTGATCCTCTCTAGAGTATCTTAGATAACTTCCTAGATTCTTTTGTTTATAATGTATACTATTGAATGATTACTCAAGAGATGGAGATGCAAAACCAATGAGATTCTCTGTGAAATTTTGAAATTTTATGGGCCAAATCTCAAAGAATATCTCAAATAAATTTCTAAGCACTCTACCTTGTAATACAAGGACATACCAAAGTGAAGAATCTACAGATATAGTGCGGACAAGTGTATTTTTGTATTTTTAAAACCCACATAGAAGAGAGTAATGGACATATGAGGAACATGATAAGCATTTAGTAGTCATAGAAGAATAATTTGATGGGAAATCACAAGTAACACCCTAAGAGGTATCACCAACCACATACATCAAAACACCAGAGAAACCATAAGATCCAGTCTATGTTTCTCCACCACCATATAAGACACCACTCCATTTTACATAATAATAATGGTAATGAATAAAGGAGGAAAAATACAATATTTTAATAATTGTTCATGTAATTTTATATAAACATACCATTTGTAGAGTGTTTTGATCGATGCTATTTTATTCCAAATTCCAAAAATATTGTATTTCAAATAAAAAAATGGAATATCTATGTGTTATATCACTAAATGAAGAGCGCTCTACTATTTTTCAGAAAAACCTTTTATCTAAAATGAGAGAGCTCATATTTTTTTCAATTCTATGTTCTATTTGGGAGTGTATATTTGAAGATATTTGTGCAATCTTAGAGAAATTATTAAACACATGAAAATGAGTTTATTTCACAATTTGGGACTTAAGGAGGTCAGAATAACTCAAGTAGCACTACAAATTTCAGACCAAACAGTAAAGTCCCATTGAGGAATTCGTGAGGATGTATTAGTTAAAGTCGATGAGTTCAACTTTCCAGCAGAATTCCTAGTTTTAGAAAGGGGATAATAAGGTGAAATCCCAATTATTCTTGGGAGACAATTCCTGGAAACAGGAATGTCTCTAATAGACATAAATGAAGGGAATTTAGTCTTTTTAGTTGTAGAGGAACATGTAGTCCACAACATCATCAAAGCTTATAAGCAATCATATGATGCATTTGATTAAAAAATGTTCTCTTTTACCCAATATATAAACGAATATGTGTCTATAGAATAAGACAACAAGGATCCACTCCCTAATATAAAATAAATTATGTTTTTGAGGATGTTTGCTTAAATGGACCTCTCACAAGGGATACTTTCCAAACTCTCATACACTAAATCATTTAACCAGCAACACTGGAGTTGAATCCTCTACCCAGTACTCATATGTATTCATACTCTGGAGAATCAAAATAAATATTAGTATTAATTAGCTCTGAAATATCCAAGTTATAAGAGGAAAAATTGGTTAATGTCTTGAAAATACACAAGAAGTCATTTTCCTAGGGAGTGGATGACATTAATGGAATCAATCTAGCTAAATGCTCCCATAACATCCTACATGAGGATGGTGAAAAATACAAACATTTACTAGAGAGGCAGCTCACACCACTAATGAAGGAAGTTGTTTAAAAAGGAATTAGTGGAACTTATAATTGCATGAATAATCTTTTCAATCATTGATAGCGAGTGCGTGAGCCCTCTACAAGTAGTCCAAAGAAAGGTGGGATCACAGTGGAAAAAACTATTGAAAATTAATTGATCCCAAAACACACCGTCACTGGATAGAGAGTTTTTGTGAATTACAGAAATTTAAACACTAAAATCTGGAAATATCATTTACACTTTTCGTTCATGGATAATATACTATTGAGATTAATAAAACATGAATTTTATTGTTTTCTAGATGGATATTTAAGATACAATCATATTATAGTCGACCCAGATAATTACTCCAAAACAATGTTCCATCATCTATTTTGTACCTTTTCCAACATGTGAATGTCATTCGGTATGTGTAATGCACAAAAAACATTTCAAAGATGCATAAAGAATATATTTCATAATATGGTGGAGGAATTATTAGAGATATTCATGGATGAATTTTCAAATTATTGTAAATATTTCGAGGTCTGCTCGAGTAATCTTGGGTTAGTCCTATTACATTTTGAAGAATAATATCTAGTTTCGAAATTGAAAAAAATGCAATTTTATAGTTCAAGGAGTTATATTACTTGGAAATAAATTTTAAAAATTGTGCATAAATTTTAATCCAAATAAGATTAAGGTCATCAAATATTTAACTAAACCTTCAACAGTTAATGGTATAAGGACCTTTCTATGCCATGATGGATTCTATTGGCGATTTTTAAAAGATTTTGTATAATTTATCCACCCAGTGGAGAACTTTGTTTTTAATGTTTAGTTTCATTTTAATACATTGAAGACTGGTTGAAGGAATCCAATACTTTAAAAAAGATGGATAATAGCTCCTGTAATCATTTAACCTTATTGGGACAAGGAATTTGAATAAATGCATGACAACAATGACTTTGATATTAGAACATTTTTAGGATATTTATTTGGTTACATATTTTTTCCAATATACTATTCTATCCACACATTTAATGAAGCTCTATTAAACTACACAACTGTAGGGAAATAAATCTTACCTATTTTGTATGATTTTGAGAAATTTATATCCTATTTGGTTATTTCTAAAAGTGATGATGCACATCGATCTTAGTACCCTCCAATATTTAATGAAAAAAATGGATTCCATGACAAGGATGATAAGGAGGATCCTCATACTCTAAGAATTCAATATTTTCATTAAAGATAACAAAGGCATGGAAAATGAGATCACTGATCATCTATACTGAATTCCTCTTATACTTATAACGGATGAAGATGATATTGCACTACATAAATTTGTGCTATTTGCAACAAGATATTTGCGACGGGATCCCTTCACAAATAAGCTTTGGCGACGGGGTCCCGTTGTAAATAGCCTATTGTAGAAAATGGTGTCGCCAATAACACTTTTTACGATCTGCTCGTCGTAAAAACCATTTTTTGGGACGGGGAACTTCCCTGTCGCAAATAATAACCAAAGTAAAAAAAATATTTACTAAAATTATAGTTAATGAAAAAATAATAGAAATAATATTAAAATAATAAAAATATTAAAAATACAAAAAATATCAATTTTCTCAAAAAAAATATAAAAAATTCAAAATATATTAATATTCTTATGATTAAAATATAAAAATTAAAAAAATGTAATACTAAAAAATATATTTAATAAAATATTTATAAAGGAAAAAATAATATTAATATTATTAAAATAATACAAAAATATAAAAATTCTCAATATTCACAAAAAATATAAAACAACCATATAATATTATTATTATTAGTAATTATTGCTTATTATTGCAATTTATTGCAATTTATTACAATTTATTCCTATTTATTCCTATTTATTACTTTTTATTCCTATTTATTCATATTTATTACTATTTATTACTATTTATTCATATTTATTCTTATTTATTCGTATTTATTACTATGTATTCATATTTATTCATATTTATTACTATTTATTACTATTTATTCCTTTTTATTCATTTTTATTCCTATTTATTACTAATTATTACTAATTATTCTTATTTATTAGTAATGATTTCTATTTATTTCTATTTATTCCTATTTATTCTTATTTATTACTAATTATTCCTATTTATTTCTATTTATTACTAATTATTACTAATTATTATTAATTATTACTAATTATTACTAATTATTACTAATTATTACTAATTATTACTAATTATTACAATTTATTCATATTTATTCTTATTTATTACTAATTATTCATATTTATTACTAATTCTTCATATTTATTAATAATTATTCCTATTTATTCTTATTTACTACTAATTATTCTTATTTATTACTAATTATTCCTAATTATTCATTTTTATTTCTATTTCTTCCTATTTATTATTAATTATTGCAATTTATTCCGAATTCTTCCTAATTCTTGATAATTATTGCTAATTATTGCTAAATATTTCTAATTATTTCTAATTATTACTAATTATTCTTATTTATTCCTATTTATTCGTATTTATTCCGATTTATTCGTATTTGTTCCTATTTATTCATATTTATTGCTATTTATTCGTAATTATTGCTATTTATTCATAATTATTACTATGTATTACTATTTAATACTATTTATTACTATTTATTAATACTTATTACTATTTATTACTAATTATTCTAAATTACCTGAAAATCCAGTCACAGAAGTAGAATTCATAGAATTACGGGGAATAGATTCCATGGGAAGAATTTAAAATTCACTTGGAATGTATTATATTCTTATTGTCATTGGCTACATCTCTAAAACGGTAAAAGTTGAAGCTACATCACATGAGAAAAGTGGTCATGAAATCACTAAAAAATAATGTATTCTTAAGATTTGTATTTCCATGATTACACATTAGTGATTGATTAACTCCCTTTACCAACCTAGATGTTAAAGCAATACTACAAAAATATGGAATCAATCATATCACATGAATTATCTACTATCCGCAAACAAGTGAAAAGTTGAATTGTCGAATATGGAAATCAAGAAAATCATGGGGAAGACTGTGAACATAAGTCGGACTTATTGGCATATGAAACTGGGCGATGCACTCGGAGTGTAGCACACTACTTAAAAAACACCATGTGATGCCACAATTTTTAGATTGTTTTATGGAAAACCTTGTAATCTGCTAGTTGAATTGGAGGTTCAAGCATACTGGGAAATTAAGAAGCTCAATTTGGATTCTCAAAATATTGGAGACTCTCAGATGATGCAATTGGATTAATTGGTACAAATCCTTAAATTATGAATATGATAAGATCTATAAATAATAAAATAAATGGAATAATCAATATATTGCAAAACACATTATTATCAAAAAAATAGGGTCGTTTTCTTAAATTCAATATTAAAATTGTTCCCTGGGAAGCTGAAATCTTGAAGGTCAATACCCTTTATAGTCATTCATGTTTTCCCCTAGGGGATCGTTGAAATTTAGAAGGAAGGTAGACCGGCATTCTAATTCAATGGTCAAATATTAAAAATCTATAAAGAACCCTTCCATGAAGGCTCCATCATCAACCAAAAATTCATATGATCCTAAAAGCACCCAGATATCGATGTTAAAAGAATCACTAACTGGTAGGAAACCTAGAATATTTCACCTTCGTGTAGATTAGGCTTGAATATTCTTTAGAAAATCTTATTTGATTCTAGAAGAAATGGACTATACAATGCACCAAAATTGAGAAAAAATGTCAATTTCATGTCGTATAACTCTATTTCACAATGTGTACTTTTTTCCCCCAAAATTTCATAAAACCCATAATTTTATTACATGAAGTTTCATTACACGGCCATTATTCCCTCAAACATGTTTTTAAAACATACCGAGAAATTTGGGTTCATGTCCTGATGATCTTCCTTCCTCCCTCAACCCCGCTTCCCTCCCTCTCAGCCACGCAACCTGACCCCCCTTCTTCTCCCTTGAACCCCCTTCACACCCCAACCACCTCCCAAGTAATGGAAATAAAATTTGACATGCCTGGGGGCATTGTTTAATTCATGCAAGCTGCATTCAGATTATATTTTTTTGTTTTCCAAATTTCACTTTCTACCGAGACATAGTGTAGCCACATCCCAGGGTAGATCCTATGGGGAATCTAGTGATGAAAATCATTGTCTTGGATCCCATTAGAGTATCAATCCTCACAAGTTGGGTTCAGTATGAAAAAAATAATTATAAATTATTAATGTTTAAAATAAGATAAAAATAAAGGATCAAGAATAATTTTGTGGTTTAATAGAGAGTATGATCTTATTTCTAATATGGTAGGATCCTATGGTTTAGGGAGTGAATAAAGACGGAGGTCACTAGTTGGATATGTTTAAGCCAAGTAGTTCTACAGAGGATGGAACCATTCTTTGGTCTAGAAAAAAACACAACCAGAGAGTATGAATCTTAGCTTCTAAGGCAGAAACTGTCATAGGCAATTGGTCATATCCTATTCCACTTCAACTGGGATAGGTTCACTCATTCAAATGTCTCATGGTCATCTATTTTTGGACTAGTTGGATAGATAATTTTTATTTATCCCGATTTCTAATCATTAAGGTCATCGAGTTTATAATTTAATATTTATTGATTTTAGATACCCCTACTCTCCATCCCTACCCTATGTTCATTATCAACTCATTATTGAATTAATCAAGGAAGGGAATGAAATCAAAAAACACTAGATATACCGATTGAAATTGGGTTTAATAAATTAATAAACATGAACAGATTGGAATTTATCTGTTTGATGAACATGCAATCATTAATTGAAAAAAAATATAAATTTTAATGAAAATATAATAAACTTATTCACTTGAAACAAGGATTATAACAACACATCAGTAGTTCATAGTGGCTTGCTAATAGAAATGAAGAATGAGTGAAACAATATTTGTAATGAAAACTACAATGAGAAACGTCATTGAAATTGATCCACAATGATTATATTAATGTAAAGAATGAAAAGAAACTAAGGAATTTTGAGTTTGATTAGAGGAAGTAGAAGGGAAAAAGAGAAAAAATGAACAATATCCAAGTCTCCCCACTACCAGTTTGTGTGCATATACTTCACACACACACATATATATATATATATTGAAAATTACATGATGTGTAATTTGATTTCACATCATGAAATGAAAATACAAGCTTTTCTATGCAAATTTTTAATCTTCATGCATCTCGCCTGAATATCGTCTGAAATTTAGAATCTTGACTGATTTCACAATATCTAATGGGATATAACATTATGAAGCTTCCTTTGGCTGAATGGAAATAAGATTTGAATGCTTCAAATTATGGACTGGTGATTTAGATAGTGTAATGAAGGTTCACATCACATAACAGGCTTTCACGTCATGAAATGAGTTCATGGACATGAATTTTTCACGGATTTCTTCACGGCTTTTAGAATGTGCGGAAATGATACTACAATCCGCGTAATGATGTTTAATGATGTGTAATAACTAAAATTTCTCCTTCTCTTCATTTTATCATTTGAAATAGTGATAGTTATTTTCATATAATGAAACTTATTCTAGGTGCATTGTCGAGAAGATCATTTAAAATAAATAATGAAATGATACCAAAATATAAATAAGATTTTGACTTATCAAGCTTCCACCAAAACTATAACAAGGGAATTATGTGTTACATGTATCTATTTTTATAAATCACATACATTATACATCCCAGATAATGAACTCTGAGGCTGTAAAACAAATATATTATATCTCTTTTAAGGAACAACTGATAAGGTTCTTGGATCATAGGGATAATGTGACAAGAAGAAACACTATTCACCATGTTAAAGTTCTTAAATGAAATCACATATTTGATAAAGAAATTTGGGAACTTGATGACGCCATGACATTGAAAGACCCTAATTTGTTTTCATTAACATAAATAAATTTGAGGGAATTTTTAAGTGGTCTAAAATGTATCAAAAAAATATTTTTACTCCATTAATGTGTTGAATAGCTTATTTCCCACATAAAATAAAATTTAAATAAACCATGATATATTTTATTACAACTAAATATTAAAAAATAATATATTCATTAATAAATCATTAGAAATATATATAAATCATTATTATGAAAATTATAAGAGAAATAAAATAAAATGTCAACAAAAAGACCATGAATATGAAATAGTTTTCCTCTTGATTTGAATCATAGATAATAATTCCAACTATAACTATGTAAATAAGGGTAAAACAATAAATACTATATACATTTTTAGAAAGAAATGAAAGAACAAGAGAAATGAATTTCAAAAATGTTTAAAAAGTTATATATAGAGATAACATGACTATTACATTATCATTGGATATATGGATATTGTATATGTGGTAAATAGATAAATGATCATTGGGTATAATTTTACCTAATATGTAATTTTAAAATTTTATAACGTAATGAAACTAGCATGTTACAAACACATAACATCTAATTAACACAAAAAGTTACTAAATAATTATAAAAAATATCTATTATTTTAATGAAAGTTTTAATTATATAATTATATTAAAATAAATTTCAATAATAAATTTAATAAAATTTAAGAAATGGTTGAAGAAATAAGTAAAAAAGAATCAATAAATAATTAACAAATTATAATCAATAAAAATTTAATGACTCAAGATCAAAGAAATATATTTTATTTAAATACATGTTTTCTATTTTATATCATTAGAATTTATTTAATCGATAAATTTCCCATCAAAATATTATAAAATTAAATTAAATTTTCTACTATTAATTAGAGTTTGAAAAGATATTTTTATATAAAAATAATTAGATATAATTATTATCATCTAAAATATGAATTTATCATATTAAAAATTCAGATTATATTAAATGAAGTCCAAATTTTCAATCACAATTTAATATTTAATAAATAAAGTGAATTTTATTTTTGTACAAAAAAAGTTATCGAGGTTACAAAATGGGTTACCAAGGTAAAGATAAAATGATGTAAAAGGGTTATAATAAGGGGTACATTCCTAGAATACCTCTAATAATATCTCTAAATCATGTGTATGATTATATTCATTAACCATATACATTATCTTTACACTTTGGATGCATATCCCTTGTAAAATAAAATTCTTGACACATTAAGGAACATGTATTTGGGTTGGTTCGTCCACTTACTAGAATGATGTTATAAAAAAACCATTATTTTTATCATGGATGAGTATACAGAAATCAATACTGGTAAAATATTATAAAATTGTTTATTATACATGAGTTTAATGTGAATGTATTGTATTTAAGAGTAATGGTAAGGGTTTCTTTTCCAATATCACTTTAAAATAAAGATTTTCGATATCTAATTATACGTTGGAGAATATATTATAAAATTTATCCCTAAATGTTTTGGTTCTTATACTATTTTTTATTTTTATTTATATTCTTTATCATCTTTCCTCACAGATTTATTTGAAATTCAACCAAAATGAAATTTTTAATTGGAATTTATTTTATATATAATTTTTTATAATATTTTTATTCCTTATAGCCATTATTAATTTGGAATAATGGATGTTTTATATTTACATTCCTCCACTTATAAGATGGAATAAAGTCATTTTCAATTTACTGTGAGTTTAATTTATAATATAATGAAAGGAATATTTTATATCTCTTCTTTATCATTTTCCATATGGTTATATTCTTCTATAAATTTCTTCCAAATTATTTTAGATGTAAATATTTATTTTTTTGAAGTCAAAATGTTTTAAAAAATATTTTTGTCCTTCCATTTTTAATTATTTATTCTCATAATCATTTTTAAAACAAAAATTCGATAAATAAAAATGACCATTTATTTTTATTATTTAATCATTTTTTCTATAACCTATCAATTATTCATCGTTTTTATTTTAATATCTTTTCAAAGTTATCATGAATCACTAGGGATATGTTTTGATGATACCTTCTACCTAATTTCATTATATAAATTATGTTTATGAGAATATTTTTAAAAAACCATTTCTTTCTCATAGGTTAACTTTTCTATAAAGAAGGTGTGGATGATACTATGTTTATATGGAAGAAATATGTATAGTTTTCCATCATTTTATGGGTGGGACAAAAATTATATAACCCTATAATGTAATGAGTAAATATTATATCTTATAATATCATTTGTTATTGGACATGGGAGGTTATCCTAATGTACTATATTATGGGACATGTTTATCTGCTATTTTATAAAGGGATTGACAGTTAGCCTTGAAAAAAGAAATGATTTTATATGATTACGTTTATTAAAATGACATGTCTTATGTTTCAATGGATTATGATATTTATCTAATGATTTTACATTCTTATGCTTTATTATTATGTTATTCTAAAATCAGTTTTTGATGATTCATGTTTTGTGACATATGTTCTATTGTGTAATATTTCTTTCAATTGTGATCAAATACCTTGGTTATTTTCTAATTATGACATGTTAATAGTTTTCCCAGATAGGATCTTATTTATGTTCTCCTATGATGATTTTATTAATGTCTTATATGTCTACCTTTATCAATAATATAATCTCTCCCCTTTCTTATGGTGCATTTACCAATGTTATGAAGAGAATTATAAACTATGATATTTATTTTATGGGGTTCATGTGTGGTGAAATTACATATAATATGATTGAAATATCTAGACACTTATGATTGAAGTATAATATGATTGAAATATATAGAAGAGCCTTCAATACACTCTAAATATAGAATTAAACATCTGTATGACCTATCACCGCCAAACTAATGTATAATATGATTGAAATATCTAAAGACTTATGAATATTTTGAGGATTTTCTCTATGTACATCAAGTGAGGTTTTGACCAACATCTACCATTGGTTGTGTTCTGGTAACAAAACATTTTTCACCCGAGCATTCAAATGTCCCCATATGAATCCCTATAAAGGAGGAGATGTAGAAAACCTACATGATGGGATATATTTGGCGAATGAATGTAGTTGGTGTAACATCCCCGACTTGACATCCACTAACCGCTACCCCAAGACAAGTGGTTCCTTGACCTCAAGCGTACCTCCCCGTATACTAGAGGTTTCCGACTAACAGCGAGGATCTAGTAGTCTTGTGGGGTGATTATAATCTCATTGTACTAGAGAAATCCACATCAATATATATATATATATAGTGGAAACACTATAAAATAACTAACCCAATGCAGAAAAAAACCATTACTAAACCGAGTACAACACAACCAACAGTATGTATATCATGCAATGCTATAGTGAATCGTGAACAAAAACTAAAATTAATACAAACATGAAAAATCCAGAAAACCGTATTGACACAAAGTCTTGAACCTTAACGATGATCATCCCGAATCCCGACTAAATTCCCAAGCGTTGGGCCCTTGCCCTTATCCTGACTTTCAACAAAGAAATCTTATGAGGTTCCCAATGGTGGCCTGAGCACAGTGTGAGTACAACCCAGTAGTCCACCACCAACAGTGTCTACAAAATATCCAACCCCTAGATAGTGCATGCAGTGGTAAGAAAAATCAATTAGAGGAATCAAATTAGAAATCCAAGCTTAATTATGTTCTTTTCAGTTAACATATCAAATAACCCATACTCTTACTAAGGTACATTACTTATCAATTCACCCTTTATATGTGTTCACTAGATTAGGCAAGATCAATATTCACAACATATGTTAATTAGAAAAGTCATTTCTCACTAGGCATCATATCACAATAATTTTCATTATCCTCCCCCCAAAGCCTCAGTCCGGGTGGATGCAACTATTAGTGGAATGGAACTCTCTCCCCTTCCCTAAAACGTACATTTAGTGGGTGGATTTTGGAACCTCAATCAAAACACAACCCATGGTAATATAACCTCAAGTCTATACCCCACCGTACCAAGCCATGTGCACATGATTTTTTTTAACATTCATCACATTCAACCACAATTCAAATCCAAGTATCTCTAATTTCATTATCAACACCACAAAAATATCAATAAATGAGAATTTAGCATTATGCCAAAATCCATTAACACATTATTCATTTGTAACCCGCAATATTCATCCCCAATTTCCATTTCCCATGACAATCAAACTAAGAATAATAATGTATAAATCTAATCCCTTAGAATTTCCCCTTATCTCACTTAACCCTTTTTTAATCCAACCAAACACCAACATAGGTTACCCCCTAACCAAAGTGTGTTACTAGGACTCCCATTCACATTCTTCAAGCTTAATATAATATTCACCCTAGGCTATATATTCTAGAACAATGACCCTACATTAACTTAGCTAAAATCTAAGTCTGGGAATGTGGGAAAACCTCATGGGTGGCCCTAAGATAGGTCAAATAATCGTCCATTAATCCCACAAGGATCATGAGGGTTCCAATAGGTTGTTCAGACTCCCTAAACATCACATCACAATAATTTCATTAAGAACTCATCACAAGATAGTAAAAATCCAAACCCTACATGGACAAATCTATATAAAACTAAATGGATATAACTTGTAGACAACCTACCTAGAATCTATTGAAGAATTACCTATTAACCAAGGCCTTAGAACCCAATCTGACACCCATTTGAAGCTACAACCAAGATCTCACCAAAAAAGAGAGGTTTGTGAGCATTAGATGGAAATCTCCCAAAATAAAAGACCTAAACTAGATGAGAGAGAGGATGAAGAGATGAGACTTACCAAAATCTTTGATTAACATTATACTACACTCCAAATGGTCAATATTCGAAGTAGATCGATCCTTGGGAGCTCTTGGTACATTTGGTTCATTCCTAGGTTTGCAAGGAAGGAATAGGAGGAAAATCCCGAGTGAACATGAAAACCCCAGAGTGGAAACTTTGAAATTTATTAAAAGTTTCTTGGAGGCACATTTTACACACATCATTTTCCAAACCGTGTGAAAATAATGCGAATTCTACTATCCAAAATCCCACGTCCCGCACAGTTTCCCAAGGTTTTCCGCCCAATTAGAACTAACCATGCACAAACCGTGCCACCTACCAAGAAAACCCCTTTTTTTCTGAACCCTCAGAACACCCTCAATTCTCTTTAAGGACATGGGTAAGAACTTAATTAAACAAAAAGGGGGATTAAACTAAAAACTAAGTAGAATATATCTTGTGAAGAAATCTGGGCTCTTATAACCTCCCCACCTTATAATGGGTAGTCCTCAAGATGCTCTTCTGAGAATCACTGAAAACTAAGAAAAGAGTTTAGGCCAATGGGCCCACATATCTGATTCTCACTCCCATATTTCCTCCTAAACTTTTACTTGATTCCACAGTACAAAAACCGATGGCACAACCTTTCCTTGCAAAACACTCTCACTACGGTCCATGATACAAACAAGGTGCTCTGTAAAGGATGCATCAACATAAATCTCAAGATCAGAAACATCTAGAATATGATATGGGTAAGGGAGATATTGTCAAAGTGCTGAAACATAAAACACATCATGCATCCCACTATACCGGTGTGAATGATCCAATCGGTAAGCCACTGGACCGATCCTCTCTATAATCTTAAATGGACCCACATACCAAGGTAACTACTTTACTTGCTTCTAAATATGATGGTCACCCATCCTTGGTGACTCCTGAAGAAACAATTTATCACCCACCTTGAAATACAGAGGTCTTTGACGCTGATCTGCATAATAATTTTTCATACTCTTCACTGTTTCCATATGTTTCTGAATCAATATAACCTTCTCACACATCTCCCTCATTAGATTTGGTCCCAAAAAATGCATACTCTCCCACCTCTAACTAACATAGAGGAGATCTACATGGTCTCCCATAGAGTGCCTCAAAAGGATCTATATGAATTGTAACCTATAAACTGTTATTGTAGGAAAACTCAATATGGGGAATATGTTTCTCCCATGACCCACCAACATCTAAAAAAAGATCTCAACATGTCCTACAACACCTGAATCATTCGTTTTCCTATCCATATGTGGGTGATTAGATATTCTCAATAAGACCTTGGTTCCAAGTGCCTTCTATAACCCCTACCAGAAGCCTGAAGTGAAACATGGATCACAATTTGACACTATGGTTCTCATTACACCATGAAACTTCACTAACTCTTGAACATATAACTCACACGGCTGATCAGCTGTAAAGGTCTCATGAATCAGCAAAAAATGATCCACTTTCATAAACCAATCCATGAACACCCAAATTTCATCTCTCTTCTAAGGAATAATCAAAAGACCAACTAGGATGTCCATCATTATGTTATTCCATTTCCACTCCATAATGGGAAATGAATGCAACATTCCACAAGAATTCTTGTGCTCGGCCTTGACCTACTGATAGTTAAGGCATATTACCAAAAATCCCACAACTTCTTTCTTCATTCCTAGCCCCCAAAACTACCAGTGGAGGTCACAATACATCTTATTCAAACACAGATGGACTACCCACATTGATGTGTGGCACTCAGGCATCAACTCTTCATGTACTCCTACCGGTACTGAAACACAGTCATAAACGAGAGTAACACCATCAGCACCAAAAACATGGCTAGAAGGTGACTCCCCACTTTTAAGACTTTTTTTCATAGATAAAAATTCTGGATCCACCAACTGGCTCTCCTTAATTCGGTACAAAAGCATAGATTCAACTACAATGGATGAAAGAGTTATCTGCCCCAGCTCATCCTAAACCTCTATGTGAATCTCCTCATACAAGGTCATCAATATCCACTCGGATGATGTTTGTTGGACCACCTAATTCTGAGTCTTCCTGCCCAGAGCATCAAAAACACTATTCCCTTTTCCAGGTGCATAAACTAATTCAAAATGAAAATATTTCAGGTATTCAACACACCTTCGATATTAAAGATTCATATTCTGCTGAGTGAATATGTACTTGAGACATTTATGGTTAGTAAACACCGTAAAAGTTTCTCCCAACATGTAATTCCTCCAAAACATCAAGGCATAATACACTGAAACCTGTTCATGGTCATGAGTTGGGTAATTTATCTCATGTGGTCTCAACTATCCCCACCCACAACCAATAACCCAATCATCTTCCATCAGCACTGCACAAATTCCAACACCAGACGCATCACAAAACAAGGTATTCTTCTTCCCAAATTCAGGTAAAACCAGAATTGGTGTAGTAACCAACCACTTCATCAGCTCTTTAAAAGCACCTTCAGATTCTCCCAACCACTCAAACTTCATTCCCTTCTTGGTCAAACTAGATATTTGTGTTTCCAAATGAGAGAAGTCCTTAATGGACCAACAATAATAACCAACCAAACTAGGAAAACTATGAACATCAAAAATTATCTTAGACTATTCCCAAGACACCACAACTTGTACTTTCTCTAGATCAAATGACACACCCAATTCTAAGATGACTTGTCCCAAAAAGTGCACCTCAACAATACAAAATTGACATTTTGAAAGCGTGGCATAAATCTTATGCTCTCTTAGTGTACTCAAAATGATGTCAAGATTTTGAGAATGATCGTCATGAGTCCTGGAGTACACTAAGATATCATAAAAAAACAACAACGTACCAGTCTAGATATGGGTGAAATATCCAGTTCATTAAGTCCATGAACACAACTGGTGCATTGGTTAACCCAAACGACATTACCAAAAATTCATACAACTCATACCTGCTTCGGAAATCTTTCTGCGGTATGTTAGAATGTCTCACTATTAACTGATGGTATCCCAATCTCAAGTTGATCTTGGATAACATCAAAGACTCTCTAAGTTTGTCAAAAAGATCATCAATTATAGGAAGAGGGCAACAGTTCTTCATTTTCATCTAGTTCAACCTCTTATAATCGACACAAATTCTATGTGACCTATCATCCATTTTAGAAAAAACCACAGGTGATCCCCAAGGTGATATACTAGGATGAATGAACCCCCTTTCTTCCAATTCCTCCAATGGAACCTTGAGTTCTTGGATTTTTTCTGACACCATACAATATGGCGGAATGGAGACTTTATCTACTCCTGGTAACAACTCTATGGTAAAATCAACATTTCTCTTGGGTGGTAACCTCGATAAGTCCTTAAGAAAGACATCTTGAAATTTATCTGCTACCGGTTGGATGATTGGATGCTCATTATCTGCATATTTTAACAAAAATCAAGCTACCTGGGCCGTGAGTCCTCCCAAATCATGGAAAAGAGGTGCGACATGATCCAATCAAGCATCATAATCACCATACAAGACATATGTGTCTTTATCGAGAGATATAAATGTTATGCGATGTCAATAACAATAAATATGGTCTTGATTCAAAACTATCCAATCCATTCCCATGATCAAGTGAAAACATGACATCTGTAGGAAAAAATCCCATACAATATGATATCCACTGATATCTAGGGGACAACCCTTACATTGCCTGATGTTCCTGACTCGCACTCAAAACAGAGTATCAAGTGACATTACCCCACATGCATCTTCCACGGTCAAACCCAACAAAACTACAGACTGAGAAGAAATAAAAGAATGCATATCACATGTATCAAATAACACACTAGAAAGTGTGGAAGATGCATGAATAATACATCAAAATTTGGACAATCCTGGCTCACCACCCTCAGGTGTAGTCTGAAATAAATGGAGTTGACCCACCCCACTACCCTAGGATCCAACCTGAGTACCCTATGCCACACTAATCTAATGGTAAAAATGGTCTCGCCTCGGAGATCCATGTACACCAACCCTACGAGTATGACCTTTAGAGCTCCAATTTCTAGCATGATATGGGGTAACCAACCCCTTCCTGCACTCGACATCTGCTTGTGACTTCTTTCTTTTCTCGGTAGCCTTTGTTTACTGCAGAACTTCTGCAAATGGCCTAACTTGACCTACACTTGACACTTGACTAGTGGTAGGGGACATAGGCCACACATGTTCCCTGACCTACCACACTGGTAGAAAAAACCTGGTTTACATTCTGAGAAGTTTCTCCCCTCTTCTATCTACTCTGAAAATATCCACTCTATTGAGAGTTCCCAAAAAAGTGTTTCCGTTCCTTGGAAGCCGCACTATTGGCCTTTCCAGCTTCCCCCAAAATCTCACTACCCGACCCCACTTAAGTTCTCCCTCAAAGATAAGAGCCTAATCTACAACATTGACAATCCTCTTTAGACAAATGATATTTACCTGAGACATAATCTCATGTCTCAACCCATCCAAGAAACATCTCGTCATAGTAGCATCATCTCTCGTCAAAGCAGGAATAGAGAAACACAAGTTAGTGAAATGAATAGCATTGTCCATCAATGAAATCACCTCTTGAGACAAAATAATAAATTACAACACATTTTCTTTTGTCAGGGTCTTTGGATAGAAGTGATAAAAATATTCTCCTAGAAGTCCTTCCATATCATTCCCTTAACCTATTTTGTCTGGACTATGATGTCCCACCAATGCTTCGCTTGGAATCTCTACAAATAATCCAACAACTTGACTCACTTCTCAACATGAGTCTCTAGATGACTAAAAATATTCTAGATAGTATCTATCTAGAATTTGGTTTCCTCTTGCCTACCCTCTCTGGTAAAGGTTGGAGGGTGCTATAGCTGAAACTCTATGGTCAGCTCTAACATACTCAACACAACCCACCCTCAGTCCCATTCCATCATCTGTATTAAATGAACGCAATTCTCACAGAACTATTATTCCCTATCAACTGAACCATTGGTTAGCCCCTCTCCTCTACTAGAGGAGAATTATCGACAACCTCTTCCAGTTGCTGAATTGGCACGCGTCTTCATGACAACATTTCTCTATAATTCCAAACATAACCATAGAATGAAATGATAAAGCTATCCAAAATATATGGGGTAATATAGGAAGGCTCATCACTAGCCATAATAAAAAATAATTATAAACACCATTCCACCACACCTGTCATATCAAGGATACTACCCTGAGCCATTCCTCTTAGGACCATGGCCAACATGATTAACTAACTCACACCGTTGTAAGCCTTTATTTCTTAAACCAATTCAAACCATTATACATTACAAGTTAATTTATCAAAATCTTAAACCACTTTACATTCTTATTCAACAAGTTCCTTTATTATCACCCAAACTTTATCCCCTCCTTGATACCCACTCACATCATCTTATTAGGAATAACTTAATTACTTTTAAAAGAAATAATGCATCATATCCTTTACATCATGAACACTCATTCTGTGTGTGTGCCTACCATGACGCATGTCACTTATCTATATTGGTGCCTAAGATGATGAATGAATGCACAACCTCATGCCATTCTGACCATGAGTTAAATATCACAAAATCATCAAATCAAAAAATAAGTGCATCACCTGATGGTAAAATATCATCAAATGTAACAACACATAAAAAGAACAACAATTCCCACAAAGTGTGACATGAGTTTCCCCCGTACATGGGTTAGCTACTCCAAATAATGAGATCGTTATCAAGGCTTGTCACTATCCTAAACTCCATCTACCATAATAAAATAGTAAGAAAGTTAAAGGAACTCCTTTGATACCAATTTGCAATGTCCCTGACTAGGGAGCCACTAACTAGTGCCTCGAGCCGGGTGGTTACATGACCTCAAGCGCTCCTTACCGTACTCTAGAGGTTGCCGACTAGCATCAAGGGTCTAATTAATCACGTGGGGAGACTATACCCTCATTTACCAGAGTAATAAACAACAGTAAAAATATAAATAGTGGAAACACTATAAAATAACCGACACAATGCGTAAACAAAAAATTCCAAAAATGGGTACAACACAACCAATAGTTTGTATATCAGTCCATGCTATAGTGAAAAGTGAACAAAAAGCTAAATGAATACAAAAAACGTAATCCCAAAAATAGTCCTGTAACTATGTCGCAAACCTCAACCAAGATCATCTCAAACCTCAACACAATTCCCAAGCCCTAGGCCCTTGCCCTTCTCCTGACCTGCAACTACGAAATCTTCCCAGGTACCTAAAATCAGCTCGAGTAGGGTGTGAGTATAACACAGTAGGCCAGCAACAAAGGTTTTAAAAAAATATCCTTCCCATATATAGTGCATGTAGTGGTAAGAAAAATCAAGTAAAGGAAATAGATTAGAAAAAAAAATATTAATTAAGTTCTTTTCAGTTAACCTATCACATAACCCATACTGATCCCAAGGTACATTATTTATCAATTCACCCTTTATACATTTTTAATGGATTGGACAAGATCAAAATTCACTACATTAGGGAATTAAACTAGTCTTATATCACTAGGCATAATAACATAACAATTTTCATTATCCTCACCTCGAAGTCTCAGTTCGGTTTGATGCAACTGTTTGGAGAATGAAACCCCCCCCTTCTCTAACCCATGAATTTAGTGGGTGGAGTTTGGAACCTCAGTCAAAACTCGACCCTTGGGCATAGAACCTCAAGTGTATACCCCACACTACCAAGCCATGTGAACATGATTTATTTAACATTCATCACATTTTATAATAATTTAAAACCATGAATTTCTAATGTCATTAGAAACATCACAACAAAACAATAAATGGAAATTTAACATTTTTTCACAATGCATTAACACATTCTTTATTTCTAACCCAAAACATTCATCCCCATTTCCAATTTCCCATGCCTATATCACAAAGCATAATCATGTGTAAAGATAATTCCTTATCAATTCCCTTATCACACTTTACCCCTTTTTATGACAACCAAACACTCACATATTTCACTGCCCAAACATGGTGTGTTACTAGGACTCCCATTCATATCCTTCAAGCTTAATATCATATTTCACTCGAGAACGTGGGCACACCCCAGGGTGGACCTAACATAGGTCACATCATCCTCCATGCATCCCATGAGGATCATGAGGGCTCTAATAGGTTGTTTAGACACCCTAAACATGACATCACAATAATGGCTTGAAGAACTCATCACAAGAGGGTAAGAATCAAAACCCTACATGCACAAATCTCTATAATACTCAGGAGATATAACTTGTATACCGCCTACCTTGAATCCAATGAAGAATACCCTCTCATACAAGCCCTTAGATCCCAATCCAACACCACTTTGAATCCTCAACCAAGATATCCCCGAAAAAGAGTTGTTTGAGAGATTCAGATGGAAGTCACCCAAAATACAATACATAAACAAGAAAAGAGAGAGAATGGTGAGATTATAATCACCCAGATCTTCGATTCACATCCAACGGCACTCCAAATAGTCCAGAATTAAAGGAGATCGACCCTTGGGATCTCTTGGTCCATTTGGATCGTTCATAGGGTTGCAAGAGAGGAGGAGGAAAATCCAGAGTTAACATAAACACCCCATAGTAGAAATTTGGTAATTTTTTTAAAAGTTTCTTGGTCGCACGGTTTACCCACATAGTTTTTTGATCCTTTCACAAACAGTGTGGATACCACTTTCTAAAATCCCAGCTATTGCATGATTTCCCTAGGATTTCTTCACAATTTTCACTAACCATGTAAAGACCATACAACCTACGTAGAAAACCCCTCTTTCTCCTTATTCATGTCCTGAACCCTCATAATACCCATGAGCCTCCTGAAGGACTTGGGTAAGCACTTAATTAACCAAAATAAAGGGGATTATAATAAAACATAAGTAGAACATACCTTCAAGAGAAATCCAGGATCTTATAGTAGGGACCAAATATGGTTAAAAATGGTAGAAAAGGTCAAAACTATTCAATAATACATTAAATTGGATCAAAGTCAACATAAGAGTTACTTTGATAACCATAGATGTAATGCCATCAAATTTTAAAATAATAACATTTTATTTGATAACATACACTACATGAAACACTGAGATTAAAAAACCCATGAAATATATTTATTTAAATTTAATCTCTTTGAGTCCTTGTGGAATACACAACCCCGAGTCTAAATGAACTATAATATTGTATATCGTTATAACCTAGCCATTAAATTAGTTGATATGAATTATATTAGAAAAATTATGTAAATTATATGGTTTAAAATATAAAAAAATTAATTGGTTATATATTTATTAGTAATAAAATAATAATCATTTAAAATCAATTAAAATGTTTTCAGGATAAATATTTTTTTTATAAAACATGATTTAGTCTTACATTGCATAAATAATTTAAAATTAAATTTTACCACTTTTAAAAACTTTATTTGATAAAATTATCTTAGTTTTTTAAATCATCATATCAAAATTATCTTAGGGTGATTTTTTTGGATTTTTCGGAAATGTTTCATTTTTTGATGAATAGTAAAAATTAATGTTTTTATTGAAAACTACCATTTCTATTAAATAATTTACAAGGTTATGATATATTTTATTTTTTAAAAAAGTAATATATGTTCAATTATATTAAAATATATAAAATTTAGGTAATTATAATTAATCTAATAATGAATTTTGATATCAAAACCTTTTGTATATTTGAGAATTTTCTTCTGGAAAATCCCTTTTTTCATCGAGTCTATAGGTTTTATGTTAAATTTAATTTCCCACTTATATGACCTGAATTAGGTAAAATTGATTGAATATTTGGAATAATAATCATTTATATTTTCTATCAAGGCCAGCTTAATTTTTTAAAATAATTAATAGTGAAAATAATTAAAATTATATTCCATGGTTAATGTAAATGTGGGTTTATTTGGTGGTTAATAAAAATGATAAGGGTTAAAATGGCCTAAAAACTCCAATAAAATATATTTTATGGAAAATTATAGACCTTATTATGTATAATTGTAGATAATACTCCATTATGGACACTTTTGTGATGTGAAAAACATGGATACACCTTTTTATTTTCAAAAACTACAATTGTGTCACTCCCCACTATTATAAAAGGCCACCCTCTCATCTCTTCTTCATAACAAAAAAATATTTTTTAAGAAAAAAAATACAAAAATTAATTACCAAATTAAATACTCTCATCCTATAATTTTTTTTGGTCTTAAATTCATTCTAGTAACACCTTATGCATAATCCTAAAAATGTGGACCGAGAAGAGGTAAAATCCCTACCAATAAGTTATTGTTTTATTTATTCTTCCACCACTGTTAAATATTCTTCATTTATGATTATATAGAAAAAAAATTATCTATCATATACTGAGATTTTATTATGTTTAATTGATTACCTATAACCATCTCTTATTCCCTTCATATGGGAAAGGGAAATGATGCTGATTTTGTATGACGAACTACCTCCTTGAAAACTATTGGGACATGTTTTCCATAAAAACCTCTCATGGTTGGGTATGATGATCAATAAAAACTATATAAATTATATTAATAACATAATTATACCTATATATTAATTGTAATATATATATTTGTTTTTTAATTTCCATTCCATAGGGGTTATGATAGCGTCACTCGTGTGTATGACTGATTACCTCTCATGAAGTGATGCGATTAATTCTTCACTAACACTATACATGGATGGAAATAAGTACATATTTAATAAATATAAGTGAAATAAATGAATAAATTATTATATTAATGACATATTTATCATTCTGAAAATATAATATATCATTTTTTTTCTTCCCATTTCACTCACTGAAAGATGATGATGTTTTCATGTACTTGTAAACTATCGCCTTCACAATGTGATGTAACTATATTTTCATTTCCAAACAATATGTATGATATATATATGTATATTTAATGAAATAATATGTTATTTATTATATTATTATCAATTTTTAAATATAAATTATTTTTTACTTACTTTCTGTAATGATTGTTGAAAAATGGAAACATTACTCATGTGTACATACAACCTACAATCTCTATTATCAAAACATACTTAATTTTTAAAACAATATTTCATGATTGGACAAAGAAGTATAATTTATATATAAATATTATACTTATTTCATGATTATTATTCAATTTTTTTTTGAAATAACGACCTCTTATACCAATAGTCAAAATACCAAATTCATTTTTGATCATAAGTCAAATATCATCAAAACACCTGATGTAAAATTAATTGATTATATAACTGTATATGAAATGATAATAATAGAAATAAAAGGAACAATAATGTGACGTCTCAGACCCATATGCCATTAAAAATCCCAATCCTGGTTGGTCAAAAGGCCTTCAACACATATCCCCAAACTGCAGAGGCTACCGACTAGCAGCAAGGGATTAGGTGAGTTAGTGGGGAGACTATGTCCTCATTACAAGAGTATCACATCAGAACTCAAATATATATAAAATATCACAAGTGAGATAAACAATAGACAACTATAATTAAGATAAGGTGGGATATACTTTTAAATAAAAAGAATTGTCTCATATACAAAAATATGCAGATGTTAGAAGTATCTAGAAAATAGCCAGAATATCACATGGAAATAAAATAAAATAGAAGTATCTGAATAAGAACAAAAGACCCAAATTTATCTCAGAATCACAAGCCTTAAATTGTTCCTCTTCTTTCCTGGTCCAAAGCCACAATCAACAACCCATATTGGTGCAGTTTCCCATATCTTCACATACAACCATATATTCTGTTTGGGTCCTTGAGGAGGCCCAAACAGGGTGTGAGATAAACATTCCAGTAGGAAAAATCCTAGGTCTATACAGTTCTAACAACAATTATAAAAGTTCTAGAAAGTGTAAACAATAATAAGTAAGTGAATATGCCCATGGAATAAGTATACCATTAAGTAAAACTATACATCCCTCAAGGCTACATGAAAAATGGAGTCATCTCCTAACAAGGAAACTATAAACAATTAAACAAGTCACATGGACATTCCATACATCCATATGCATCCTACAATCCACATCCACTTTGTATAAAGTAAAAAATCATCCCACACCCTTTTCGTGTAGTGAAGTGTTGACCCCAAGGGCTGGATCCAAGGTTTAGGAGGCCAAGGTATCCAAGTAATTAATATATAGACCGCGGAGGGATGGATCCAAGGAGCATGTCCAAGGAATCCCATCAAGTCCCATGGGCATACCTGGTGGAATATTGGTTAGGAACTTGTTGGGGTCCTAGGAGGAAGGAAATTTCAAGTCCTACGCAAGCCCAAGGAAGCCAGATCCTACTGGGTAGCAAGGCTAGAGGAACCCCACAGAATCATGACCCAAGGATCAAAGTCAACCTAAGGATCCCACTACCGCATTCCAGATCCATGGTGAGCAGTCCAGGGAATCTATCAAACCATTCATTCATGCATTCAAACATTCCAATTAAAAAAAATCATTCCTTGTGAATATACCCACTCACATCCACCTACACAAACCATGAGTATACCCACTCCTGAAAACCTTTTATGAAAACAAGAATATGGGGCTACCCTCCCATATAAACCAACTAAAATTCCATTAGTCATTTACATATAGGTATACCCACCCATATAAACACATTCCATTTAATCCAAGATAGAAAAATAGATGAGGTATAAAATGATATCAAAAGAAAGGTGGAAACACATCTCCTAAGTAATCTACTCATGCTATACAAGTATCCAAGGTATTCCTTTATCTAGTAAAGCACAAGCACACAACCATTGGGTTGTTCAAACTCGCATAAAAAAATATTTTCTTAAGGCTCACCCCTTGGGTGACCATGAAACAAGAAACGAGTGCCAACACACCTAAATATAACACATGGTTAACTCCATTATGTCCAACTACAACTACTAAAATATACTCACTCAAAAATGAGACCTTTTTGGAAAGTACGAAAAATGACATTTCAGAAAAGTGATCAAAAAACACAACGAAAATTTGAAAGAATGTATATACCACCTACCTTGCCTCAGTAATAGACAACTCATCCATTATCGTGTCCTGATTCATCTTAGTTTTGAATTAATATGATGAATGGAAAAAGAAAGAAATATTTGGGCATATGATCCTAAAAAAATTGCAGAGTTTTTGTTTTGAAAAACAATAACGACTAAAAAGGAATGTTGGCCTTGCCGATACAGATCCATAGAGACGATCAACGATCAAAACGTAAGTCGGACGATGACTCGGGCTCAAATTTTATCTAAGGATCCAAAGAGGGGAGATACAATGTGATCCTCTATCTGTGGAAGAAGATAAACCCATTTGGGTGTAAAAAGAAAATTAAATATAAAATTAAAAATTTTAAAAAAGCACACAGCAGGAGTCACACATTATACCCGCACAGTTTCTCAAACCATGTGGAAACTGTGCGCACCTCTCTACCTAAGAGGGCTACTCCAAATGGTTTGAATAAACATAAAATAACCGTGGGGAATCTCTATGTCCAAAACTTATAGTTTCCAGACATCCCGCATGGTTTAAACTAACCTTGTGCGGGCTGTGCACAAACCATGCATTAGACCATTTCTAGCCCAAAATTTGGTTCCATCCTCCGAACAAGCCCCAAACACCTCCAAAACACCCATTATCAAGATACGAATTCATGTTAGGTCATAAATATTAATTTAAACTGAGAAGAAAATGATATGTACCTCATACGAAAACTCGTGATCTTATAATCTTCCCCCTAATAGATATTCATCCCTGAATTGCTCTTTGAAGGGTGGTCAAGATTCACCTGAGAAAAGCTCTGGACACTGAGCATGTACGTCAGAGTACATTTCCAATGTATCATTATGTAAATGGTCATGCTTCTATAGAAAACATACTAGAGGAACTAATTGGCCCCGTATAACCATCATGATCTTGTCAATGATATGAATCAAATTCTCCTCAAATGAGGCATCAACCTGAAGCTCATCCTCATCGGGCTAAAGAGCGTGGGATGAGGCTGAATGATAGTGGAGAAGCTAAGATACATGGAAGATGTTGTGCATGGCTTGGTAACTTTGAGGTAACTGCAACCAATAGGAAACCAATCCAACTCTCTCTATAATCTAAAACGGACCGACAAATCTCATTGAATGTTTACCCTATGTCCGGATTCACCTCTGTACCAAACTCGGTGAAACACGTATGAAAACCCAATCCCTGACCTCAAACTCTAGAGGTCATCTATGGTGATCATCTCATGGTTTTTTATTAGACTGTGTAGTAGCTATTAACTTTTGAATCAACTGGACCTACACAGAAGTCTCCTGCACGAGAAGAGATCCCATTAAAGCAACCTCTTCTGCCTCTAACTAGCATGAGGGAGAACGACATGTCCAACCAAATAAATCCTCATAAGTTTCCATATACATTATCATCTGATAAATGTTATTTTAGGAGAATTGAACCAGGGTAATGAGTCTCTCTCAAGAGCCCGTAGGATCTATGATGCATGCTCACAACATGTCCTCTAGTACCTGTATCGTACACTCTGACTGGCCATTAGTCCGAGGGTGGTATGTTGTGAATAGAAGAACATGTGTACCCAATAAACTATGAAAACTATTCCAAAACTGAGACATCAAATGGGTTTCCCTATCTGAATGATAGTGTGTGAGACCCCATGAAGTCATACCACCTCACGAATGTAAAACATTCTAAGATCATCAACACTGAAGTTATCCTTGATCGGCAAGAAGTGTGTGGCCTTCATAAGCCTTTCAAACACAACCCACACAACATCGTTTCCTTGAGGTTACCCCAACAAACCCATCACGAAATCAATTGTGACATCATCCCATTTCCACTATGTGATAGTTAACTACTATAAAAGCCCAAGTAGTTGCTGATGTTCTACCTTCACCTATTGACATTTGGAACACCTTATAACAAAACCAACCACCTCTATCTTCATTCCCAACCATCCATATAGATGTCTCAAGTCACGATAAATCTTTCTAACCCCAGGATGAACTGACCATGCTGAAGCATGAAACTCTCATATCAACTCTTCATATATATCCACTAGAAACTAGACCCATCCATGGATACGTTGGATCTCATTTTTTCCTATTTTTCGACCTGGAGGAGGGTCCTCACCTGCCACACCTACCGTAGAACTAGGCCTTATGAATCCGATAACTGCCTCATCCTTACTCTATCTAGCATGGTAGAGGTAAAAATGAAGGATGAAATAAAATTATTCCCCTATCCATCATGCACCTCTAGATGCATCTCAGAGAACAATTCCAAAAGATTCTAATCGCTACTGGCCTGTTGTACTACCTATATCTGAGTCATCTTTCTCAGTCCATCGACTAATGGATTTCCCTTACCAAGAATGTAGGCTAGCTTTATGTCAAAAGAATATAGGTACTCTACCAGAATTAGCCACCTCAAATTCATATCATGCTATTTAATGATATAATTGAGGTTTTTTTTTGGTTCGTGTGCACCAAAAAATGTTCTCCCTGTATTTAGTTCCTCCAACAACACAACACATGAACAATCATAGTTAACTTGTGGTACTGCATAGGCTTATTATTCTCATGAGGCCTTAGTTTTCGAGATCCATATGCTATGAATCGATCCCCCTACATAATCAATACCCTAAATCTAATACCTGAAGCTTCACTTCACACTATGTTACTCTAGCCCTACTCTTGAAGTATCAAGACTGATGTAGATGTTAGCCTCCCTTTCTTCTTCTGAAAGGCGTTCTCACAAGATTCTGACCATGCAAACTTCACCTCCTTCTTAGTTAATCCCATAAACAACACTTCTAGGAATTATAAGAACTATATAATATGCGTGTAGTAAACATCTAGCCCCAAGAAACTATGTATTTCAAAAATGTTCTTGGGATTTTCCCAGGAAACTACAGCTCTCGCCTTCTCTGGGTCCACTAACACTCCTGTTTCTAAGATAATGCGACAAAGGTAGTGAATCTGATCAATCCAAAAGTGGTACTTTGTGGGATTATCATAAAACTAATGCTCCATTAGTGTATTCAAAATGATCTCAATATGGTTGTCATGGTCATGTCGATTATGAGAATACACCAAGATATTATCCACGAAAACCACCTAAAAAGAATCCATGTAAGGATGTAAAACTCGGTTAATTAGTTCCATGAAACTTCTGGAACATTCGAGAGACCAAACAACATAAATACATACTCATATAACCTATACCTACTATGAAAGGCAGTACGAGGTATATCTGCTGGTCGAAAATGCATTCGGTGATATCTTGACCTCAAGTCGATCTCCAAGAACACTCGATATTCTAAAAGATGATCAAATAGGTCATCTATCTGTGGTAATGGATACCAATTTTTAATTGTCATCCGGTTCAGTTTCTAATTTTCCATGCATATTTCAAGTGATTCGTATGCCTTTTTTGAAAAAAAGGAATCGAGAACCCCATAGAGAATTATTCGGTCAGATAAACCCATTTGCCTCCAAATCCTCTAGCTTCCTATTGAGTTCCTGCAACTCTACGCCAATGATTCATGGGTCCAAATCTACTCGCGTAGACATCCCATTCACCCTTTTGAATAAACACTTCAACCTATGGTGATGTGAAAGTCACCCTCCAGTGATAACAGTCAACGTACGATTGATAAGTTACAAGCCCATCATTTTCATGAATAATGTCAAAATATATCATCTTGAGGATATAAAGATCCAAGATGAAGTTTCACCCACTAACCTCAAGGTGACACTCTCTACACTGGCGTACATCACCCGTCCTAATACCCAACAGTGTTTCTAGAATTAAAACACCCTCAAAAAGAAAAACAACAAACCCAAGTCTTTTCACCACTTGTGTAGTGAAAAAGTTGGGAGAGGAACCTGTATAGAAAAGGCAAAATGCAATAGTAGATGGTACAAATATTGTACCTCTCACTGTAGATAGTCCCTGATGCTACTCCTTTTGGGTTTGTTGAACTGCATATGTCTGGCCTACACCGCAGTCCTGGGACCCTGCCTGGATACCCTAAGCCAATTCGCCCTGCTTCCTCTGAGAACTTGGTGTCTGTATACCATGGCCAAGACCACCACTGCCCTAGCCGGACCAACCTACACTTCCCTATCTTCTAGCCTGGTGCGGAGCTGAAAAACCTACTCCTGAACCCGATGTAAGAGCTGACCCCTACCTCTCTCAGCTGGAGGGAATGTCCAGCAAAACCACTGCCTGTGACCCATCATGCTGCATCCTCAACACTCGTCTGGTTCGGGATCACACTGATTTTTCATGTGGCCTCTCCTTCCACACTGGTGGAAAAACACCAAGCTGCCTGCACCCATATCCTGACTAGTACCCATGTCGTGGGAAGCCTTGAAACAGATTTTCCGGCCTGAAGATGTAGATCTATTGGGGAGAGAAACAACACTCCCCTTTTATGTACCCCCATTTTCCCTTAGTATTCACTCTGTAATATGAACCTAATTCACAGCCTCAGTGATAAATGGAAACTTGAACACATTTACCTGAGATCTGATATCATTTCTGAGAAGCTCTTCGAAGCATCTCGCCCTTCACAGCTCATCAGTAAGATACATCGGTGAAAAATGCATCAGCTTTGTAATGTGTGATGAGTATTCCATAACCATCATCGCGTCCTGATCTAGACGCATGAACTCACTCACCCACTCTGCTTGAAGATTCATGGGGTAAAATTAGTCATTGAAGTGGGGTTGGAACTCATTAAATCCCACATCACACAGCCCATTAGCCTAGTTTAGAACATCACACCTACTCTTTGCCACTCCACGTAGCATGTAAATTTTGATATTGACCCTCAACTCTAGAGGCACTATAGATGCTCAAAAATTTATAACATTGTCTCTACCCAGATATCTACAACTTGCGGTATGCCATCCCCTGAAAACAGAGGAGGATGTTGCTGCTAAAACACCCATGTTAACTCATCCATAATCAAGGATGACAGTGATGCTCCTTGGAAAGTATACATATAGTGAACGACCTTGAAGAACTATGCCACAACACCTATGTCTGAAACAGTCTCAAGTACCAAAACTGGCACTAAAGGAGGATCAAGCGGTAGCCCGTGGCCCACTGTCTATGAAGTATGGTCATCGACTCCATTATGGCATACCGTTAGAGGTCGTCGTGGTAACATATCTCTATAATTCCAAATGAACACCTCCAGAAAGAACAACATCAACGCACAAAGCTCAAAAGTGTAGGACAGGTGAAAAACCTACTAGAAACTAATTCAATCTCACAAACTTCTCCTAAATCTCGGACTGTATAAAGAACAACCATCAAACCACTAGAAACTAGGCCTCTCACCCACTCAAAAGATGGGTCTAGGTAATGTATCTATTCACCATTTTAGTTTCTATTTTCATTTCACATTCAATTATTCAGGATATGTTTACAAATTTTTTACCAATTTTTTAATCCATGAGGGCCCAGAACACCTCATGAACAGAAAACATGGCTTCCATTCAAACCATACATATAAAATGTTCATTTAAGCATTTACATTCCATTGGTGCTTCATTTCCCAATTCAGAAAGGCCGATACTTTTTATGGACTGAAAGATTATGTGACAACCTTATCAACTAAACCCACCTAACACAACAACATGCAGAACTATCACATCAACTGTTGAAACAACATGCAATAACTAATGCATCCTAGATGGAATGATATGATGCATGGCATTTGATTTTAACAAGTGTCTATATGATTTATGTGATGGAACACCCTCATCTCATTGGGTTGCAACTAAAATTGAACCCAAAATAGAAACAATAATATCAGCAAAAATCAAGTGAATCACCCAATGGTGAGATCAAATCCACTGTAATAGTCAAAATACAAAAAATCAGAACCCAATTCGAGGAAATATGACTTTTCCCTGTAAGAGGGGTAGCTAATCTCGAGCATTGTTTATTAAAAAATTCCATTTCCTTCCTTCTCTTTATAGTGTCTCCAAATAGTATGTCAGTCTATAAAAAAACAAAAAATCCTTTGATACCACTTTGTAATGTCCCAGACCCATATGCCACCAAAAACAGTTCCCCGAGGTTGGGTGGTCAGAAGGCCTCAAGGACATATCGACAAACTCCAGAGGTTGTCGACTAGAAGTGAGGTCCTAGTTGAGTTAGTGGGGAGACTATCCCCTCATTACCAGAGAATCACAGTGGAATTAAAATATATTTACAGTAGAAGAAGAAAAATTAATAATATAAAACTGAAAGTACGACAAGAATAGATATACATATCAAGAACAAGAAGTGTCTCATATACAAAATGATGAAAATTGTAAAATTATATAGAAAATAACTAGAATAGTACATGAATATATATTCCAGAGGGAATAATTTTATTCTTGAAAAAACTTATGTTTTAATTTTTGTATTCAAACGTTATGTGAGAATAACGTATGCATATAGTTTACCAAGAATATTAAATTATATAGTACTTCGAGACGAGATTCCTTATATATTATTTAAATGTAATAAATAAATACACTGGCTATAAGTTACTAAATTTAGGGTCATTAAATCCAATGAGACTTAGTATTTATGGTTGGTGAAAAAGTTTTTCTATGCATATCGTCATGTAAGATAGTCAAGTGATTTGGAAAAAAGTGAATGATATATCCTAAATACATTGGGCCCTTCATGATCCTAGATTTCATTTGATTATTATAATGTCACATAAAAATTACCCCAAAACTATACCCAATACATGATATATTCTATGTATCCCCCTTGAGGAACAATATACCAGATCCCTAACTTGTACTGAATCTAGAGTTGGTGTAAATGTAAGATGATATATAAAATGAGGAGCATCTAATAATGATAAAATAAAATAGAAACAATGTTCTATGAATCCTTAAAGATCATATTTTCAAGGTACTTTTGAGATTTCAAAGGCATGAATAAGTGACATGGGAACCTGACGGTTCAAGGAAATAGAAGTACCCAAATTTTTTTCACCTTAGTGCTTGGAATGAAATTTTGAGTGTGAAATTTCTTAAGGGGGAATAATTTAATGACCTCAAAATTACCAATGGTGAGAGTGGAGTTACTGTGGTTGGGGTAAATTAAGTTAAATGTAATTTTACATAGTAAAAATAGTCAATAAAATGTATGATATTCGATGGTGGAGGTAGTATCTACCTTATATATTTCCCCACATAATTATTGACCATTTTGAGCTATATTCATTGAATAATGTTATGAAATTATTTAAAAGTAATGTGATTTTACAAAAAAGAAACTACTTATTCTTATAAATAGTTCTCTCCTACTCCCATTTCGCCACCCATTCCCAAGATTTAACTCTACTGAATATCTCCGATATTTTAAAATTTCCAAATCCGTAGACACTATATCTGGTGCCTCGAGTCGGGTCATAACATGGCCTTAGGAACACCTGCCCATACCCCAAAAGATGATGATTAGTATTTGGGGTTAATAGTTATTCACAAGAAATACTTTACTTTCTTATCCAAGTGATACCACAATAGAAATGATTTAAATAGATAAAAAAACCAATCTGTACCATGAATGGAAAACATACAGTAAAGGACAACATTTAAACAACTAGTATATACTCAAACAATTTGATGAATACACTACATTACCAGAAATGATATAAATAAAGTCCAAAACCAAAACTTCTCAAAGGATCCCATTAATGGAACCAATCTCCAACCCTATCTGGACTTACTATACTACAAATCCTCTTTCCCTAATCAAACCAAATACCAGATCTTTATGACGAACCTAAACCAGAAAAACAAGAATCATCTACTCGGGTACCCATGTTTCATTGAGGCTTGAGCAGGGTGTGATTAAAACTTAGTAATCCATCACCAACAATGTATTAAGTATTAACCAATCTATACAATAGTATATACAGGTAATAAATTTGCAACAAGTAAACAAGAAAAAATTGAGATATGTTTCATAAATTACAACCTTTTAAGGGCCTCATGGTTTTAAAAAACGTTCAACATCTGTATGTATCCCTCTATCCCAAAGGGGCCAAGCTACAAAGTATACTAGGAGCATCCACCCGATCTAGAAAACCATGCAGTTCCTTTTCACAAGCCTTTGTTCTATAAGAGGTATGGCCACATGGTTTCCCTGGCCAGACATATAGTTAGTACTAACTGTCGACCAACTATATGTTGCACACTGTTTGGACTCCCTCCTTCTCATTTCATGTCCCAAACATCCAAGATACACCAAATATTCACATTCACCCAAGAACTAATTCATTATCCAAAATATAGAAATTTTAACAAAAAAATTAAACATGGAAGTACCTCTATGAAAGGTAGGGATTCTACAACCTCCCTAACTTATAATGACTCATTTAAGAGCCACAATTCCTAGCCTTACTGAGATTTCAAGACCAAAATTTCAGGCCAAGGGAACCAGTTACAAATCCTCATATCCCATGTTTCCTCATGAACAATTCTATTCTATCACCACACTTAGACCAAAGAAACAATTCTACGCCAAATAAAATTTCCACATCGTGATCCATAATCGCGAACCCGATGCCCTTACAAGGAGGCATAAACCTAAAATTCGTTATTATGAACATCAAACACAAGAGAAAAGTTCATGTAATGTTACTAAAAAACCATATAAGAGGATAAAAAAATAAATATAAAACCATAGGAGATCTAATCGGAACACCTTCACTCTGATCCTCTCCATAACTCATGGCACAAATCACTTCGAACCATCTAACACAGTTTCCCAAATTCTTATGGTGACCCAATATCAACATCTTGAAAGGAACACACAGATTCTAACCACATTTCCCAACCTTCATCAGTATGTAACTCGAGGACCAATGGCCTCACTTCATATGTGAACATCTAAATAGAATCCCAAGGATAACCTTTATCTCAAGGTACTAAACCAGTCAGTTCTTGAGCCAACGATCATTACTGAACTGAAACACCAATATGGTTCTCACCCAAGTCCATCTAACCCATAACACCTCTCACATCATCAACTAAGAACATTTCTATTACAATTCTCCAACCATAATATTGATCTCACCACCAACATCTCTCGATGTTGGGAACCTCCACCATTGAAAATGAGAAAGGAAAAACATAAAATGAACTTTAAAAACATAACTAACACATTTCCTAACTCACCACGCCCAAAAATCCATGAGAACCCCCCAAAAACTAGAATCTATCCTTTCCATTGAAACCATCTATAGAGAACATGAAAACACTATCCATTTTTGGGCTAAGAACTACTTGAGATATCAAAAGTTTTCTTTCATTTATGAAACATTTTCCATTAAAACATAAAATCAGATGTGTCCTATAATTACCACATATATTCCACATACCATATCATGTTGTACCATACCTAATTAGTTTTTTCCAAAGAACTCATCTTCCACTATTGACATGATACCCATTTCACTATCCCATGGTGCCTTCTCACTTGACACATGACACCATTATTTGACACACCTACCAGATTCTTTCACAAAATTTCATTAAAAATCCACCTTCATGGTTCCCATTACTCTCCACTCCATCATTATGATCCTCAACCCCCCTCTAAATTTCTAAGAAAAGCACCTCATCCATCCCCACATCAACTAAGGATAACCAGGTTATCCCTCGAAACCCTTTTCAATTTTCAAAATGAACCTAACAGTAAAAAAATCCACCAATGGTGGTTTCCAAGTCACTAATTTTTCTCTTTTTCCTAAATGAGTCGATCTTTACCTAACTGATGCATCCTGGAATGCTCAGATTAACTATTAGTGCATCAGTTCTTCACCCGACCAAGATTACTACACCCTTAAAGGCATTCCAGGTTCACCCAAAAAAACCCACCAGAGTCCATACCCACAATCTAATGATTTTCTAACACCCAAAATACTTTTACATCAACTGTTGTCATAGCTTATCACACCCATCAATGAATCTAACACATGTATCTAATATTTATTTTAAATCCCACCTGATTCCAAATCCAATTCTTTGATCGATCATCTGACACATCTAAGGCAGACCTAGACTTTCTCTAGTAATCCAAACATGTTCCATAAAAGTTTCTTATTGGAATACTGATGCCACAACATCCTCTCCACAATATTTTCCACACATCCATGAATGAAATACTTCTTACCACCTTAGAAGAATCACATTCACCACTTTATAAAAGTGATTTTAACCAATACAGATCATGCTTCAATCATAAGATGATCCAAAAAATGTGGACATGGCTTTCTAGATACCACCATAGCAATAGAAAAACATCACCCACTACCCGTTTTCATCATCTGATAATGGAACCATGGTATTCATCAACATCCAGTCTATCTTGAAGACCTTTCCCATAACCGTTTGCTGGTATCCTCCCCACCATTAAGTTCCATATGTATTTCTCAACGATCATATCCTACACGAGGCTCCTTATCCAACAAAACACTTTTAGGTTTATAGGAATAAATAAAATGTCTCTTAATGTAGCTAAGATGACGTCAAGATATTGGGCATTATCGTCACTAGAAAAAAGTATGGTAAAAATTTATCAAATAAGGAAAATGAGAACTACCCATCATCGATGTCACTTAACACCATGGGATCACCTTAACCACTTGAATGTATTTGAATCTGCTACCCACCAATGTCTCATTGAAACTCACTCACCACAACTCGAATTATATTTCCAACCAAAACACACTACAACTTCATGACCCTCTACCAAGTTGTCATGACCCAAGATTCCCTTTCTCTCTATGTCCATTTCTCCACTGATTTTATTCTAAAATGAACTTGTTGATTTACATGGAATCGCAACGACAACCACACCGATTCTCTAACTAACTTTTTCGCATATAACTTTTACTTCCAACTATGATCACATAGAAAAAAAACATGAAAAAAACATGAACCACCTGTTCATCCATTCCCAATAGAATCATTCCATCCCAAAATATTCCAACAACTAGACATCCTCAAATCCCTCGAGGTATCACACTTTCCTACGACCACACATAGAACCCAACTCTTGACCATATGATTTGGACATCACTAGGTATAGGCCCAAATTACCTTTTACTCATTTTACCATGAATCCAAGTCCATCCTCTTCCATAGCCTCACAAAATTCTCCACATCTTACCCAAAAACCAAATATATCATATAAACTATAACAACCACATGACCACCCTCTACATAGGTTTCACTTTCATAAAAAAGTGTCCATCTATGATTTGGTCACCCTTGTCTCGTCTTCTAAAAATATACCCTAAGGTATCCATTAATCATCATCAAAATAGATTTCTTAGACACCCAAATGATATATCCTTTCAAAACAAAACATAAAACAAACTACAAGAACATAAATTCTTTCTTGAGAAAGAAACTAAGGAAAAACCCTTAAATTTTACCAAAAACCCAATGGAACCAACAGTGTATTAATTTTATCTATGAAAATACCGCCTTTTTTTAATTATAAGGCACCTAAAATACTAGTATAACCTCCCTAGAGGCTACCCTTGATTTCCCAAGACTATTGACCCATAACCACAACTTGACTTGAATCTCCAAAACCATTGAACTTTCTCACCTAGCCCTCTTGCATAAACCCATACTAAGACACACCGTCTATGCTTTACTACCAAATTCAAAAACATATACTTATTATATAGGAACCCAGAGGAACTAGAAACTCTGACTAACCTCTCACATAGGTCACCTCAAAAGTCAAATGATACCAACTCCCTAAACTGGAATCATGTTAATAAAAGGACACTAGCTCTCTCTCTCTCTGATCCATACACATAAAACCTCAAACAAATCCCGCCTCACAGGCACCACTCATACCCCAATCTAAAAAAACTATATCTAACGCATCCTAGTGAAAATTTACTATATGATTCATACCATGGATACCCATACAAAGACATCAACACTGCATGCCAAAAAACCACTAAAGGGTAAAAACACAACATTCCTGGTCACAACTCACTAGGGTTACCAGACGAACATTAATGAACAAAATCTCATAACACAGGGCCTCAAAATTTTTTAGGTTACAAAAAGAACATATATTTAATCATATATAAAACATCACAAAGATTCACAACCCACAACCGATGTCACAAACTCTGGAACTCTCACTACAAAAAACCACCCATGCATAGTGAACAATCATAACACAAGAGAAACCTATTTACAATTTCCATTTTTAATTAAACTTTAACACTTAAAACCCAAGGTTAATTATTTCAAATGTTTTTATTTTCAAAAACAAATTATATACACTTAAATAAAAACGTTTTTATTAACCCTACACTTAAAAAAATCCAAGATTTATTCAAAATAATATTTCCAAATATTTTCATTAACGGACATTTCAAGAAATATCAAAAAGATTAAATCACAGGAAGAATGTACACTAATATCATGTGTTCCCCATATAATTATCAATCATAAGAAATATATAAATGAAATATCAATACTATGTTCCAATAATGATGAATGAACTCACAAAACCTCTCCTTCAATACCATACCAAGATATAAAACCTCATAAATCAATAACATCATATCTAAGTGTACCACCCAAGGTGGAAGTATCTGTCAACCATAAAAGAAAAAAATATAACATCAATTCACACCCCTAGAAACATTTTTTTACCTCATATATTTTGTTGTAGAATCAAATTTATGATCTCATTACCAAGCCCCAACAAGATCATTATCTCTTGTCAACCATGCCTAATCAGTAAGACAAAATAAACCCCACTCATACCACTTAGTAAGATCCTCGTTCGTGTGGAAACTATATCTGGTGACTCGTGTTGAGTCATCACATGACCTTATATTTTCCCCCCCATACGCTAGAGGATTACAACAATTATTATGGGTCTATAGAGATATCGTGGGGAGACTATGCATGATTATTATAGTGATACCTAAGTATAAATGATATCAATAGATATAATAATTAATCTAAACCATAAATGGACAACTTATCGAAAAGGATACAAATAAAAGTATAACATGCTATAACAATATGAATAATACACTAAATGTAAGATAATCCCACAAATAAAGTCCAAATCCTAATATACCCAAAGGATTTGGAACATAGACATAGGTCCCAAAACAATCTTGACCTCCTATGATCCAACTCATCATCCCACGCACAAACCAAACACTGAGTTCGTATCCTAAACATGTTCCACAAAAATGAGCATCTACTCAGGCACCCAAGTTCCTTTGTGTCCTGTGTAGGGTTTCAGTACAATTCAATTGGCCACCACTAATGACGTCTAAATCAATAACCAATCTGTACAAAAATGTATACTAGTAATCAATGTGAAATAAAAGACTAGAAATAATGGAGGCGCATTTCAAATTTAAATAGTTTATTAATTTACTATTATATATTTTAAGCTCCTTAGGGTCAACATACCAAATAATATTGGTTTTTTCAAATAGCGAGCCTAATCCATAGGATAAAGGTTTAGAAACTTATAATAATAATGGATCATTTAGTAACTAAACCATTTATCAAAATACCTTGGATCCTTGGTCTAATAATCAAGCCATGCCGATTTTTTTGGTAGCGTAGTGCCTCAGTTCGACATCCCAAACCATGAAACACATCAATGGGCTTGGATAATCAGTCTAGCACAACCTAATTGGGAACCTCATTCAATAATTTTGGAGCATAGAGACTTAGTCCAAAATCACAAACCAAAAAACACATTGGTTGGCCTAGAGAATCAGTCTATCCCAACCCAATCCGGAATCTCAGTCTATAATTAAGGTGCATAGAACCTCAGTCCAACATCCTAACCCAACAACTTACCACAAATCCATTTTCACATACTTCTTTAACCATTCAACATATATACCATTTACATGCATTAGCTCATTTCAATAAATATACAATTTATAAACCATAACTCATTCCACACATATACCATTATACAAAATGACCCCTTATGCGATATGAAAAACTATAAAATAACTAACATCATTTTAATTTCACAATCTATGATAACACACAATTCAAAATACTCATTTAAAAACCATCATGAAGGAACCCATTTAAAAAGGGTATTCATCTTCAAAAAAATGAACCATATCATAGGGATTTAATTTATATTTCCACCAATTTCAAATAATTATGAAAGAATTCTCACAAAAGGTGAACCATGACCTCATTTCAAATGATAATTTAAAATCTATAAAGAAATCAACATTCCAATTCACCTTGAAACCAACACCTCATTTTTGAATAATTTTATGCTTTTAAAAACAAATATTCTTTTTTACAACTATAAACGGATCAAATAAAAAAAACTTCATTAAAACCATTTCAAAATACCCTTTGTATTTTCACAAAACTAGCACACAATCATTTCAATTTCCCTATTTTAACCATGAAAACAAATCAAATTGACCATCTTAAATTATTCATTTTCATAATTTCCAAATATTAATGACTACACATTCAAATTACCATTTCTAAGGGTTTTCCCTGCCCCATGGGTAACCCTGAATCCCATATCAAATCATCAAAAAATCCAATGAGGACTGAAAAATTATTTTCCACCTCACACTAAGGCCCAAATTAAACTCCTTGTATGAAGACACAACAACATACATGTATAGAATATCAAGACAATAAAAATATATTTAGGACCTACTACCTCATGGTATTGGACAACCACTTATCAAAAAAAAATCTGTGATTCAAACTAAACTATCCCAAAACACTAAGATGAATAACAACATGAAAAAGGGGTTTAGATCATAAGAAAGGAGAGGAAAGAACTCACCATGATTTTTCAAGAAAATGGTAGGAAACATAGTTGATGACATATATAGAGCTTTAATTCTCATCCAACAACACTTCAACCTAAAAATTTAATGAGAATCATCTCTTTGAAGTATAGGATGGTTTGGTTCATCACTCAATCTACTGGACGATAAATAGGGTATAATTTAGAGAAATAATAATTTAATCATGAGATGTAAAAATAAGAAATTATAATTATAAGGGCTGCACGGTTGGACAAATAATATGCCAACCATGTGGATCTCTCTGTCTCTGGGGGGCCAATCTGCATGGTCTCCTAAGGGAAGCCACCAGGTTTGGGAAAACGTCTGGTTCCTGTATGCCAACCATTGTCCGAGCGGAGGTCTAACTACACGTTTTCTGTGGATAGGTGCAGAATTAGTACTAACCATGTGGAAAGTATGTATTGTGCACTGTTTGGCCTATATTTTCTCCTTTAATGTCCTTAACCCCTAGGAACCCCCCCCCCAAAATTTTCCAAACACCCAAGAACCCCTTTATTATCCAAAAAAATGGATGTTTAACCAAAATTTCAATAATTGAGTTCCTTCATGAAAGGGATATTAAATCTATTATCTCCTCAACACCCTCACCACTACTTGATTTCATGGTCCCACAAAATGAAAAATATTTGTCACCTTAAGATGTTACCTAAGGTAGAACTTCTAAAGGATAAGAAATACTCACAAACCCACTTTTCTATTTTCTTTCCCCATCAACACCCCTAAATTCAACTTGATCCATGTTGGCATGATAAAAAAACATAATATTATGATTAAGTGTTATTATACTAGTGTAATATCTATTTTGTACCGCCTTAGAAAAGTATTGAGAGAAATGAAAACTTCTTCATGTGTGTGCGCATACAATCTCCACTATGAAATGAAATGTTTTGTTTTCCATGACCAAAAAACATGGATGTAAATAAAAATGTATTTAGTACATAGAAATGACATATTTGAAACCTTTAATATTATATAAGAATAATAAAGGACATAATATATGTTTTATTAAAAATAAATGTTCATAGAAACCTTATCCACCTAATATGGAGTTTTTAAGGAACCTTTATAAATTTGGGTATATTTTTAGTGATAACACTTGAAATTGTATAAGTGTCATTTGAATTTAATAAAAAGTAACATAATCCTACGAAATTCTATAGACTGTGTTGTTATTTTACATTAAACTTATCCATGTTAAATGAACTGAAATTGTTATAGAGAAATTAACCGAATAACTTTGAGTAACCAAGGAATGTAGAAATTATATTAAAAATAAATAGAAAAAGATAATTGGAACTTATAAAATTAAATATATATTAGTATTGTTATAGATTATTAATTTAATTTTCATAATTTAATTATTCTACAAGTTAAGATCAACTATAGAGAGAATTTAGACATGTGGTATGGGATCTTCAGTTCCATCCTCGATACTTGTTGGTTACACGTTCTATTTCATTTTATCCCTTTTTCACATTATTATTCTCATGATATTAATCAATTTTGGTTTGTATATAAATCCCTTAAATATATAATTAGTCAAATATATATTTAATTTATAGTGATAAAAATGATGTTAGTTCTATTTTAAATCCCCACTTTAATATAATCTTGATATATAGTAACATTCCTATTTATTATGTCATGGTAAGAATTACCACCATCAAATGTTTTTAAACCATGAGTATCTTATAAAAGAAATTATTATTTTATGGGGAACCCTATTAGTTCAATTTTATTTTATGTAATAAAATAATCTCATTCTTTAAATAAAATATCATTTTTCTTATTTCAGAAAGTATCACCCTTGTGGTTTAGTTTTTATTCTTTCTTAAAACAGATCCTTTCCAAGAGTTTCTAAATTGGAACTAAAATTTCAAGACCTACGTAAATTTTTTATTATGAATGTTCAGAATTGTTTAATTTATTCATCTCTTGGGAATATTTCTAATTTAAACTTCAGTTATGCCTTGAATTAGAATTATGAAATCTACTTAATTCTCATGGTTTTGATTATGATTATGATTTATATATGGTTTCATTTCCTTTTTTGGTACAAATATGTATGATTTTAATTTTATTATACGAATTCATAGACTTATATATCACTTAAATTCATTGGGAAATGTTTTATATTCCCAGAGATGTTATGTAAGGGATTAGGGAGTGAACCTAATCCACTATGGTACTTTGTCAACATTATGATGATAATATCAAGGGTAACCCTTGAAATTTGTTTATGATATCATATATTATGTTTTTACCATATATTACATGATTCAATGATTTTATTATTTCATTTCATTGTTTTATGTTTCTATTCTTTTTATCATTCTCTTTATTATATCATGTTAATCCTATTGATTTTCATGTTATACTCTATTTCCGTGAATATTCCCTTACTGTAATTTCCATCCCACCCTATTCTTTAAGTATTTTACCTAGGGTGTCATATGATGTTTTTTATGATATATGGGTGTTAGCAGCACAATGTTTGGTCATTAAAAAGGATGATATTTTTACAATTATGTCAAATTATTTATGTGTATAATATTTAAAAGGCATCACACCTCTAGATAATTGTTTTTTATTTACTATAAATATATATAAATAATTATGGAATAATGTGTGTTCAAGGTTTGGGCCACTATATAAAATCAATATCAAAATTTGGAGTTTTATATTGGATACAATGTATTTATTTTAATATCATGATGGAATAGGGTTCTGGGATTCTAGAAGAAGGGAATGTTGATCCCTATATATATATTCCCTTTTAAAACAATAACCACCCTATTATTTAAAAAACATAATCACATTACATTATGAATAAGTTTACATGAAAACATGATCCATGGATTGTAAATCCTAGTGTCTTGGAAGACTAGGTACATAAAAATGAAAACATGTGACTAAATAAAACTTTTCATTATTAATTATCCATTATGTGCTCCAAACTTAGTTTGATCCCTTATATCTGAATAGGTTAGCCTGGGGATAACAGGAACAAAGGGATAATATAAAAAACCCATTATGGGAATAAAAATTAAAATAATGTGTAGCACATGGGTTCAAATGAATAACATAATGATATATAAAGACATCGAACATGATTAAACATAATAAATCATAACATCATATCACATAATAATGGATTCAAAGTAATCGGGAAGCAATATAAAACAAGAATTTAGCCTACATAAAGGCTTGTTTAATATAAATAAGAACGAATCAAGGCTCGTTTCATATATATGAGCATGATTCAAGGCTCGTTGCACCTAGAGGAGCATGAGTCAAGGATAACCACCAAGGCCATTTCACATAACGTCACCTGAGACTAAAAATTACCCAGTTAATTGGAGTGATATATGGGAAGACCCATGTAGAAAAGGTCATTATTATGTGTTCCACATAAATAATCATACATAATAAATCATATATAAACATATGGTTCACCCATGGTAAGAATTGGGTATCGTAATCATGTCAAAAGGCATAACATAAGGAGATATCATAATGGTGTACTTGAAAAAAGGATTTAAATCATAAATGGACATTAATAAATTAAAATTGGCACATATAATGATAATTTATATCAAAATTTACTGAATACATGTAAAATTTGTGTTTAATAATCTTTAGAAATAAAACATTTTAGTACGGTTTAAGGAAAATATTTAAAGAGAATTTGAAGAAAAAAAGTGATTAATATTTTATATAAAATATGAAGTGAATGAAGAAAGTATTAATAATAAATTTTTTAATTTTGTAAAAATAATGGTGGCTTTAAACAGATTATGGAGCACACATGGAAATGGGTAATAATTTGGGAAGTTCCCTTAAACTGAGCTTGCTTATCAGAAAGAAATGAGTATGAAACATTTTAAAAACATGAATATATCAAAAAAAAGGATGAATTGTTCTTGATACATGATTTTGAAAATTATAATCATAATTTCAAATATTTACATAAAACTAAAAGATAATTGCATTTGGTTAAAAAGTGATAAAGAGTAACTCAAAGGAATAATGGAGGTTCAGGTAGAATCCCTTACCGAAGGTATGAAATGAATCTGTATTTGATGTTGATGTTTTGAATAATAAAATTATATTCATTAATTAATAATTCAAGAACCCTTTATACTTGTATTTTATTTATTTTAACTATATTAATTTCATTTATGGCCTTTTTGTTGGGCTAATGGATTCAATTTCATCATTTGGGAGTGTTGATTTTAATTGGTTTTCATGATCAGTGTACTTATATAAGTGTCTAGAAAATCATTAATAATGAGACTAATTGTATAGTATAGAAATTATATGTTTTTAATAAATGTATATAATATTAAAATATCATTTTTCTAGAAGTCAGAATGATTCAATTGATAAAGCATTAATGATAATCGTTTTTAATAATTTAGCATTTTTGGATCACAATGAACTCATTTCATTTAATAAATTAATATCATGAATATAGAATTATAATAGAAAATTACATAAGATATAAAAAATATATTATAATATGTTTCCACCATAAAAATGGTTTCATGTATATCCGAGAAGGCATAATTGAAGGATGAAATCACGTTGCCCAGAAAGGTGGTAAATCGACAGCTCACGAACGATGTTTTCAATCTTAAAGTTAAAGTGAGAGGAGAAGAACTTTTATGAAGAATTATTCCATAAAAATTAAAATTATATTGTATTTATGCAAAATTATTTTTCATTCCATTTGTGTTAGGGGAGGTGAGGATATAAAAAGAAAATAATGGTACATGAAAAGAAATTAAAAGAAAATAGAATAGGGTTTCACCTCTTGAATCCTTCTTCTTTAGAACCACCATAGGGGATTGTTTTAGGAATTTTATTAAGAACAAAAGATTTCGGACATGGGGAAGGGTCTTGGGATGATATATGCGAATAATTTCGATAAGTCTCAATGCTAGGGACGTGTGACGAGAAGATGTTTTATTTATAGCAGAGGAGGGGGGGTTCTCATTATTTAATTCATTTGTTTATTATTTTTATAAAAATAAAAAATATTGTTGATTATTGAGACTAAATATAGTAAATTGAGCATGTGGATTCGAGATAATGGTCTCACATAAGCATTACATCACCTATGACCCCCTAAATCAAGTATTTATCATTTATCATAAAATATCATATTTTACCATTCACCAAAAACTCAAGTATTTCTTAAAAATACCAAAAAAAATCTCACCAAACAATTTATTGAAATGTAAAATTAACAAATGAACTCCATTTTACCAAATAATTTTATAAATATGATAAATTTCATTTTTAATTAAAATCATCTTTTATTTGGAAAACTCAAATTTTAAAAATTAAAACTACTTTTCTAACACTTTGAAAAATTAATTAAGGCCTCATAATTTTTTTTATAATCATAAGATATAAAAATAATAAATTATGAATAAATTTTATGAAAATAAAATTTCTTTTAAATTATTATATAGATAAAAAAATCAATTAAATATTTATGACCTATAAAATTACTAATACTTAATTAATAATTTTTGAAACTCTTATTTGATTGTATTATCATATAATTATATCATATTACCATTTATAATGTGATTTAATTTTATTTACACTTTCATAGGTGAGGTTACCATTCCATTGTTTGGTTTACTATTCCTAATGGTCACATTACTATTCTGAAGGTCATGTTACTATTTCATCTCTATAGGTTCCTTATCTTCTTGAAATACGTCTTATTTCATTAATTATTCATTTATAAAGATTATATTGTGTTATTTATGTTATTTATTGTGATTTATACTATAATAAATAAATATAAGATGGTAATTTTCTTTAATAAAACATTGGTCCATTACACTCTTCCCCCTTATGAAATTTAACCCTCAAAATTTTGTTTTACACACTAAGATGAAAATAGAAATTGGTATTTTCCTTCAGCGTTTCCTCCGAATTCCATGTTTCCTCTTCGTACATATGGTTCTACCATACTACTTTGACCAAGTGAGTAGTTTTGTAGTGTAGAACATTATCTCTATGTTCCAAAATCTTCATTGGTTTCGATTTGTAAGATAGATCATTGTGCAATAGTACCGCATATAAATCCAGTACATGTTAAGGATTCAATATGTAATTTATTAAGAGGGATACATGGAATACATCATGTAATTGAGATAGTTTTGGTGGAAGTTATAGTCAATAAGCCGCAACTTCGACACGATCAAGGATGTCAAATGGGTTGATATACATAGGAATTAGCTTTCCTTTCTTCCCAAATCTCATGATCCTCTTCTAAGGAGATATTGAGAGGAATAACTTGTATCCAACCTTAAATTACAGGTCTCATAAAAAATTGTTTGCATATATATTTTTTCAACATTGGGCTTCCTTGATGTACTGCTGAATGGTTTTCACCTTTTCCACCATGTTTTCGACTATTTCAGGTCCTATCAGCTTATTCTCAGAAGCTTTAACCAAGCATGCTTTTTTTATGCACCGTTTTCTATAAAGGGATTCATAACGATCCATTTAAAAACTTTAGTTGAAACTAATGTTGTAAGAGAACCCAAAAAGATGCAGAAGTTAGTCCCATTCTTCATTGAATTATATAGAACATTTTCTCAACATGTCTTCTTTTCTCTAAATGGTTCACTAAAATTGTCCATCAGTTTGAGGATCATAGTCCGTACAGAATTTAAACTCAATTCGTAGAGAATGTTGGAGAAATGTCTAGAACTTTACAGTGAATCTCAAATATCAATCATATAAAATCAATAGTAGTACTCCATGAAGCCTTACCACTTCTTTGATAAATATCAATTCTAGTTTATCTAAGGATAAGTCCTCTTGAATTTTAATAATGTGATAATTATTTGTAAGATGATCCACAATAACCCATATAGGATCGTATCCTCTAGATGTATTTGGAAGTCCAGTGAAAAATTCCATAGTGATGTTTTCTCATTTTTATATTGGTGTGGGTAATATTTGTATCATCCCTTTGTACATTTTCTTTTCATCCTTAACCGAATAACAGACCAGGAACTTTGATTAATATTGTGTGATATCCTTTTTTATATTGTACCACCAACAGTTCTCTCGGAGATATTGATACATCTTTGGGACCCCTAGGTGAATAGAGATGTTTTAACTATGTGCATCATTTATAAGATCTTTCTTTATCTCTAGATTATATTGTACACACAATTTTGAGAAAAATATTATGACTCCATCCTCGTCGATCTTGAACTCATATGATTTACCATTCTTGATAGCTTCCTACATTTTTGGAATTTCCACATCATTTCTCTGATCATTCATTATTTTCTCCATAAGGGATGGTTGAAAAATAATTTGGGAAAAGAGCTATTATGTTCCTCCCTTAATGATTCCCATGTCCATAATTTTTATGTATAAGAATATTGGATGTTTCTCAATTCTCAGCATCGATAATGATACATGATCTTTTCTACATAGAGCATCCAAAAAATTAATTTCTATTCCAGGGTGGCAGTGGATTGAGAATTAATAATCCTTGATGAGCTCTAATAATCTTTCCTGGAACATATTAATCTCCTTGTATGTGAATATATATTTGAGACTCTTGTGATTAATATATTTCTCATAGTTCTTATAATAGAGATAATGCTTCCATATTTTCAACGCAAATATCATAGTTTAAAACACTAGATCATGCATTGGATATATTTTTCTCATGAATATTCAACTTCGTTAAGGCATAGTCTATTAATTTATCAATTTTCATCATCACATATCATGATACCTTTTTTGAATCATCTTTGTACACCACTAAGAGTTCTCCAATTTTCAAGAATGTTAGTGTTGGTGCAATGATAATCCTCTTTTTGAGCAACTTAAATATTTCCTAAAATTATTATGTGTAGAAAAACATCTCTCCCTTCGATGTCATATTGCATATTGAGATTTAAAATCATGAAATTTTCATCATAAATCCTCATTAATACCTAGATAGACCAAGAAAGCTAGAGATCTATGTTACATATGTTGTCCTTGGTCACTCTTCAATTGCCTTTGTTTGGGAAGTGTCCATATATATTCCTTTGATGGTGATAACATGCACTAATAATGATACTTCCTCCATCAATAACTCAAATTTAGTATACATTTCATATAATTTCTCACATCAAAATGTATTTAGAATAGTACTCAAATTCTCATCACGTTCCTCCTTACTCAATGAGTATATCAGAATATAATCAATAAATACTACCCCAATTTTTTTGAGGTAATATCTATAGAATCAATTCATTAAATACATGAAATGTTTTGTAGCATTAGTGATTAAAAAGGGAATCACTATAAAATCACAATGTTTATACCTCATTTAAAAGTCATTCTTGGTAATATCTTCCTTCCTCACTAACAATTGATTATATCCCGACTGGTGGTCCACCTTAGTGAAATAATTGGCCCCAAATATCTAATCAAACAAGTCATCTATATGTGGTAGGGGAAACTTGTTATTAAACGTAATATCATTGATTTCACAATAATCGATGAAGATTTTCATTGGTGCATCCTTCCTCATGATGAATAAGAATTTTTCACCCCCTAGTGGAGCACTCGGGTTTATAAACCTCTAACTAGATTCTCCTATAACTTCTTATTTAGTTATTCCATCTCAATAGTGGCCATTATATATGGCATCTTTGATATATGAATAAATCATGGAATAAGTTCAATTGAAAACTCAACCTCACGATCAGGTGGAAGATGTAGAAATTCTTCAAGGAATAAATCAGTTTAATCCCTTACGATGGACATGTCATCAAGCATGATCATCTCATTTTTCTTAATCATTTTAGTGAGATATGATTTATAATAATAAATTAATATCCACACTTGAGATGACAATTCAAAAAGATATTCATCTTCCTCCATACACTTGTATAGAATTGAAGGATTCTTTGAAATTTGAAGAGTGATCTCCCATTCATAAAATTATATGTTGTATTTTTATATAGGTTGCTAATCCATTCCTAAAATGACATCAAAATCTACCAAAGGGAGTATGACAAGATATTATGGGAGATTTAGTCCAAAAACATTAACTGGGGAGGATTTATATACTTTGAATGAAATAAAATTACCATTATATATTCTCACTGATAACTGAACATCCAAATTTTGAGGTGGTATTTGAATAGTTCTACTATACATTCAATATATGATAGAATGTGTAGAAACAAGATCAAATAGTATTTTTTCTATTCTTTAATGAATAACCAATATACCTGTCAATGTATCATTGTTCAGCTCCACATCATTAGTAGTCATAGCATAGTACCTTCCCTGATACCTTGGAGGTTTTTGATGATTTAATTTGATAAACCTCGACTAAGGGAGTTGGTTTAGAAAATTCCCATGTTCCTTGCAATTGAAAAACATCACTACTATCTGAGTGTTGATATGAACCTTCCTTTCTTCTTCCATGTTAGTGGAATGTTTCTGGTCCCTTTGGAAGTTCTTTTCTATATGACCCATTCTTCCCCATTTTATGCATTATTCTAGTTCCATTGAGTGATTTTTCGGGATGATTCGTCCAACAATTTTGACATGTGGGATATTCGGTCTTTTTTCTATCATGGGATTTATTTGCGGATCCACCCATATTAGACACCATTTTCTTGTTTTCTTAACCAGGACCCTAAGACCAGTGAGAGTCTTTGATCTCCATTTCAACCTTGATGGTACAATTGAAAATATACTAATAACTTTCGATGCCTTGAATCACAAATTATTTTCAAAGAATCACCTTTAGTCCACTAAAGAAGCGATCCACCTTGTTTGGTGTTCATGAAAAAATTAAGGAATATCTCTCTATCCTGGTAATGTTTTCTTCATATTCGCCGAAAGACTCATCTTCTTTCCACTTATGTCTAAGTAAATATTTTTCCATCTTTAGATGGAGGGTTCCAAGAAAATATTTATTGATAATTTTTTTGGAATTCCTCCAAATCCATGGGATAAATTTCAACCTTAATCTTTTAATTTTGGATCAGTGTCCACCATTGATCATCTTCCCTATCAAAATGAATGACCACAATAACAACTTTCTCTTTTTCTGGGAACTGTAGGATAGGGATTATCATTTTAATAGAGTTAATAAACTTTTCTTCCAGGAGGGGTTCAAAAGGTTTACTAAATAGAGGAGGTCATTTCTTTATGAAGTATTTGACAAAAACATTATATTTCCTTATTGAAGAAGGGTCTTCTACACAATTCATGTTATTATTCACAACTTGAGCCAATTGAGCAAGTACTATTATAGAATTTCAAGCACCCATTTCCATTATATTTGGTATATCATTATAGAAATCATAAAATTTCCTATCACATTGATTTTTAGAACACGTCGTTATATTTTCCTCCATTAAATAAGAAAAAGATAGTATAATTATAGGGCGTTAATACATAGCTAACAAGCATAAAAAAGAAAATTTAAATATTAAAGGATAATCTCTAAAAAAAGTATAACATAACATATGATTAACTTGGTTTCAATCTAGGTTATCCATGATCTATTTCCTAATATATAATCTTATGGTTATTTTCTTTGTTCCCATAATAATGATTCTTAATGAGCATATGAATTTACCAAAGAATATCTCATGGGAGTGTCAAACCAGGTTCACAGTAATATTCGTTATCATGTACCAAGTTACCCTAAATCAACCTTGGAACACTATTTTGTAATTGTTACACCTAGGTAAATCTATTACAGAACCAAATCTAATTCTAGTATCCAGATAGGGATGCATTTTCATGATAAACCGCTAACTATATACTTACCAAAATTTAAGTATGTTTTCTTATACTTAATCATATCCCTAATGTTCTTTCTAAAGTGATATATTAATACTCTCTAAAAATAACTAAACTCCCCCTATGATACCAACTATATATAACCTAATCTTTTATACATATCATTACATGATTTTTGGTATAATTTAACATCAAAATAAAATCCAAGGGTCATAGAGTCTAGTGTCATAGAAGACTAGGTGCATAAAACAGAAAACGTGGGACAAAATATAAAATTTATTTATTTATCATCCATAATGATCTTCTAACTACACTTGAGCCCTTACATCTACATAGGAAAACCTGGGGATAACATGAATGAAGGGATGAGCTAAAAATATGAGCAAGGGAATAAAAATTAAAATGAAACATAACACATGGGTTAGAAGGCATAACATAATGATATATAAATACATGAAACATGAATAAAAATAAGGAATCATAACATGGGGTTATATAATCATGGATTCATAGTAATGTGGTATCAACATGAAACAAGAATTTATTATGAGTCCCAACACATTTCACATAGGGGACCACAAGTCAAGGCTTATTGCATATATAGTATCACTAGTTAAGGCTAACTACCAAGACCATTGCAAATAACATATCATGAAAATAAACAGTAACCAATGTATTTGAGTTCTATTTGGGATTAACCATATTAAAATATTCAGGAATTTTTGTTCTACATAAACAATCATACATAAGGAATAAAATATAAACATATGGTTTTTCCAAAGTAAGAATTAGGTATCACTTTCATGTCAAAAGGCATAGCATAAGGGGACATCATAAAGGTTTTCATGAAAGAAATGATTTAAATAATAAATTGAGATTAATAAGTGTAAATTTTAATAGTTCAGGATAAATTAATTCAAAAAAAGTAAATACATGTAAAAATGGAGTTTAAGAAACATTAGAAATAAAATATTTTAGTGCGGGTTAAGGAAAATATTTATTGAGAATTTGATGAAGAAAAGGGAATAATCATTTATATAAAATAAGAAGTGAGTCAAAAAAATTCATAATAAGTTTTTTGATTTTATAAAAATAGTGTTGGATTAAAAAATACTATGTATCACACTTGAACATGGGTATGAATTTCTTGCCCATCGGAAAGAAAAAGGTAGGGAACCTTTTTAAAACATGTATATACCCAACAATTAAGGATGAATGGTTCTTGATACATTATCTTGGAAAATATTAACAAAATTTAAAATATTTACATATAAATAAAATATAATTTTATTTGGGTAAAAGGAGACAAATATTAACTTGAATGAGTAATGGAGGTTCGGGGAGAATCCCTTACCTTATGTCAAAAATGACTATGCACTTGATCGTAATGTCCCAAATAATAAAATTATATTCATTAATAAATAATTAAATAACCATTTTTACATGTATTTTATTTACTATAACTTTATTAAATTCATTTATGGCCTTTTTGTTGGGTTAAGAGATTCTATTCCATCGTTTGTGAGTGTTGATTTCTTTGGTTTACTTGTATAAGTGTATGAAAAAATATGTAGAATAAGGATAGTTGTCTATAACTTAACTTATATATTATTAATGAATCTATAAAATATTAAAATACATTTTTTTTCTAAATGTCATAATTATTCGTTAGATAAATCATTAATGACAATCATTTATATTAATTTTGAATTTTTGATCGCATGGAACAAATTTTGTTTTACAAGTTTATATCATGAGTAAAATATTATTATAGAAAATTAAATAGAATAATATATATATATACTATAATATGGGTTTACTATATAAATGGGTTCATTACCAGCCTTGGATACAAAATTGACTGATGAAAGCATGTCGTCCAGAGAGGTGGTAAATTAGCACCTAACAGATGATGTTTTCATTCATAAAGTAAATGACAGAGGAGAAGATATTTGATGAATAATTCTTCAATAAATATCATAAAATTTTAATATATTTAAGATTGTAGAGTTTTCATTCCATTTTTATGAGGGTAGTTTCTAAGAGAAACAGAAAATAAAGGAACTTAGAATGGAATTGAGTGAAAACAGAAGTGGGTTTTACCTCTTGATTTTTTCATCTTGAGAACCTCCTTAGGGGATTGGTTTTGATATTTTATTAAGAACAAAAAATCTGAGATGTGGATAAGTGGATTGGTATGATAGTTTATCATAATTTTTACAGGGCTAAATACTTTAGAGGTGTGAGGATAAGAGGTGTTGATGGGTGGTATTTATAGTGGAGGATGGGGGGGGGGGTTCTCATTATTTAATTCATTAGTTTATTATTTTTCTCAAGACAAGAGTTATTGTTGATATTGAGGCTGAATATAGTAAATTGAGAATGTGAGTTTTAGATAATTGGCTTACATCAACACTACATCACCTTCAAATCCATAATTCATGTATTTATCATTTATCGTAAATTATCTTATTTTACTATTCACAAAATTCAAGTATTTCAGAAAAATCAAAATAATTAACGCTAATATTTTTTTACATATAAAAATTAAAAATTAACTCCATTTTATGAAAAATAATTTATAAAATATAATATATTTATTTTCAATCAAAATCATCATTTTTTTGGAAACTACATATTTTAAAAATTAAAACTACTTTTCTAACACTTTGAAAAATTAATAAAGGTATCATAAAATTATCTCATAATAATAAGAAATCATTATACTTATTTATTAATACATTTTATAAGAATAGATTTAATTTTAAATTATTCAATTAATCAAAAAAAGTTATTATGTATTTATGACCGTAAAATTACCAACTCATAAATAATAATTTTTAAAAATATTATTTACTTACACTATGTTATAATTATCTCATATTACCATTTATAAGATGATTAAATTTCATTTATTCATTCATAGGTGTGGTTACTATTCCATTTTCCAGTTTACTATTCATAAGGGTCACATTACTATTCCAAAGGTCAAGTTACTATTTCACTGATATAGGATTCTTAGCATCATAAAATACTTAATATTTAATTAATTATTCATTTATAATGTTTATATTCTGTCATTTATGTGATTTAATGTTATTTATGCTATATTGTATAATTCTAGTAGGGTTATTTTCATTGATAAAATATTGGGTCGTTACAAAAATCCTCGATCATATAAGGCCAATATCTTATCACAAAGATCTTTGGCGCGCATGAATGCATCGATTAATTCATGCGGGATGTTATCATATTAGACTTGTTTGTTTCCAAACATCATTTTTTGATGATACATAGTATAGTAATAGTCTGTGGTTGATCCCACATGGAATTGAGTTGGTAATGGAAACCTTTGGTTTAGAATCCTTTGGGGTATGAGTCATGACGAGAAGGGTTAAGTTTGGGAAAAATATTTACAAATAATTAAGGATTGTAATGTGAGTTATAAAAGGGATTAGGACTAATTTTGTGGTTCAGTAGAAAAGATGATCTTAATTATAACTTGGTATGGTACTAATATTGAGGCTGCGAAGCAATTATGGGTCACTAGATGACTATGATGAAACCAAGTAGTTCTACCCAGGAGGAAACTATACCTTTTTTGGGAAATAACCACAACCTATGTGAATTTAAATTAGATTATATAGAAGAAGGTTTCATAGGATGTTGGTGCCATCCTATTCTACTTGAACCAGAATGAGGCCTTTCATTCAAATGTCCCAGGGTCAGTGGTGTTTGAATGAATTGGATAGAAAATTGTTATTTATCCTAATTACTAATCCTGAAGGTAACCATGTTGAGAATTAAATAATTACCAAGTCTGGATAACCCTACTCTCAATACCCACCCTAGGTGGTTTATCCACTCATGGTATAATTAATCAATAAAGGGAAAGATATTGAAAACGTATTGAATTTAAAGATCAAAAAGGGGGTTAAATAGTTAAATAACATTCATGGATTTTAATTTATTAGTTTGATGAACATACAATCATGAATTGAAAATAAAAATATGGTTTTTGTTGAATTTATAAAAAAATTACTTATTTGAGACATGTATGAGAGAATAACACATCAATGATTCATCATGGCTTCTTAATAGAAATCAAGAATGAGCAAAAGAGTGTCGATAATGCAACAGTTAAAGAAGAAATACCATAAAATTGATCCACAATTCTTTTATTGAAGTAAACTAATGAAAATAAACTAAGGAATTTTGAATTTTAGTGGAGGAGTTATAATGAAATGAGATAAAAAGTGGAAAAAAATCCAAGCCAACCCATTCCCAACAAGTGCATGACTACATCATATATATAGAAAGAAAATTTCAGGATGTGTAATTGGATTTCACATCATGTAATGACGATCCAATATTTTCTATGTGATTTTTGAATTTATCAATATCTCATGTCAACCTCATCTGAAATTTAGAATCTTGACTTCTCTCATGATGTCTAATAGGATGCCATTTCCTAAATCTCGCTTCAACTAGAGGGAAATTTATTTGAATTATTCACATCATGGGCTAAAGATTCATATCGTATAATTAAGGTTCACATCATGTTATAAACGTTCAAGTTGTGAAATGATCTTCACCACCGTGAATTTATCATGTATTTCTTGACATCTTGTAGCATGTGGTGAAATTATACTACACGCAGTGTAATACTGTTTCAATTTGTGTAATGTCTAAATTTACTCCTTTTCTACATTTCTCCTTTGAAACCATGAAAGTTTATTTCTTATAAAAAATCATATACCAAGTTTATTATCATGTTAGTAAATAATAATACATAATGAAATGATACCAAAACACATATATGATTTTGAATTATCAAATCCAGCCATAATTGAATAGTTTATTGTCCTCAAGCAAATAGATCTCAATAATGATTTCAAAAGGTTATCAATATTTACAGAAGGAAACATTCATTATATCATGGAAAATAAAACTTAGTGTAAGAAGAAAAAATCAGTATCTAGAATCAACTATTTATAGAATAACAGTCATGTCTCATAGTTCAGTTCTTCAAAAAATGTCTTAAACTTTTGATTAAAATTCCTTAACTATTTCCTAATTTTATAACCATTTGTAATTTACCTCACAATGAATTTTTTATTATAACTTATGGTGAAATGTAACTGGTGATATTCGCATACACAGAATACATGTTCTTAACCATAGGCTTGCATTGATTATGTCATCTCTACTTTATAAAGATAAATACAAATTTAATCAGAAGGGCTCCAGAAAAAGGGATCAAATGACTCCTGGTCAATAGGAAGATAGTTAAAAAATAAAAAACAGGCTCGAAAAGGATGGTAAGATTCTTAAGTATAAATTATGATGTCTTGAATGGTGTACTGAAATAATTACTTCCAAGGAAAATAGAATCAACGATCCTATTATATCAGGTTATACATGATACATTAAACTAATCCAAATGTTATCATGTTCCTTTATTTTTCGTTTTGTGTTTTTTTTTCTATGAAATTCATGTTCAGACCAGATCCCACATCAACCACTAACTACATATGAAACTTCAATGGATTTATCAATTTGGAAATGGTGATTTATGACCATCCTAATACACAACAGAGTTGCAATTTTTTTATTTTGTATTTTTCAAAGGAACAAGATAGTGTGAAATTAGGGAAAACTTGATAAGGAAAATGGTGAATAAGTTCGGTAAGCTCCACAATACATATTCTTAGTAAAACGATTTCTTGTTGGTAGTTAAAAAACTTCCCCATACTTGTTCAAAGTAATTTTTTTCAAAATAAATAGAGTATTTTATAAAGGCAAAATCGACATGGAATAGGTTCATCCTAATAAGTTATTTCATGGAAACTATGAGCTAAATAAAAGAAAGATGTAAGGTGGATCTTGGGAAATAGTAGATCAACAAAGATTTCCTCAATCATGTTAAAATTGTATATATTTAGTCACATTCTCAATAAGATCACAATGCATATTCTGATTGTTTTACAAGTCCCACATGTGAATCAAGAAATATACTAAAAAAAGAATGTGCTATTGTAGACTCAGAATCCTCTCAGGAATGGGATATAAAATTGCAAATCACTAATATTATAATCTCATGTAATAAGTTAATATCAATAAATTTCAAAAAATTTAATTTTTCATTAATTTTCTAAACACTGCAATCATCCAAAAAATATAAACATGTCAAAACATGGATTCCAAACAATGATAAACATAACCTATCCTTTTATTTAAATGGTTTTAATGCATGTTTTTGGTTTTAATGCATACTTTAAAAATGAAAAATGTCTAATAGAAAATTGACATCGGGAAATAATTCAATCATATCATATTTCAAAGTAAAAAAGGACTACCCTATACATAAAATGGGACAGTGTCCACACAATATATGGATGTACGATGGGAGGGTATGATAGATAAAGTTGATGAAATAGAAACAAAAATGTTATCAATTAATAACTCAGTGAATGGAAGGATCTTTTTAATAATTTTCATTCAATTTTGGAATTCGAGATATTTTGATTGGAATTTGGGCTACCTTTAAAATGGTTTAGAATTACTAATCCATCACTAGATAAATCATTAGTCCTAGGTTTTTATACATTATGAATGCACAATAATAGGGAGGATCATAATATATAGTTCAATGAATCTGATTTTATTTAAAAACTACTAGTTTTATATAATTAAGATTAAGTTGACTCATGAAAAAAAGTGAAAGGAATCCAGAAATAGAATCAGTATAAAGACTCAAATGAGGAAATATATTAAATATGTGCTGCCTACAATAAAGAGCTAACAAATGATGTCATTTTTAAAACAAATAGACTGAAGTATCAGGATGTTTTTTCTATCATATCAGTGTCTCCTCTATCATCTGTAGCTACTCATATCAGTGTACTTGATCTCTTGGGGTCATTTGGCCAGACATAACACTCTAGGATTATAGAGATAACAGATATGGCATGGAGGGAAGGGTATCAATTCTTATGGTGGTTCTTGTTGAGAATGAATCCTAAGAGAAAGATCATGAAGCTCACACTCGATCTCATCCATGTGATGAGTTACTCATCAATCTAGGATATATGGTGGCACATATGCATCAAACAAAAAATAAGAAACGTTTAAGCAATACATGGATACTCTAATAGTGTAAAGATGTGAAAAATAAGGTAGGTACAATGTATCAAAATCGTTTTCCCACATATAAGAAAAGTGTAATAGTAAAATAAGAAAGAGAACATTGAATATATAGAAAATAAAAAATACCTAATACATATGACCAAAACAAAGATCAATATGCTGTTTAACTAAGATAATTCAGTAGACTTAAAACCTCAGGGAGAGTCCATTTTTGAACGAAGGGTGGATATAGTTGTCCTACCTTTTTAGTGGTATTGATGGAAGAAGGGGTTGGTGGGTGAGATATTGAGGGTGGTGTTGGGGTCCTGGAAAGATTCTCTAGGGTAGATTGTATAGAGGTTCTAATCTTTAGTGGTTCTGTGTCTGGTATATGGATCTAATAATTATACCTTAGTGGATGTGGTAGTGGCTGGTCCCTCACCCCACTAGGCATGCTCTAAAAGGTACTACTATAGAGTCGTATAGTCAGAAAGCTCCAACGGAAGGTCGGCCTGAGATGTGGGTGGGGCAGGAGTGGTAGAAGAGTAGTGGTTGGTAGGGGATGGTGGTGGATGAGATACAATGGTAAATGAGAGTGGATGAGGTGTGGTGAATTGGGAAAGCTTGAAAAAGGGGATTTTTAGACACTCATAGATCCATCTCAAATTTTCTTTGATAAAAAAGATGTGTGGCCTAGTAATACATGGGGGTTAAATTAGTGGGTGGATCAGTAGTGGATATGGTTGTGGTAAGGGTAGGGATATGGGTGGTAGGGGATAGAGGTGGAGTGGTGGGTGGAGTAGGTGCAATGACTGCTGAATGATCTCTTGGAGGATCATCAACTTATGCATGAACTCATGGCACCCATCGGTCGGTGTCATTAAATCTAACTAGTAGATTTATCTTGTTCATTAGTAGAAAATTGATGGAATCTATTAGTCCAACAGAGGTGAGTGGATGTGGGCCTCAAATACTTCAAGATGGTGGCCCCTGTGAGTGATAAAAGAGATTCCATAATTGTTCCTCACATCTGCTGGGTGTGGGCTCAGTAGAAATAGGAGAAATGGGAAGCTATGTTGTTGGCAAGGCCACCCATGGATTCTTACAATATGATGACATCAAGTTGGCTCACATTTACATGAGACTTATCCCTAGAATACCATACAAATGTCATGGTGCAATGAAGGACCTGAGTACAGACCCACAAATATGTGAGAACTTGGTGATTCGAGGGTCATTCTCAATGTGAGAATCCTTCGAAATCATTCCCTATAGTATCAAAGAATCAATACCCAGAGGCTCGAGTTAGAGATTCCAAAACATTTACAACATCGAATATCCCTCTATGTAGATCTGAAGGCAAATGAGAAATTCAGAAAATGAGAAATCAGGTGGTCGACTGCTATTTCCAAAGTGGAGGTTGTCCATTGCGACCTCAAATGTAGAGAGAAAATGTAAAAAAGGATAAAATTTGGATTTTACATGTTTGGGTATTTTGTTACATGAAATGTAGTATCATTTCACCACATGATGAAATCCATTAAGATTTATGTGACAAATTACAGGCTATGAAGATCATTCCATTATGTAAAATCTTGTTACACAGTGTGGACCTTCCTTACATAGCGTGAATCATTAGTCTATGATGTGAATCATTCAATGAATATATCCCTCCAGCTAAAAGAACCTTCACAATGTGACTTCCCATTACATATCATGAAAGTATTCAAGATTCTAATTTTCAGATGAGATTCACATGATATACATGCTGATTCTAAAGTCATTGAGAATATCTTGGATAAAAATTACATGATGTGAAATCTAATTACATGTCATGTAATTATATATATATATATACATATGAAGCAATCACACATGGGATGGCAGTGGGAATATTAGGATTCCTTTCATTTTTTTCTAATCCCCTTCAACTTCCTCTACACAATGTCAAAATTACTTATTCACTTTTCATAATTTTACTTCATTTCAAGCATTATGAACCGATTTTAACACCTTTCTTCATTCTATTTTTCATTACAGACATTTTTTTTCTCATTCATCATTTTGATTAGCAAGCCATGAAGGACCATTGATTTGTTTATTCTCATCCTTATTTCAAGTAATTAAATTAGTTATAATTTTAATTGAGACCATATTAATATTTCTAATTCAAGATTTCATGTTCATAAAACAGATAAATTCCAATGCATACATTTTCTGTAACTATTTGAACGTAATCTCCATTTGTAAAATCAATTTGTTTTCAATATTTTTTCCTTTCTTAATTAATTCTAAAATGAGTGGCTAAACTACCTAGGGTAAGTATTTAGAGTAGGGGTATCCAAACATAATTAATATATAATTATCCCCTTTGTAACCATAATTATTAGAAATTAGGATAAATAAAAATTGTATAACCAATTGCACTACTACAAAACTAGCATTTAAAAGTGCTAAAAATGGACTTTATCATCACTAGAAAAGTGCTGACTACTTGAGAGACAATAATAGCCCGGGAATTTTATTGGCGTTCAAATAGTGTTAGTAAAGTGTACATTTATTAGGGATAAAAAAGCACAGATAAATAGGACCTTTTTCCATGATTTTAGAGGGGCTGATAAAGGTCCCATTTATCAGCGTATTTTGTAGCACCATTAAAGGTATCCTTTATCAGTGCATTTAAGAGAACTAATAAATGCATTATTTATTAGAACATTTAAAAGCACAGATATAATGTAGTGTTATTTCACACTACAACATAGGACCATAAACACAAAAAAACACAAAAAAACACACCCAAACACACAAAACACACACCAAAACATAGTAGATATCAATTAAAACAAGTCACAATACATAATTTAAATGAAATGAAATTTACAACACAAATAAAATAAAAAACACTATATTATACACATTTAAAACCATAGTTCATATAATTACATAAATAAAAATTTTCATATACATTCAAAAACAGTCTTAATTGTAGGATAAAGCATCCCAACATGGGAGGAAAAAATTTGGGAAATGTGTTTTTGATTCTTTCAAAACAACTCATCAAAAAATGCTTCCTCCAAAAACATCTCAAAATAAAGATCCTTGGACAAGAGGACTCAGTCCCTGATCTATATATTAAGACCCAAAATGAAAAGATAATATTTCAATATATCATGCAACATCGTATCCCAAAAAAGGTAACCACATCTTTGAAGTGTTCAATATAATAGTCACCTTCTTGCTGACCTTGATGGAAACTCATGAGCTATTCCCTTTTCTTCAAATTCAACTCCTCAGGTATAAAAAATAAGACAAATAGGGACTTAAAATATTCTCACGTCATCCCAACTTTCATCTTGGGTGGGGGAATTACATTCTTCCAAAGTTGTACCCCCATATAGAACCAAAACAATGAAAACTCTAACATATTTGGGAGTTCCAAACACTCTGATGACATGATCAACTTCCTCTAGAAATTTCACTACCTCTAAAGAACCTTGATTTCCATAGAATATGGTAAGAAATAGAGGAGAACCAAAAATAGGGAAAAACATACTAGAAACATCAAGGACCATTATTGGCGGCATATTATGGATAACAAAATAATAATAAAATCATGTTTAGAATTGATTTGAAACACAATTGTAAAGAATATCTCAGACAAATAAAATTGGATGAGAAACCAAAAAACATTTTAAACCAAGGATGAGGAGTGTATATGAGGCTAATAGACCAAAAAAATCTATCTGATTCATTAAGCTCTATAAACATCCTAACAATTAGTTTTTAAAATCTAGATTTAGGGTTTCATTTCATTATATCTACTTGCTTTGTTCTTAATTCTGGTTTATGGTTTTCTATCAAAATCAATAATAATATATATTCTTAAAAATAAATTTCAATTTTTTTGATATTGGGGATAGAGATATTATGTTACCTTTCAAGAAAATTTCCCAATTCAATTAGTAAAAATTACCTAAAGTTGATGATTGAAATATCGAAAAACATTAAGACATCCATAGAGAAATAGGATAATGTCTCAATGATAACCAACTCATATTAAATATTTCTATTCAATGAAATCCATTTTTAATTACATCTCATCACAAATTTTTCATACGTTTTTTAACCTGTATTATTTATTTATCTTTATTTGACTTTTTGATATAATATCATCAATGAAATACAGTGGTAATGGATTTAATCAGAGAGTTCAATTTCAAACAAAATGGTAGAGATGTCATCTTCCATAAAATTAAAGAAAAAAACTTTTTGTAGAATTAGATAATTAGTTTCATATGACGTAGGAAAAACCGAATATATCTTAACACGCCATGAAAATATGTTTCAACTGTTTACATGAAAATTTCACTTTATGTTGATTATAATATACATCATTAATAAAATATTGTATATATTTAAACACAAAAATTTATAATTAGAAATACCTAATAACACATATAATAAGGGGAATTATTATTTTAGTTTCAGTACTCATGACGCCCTACTTGAGGATTACAAGGATAAAATTTAATGAGAATAATTGTCTTAAACCTATAAGCATCCAACACCTAATAGTGATACATCATTTTGGTCCAATCATAAAAATAAAATCCATATCAATAGATATATGTTTGTGAATATTTCTGTTACATTTCATGGATCACATTATATTGGGTAACTCATATAACGTTTTGATGTGACATATATTTTAAATACAGCATGTCATTAATATTACAAACAAGAATGCTCATACTTTTAAAAAATATTTCTTAATGTTCATGTGATCAAATGTCAAATGTTTGTTCGTTTTTGGGAACTATATACCACCGCAAAGAAATTAGACGACTTAACCAAATGGTGTCTTCTTCAAGGATACTAAAGAAACAATAAAAAATAAAATTTGAGTCACTCATGGACATGGATAAAATACATGGAAGTCCGTCATATTTTTTATACACAAATATAAATGAATTAGTATGTTAATTCATATCAAAATAAATTATTATTTCTTTTTATATCTCAATAAAGTAATTCATTTGGTCCTATTAAAGAGTCACATAAGTAACAACAAGTAGATGAGATGTTTGGTTTGTAACAAATCAAAAAAACAAAATGTAGAACCGAGAAATATCAAACAATGATATACAAAAAGTATAAAATAACATAACTTGGATTATATTCATGATTCGTCCAATGTATTGTAGTAGATTCATGCCACTAGCATAGGAGTTTTGCAAGAGATTAATAATAACAATGAATGAGTTCATTGTAAAAGCCCAAGATTTTATAAAAAAATATTCTTTTAATTTTATTAATGTCTTGTGTTGTACGCTACACCAAAAGGAGCTTGTACAACACACATCCTTGACTTGACTTGCATTACACGCAATCGCGACCTTCCTCGATAGCGTGTGTAGTACGCAATACCGAGTTTCACTAAACAACGATATGCTATAAAAATATTATTAAAACTAGCCGTTATGAATAGTAATAACCACTTTTTGAAATCCAGTAAATATTATTTTTCAAAATGAACTTTATTTTTGGATTCGGAGTATCGAATTTAGCCTAAGGTGAAATTTTGGTACTTTTCGGATAACTTTCATATTCTGATGAATAGTGAAAATTACTAAATTATAATTAAAAACAACTTTTTTAATCGAAATAATTAATAGTGATAAATCATTAATTTGAGTGGTTTTAAAGTATATTTAGAATATATTTTTACAATTTAAAACAATGTTGGTCATTGGATGTAGTTTCACATTTAAACTAGACATAAACAAGTGTCAATCTTTTGATAGATATTGTTTCTTAAAAACACGCTATTTGTTTTAACAGCGGGATTTAATTATAAATTTAATTAATGCAACTTTTATGTTATGAATTTGGTAAAATAGACTTCATTTTTGAATTCGGAATATGAAATATAGCTTGGGATGAAATTTTGGTATTTTTCTGAAAACTTTCAATTTTTGATGAATAGTGAAACCACTAAGTGGTAGGTTAAAAAACTGAATTTTGCATAAAACTTAATTTTACCGCTTCTGTGAATGGAATTTCAAAAATCCGAGAGACACGGTTAATATCAAGGACTAAAATGTGGTTCAATGAGATGAAAATCATTTTTTGGTGAATAGTAACTTTTTACTATTTTTACCGCGGTTAATAGTAAATAGGGTAACTAAGGGTAAATATGATATTAATATTACCCTGACACATGTCCTAATTCTATTGGACAAATGTAATTCGACCAAAAACAAACTTAGGAATAAAATATGACCATTTAGGCCCACTTGGATTAGATTAGGACATTTATTATTAATTTATTTAAAGAAGGGTTAAAATAGTTAAAATCAAAGTTTAATAAGTAAATCATTTTTAATATAGGGTTATACATAAGATAAATTCGATTGTAAATATTCATTAGAAAGCTAAAAAGATTTCCTACATGATGGTATTTTATTTGTAATTTTTATACATCAAATAATTTAATTTATTTATGACACAACGATGATGCAGTAATTATCTTTTTAATGGAATATTGACATAATTGATGTTATAAGCACCAAAATAAATGTAATTTGAGATTTTTTATGAATTCCACTAATTTTCTAGGTTACTATGATATATTAATGTTGATTTAATCAACTTGGTTCGAACATTTAATTCTGTTATGACTTTCACAAAAATCATATATCAAATAGTGTCAAAATTGACACAAAATAGTTTTTAAATCAAATATTATATTACTAATTGTTATTTTATTCCTAAAAATCTAAGGTTCGGCCAAATGACTTAGATGAGGATATATATATTAATAATAAACAATTTGGGGTTCGTTTGGAATGTTATAGTAAGTGTATTAACCATATAGTGAAAGAAAACAAAAAGACACGGTAAAAGTTAAATTATTTAACTTAGAGTTAAATCTAATTGATAAGGTTTAAAATAATATCCAAACATGTCTAAATTTGATTGGTTGATGAGATTACAACCCTATATCATCTAATCTTCTAATATGAGTCATTTTTGGTGGTTTTTAAGTGGGGATAGATTTATTATAAATTAATATTTTTAAGAATTCCTAAGGTGCCCCTCTCCTCCCCTATAAAAGGACACCTCCTCCCCTTCCTCCTCACACCAATTTGAGCACTCAAGCTCGGCCAAACCCTGCCATTTTCCCTTCTCCACTTCCCTAGAATAATCCTAGTGGTCCTGGTCTTCTCCAAAGACCAATCTTAGTTCCTTAAGTGAAGGATTCAAAAAGGCGTTCCAAAGAAGAGGTAATATTCATTACCGATCTTTTCAATTTCTTTCTTCTTCAACTTCTTCTTCTTTAGTTGTTTCATGATAAAGTAATAACATCAGTATTACTTACATACTGATATGTTATTATAAATATGAAACAACCCTAATTCACCTTCTATCCATCCTACGGAAAAATGAAATCACCGCGCGTGCGTACGTACGGAATACCGTCTCCACGTCGTGGTGTAATCTATTTTCCACCATCATCTTACAAGGATGGGTATAATGGTGTAATGAGTAACTATATATGATTATTATTAAGTAATATTGATACTGAAATAATATATATATATACTCCAATACAATTCCACGATCATAGGAACGATATCATCACTCGTGCGTACGTACGGAATACCGTCTCCACGATGTGATGCGACTCGTTCTACATGATCTTCATTTCATAATGATTGTATAAATGAATTGAATGAATGAATATGGTATATAATACACTAATACCATTCTGGAAATGAATTATCTATAACCTAAAGATAAGAATAAGAATTTATTCGACAAAACACGCATAAGAACAAAAAGTTATAAAGACCCGAGTAACAAGTAACAATGAAATATTACTAACAAGAAGCTAATAATATGACCATATATGATCTCATATCAATATGTATGATTCTGGAATAAGTCAATAACATTATTTAAACCATTATACAGGAGCTTCGGACACGAACAAAGCAAATCGGACCTAAGATAAGGGAAAATACCACAATCTCATTTTTATCCGAGATTGTTTATTCGTAAGTATTTACTGGGGTGTATTTTATCATCCACATCCATGTTCCCTCAATATGTAATATTGTTTCCATCCAATTACAATAGTTTTAATCCAATTTTACCCTTTGGTGAGTTTTTAGTAAAATATATGAAAGGAATCTTTTGTCATTTTTCCGTACGAGGTACTTTTTGACTTTTCCGACAAAAGTACGAAGAATGTTTTTTTTAACTTATACGGCATGAATGGATTTTTAAAACATTACTTCAAAGAAGCTTCCTTTAAAAGTTTTCAAGTTTATTTTTAATCAACTTCTTTTATTTTAAAGTTGTATGACATGTTATGAAAGGAAAAATGTTTTTGAAGAAGAAAGGATATTTTCCTCAAGAATTCAATTCAAGTGTTTTATCAAAATTATTTTCCATCTAAGATAATAAAGGGTTCTATTTCTATCCATATTTTTACATTGGTTTGACTATGTTGTGATGGAATTATGTTTATGAATTCCTTTATCATATATGAATTGATTTATGATGTCATGATGTTTCAAGAATCCCATTTTTGTTACATGTGTTATGCGATGATGCATGTTTTATGATTATGTGGAACACATAAGAAAGGATTCATTATAAGATGGGTGGGACCTATATCTCCCTCCAATGCATTGGGTAAAGATTTTATATCTCATGAGATAGACATGGCTGGAATGGTAGGTTATACCGGTTCAGTGAAACAGGACTGAAACGAGGATTACTCGATTCAGAAAGGGACTTTGTCCACTAAGATAGTCTTGGCAATGAGTCTTGACTAACAATAAATGATTCTCTATGATTATGTGTGTATGCCACAATGAGTAATGTTTTAAGTTATGATTTCATTTTCACTTCTATGATTTATCCCATGTTATGATATTATGAGCTCTTTTGCAGGTTATGATTTCCAAAAGCTATGTTCTTATGTATATGATGTGATTGATATTTCTTTTGTTTACCCTTACTGAGCATTTGAGCTCACCCTTTTATGTTTTCTTTTCCCCAGGATATAAAGAAAGGTTTTTAGGTAAAAAAAAAGGAAGATCTTTATGGGAGATATTGAAGATCTTTCACCACGATTAGAAGAATACGTTCCGAGTTTCCAAAGACACTAAACTATTACGATCCTTGTGTGTGTGTTTTTGTTATGTACTAAGTATTCCGCAAATGTAATGTAATGTCCATGTACGTCAGGCTTCGGGTCTCTACAGTTGGTATCAGAGGAAAGGTTTAGTCAACCTTTGGAAACTAGGACGCGAAAACGTTAGTAAGATCCCTAGAGATATTTCTAAGGTATGTCTAGGGATGCCCCTAAGGATAAGTATACGTATAGGATATAGTTCTAGAACTATGGTAACGATATTAGATTAAACCAAAGATGATAGATATTTAAGTTACTCCCCCTTTATTACGATTTTTGCATCTAACACTATTCTGTTTGGGTTTTAGAAAATGGCTGGAAACATGATGATTCACAATAATGGAGGATATGATGGACAATGGAATGATATTCTTCATGAGCAACCAAATGAAATGGGATTTGGATGTCCAAACATCATTATTTTGCCAAATCAGCAATCTCACAATATGATCAATAAAGTAAAATTTGGTAAGTTTCCTGACTCGACTAATAAGAGAAAGATGGAGTTCCATGATGATCATAGAGGAAAGAAAGTTCAATTTCCCCTATGTAAATCATGTGGGAAGAGGCATCAAGGAGAATGTTTCAAGGGAACTGGAAGATGCTTTGGGTGTGGAAAAGAAGGACACAAAGCAAGTAAGTGCAAAGGAAAAGGGTCGGTTAACACCATGGATGAGGATAATGGTATTGCTACGACATCAAAAATGGTTAAGTGTTTTAAATGTGGAATGTATGGGCATTATGCAAACAAATTCCCTAAGGGAAAGACTCATGAAGAGAATCAGTATGGTCATATGGGTAGTATTTATGTGGATGATGATGAAGAGACTACAAATGATATGTGAGATGAAAGAATTGTTGAAGCTCGGTCAATGGTTTAAGAATGTTGTGGAATGATTACATGTTTATCATATGTAATGTTGTATAAGAAATCTCATGGTACTATGGAATAAAGAAACATCTGAGGATTGTTACACTGTTGTCTTTCCTTGAGTTATGAAAGTGTATGATTAATGGTACCACTATCCATGAAAGGTTATTCAGATATTTTTGGAATGTAGATGATATGCGCATAATGAAGGGATAAGGAGAAAATTAAATGTTTGATAGTATTCATGAGCTCATGATTAATATAAGGACTAAGTGATATCATGGTTTGAGTCTATAGAATTTTGAGGATTTTGGTATGTGGAAAGTGTTAACTTTTAACTGCACTCATGTTTTCACTAAGGTATTCAAGAGAATACACGATTAAGGACTTTGAATGTTTGGAATGTGACCAACAAGACATATCTTATGATATGTGGGGATCAACGACAGTATTAAATCTCTGGTAATCGTCGTCACTATATTATGAAAGTGGACTGCAGTATTATGTATAAGCCTAAAGATTAGACTGGATTATGTTGGACATAAGTTAGGATAGAAGATTTTCGATATTATTGTTGGGATGTTATAGTAACGTAGTTTTAGAAAAAGGGACAACCTACAGGACGGGCGACAGCCCATCGCTTCGGACAAGGCTGTAGGAATCGAACCCACAACCGAAGTGCGACTGGCCTTTATCGCCTACCACTGACCTACAGGAAGTCCCTGTTTAGTAGAAACTAGTTTTATTATATTAAGCAGTATGATATATGAAGTATAAGTCCATTTTAGGTACTATATATGATTAATCTCACTATAGAATGACTTATGTATATTTAATAACTTTTGCTTACCTTTCGTTTGAGACAGATGGAATGACCCGTCATTCTATCACATGATCTGCTAACACTTCACGAATAACAAATTCAACTTCATTTATTTAAGAGATGAAGTAGAAATTGTTCAAGGCACGAACAAAAGTGAGATTGTACCAAAATAAAGTAAGTATTTATTCTAAGCAAATTTTCAACTTTAGGGAAATGATCTTGAAAACCAAAAATGTTGTCCTAGAGATCTTATACCTGATGAATCAGATGGTACCTTATATCATCACAAATCTATGGATTTGTGATTACTGGCTTTTCCATAGCCATGTTCTCTACCACTCTCCATCAGAACATGATAGTTAGATTTCTCTTCCATATCCATATTTTCACCTATGTGGAAACCCAGTGATTAGTTTATTTGGATAATCGTTACATTTCATACTTTAGTTTTTAAAGCCAAGTTTTGGTATTCCCTTTTACAATGTGGGTTTCTATTAAAGAAACTTTCAAATAGTAAACCATTTATAACCCCGACGAATTTCGAGGGCGAAATTCATTTTAAGGGGGGTAGAATGTAACAGCCCAAGATTTTATAAAAAAATATTCTTTTAATTTTATTAATGTCTTGTGTTGTACGCTACACCAAAAGGAGCTTGTACAACACACATCCTTGACTTGACTTGCATTACACGCAATCGCGACCTTCCTCGATAGCGTGTGTAGTACGCAATACCGAGTTTCACTAAACAACGATATGCTATAAAAATATTATTAAAACTAGCCGTTATGAATAGTAATAACCACTTTTTGAAATCCAGTAAATATTATTTTTCAAAATGAACTTTATTTTTGGATTCGGAGTATCGAATTTAGCCTAAGGTGAAATTTTGGTACTTTTCGGATAACTTTCATATTCTGATGAATAGTGAAAATTACTAAATTATAATTAAAAACAACTTTTTTAATCGAAATAATTAATAGTGATAAATCATTAATTTGAGTGGTTTTAAAGTATATTTAGAATATATTTTTACAATTTAATACAATGTTGGTCATTGGATGTAGTTTCACATTTAAACTAGACATAAACAAGTGTCAATCTTTTGATAGATATTGTTTCTTAAAAACACGCTATTTGTTTTAACAGCGGGATTTAATTATAAATTTAATTAATGCAACTTTTATGTTATGAATTTGGTAAAATAGACTTCATTTTTGAATTCGGAATATGAAATATAGCTTGGGATGAAATTTTGGTATTTTTCTGAAAACTTTCAATTTTTGATGAATAGTGAAACCACTAAGTGGTAGGTTAAAAAACTGAATTTTGCATAAAACTTAATTTTACCGCTTCTGTGAATGGAATTTCAAAAATCCGAGAGACACGGTTAATATCAAGGACTAAAATGTGGTTCAATGAGATGAAAATAATTTTTTGGTGAATAGTAACTTTTTACTATTTTTACCGCGGTTAATAGTAAATAGGGTAACTAAGGGTAAATATGATATTAATATTACCCTGACACATGTCCTAATTCTATTGGACAAGTGTAATTCGACCAAAAACAAACTTAGGAATAAAATATGACCATTTAGGCCCACTTGGATTAGATTAGGACATTTATTATTAATTTATTTAAAGAAGGGTTAAAATAGTTAAAATCAATGTTTAATAAGTAAATCATTTTTAATATAGGGTTATACATAAGATAAATTCGATTGTAAATATTCATTAGAAAGCTAAAACGATTTCATACATGATGGTATTTTATTTGTAATTTTTATACATCAAATAATTTAATTTATTTATGACACAACGATGATGCAGTAATTATCTTTTTAATGAAATATTGACATAATTGATGTTATAAGCACCAAAATAAATGTAATTTGAGATTTTTTATGAATTCCACTAATTTTATAGGTTACTATGATATATTAATGTTGATTTAATCAACTTGGTTCGAATATTTAATTCTGTTATGACTTTCACAAAAATCATATATCAAATAGTGTCAAAATTGACACAAAATAGTTTTTAAATCAAATATTATATTACTAATTGTTATTTTATTCCTAAAAATCTAAGGTTCGGCCAAATGACTTAGATGAGGATATATATATTAATAATAAACAATTTGGGGTTCGTTTGTAATGTTATAGTAAGTGTATTAACCATATAGTGAAAGAAAACAAAAAGACACGGTAAAAGTTAAATTATTTAACTTAGAGTTAAATCTAATTGATAAGGTTTAAAATAATATCCAAACATGTCTAAATTTGATTGGTTGATGAGATTACAACCCTATCTCATCTAATCTTCGAATATGAGTCATTTTTGGTGGTTTTTAAGTGGGGTTAGATTTATTATAAATTAATATTTTTAAGAATTCCTAAGGTGCCCCTCTCCTCCCCTATAAAAGGACACCTCCTCCCCTTCCTCCTCACACCAATTTGAGCACTCAAGCTCGGCCAACCCCTGCCATTTTCCCTTCTCCACTTCCCTAGAATAATCCTAGTGGTCCTGGTCTTCTCCAAAGACCAATCTTAGTTCCTTAAGTGAAGGATTCAAAAAGGCGTTCCAAAGAAGAGGTAATATTCATTACCGATCTTTTCAATTTCTTTCTTCTTCAACTTCTTCTTCTTTAGTTGTTTCATGATAAAGTAATAACATCATTATTACTTACATACTGATATGTTATTATAAATATGAAACAACCCTAATTCACCTTCTATCCATCCTACGGAAAAATGAAATCACCGCGCGTGCGTACGTACGGAATACCGTCTCCATGCCGTGGTGTAATCTATTTTCCACCATCACCTTACAAGGATGGGTATAATGGTGTAATGAGTAACTATATATGATTATTATTAAGTAATATTGATACTGAAATAATATATATATATACTCCAATACAATTCCACGATCATAGGAACGATATCATCACTCGTGCGTACGTACGGAATACCGTCTCCACGATGTGATGCGACTCGTTCTACATGATCTTCATTTCATAATGATTGTATAAATGAATTGAATGAATGAATATGGTATATACTACACTAATACCATTCTGGAAATGAATTATCTATAACCTAAAGATAAGAATAAGAATTTATTCGACAAAACACGCATAAGAACAAAAAGTTATAAAGACCCGAGTAACAAGTAACAATGAAATATTACTAACAAGAAGCTAATAATATGACCATATATGATCTCATATCAATATGTATGATTCTGGAATAAGTCAATAACATTATTTAAACCATTATACAGGAGCTTCGGACACGAACAAAGCAAATCGGACCTAAGGTAAGGGAAAATACCACAATCTCATTTTTATCCAAGATTGTTTATTCGTAAGTATTTACTGGGGTGTATTTTATCATCCACATCCATGTTCCCTCAATATGTAATATTGTTTCCATCCAATTACAATAGTTTAAATCCAATTTTACCCTTTGGTGAGTTTTTAGTAAAATATATGAAAGGAATCTTTTGTCATTTTTCCGTACGAGGTACTTTTTGACTTTTCCGACAAAAGTACGAAGAATGTTTTTTTTAACTTATACGGCATGAATGGATTTTTAAAACATTACTTCAAAGAAGCTTCCTTTACAAGTTTTCAAGTTTATTTTTAATCAACTTCTTTTATTTTAAAGTTGTATGACATGTTATGAAAGGAAAAATGTTTTTGAAGAAGAAAGGATATTTTCCTCAAGAATTCAATTCAAGTGTTTTATCAAAATTATTTTCCATCTAAGATAATAAAGGGTTCTATTTCTATCCATATTTTTACATTGGTTTGACTATGTTGTGATGGAATTATGTTTATGAATTCCTTTATCATATATGAATTGATTTATGATGTCATGATGTTTCAAGAATCCCATTTTTGTTACATGTGTTATGCGATGATGCATGTTTTATGATTATGTGGCACACATAAGAAAGGATTCATTATAAGATGGGTGGGACCTATATCTCCCCCCAATGAATTGGGTAAAGATTTTATATCTCATGAGATAGACATGGCTGGAATGGTAGGTTATACCGGTTCAGTGAAACAGGACTGAAACGAGGATTACTCGATTCAGAAAGGGACTTTGTCCACTAAGATAGTCTTGGCAATGAGTCTTGACTAACAAGAAATGATTCTCTATGATTATGTGTGTATGCCACAATGAGTAATGTTTTATGTTATGATTTCATTTTCACTTCTATGATTTATCCCATGTTATAATATTATGAGCTCTTTTGCAGGTTATGATTTCCAAAAGCTATGTTCTTATGTATATGATGTGATTGATATTTCTTTTGTTTACCCTTACTGAGCATTTGAGCTCACCCTTTAATGTTTTCTTTTCCCCAGGATATATAGAAAGGTTTTTAGGTAAAAAAAAAGGAAGATCTTTATGGGAGATATTGAAGATCTTTCACCACGATTAGAAGAATACGTTTCGAGTTTCCAAAGACACTAAACTATTACGATCCTTGTGTGTGTGTTTTTGTTATGTACTAAGTATTCCGCAAATGTAATGTAATGTCCATGTACGTCAGGCTTCGGGTCTCTACATTCATCTTAGTGTTTTTTAAAATATACCTGTGACATTTTTAACATCAATTTTCGAAAAGAAAAGATAAATATATCTTTAATCAGTATTAAATTGATAAGTACTAATTAAAGTGATGTTTATAAGTGCTAAAAATTGATGATATATCTTGATATTAATCATCGCCAAAAAAAGTGTTGGTAAAGGACAACCTTTATCAGTGCTAAAATAAATCACTGATATAGTATACCTTTTATCAGAGCAAAAATAAAAAGTGATGATAATATGTATCTCTTATCAACTATTTTGTTTAGTGATGATAAATGTCACCCTTTATTAGCACTTATTTTAGCACTGATAAAGATGTAATTTCTCAGTGCATTTTTCTTGCACTACAATATTTTGGTGCTGTTAAAGGCCAGTTTTGAAGTAGTGTTCATTCAAACAGCCCAGACCATGGGTCATTTGAAAGAAAGACCCTATCCTGGTTGAAGTAGAATATGCATTGACCAATAGCATGTGGCACTTTCATCCTTAAAATCTAATTTTAATGAACTTAGGCAATGGTTATTTCTAGATCAATGAATAGATACCTCCATGGTAGAACTATTCGGTTCGAATATGGTCAACTAATGACCTCTTCTTTCTTAATAGCCTAAACCTTTTGATCCTACCAACTTATAATTATCATCATCATTTACACTAAACCCAAAAATTAATTTTAATCCCTTCTCATTTTTGATTCTAAAATCCTTTAGCAATACTTTTCACAAACTAAAACCAACGCTTGAGTAATCCTACCACAAAGGATTCGAAGATAAAGGTTTCCATCACCAGCTCAATTCCCTAAGGGATTGACCCTATACTATACCTATACTTTCTCTTAGTAGATTGTGATGTTTTGGAAATTAATAAATCTAAATGATTACAGCTTGAGGTAATTAAACGATTCATGCAGTCAAGTCAAATTTAGGCACAATTTTCAAGAACTATTTTACTATGATTCTTACAGTAAGATATGTACTAGGACATATGATTACCTCTCAATTTTCCCATTTCCATATTCTTTTTGTTTCCCATTTCTTTATGACACCATTGCATCCCTACTTCTCATGAAATTGTGCATGCATCAGGGTCCTTCGACTCATTCAAGGAGAATTTACAAACAAGAGTATTCAGCCTTCAACAATTAAATTGAATGGTACCTCAATGAACACATGTAGTAAAAAAATGGAATACTGAAGCCATCCTGCTGGTCAAAATCATCTCAACCCACCAAACCTTCTAAACATGAATCCAATAGTTCTTGTATAGAATCTGACACATCAAGAACATACCATCATGGATTATAGATTTCCATAAATGCATGGTGCTACGTCGAGTAATGTGTTCCCTCTTATTTAGGCACATTATTTGGAAATAAAACATGGACTCATTAATATGATCCATAAAATGGACCAGTTTAGCAGGCTTCATAGAAAAGACCCTCATGAACATATTTCAATCTTCCTAGAAGTCTACGATACCTATCACAAATAGGGAGTCTCTTTTGATGCTAATAGACATCAGGAATTTCTTTTATCTATGTGAGATAAAGATAATGATTGACTTAAGAGTCAATCTTCAGAGTCAATTTCAACTTGGGATGATCTATCCTAGATGTTTTTAGACAAACACTTCCCAGAAATCTAAAATTGGATGCTCTAGAATGATATACAGATCATTTATCGAATATATGAATTTTCTATATAAGGCCCCAGCCTTAAACATTACTTAATATTGAATTAAATGAATAATTCACATTGAGGATCTTTTCAGGTTTAGAGTTTTAGAGAATTAGGACATAACTATTACATCTCAAAAGATTACAAAGTAGACACTTCTACTGAGTTTCCATAGAATAAAAAAAAACTCTTAAAAAAGAAACATGTCTAGTTCCATGTTTTATATAGCATGACTTTCCCTTGATCCCATCCTTGATCCTATTCCACATTAGTTCCTGTGAAAAAAAATTCAAAAAAACTTGGGGTGAGCATAAAATGCTCAGTAATGGATACAAAAAGAATGAAAACTGTTAGTTTTTCAAACATCAATTAAACCATGTATAACTTTATCAAAGTAATACCTTCACCTTCATGAAGTAGTAAAAACTCTACACTGAATAAAATATCATTACATACCTTTTTGTAACCAAAGTAATCTATATAAAGAACACATAACATATAAAGGTAACTTGGGACATAAACATACTTAAGTGGAATAACCATATGGTCGACTTCCACACATATCACTTAATGGAATAGCCATACGGCCAACTTCCATACATACTTAATGGAATAGACATACAACCGACTTCCATACCCAATGCATTGGAGGTTATAACGTAACCACCCATCCTGGTATTCATGGCACCACCTGTCATATGGTTTATCACGTAACCACCCGTCAAATGTCCAAGTACCAATATAAAATCATAAAACATAAAACCAATATAAAGGAATGATAACATTTCCACATTTCAATCACAATATATCATTTAAATATATTGACATAATAGAATCCTTTATCAAAACCATTTTCAATACCAAAATACATAAAAGGGTATATGGTCTTAATTTTATTCTAAAAACATTACGGCTTGTTGAGGAAGCCAAAGACCAAATAATACTCGCGGCGGTGGAGAAGTCGTTGTCTCTGCATACGTACGACAAAAACATTCCCTTTTGTCATTTAGTAAAATGATTAATATAAAAATATTCCTTTTCAATAAAAGAAAAATTCAAAGGGTTTTATACACCGTATAAAAGAAAGTTGTGTATAAAATGAAATATGCCTCAATGAAAGGAGATTGAGACGAAGTCCCTTACCTTGGGTCCGACTTGACTCGGTCGTTCTTTAATCTCCTGAATAATAAACTTGAGTAAATTTATACTTGTTTAAGAACCTTTTTAAAGTTCATTATTCCTTTTATATCACTTATTTCCATGTCATGAACACTATGTAATTATTTAAGTTAATAACCGTCATTGGTACTTGAGTCAAAAATAAACCATTTATAATTACAAGTTTTCCATGTATCCATTATATCCAGAATTATAATCATGATGTATATATCATATATATCATATATATCCAGTATATACATGCATTTATAAAATTACATAATCATTTAGAGGTAAGAAATGAAATGCACCGTTCATGGAGACGGTAAGCCGTACGTACGCATGAACGCTACTTTCATTTATATTTTGTATTTTATAGAAGGGAATCATAATGATATAAAGTTATATTATAATTCCAGTGTAATATAATATATAATATCATAACATCATCCTCTATACGTCCCACATATGGTATTAACGAATCAAATCACTTTGAGGGGGCGGTAGTCCGCACTTCCTTAAATGAAGATATCACGTTTACCCATAATGGAAACCATAAAGGTATGCCCAAAATGAAAAATACATAAGATTAAGGAAAACATAAACATATTATGTATCATATATAAATATACTGTCATCTTAATGACCACCTTTGAAGGTGTTAAAATAATGTTGAACAATCATCGTTTCGGGAGGCAGAAATTCGCCATCCACGGAAACAGTATGTTCTTTAACCATTAGATGTAGGTGTGTGTAAGTGTAGCTCGAATACTTCTTATAAAAACATCCTAGTATATGGAAGATACTGGAGTTGTTATAGAAGAAATGAATAAAAAGTGTTTAGGGAGTTGGAGAAGCAAAATAAAACAAAAGGAATAAAGTGAAGACATTACCTTAAAACCGGGTAACTCCGTTTGGTTTGAGCTCAAAGGCTTCTTTGGGAAGACTTCTGCCCAAAGTGATGATTTAAGGAGTAATATATGGAAGTGTAGAGACAAAATGGGTAGGGTTTGGCCAAGACAAAGGCTTTGGGAGTGTGGGTCAGGTGGTAGAGGTGGGTGCCTTTTATAAGAGGAGAGGAGGGGAACTCTTGGAAGGTATAGAAAAGTCACTTTATTTTAAAATGGTATTCGGATTTAAGAGGTCCCACAGTGATATAATTCGAGGATAAAGTGATAAGGGTTTGAAATCCACCCATCCAATAGGTTTTGGACATGTGTAGGTCATAGATTTTACATTATCCATTCATTTTATTTAAATCCTTTATTAATGATGTAATCGCTGCATCATCATGATGTCATAAATAATTTAATTTATTTAAAGTCTAAAAATTATAAAAAAACTGTAATGATGTAGGAAATCTTTTTATATTTCCAATGACTATTTATAATCAAAAATCTTACTTGTATAACCCCATGTAAAAATTGTTTTAGTAAAACATCTCATGTTTGTGTTATTTTTACTTTAACATTAAATAAAATGTTATTTATGAAATTTCCCAACCAAAGTGGCTCAATGGGGTCCCCAAGTTGACCCATGGCTTGTCTTGGTCGGCCATGACACATCCAATAAAAGTAGGACATGTTTCTAGGTATTTTCATTTTATTATACTATCATTTTTTCCTTAAACTACACTAATTACCTCTAATCGCGATTAAAAACTTAATAAGTTACTATTCACCAAAAAATTATTTTAATCTCATTAAACCAAATTTTACTTCTTAATGACAACCATGTATGTCGGATTTTTGAAATTCAAAACACAGAAGTGGTAAAATTTCATTTAAACGAAAAATCAGTTTTTATAAGTACCACTTAGTGGTTTCACTATTCATTAAAAATTGAAGTTTTTCAGAAAAATACCAAAAATTCACCATAAGATATATTTGATATTCCGAATTCAAAAATGAAGTCTATTTTAAAAAATTCAAAACATATAAGTTGCATTAATTAATCTAATAATTAATTCCCGCTGTCAGAGCAAATAGCGTGTTTTTATGAAACAATAAGTATCAAAAGATTGACACTAGTTTAAGTCCAATTTCAAAGTGAAATTGATTCCAATGACCACCATTGGATTAAATGGTAAAAATATATTCTAATTTCACTCTAAAAACAGTTCAAAAGATAATCTAATCATATAAATAAATTATATTAAAAAGAGGTTTTGAATTAAAATACAACATTTTACACTATTCATTAAAAAAATGAACTTTATGAGAAAAATACCAAAAATTTACACAAAGTAAATTTTGATGTCCCGATTCTAAAAAAGAGTTATATTTGCTCCAATATAATTTATAAGAGTGATCAAAACTATATTTAATGACGGTTCGCCATCAAAAGGTGATAAGTGAACCTTTAGTAAAAATTAGGGTATAAATGCCTAAAATTGAATTCATTCTGTATTTTAAGCCTTTATCTTTTATTGGATAAATGTAAAAACATTTAAAAAAAAATATATAATAATATTTTAGTAATTTATATCCATTCCCTCCAAAAAAATGGCTACATGTTAACTGCCATTTAAAATAATAATATTATATTACTAGTGTACAACGTAAGTTTTCAAAGATACTCATCGTTGCGTATCGAGTATGCTATCGAATGTAGAAACCCCTTTTAATTAAAATTAATATTTAATTTGTAAATATTAATAAATATGAAAATGTTTTATTCATTATTTACCTGGGATGTTACATCCTTCCCCCCTTTTCGGAAATGTGTCCTCGCAATTTTATTCACTTATCAAAATAAGTGGGGGTATTTATCCCTCATAGCATTTTCAGATTCCCACATTGCCTCTTCAACCATATGGTTTTTCCACAAAACCATTACCTGGTGGATTACCTTATTTCGCAACACTTGCTCTCTTTGATCAAGAATCTGGACTGGTTGTTCTTCATAAGAGAGATTCTCTTCCAACTGAACTACCTCTGGACTCAAAACATGAGATGGATCTGGCATATACTTCCTCAATATCAAAACATGAAAAACATTGTGTACCTGAGATAAACTCGGAGGTAAAGCCACTTGGTAAGAAACTGATCCAACTCTCTCCTGAATTTCATATGGTCCAATGAACCTTGGACTCAGCTTTCCTTTCTAACCAAATCTCATCACACTTTTCCATGGAGAAACCTTGAGAAAAACATGATCACCTACCTCGAATGATAGATCCTTCCTTCGGTTATCCTTATAACTCTTCTTCCTGCTTTGAGCTATTCTCATGTGTTTCTGAATCAACTAAACTTTTTCTACCATCTCTTCTACCAATTCTGGTCCCATCAGCTTCCTTTCACCCACTTCATCCCAAAATGTTGGAGTTCGACACCGCTTCCCATATAATGCCTCAAATGGTGCCATCTGTATAATGAAATGAAAACTGTTATTATAAGAAAACTCAACCAAAGAAAGTTGTTGGTCCCAACTTCCCTGATAATCCATCGAACAAGCTCGTAGCATATCCTCCAAGGTCTGAATTGTTCATTCTGACTGCCCATCTGATTGAGGATGAAATGCTGTACTAAAATTTATTTCAGTACCCAACGAAATCTGAAGGCCATTCCAAAAGTAGGAAGTAAACCTGGGATCATGGTCAGATACAATGGAGAGAGGAGCTCCATGTAACCTGACTATCTCTTTAAGATACAATCGAGAAATTTGATCTAGAGAGAGTGTATCTCGAATAGGAAGGAAATGAGCAGATTTAGTCAAGCGATCAACAATAACCCAGATTTCATTATTACATCTAGATGTCTTCGGTAATCCCACGACGAAGTCCATGGATATATTCTCACATTTCCCCTCTGGCACTGGTAGAGGCTGAAGCATCCCTTTAGGTAACTGCCGCTCTGCTTTAACCTTCTAAAAAGTCAAACACTTCACAGTAAAATCAGAAATATCTCTTTTCATTCCATCCCACCAGTAATACTCCCGCAGATCTCTGTACATCTTAGTACTGCCAGGATGAACTGAAAATGGAGAACTATGAAGTTCACATAACAACTCTCTCTTCAACTTTGAATCACAAGGCACACATAATCTCTTCCCAAACCTCAAAACACAATCACTATCAATGTTTAATTCATGCAGCTTACCCTTCTGAACCAACTATACCTTTTTTTGGAACTCACTTTCTTCTCTCTGTGCTTGCTTAATTCTGTCTGATAGGGATGATCTCACTGATACCTGAAACAAAACAGAAGAACTTCCAGCACCAACAACTTCTATGCCAAATTTCATCAAATCAAAAACCAAAGGATCTCGTTCCAAACCTAGCATCGTTAATAAAGAATTACTTTTTAGACTCAAAGCATCGACCTCTTTATTTTCTTTTCCCGGATGGTAGTGAATTGTACAATCATAATCCTTGGTTATTTCCAGCCATCTCCTTTGTCTCATGTTCAATTCTTTCTGAGTGTATATATACTTTAAACTTTTGTAATCAGTATATGTTTCACACATTACTCTATACAAATGATGCCTCCAAATTTTTAAAGCAAAAACAATAGCAGTTAATTCCAAATCATGTGTAGGTTAATTTACCTCATGAGTATTCAACTGACGTGAAGCATAAGAAATTACCTAATCATTATGCATAAGGACACAACCAAGTACCTTCAACGAAGCATCATTGTATATAACAAAATCACCATTCCTGGAAGGAAGTGCCAAAACTGGAGCATTCACCAATCTTCTTTTCAACTCCTGAAAACAATCATCACATTATTTTTTCCAGATAAACTTAACACCCTTCTGAGTTAGCTTATTCATTGGATTAGATAAACGTGAAAAATTTTCAACAAACCATCGGTAGTAACCTGCCAAACCAAGAAAACTATGGATCTCGGTTACATTTGTGGGTCTTGGCCATTCTTCAACAACTTTTGTTTTAGCAGGATCAACAGTTATGCCATCTTTTGGAAAATTGTGACCCATGAAAGAAATTTGTTGTAACCAAAACTCCCACTTGCTGAATTTTCCATATAGTTTCTTTTCTTTTAAGGTCTCCAAGATAACCCTTAAATGACTTTCATGATCCTCTTTACTTTTATAAAACACCAAAATATCATCAAGGAAAACAACCAAAAACTTATCCAAGAACTCATGGAAAATTCTATTCATAAGGTCCATGAATACAGCAGGTGCATTGGTTAACCCAAAAGGCATAACTATAAATTCATAATGTTTATATCTAGTACGGAACGTAGTATTTGGATCGTCTGCTTATTTTACTTTCAACTGATGGTACCCCGACCTCAAGTCAATCTTCGAAAAATACTGAGCTCCCTGAAGCTGATCAAACAAATCATCGATATGAGGAAAAGGATACTTTTTCTTAATATTAATATTATTCAAGTCTCTATAGTCAATGCAAAGTCTCATTGAGCCATCTTTCTTTTTAACAAACAAGACAGGAGGACCCCATGGTGATGTGCTAGGTCGAATGAAACCTTTATCTAATAACTCCTGCAATTGTTTCTTTAAATCTAAAAGTTCAACTTGAGCCATTCGACAAGGGGGTTCTGAAATTGGCTTAGAATCAAGAATTAGGTCAATAGTAAATTCAACTTCCCGATCATGAATAATACCAGGCAACTCATCAAGAAAAATATCAAGATACTCATTTATCACTGGTAGATCATTAATCTGAACAGTTCCTTTATTTTCAACAATATATGAAAGGTAACATTCATTTCCATCTTTTACTAGTTTCTCAACTTCCTGATATGTTATCAAAATCAAGGGTTCATTCTTGTACACAAACTAAAAATATTTCTGAAAAGAAACCATTTTAGCTCTGTAGTCAATCTTAGCATGATAAACAGAAAGCCAATCCATGCCCAAAATAACATCAAACTCTACTAGAGGAAAAACAATAAATTTTGCTGGTAGATTATTTCCACACACAAGGATAGGAAGGTTCTTATAATACCATTTTGTCTCAACGTTTCCCCCGGGTGTTTTTACCATAAGTTCAGGTTTCATATCTTGTGATGGAATTCCCAATTTACTAGAAAACTTCTCAGAAATGAAAGAGTGTGTAGACCCTGAATCAAACAACACATTGGCATAATCTGAACAAACAAACTGTGTACGTGATACCACTTCAATCGATGGCCCAACATCTGCTGAAGTTGTTGTAAAGGATTTCACCACCCCTTTCTACTTGTAGTCTGACTGCTTTCCCCCAGTTGAGTTCTTCATTGGACACTCGTTTGCATAATGACCCATTTCATTACACATAAAACATCCTACCGTTGGCTTTTCATTGCATGCTTGATCATCTTCCTTAAAGTTACGAGCAATATGACCATACTTACCACACTGAAAGCACTTACCAGACTTGGAGAAACATTCTCCAGGATGCATTTTACCACACTTCTCACAGGATGGATATTTGGTTTTTTTACCTCCTTGCTTCTTTGATGAATTCTTCCCCTCTACCTACCAACTACACCTATTATTCGGTTGTTTGTCATAGAACACCTGATCATCGGCAAACTCCATTTCCACCTTCTCCGCACATCGAACAAGTTTTTGATAACTTTTGAACTCACGAGAGCTAAAGCCCTTCGATACTTTGTCATTAACCCTGAGTAAAAACGATTTATTTTACTATCAAGATCTCGTATGAAGTTTGGAGCATACCTTTCCAATCGAGTGAACTTTGCTTGATAAGCAGCCACTGAATCATCCTCCTACCTCAATTCTAGGAATTGTTTTTCCATCCTAAGACGAACCACCTTAGGAAAATATTTCTAAAGAAACATACCTTTGAATTCATCCCAGTGAAGATCCTCTATCTCATCACTATCCCTGATATTTTTCACCATCGACCACCACTGATCAGCTTCTCCTTCAAAACGGTAAACAACAAGACTAACCTTTTGATGTTGCGAACACCCCATGACATCAAAAATCTTCTCTAGTGCTTTAATCCACACTTCATCTCGCACGGGGTCAGATGATCCTCTGAATGATGGGGGATGTTGCCTCATGAAATGTTCCACCACTAACATGTTCCTCTACAGTTGATCTGGCTAATCTCGTGCATGGATACCACCACCATTTATAGCCTAAGTAAACTATTCCATCACTACAACAAACTGTTCAGTTCCGATTCCGACCATCTCATGTTTCTGATTTGGACGGTTGTCTTCCTCTTGATGTCTTCCCAACATAGCTGCTTTGTTTCCTCTGCGGAGAACCATTCTGAACACCGAAATATCATAGGCGAAGCAACATGGTAATATTTAAATTCTATATCATTTCAGACATACCATAGATTAACTTATAATTTAATACTTTTCTAACTCCTAATGTTGTCTAAACCGACCTATGATACCAACTATAAGGCCCCAGCCTTAAACATTACTTAATATTGAATTAAATGAATAATTCAAATTGAGGATCTTTTCAGGTTTAGAGTTTTAGAGAATTAGGACATAACTGTTACATCTCAAAAGATTACAAAGTAGACACTTCTACTGAGTTTCCATAGAATAAAAAAAACACTTAAAAAAGACACATGTCTAGTTCCATGTTTTATATAGCATGACTTTCCCTTGATCCCATCCTTGAACCTATTCTACATTAGGTCCTATGAGAAACATTTCAAAAAAACTTGGGGTGAGCACAAAAAGCTCAGTAAGGGATACATAAAGAATGAAAACTGTTAGTTTTTTAAACATCAAGTAAACCATGTATAACTTTATGAAAGTAATACCTTCACCTTCATGAAGTAGTAAAAACTCTACACTGAATAAAATATCATTACTTACCTTTTTGTAACCAAATATTACCATAAAATCCATATAAAGAACACATAACATATAAAGGTAACTTGGGACATAAACATACTTAAGTGGAATAACCATACGGTCGACTTCCACACATATCACTTAATGGAATAGCCATACGGCCAACTTCCATACATACTTAATGGAATAGTCATACGACTGACTTCCATACCCAATTCATTGGAGGTTATAACGTAACCACCCATCCTGGTATTCACGGCACCACCCGTCATATGGTTTATCACGTAACCACCCGTCAAATGTCCAAGTACCAATATAAAATCATAAAACATAAAACCAATATAAAGGACTGATAAAATTTCCACATTTCAATCAAAATATATCATTTAAATATATTGACATAATATAATCTTTTATCAAAACCATTTTCAATACCAAAATACATAAAAGAGTATATGGTATTAATTTTATTTTAAAAACATTATGGCTTGTTGAGGAAGCTAAAGACCAAATAATACTCGCGGTGGCGGAGAAGTCATTGTCGCCGCATACATACGAAAAAAACATTCCCTTTTGTCATTTAGTAAAACGATTCATATAAAAAGATTCCTTTTTAATAAAAGTAAAAGTCAAAGGGTTTTATACACCGTATAAAAGAAAGATGTGTATACAATGAAATATGCCTCAATGAAAGGAGATTGAGACGAAGTCCCTTACCTCGGGTCCGACTTCACTCAGTCGTTCTTTAATCTCCTGAATAATAAACTTGAGATAATTTCTACTTGTTTAAGAACCTTTTTAAATTTCATTATTCCTTTTATATCATTTATTGCCATGTTATGAACAATATGTAATTATTTAAGTTAATAACGGTCATTGGTACTTGAGTAAAAAATAAACCATTTATAATTAAAAGTTTTCCATGTGTCTATTATATCCAGAATTATAATCATGATGTATATATCATATATATCATATATATCCAGTATATACATGCATTTATAATTTTACATAATCATTTAGAGGTAAGAAATGAAATGCACCATTCATGGAGACGGTAAGTCGTACGTACGCATGAACGCTACTTTCATTTCTATTTCGTATTTTATAGAATTGAATCATAATGATATAAAGTTTTATTATAATTACAGTGTAATATCATATATAATATCATAACATCATCCTCTATACGTCCCACATATGGTATTAATGAATCAAATCACTTTGAGGGGGCGGTATTCCACACTTCCTTAAATGAAGATATCGCGTTTACCCATGATGGAAACCATAATGGTATGCCCAAAATGAAAAATACAGAAGCTTAAGGAAAACATAAACATATTATATATCATATATAAATATAGTGTCATCTTAATGGCCACCTTTGAAGGTGTTAAAATAATGTTGAACAATCATCATATCGGGAGGCAGAAATTCGCCATCCACGGAAACAGTATGTTCTTTAACCATTAGATGTAGGTGTGTGTAATTCAGCTAGAATCCTTCTTATAAAAACATCCTAGTATATGTAAGATACTGGAGTTGTTACAAAATAAATGAATAAAAAGAGTTTAGGGGGTTGTAGAAGCAAAATAAAACAAAAGGAATCAAGTGAAGACATTACCTTAAAATCGGGTAACTCCGTTTGGTTTGAGCTCAAAGGCTTCCCTGGGAAGACTTATGCCCAAAGTGAGGATTGAAGGAGTAAGATAGGGAATTGGAGAGACCAAATGGGAATGGTTTGGCCAATCCAAAGGCTTTGGGCGTGTGGGTAAGGTGGTAGAGGTGGGGGCCTTTTATAAGAGGAGAGGAGGGGCACTCATGGAAGGTATAGAAAAGTCACTTTATTTTAAAATGGTATTCGGATTTAAGAGGTCCCACATTGATATAATTAGAGGGTAAGGTGATAAGGGTTCTAAATCCACCCATAAAATAGGTTTTGGACATGTGTAGGTCATAGATTTTACATTATCATTTCATTTTATTTAAATCCTTTATTAATGATGTAATCGCTGCATCATCATGATGTCATAAAGAATTTAATTTATTTAAAGTATAAAAATTATAAAAAAACTATCATGATGTAGGAAATATTTTTAGATTTCCAATGACTATTTATAATAAAAAATATGACTTTAATAACCCCATGTAAAAATTGTTTTAGTAAAACATCTCATGGTTGTGTTATTTTTACTTTAACATTAAATAAAAAGTTATTTATGTCATTTCCCAACCAAAGTGGCTCCATGGGGTCCCCAAGTTGACCCATGGCTTGTCTTGGTCGGCCATGACATATCCAATAAGGTTAGGACATGTTTCTAGGTATTTTCATTTTATTATAATATCATTTGTTCCTTAAACTACACTAATTAACTCTAATCGCGATTAAAAACTTAATAAGTTACTATTCACCACAAAATTATTTTAATCAAATTGAACCAAATTTTAATTCTTAATGACAACCATGTATGTTGGATTTTTGAAATTCAAAACACAGAAGTGGTAAAATTTCGTTTAAATGAAAAACCAGTTTTTATAAGTACCACTTAGTGGTTTCACTATTCATCAAAAATTGTAGTTTTTCAGAAAAATACCCAAAATTCACCCTAAGCTATATTTGATATTCTGAATTAAAAAATGAAATCTATTTTACAAAATTAAAAACATATAAGTTTCATTAATTAATTTAATAATTGATTCCCGCTGTCAAAGCAAATAGCATGTTTTTATGAAACAATAAGTATCAAAAGATTGACACTAGTTTAAGTCCAATTTCAAAGTGAAATTGATTCCAATGACCACCATTGGATTAAATGGTAAAAATATATTCTAATTTCACTTTAAAACCAATTCAAAAGATAATCTAATCATATAAATAAATTAGATTAAAAAGAGGTTTTGAATTAAAATACAACATTTTACACTATTCATTAAAAAAATGAACATTATCAGAAAAATACCAAAAATTTACACAAAGTAAATTTTGATGTCCAGATTATAAAAAAGAGTTATATTTTGTCCAATAGAATGTATAAGAGTGATGAAAAATATATTTAATGACGGTTCACCATCAAAAGGTGATAACTGAACCTTTAGTGAAAATTAGGGTATAAATGCCTAAAATTGAATTCTTTCCGTATTTTAAGCATTTATCTTTTATTAGATAAATGTAAAAACATTTAAAAAACATATATAATCATATTTTAGTTATTTCTATCCATTCCCGTTAATACAACGACTACATGTTAACTACCATTTAAAATAATATTATTATATTACTGTGTACAACGTAAGTTTTCAAAGAAATTCATCGTTGCGTATCGAGTATGTTATCGAACGTAGAAACCCCTTTTAATTAAAATTAATATTTAATTCATAAATATTAATAAATATGAAAATGTTTTATTCATTATTTACCTGGTATGTTACATTCTACATGGGAAGATTTGTAAAGATTCAACAAAATGATGAGGATGTGGTTCCACCATGCACTAGTACCATGGATACAGCTCCATACATTCTACCAAGTCCCCTAGGCATCCATACTCACAATTATCAATGCTGTTGCTAAGGGAGGGCTGATGATCAAGATGCCTGAGTATAGACAAGCACTTTTGGATGAAGTTTCTCACATTTATTGTATGTGGAAGAGTGATATCGGGCCACCATGGTGTGGAATTCACCAAGTGGACGAAAATACAAGATTGGATGTTCATGTCGATGCACTCTCAAAGTAGTTAGAGTCATTCCAACTGCCTGCTACACCACCCTATCCAATTCCTATAACGGAGATATAGTCATGAGAGATGTTAGGTGGCCTAAACATATACCAATTTTAAAAATTGGGAGTTGAAAAACAAATAACTCATGATTGTAACTATATCAATTACAATCAACAAATTTCACCTTTCCAATAGTAGCATTAATACTATCAGTAGAGGCTGACTCAACAACCACCTTAAAGAAACAAGGTTTATTATCAACAGAGAAGTAGTAAAGAACTACTTCATACTCAACAAATACTAGGGTACCCACCCATGAAGCCTATGCTTAGATAGCAACAATAATAACAAAAACAATTTCTCAAAGAGAAACTCAGCAGTTTTAGCCAGCTCAACCAAGACCTCAACAACAAACTGATCCTCTCTAGGGTATATTAGATAACTTCCTAGATGCTTTTATTTATAATGTAGACTATTTAATGACAAATTATTGACCGGTTTTAGATATTTTCATTGAATAATGTTATGAAATTATTTAAAAGTAATGTGATTTTACAAAAAAGAAACTATTTAATATTATAAAAGGATCTCACCTACTCCCATTTCCCCACCCATTCCTGAGATTTAACTATACCAAATATCTCCTATATTATAATATTTCCAAATTAGTAGACATTATATCTGGTTCCTCGAGCCAGGTCATAACATGGCCTCCGGAACGCCTCCCCATGCCCCAAAGGATGATGATTAGTAGTGGGGGTTAATAGATATTCATGGGAAATACATTACTTTCTTATCTAAGTGATACCACCAAAAAATGATATAAATAGATAAAACAACCAATCTGTACCACGATTGGAAAACATACAGTAAAGGCCAATATTTAAACAAGTATTATATACTCCAACAATATGATGAATATACTACATTACAGGCAATCATACAAATAAATTCCACAACCAAAACTACTCAACGGATCCCATGCATGGACCCAATCCCCATCCCTATCCTGACTCACCATACTACAAATCTTCTACACCTAATCAAACCAAATACCAGATCCTTATGATAAACCTAAACTAGAAAAAAGTATCATCTACTCGGGTACCCATGTTTCATTGAGGCTTGAGAAGGGTGTGATTAAAACTTAGTAATCCAAAACCAACGATTTATTAATCATTAACCAATCTATACAATAGTATATACAAGTAATAAAATTCCAAGAAGTAAACAAGAAAAAGTTGGGACATGTTTCAAATTTAAAAAATTTATCAATCCTCCATTTTCCATTTAATATCACTAGGGTCAACCAACCAACTAAACGGTCTCCATTCATACTACGAGCCAAAGACAAAGCATAAGTGGTCACACACTTTTAATCATAAGGGGAACTCACTAACCAACCCATTCATTGAAATAACATATATATTCAATCCAATAATTATACAATGCATATACAATTAGGTTCATAAATCTTCAATCTGACATCCCTAACTAGGTAACACATTCGTTGGCATAGAGAATTATTCTAGCCCAACCCAATTGGGAACCTCGTCCCATAATTTAAGTTAATAGAGCCTCATAATAACATCCCAAACTAGACAGAACATTGGTGGTTGTAGTGAATAGGTCTATCCCAACCCAATTAGGAACATGAGTCCAAAAGTTAGGATCATAGAGCCTCAATCCAACATCCTACCTCAACAAATCACCACAAAGAAATGTGCTCATGCTTATTTAACCATTAAAAATATTTACCATTTACATGTTTCAGTTCATTTCAATACATATATCATTTACAAACCATAACTCATTAAACACATATACCATTATACCAAACTAACCTTATTCCATAGTAACGACTAGAAAACAATTAACATCAATTGAATTTTACAGTTTATGATAACATTGAAATCCATAAACTCTTCTAAAAATCATCTTGAATCCACCACTTTAAAAAAAAGTCTTATTCTTTGAAAAACTAAACCATGAACCTGGGATTTCATATCCATTTACTACTATTTCAAATAATCAATAATTAATTATCAAAAAGGGGGACCATTCCCTCCTTTCAAAACAATATTTGAAATATATAAATAAAACCAATTTCTAAGTCACCTTGAGACCATCACATCCTTTTTAAAATATTCCCCACATTCAATACATCATTTTCTTCTTTTAAAATCATAACAGGATCAAATCCAAAACACATCATTCAATCCAATTTAAAACCCCCTTAGTAATTTCACTAAACTATCACACACAGTAATTTTGATTTATATTTTTTAAACGTAAATATAAAATAATTTAACCATCACAACTTATTCATTTTTAGAATTTCCCTATCTAAATGTTTACTCGTACAAATTACCCTTTACATGGTGATGACATACCCCATTGGTATCCCTATGTCCCATATCAAATAATATGCAAGCATAAAGGCGACTAAAAATGGTTTCACAAATTAAACTAATTCTTAAATTAAATTATTTGTTGAAGACACGACAACACAGAAAATCTGTACATTAAAAAAAATACATATGCATATAAAACATCGAAACTATGGAAAAAAGAATTAAGACTACCTACCTCATGTTGATAGAAATCCGCTCATCCAAAAGAAACCCTTGATTCAAAATAATTGACCTCAACCACTAAGATGAAGAAAACCAACTATTTTGATGTATGGAAGGAGAGGAAACCACCCACAAATTCTCTTCCAAAAAAATATAATGAAATAGAGTGAATGAATTACTTAAAGATTCAGTTTACACCCAAATACACTTTAAACGCATGATAATCAAAGGATAGTCATTCATTGGAATTCTAGGAGGATATTGTTCATCACCCCAGCTTCTGGAGGAGGAATATGGGATAAATTTGGGGAGGTTTAATTTAATAAAAATTAGAAATAAAACTATAAATTACAATCTGATAAGGGCATCGTGGTTTGAAAAAACATTCAATATCAGTATGCCTCCCTCTATCCCAAAGGGTCCATGCTACACAGTATACTGGGAGCATCCACCCGATCTGGAAAACCATGTAGTTCCTTTTCACAAGCCTTTGTTCAATAGGAGGTCCGGCCACACGATTTCCCTAGCAAGGCATATAGTTAGTACTAACCGTGGGCCAACCGTATGCTGCACACTGTTTGGACTCCCTCCATCTCTTTTCATGTCCCAAACCTCCAAGATATACCAAATATTACCATTAACCCAAGAACTAATTCATTAGCCAAAATATACAAATTTTAAAAAAAACATTAAAAATGGGAGTACCTCTATGCAAGGTAGGGATTCCACAACCTCCCTAACTTATAACGACTAATCTAAGAGCCATAATTTCTAGCGTTACTGAGATTTAAAGGACAAAATTTCAAGCCAAGGGGACCACATAAAAATACTCATATCCCATGTTTTCTCATGAACAATTCTATTCCATCACCACACATAGATCGAAGAATAAATTATACGCCAAATAAAATTCCCCATCATGATCCATAATCACAAACTCGATGCCCCCAAGGATGTATACACCTCAAATTCATTATTAAAAACATCAAAATCAAGAGAAAAGTTCATGTAATGTTACTAAAAAACCAGAGAAGAGGAAAAAATAAAATAAATATACAACCATAGGAGATCAAATCAGAACACCTTCACTCTGATCCTCTCCATAACTCATGGACCAAATCACATAGAACCATCTAACACAGTTTCCATAATTCTTATGGTGACCCAATATCATCATCACGAAAGGAACACATAAATTCTAACCACATTTCCCAACCTACATTAGTATGTAACTGAAGGACCAATGGCCTCGCTTCATATATGAACATATAAAGAGAATCCCAAGGATAACCTTCATCTCAAGGTACTAAACCAGTCAAATCCTCATCCAATGATCATTAATGAAACTGAAACCCCTTGATGGTTCTCACCCAAGTCCATATAACCCATTCCATCTCTCACATCATCAACTAAGAACATTCCTATTACAGTTCTCCCCACCATAGTCTTTATCTCACCACCACCATATCTCGATGTTGGGAACCACCACCATTTAAATGGAGAAAAGAAAAACATAAAATCAACTTCAAAAACTTACCTAACACGTTTCCTAACTCACCGTTCCCAAAAATCCACGAGAACCCCCAAAAAACTGGAATCTAGCCTTTTCATTGAAACCATCCAGAGAGAACATGAAAACACTTTCCATTTTTGGGATAAGGACTACTTGAACTATCACAAGTTTTCTTTCATTTATGAAACACACATTCCATTAAAACATAAAATTAGATGTGTCCTATACATACCACATATATTGCTCTTATCATATCGTGTTGGACCATACCTAACTAGTTTATTCCAATGCATGCATCTTCCACTGTTGACATGATAACTATTTCAATATCCCATGGTGCCTTATCACATGACACATGACACCATTATTCAACACACCTACCAGATTCTTTCATGGAATTTCATTAAAACTCCACCTTCAAGGTTCCCATTACTCTCCTATCCATCATTGAGATCCTGTACACCCCTCTAAATTCCGAATAAAAGCACCTATTTCATCCCCACATCAACTAAGGATGATTAGTTTATCACTCAAAACCCATTTCAATTTTAAAAATGAACTTAACAGTCAAAAAATCCACCAATGGTGGTTTTCAAGTCACCAATTTTTGTATTTTTCATAGATGAGTCAATCTAACCCTAACCGATGCGTCTTGGAATGCCCGGATTAAATATTAGTTCATCACTTCTTCACACGACCAAGATTACTTCCACCTAACAGGCATTACTGGTTCACCCAAACAAACCTACCAGAGTCCATACCCACACTCTAATGATTTTCTAACACCCAAACTAAATTACCATCAGTTATTGTCATAGCTTATCACACCTAATAATTAATTTAAAACATAAATCTAATATTTCTTTTAAATCCACCCTGATCCCAAATCCAATGCATTGATCAATCAACCGCCACATATAAGGCACACCTAGAGTTTATCAAGTAATCCAAACATGTTCCATAAAAGTTTCTTATCGGAACACTGATGCCACAACATCCTCTACACAATATTTTCCACACATCCATGAAAGACATACATCTCGCCACCTTAGAAGGATCACATTCACCACTTTATTCAACTAATTTTAACCGATACAGATCATGATTTAATCAAAAGATGATCCAAATAATGTGGACATGGCTATACAGATACCACCAAAGCAATAAAAAAACATCACCCAATACCCGTTTTCATCATCTGATAATGGACACATGGAATTCATCAACATCCAGTCTATCTTGAGGACCTTTCCCGTAACCGTTTGGTGGTATCCTCTCCACCATTTAGTTCCATATATATTTCTCAATGGCCATATCCTACACGAGGCTCCATATCTAACAAAACACTTTTATGTTGCTAGGAATAAAGAAAATGTATCTCAGTGTACCTTGGATGATGTCAAGATATTGGGAATGATCTTCAGTAGAAAAAAGTATGGTAAAAAGTCATAAAATAAGGAAAATGATAAGTATCCATCATCGATATCACTTAACACCATGTGATCACCTTAACCATCAGAATGTATTTGGATCTGCTACCCGCCAATGTCTCATTGAATCTCACTCACCACAACTCGAATTAGATTTCCAACGAAAACACACTACAACTTCAAAAACCTCTACCAAGTAGTAATGAAAAAACATTTCCTTTGTCTCTATGTCCATTTCCCCGCTGATTTTATTCTAAAATGACCTTGGTGATTTACATGGAATCACAATGACCACCAAACCGATTATCAAACCAACTTTGTAACATATAACTTGCACTTCCCACTATGATCACAATAAAGAATAACATGAACATAACCTGAACCACCTGTTCATCCATCCCCAACAGCATCATTCCATCCCAACATATTCCCACAACTAGACATCATCAAATCCATCAGGGTATCACACTTTCCTGCAGCCACACACTGAACCCAACTCTAGACCATATGATTTGAACATCACTAGACATAGGCCCAAATTACCTTTTACTCATTTTACCATTAATCCAAGTCCATTATCTTCCTTAGCTTCAAAAAAATTCTCCACATCTCACCCAAAAACCAAATATATAATATAAACTATCACAACCACATAACCACCCTCACCATAAGTTTCACTTTCATAAAAAACGTGTCCATCCATGATTTGGTCACCCTTGTCTCATCTTCCCAAAATCTACACCAAGTTATCCATTAATAATCATAAAAATAGATGGTTTAGACACTCAAATGATAAATCCTTTCAAAACAAAGCATAAAATAAACTACAAGCACATAAATGCCTCCTTGAGAAAGAAAACAAGGAAAAACCCTGAAATTTTACCAAAACCCCTATGGAACCAACCATGTATTAATTTCATCTATGATAAAACCACCTATGTTTTTCATTCCAAGGCACCTAATATAATAGTATAACCTCCCTAGAGGCTACCCTTTATTTCCCAAGACTATCGACCCATAACCACAACTTCAGTTGCATCTCCAAAACCAATTATCTTTCTCACATTTCCCTCTTGCATAAACCCATACTAAGACACACCCTCTATGCTCTGCTACCAAATTCGAAAATGAATACCTATTGAATAGGAACCTAGAGGAACTAGAATCCCCGACTGGCCTCTCACATAGGTAACCTAAAAATTCAAATGATACCAACACCCTAAACTAGAATCGTGTTAATAAAAGGCCGCTAGCTCTCTCTATGATCCATACAAATAAAACCTCAAACAAATCCCTCCTCATAGGCACCACTCCAACCCCAATATAAAACAAACTATGTCTAACGTATCCAAATGAAACTTTACTCTAGGATTCATACCATGTATACCCATTCAAAGACATCAAAACTTAATTCCAAAAAACCACTATATGTTAAAAACACAACATTCCTCGTCACTACTCACAAGGGTTACCACTCCCACATTAATGAACAAAATCTCATAAACCAAGGCCACACAATTTTTGAGGGTACAAAAAGAACATCTATTTAATCATACATAAAACATCACAATGATTCATAACCCACAACCGAGGTCACAAACTATGGAACTCTCACTGCAAAAAAACACCCATATATAGGGAAAAATCATAACACTAGGGAAACACATTTCCAATTTCCCTACGAGTTCCATCATTTCCAATTTCCCTTTTTAATTAAACCATACCACATAAAACCCAAGGTTTATTATTTCAAAATTTTTGATTTCCAAAAACAAATAATCTACACATAAAGAAAAACTTTTTTATTTACCCTACACTTAAAAAAATACAAGCTTTATTCAAATTAATATTTCCAAATATTTTCATTAACGAACATTTCATGAAATATCAACAAGATTAAATCATAGGCAGAATCTACACTACTAACATGTGAGTCCTATATAATTATAAATCATATGAAATATATAAATGAAATATCAATCCTATGTTCCAATCATGATGAATGACCTCACAAACCCTTTCCTTCCATTCCATACCAAGATATAAAACCTCAAAAATCAATAACATAATTTCTAAGTGTACCACCCAAGGTGGAAGTATCAATCAACCATAAAAGAAAAAAATATTACATCAATTTAAACCTTTAGAAACATTTGTTTTACCTCATATATGGGGATGTAGAAACAAATGTATAATCTCATTACCAAGCCCCAATAAGATCCTTATCTCCTGTCAACCATTCCTAATCAGTAAGACAAAATAAACCCCACTAATACCACTTTGTAACATCATCATTTGTGTGGAAAATATATCTGGTTCCCCATGATGAGTTGTCACGTGACCTTAGATTCACCTCCACATATGCTAGAGGATTCCAACTATTTGTTTGGGTCTATAGAGATATCTTGGGGAGACTATGCATGATTATTATAGTGATATCAAAGTATGAGTGATATCAATACATATAATAACTAATCTAAACCACAAATTGACAACATATAGATAAGGATAATAATTAACCAAGGATAACATGCCATAACAATATGAATAAGACACTAAATGTAAGATAGTCACACAAATAAAGTCCAACTCCTAATCTACCCAAATGATCTGGAACACAGACCTGAGGCCCAAAACAGTTTTGACCTCTTATGATCCAACTCATCATCCCATGCACAAACCAAACACTGAGTCCATATCCAAAACATGTGCCACATACAATGAGCATCTACTCAGGCACCCAAGTTCCTTTGTGTCCCACGTAGGGTTTGAGTACAATTCAGTTTCCCACCACTGAAGGTGTCTAAATCAATAACCAATCTATACAACAATGTATACTGGTAATAAAAGTGTAATAAAAAAAAATCAGCAATAATGGAGGAGCATGTCAAATTTAAATAGTTTATTAATTTACTATTATGTATTTTAAGCTCGTTAGGGTAAACATACCAACTAATATAGATTCTTTCACATAGTGAGCCAAATCCATAGGATAAAGGTTTAGAATCATTTAATAATAATGGGTAACTCAGTAACCAAACCATTTATCAACATACCTCGGAGCCTTGGTCCAATAATCAAGCCGTGTTTATATGTTTGGTAGCATAGAGCCTCAGTTTGACATCCCAAACCATGAAACACATCAGTGGGCTTGGATAATCAGTCTAGCACAACCTAATTGGGAACCTCATTCAATAAGTTTGGAGCATAGTGACTTAGTCAAAAATCCCAAACTAGGAAACACTTTGGGGGGCCTAGAGCATAAGTCTATCCGAACCCAATCAAGAATCTTAGTCAATAATTAAGGAGCATATAACCTCATTCCAACATCCTAACCCAACAACTTACCACTAATACATTTTCACATACTTCTTTAACCATTCAACATATTTACCATTTACATGAATTATCTCATTTCAACAAATATAAAATTTATAAACCATAACTCATTAAACACATATACCATTATACAAAATGACCCCTTATGCGATATTAAAAACTATAAAACAATTAACATCATTTTTATTTCATAATACATGATAACACACAATTCAAAATACTCATTTAAAAAACATCTTGAAGGAAACCATTTTAAAAGGGTATTCATCTTTAAAAAATGAACCAAGTCCTAGGGCATTAATTTATATTCCCCATATTTTCAAATAATTATGAAATAATTCACACAAAAATGTGAACCATGACCTCATTTCGAATGATAATATAAAATTTATAACAGAAACCATATTATAATTCACCTTGAAGCCAAAAACTCATTTTTGAATGATTTTCCGCTTTCAAAAAACAATATTTTTTTTTAAAACCATAAACAGATCAAATACAAAACACATAATTCAAACCATTTCAAAATACCCTTATTAATTTCACAAAACTAGCACACAATCATTTCAATTTCCCCATTTTAACCATGCCCATAAATCAATATGACCATAATAAATTATTAATTTTTATTATTTCCCAATCCAAATGACTACACATTCAAATTACCATTTCCAAGGGTTTGGCCTGCCCGATGGGTAACCCTAAATCCCATATCAAATCATCAAAAAACCAAATGAGGACTGAAAAAGACTTTTCCACCTCACACTAAGGCCCAAATTACTTTACTTATATGAAGACACAATAACATACATGTATACAATATCGATACAATAAAAAAATATTTAAGACCTCTTACCTCATGCTATTGGACAACCACTCATCAAAAATAAAACATTGATTCAAACTAAACTATCCCAAACCAATAAGATGAAGAACAACATGAAAAAAGGGGTTTAATCATAAAAAATGAGAGGAAACAACCGTCCATGCTTTTTCTAGAAATTGGCAGTAAACATAGTCGATGACATATCTAGAGCTTTAATTCTCATCCAAAAACACTCCAAACACCTAAAAATTTAAGGAGAATCATCCCTTTTAAGTATAAGAGGGTTTGGTTCATCACCCAAGCTACTGGAGGAGAAATAGGGTATAAATTTGGGGAATAATAATTTAATCGTGAGAGGTAAAAATAAGAAATTATCATTATAAGTGCTTCAAGGTTGGCCAAACAATACGCCAACCATGTAGATCTCTCTGTCTAAGGGGGACCAATCCACATGGTCTCCTAAGGAAACCCACAAGGTTTGGGAAAACATCTAGTTCTTGTATGCGTACCATAGTCTGAGAGGAGGTCTAGCTACACATATTCCGTGGATAGGTGCACAATTAGTATTAACCATGTGACAACTATGTACTATGCACTGTTTAGCCTATATTTTCTCATTTCATGTCCTTAACCCCTGGGAAACCCCCCAAAAATTTTCCAAACACCCAAGAATCCCTTCTTTATCCAAAAAATGGATGTGTAACCAAAATTTGAACAATTGAGTACCTTCATGAAAGGGATCTTATATCTATTCTCTCCTCAACTCCCTCACCACTACATTGATTCCATGGTCCAACAAAATGAAAAATATTTGTCACCTTATGATGTTACCTAAGTTAGAACTTCCAAGGGATAGAAAATACTCACAAACCCACTTTTCTCGTTTTTTTCTTCATCAACACCCCTAAAGTCAACTCGACCCATGATGGCATGACAAAGAAACATAATATTATGATTAAGTGTTATTATACAAGTGTAATATCTATTTTTCACCTCCTTCGAAAATTATTGAGAGAAATGAAAACTTCGTCATGTGTGTGCGCAGACAATATCTTCCATGAAATAAAATGTTTTGTTTTCCATGACCAAAAAACAAGGATGGAAATAAAAATGTATTTAGTACATCGAAATGAAATATTTTAAACGTTTAATATTCTATAAGAATAATAAAGGACATTACATATTTTTTATTAACAATAAATGATCATAGAAACCCTATCCACAAAAAATGGAGTTTTTAAGGAACCTCTATTAATTTGGGTATATTTTTAGTGATAACCCTTGAAATTGTATAAGTATCTTTTGAATTTAATAAAAATTAACATAATACTATGAAATTCTGTAGATCATGATGTAATTTTACATTAAACTAAACCATGGTAAATGAACTAAAATTTTTATAGAGAAAGTAATCGAACAACTTTGAGTAACCAAGGAATGTAGAAATTATATTAAAAATAAATAGAAAAAAGATAATTGGAACTTATAAAATTAAATATATATTAGTATTATTCTTGTGTATTCATTTAATTTTCATAATTTAATTATTCTATAAGTTAATATCAACTATAGAGAGAATCTAGACATGTGGTAATGGATCTTCAGTTCCACCCTCGATACTTGTTGGTTACATGTTCTAATTCATTTTCTCCCCTTTTCACAATATTATAATCATGATATTAACCAATTGTTTTTGTATATAAATCCCTTAAATATATAATTAGTCAAATTTCAATTTAATTTGTTGTGATAAACATGTTGTTAGTTCTATTTTAAATTCCCACTTTAATATAATCTTGATTTATAAGAACATTATCTCATGTTAAGAATTACCACCATCAAATGTCTGTAAACCGTGGGTATCTTCAAAAATAAATTATTATTTTATGGGGAACCCTATTAGTTCAATTTTATTTTATGGAATAAAATAATCTCACTCATTCCACAAAATAACATTTTCTTATTTGAGAAATCATCACCCTTGTAGTTTATTTTTATTCTTTCTTCGAGCAGATCCTTTCCAAGAGTTTCTACATTGGAACGAAAATTTCAAGACCTACATAAATTTTTTAATTATGAATGTTCATAATTATTTAATATATTCATCTATTGGGAATATTTCTAATTTAAACATCATCTTATCCTTGAATTAGAATTGTGAAATCAACATACTTCTCATGGTTTTGATCATGATTACAATTTACAAATGGTTTCATTTCCTCTTTTAGAACACATTTGTATGATTTTAATTTTATTATAAGCATTCCTAGACTTATATATCCCTTAAATTCATTGGAAGATGTTTTATATTCCCTAAGATATTATGTAAGGGATTGGGGATTGAACTTAATCCACTATGGTACTTTTTCAACATCATGATGATAGTATCAAGGGTAAACCTGGAAATTTGTTTATGATATCATATATTATGTTTTTACCATATATCACATGATTCAATTATTTTATTATTTCATTTAATTGTTCTATGTTTCTATTATTTTTTTTCATTCTATTTACACTAAAAAATAATTATCTTTTTCCAACAGGGATATATTTGTTGGTAAAAATGTATTATCTGTTGGTAAAACATTTTACCCGCAAAAATTATCATGTAACTAAAATATTGGTAAAAACTCTGTCGCTAAATGTTATTGCAACAAATAAAATAATTATTTTTCAATTATAATAATACCAACAGATAATATATATGTTTGTCAAAATGATTAGCAGCAGATTTTTAGGAAAAATTTATCTGTTGGTAATATTATTATATTTCACAAAAAATACCAATAATTAATATATGTTTATAGTTTATATTTTAAAAAAAGATTTATGTTTAGGTATTTCGGTATTTATTGCTAAAATTTTATATTATATTTATTAATTTATTATATATAATACACATGTTTTAATTATCATACATAAGATTTTTCCCAATTTTTAATCTTATAAAAAGATTAACCATATTAATAATGAAATTTAATACAATCAATACATACTTAATTATATATTTAGTATATAATAATTAAAAAATTAACTTATGTGAAACTCAAACAAAACTGATCGTTTATTTATATAAACATGTTCAGACATCATTTAAAAACATGGAATAAAAATAACAAGACAAAATGAAAAGCTTGTCCGCTATTTTTACAAAATCACATGAACCATCCACACACAACCGTCCCCTTGAAAAGGAACCATCAACAGACTATCACACCATCTCCATCAAAACAACATCTTCCCCAACAACAGACCAAATCAACAACCCCATCATCACAAGCGACCCAACACCACACAAGATATATTGGCCAAATCCAAGTGCCCGACAGCATCACAAGTAGTGGAAACCCTGAATATGGATCAGACCAAAACCGGGGTGGCCTGCAAAAGCACAAGGCCACCTGTATGAAGGAGACTACTCCAGAAGATCCCTCACCCATCATGGAGAAATAGTCTGCCTCCAAGAAGATGAAACTAGAAAATCACCCCTGAATGTATCCTCCAGCAAAAAATCTGGAAAACATGGTAGGAAACCAATAGAAAAACAATAAGTAACACAAAACAACATCATCAGAGGAATGGTACAGGCCAAAGACAGCCGTAGGTCAGATCAACCCGAGAAACAGACAACAACCCCTATAACAAAACCACTACATGAAAGAGCATAAAATTGGAATGTAAACCATGAACCAACATTCAAACCATTCCCTTCAGATCACTAAATCATGATATGAGACATGAAGAATACAAACTGCAAGAAAAACATACCCACAAATCAAGAACAGATGGCTAAAAACCATCGTCTTTTATGATAAGAGTCTGGTAGGAATGGAATAACTCAGAGGTGACCTCTTATTTAATTTAGAATTAATGGATTTACAAGTTAACAAACTCATGTAGATATCTAATTCCATATGAAGGAAAAATGATTTGATGCAAGAGGATGGGGAGTCACGTGGTAAAACATATTTGGAAGTGTAAAGACCCGTAAAAATCAAGGGAATTTTTTTTTCTTAATTTTCTTTAGAATTTTACAAGAGCGCGGTTTCAGACGGCACCTGATTCCGAGGCCCGGAGTGCCTGGAATTAATTTCCGAAGTTTGGCTCGGGTACGTTCAGTGAACGAATGAGCGGGAATTCCTAACTTTTGATCCGGTGCTCGGAATTGAAATCTGAGGGCACCGATGAACTCGCAGCGCCGATATTCGCTTAAAGATACCTTTTCGGGAGTTGCGTTTGTTGCGGGTTGAAAGTTAATTTTGGGGTTTTTAGTTTGAGTTAAATAAAATTTGTGTAGAACAAATTTTATTATAACTTGATAAAACCTACCAAAGGGGGTTGGAAGTGGGACCCACACCCACTTAACCTCCCTTGGGAGGATTAAGTGTGGTGGGGCCCACACGAACCCCTAATCCTTTCAAATTCTCCCAACTCCCTTAACGCTTCATTTATTGACTTGAGTTACTTATTTAATTATGGGAGTTAATCCTTTTGAATTTCAAACTTTTGAAATTCTATTGTGTTATGTAATAATAAAATAAGTTGTTGTCTTATTTTATTTTGGGTTTTTGTTTGTCTTCTTGAGAGGTGGAGAGCTCTTCTTCTTCTTCAACTCTGACGAAGAACTCGAAGAACGTTCATCTTGATGAAGAACGCTCAAGCTCTGACGAAGAACGCCGCACCTCCATTCTTCGTTTACCGTGTCAACGAAGGGGACGCCACTTCTTCCTCGGACAACCTTCATCGGCGTAAAAGTTTCGCCAACGACGTGTCTCTTCGAACGCATCCCTTCGTCATCGGATTTGACGAACGGCTACCGCGACGCCCGACCTCCGCGACGTCATCTTCCGCGGAACGTTCACAATCTTCGAACCTTATACCCGAGGTAGGGGTTGTTGATTTCTTTTTGGTTTCCTTATTTTTTTTTTCTTGATCGTGAATAGCAAGTCTAACGTGTGGCTTGAATTATTTAAGTTGCGTTATTATTTTAACGAGAGGGGGCCGGACCGCACGAACACGGCCGAACCCCCCTCCATCGTTCTTGTTTATTCTTGCGGGTGGAAGCAAGTGGCGTGGTGCCGTCGCATCACGCGGATAATCGGGCTTTTATTTTACGCGGCGCCGTCGCGCTACGCTGAGGTAGAATCTTCAAGAACACGACGCCGTCGCGCCGCGTTGAAAGGAATCAAGGCACGACGAAAGGGGCGCGGTGCCGTCGCACCGCGCCGGACGACGAACACCGCGGCCGGTTCCGGGCCGCGGCGGGACGAGGAGACCGCGGCCGGTTCCGGGCCGCGGCGGAAGAGAAGACCGGTGGTCGGGCCGCCGGCGTCGGAAGCCGAAGGGGGGACCGGAATTTCCGGTCCCGTTGGAGAAAACCGGCCGGCCAGCTGGCCGGACGGAAGGCATTAATCCGGGGGAATTAATCCCCCGACCAGCATGTAAAACCCCCCTCTTTAAGAGGGGGGCGGTTCCATGAAATGGGGGCAGCAGCCCCCCGGTTCTCTTTATTAAACCGACCCCCACGTGGGGGCCGTTTGTTGCAAAGGCGCGGCACAAAGGCTGCGCCGTTTCAATCAGCAGGGGCTTAGCCCCCGCGTGCGGCCCCTCGCGGCGCCGGGCCGCCGCGGCCCGCCGCCGCCACCCCAGGGGGGGGGGGGGTCGGGCAGGGTCGGCCCGGACCCGGACCCCCCCATTTCGAACCAGAATCGGTTTTTGGGCCATATCATGAGCCTCGGACCTCCGAATGACGAACCGTATGCGGCAACGCGATCCTTGGATCGAGACGGTCGTTTCGGTATATCGCACTCAAGGTTTCGGTTACTTTGAGTTCGGCCGGGTTGGTTCGTTCACGAAACCAACCGGGCCTTCGGAGCGGAAACGCTCATATCTTGAGCTACGGACTTCCGATTGACGTGCCGTCAGTCGCGTTGTGTTCCTCTTAGTGAGACGGATCTTTTGGCATACTCCGCCCGAGGTTTGGACGCAGGTGGAGTACGGTCGGGTTGGTTTAGCCTTAAAAACCAACCAGGCCCCGGAGACGAAAATGCCAATAACTCTCAGACCGAGCGTCCGATCGACGCGCCGTCTGTTGCGTTGAGTTCCTGTTGACGATACAGAACTTTTGGATACATCAACTCTGGTATTTGTGACAGTTGATGTATCAGCCTCTCGGCTCGTGGAGCGGACCATCCGAACGAGCTTGTTGTGTGCGGGAACCCTAGTGCTGGCTGCGACTGCTACAACTGCTACTACTGCTACGACTGCTACTGTGACTGCGACGACGACAGTACAGAGATCCTGTGTGGATTCGACGACGACAGTACAGAGATCCTGTGTGGATTCGACGACGACGACTACAACACTCAGCGATCCTACGTGGATCAGTGCTACAGGTCCTGTGTGGGCCCGATCCTGTGTGGGTCCTTGTGCTCAGTGGTTCTGTGTGAGCCAGCGCCTACAGGTCCTGTGTGGGCCCGATCCTGTGTGGGTATTTGCGGGGGTTAGTTACCTATCGATCCTTCGTGGGTCCGACGACATAGATGGATCAGTGATCATCTTTATCGTCCTTGAAGAAGTATACCTGTGTGAGCTGAATCCTGTTGCTTTCCTGTGTGGATTGTGTTGTGCAATCCTGTGTGGATTATGTTTTGCTTTCCTATGTGGAATACGTATACTTTCCTGCGTGGACTGAGTTGTACTTGGGCTCGGAGGTTGGAGCGTATTTGAATTGATGACATAGGTATATGTATGGGCATATACCTAAGCAGTGTCGGTTGTTACTTCGTGATTGTACTTTTCTTCGTGGTTTATCCTTTGTGGATTTGAGAGACCTTCAGGGGTCTCGGGGTCCCTACTGAGTAGCTTATACTCACCCCTGCACGGGCTTTGCCCGCACTACGTTGTGTTGGTTGCAGACGACGGACAGCGTTGACCTTAGCTGAGGCTTGCAGAGCGGAACGGTACCCGGAGGTGGACCACTGGGCGGGACGTGCACGGAGCGGACGGCAGGACCCGTGGAGCAGAGGAGCTATCTGTACCCACCCGTCAGGTGGGATTTCCAGTGGACAGCTCGGAGTAGCGGCTTTTACTTTTCAGTTGCTGTTTTTCCCTTTTTGAGTTGTACTTTACTTTCAGTTTGGGTTTGTATTTTGGCCCATTTACCTTTCCGCACTTTCAGTCGTACTCTGTTTTGTTTAGTGTTTACTTCACGCTTGTTTACTCTGTGGTGTGTGTTTACTTTTCAAAGGCAATGCCTTCCCTTTTTTTTTCGGGATTTACGCCTTGGTGCTAGTCGCCAGCCCCTGGCCTATGGAAGGCGGGCTTGGGGTAGTCACGGCACGGACCCCGAGGGCGGGTCGTGAAAAATTGGTATCAGAGGAGTTCGGTTCTACCGTGAACTATGATCTTTTCTATGTGAAGCAATAATTTTTAGCGTATTGAGTGTGGTTATCAGTCCAGAGAGTCCAGTGTTGGTGCGGCGGCCGACGTATCCGTACACTAGGACCCTGACTTCTGATTTCCGACTTAATGCACGAAAACATTGATTGCGTGTGTGTTTCAAAGTTTTCTTTGTGATTACTTATATCAGCTCACCAGGTATACTGTTCTGACCGTGGCGCACCTGTTTCCTTTTCAGGATGGCCCCACGACGGCAGCCAGCTAGGGTTCCGAGAGTCGAGCGTGACGACAGCCCACCGAGCGACGAGGCCTCGGTGCATGGCCCTTTTCCAGTAGTTGCACCGGCGGTAGCTTTACCCGCCGATCCCCTGATGCTTCCAGCAGCAGCCGCTGACGATGCACGTCGCCTCAGCGCACTGCATGAGTTTCAGCTTCAGCGACCGCCCAGGTTTCGCGGGGAGACGGATCCCCAGGCAGCAGAGGACTGGCTGGAGGCAGTGGTTCGAGTGTTTAGGCTAGTGAGGACACCAGCAGACCTCATGGTGATCCTCGCTGCGAGCCTACTACACGCAGCAGCAGGACGATGGTGGAGCTTGATGCTCCAGGTGCACGATGAGGCATCTCTACTTTGGACGGACTTTGAGAGCCTCTTCCGCTCGGAGTTCGTCCCAGCCACCCTTCGTGCGGTGCGTATCCAGGAGCTTCTACAGCTGCGGCAGGGCAGCATGACGGTCGCTCAGTACTCGGCGAGATTTACCGATCTCTCGCGCTACTCGACCGACATGGTACGGGACCCATTCTTCCAGGCCCAGACCTTCGAGCATGGTTTGAGACACGAGATCAGGGCATCGCTGATCTCCCTCAGCATACCGACTCAGACAGGAGTACTGGAGCGGGCCCTTCTGATCGAGAGCTTCCTTGCTGAGTCTACACCAGCACAGCGACCCACCGCAGGGCGGCACGTGGCAGAGTCATCTGCAGCAGGTAGTCGACGGATGACTCAGGGGTCCAGACAGACCAGACCTTCGGGCAGACGATCTCAGGGCACTGGCTCAGCAGTGCGGGGGACACAGCGCGGGGCCAGTCTTCTGAGAGGCAGACAGTGCTACTCATGCGGCGGGCAGGGCCACATGGCTCGTGACTGCCCGGCCCGCCGTGCCGAGGAGCAGCAGTCAGTCGATGGACCACCGAGGTAGAGGCAGAGGGTCGACCGTGGCGGTCTGCAGGGAGGAGGCAGATGAGGCAGAGGAGCTGGACGAGCAGCTGGTGGTGGCCGACGCTTTGAGGATCTACCACCACCATCACGAGGAGGTCCACCCCGACCACAGGGAGCTGGCGGGCAGCGACAGGCACAGCTCCAGGCAGCAGAGGCCTACGACCACGGCGCACCCGAGATGATTCGAGGTACTATCTGTGTCTATTCCACCCTTGCTGCAGTTCTTATAGACACAGGAGCGAGTCATTCTTTCATAGCCGCTGCCCTTGTTCGGAGCTCAGAGATTCCGACAGAGCCGTTGGCTCGATCCTTACGGCTAGAGACTCCTACGGGAGCAGACTCGACGATTACGCACTGGTTCCGGCAGTGTGAGCTTACTCTAGGAGGCGAGAGCTTCGGCTGGGATCTTCTTGTAGCAGCGTCGAGGCCTTACGACGTCATCTTGGGCATGGATTGGCTATCTACGGTCCATGCACAGATTGACTGTTTTAGGCGCAAGGTGCGTTGTGTACACACCGACGGGAGAAGGTTCACCTTCACCGGCGAGAAGGGAGCCTTAGCAGCACAGGATGGACTTCCGCGGACGAGAGGACAACCCATCACTCATCAGTTGGCTAGCCTTATCCTTGGAGCAGTTGACGTGGGGAGTCCTGGTTTTCCTGCAGTGGTGGATCAGTTTGCGGACGTTTTTCCCGATGACGTTCCAGGGCTACCTCCTCGCAGAGAGGTAGACTTTTATATTGACTTGTACCCCGGGACAGCCCCGATATCCACTCCAGCATATCGGATGGCCCCCGCCGAGCTTCGAGAGCTACAGGTACAGTTGGAGGACTTCCATGGCAAGGGATTCATCTGACCCAGTGTTTCACCCTGGGCTTCCCCGATATTGTTCGCAAAGAAGGAGGACGGGAGCTTGCGACTTTGTGTTGCTATCGTCACCTGAACCAGGTGATAGTGAGGAACAAGTATCCGCTACCGAGGATTGATGACCTCTTTGATCAGCTCAAGGGAGCACGGTGATTCTCGAAGATAGACCTCAGGTCAGGCTATCATCAGCTCAGAGTCAGAGACGAGGATGTGCAGAAGACGGCCTTCAGATGTCGGTATGGCCACTATGAGTTCTTGGTTATGCCTTTCGGTGTAACCAATGCTCCAGCAGTGCTCATGGCTCTCATGAACAGGATCTTTCAGCCATACCTCGATCGGTTTGTCGTGGTCTTCATCGACGACATTCTGATTTACTCTACGACAGAGGAGGAGCACGCCTATCACTTGCGAGTTGTTCTTGACACACTCCGAGAGCACCAGCTTTATGGTAAGCTCTCGAAGTGCCAGTTCTGGATACGTGAGGTCCACTTTTTGGGACACGTTATCTCTGAGGCGGGAGTTGCAGTGGATCCCGCGAAGATTGAGGCTGTGTTAGCTTGGGAGCCACCCAGGAGCGTGACTGAGGTTCGGAGTTTCTTGGGACTAGCTGGATACTATCGGAGATTCGTACCAGACTTCTCTAGAGTTGCAGCATCACTCACAGCTTTGACGAAGAAGGGGAAACCCTTCGTGTGGTCAGACAGATGTCAGCAGAGCTTCCAGGAGCTGAGACAGAGATTGACTAGCGCACCTATCTTGAGGTTGCCTGAGGAGGGAGTAGGGTACGTAGTCTACTGCAATGCATCAGGGACCGGACTCAGATGTCTTCTGATGCAGGAGCGGGCCGTGATCGCCTATGGATCACGTCAGTTGAGGCCACATGAGCAGAACTACGCTACCCATGACCTGGAGTTAGCAGTAGTGGTCTTCGCTCTGAAGACATGGCGACACTATCTGATGGGCGAGCGCTTTACAGTCTTTTCCGATCATCAGAGTCTCAGGTATATCTTCTCGCAGAAGGACCTGAACCTGAGACAGCGACGATGGCTCGAGTTCCTCCGGGACTATGACTTTGAGATAGTCTATACTCCTGGGTAGGGGAACGTAGTAGCCGATGCCCTCAGCAGGAGGATGGGCATTCAGCTACTTGAGGAGGCTACGGAGCAGCTAGCCTCTTTGCAGATATCCTTCGTGGATAGAGATGGAGCATCCTTTCTTCAGTCTCTCACAGCCACTCCTCCACTACTGCAGCGAGTCAGGGAGGCACAGCGCGGGGACGCTGACTGTGAGACACGGCGTGCACAGATATCCTCGGGACAGGCACCTGATGGTTTCTCCCTTGGAGCAGAGCACGGCATCCTTTTCAGAGGACGTACCATGGTACCAGTCGCATTGCAAGAGGAAGTACTGAGAGAGTTTCACACTTCTCCTTTAGCGGTACATCCTAGAGTGGTGAAGATATACCAGGACCTCAAACGACAGCATTGGTGGCCGGGTATGAAGAAGGATGTAGCAGAGTTCGTTTCTCGATGCCTCACCTGTCAGCAGGTGAAGGCAGAGCATCAGGTACCAGCAGGCTTGGTACAGCCCTTGGAGGTTCCGTAGTGGAAGTGGGACGACATATCTATGGACTTTGTGACTGGACTTCCACACACATCCAGAGGTCACGACTCCATCTGGGTGATTGTTGACCGACTCACCAAGTCGGCACACTTCTTACCCATCAGAGAGCAGGGCTCAGTGGAGAGATTGGGACGTCTCTGCGTTCAGGAGATTGTGCGGCTCCACGGCGTGCCATCATCTATCGTTTCCGATCGAGATGCCCGCTTTACTTCCCGGCTTTGGAAGGGGTTATAGGAGGCGTTCGGGACGCAGCTACGTCTTAGCACAGCCTTTCACCCTCAGACGGATGGTCAGACGGAGAGGACCATTCAGACACTCGAGGACATGCTCCGTGCCTGTGTCCTCGACTTTGGTCGTAGCTGGGAGGACCACCTACCCTTGGTGGAGTTCGCGTACAACAACAGCTACCACTCCACCATCGGGATGGCACCGTACGAGGCGTTGTATAGCCGACCATGTAGATCTCCTTTGTGCTGGACAGACCCTGGGGAGTCAGCACTGGTGGGACCGGAGATGGTCCAGGCCACAACAGAGAAGGTCCAGGTCATCCAGGAGCGGATGAGGACAGCTCAGAGCCGGCAGATGTCATATGCTGACAGGAGGCGGAGGCCACTGGAGTTCGATGATGGCGACCACGTCTTCTTGCGGGTCTCACCTCGACGTGGTATTCAGAGATTTGGCCGAGGCGGCAAGTTATCTCCGCGCTTCATCGGACCTTTCCAGATTCTTAGCAGGATTGGTGAGGTGGCTTATCGCCTGGCTCTACCACCTCAGTTGCACCGGGTGCACGACGTCTTCCACGTATCTCAGCTGAGGAGATACGTGCATGACCCGACGCACAACATTGACCATGGGGAGCTTGACGTTGACGATGGGGCGACTTTTACGGAGGTCCCGGTGGAGATAGAGGATCGACAGGAGCGGGTCCTGCGTGGGCGATCGATTCCTCTTGTGCGCATCAGATGGCAGCACGGGTATCTCCAGGAGAGCACATGGGAGCGGGAGGCTCAGATGCGTGCTCAGTACCCTCATTTGTTTCCTAGTTTTTGATGTATCTTTACGGGGACGTAAAGCCCTGAGGTGGGAGTAATGTAAAGACCCGTAAAATTCAAGGGAATTTTTTTTTCTTAATTTTCTTTAGAATTTTACAAGAGCGCGGTTTCAGACGGCACCTGATTCTGAGGCCCGGAGTGCCCGAAATTAATTTCCGAAGTTTGGCTCGGGTACGTTCAGTGAACGAATGAGCGGGAATTCCTAACTTTTGATTCGGTGCTCGGAATTGAAATCTGAGGGCACCGATGAACTCGCAGCGCCAATATTCGCTTAAAGAGACTGTTTCGGTGCGGATGTGCGTCGGGTTACGCTGTTCCGCCAGGACGCGTTCGCGCGTGCACCCGTCAACCCGAGGGGATGGGCGCGCGGCTTGTGGTCCCGCAGTCCCGCTTTCCAAGGGCGGGCGGCATCCGTCCCTTATTCAGGGGCGTCTGCTCCTTGATCGAAACCGGGATGATGGGATGTCGGCTTCTCCTTCCTTGGACGTCTCCTCGGAACTTGTCGCCTAATCCGGGTCTCCCTCATAGACTTAAGAATGTTCGTGAATCTCGTTCCCGGCACCATATCTTCATGGACACCGGTTAATTACGCTGCTTCCGCCCGGACGTTCCAAGGAGTCTGGGCGGGGCAGCAACCTGCGGTGAGAAGGCCGGGTGGCTCTGGGTGCTGGGGGCGTGTCGTAGCACTGCGGCTCTGCACATCTGTCTTCCGTCCCTAATAGGGCTTCTCGAAGGCATGATGGCATGAGGCATCCCGTACTAGGTGCGGGGAACTGTGTCACCTGAGGTTTTCCTCAGCTTCCCGTGTTTAACACGGGGTATGCCGCGAGTTTAACGTCCAGCGGGGACGGCATCGGACCGATCAACACGAAAAGTGGATCAGATGACAGAACCCCTTGCGGGGAACCTCCGACGCTGGGGCCAGCACATGGGCGGCTTCCCAAGTAACGTGGAGTGGAGTGAAGTGGCATGACCCCACCGGGATGTGGCGGCCCGGGTAAGGATCAGGATGGATGATGGAGTGAAGAGCTTGGACCCCAGAGGGGCTTCCTACGTACCCTGTATAGGAGACAGGGATCAAAGTCAACGTAGTTCGGGCATACAGTTTAACGTCATGCTGGACGTCGGCAAGCCGACTCACGAAGAGGTCTAGGCCGCCGGGCGGAGGATTGAACCGAACCACCTCGCACAGAGGGGGATGGAACGGCCGGGTGGATCACAGTTTCACGTCATGCTGGACGATAAAAGGGGAAATGGAAAAGGGGGGCTGTGGGGAGGCACCGTGGAGATACACACGGGCAGTCTCCCACAGGGGCGGATTCATAGGTGAATCAACGCAAGCGTGAACCCTGGAGGGGTCCACTGATGGACGAACCGACGTAAATACGACCGGGACGACCAGGTGGTGGGCTTGGACCTCGGGGAGGCTTCCTACGTACCCTGTATAGAAGACAGGGATCAAAGTCCACGTAGTTCATTCTGTCAGGACTTACGCACTTGGGGCAGCCCGGTTGCGGCAAAACTCAGTTGGAAGGGACTTGGACCGAAAGCAGAAGACACCTCGATCCCAGTCATACCCTCTACTGGCTTCGGCCGTGGGGAGGCGCAATGGAGATACACATGTGCAGCCCCCCACGAGAAACTAGGGGTTTGTAATACCCTGCCCCCGTAGGGAAAAGCCGCTCCCATTAAATCGTCCCAAAAGGGGGACAATCCCGACATCCCTGCAGAGACGAGCGGGTGGGGGCCACATCCAAACCGGGGGAGATCCTGCGTGCAGAGCACGGGATCGGATGAAGCGGACGGTTTAACGTCTTGCCAGACGAAGTACAGTTTAACGTCGTGTGTTGAGGACGAAGCGGACGGTTTAACGTCTTGCCGGACGAAGTATAGTTTAACGTCATGTGTTGAGGACGAAGCACTTGGCAGTTTAACGTCTTGCAGCGCGGACGATGGGGGCTAGGCAGTTTAACGTCGTGCAGCTTGGACGGATGTGCAGTTTAACGTCATGCCGGACGTATGCGCAGTTTAACGTCATGCGGGACGAATGCGCAGTTTAACGTCATGCGGGACGAATGCGCAGTTTAACGTCATGCTGGGCATAGATTGCCAGACGAATGTGCAGTTTAACGTCATGCAGGGCAGAGGTTGCCGGACGAATGTGCAGTTTAACGTCATGCTGGGCATAGGTTGCCGGACGATGCACTTGGCAGTTTAACGTCTTGCAGCGCAGACGAATGCTGAACAGTTTAACGTCTTGTAGCCTGGACGAATGCAGTTTAACGTCGTGCAGGACGAATGGGTGCATGTCACTTCGCACGAACCTGGAGGGCCGCACGGGAAGACAACGCACGGTGCGGGCACCCAGGATGAGGAGCATCGGGCGCCACGCAGGCAGGTGCCCTTAGGAGGTCAACGGGGACGACCCTGGCAGATTGCGCGCAAAAAGGAAGCTTTGCGCGCAATACTGCGGGCCGGCGCGCAATCGGGGCGGCTGGCGCGCAATTGGGCCAGCGCCTTGCGCGCGGATGCTTGAGAATGCTCACACCGGGCTTCGGATAGCGCGCGGGGGCAACGGCTCATTCTCTAATGAATGGCCACTTGAAAGAAGGGGGGGTGCGCGCAATCGGGCCGGATTGCGCGCACCCCGGGGGAAATTGCGCGCAAGCGGGTTCTTTTGCGCGCAAAGGCCTTAGGGTGAGTTTTTATTCAAATGAAAGTAGCCAGCGGGGATTGCGCGCGAAGGCGGACCCCGAGGCTTTCTTGCGCGAAAGAAAGGAGGTTACCTGAAGTTCGTCATTGCGCGCGGAAGGGGTTGAATTGCGCGCACGAGAGACGTTTCGACTTCCAGCAACCTTTGAAACGTTGGGGGTCGCCTTGTATTTATAGGCAACCCCGGGCGCAGAATCCAGGGTGCGAGCGCGAAATTCTCCTCGCGGGCGCGGAAACGGGCGCGGCGCGCAAGGGAGTCGTGCGGACCCGCGGCGCGCAAAATTGCGCGCCGGACCGGCGCGTTGCGCGCAACCCGGGGGTTTTGCGCGCGGGACATCACCTTTGCGCGCGGGCCTCTGAAATTCCGCGCAAGGCCTCCGGGCCCTCCGAAACGTTCTTCCGACTCCAAATATCACTTCGCTTTCCGCATCCGGAGCTTCGTTTGGGAACAACGGACTTTTCCGGCGTCTACAAAAGCCCCCCCTCGGAATCTGATCGGCGAGAGGTCGCAACGATCGGGTTCCGAGGGAGACGCCGGAATGCCGAAGTCCTGGGCGGTGCGGGACTTAGGCGCGCAAAAAGGGGCGCCGGTCGCGAAATTCGCCGCTGCGGTCGCGCAAAGCGCTTTCCGCGCAGCGCGGCCCCGGCCTCGCCTATAAATAGGGGCGCTGGGTCCCGCGTTCCGTACTCTGGCCTTCCGCGCGATAAGCTCCAAAGCTCTTGTGCGCGAAATTGCCTCTTCCGGCCGCGAATTCGCCCGATCGGCGCGCAAAACCGTCCGGATTTCGCCTGTTTTTGCGCGAAAACCCGGAACTTTGCGCGACAGTCTTCCCAATTGCGCGCCGTCCACTTGGATTGCGCGCCAACTCTCAAACTTTTCCACCAGCCTCGTCCGATTCCGCACACTTCATCCCTTAACCCGCACGACTCCCGAAACTTCTGAGATGGCCGCGCACAGAGGAAATGAGGGGGATGCCGCCACTCGCAGGGCTGAGATGGCGACGAACGAGGAGGTTTACGGAGCCAAGGAGATTGTTTCTAACAATCAATCCCTGTTCGACTTGCTGACGCCGGCCCAGAAGACATATCCACTGTCGGACAACCTGCCGCTCTGGAACTTCGGCATCCTCGATGAGGTTCTGGTGCCAGGGTTCGAGATTGATGCGCCGCGGACCTGGGTGACTCGGGAGGACGAGCTTCTCCGCTATAACATCACCAACAATGGGCATCCTGCCAGGGAGACCAGACACTTGGATGTCTATGTCCTGAACCCGAGGACGCGAACCATTGATGGGGGTGAGCCTACTGCGGAGAATTCTCCAGCCCTCTACTCGAGCATATATCGCCAGAGCGTCACGGACGACACCAAGGGCTGGCTGAAGGACTGGGACTTGCGGTCTGGGGGCAACTTCACCAGCGAGTGGGCCTGGGCGTTCTGGGTACGCCACACTTGCGATCACTTCGCAGAGGAGCTGCGGTACATCGGCCTGTTCGAGGCGGTGTGGACGTCGCAGTTCCACTTCTACCAGCAGTCTGAGCTCGGGCCGGAGCTGTTCACTCGCTGGTCCCCGGATACCAACACCTTCCATCTTCACCATGGGGAGGTCGGCATCGGTCTCTGGGACATCCACTGCATCGGAGGTATCCCGCTGGAGGGCTACCAGTACGATGAGTTCCTGCCACCGAAGAACATCTAGGAGGACAGGTCACGGACTCCCATTCTGACCTGGCATCTGTTTGACCTGGCTACGCAGCGGCTCGGGATCCAAGACTTCCAGAAGGACATAGCCTACAAGGATTGGTTCGGCCAGTTCCTGGAGCATGACCCGGCGGTCAAGATGCCAGGCAGGGGGAAGCGGTGCCCGACCGCAGCTCAGAGGAGCCGGAACGGGTCGTATTGGCGGGTCCTGGAGACGGGCGATTACCACTCATGGGGGTACCGCGTCATCGAGGCCCGGGACCCGAATGTCCGGTACGCGGCGTTCCTGGCCGCCTTTCTGAGCGGGTGGCTCCTGCCAGTGCGGGATGCGAGGATGGGCGTCCGCCCGGCGACGCTGGCGATGGCGGGCGCCATGGCTGCCAATAAGAGGTACAACCTCGGGGTCCCAGTACTGGCGAGGCTGTATGCCATTCTGGGACGCATCTCCCGAGGGGGGTCGCCACGAAGGATCTGTGGGCCCTTTCAGTTCTTCCACGGCTGGGTGGCTGCTCACCTTGGTGGGTATACGTTCCCAAATGCCATCAGTCCTCCGGGCAACGGCCTGCGACCCTCCCTGCTGAACATTGCGGGGGTCGCTCCGATGACCCTCAGTGAGGAGGGCGTGAGGGTTCGGATTGGCAATCATGCCAATTTCAACTTCAGCCCGTTCCCCACTCCTGTCGGCCAGATGATCGACAACGGACAGGGCCCGCTGGAGCAGCATGAATATTTCCTGAACATGCGGGGCGGGGTGCTCGTGGCTCGGATCGACGGGAAGGTGATCTGCGAGCCTTACGTGCCGACCCGGTTCGCCAGGCAGTTTGGGTGCCTTCAGCGGATGCCGAAGAGGGTATTCACTGCTGTCCGGGAGGAGACGAACCCTGGCGTCCTTCGCCAGATGTGGCTGACGTTCGTCGCCTTCGGCTCTGGCGACGTCATCACTCTCCCTCCTACCGGGATCGACGCAGGCTTGGCAACCGAGTACGCCGAACACTGGGCCATCGCGTACCCTGAGGGGCTCTTGCGGAAGCTAGTTCGGCGGCTCGAGGCTACCCGTGCGGAGACCGGGCGTCAAGGAAGGAGGCGAGGCGCCGCCACACGGGGGAGAACGGAGGCGCGCCAAGCAGCGGAGCCGGCGCGGGCAGGGACTTCGGCGGCGGGCGCATCGCAGGCTGCCGCCACGACCTCGGCGCCCGGAGAGGGGGCGCATGCGTCGGTCGAGGAGCGGCCCGGGAAGCAGGTGAGGCGTCTGCTCGAACCCTCCCACGATGCAGTCTTCCCGGCGCTGTGGTCGGCCTGGATGACCCTGCGGCAGTCACTGGGGACCGACGTCATCTGGCGAAAGATACTCAGAGAAGGAATCTATCTGCCAGAGGTCGGGCGCCTCCAGATCACCGACAGGGTGGACTTCAACCGGCAATATGCATATCTGACGGCCATGGACGAGTACGCGCGCCAACGTGGTCAGTGTGCGGAGCCATCCCTTCTGGTGAAGGTGATGCTCGGTCTCGAGCCCGCTCCAGAATAGATGCCGCCGGGAGAAGATAACAGTAACGACTCCGAGGAGGAGGAGGAGACGGGGGAGGATGAAGGCTCCGAGGGAAGGTCCCATCGGGGGAGCCCACGGGAGAGCGGCGAGGTGGCCGGCTCTGACAACGTCGATGTCACTGAGCTCCTCGAGGTCCGCTTCTATCCCTACTCAACTTGCTTCATCCATTCTCTTATGCAGCTTCTAACCCGTTTCTCCATCCTTCTCAGGAGCACACGGACGTCGGTCAGGCGTCCTCAACAGGAGTAGGAGAGGCGCCAGCAGGACAAGGCGGGGGCCAGGCACCCATTATCGAATTGACAAGCGCTAAGGGGTCCCCTGCTGCAACTGTTCCTGCGGCGACCGGGGTAGCGGAAGATGACGCTCCGAACTCCCGTAAGTCTCCCTACTTTACTGCTGGTGCTTGCCATTGACGATCCGTGACTAACCATGGCATGCCCCGCGCAGTGATCTCAACATTGGAGGCTCGTCGGGTTGCCGAACCCGGGCCATCTACGAGTGGACCAGTGGTGGAGATGCCGCCTGCTCCGGAACAGACCTTCCAAACCGAGCCGGCCCCACCAACTGCTGATCAAGGGGCTGCGGACGTCGGCGGTGCTGCCATCGGAGAGAGGTTGGGGGCTGACGAGGGTGTCAGCGCCGCTGGGGAGAGAGAAGAAGGTTGCCCGGATGTTGGGGGACCTATCCCTCGTGAGGACCTCCCAGGGGCGGACCCTGCAGCAGACCTGCTGGCTGCCTTCCCTGCTTACCGGCCTGCCGACCCCGAGGAGATGGATGACTCGGACGCGGAGGCGGTCGAGGATAGCCGGGTAACGCGACGCAGGGGGTGGAAGTGCATCCAGCGCTTCCTCAAGCGAGACCCATCGGAATGGCTGGGGCGCATGGGATCACTTCAGACCTGGCTGCGCTTCCTGTGTGCCGGGCCATTCTTATTGAAAGCTCGAGCCATTCTGCTTTGATGCCTCTCCAAGTTGTGCAAAGCGCAAAGTCTATTCTCATCCAGTGCTTCCAACTCGACTAGACGGGCTTCAGCAACTCTGTCCGGCGCTTGCTGGTCGTAGACCGCAGTGCGCAAGGATGGTAACTGTATCTCGATGGGCAGGACGGCCTCAGCTCCATACACCAGGGAATAAGGGGTCATCTGGGTGGAATTGCGAGTCGTCGTCCGATAAGCCCAGAGGGCGTTGGGGAGCTTGTCCGGCCAACTCTTCTTGTTCTGACCAACCATCTTTTGCAGAATGTTAGAGAGGGTTTTGTTAAACGCCTCGATCTGTCCATTCGCCTGCGCATGATAGCGAGATGTATGGTTCGAGCGGATGTTATACTTGGCGTACAACTTCTTCAACTCGGCTGCTCGGAAATTAGTTCCGTTATCCGTGAGGATAGCGTGAGGCACTCCAAATCGATAGATGATGTTGGAGGTCACGAAGTCAGCGATCGAACGGGATTTGACCTCTCTGAGCGGAATCGCTTCTGCCCATTTGGAGAAGAAGTCCGTAGCGGTCAGAATGAACCGGCACTGGCGAGCTGTCGCCGGCGGGTAAGGTCCCACGACGTCCAGTCCCCAGACTGCAAAGGGCCAGGAATACCTTGTGGTATGGAGAGGCTCCGGCGGCCGATGCACAAAGTTCGCATGAACCTGGCACGCATGGCACCTCCTGGCGTACTCGATGCAGTCATGGATCATAGAGGGCCAGAAGTATCCCAACCTCCGAATCTGGTGGGACAGCTTCGGCCCAGTCTGGTGGGCGCCACATGAACCAGCATGAACCTCTTGCATGACTCGTGGGATCTCGACTCCCTGAAGGCAACGGAGGAGAACACCATCAAACCCGCGCTTGTAGAGGATCTGCTCCAGACCGGGACTGCTCTGGAGGACAAACTGCGATGCGCGGCGTCGAACTCGCTCGCGCTCGGCCCGATCTGACGGAAGAATGCCATGTTGGAGGTACTCAACCAAAGGCGCCCTCCAATCACGGGCTGATTCGACTGCTATATCTGGGGTACTCGGGGCTCCGGGCATAGGGGCAACCGTGGTGAGGTTACTTACCAACGGGCCGCGATCTTCTTCCGGGATAACGGGAGCGATGAGCCTGCGGCGCGTCACGCGGACGATCAGGTTGTCCTGTTCAGGTTCCGCAAGTGACGCAGCCAGGCTGGCCAAAGCATCTGCTCGACCGTTCTGCGACCGGGGAACATGGACAATTTCCGGCCGAGAAGGGAACCGGGCCATCAGAAGAAGGGTGCACTCCAACAATGGCACAAGTTCCGGCTTCCTGACAACGTAGTCGCCATTGATCTGCTTAACGACCAGCTCGGAGTCCCCTTTCACGCACAGACGGGGCACGTCGATCTCGAGAGCCAACTCGAGGCCGGTGATGAGGGCATGGTATTCCGCCTCATTGTTTGTACAGCCCTCTGACAACAGGAAAGAGTATGGCAGCACGGCTCGCTCCGGGGTAATGAAGACGATACCCAGGCCCACTCTATTGAGCTTAGGATTATCGAGTCTTCTACCAGTGGGGCTCCGGGAGGCACCGTCAAAGTTCATCTGCCAGCATGGATCGGCTCGATCAACCGAGAGAATGGTCTCATCAGGAAAGCCTAGATCCAGCGGCTGATCCGCGGAGGTCGGGTGAGCGGCCAGAAAGTCTGCCAACGCTTGCCCTTTGATGGCCTTCTGAGACACATACCTGATGTCGAACTGCTGGAGAATCACAGCCCACCGCGCTAGACGGCCAGTCAACATAGGTCGGCTCAGGATATATTTCAACGGGTCTACCCGAGAAACCAACTGTACCTCATGGTGCTGCAAGTAGTGCCGTAATTTCTGTACGGCAAATACGAGCGCCAGGCAGCTCTTCTCGATGGGGGAATACCTAACCTCCGCATCGAGGAGCATGCGACTGAGGTAATAGAGTCTATTCTCTGTTCCCTCGTTGTTCTTCTGGGCGAGAAGGGCACCCAGGGACCGTTCCAGGGCGGTCACATAAAGGACCAGCGGCTTTCCGGATACGGGCGGCATCAGGACCGGAGGTTGAAGCAGGTACTGCTTGATTTCCTCGAAAGCGGTCTGACACTCTTTATCCCATACATAGGTGGCACCTTTCTTCATAAGCCGAGAAAAGGGCTTACACTTGCCGGCCAGATTCGCAATGAATCGGCGTATATAGGCTAAGTGGCCTTGGAACCCTTGCAGTTCCCGGACGGTACCCGGGGGAGGCATCTGGGTAATCGCCCTGATTTTCTCTGGGTCGATCTCGATACCCCGGTATCTTACCACAAATCCAAGGAACTTTCCGGAGGTGACCCCAAAGGCACACTTCAACGGGTTCATCTTCAGGCAGCGAGACCGGAGGAAGCCGAACACTTTCTCAAGATCTTTGAGATGGTCCTGACGCTGGCGCGATTTGACAACCAAGTCGTCGACGTAGCATTCCACCAGTGTGCCAAGGATTGGCTTGAATATGCAGTGCATCGCCCGTTGATAGGTGGCACCTGCATTCTTCAGGCCGAAGGGCATGACCCGGTAGCAAAAGGTACCTTGGGGGGCCCTAAAGGCAGTGAACTCCTCATCCTCAGGGGCCATCCGGATTTGGTTGTATCCGGAGTATCCATCCATGAAGGAGAGGGCTTGGAACCCTGCCGTGGAATCAATCAACAGCTCTGTCACTGGAAGGGGAAAATCATCCTTCGGACAGTGGCGGTTGAGATCGCGGAAGTCGATGCAGACTCTAATCTGCCCGTTCTTCTTCCTGACCGGCACAATGTTGGCCAGCCATTTGGGGTACTGAACTTCCCTCACGAAGTTGGCTTTGATAAGCTTGTCAACTTCGGCCTCAACCATGGCACCATGGGATGGGTGCATCTTCCTGGGAGGCTGCTTGAACCCGCGATGGTTCGCCGGGAGACCAAGGCGGTGGACGGCTACCTGAGGATCTAACCCCGGCATCTCGTCATAGCCCCAAGCGAACACATCGCGGTGCTGCCTGAGAAAGTCCACGTACTGCTGCCGCTCCTCAGAGGGCATGGCGGCACTAACCAACGTGGGTCTTGGATCGGCCTCGGTTCCAAGGTTCACCTGTATTAACTCATCGACCGTGGCGGGGACGCCCTCCTCGAAGGCTGGGGGTGCATCTTCCACGTCCTCTCCACTTGGGGAGGGATCATCCACGGGAGAGACTGCGTTGGCAACTGCATTGGGGCTACCAGATCTTGCTGGGCCGCTGGTGCTGGCACGGGCGGTCGCGGTCATCTCATCAGGAGACTCACAGGCCGTCGAAACCATGGCTATGTCCAACCGTTGAATCGGGAGGACGTAGGCGTCATCCAAACTTGCCCAGGGATCGCTTGCAACAGCGACAGGCTCAACCTCACCTGCCAGGATCTGCTTATCCTTGCTCTTGTAATAGTCCGCGTCCAGATAACGGGCTTCACATGAGGCAAAAGGAGAGGCATCTCCTTGAAGCACGCCCACTCGACCATTAAGGGAGTATTTGAGGCATTGGTGGTATGATGAGGGAACCGCCGCATGAAGGTGGAGCCATGGCCTGCCCATCAATGCGTTATACGCAGTGTCCTGAGAGACTACCATGAATTCGGTGTTGGCAACCAAGTCACCGAACTGGGTCTTCAAACGTATCTTGCCGACCGGGGTTTGCTCGGTGCGGTCGTACCCCTGGATCCTGAGGTCGGAGGGAATCAAGTCATCCTCAGACAACCCCAATCTCCGGAGCGTCCGAGTTGGAATCAGGTTGATCCCGGATCCCGTGTCGACAAGACAGCACCGGACTTCAAGGCCGTTGAACTGGCCAGTGACATACAGCGGACGAATGTGTCCCTGTATAGGAGGGTCTTCATCCTTACCAGAGAACGAGATAACTGCCTGACATTCGGCGTCCTCGATCGTTTCGGCGTGAAAGGCCTCTGCAGCCGCAACCTCTGTCTCAAACTGGAGGGGGCTCTTCAGGGCTTCAGCGAGTGCCTCGCGCATCTCAGATGACATGCGCAGAGCCTCAAGGATGGAGAGCCTTGCTGGGATGTCGGCCAAGTGCTTCAGGACATCATACTTTTTGGCCAAGCGCGAGCTCCTGGTTGCAGGAGGTTGCTCTGCGGTTGGTGGCATGACGGGCCTTACCGGTTGGATCGGCGGCCGACTGGTACTTGGCGCATCTCGCTGTTCATTGGTCACAGTCCGGGAAATGGTCACCGTACTGGAGTCAGGAGGCCGGGATGGACTTGTGGCAGGGCGGAGCTGGTCGCGACGCGGCTGAGGCGGTTCTGCCTGGTCCCATACCACAAACAGTGGCGGAGGCGAATCCGTCATCCCCGGATGGGGAGCCTGCGCACGTTGAGCTCGATCTTGAGCCTGCTGCCTAGTCTCAGTGGCGTGCACAGCCTGGTCGGAGGTACCGACGGCTGTGCCCCGGCAACTCCTGCTGCTGCGGTTCTTCCGACGGTGGCGACGACCGGGGACACTAGGGAGGTCCACCTGGTGTTCTTCAACGTCGGGAACCGAAAAGGGATTTACCAGCTCGACGGTATTAACCGAAGCGTACCCAATACTTTCATCGGACGAATCATCCACCACCGGGCGGATCCGAGGAGGGACCCCCATCTCCGGGGGCATGAAATCGCCGAGAGTGCGGGATAGTGGCGGAACTGGCGGGGCGCGCTCTTCCTTCTTGCGCTGCCGCCGTTTGCTCCTCTTGGAGGAGGCAGGATGGGACGACGACGCCGAAGCAGCACCCGCAGGTTCTGGGGGCTCAGGCTGATTCAAGCGCGCACGGATGATTCCCTGGGCGCGAATGGTCGTCTTGCGGGCCATCCAGTTATTATACTTCTGGGACCCGCGGTCGGAGACCAGCTGCCATTCGTCCTCGTTGCCACTATCGTCATCTGATCCCACGAACACGCCCGCCACTTGCGCTGGAGCTGGGCCCAACCTGATTACATTGTTGTTAATCTGGTCTTGGAGCCAGTCCTTGAACACATAGCACCGCTGGATGGTGTGTCCTAGGGCTCGATGGTAAGGGCAGTAGCGGGGGTTATCTGTGAGATGTGCCTCCTCTGGCTTCCAACACTCAGGCAGTCGCACAATCCTCTGCTCCAGGGCGCTCCGGAAATAACCGGGGACCTGATCCTCATGGAATGAGTACGTCAGGTGTCGCGGGCCCCTGGGAGCGCGGTCTTGACGAGGGGCTGGAGGGGCCTGCCGAGGAGGTGGACCCTGATTATCTCGCCTGGGTTGCGGCGGTACATTACGCGGAGGGGCCGGCCGGTTCTGAGGCTGCCGTTGCTGGGCCGGGAACTGAGCCCGTGGAGGCGGATTCCTGTGAGGCTGTGGAGCTGGCCTCACAGGCAGCAGCTCCAACGGCCTGGGAGCCTCTATCTGGGCCACAGCAGCGGGCTCAGCCCTGCTGGCTCTCCTTGCAGGAATCATAGGAGGCAGCGGGTGTGCCTGGCTGGCCTGTTGCAGGGCTTCCTCAAGACGTTGAGCTTTGTCTGAGAAGTCCCTGAACCCTCTGGGGTAATTCTGAGTGATCAGGGAAGGGACCAGCTCGGTCTTGACGTTCCCGACGCACATTGTCAGCAACTGCTCCTGAGTCAATGGCATGTCAAGGGAATACGTGAGACCCTTCCATCGGGCGACGAAGTCCGCGACTCGCTCATCAGGCCTCTGCTTGCACTTGAAGAGGTCTGCGATACTCGTCTTCCGGGTCGTGGAACTGAACTGGTAGAGGAACTGTCTACGGAGGTCCTCCCAGCTGGTTACCGACCCGACGGGAAGCTGGCTGTACCAGACAAATGCTGGCCCTTCCAGTGTCTGAACAAAGCAGCGAAGCTTAGCGGCCTCCTGCTGCGCCGGAGTCCCCAACATAGGCCCGCACCTCGAGTTGAAGTGGGCTAAATGCTGTGGCGGATCTCCAGTCCCGTTGAAGGGGGCGAAAGTGGGATTCCCAAATCCCGGAGGCGCCGGCATGTCATCCACCCATGCTGGGTATGGCTTGCCGTCCGGTGGGATCGCCACCTGCCGAGTCTCCAAGGCTTCCAAGCGGGCAATGAGTGCCGCCATCGGATCGTCCGGACATGGGTTCCAGTCCTGGCGAGGATCTCTAACCACGAGCGCATTGCATGGCCCTTCAATCGGGTCGTCGACCGGGTCGTCGAACTCGGCAGCTCGTGGGATGGCGGGCGGAGCGGCCCTTGGGGCAGCGGGAGGAATCCGAGCGGGATCTCTCAGGTAGTCCCGCCGCTCGGGAGGGTGTGGCGAAACATACCGCGCCCTCTTGCCATAGGCAATGGCCTCTCTCCTGTCGGCGAACACGGCATGATCACGGTTGCCCGGGAGAGTCTCATCAAGGAGCGGTTGTTCCGGTCCCTGCTGTCCTGGCCTAGGATCACCATAGTCAGGCCGCCGTTCTGCAGCGCGCTCGGCGAGGAGCTGGTCAACCAACCTCTTCTGTTCGGCGAGCTGCTGACGTAGCGTAGCCTTCTCGGGATCCTCCTCTGCCCTCTGCATGGAGGCAGATGGGTCGGCGGGCCTTATAGCCTCGCTGTGATCTTTTCCTTTGCTGACGTTCCGGCTCAACGTCAGTGCTTCAGTGGGTGCGGGGAGCCCCAGGAGGTTTCTCTGATGACGAGTAACTCTCACTGATGGATCTGACGACGGCTTGTCTTCGGGGGGGAAGCCCCCGTCGAGAAGTTCCAAGTCGTTCCCCTCTCCCGACAGGTCAGCCATATTGACCGTTCCTGTCCCTGGGGATATACCCTCAAGGCCACCCAGCGAATCGGGCTGTCGGCGGATCACACTGAAGCGTAGGGCAGCGTACTGCCCCCATCCACGGATATACACGTGGGGAGTGGCTTCCTCGATAACTTTGCGGAGTACTTGAAAACACTCAACGCATCGTTGTTGGAGGGCCTCGTGGTGCCCAAATGACCCGGGGTGCCGAACCGCGGGGAGCATGGCCAGGTCAATTTGACGGCACTGCTCACCAATATCCTCCAGGTGCGCTTGACTCCCGGGGTATGGCATTTGTAGGAAATGAAGACGGGAGTGAGTCTCCCGGAGAGTTCGGCGGAAGCACTCGAACTCATCCGGGGTGAGCGATTCAGGTGCATCAAAGCCCAGTCCTGCGACTGGCCAAAACTTCTCAGGGAAGTGGCCCTCTGCAAGGACGGTCCAGAAGCTCCACGACTCAAACTCGGGACCCAGATCTCCTTGGTCCTCTTCCATGGCTGGGAACGGACGGGGAACTGGTAGTGGTGCCGAGGCGGGCCGTCGGGCCGACGGGATGGCCGGCGGCGAATACGGCGAGCAGGCCGATTGGCCTCCATATCCCGGGCCTCCCCCTGAGGGTGGCGGTGCCCCAGCTACCACATCACGATAGGACGGGCCGGCGAGCGAACATCCTGCCGTAGCATCGGTGCTCGCCGAGGGTGCACCAGATCGTGGTTCGACCGTCGGTCCCCAGATAAAGTCTCCGGCTTCTCCGATCGAGGCGGAAGGCACTTCCAGAGGGGCCGGTACCAACCGCAAGCTTGATCCTTGGGGGTCTACCAGGCCCTCGTTACTCCGGATATACCTTCGGAGAGAAGCGGGGATCACATCGATCTCGCTCTCGGGGAGCACGAGGCTGACGTGCCGCATTCCTACCCCTGCCCTTGACTGGCGGGATTGGGGAGAGGGCTCAGTCGCTGAATCGTACTCCGCCTCTGAGTCAGAGAAGCAAACCGGTCGGATCTCTGTCCGGAATTCCGTAACATTCTTCCCTCGGCGTCGACGCCTTGCCTTCCTGCCCCTGGGCAGTTCCCCGGGGCAGGGCTGATCTCTGTCCTGGCGTCCTCCGGCCGCACTGGTGCTGGGGCCGAGAGGACTGAGAACCGAGGTGCGAAGGGCACCGGGACAGATATCGAAGGGGACGCGGGGAGAGATGATTCCGGGCAGGACTCCGGGCCGGGATCGGAAGGTGGGATGACCCATGCCTCCTGGATCGGCCACACAGAGTAGATCCTGCCGGTGAATAGCGCTACCGCGAGGTGGTCCGCGGTGGCTACTGCCAGTGCCAGCAACCGGGAGAGTCGACCCAACCTGCCTTTGGGGCGGTCGGGGCCTCGATCCAGGTCGGGCATAGGAGTTCCCCCACTCAGGATGCGCAGAGGCCTGGCGACTGGAGCCAGCAGTGGCTTGGGCCAATGCGGCCGCTGTTGCCAGAGCCCCAAGGTGGGCATCCTCTTCCGCTCGTGCCCGACGTTGGTGTCGAGACAGACGAGCCGGGATGAGCGGCGCAGGCAGGTGGAGAGCCCGCTCTTCGACTGGAGAGGCCTGGCGGCGGTGTCGCCGTGGCCTGGCGGGAGTCCTTACCGTAGATCCCTGGAGCGAATCCCGGATAGGGTGATCCCGGGCCTCTTCCACCTCATCCGCGTAGGGAAGGGAACTGTCAGAGCGCTCCGGGGATAAACTCCCGAAGCGGTTGGACGTTGAGATAGGCAGCGGTGCCTCCCTGCGCGGCCCTCGGGGGCGGCGGTGGTGGCGAGGTGCAGCCTCCTCAAGGCCTAGGCGAGCCATTTCCCTAGTGGGGATGACTCCCTCTTCCTCGTATCTCCGCACCAGGGTGTTGATCACCCTTCTCTGGATGACCTCCGAGGGGGAGAGAGGGCGTGGTCGTCCCGCAATTGCGGCTGCTGGGACGGCTGCGGAACGGGCGGGACCGCGCGGAGTAGCCGCGTCGGTGTTTCCCTTGTCCCTGCGCCAGTGGGCGGGTGGCGATCGGGCACTGGATCGGGCGACCTGATTTCTGAAAGCAGGGAGAAAGACCCATTAACACTGACAGGAAAAAGGAATCGACAACCAACCATTAGCGCCACGACGCCTTCCGTGGGGGGAACCCAGGCCCTCGACGTTGCGAGACGGAGTGCCCGATTTCACTTCCCCAGCCCCTGGCGGGTAAGACTGAATGCTTGGCCGGGCAACATGCCGGTCTTCCAACACCTCTGAAAGCCATCGGTCTTCGTATCGAGGAGAAGAGATTCACGTCGGGTTCACCATTTTTCTGTTTCGGTGCGGATGTGCGTCGGGTTACGCTGTTCCGCGAGGACGCGTTCGCGCGTGCACCCGTCAACCCGAGGGGATGGGCGCGCGGCTTGTGGTCCCGCAGTCCCGCTTTCCAAGGGCGGGCGGCATCCGTCCCTTATTCAGGGGCGTCTGCTCCTTGATCGAAACCGGGATGATGGGATGTCGGCTTCTCCTTCCTTGGACGTCTCCTCGGAACTTGTCGCCTAATCCGGGTCTCCCTCATAGACTTAAGAATGTTCGTGAATCTCGTTCCCGGCGCCATATCTTCATGGACACCGGTTAATTACGCTGCTTCCGCCCGGACGTTCCAAGGAGTCTGGGCGGGGCAGCAACCTGCGGTGAGAAGGCCGGGTGGCTCTGGGTGCTGGGGGCGTGTCGTAGCACTGCGGCTCTGCACATCTGTCTTCCGTCCCTAATAGGGCTTCTCGAAGGCATGATGGCCTGAGGCATCCCGTACTAGGTGCGGGGAACTGTGTCACCTGAGGTTTTCCTCAGCTTCCCGTGTTTAACACGGGGTATGCCGCGAGTTTAACGTCCAGCGGGGACGGCATCGGACCGATCAACACGAAAAGTGGATCAGATGACAGAACCCCTTGCGGGGAACCTCCGACGCTGGGGCCAGCACATGGGCGGCTTCCCAAGTAACGTGGAGTGGAGTGAAGTGGCATGACCCCACCGGGATGTGGCGGCCCGGGTAAGGATCAGGATGGATGATGGAGTGAAGAGCTTGGACCCCAGAGGGGCTTCCTACGTACCCTGTATAGGAGACAGGGATCAAAGTCAACGTAGTTCGGGCATACAGTTTAACGTCATGCTGGACGTCGGCAAGCCGACTCACGAAGAGGTCTAGGCCGCCGGGCGGAGGATTGAACCGAACCACCTCGCACAGAGGGGGATGGAACGGCCGGGTGGATCACAGTTTCACGTCATGCTGGACGATAAAAGGGGAAATGGAAAAGGGGGGCTGTGGGGAGGCACCGTGGAGATACACACGGGCAGTCTCCCACAGGGGCGGATTCATAGGTGAATCAACGCAAGCGTGAACCCTGGAGGGGTCCACTGATGGACGAACCGACGTAAATACGACCGGGACGACCAGGTGGTGGGCTTGGACCTCGGGGAGGCTTCCTACGTACCCTGTATAGAAGACAGGGATCAAAGTCCACGTAGTTCATTCTGTCAGGACTTACGCACTTGGGGCAGCCCGGTTGCGGCAAAACTCAGTTGGAAGGGACTTGGACCGAAAGCAGAAGACACCTCGATCCCAGTCATACCCTCTACTGGCTTCGGCCGTGGGGAGGCGCAATGGAGATACACATGTGCAGCCCCCCACGAGAAACTAGGGGTTTGTAATACCATGCCCCCGTAGGGAAAAGCCGCTCCCATTAAATCGTCCCAAAAGGGGGACAATCCCGACATCCCTGCAGAGACGAGCGGGTGGGGGCCACATCCAAACCGGGGGAGATCCTGCGTGCAGAGCACGGGATCGGATGAAGCGGACGGTTTAACGTCTTGCCGGACGAAGTACAGTTTAACGTCGTGTGTTGAGGACGAAGCGGACGGTTTAACGTCTTGCCGGACGAAGTATAGTTTAACGTCATGTGTTGAGGACGAAGCACTTGGCAGTTTAACGTCTTGCAGCGCGGATGATGGGGGCTAGGCAGTTTAACGTCGTGCAGCTTGGACGGATGTGCAGTTTAACGTCATGCCGGACGTATGCGCAGTTTAACGTCATGCGGGACGAATGCGCAGTTTAACGTCATGCGGGACGAATGCGCAGTTTAACGTCATGCTGGGCATAGATTGCCGGACGAATGTGCAGTTTAACGTCATGCAGGGCAGAGGTTGCCGGACGAATGTGCAGTTTAACGTCATGATGGGCATAGGTTGCCGGACGATGCACTTGGCAGTTTAACGTCTTGCAGCGCGGACGAATGCTGAACAGTTTAACGTCTTGTAGCCTGGACGAATGCAGTTTAACGTCGTGCAGGACGAATGGGTGCATGTCACTTCGCACGAACCTGGAGGGCCGCACGGGAAGACAACGCACGGTGCGGGCACCCAGGATGAGGAGCATCGGGCGCCACGCAGGCAGGTGCCCTTAGGAGGTCAACGGGGACGACCCTGGCAGATTGCGCGCAAAAAGGAAGCTTTGCGCGCAATACTGCGGGCCGGCGCGCAATCGGGGCGGCTGGCGCGCAATTGGGCCAGCGCCTTGCGCGCGGATGCTTGAGAATGCTCACACCGGGCTTCGGATAGCGCGCGGGGGCAACGGCTCATTCTCTAATGAATGACCACTTGAAAGAAGGGGGGGTGCGCGCAATCGGGCCGGATTGCGCGCACCCCGGGGGCAATTGCGCGCAAGCGGGTTCTTTTGCGCGCAAAGGCCTTAGGGTGAGTTTTTATTCAAATGAAAGTAGCCAGCGGGGATTGCGCGCGAAGGCGGACCCCGAGGCTTTCTTGCGCGAAAGAAAGGAGGTTACCTGAAGTTCGTCATTGCGCGCGGAAGGGGTTGAATTGCGCGCACGAGAGACGTTTCGACTTCCAGCAACCTTTGAAACGTTGGGGGTCGCCTTGTATTTATAGGCAACCCCGGGCGCGGAATCCAGGGTGCGAGCGCGAAATTCTCCTCGCGGGCGCGGAAACGGGCGCGGCGCGCAAGGGAGTCGTGCGGACCCGCGGCGCGCAAAATTGCGCGCCGGACCGGCGCGTTGCGCGCAACCCGGGGGTTTTGCGCGCGGGACATCACCTTTGCGCGCGGGCCTCTGAAATTCCGCGCAAGGCCTCCGGGCCCTCCGAAACGTTCTTCCGACTCCAAATATCACTTCGCTTTCCGCATCCGGAGCTTCGTTTGGGAACAACGGACTTTTCCGGCGTCTACAGAGACCTTTTCGGGAGTTGCGTTTGTTGCGGGTTGAAAGTTAATTTTGGGGGTTTTAGTTTGAGTTAAATAAAATTTGTGTAGAACAAATTTTATTATAACATGATAAAACCTACCAAAGGGGGTTGGAAGTGGGAACCACACCCACTTAACCACCCTTGGGAGGATTAAGTGTGGTGGGGCCCACACGAACGCCTAATCCTTTCAAATTCTCCCAACTCCCTTAACGCCTCATTTATTGACTTGAGTTACTTATTTAATTATGGGAGTTAATCCTATGAATTTCAAACTTTTGAAATTCTATTGTGTTATGTAATAATAAAATAAGTTGTTGTCTTATTTTATTTTGGGTTTTTGTTTGTCTTCTTGAGAGGTGGAGAGCTCTCCTTCTTCTTCAACTCTGACGAAGAACTCGAAGAACGTTCATCTTGACGAAGAACGCTCAAGCTCTGACGAAGAACGCCGCACCTCCATTCTTCGTTTACCGTGTCAACGAAGGGGATGCCACTTCTTCTTCGGACAACCTTCGTCGGCGTACAAGTTTTGCCAACGACGTGTCTCTTCGAACGCATCCCTTCGTCATCGGATTTGACGAACGGCTACCGCGACGCCCGACCTCCGCGACGTCGTCTTCCGCGGAACGTTCACAATCTTCGAACCTTATACCCGAGGTAGGGGTTGTTGATTTCTTTTTGGTTTCCTTATTTTTTTTTTATTCTTGATCGTGAATAGCAAGTCTAACGTGTGGCTTGAATTATTTAAGTTGCGTTATTATTTTAACGAGAGGGGGCTGGACCGCACGAACACAGCCGAACCCCCCTCCATCGTTCTTGTTTATTCTTGCGGGTGGAAGCAAGTGGCGTGGTGCCGTCGCACCACGCGGATAATCGTGCTTTTATTTTACGCGGCGCCGTCGCGCTACGCCGAGGTAGAATCTTCAAGAACGCGACACCGTCGCACCGCGTTGAAAGGAATCAAGGCACGGCGAAAGGGGCGCGGTGCCGTCGCACCGCGCCGGACGACGAACACCGCGGCCGGTTCCGGGCCGCGGCGGGACGAGGAGACCGCGGCCGGTTCCGGGCCGCGGCGGAAGAGAAGACCGGCGGCTGGGCCGCCGGCGTCGGAAGCCGAAGGGGGGACAGGAATTTCCGGTCCCGTTGGAGAAAACCGGCCGGCCAGCTGGCCGGCCGGAAGGCATTAAACCGGGGGAATTAATCCCCCGGCCAGCATGTAAAACCCCCCTCTTTAAGAGGGGGGCGGTTCCATGAAAGGGGGGCAGCAGCCCCCCGGTTCTCTTTATTAAACCGGCCCCCACGTGGGGGCCATTTGTTGCAAAGGCGCGGCACAAAGGCCGTGCCGTTTCAATCAGCGGGGGCTTAGCCCCCGCGTGCTGCCCCTCGCGGCGCCGGGCCGCCGCGGCCCGCCGCGCCGCCGCGCCGCCCCAGGGGGGGGGGGGGGGGGGGTCGGGCCGGGTCGGCCCGGACCCGGACCCCCCCGTTTCGAACCAGAATCGGTTTTTGGGCCATATCTTGAGCCTCGGACCTCCGAATGATGAACCGTCTGCGGCAACGTGATCCTTGGATCGAGACGGTCGTTTCGGTATATCGCACTCAAGGTTTCGGTTTACTTTGAGTTCGGCCGGGTTGGTTCATTCACGAAACCAACCGGGCCTTCGGAGCGGAAACACTCATATCTTGAGCTATGGACGTCCGATTGACGTGCCGTCAGTCGCGTTGTGTTCCTATTAGTGAGAAGGATCTTTTGGCATACTCTGCCCGAGGTTTGGACGCAGGTGGAGTACGGTCGGGTTGGTTTAACCTTAAAAACCAACCGGGCCCCGGAGACGAAAATGCCAATAACTCTCAGACCGGGCGTCCGATCGACGCGTCGTCTGTTGCGTTGAGTTCCTGTTGACGATACGGAACTTTTTGATACATCAACTCTGGTCTTTGTGACAGTTGCTGTATCAGCCTCTCGGCTCGTGGAGCGGACCCTCCGAACGAGCTTGCTGTGTGCGGGAACCCTAGTGCTGGCTGCGACTGCTACAACTGCTACTACTGCTACGACTGCTACTGTGACTGCTACGACGACAGTACAGAGATCCTGTGTGGATTCGACGACGACAGTACAGAGATCCTGTGTGGATTCGACGACGACGACTACAACACTCAGCGATCCTACGTGGATCAGTGCTACAGGTCCTGTGTGGGCCCGATCCTGTGTGGGTCCTTGCGCACAGCGGTTCTGTATGAGCCAGCGCCTACAGGTCCTGTGTGGGCCCGATCCTGTGTGGGTCTTTGCGGGGGTTAGTTACCTATCGATCCTTCGTGGGTCCAACGACTTAGATGGATCAGTGATCATCTTTATCATCCTTGAAGAAGTATACCTGTGTGAGCTGAATCCTGTTTCTTTCCTGTGTGGATTGTGTTGTGCAATCCTGTGTGGATTATGTTTTGCTTTCCTATGTGGAATACGTATACTTTCCTGCGTGGACTGAGTTGTACTTGGGCTCGGAGGTTGGAGCGTATTTGAATTGATGACATAGGTATATGTATGGGCATATACCTAAGCAGTGTCGGTTGTTACTTCGTGATTGTACTTTTCTGCGTGGTTTATCCTTTGTGGATTTGAGAGACCTCCAGGGGTCTCGGGGTCCCTACTGAGTAGCTTATACTCACCCCTGCACGGGCTTTGCCCGCACTACGTTGTGTTGGTTGCAGACGACGGACAACGTTGACCTTAGCTGAGTCTTGCAGAGCGGAACGGTACCCGGAGGTGGACCACTGGGCGGGACGTGCACGGAGCGGACGGCGGGACCCGTGGAGCAGAGGAGCTATCTGTACCCACCCTTCAGGTGGGATTTCTAGTGGACAGTTCGGAGTAGCGGCTTTTACTTTTTAGTTGCTGTTTTTCCCTTTCTGAGTTGTACTTTACTTTCAGTTTCGGTTTGTATTCTGGCCCATTTACCTTTCCGCACTTTCAGTCGTACTCTGTTTTGTTTAGTGTTTACTTCACGCTTGTTTACTCTGTGGTGTGTGTTTACTTTTCAAAGGCAATGCCTTCCCTTTTTTTTCCGGGATTTACGCCTTGGTGCTAGTCGCCAGCCCGTGGCCTATGGAAGGCGGGCTTGGGGTAGTCACAGCACGGACCCCGAGGGCGGGTCGTGACAGGAAGTGGTGCATTGTAGCTACATCAATACAACAGTCATCAACTGAACACAAATCAATACAAATTAGAATAAAAAATAACACCTATAAGATCAAAGTACTCAAAACCAACTTATTCCCATTTTAAGCCATAGTATGAGAATGAGATGATGGGAATAAAGTGGTCAGGGTGCTCACTGAAACATCAATTAAGCCTCAATATATTACCTTAAACATGCATGCCTCAACTGCTCCGCATAGTCCACCACCAACTAAATAAATCTGTTCATTCACAATTCAAGCAATAGTTCAAGAAATAGTATGAGAATGAAATAAGGGGAATAAAGAGGTTATTTTGATCACTCAAATAGTAATTAAGACTCAATATGTTACCTTAAACATGTAGGCCTCTACGGCTCCATACACTCCCTGGCCAACTACTGATGAACCTACAACTTCTAGATCTTCATGATACAGATTATTAAAGATTAAATTGAATATTTCACTTTCATGTCAATATCTACAATAAAATTCTACTTCTCATCCATAAGCGACATATGATTCTACAAGTTAAAACAGAAGTAATCATCATTCCAGTGTCATTATTATCATCACCCAACACATTGTAAAGGGAATTAATAAAACCAAACTATTTTACCACATCTACCCACTTATCCTCTCATTTTATTGGTAACATTGAATTGAAGTAAATGTGAACATGAGGAGATGTCATTTAAGTGTTTATGACTTGGATATATATACATGACACATAATAGGGAATGTAATAATCTGACCATAACATCATTATAGAAGTCCAACCCATCCATAATTTCTGTGAAAGTCAATCTCCTTGAGGCATTGCATAACAGAAGATAAAAGGACTATAAAATAAATTAAAATTTCAAAGCACTGAATCTTTGGAAATAATAATGCATCCTACAAAAATAAAAATATGATTATATTACAAGTGACCAAAACACCACCCATAGTATTTTGTTTAAATTTCTCATTGAAATTTTAAATTACTTACGAAAGGTTATCTACTCACTGCATGAATTGTAGATTGATTGGTCATGTTAAAGAAGACTGTTTGAAGAATATGGTCTCATCATTTTGTTCTGTAAAGGGTCGTGCTGAAAGGCTTTGTAAAAGGAAATTTTGGAAGAAAAACTTGCATGGAGATAGTTGTTTGGTTGTGGCTGGAACAGGACGGGAGCAGAGTAATGTGAATGGTTCACAGGGCCATGGAGCTGCAACTGATGATTCTATGCTAGCTTGGGGTAATAGTAGTCCAGGTGTACTGGATAGTGGCCAGGGACTGGATCATGATGCCCAGGGGCCTGTGTTTGGGATGGAGTGAGGAAAAGGCCATGTTGTTGATGCTGTAGTAGGAGAGAATATGGTTGAATCTGGTCATACTTGTCTGTCTACTAGGGAGTATGGACATATTTTACCTGTTAAATGTCAAGAAAGCTCAAAGGAGCAGATGCTGGAGATGCATGGTCCATTTCCATTACAACCCTCCAAGGAAATTAGGTGACTGAGCATGGAAGTGAACCAGTTTATGTTTATCAGTCATGAAAAAGGCTGGCAGAGGTTGTTGGTCTGCATTTTAAAAACAATGTTTCTACCTCTGTTAATCTGTAGCATGGGAAGGGTAGTCCTTCTGGATAGGGTGGGACTAACGCTTCACCTGGGAGGTCTGGGCTGCTATTACATGAGAAGCCTCTTATGGATGCTTCTGATTCCACAGGGATGCATCTTCTAAAGGAAGGATGAAGGATGATGAGGGTTTCTCATCTGTGCCAACGAAGAAGTTCATATCAAGGAATGAATACTCAAAGTTAAAACCCACTATGAGTACCAGACCGACTCCTCTACCATAGGTACATGGGAGGACAGAATAGTCTAATATGTTCATCTCCTTGAGATATGATTCCAACAGGTATGAAAATTATGAAACTATTAATGAACTTGATTATGACATGTGATGTATCTATTTATGATGTCTTGTAGTTTTTTCTTTGAATGTGGGAAAGGTTGAAATGTCTAACCCCATTTTCTTCCTTTCGCCTTTTGTTTTCTACTTTTCAATAAAAGGGATCCCTGGTCTAAGCCTATTTCATTATCATTGACATTTCAAGTGACAAGTAAGTCAATGTCAGTTTCTGATGCTTGGCTCTTTTGATGAAATTCCCAAAAAAACTTCAATGCACTTGACATAAGTAAATAAATAAGCTACAATAGAGACATATATCAACATCCAGTTAAAAAAAGTAGTAACTGGGATCTATGAATCAAATCAGAGTCCTTGACAAGATAGCCGATGGTTTCACAAGTTTTGATCTAATATTGTTTCTTGGGAATATAAGTAAATGAAATAGACAGATATCTAGTACTAAATTCTGTATTCTAGTAATGCTAATTTTAATTGATAATGAAACTTAAATCAATATCTAAAAACCCATTTAGTGTAATTAGAACATTAGGTATTCAGTATATTGCTTCAAAAATGGTCTTAAAGGACCTTTTCAAATATTATAAATATAATTGGGAACTTATTAAGGAGTATTATTATCAGAAACGTGAAGATTAAATTTTTATCACAAGGAATATAAGAGATTTGAAACTAGAAATCTAGATTTTAGGTGGATGTGTGGTGTCCATCCCCTCTCCAACAGATTGTGTTCCTAAAGCCAGATCCCCAGATACAATCTATATTGCATAACTCAAAAGATTTTTTGATTGTTTATATAATGTGAAAATTGATTCTTAGCAGATGGATCATCACATTAAAATAATACAAACCATCAATATTTCAGGGATTCTAATAAGCATCCAAAGTTGATGGAAGTGAAGACTAATGCACTGTCATGTTCACCTATTTTGGTTTCTTCTCAAAAATAATCATGAAAACATCCTTTCAATAGATCAGTGACATATCAAAGGATCTCAAAAAGGAATTCTCATTAGGGGATGAATATTGGTTCTATGTTCTTTCCAAAATTCATTAACATCCCACAAAATACAATCAATAAAAAATGCATATTTACCTTTCTCATTGTCTTAGTATGGTGAGGAATATTGTTGTCCAAGCATAATGGTGATTGTTTTTCATTACAAATACGTTATTCATATGCGCGTGAAATAAGAGAATTGTCTTATCCTTATAATTAATTATTAAGGGAAGAATTTTTAAGTGATTGCATTTCCATGAGTCAAAGACAACATATGTATCACTACTTCTATTGTAAGAATATCCATCTGGAGAGTCCAACAAACCTTACACCCAATTAAATTGGGTGGGAAACATTGTTCAAATGATGCAAATCAAATCTATTGAAGATTGTTTTTTATAGAAACCATTTAGAATAAGATAATGTGATAAAAATGTTCTTGGACCTTTCAAGGGAAATCTGATGAGAAAGTTTATAAATTAATGCTGGAGAAAGTGTGGATATATCATGAAATGTGAAAATCGAGTTGCATATAGAGGCCTTATATACACTTTAATGAAATTAAAAAATTTTCATGTCTGAACACATGAGGAATTACCCCCAGGTATATTTTTTTATGAGTATATTGAGGAATGATTAACCAAAAATGGGTTTTATAAGAACAATTAGCTGTGAACATGAGAAATTCATCATTCCTTGTCTCATTCAATGCATACTTGGGTCCAAAAAATGATGTCGAGGTGCATTGTTTGGATGTAACATAATATGATAATATTAAGAGATTTAGGAACCACAATTATGTTGATGGAAACCTAAATAAATTTTTGGTCATAATTCAGACTCCTGATCATCACTATCATCCTGATGCATTCTTCAACACTAGAAAAGTTAATTCTTTGGAAGAGCTAATATGTGATTATTGGTATTAATTTTTATCATAATTATAATCCTATCAAGGCATTTGAATGTAATTGTTGAAGAAAATGTGGTCATGAGAAGATGTGAGAAGCCACTAAATCAGTCATGGGTGGAGTATCGAGAAAGAAAAAATGATGGGGAACCAATTAGTTTTTTTTAATGCTATACAATAATTCATATCCACAACTTATTAGGTGGGATAGTTTGGTTGGTTGGCACTTGAATCACTGGCATATTTCTTGTTTATATTTTAATTCGACTTCCAAGAAATTTATGTTATTCATTCTGTATTTGTGTTTCTAGATTTCTTGTTGAATTTTTTGTCAGTTTAGTGGTCTTGTTTAGGAATTTACATGTGACAGTCCACCTTTAATAGAACAAACATTACTTTTCTTTTCAAACTTCTTATTATAGATTATAGGTTTTTCAAAACAAAACATTCAAAATACTAAAACTAAATTTCGTGTTTAGTGATATGATTCATCTATATGAAAAATATATATAAACGTTTAACTATAGTTTCTCCAGCTTTTCTTGCTATTAATTTATCTTGCCACTAATATGAAAATAAATTGGGAAAAAAGATCCATCCATTGAAAAAAAGAACATGTCACTCTTCACATTAACAAGTATGAAATTATTGACCATTTCTATCAAGAACATGAACATTTTCAAATTATAAAGGAAAATAAATTGAATGGATATAATAGTTTAAAATGTTTTTTTTTCAATAGAAACAAAATCAATGAAAAATATACCTTTCAATGGTTCTTTCCAAGAGATGATTTCAAATTTACATAAGTTATTAAATTAATACTCTGTATAGATGAAACATCAGAAAACATAACTAGATTGCCTAAAAATATTGTATGTTATTGAGACTAACCATTATAAAATTTGGATATGAAAATAGTAATGCAAATGGTGTAATAAAGCATGACAGCAGGAAAAATATCAAATTATATTTCCATTTAGCAACGTTTTTAGCACTATTTGGATACTATAAATGAAACAGAGCATCAACAGAAAAAAATACAGGACAACCTGATTTAAAATTAGAGGAAGCATTGTGTGAGATGAATTCAATGATTTCAATGCTTACGTGCTCTGGTATAGTAATATATTTCTATAATATTTGAATAAATTGGAAATATATTAAATGGAAATTCATGTGTACCAAGTACGGGGGCCTGACTCGATTAATTGTAGAGGAGCTAGAGAAGTATGGATTTAGAATTCTGAAATCAAGAGAGAGAGAGAGATAACTCATTTAATTAGAATTTCTATGAAACCCTAACTGATAATCAATTCAAAAACTAGATAACCAATATTTCAGGTTCATAAAACATGAATAGAAGAAACACATACCTGATAAAAGGCTAAATCGTCGACCGATTGGGTAAGAAATATGCTTATATCTAGGATCCTCCTGACACCTCAACATTATATTTTAATGACGAAAAATGAAATCAATCATCTATAGAGGAGGAGTGTATGCAACGTCAAATAATCAAGGAGGGTGTGGGAGTTTGTGCGGGTGTGGACAATAGAGACGGATCGGGTGTACGAGTGCAGGGAAAAATCGCTGGTGTGGGGGGACATGGATGAAGACGTGGGAAGAGGGGAACCACGCGAGGGAAGTGAGTTTTGGGGTGGGATCTTAATTATCTTCATTTTATTTTCATTTTTATGTCTTCTATTATTTTTTACAAATTAATATTAAAATCTAATAACGTATTTCATCCCAAAACAATGTATCTAAAATATATTAATTATTGATGGGAAAAATATTTATTTGCAATATTTATTATTAATAACAGATTCAACTATTAGTAAAAAAAATGTTGGTATTGATATGATAAAGTAATAGATTTAATTGTTGGTAAAAGATCTGTTGGTATTGAATAGTCAATATCAACAGATATGTTTGTTGATAAAAAAAAGTTTTGGTAGTTAAAATTAATATCAATAAAACATAATATATGTTGGAATTGGTCATTTTTACCAATAGTTATATTATCTGTTGATAAATTTATATTGTTATAAATCATTTTTTGTAGTGTTATGATATCATGTTATTCAAATTGATTTTCATGTTATACTCTATTTTTGTGATTATTCACTTACTATAATTTCTAGCCCACCCTATTCCTTAAGAATTTTACCTAGGGTATCATATGATTTTTTTTATGATATATGGATGTTATTAGCACTATGGTTTGTTTTAAATATGGATAATATTTTTACAATAATGTCAAATTATTTATGTGTATAATATTTCAAAGAAATTACACCTCTAGATCATTGGTTTTTATCTATTATAAATTTATATAAATAATTATGGAATAAGGTGTGTTCAAGGGTTGGGCCACTATAGACAATCATCATAAAAATTTGGTGTTTTATATTGGATATAAGGTATTCATTTTAATATCATGATGGAACAAGGTTTTGGGATTCTAGAAGAAGGGAATTTTGATCCCTATATACACATTACACCTTAAAACAATAACCACTCTATTATTTAAAAAACATTATTACATTAATTTATGGATAATTTTACATGAAAACATAATCCACAGATTTTAAATCCTATTGTATTAGAAGACTAGTTACATAAAACTAAAAACATGGGTCTAAATAAAACATTTCGTTATTAATTATCCATTATGAGCTCCAAACTTACATTGATCCCTTATATCCAAATAGGTTAGCCTGCGGATAACAGGAACAAATGGATGATCTAAAAAACCCATTATAGGAAAAAATATTAATATAAAGTGTAGCACATAGGTTCTAAGGAATAACATAATGATATATAAAGACATCGAACATGATTAATCATAAGAAATCATAACATCGAATCACATAATAATGGATCTGTAGTAATGTGGAAGCATTATAAAACAAGAATTTAGCCTGATTAAAGGATTGTTTAACATAAATAAGAAAGATTCAAGTCTTGTTTCATATATAGGATCATAAGTTAAGGCTCGTTGTACATAGAGGAGCATGATTCAAGGATAAACACCAAGGCCATTTCATATAACGTCTCCTGAGACTAAACATTACCCAATTAATTAGAGTGCTATATGGGCAGACCCATGTTGACATGTTCATTATTATCTGTTCAAAATAAATAATCATACATAATAAATCAAATATAAACATATGGGTCACCCATGGTATGAATTGTGTATCATAATCATGTCAAAAGGAATAACATAAGGGGATATCAAAATGGTGTACTTGAAAAAAGGATTTAAATTCTAAAATGACATTCATAAGTTAAAATAGGCATATATAATGATAATTTATTTCAAAATTTAGTGAATACATATAAAAACTACGTCTAAGAAACTTTAGAAATAAAACATTTTAGCACGGTTTATGGAAAATATTTAAAGAGAATTTGAAACAAAAAAGGTCATAATATTTTATATAAAATCTGATGTGAATGGAGAATGTATAAATAATAAATTTTTTAATTTTATAAAAATAATGGCGGATTTAAACAGATTATGGAGCACACATGGAAATGCATAATAATTTGGGAGGTTCCATTAAACTGGGCTTACTTATCGAAAATTAATGAGTATGGAACCTTTTATAAACATGAATATATCCAAAAAAGAAGAATGAATTGATCTTGATACATGAGTTTGGAAAATGTAATAATAATTTCTAATATTTACATAAAACTAAAATATAATTTCATTTGGGTAAAAAGAGATAAATAGTAACTCGAAGGAAGAAGGGAGGTTCAGGTAGAATCCCTTACCGAAGGTATCAAATGAATCTACATTTGATAATAATGTCCTGAATAATAAAATTATATTCATTAAATAATAATTCAATAAATGATTATAGATGTATTTTATTTATTTTAACTATATTATGTTCATTTGTGGCCTTTTTGGGGCTAATAGATTCAATTTCATCATTTGGGAGTGTTGATTTTCTTTGGTTTTCATGATCAGTGTACCTGTATAAGTGTATGAAAAATCATTTAGAATGAAAATAATTGTACAGTATAGAAATTATATGTTTTTAATAAACTTATTGAATATTAAAATAACATTTTTTTTCCAGAATTCATAATGATTCATTTGATAAATCATTAATGATAATCGTTTTGATTAATTTAGCATTTTTAGATCATAATGAACTCATTTCTTTTAATAAATTAATATCATGAATATAAAGTTATTATAGAATATTAAATAAGATATAATAAATATATTTCAACCATAAAAATGGTTTCATGTCTAGCCTTGAAGGCAGAATTGAGAGATGAAACCACGTTTCCCAGAAAGGTGGTAAATCGATACCTCACGAACTATGTTATCATTCTTAAAGTTAATGAGAGAGGAGAAGAACATTTATGAAGAATTATTCCATAAAAATTAAAATTCTATTATTTGTAAGATAAATTATTTTTCATTCCATTTGAGTTAGGGGAGGTGAGGTTATAAAAATAAAATAAAGGAACATGAAAAGAAATTGAAAGAAAACAGAAGAGGGTTTTACCTCTTGAATCCTTCTTCTTGAGAACCACCGTAGGGGATTATTTTATGTATTTTATTAAGACCAAAAGCATTACGACATGGTTAAGGGTATTGGGAGGATATATGAGAATAATTTGGAAAAGGATCAATGCTTGGGACATGTGAGGAGAAGAGGTTGTATTTATAGCGAAGGAGGGGGTTCTCATTATTTAATTCATTTGTTTATTATTTTTCTAATAATAAGAAATATTATTTATTCTTTAGACTAAATACAGTTAATTGATCAAGTGGATTCGAGATAATGGGATTACATAAGCATTATATCACATATGACTCCCAAAATCAAGTATTTATCATTTATCATAAATTATCATATTTTACTATTCACCAAAAACTCAAGTATTTCGTAAAAATACCAAAACAATCCCCCCTAACAATTTACTGAAATGTAGAATTAAAAAATGAACTCTGTTTTACCAAAATAATTTTATAAATATCTAAAATTTAATTTTTAATTAAAATTATCATTTATTTGGAAAGCACAAATTTTAAAAATTAAAACTACTTTTCTACCCCTTTGAAAAATTAATTAAGGCCTCATAAAATTTTTTTATAATCGTACGACATAAAAATATTAAATTAAGAATACATTTTATGAAAATAAATTTTCATTTAAATTTTTTTATTAATAAAAAAATGAATTAAATATTTATGACCTATAAAATTACGAATACTGAATTAATATTTTTTAAAACTCTTATGTAATTGTACTATAATATAATTATATCATATTACAATTTATAATGTGATTAATTTTTATTTACATTTTCATAAGTGAGTTTACCATACTATTGTTTGGTTTACTATTCGTAATGGTCACATTACTATTCTTAAGGTCAACTTACTATTTCATCTCTATAGGTTTCTTATCTTCTTGAAATACATATTATTTCATTAATTATCCATTTATAAAGTTAATATTGTTTTATTTATGTTATTTATTGTGATTTATACTATATGAAATAAATCTAAGATGGTAATTTTCATTGATAAAACATGGGGCCATTACATTATCCGACCTTATGAAATTTAACCCTGAAAATTTTGATTTACACACAATGTTGAAAACATTCATTATTATTTTCCTTATATGATTCCTCCAAATTCCATGTTTCCCCTTTGTACTTAAGGTTCTTCCATAGTACTTTGAATAGGTGAGTAGTTTTGTTGTGTAGAACTTTATCTCTATGTTCCAAGATCTTCATTGGTTTCTCTTTGTAGGATAGGTCATTCTGCAACTGTACCACATATGAAGCTAGTACATGTGAAGGATCCAATAATTAATTTATTAATAGGGATACATAGAATACATCGTGTACTTGAGACAGGGTTGGTATAAGTTATAGTCAATAAGCCACAACTTCGACATGATCAAGGATGCCAAAGGGGTTGATATACATAGTAATTAACTTTCCATTCTTTCCAAATCCCATGATCCTCTTCCATTGAGATATGTAGAGGAATACCTTGTATCCAACCTTAAATTACAGGTGTCATAAAAAATTATTTTCATATATATTTTGTCAGCTTTGGGCTACCTTGACGTACTGCTGAATGGTTTTCATATTTTCCACCATGTTTTCGACTATTTTAGGTCCTAACATCTAATGGTCACTGGATCAAACATAGAATGGTTATGTTATGAACTATTTCTTATAAAGGGCTTCATAAAGAGCCATTTAGAAACTTGAGTGTAAACTAATGTTGTAAGAGAACCCAACAAGAGGCATAAGTTGGTCCCATTCTCCATTGAATTCTATAGAACATTTTCTCAACATGTCTTCCAGTCTCAAAATGGTTCACTCAAATTGTCCATCAGTTTGAGGATCATAGTCTGTACAGAAATTCAACTTAATGCTTAAAGCATGTTGGAGACTTTTCTAGAACATTGTAGTGAATCTAAAATATCAATCAGATAAAACCAATAGTGGTACATCTTCCAGCCTTACCAATTCTTTGATAAATATCATTTCAAGTTGATCTAATGAAAAGTCCTCTTGAATTGTAATAAAGTGAGCAGTATTAGTAAGATGATCCATAATAACCCATATAGGATCGTTTACTCTAGATGTATTTGGATGTCCAATGAAAAATTCTATAGTGATGTTTTCCCATTTTTATATTGGTATGGGTAATGGTTGCGTCATCTCTTTATAAATTTTCATTTCATCCTTCACCAAATAACAAACCATGAACTTTGATTTATATTCTGTGATATCCTTTTTCATATTGTACCACCAAAAGTTCTCTCAGAGATATTGATACATCTTTGGGATCCCTGGGTGAATAGAGATGGTTTATCTATGTGCATCATTTATAATATCTTTCTTTATCTCTAGATTAGATAGTACACACATTTGTGAGAAAAATCTTCCGACTCCATCCGCATCAATTTGGAACTTCTTTGATTTCCCATTCTTTATAGCTTCCTACCTTTTTGGAATTTCCACATCATTTCTTTGAGAATTCATTATTTTCACCATAAGGTATGGTTGAGCAATAATTTGTGAAAAGAGACATGATGTTACTCCTTTAATTATTCCCATGTCCATCCTTTTTATGTATAAGAAGATTGAATTCTACTCAATTCTCATCATCGATAATGATACATGATCTTTTCTATATAGAGAATCCAAAAACTTATTTTATATTCCAGGGTGGCAGTGGATTGAGAATTAATAATCCTTTATGAGCTCTAATAATCGTTCCTAGAACATATTAACCTCCTTGTATGTGAATATATATTTGAGACTCTTGTGATTAATATATATCTCATAGTTCTTATAATAGAGATAATGTTGCTAGATTTTCAACGCAAATATCATAGTTTCAAACTCTAGATCATGCATTGGATAGATTTTTCTCATGAATAATCAACTTCCTTAAGGTTTAGTCTATTAATTTATCAATTTTCATCATCACATATCCTGATACCTTTTTTGAATCATCATTGTACACCACTAAGAGTTCTCCAATTTTCAAGAATGTGAGTGTTGGCGCAGTGATAATTCTCTTTTTGAGCTACTTAAATATTTACTCAAATTATTATTTCAGGAAGAACATCACTCCATTTGATGTTAGATTGCATATTGAGTTTTAAAATCATGAAATGTTCATTAGAAATCCTCAGTAATACCCAAATAGACCAAGAAAGCTGAAGATCTACATTACAGATGTTGTCCTTGGTCACTCTTCAATTGCCTTTGTTTGGGAAGGGTCCATATATATTCCTTTGATGGTGATAACATGCACTAATAATGATACTTGCTCCATTAATAACTCACATTTAGTATACATTTCATATAGTTTCTCACATCAAAATGTATTTAGAACGATACTCAAATTCTTATCATGTTCCTCCTTACTCAATGAGTATATCATAATATAATCAATAAATACTACCCCAAATATTTTTGAAGTAATATCTATAGAATAAATTCATTAAATCGATGAAATTTTGGTACCATTAGTGAGTAAAAAGGGAATCACTATGAAATCATTGTGTCTATACCTCTTTCAAAAGTCTTTCTTTGGATTATCTTCCTTACTCACTAACAATTGATTATATCCTGACCGAAGGTCCACCTTAGTGAAATAATTTTCCCCACATAGCTAATCAGACAAGTCATATATATGTGGTAGGTGATACTTGTTATTAAAAATAATTTTATTGATTTCAAAATAATCGATGAATATTTGCATTGGTGCATCCTTCCTCATGATGAAGAGGAATTGTACACCCCCTAGTGGAGCACTCGGGTTTATAAACCTCTATCTAGATTCTCCTATAACTTCTTCTTTAGTTATTCAATCTCAATAGTGGCCATTCTATATGGTGTCTTTGATATATGCAGAAATATAGGAATAATTTCAATTGAGAAATCAACCTCATGATCATGTGGTAGATGTAGAAATTCTTCAACGAATAAATCAGTTTAATCCCTTATGATGGACATGTCATCGAGCATGATCAACTACTTTTTCTTAATCATTTGAGTGAGATATGATTTCTAATAATAAAGTAATATCCACACTTGAGATGATGATTCAAAAAAATATTCATCTTCTTTCATACACTTGTATATAATTGAAGGATTCATTGAAATTTGAAGAGTGATCTCCCATTCATAAAATTATATGTTCGAATTTTATATAGGTTGTCAATCCATTCCTAAAATAGCATTTAACTCTACCAAAGGGAGTATGACAAGATTTTATGGGAGGTTTAGTCCACAAACATTAACCGGGGAGGACTTATATACTTTGAATGAAATAACATTACCTTTATATATTCTCACTGATAACTCAACATCCAAATTTTGAGGTTGTATTTGGATAGTTCTACTATACATTCAAGATATGATAGAATGTGTAGAACCAATTTCAAATAGTATTTTTTCTATTATTTAATGATTAACCAATGTACCTGTCACTGAATCAGTGTTCATCTCCATATCATCATTAGTTATAACGTAATACTTTCCCTGATACCTTGGAGGTTGTCGTTGATTGGCTTTGATAGCCCTCGGCTAAGGGAATTGGTTTAGAAAATTCCATGTTCCTTGCAATTGAAACACTTCACTACTATCTGAGTGTTGATATGAACCTTCCTTTCATCTTCCATGTTAGTGTATTCTTTTTGGTCCCTTTGGCAGCTATTTTCTATATGACCCATTCTCCCCCATTTTATGCATTTTTCTAGTTCAATAGAGAGATTTTTCAGGATGATTAATCCAACAATTTTGATATGTGGGATATTCAGTCTTTTTCCTATCATGGTATTTATTTGAGAATCCACCCATATTAGACACCATTTTTTTGTTTTTTTAACCAGGACCTTTAGACCATTGAGAGTCTTCGATCTCCACTTCAACCTTGATGGTACAATGGAAAATATCATAATAACTTTCGATGCCTTTAATCACAAACTATTTTCAAAGACTCACCTTTAGTCCACTAAAGAAGTGATCCACCTTGTTTGGTGTTCATGAAAAAATGGAGGAATATATTTCTTTCCTGGTAAAGTTTTCTTCATATTCCCTGAAAGACTCATCTTATTTCCACTTAAGTCTAAATAACTCTCTTTACATCTTTATATGGAGGGTTCTAGGAAAATATTTATAGATAATTTTTTTTGTAATTCCTCCAAATCCATGGGATCAATTTCAACCTTAGACTTTTAATTTTGTATCAGTGTCCACCATTGATCATCTTCCCTATCAAAATGATAGACCACAATAACAACATTCTCTTATTCTAAGAACTGGAGGATATAGATTATCATTTTAATGGAGTTAATAAACTGTTTTTCCAGGAGGGTTTAATAAAGTAAACTAAATAGAGGAGGACATTTCTCTATGAAGTATTTGACAACAACTTTCTATTTCCATAGAGAAGAAGGTAATTCTACATTATTCAAGTTATTATTCATAACATGAGCCAATTGAGCAAGTACTATTATGGATTTTTGAGCACCCATTTCCATTATATTTGGTATATCATTATAGAAATAATAATATTTCCTATCACATTGATTTTTGGAACATGTTCTTCTATTTCCCTCCATTAAATAATAAAAGGATAGTATCATTATAGGGCTTTAATACATATCTAATAAGCATAAAAAATAAAACTTAAATATTAAAGGATAATGTCTAAAAGGAAAAGTATAACCTAACATATGATTAACATGGTTTCAATCATGTTTATACATGATCTATTTCCTACCATATAATCTTATGAGTATTTTTTTTTGTTCCCATAATAATGATTCTTAACAAGCATATGAATTTACAAAAGAATATCCCATGGGAGTATCAAACTAGGAGCAGAGTAAAATCATTTATCATGTACCAAGTTACTCTAAGTCAAGCCTGGAACACCATTTTGTAGTTGTTATACCTAGGTAAATCTATTCTAGAATCACATCTAATTCTAGTATCCAGATAGGGATTCATTTTCATGATAAACCGCTTACTCTATACTTACCAAAATTTATGTATGTTTTCTTATACTTAATCATATCCCTAATGTTCTTACAAAAGTGATATATTAACACTCTCCACAAATAACTAAAATTTTCCTATCATACCAAATATATATAACCTAGTCTTTTATACATATCATTACATTATTTTTGGCAAAATTTAACATCAAAATAAAAGCCATGGGTCGTAGAGTCTAGTGTCTTGGAAGACTAGGTACATAAAACTAAAAACGCGGGACAAAATAAAAAATTTATTTATTTTTCATCCATAATAATCTCCTAACTACACTTGAGCCCTTACATCAACATAAGAAAACCTGGGGATAACATGAATGAAGGGATGAGCTAAAAAGCTGAGCGAGGGAATAAAAATTAAAATGAAGCATAACACATGGGTTATAAGGCATAACATAATGATATATAAAGACATGGAAAATGATTAAAACTAAGGAATCATAACATGGGGTTATATAATCTTGGATTCATAGTAATGTGGTATCAACATGAAATAAGAATTTAGTATGATTCCTAACACATTTCACATAGAGGAGCACAAGTCAAGGCTTATTGCATATAGAGTATCACCAGTTAAGGATAACCATCAAGACCATTGCAAATAAAATCTCATGAAAATAAACATTAACCAATGTATTTGAGTTCTATTTGGGAGTACCCTTATTAAAATATTAATGAATTTTTGTTCCACATAAAAAATCATACATTAGGAATCAAATATAAACATATCGTTTTTCCAAAATAAGAATTAGGGATCATATTCATGTAAAAAGGCATAACATAAGGGGATATCATAAAGGTTTTCATGAAAGAAAGGATTTAAATAATACATTGAGATTAATAAGTGGAAATATTAATAGTTCATGATAAATTATGTCAACAGTAAGTAAATACATGTTCAAATGGAGTTTAAAAAACATTAGAAATAAAATATTTTAGTGTGGGTTAAGGAAAATATTTATAGAGAATTTGAAGAAGAAAAGGAAATAATCATTTATATAAAATAAGAAGTGAGTCAAAAAAATCATAATAAGTTTTTTGATTTTATAAAAATAGTGGTGGATTAAAAAATACTATGTAGCACACTTGAACATGGGTATGAATTTGTGAAGTTCCCTTAGATTAGGCTTTCCTATCGGAAAGAAATAAGTAGGGAACCTTTTTAAAACATGTATATACACAAATATTAGGGATGAATGGTTCCTGAAACATTATCTTGGAAAATATTAACAAAATTTTGAATATTTACATATAAATAAAATATAATTTTATTTTGTTAAAAGGAGATAAATATTAACCTGAATGAATAATGGAGGTTTGGGGAGAATTCCTTACCTTATGTCCAAAATGACTATGCATTTGATCATAATGTCCAAAATAATAAAATTATATTCATTAATAAATAATTAAATAACCATTTTTAAATTTATTTTATTTATTATAACATTATTAAATTCGTTTATGGACATTTTGTTTGGCTAGGAGATTCTATTCCATCGTTTGGGAGTGTTGATTTCCTTGGTTTACTTGTATAAGTGTATGAAAAAATATGTAGAATGAGGATAGTTGTCTATAACTCGACTTATATATTATTAATGAAGCTATAAAATATTAAAATACCATTTTTTTCTGTATGTGATAATTATTCCTTTGATAAATCATTAATGAAAATCATTTATATTAATTTATCATTTTTGATCGCAAGGAATAAATTTTGTTTTACAAATTAATATCATGTGTAAAATATTATTCTAGAAAATTAAATAGGATAATATATATATATATATATATATATATATATATTATAATCTTGTTCTAATATAAAAATGGTTTCATTACCAGCCTTGGATACAAAATTGAATGATGAAAGCACGTCGTCCAGAGAGGTGGTAAATTAGCACCTAACAGACGATGTTTTCATTCGTAAAGTAAATGAAAGAGGAGAAGATATTTGATGAATAATTATTCCATAAATATCATAAAATTTAAATATATTTAACATTATAGAGTTTTCATTCCATTTGGATGAGGGTAGTTACTGAGAGAAACAGAAAATAAAGGAACATGGAAAGAAATTGAGTGAAAACAAAAGTGGGTTTTACCTCTAGATTTGTTAAACATGAGAACCTCCTTAGGTGATTGGTTTTTATCATTTATTAAGACAAAAAAATCCGAGATGTGGAGAAGTGGATTGGTATAATAGTTTATCATAATTTTGACAAGGCTAAAGACTTTAGAGGTGTGAATATAAGAGGCGGTGATGGGTGGTATTTATAATGGAGGATGGAGGGGGGGGGGGTTCTCATTATTTAATTCATTAGTTTATTATTTTTCTCAAGAAAAGAGTTAGTGTTGATATTGAGACAGAATATAGTAAATTGAAAATTTGAGTTTTAGATAATTGGATTATATCAACACTACATCACATTCAAATCCATAATTCATGTATTTATCATTTTTCATAAATTATCCTATTTTACTATTCAAAAAAATTCATGTATTTTAGAAAACTCAAAAATATTAACACTAATATTTTTTTGACATATAAAATTTAAATATTAACTCTATTTTATGAAAAATAATTTCTAAAATATAATATATTTATTTTCAATCAAAATCATCATTTTTTTGGAAACTACATATTTTAAAAATTAAAACTACTTTCCTAAAACTTTGAAAAATTAATAAAGGTATCATAAAATTATCTCATAATAATAAGAAATCAAAATACTAATTTATTAATACATTTTATAAAAAATATATTTAATTTTAAATTATTCAATTCATCAAAAAAAGTTATTTTGTATTTATGACCCAAAAATTACCAACACATAAATAATAATTTTTAAAAATATTATTTACATATACTATGTTATAATTATATAATATTACCATTTATAAGATGATTAAATTTCATTTATTCATTCATAGGTGTGGTTACTATTCCATTTTAATGTTTACTATTCATAAGGGTCACGTTACTACTCCAAAGGTCATGTTACTATTTCACAGATATAGGATTCCTAGCATCGTGAAATACTTAATAGTTAATTAATTATTCATTTATAAAGTTTATATTATGTCATTTATGTGATTTAATGTTATTTATTCTATATTCTATAATTCTAATAAGGTTATTTTGATTGATAAAATATTGGGTCTTTACAAAAATCGTCGATCATATAAGGCCAATATCTTATCACAAAGATCTTTGACACGCATGAATGCATTGATTAATTCATGTAGGTTGTGGTTAGATTTGAGTTGTTTGTTTCCAGACATCATTTTCTGCTGATACATAGTATCGTAATAGTCTATGGTTGATCCCACATGGAATTGAGTTGGCAATGGAAACCTTTTGCTTAGAACCCTTTGGGGTATGAGTCATGACAAGAAGGGATCAGTTTGGGAAACCTATTTATAAATAATTAAGGATTGTAATCGGATTTATAAAAGGTATTAGGACTAATTTTGTGGTTTAGTAGAAAATATGATCTTAATTATAACTTGGTAGGGTACTAATATTGAAGATGCGAAACAATTATGGGTCACTAGATAACTATGGTGAAACCAAATAGTTCTACCCAGGAGGAAATTATTCCTTGGTCAGGAAATAACAACAACCTATGTGAATTTAAATTAGATTATATAGAAGAAAGTGTCATTGGATATTGGTCCCATCCTATTCTATTTGAACCAGAATGAGGCCTTTCATTAAAATGTCCCAAGGTCAGTGGTGTTTGAATGACTTGGGTAGACAATTTTTATTTATCTTAATTACTAATCCTTAAGGTATCCATGTTGAGAATTAAATATTTACCAAGTCTGGATAACCCTACTATCAATACCCACCCTAGGTAGTTTATCCACACATTGTATAATTAATCAATAAAGGGGAAGATATTGAAAACATATTGAATTTAAATATGAAAATTGGGATTAAATAGTTAAATAACATGCATGGATTTTAATTTATAAGTTTGATGAACATACAATAATGAAATGAAAATAAAAATATGGTTTTTATTGAAATTATAAAAAATTTACATACTTGAGACAAGTATGAGAGAATAACACATCAATGATTCATCATGGCTTGTTAATTGAAATGAAGAATGAGCTAAAGAGTGTCGATAATGAAACAATTAAGGAGGAAATACCATGAAATTGATCCAGAATGCTTTTATTGAAGTAAACTAATGAAAATAAACAAAGGAATTTTGTATTTTAGTGGAGGAATTATAAGGAAATGAGATATAAAGTGGAAAAAAACCCAAGCCTATCCACTCCCTACAAGTCCATGACTACATCATATATATAGAAATAAAATTTAATGATGTGTAATTAGATTTCACATCATGTTATGCCAATACAATATTTTCTATGTGATTTTTTAATTTATGAATATCTCATGTGAATCTCATCTGAAATTTAGAATCTTGACTTCTCTCATGATGTCTAATAGGATTGTCACATCCTAAAGTTCACTTTAACTGGAGGGAAATTTATTTGAATTCTTCACATCATGGTCTAAAGATTCATATCATATAAGTAATGTTCACATCATGTTATAAACGTTCACGTTGTGAAATGATCTTCACTACCTTGAATTTAGCATGGACTTCTTGGAATCTTGTAGCATGTCGTGAAATTATACTACACGAAGTGTAATACTGTTTCACTTTGTGTAATGTCCAAATTTACTTCTTTTCTACATTTCTCCTTTGAAACCATGAAAGTTTATTTCCTATAAAAATCATATACCAATTGTATAATCATGTTAATAAATAATAATACATAATGAAATGATACCAAAACACGTATATGACTTTGAATTATCGAATCCACCCATAATTGAACAGTTTCGTTTCCTCAAGAAAATAGATCTCAACAAGGATTTCAAAAGGTTATCAATATTTACAAAAGGACACTTTCATTATATCTTGGAAAATAAAACATAGTATAAGAAGAAAAAATCAGTATCTAGAATCAACCATTTATAGAAAACCAGTCATGCCTCGTAGTTTTGTTCTTAAAAAAATTTCTTAAACATTTGATTAAAATTCCTTAACTATTTCCGAATCTTATAACCATTTGTAATTTACACCACAATGACTTTTTTATTATCACTTATGGTGAAATGTAACTGGAGATATGCTCATACTATGAATACATGTTCTTAAACATAGGCTTGTATTGATTCTGTTATCTCCACTTTATAAAGATAAATACAAATTTAATTAGAAGGGATCCAGAAAAAGGGTTCAAATGACTCCTGGGCAATAGGAAGATAGTTAAAAAATAAAAAATAGGCTCGAAAAGGAGGGTATGATTCTTAAGTATAATTTATTATGTCTTGAATGGTGTACTGAAATAATTACTTCCAAGGAAAATTGAATCAATGATCCTATTAGATCAAGTTGATACATGATACATTGAACTAATCCAAATGTTATCATGTTCCTTTATTTTTAGTTTTTAGTTTTTTTCTTTTTTATGAAAGTCATGTTCATACCAGATCTCACATCAACACCTAACAACATATGAAACTTTGAGGGATTTATCAGTTTGGAAATGGTGATTTATGACCATCCTAATACACAACTGAGTGTAAATTTTTTTCTTTTTTATTTTTAAAAGGAACAAGATAGTGTGAAACTATGGAAAACTAGATAAGGAAAATGGTGAATATGTCTGGTAAGCTCCACAATACATATTCTTAGTAAAAACATTTCATGTTGGTAGTTAAAAAACGTCCCCATACTTGTTCAAAGTAATTTTTTTTCAAAATAAATAGAGTATTGTATGAAGGGAAAATCGACACGGAATAGCTTCATCCTAATAAGGTATTTCATGGAATCTATGAGCTAAATAAAGGAAATATGTAAGGTGGTTCTTGGGAAATAGTAGATAAACAAAGATTTCCTCAATCATGTTAAAATTTTATATATTTATTCCTGGTCTCAATAAGATCATAGTACATGTTCTGATTGTTTTATATGTCCCACATGTCAATCAAGATATATACTCAAAAAAGAATGTTATATTATAGGCTCAGAATTCTCTCATGAATGGGATATAAAATTGCAAATCACTAATAGTATAATCTCAAGTAATATGTTAATAACAATCAATTTAAAAAATTTTAATTTTTCATTAATTTACTAAACATTGCAATCATCCAAAAAATATAAACATGTCAAATCATGGATTCCAAACAATGATAAACCTAACCTATCCTTTTATTTAAATTTTTTAATGTATTTTTTGGTTTTAATGCATACATTAAAAATGAAACATGTCTAATAGAAAATTGAAATCGGGAAATAATTCAATCATATCATATTTCAAAGTAAAAGAGGCCTACCCTATACATAAAATGAGAGAGTGTCCACACAATATATGGAAGTACGATGGGAGGGTATGATAGATAAAGTTGAATAAATAGATACAAAAATATTATCAATTAATAACTCAGTGAATCAAAGGATATTTTTAATAATTTTCATGCAATTTTGAAATTCGGGATATTTTGATTGGAATTTGGGATACCTATAAAATGGTTTAGAAAGACTAATCCATCACTAGATAAAGAATTAGTCCTGGGGTTTTATGCATTATGAATGCAGAATAATAAGCAGGTTCATAATATGAAGATCAATGAATCTCATTTTATTTAAATAATGCTAGTTGTCTACAATTAAGATTAAGTTGAGCCATGAAAAAAAGTGAAAAGAATCTAGATATAGAATCAGTATAAAGACTCAAATGAGGAAATATATTAAATATGTCCTGCCTACCATAAAGATCTAACAAATGGGGTAATTTTTCAAACAAATGGACTGAAGTATCAAGATGTTTTGTCTGTCGGATCAGTGTCTCCTTTATCATCTGTAGCTACACATAGCAGTGTACTTGATCTCTTTGGGTAATTTGGTAGGACTTATCACTCTAGGATTATATAGAGAATAGATATTTCATGGGAGGAAGGGTATCTATGCTTTTGGTGGTTCTTGTTGAGAATGAATCTTAAGTGAAATATCATGAAGCAGACACTCAATCTCATCCATGTGATGAGTTACTCATCGAACTAGGATATATGGTGGCATATGTGCATCAAACAAAAAATAAGAAATGTATAAGCTATACATGGATACTCTAATAGTGTAAAGATGTGAAAAATAATGTAGCTAAAATGTATCAAAATATTTGTCCCACATATAAGAAAAGTGTAATAGTAAAATAAGAAGGAAAACATTTAATATACAGAAAATAAAAAATACCTAATACATATGACCAAAACAGAGATCGGTATGGTGTTTAACTAAGAAAATTCAGTAGACTTAAAAACTCATGGAGAGTCCATTCATGATCCAATGGTGGATATAGTTGTCCTGCCTTTTCAGTGGTATTGATGGAAGATGGGGTTGGTGGGTGAGCTATTGAGGGTGCTGTTGTGGTCCTGGAAATATTCTTCAGGGTAGATGGTATAGAGGTTCTAATCCTTAGTGGGTCTATGTCTAGTATATGGATCTAATAATTGTACCTTAGAGGATGTGGTAGTGGCTGGTCCCTTACCCCACTAGGCATGCTTTACAAGGTACTACTACAGAGTCATATGGTCAGAAAGCTCTAACCGAAGGTCATCCCGGGATGTGGGTGGGGCAGGAGTGGTAGAAGAGTAGTGGTTGGTAGGGGATAGTGGTGGATGAGATACAATGGGAAAAGAGAGTGGAGGAGGGGTGGTGAATTGGGAAATCTTGACAAAGGGAATTTTTAGACAATTAGAGATCCATCTGGAATTTTCTAGGAAAAAAAGATGTGTGGGCTAGTAATAAATGGGGGTCAAATTAGTGGGTGGATCAGTAGTGGATATGGTGGTGGTAGGGGTAGGGATATTGGTGGTAGGGGATGGATGTGAAGTGGTGGGTGGATTAGGAGCAATGACTAATGAATGATCACTTGGAGGCTCATCAACTTCTACAAGAACTCATGGCACCCATCGGTCGGTGTCATCAAATCTAACTAGTATATTTATCTTGTTCATTAGTAGAAAATTGATGGACTCTATTTGTTCTATAATGGTGAGTGGATGTGGGGCCTTAAATGCTTCAAGATGGTGGCCCCTGTGAGTGATAAAATAGATTCCATAATTGTGCCTCACATATGCTAGGTGTGGGCTCGGTAGTAATAGGTGAAATGGGAAGCCATGTTGTTAGCAATGCCACCCATGGATTCTTACAAGATTATGACATCGAGTTGGCTCACACTAATATGAGACTTAGCCCTAGAATACCATACACAAGTCATGGTGCAATGATGGATCCTGAGTACAGGCCCATGAATATGAGACAACTCAGTGATTCGAGGGTCATGATCAATGTGAGAATCCTTTGAAATCAGTCCCTATAGTCTCCAAGAATCAATCCCTAGAGGCTTGAGCTATAGAGTCCAAAACATTTACAACATCAAATAATCCTCTGTGTAGATCCGAAGACAAATGATAAATTCATCAAAAGAGAAATCAGGTGGTCGACTGCCTTTTCTAAAGTGGAGGTTGTCCATTGCGACCTCAAATGTAGAGAGAAAATGTAAAAAAAGAAGAAAATTTGGATTTTACATGTTTGGGTATTTTGTTACATGACGTGTAGTATCTTTTCACCACATGATGCAATCCATTAAGATGTATGTGACAAATTCCAAGACATGAAGATCATTTAATTATGTGAAATCTCGTTACACAGTGTGGACCTTCCTTACACAGCGTGAATCATTAGTTTTTGATGTGAATCATTCAAAGAATATTTCCCTCCAGCTAAAAGAACCTTCTCAATGTGACTTCCCATTACATATCATGAAAGTATTCAAGATTCTAATTTTCAGATGAGATTCACATGATATAGACGCTGATTCAAAAGTCATTGAGAAAATCTTGGATAAAAATTACATGATGTGAAATCTAATTACACGTCATGTAATTATATATATATATACATATGAATCAATCACACATGGGATGAGAGTGGGAATACTGGGATTGCTTTTCTTTTTTTCTCATCTCCTTCTACTTCCTCTACAAAAAGTCAAAATTCCTTAGTCAATTTTCATAATATTACTTCATTACAAGCATTATGAACCGATTTTAATGCCTTTCTTCATTCTATTTTTCATTACAGACATTGTTTTTCTCATTCTTCGTTTTGATTAGCAAGCAATGAAGAACCGTTGATTTGTTTATTCTCATCCTTATTTCAAGTATCTAAATTAGTAATAATTTTAATTAAGACCATATTAATATTTCTAATTCAAGATTTCATGTTCATAAAATAGATAAATTCCAATCCATACATCTTCTGTAACTGTTTGAACGTAATCTCCATTTGAAAAATCAATTTGTTTTCAATCTCTTTTCCTTTCTTAATTAATTCTACAATGAGTGGCTAAAATACCAAGGACAAGTATTTAGAGTAGGGGTATCCAAACATAATTAATATATAATTATCCCCTTTGTAAACATAAGTATTAGAAATCAGGATAAATAAAAATTGTATAACCAATTGCACTACTACAAAACATGCCTTTAAAAGCACTAGAAATGGACTTTATCATCACTAGAAAAGTTCTGACTACTTGAGATACAATAATATCCTGGGGCTTTTATCGGCGTTCAAACAGTGCTAATAAAGTGTAGATTTATTAGGGATAAAAAAGAATAGATAAATAGGACCTTTATCCATGCTTTTAGAGGGGCGGATAAAGGTCCCATTTATCAGTTCTTTTTGTAGCTCCACTAAAGGTATCCTTTATCAGTGCTTTTAGAAGCACTAATAAATGCATTATTTATTAAAACATTTAAAATCACAAATATAATGTTTTATTATAGCACACTACAATGTAGGACCATAAACACAAAAAAACACACCCAAACACACCCAAACACACCGAAACATAGTAGATATCAATTAAAACAAGTCACAATACATAATTTAAATGAAATTAAATTTACAACACGAATAACAGAAAAGAACTATATTATAAAAATTTAAAACCTTAGTCTATAGAATTACATAAATAAAAATTTTCATATACATTAAAAACAATCTTAATTATAGGATAGGGAATCCCAACATGGGAGGAAAAAATTTAGGAAATGTGTTTATGATTATTTCAAAACAACTCATCCAAAAATGCTTCCTCCAAAAACATCTCAAAATAAAGATCCTTGGACAAGAAACTTAGTCCCTGATATATAGATTAATACCCAAAATGAAATGATAATATTTCAATATATCATGAAACACCGTATCCAAAAAAAGGTAACCACGTCTTTGAAGTGTTCAACATAATAGTTCCCTGCTTTTTGGCGTTGATAGACACTCATGAGCTATTCCCTTTTCTTCAAATTCAACTCCTTAGGCATAAAACCGAAGACAAAGAGGGACTTACAATATTCTCACGTCATACCAACATTCATCTTTGGGGGGGGGGTGGAATTACATTCTTCCAAAGTTTTACCCTCATGTAGAACCAAAACAATGAAAACTCTAACAGATTTGGGAGTTCTAAACACTCTGATGACATGATCATCATCCTCTAGCAATTTAACTACCTCTAAAGAACCTCGATTTCCATAGAATATGGGATGAAACTAAGGAGAACCAATAACAGGGCAAGACATACTAGAAACATCAAGGACCTTTTTGGCGGCATATTATGGATAACAAAAAAAATCATAAAATCATGTTTAGAATTGATTTGAAACACAATTGTAAAGAACATATCAGACTAAAAAAATTGGCTGAGAAACCAAAAAAAATTAAACCAAGGATGAGGAGTGTATATGTGGATACTAGACCAAAAAAATATATCCGAGTCATTAAGATCTATAAACATTCTATGAATTAGTTTTTAAAATCTATATTTAGGGTTTTATTTCATAATATCTACTTTCTTTGTTCTTAATTCTGGTTTACAGTTTTCTATCAAAATCAATACAAATATTTATTCTTAATATTAAATTTAATTTTTTTGATATTGGGGATAGAGATATTATGTTACCTTATAGGAAAATCTTCCAGTTCAATTAGTAGAAATTACCTAAAGCTGATGATTAAAATATCAAAAACATTAAGACATCCATAGAAAAATAAGATAATGTCTCAATGATAACCAACTCATATTAAATATTACTATTCAATGAAATTCCTTTATAATTACATCTCGTCACAAATGTTTCATACATTTTTTAACCTATATTATTGATTTATCTTTATTTTACTTTCTGATAAAAGATCATCAATGAAATATTGGGGTAATGGATTTAATCAGAGAGTTCAAGGTCAAAAAAAATGGTAGATATATCATCTTCCCTAACAATAAATAAAAAAAACATTTTCTAGAATTAGATAATTAGTTTCATATGACTTATGAAAACCCGAATATATCTTAACACGCCATGAAAATATGTTTCAACTGTTTACATGAAAATGCCACTTTATGTTGATTATAATTTACATCATTAATAAAATATTGTATATATTTAAACACAGAAATTTATAGTTAGAAATACCTAATAACACATATAATAAGGGGAATTATTATTTTAGTTTCAGTCTTAATAACCCCCTACTTGAGTATTACAAGGATAAAAATTCATGAGAATAATTGTCTTAAACCTATAATAATCAAAAACCTAATAGTGATACATCATTTTGGTCCAATCATAAAAATAAAATCTAGATCAATAGATATATTTTTATGAATATTTCTGTTACATTTCATGGATCACATTATATTGGGTATCTCATATAACATTTTGATGTGAAATATATTTTAAATACATTATATCATTAATATTACAAAGAAGAATGCTCATACTTTTATAAAATATTTATTAATGTTCATGTGATCAAATATCAAATGTTTGTTGGTTTTTGGGAACTATGTTCCACCGCAATGAAATTAGAAGAGTTAACCAAATGGTGTCTTCTTCAAGGCTACTAAAGAAGAAAATAAAAAATATAATTTGAGTCAGTCATGGCCCTGGATAACATACATGGAAGTCCATCATATTTTTTATACACAAATATAAATGAATCAATATGTTAATTCATATCAAAATAAATTATTATTACTTATTATATATCCATAAAGTAATTCAGTTGGTCCTATAGAGGAGTCACACCAGTAACAAAAACGTAGATGAGATGTTTGGTTTGTAAAAAGAAAAACAAAAAACAAAATGTAGAACTGAGAAAGATCAAACAATGAAATAAAAAAAAGTATAAAATATAATAACTTGGATTATATTCATGATTCATCCAATGTATTGTAGTAGATTCATGCCAGTAGTAGAGGAGTTTTAAAAAAGATTAAGAATAACAATGAATGAGTGCATCTTAGTGTTTTTTAAAATATACCCGTGACATTTTTAACATCAATTTCAAAAAATAAAATATAAATATCTCTTTAATCAGTATTAAATTGATAAGTACTAATTAAATTGATGTTTATCAGTGCTAAAAAGTGATGATATATCTTGATATTAATCATCACAAGAAAAAGTGTTGGTAAAGGAAAACATTTATCAGTGCTAAAATAAAGCACGGATATAGTATACCTTTTATCAGAGAAAAATAATAAGTGATGATAATAGGTATCTCTTATCACCACTTTTGTTTAGTGATGATAATTGTCACCCTTTATTAGCACTTATTTTATCACTGATAAAGATGGAATTTCTCAGTTAATTTTTCTTTCACTACTATATTTTGGTGCTGTTAAAGGCCAGTTTTGATGTAGTGTTCATTCAAACATCCTAGAACATGGGACATTTGAATGAAAGACCATGTCCTTGTTGAAGTAGAATATTCAATGACCAATATACTATGACACTTCCATCCTTAAAATCTAATCTTAATGCACTTAAGCTATGGTTATTTCTAGACCAATGAATTGATACCTCCATGGTAGAACTAGTCAGTTTGAATATGATCCACTAATGACCTCTTCGTTCTTCATAGCCTAAACCTTCGGATCCAACCAACTTAGAATTAAGATCATCATTTATACTAAATCCAAAAATTAATCTCAATACCTTCTCATTTTTTATTCTAAAATCCTTTAGAAACAATTTTCACAAACTAAATCCAACTCATGAGGAATCCTACCATAAACGATTCGAAGATAAAGGTTTCCATCACCAGATCGATTCCCCAAGGGATTGACCCTAAACTATACCTATACTTTGTCTTAGTAGATAGTGATGTTTTGGAAATTAATAAATCTAAATGATTACAGCTTGCGGAAATCAAATGATGCATGCAGTCAGGTCAAATTTAGGCACAATTTTCAAGAACTATTTTACTATGATTCTTAAAGTAAGCTATGTACTAGGTACTATTATTACCTCTCCCTTATTCCATTTGCATATTCTTTTTGTTTCCCATTTATTTATGAAACCATTGCGTCCCTACTTCTCATGACATTGTGCATGCATTAGGGTCCTTTAACTCATTCAAGGAGAATTGACACATAAGAGTATTCATACTTCTAAAATTAAATTGAATGGTACCTCAATGAAAACATGTAGTAAAAAATGGAATATTGAAGCCATCATGCGGGTCAAAATCATCTCAACCCACCAAACTTTCCAAACATGAAACCAATAGTTCTTGGAGAGAATTTGACAAATCAAGAACATACCATCATGGATTATGGATTTCCATAAATTCATGGTGCTGTGTCGAGTAACGTGTGACCTCTTATTTAGGCACATTATTTTGAAATAAAACATGGACTCATTCATATGATCCATAACATGGGCCAGTTTAGCAGGCTTCATAGCGAATACCCTCATAAACAAATTTCACGATTCCTAGAAGTCTATGCTACCTATCACAACTAGGGAGTCTCTTTTGATGCTAATAGAATTTGGGAATTTATTTTATCTATGTCATATCAAGACAAGGATCGACTCAATAGTCAATCTCTAGAGTCAATTTCAACTTGGGATGATCAATCCTAGATGTTTTTAGGCAAACACTTCCCACAAATCTAAAATTGGAAGCTCCAGAATGATATACAGAATATTTATCAAATTTATGAATTTTCTAAATGGGAAGACTTGGAAATATTCAACAAAATTATGAGGATGTGGTTCCACCATGCACTAGCCCCATGGATACAGCTCCATATATTATACCAAGTCCCCTAACCATCCATACACACAGTTATCAATGCTGCTGCTGAGGGAGGGCAGATGATAATGATTCCTGAGGCTAGACAAGAACTTTTGGATAAAGTTTCTCACATTTATTGTATGTTGTAGAGTGATCTCAGACCACCATGGTGTGGAATTCACCAAGTGTAAGAAAATACAAGATTGGATGTTCAAGTCGATGCACTCACAAAGTAGTTAGAGTCATTCCAACTACCTTCTACACCACCCCATCCAATTCCTATAATGGAGATATAGACATGGGAGATGTTCAGTGGCCTAAACATATACCAATTATAAGAAGTGGGAGTTGAAAATCAAAAAAATCATGATTGTAACTACATCAATTACAGTCATAAAAATTCCCCATTCCAACAGTAGCATCGGTACTATTAGTAGAGGCTAACTCAACAACCACCTTAAAGCAACAAGGGATATTATCAACAGAGAAGTAGTCAAGCACTACTTCATACTCATAAAATACTTGTGTACCCACCCATGAAGTCTATGGCTTGATAGCAACAATAATCAGAAAACACTTTCTCAAAGAGAACCTCAACAATTTTAGCCAACTCAACCAAGACCTCAACAATAAACTGATTTTCTCTAGAGTATCTTATATAACTTCCTAGATGGTTTTATTTATAACGTAGACTATTTAATGACTAATCATGAGAAGGAGATGAAAAACCAATGAGATTACCTAGGAAATTTTGAAATTTTATGGGCCAAATCTCAAAGAATATCTCAAATAGATTTCCAGGTAATCTACCTTGCAATACAAAGACACACCAAAGGGGAGAATCTAAGGATGTAGTGCGGAGAAGTGTAATTTTTTTGTATTTTTAGAAACCATATAGAAGAGAGGAATAAACATATGAGGAACATGAAAATCATTTAGTAGTCATAGAAGAATAATTTGATGGGGCATCTCAATTAACACCCTAAGAGGTATCACCAACCACATACATCAAAACACCCGAGAAACCATAAGAGCCAGTATATGTTTCGCCACCACCGTATAAGCCACTGCTTCGTTTTCCATAATGATAATGACAATGAATAAAGGAGGAAAAATACATTATTTTTTAAGTGGACATAAAATTTTATATAACCATACCATTTGTAATGTGTATTGATCAGATGCTATTTTATTCCAAATTCCTAAAATATCTTCTTTCAAAAAAAAAGGCAGATCTATGTGTAATATCACTAAATGAAGAATGTTCTAATATTTTTTAGCAAAATATTTTAGCTAATATGAGAGACCTCATATTTTTTTAAATTCTATGTTCTAATTAGGAGTGTAAATTTGAAGATATATGTGCAATCATAGAGAAATTATTACATAAATGAAAATGAGTTTATTTCATAATTTGGAACATAAGGAGATCAGACCAACTCAAGTAGCACTACAAATTTCAGACCAAATAGTAAAGATCCATTGAGGAATTCTTAAGGATGTATTAGATAAAGTTGATGAGTTCATCTTTCTAGTATAATTCCTAGTTTAAGAAATGAAATAAAAAGGTGAAATAATGATTATTCTCGGGAGACCATTCCTGGACACCGGAAAGGCATTGATAGACATAAATAAAGGGAATTTAGTCTTTTTAGTTGTAGAAGAACATGTAGTCCCCAAACTCAGCAAAGATGCTAAGTAATCATATGATTCCTTTTATTAAAAAACTATCGCATTTTCCCAAGAGAGAAATTAATATGTTTCCATAGAATAAGACAGTGAAGAGTCACTCCCTAATGTAGAAGTAGATTATGTGTTTGATGATGTTAGCTTCAATGAACCTCTCACAACTGATACTTTTCAAAATTTCATACACTAAATCATTTAACCACCAACACTAGAGTTGAATCCCTTACCCAGTACTCATATGTATTCATACTTTAGAGCATCAACATCAATATTAGTATAAATTAGATCTAAAATATATCAGTTATGAGAGAAAAAATTAGTTCATGTCTCGAAAATACACAAGAGGTCATTTTCCTAGAGAGTGGATGACATTAATGGAATCAATCTAGCTGAATGCTCCCATAAAATCATAAACGAGGAAGGTGAAAAATATAAACATCGACCAGAGAGGCAGCTGACACCACCAATGAAGGAAGTTATTTAAAAAGTAAGTAATAGAACTTCTAGGTGCATGAATAATCTTTTCAATCATTGATAGTGAGTGGGTGAGCCCTCTACAAGTAGTCCAAAGAAAGGTGGGATCAGAGTGGAAAAAACTATTGAAAATGAATTGATATCAAAACACACCATCACTAGATAGAGAGTTTGTGTAAATTACATAAATTTAAACACTAAAATCTGAAAGGATCATTTATACTTGTTGTTCAAGGATAAGATACTATATATATTAATAGGACATGAATTTTATTGTTTTCTGGATGGATATTTAGGATAGAATCATATTGTAGTCGACCCGGCTAATTACTCCGAATAAAATTTCCCATGTCTATTTGGTACCATTTCCAACATGCGCATGTCATCATAAAAAACATTTCTAAGATGCATAACGAATATATTTCATGATATGGTGGAGGAATTATTAGAGATTTTCATGGATGAATTTTTAAATTATTTGAGATATTTCAAGGTCTGCCCGAGCAATCTTGTGTTAGTCCTATTACATTTTGAATAATAATATCTAGTTCTTAATTTGAAAAAATTGAAATTTTATGGTTCAATGAGTCATATTACTTGGACATAAATTTTAAAATGTGTGCATAAATTTTAATCCCATTATGATTAAGGTTATCAATGATTTACCTAAAACTTCAACAGTTAATAGTATAAGGAGCTTTCTATTCTATACTGGATTCTATATGTGATTTTTAAAAGATTTAGTAAAATTTATCCACCCTATGGAGAACTTTTTTTAATGTATAGTTTCATTTTAATTCATTGATGACTACTGGAAGGAATCTAACAATTAAAAAAAACCTGGATAGTAGCCCCTGTAATCATTTAACCTTATTGGGACAAGGAATTTGAATAAATGTGTTACAATGATGACATTGATATTGGAACATTTTTAGGATATTGATTTGGTCACATATTTTATCTAATCTACTATTCCATCCACACATTTAATGAAGCTCTAGTAAACTACACAACTATAGAGAAATAAATCTTAGATTTTGTGTATGATTTTTAGAAATCTATTTACTATTTGGTTTTTTCCATAGTGATGGTGCACACCAATCTTACTACCCTCAAGTATTTAATGAACAAAATGGATTCCACGACAAAGATGATAAGATGGATCCTCATACTATAAGAATTCAATATTTTCATTAAAGATACCAAAGGCATGGAAAATGTGATCACTGATCTTCTATACCGACCTCCTCATAAAGGATGTTGATGATATTGCACTACTGGAATTTGTGCTATTTGCAACGGGCTATTTGCGATGGGATCATGTTGCAAATATGCTTTAGTGATGGGGTCCCATTACAAATAGCCTGTTATAGAAAATGGCATCGCCAATAACATTTTTTAAGTTGGGCCCATCGCAAAAACCATTTTTTGTGACGGGGAACATCCCCATCGCCAATAATAACCAAAGTAAAAGATATATATTTAATTAAATTATTATTAATGAAAAAAATAATATTAATATTATTAAAATTATAAAAATTATAAAAATATTAAAATTCTCAATATTCTCAAAAAAATATAAACAATTCAAAATATATTATTATTATTATTAGTAAAATAAAAATACATTAAAAAATATAATACTAAAAAAATATATTTAATAAAATATTTATAAAGGAAAGAAATATAAATATTATAAAAATAATATAAAAATATTTAAATTCTCAATATTCATAAAAAAATATAAAAAACCATATTATATTTTTATTATTAGTAATTATTGCTTATTTTACAATTTATTGCAGTTTATTACAATTTATTCTCATTTATTTCTATTTATTTCTATTTATTCTAATTTATTACTATTTATTCATATTTATTCATATTGTTTCCTATTTATTCCAATTTATTACTATGTATTCCTATTTATTCTTATTTATTACTATTTATTACTATTTATTCCTTTTTATTCCTATTTATTACTAATTATTACTATTTATTCTTATTTATCAGTAATCATTACTATTTATTTCTTTTTATTCATATTTATTCTTATTCATTACTAATTATTCCTATTTATTCCTATTTAATACTAATTATTACTAATTATTACTAATTATTATTAATTATTACTAATTATTACTAATTATTACTAATTATTACTATTTAGTCATATTTATTCCTATTTATTACCAATTATTCAAATTTATTACTAATTATTCATATTTATTACTAATTATACATATTTATTCATATTTATTCTTATTTATTACTAATTATTCCTATTTATTACTAATTATTCTTATTTATTCAAAATTATTTCTATTTATTCCTATTTATTCTTAATTATTGCAATTTATTACGAATTATTCTTAATTATTCATAATTACTTCTAATTATTGCTAATTATTTCTAATTATTGCTAATTATTACTAATTATTCGTATTTATTCGTATTTATTGTAATTTATTCATATTTACTTTTTTATACGTATTTATTGGTATTTATTCATAATTATTTCTATTTATTCGTAATTATTACTATTTAGTACTATTTATTACTAATTATAACTATTTATTGCTATTTATTACTATTTATTACTATTTATTACTAATTATTCTTAATTATTCTTAATTATTTCTAATTATTCCTAATTATTCCTAATTATTACAAATTATTCCTATTTTTTTCTAATTATTACTATTTATTTCTAATTATTACTATTTATTTCTAATTATTCTTATTTATTACTAATTATTCCTATTTATTTCTATTTATTCTTATTTATTACTATTTATTGCTAATTATTCCTATTTATTGCTAATTATTCATATTTATTGCTAATTATTACTATTTATTGCTAATAATTCTTATTTATTACTAATTATTCCTATTTATTACTATTTATTACTATTTATTACTATTTATTACTATTTATTACTAATTATTCATTTTTATTACTAATTATTTTTATTTATTACTAATTATTAAAAATTAGTACTTATAGTTTCAATTTATTATTACAAATAAATTTAAATAAAAAAGCTATTTAAATCTAATTTAATTAAAATTAACATAAAAAATATTTAAAATTAAAATAAAAAAATTAAATAAATACTAAATTGAATAAAATATAAATACCTTTACACTTGATCTCTTGTTGATGTATACAACTTCACAACTTTTTCCTGAAAAAAAAAAACTAACACACAGATTTTCACTCTGAAAATAGAGTTCAGAGAGAGAGTGAGAGTGAGAATTGATAGAAGGATTTGAAAAAACAGATGGGGGTTATATATAGGTTGGATTAGTTTCGACGAGACTATTTACGAAGGGTAGCCTGTGGCAAATAGTATTTGTTGTGATGGGACCCATCGCAAAAACCTTTGCCCGCGTTAATTACAATTGACAGTTAAAAGAGTATTTGCGACGGGACCCGCCAAAAAAGGTAGCTACCGACACACTTTTTGCGACGGGACAACAAACCATTGCAAAAACCAATTTACCACTGCCGGGTAATTGTGATGGGACCCATCACAAATACCCTCTGAACAACACACTATTTACGATGGCCCGTTGAAAATAACATTCCCACGATTTGGTGCGTAAACAGCGCCTAGCTTTTTGCGACAAGACCCCAAATCCCGTCCCAAATAACCAATTATTTAGGACGGGCAGAATCCCCGGTACCAAATAATTGCTGGGCCTAACATTTTGAGAAGGGATTAATTCTCTTCGCAAATAGCTCATCGCATAAAGCTATTTTTACCATAGTGTTGACTTCGAAGTCGATTTTTTTTATGAAACCCTTTTAAGTATAAAGGTACAACCATGGTTTTCCAATATTAAAATTTATATTTCCACCATATTTTTTCACCAAGATATCTCCTTCCAAATAAAGAGAATATTTTTAGTGAAATCTACACACTACTTCTTGGATGAACCATTCCTATTCAAGTAATGTACTATTTGAATGTTGATATGTTACATTCCAGAGAGTGAAATTCCAAATGTGATAGATATGTGTCATATATCACCAACTTGAGGGAATCAGAGACCCAACAACTTCATATCAAAGATCCTGAAGGATAGTCTTTTTTGGCCCACGATTCACTAAGATTCAAGGGATTACTGTAAAAGTTGTGATAGGTTTAAACGAACTAGAACCACAGGAAAGAGAAACAAAATACATGAAAATACAGTCATAGAAGTAGAATTCTTAGAAGTATGGGGAATTGATTCCATGGGACCAATATAAAATTCACATGGAATGTATTATATATCTTGTTGTCATTGACTATATCTCTAAAAGTGTAAAAGTTGAAGCTACATCACATGAAAAAGGTGGTAATGAAATCACTACAAAATAATGTCTTCTTAAGATTTATATTTCCATGATTATACATTAGTGATTGAGTAACTCCCTTTACCAATCTAGATGTTAAAGCAATACTACAAAAATATGGAATCAATCATATCACATGAATTATCTACTATCTACAAACAAGAAGGAAAGTTGAATAGTCAAATAGGGAAATCAAGAAAATCCAAGGGAAGACTGTGAACATAAGTTAGAGTTATTGGCATAAGAAACTGTTTGATGCACTCTAAGTGTAGAACACTACTTTAAAAAACACACAATTATTCCACAAATTTTATATTTATTTTTGGAAAACCTTGTCATATGCAAGTTGAATTGGAGCTTCAATCACAGTGGGAAATTAAGAAGCTCAATTTGGATTCTCAAAATACAGGAGACTCTCAGATACTGCAGTAGGATTAATTGTAACAAATCATTAAATAATGAACATGACAAGATCAATAAACAAAACAATAAATTGAATAATCAAGACATTGCAAAACACATCATTATCTTAAGAAATATGGTCATTTTCTTAAATTCAATATTAAAATTTTCCCCCAGGAAACTGAAATCCAGATGGTCAAGACCCTTCACAGTCATTCATGTTTTCCCCTATAGGACCATTGAAATTTAGAAGGAAAGTAGGCCACTATTCCAATTCAATAGTCGAAGATTAAAAATCTATCAAGAAACCTTCCATGAGGGCTCTGTCATCAACCTAAATTTCATATGATCCTAAAAGTGCCAAGATATCGATGTTATAAGAATCACTGACTGGGAGGAAACCAAGAATATGTCTCCTTCGGCTAGATTAGGATTGAATACTCCTTATAAAATCTTATCCCATTCTAGGAGAAAAGGACTATACATTGTACCAAAATTGAGAAAAAAAGTCAATTTCATGTCGTATAACTCTATTTCTCAATGTGTACCTTTTCTCCAAAAATTTTATAAAACCCATAATTTTATTACATGATGCGTAATTACATATCCTTTAATCCCTCAAACATGTTATTTAAAATAGACCAAGAAATTTGGGTTCATGTCCTGATGATCCTCCTTCCTCCCATGACCCTACTTCCCTCCCTCTCAGCCATGCAACCCGACCCCCTTCTTCTCCCTTGAAACCTCCTTCACAACCCAACCACCTCCCCAATAATGGAACTAAAATTTGACATGCTTGAGTTCATTGATTAATTCATGCAAGCTACATTTAGATTATATATTTTTTTGTTTTACAAATTTCACTTTCTACTGAGACGTAGTATAGCCACATCCCGGGGTAGATCCTATAGGGAATTGATCTAGTGAATAAAATCTTTGACTTGGAACCCATTAGAGTATCATTCCTCATGAGTTTGGTTTAGTATGAAAAAAAATTATTCTAAAGACTTAAGGTTTTAATTAAGATAAAAGGAAGGGACAAAGATTAATTTTGGGTTTCAATAGAGACGTTGATCTCAATTCTAACTTGGTAGGATCCTGCGGTTTAGGGAGTGAAGAAAAAGGGAGGTCACTTGTTGTCTACGGTTAATCCAATTAGTTCTATAGAGGATGAAACTATTCTTTGGTCTGTAAATAACCACAACCAGAGAGTATGAATAATAGCTTCTAAGGAAAAAACTATCATAAGCAATTGGTCATATCCTATTCTACTTCAACTGGTATAGGTTCTCTCATTCAAATGTCTTGTGGTCATCTATTTTCGAACAAGTTGGATATATAATTGTTATTTATCTTGATTTCTAATCCTTAAGTTTATCGAGCTTATAATTTAATATTTATTGATTTTAGATACCCCTACTCTCCATCCCTACACTATGTTCGTTATCCACTCATTGTTAAATTAATCAAGAAAAGGAAAGAGATCAAAAAACAATAGATTTACCTATTGAAATTGGGTTTAATAAATTAATGAAATTGAAAATATTGGAATTTATTAGTTTGATGAACATGCAATCATGAATTGAAAATAAAAATATGGGTTTTATTGAAAATATAACAAACTTATTAACTTGAAACAAGGATGATAAAAAAACACATCAATGGTTTATAGTGGATTGCTAATAGAAATGAAGAACGAGTGAAACAATATCTGTAATAAAAACTGGAATTATAAAAGACATTGAAATTAATCCACAATGCTTCTATTAAATTAAAAAATGAAAAGAAACGAATGATTTTTGAGTTTGATTAGAGGAGGTTAATGGGAACAAGTGAAAAAATGAACGATATCCAAGTCTCCCCACTACCATCCTATGCGCACATGCTTCATATATATATATATATTGAAAATTACATAATGTGTAATTGGATTTCACATCATATAATCAAAATACAATATTTTCTGGGTAAATTTTGAATCTACATGTATCTCGCCAGAATATCGTCTAAAATTCAGAATCATGACTGCTATGACGATATGTTATGGGATGTCACATTGTGAAACTTCCTTCGGTTGAAGGGAAATATGATTTGAATGCTTCAAATTATGGATTGGTGACTCAGGCTGCGTAGTGAAGGTTCACATCATGTAACATGCTTTCACGTCATGAAATGAGTTCATGGACATGATTTTTTCACGGATTGCTTCATGACATGCAGAATGTGCCGAAATTAATCTACAAATCATGTAATGATGTTTCATATTGTGTAATATCCAAAATTTCTCCTTTTCTGCATTTTATCCTTTGAAACATTGAATGTTAATTTTCTATAAAGAAACATATTCCCGGTGCATTGTTGAGAAGATCATTTAAAATAAATAATGAAATGATACCGAAATATAAATACGATTTTGACTTATCAAGCTTCCACCAAAACTATAGCAAGTGAATTATGTGTTCTATATATCTATATTTATAAAGCACGAACATTATACATCCCAAATAATAAACTCTATGGTTGTAAAACAAATATAGTATATCTCTTTTAAGGAACAACTGATAGGGATCTTGGATCATATGGATAATGAGACATGAAGAAACACTATTCACCTTGTAAAAGTTCTTAAATGAAATCACATATTTGATAAGGAAATGTGGGAACTTTACGATGCGATGACATTGAAAGACCCTAATTTGTTTTCATTAGCATAAGGAAATTTGAGGGAATTTTTAAGTGGTCTAGAATGTGACAACAAAATATTTTTACCCTTTTAATGCATTGAATTGCTTATATCCCACATAAAATCAAATTGAAATAAACCATGTTATATTTTATTTCAATTAAATATTAAAAAAATAATATATTCATTAATAAATCATTAGAAATATATATAAGTCATCATTATGAAAATTATAAGAGAAATAAAAGAATATGTAAATAAAAATACCATGAATCTGAAATAGTTTTCCTCTTGATTTTAATCATAGATAATAATTCCAAATAGAACTATGTAAATAAGGGTAAAAACAATAAATACTATATAAATTTCTAGAATGAAATTAAAGAACAAGAGGAAGGAATTTCAAAAATGCTTACAAAGATATATATAGAGATAACATGACTATTACATTATCATTGGATATATAGAAATTGTATATATGGTCAATAGATAAATGATCATTGGGTATAATTTTACCGAATATGTCATTTTAAAAGTTTATAACGTGATTAAACTGACATGTTACAAACACATAACATCTAATTAACATAAGAAGTTACCAATTAATTTTAAAAAATGTATATTATTATAAAGAAAATTTTAATTATATAATTATTTTAGAATAAATTTAAATATTAAAATTTATAAAATTTAAGAAATGGTAGAAGAAATAAGTAAAAAAGAATAAATAAATAATTAACAAATTATAATCAATAAAAATTGAATGAATCACTATCAAAGAAATATATTTTATTTAAATACATGTTTTCTAGTTTATATCATGATAATTTATTTAATCGAAAAATTTCTTATCAAAATATTATGAAATAAAATAAAATTTAATGTATATATATAAGAAAATGAGTTAATATTCCGGGTATAATTAATAATTAATATAAAATAATAATAACAATACTTAGAGTTTCCAAAGATATTTTTATATAAAAATCATTTGATATATTTATTATCATCTAAAAGATGTATTTATCATATTAAAAATTCAGATTAGATTAAATGAAGTCCAAATTTTGAATCATAATTTATTATTTAATAAATATAGTGGATTTTATTTTTGTATAAAAAAGTTATCGAGCATACAAAAGGGGTTACCAAGGTAAAGATAAAATGATGTAAAAGGGTTAAAATAAGGGGTATAGGACTAGAATAAATCTAATAATATCCCTAAATCATATGTATGATTATATTCATTAACCATATAAATTATCATTACAATTTGGATGCATATCCCTTGTAAAATAACATTCTTGACACATTAAGGAACATACATTTGGGTCGGTCCGTCCACCTACTAGAATGATGTTATAAAAACACCATTATTTTCAACATGTATGAGTATAAAGAAATAAATACTTGGAAAATATTATATAAATGATTATGTATTTTTATGATTATGACTCAAGATATATGACACAAGAATGAAATAACAATATAAATTAGTTCGTTGTTTTTAGTAAAATTACCCAAAACATGATCATCATAAATTAATTTCTTAGGAACAACACCCCATAATTCATAAAATGAATTTGAGACTTAGTAAATCATTATAATTCTATTATTAAACTATCATGACCATTTTTTGGAATGATTAACATGATATTACAAAAGGATAATTGACATGTTCTTATGAGAACTTGTGTAAGGCAATCAAAACTGATGACATTCAATGATGGAAATTAAATATAACTGACTAACATGTATAAAATAATGTAATATAATTGAATACTATAAAATATAATACATATTATTAGGGTTTTAAATTAAGTTATTAATATGGTTCTGTTTATGATACATGAGGTTAATGTGAATTTTTTGGATTTAAGATTAAAGGTAATGGTTTCTTTTCCAACCTCACATTAAAATAAATGTTTTCTATGTGTAATTATACATTGGAGAATATATTATAAAATTTCTCCTTAAATTGTTTGGTTCTTATACTATTTTTTATTTGTTTTTATATTCCTTATCATCTTTCCTCACACATTTATTTGAAATTCAACAAAAATGGCATTTGTAATTGGAATTTATTTTATTTATAATTTTTTATAATATTTTTATTCCTTATAGAAATGATTAATTTGGAATAATTGATGTTTTTTATATACTCTCCTTCACTTATATGATGGCATAACGTCATTTTCAATTTACAGTGACTTTATTTTAAGAAATTATTAAAGGAATAATTTAGATATCTTCTTTAACATTTTCCATATAGTAAAATTCTTCTATAAATTTCTTCCAAATTATTTTAGAAGTGAACATTTATTTTTGAACTCAAAATGTTTTAAAAAATATTTTTATCCTCCCATGTTTAATTATTTTTTCTCATAAACGTTTTTAAAACAAAAAATCGATAAATAAAAAGGACCATTTATTATTATTATTTGATCAATTTTTGTCATCACCTATCATTTATTCATCATTATTATTTTAATATCATTTCAAAGTTAACATGAATCCCTAAGGACATGTTTCAATGATATCTTATACCTAATTTTATTGTATAAATTATTTTTATGAGAATATTAAAAAAAACTCGCTTTCTCATAGGTTAACCTTTCTATAATGAATGTGTGGATGATATTATGTTTATATAGAAGAAATATGTATTTTTTTCCATTATGTGATGGGTGGGACCATAATTATATATCCCTATAATGTAATGAGTAAATATTATATCTTATAATATTTTATGTTAAAGGACTGGGGAGGTTACCTTAATATACTATATTATGGGACATGTTTATCTGTTATGTTATAAAGGGATTGATAGTGAGCCTTAACAAAAGAAATGATTTTCTATGCTTATGATTATTAAACATTAATGTCTTATGTTTCAATGGATTATGATATTTATCTAATGATTTTTCTTTCTTATGCTTTAGTATTATGTTATGCTAAAACCAGTTTTGAGGAATTAATGTTTTGTGACCTATGTTTTATTGAGTAATATTTCTTACTATTATGATGAAATACCTTGATTATTTTCTAATTATGACATGTTAATATTTTTCCCATATAGGATCTTCTTTATGTTCTCCTATGATGATTTTATTTATGTCTTATATGTTTACATTTATCAAAAATGTAATCTCTCCCCTTTCTTATAGTCCTGTTACCAATGTTATGAAGAGAAGTATAACCTATGATATTTATTTTATGGGGTTAATGTGTGGTGAAATTACATATAATTTTTTTAGGGTTATTGAATAAGTCATTTGTGTATCTAATATCCATATACATTAAACCTTTAGGTTTTATGAGCGTGATATATTGTGACATGTAATGAATAATCATGTGTAATGATGTATTATTTATGTATTTTTTGGTTAGCTCATATAAAGTTCTAATTTAATGCCTAATGTGGACTCAGAGAGGGAGCTGAAACAATTTCATCAGAACCAACACACATGTAGTTGTTTCTCACATTATATAATAAAAAGAAGATGATATATTTTCATATATATATATATATATCATATAATAAATATTTTTTTTAAAAAATATATAGTATAATAATCCCTATGAAAAAAATTTGTTTTATAAAAAGTTTTAATCGTTAACATTGAAATACTATAAAGAATCATTTTTAGTAGCATAGAACACACAAAAGTTTTTTTATAAATTTTTAGTTTCATTTTTCAATGGAATATTAATTTAAAGGAATGATAAAACACAAATATATATGTAAAAATATACCTTAGTAAATAATAAAAACGAGAAATCATACTGTTAAACTGAGATCACACGAATAAGAATTCAAGATCACATTTAAGTGACCTAGTTATCCTTCTTTAAATATGGAGATAGAAGAATGTATTCCATACAAGTAAGTATATAAAGAATTTATGAGTGATTTAATAGTAATAAAACTATTATGTGTAGTTATTAAAAAATTTACAGGAATAACCATTAACATGGAGACCCCAAATTTTCATTATCATGATTCAAAAAAGAAAAAAAGAAAAAAAGAAGATGACATATAATGAAAAATTGGTTATGATTATGATTCTATAACTTTCAATAACCAAATATTCCTATAAAAACCTAGTTATAACTCAAATTAATTAAATTTTAGAAAAATTACCAATAATATTTATCTCTCTCAACCAATCCAATAATCACATAAATTCTAAATTATTATTTACAACACATAAGATGTGAAACCATGAAAATATGATAAATAAGAGGATGAGAAAAATTTATTTAAGCTCTATAGACCATCCCAATATTCGAAATTACCATGAATGACTATTAAATCACATGTAACCTTATATCAAATACCAAAAAAATAATTAATTAATATTTATGAATATAAAAATATATTTATAACTATAGTTGATATAATTTTATGTTTTTTTATAATATAATTAAAATACCTCACATAAATTGAAAATGCTTTGGAGAATGTCGTGGGAACAAAATTAATTGCATATTGATCTATAATGGTGTTGTCAAAAAAATAATAACTTGGGTGAACTATACACTAGTGAGAAAAACTGGAACCAACATTGATAAAATGATGATTTCAAGAAATAATAACTTGTATCAAATGTAAACCAATGATAAAAAAATGAATATAAAAAAACAATAAGAGGATTAATGATTAATATATTAAATGAATATATTCATCTACCATTAGACATGTTTTAACTCACATGTTATATTATAAAAAAACTATTATTGATAATTTAATAAAATTTCCAATTAGAGAAATGAATATTTCTATTCATGGTTGTCTTGTTATTTTTTATATATAATAGCATATATATGATATCCTATTTAAACAAATAAAAATATTTTTTTTGTAACACCCCAGGTAAATAAAGAGTATGAAATTTTCAAATTTATCCATATTTGTGAATAAAATATTAATATAACATTAAAGGAGACGCTATGCTCGATGGCGTACCCAACACGCAACAATGAGTTTCTTAGGAATCTTACGTTGCACTCTAATAATAAAATAATATTATTTTAAATTTTAGTTAACACCTAGCTATTGTGATGGTGGGAATGAATAGAACTAAATAAAAAATGATTATATATGTTTGTAAAATATTTTTATTTTTTACAATAAATGTTAGAGGATTAAAATTGTGAATGAATTTAATTTTAAGCGTAAACATTCTAATATTCTTTAAAAGGTCGATTAACCGCCTTTTGATGGAGAAACTCTTTTAAATCCACTTTGGGACAATTTTATGTGTTATATTGGACAAAATAAAATTCTTCTTTTGAATCGGGACATCAAAATTTACTTTGTGTAAATTTTTGGTATTTTTCCGAAAAAGTTCAATTTTTAATGAATAGTGAAAAATGTTGTATTTTAATTCAAAACCACTTTTTAATATAATTTATTTATATGATTATATTATCTTTTTAATTGGTTTTAAAGTAAAATTAGAATATATTTTTACCATTTAATCCAATAGTGGTCGTTGGAATTAATTTCACTTTGAAATCGGACTTAAAGTAGTGTCAATCTTTTGATACATTTTGTTTCATAAAAACACGCTATTTGTTTTGACAGCGGGATTTAATTATTAAATTAATTAATGAAAATTATATGTTTTGAATTTTGTAAAATAGACATCATTTTTGAATTCGGAATATCAAATATAGCTTAGGGTGAATTTTTTGTAATTTTCTGAAACACATCAATTTTTGATTAGTAGTGAAACCACTAAGTGGTACTTATAAAAACAGATATTCCGTTTAAATGAAAATTTTCCATCTTTGTGTTTTGAATTACAAAAATCCGACATACATGGTTTTCATTTAGAAGTTAAATGTGGTTCAATGGGATTAAAATAATTTTTTGGTGAATAATAACTTATTACGTTTTTAATCGCGATTAGAGGTAATTAGTGTAGTTTAAGGAAAGAATAATGTTTTAATAAAATGAAATGACCTAGACACATGTACTACCCTCATTGGATGTGTCATGGCCGACCAAGAAAATACATTGGTCAACTTGGGGACCCCATGGAGCCACTTTGGTTGGAAAATGACATAAATAACTTTTTATTTAATGGTAAAGTAAAAATGACACAAACATGAGATGTTTTACTAATAAAATTTTTACATGGGGTTATACAAGTCATATTTTTGACTATAAATATTCATTGGAAAGCTAAAAAGATTTGAGAAATCATATTAGTTTTTATATAATTTTTAGACATTAAATAAATTAAATCATTTATGACATCATGATGATGCAATGATGACCTCATTATTTAACAATTTAAATAACATGGAAATATAATGTAACATCTAAGACCTAAACTTGTCAAAAACGAATTGGATGGGTGTATTTAGAACCCTAATCACCTTGGTATTGAAACACATCAATGTGGGACCATTAAAATTCGATACTCATTCTAAAATAAAGTAACATTTATTTACTTTCCAAGAGTGCCCCTCATCTCCTCTTATAAAACCCCAACACCTATACCTCCTTACCCACACTTCCAATGTCTTTGGCTTGGCCAAAACCGGAGCATTTTGTCTCTCCACATCCCTCTCTAACTCCTTGAAGCCTCACATTGGGCATAAGTCTTACCAAGGAAGCCTTTGAGCTCAAACCAAAGGGAGTTACCCGATTTTAAGGTAATGTCATCACTTGAGTCCTTTTGTTTTATTTTGTTTCTCCAACCACATAAACTATTTTTATTCATATATTTTGTAACAACTCCAGTATCTTCAATATACTAGGATTTTGTTATAAGAAGGATTAGAAATACACTTACACACACCTTCATCTAATGGTTAAAGAACATACTGTTTCTCTGGATGGTGAATTTCTGTCTCACGAAACGATGATTGTTCAACACTCATATAACACCTTCAAAGGTGTCCATTAAGATGCCAATATGTTTATATATGATATATAATATATTTATGTTTTACTTAAGCTTATGTATTTTTCATTTTGGGAATACATTTATGGCTTCCATTATGGATATACGCCATATCTTCATTTTAGGAAGTGCGGACTACCGCCCCCTCAAAGTGATTTGATTCGTTAATGCCATATGTGGGATGTATAAAGGATGGATTTAAAGTTATTATATATGATTTTATACTGTAATTATAATATAACTTTATATCTCTATTGTTTTCTTTCCATTATTGTATTAGATAGAAATGAAAGTAGCGTTAATGCGTACGTACGGTTTACCGTCTCCATGAACGGTGCATTTCATTTCTTATCCTCAAATGTAATGTACTATTATAAGTACATATAATGGATATATATGATGTGTGATACATATAATGGATGAATATAATTCTGGAATAAAAAATATACACATCTCTCATTTATTTTTAATTTCATTAATATGACATAGAAATGAAAGTAGCGTTCATGCGTACGTACGGCTTACTGTCTCCATGAACGGTGCATTTCATTTATTACCTCTAAATGATTATGTAATGTTATAAATATATGTATATTCTGGATATATATGATATATATGATATCCAAATCAGGAATTTCATTCTAGATATAACAAACCTTTGACCATACGAACAACAGGTAATTGTAAGAAGTCCACTTTGGGTTAAGAACCAAATATCGACAAAACAAACATTATTAACATAAATGATTACATAATGTTTATAAAATGTCAATAATTTATATAAAAGGATTAATGAACTTGAAAAAGGTTCTTAAGAAAGTATAAATTAACTCATGTTTATTATTCAGGACGTTAAAGAACGATCGAGTCAAGTCGGACCTGAGGTAAGGGATCCAACCTCTCTATTTCTTTTTAAGTACTCTCATTTATGTCATTTATTTTTAGCCCATATTTATTATGTTTGGGGATGTTATTTTATATTTCACATACTTTAATTTTTATGTTCATATTATAGGAGACCCTATTTGATCTCATAAATCCATTTTTGGAAGTTTTAAGTGGCGCTGTTAGGCTGCCGAATTTTCGTAAGGGATTTTTCATCCCACTTTTATTCCCGTGACATTTATGCTACATTTGCCACTATTTCCATTAAGTGGTGTATGTACTACCCATTATTATACACTTTGTGAATAAAATATTAATATAACTTTAATGGGGACACTATGCTCGATGGCGTACCCAACACGCAACAACGAGTTTCTCTGGAATCTTACGTTGCACTCTAAAAATAAAATAATATTATTTTAAATTGTAGTTAACTCCTAGATGTTGTGATGGCGGGAATGAATAGAACTAACTAAAAAATGATTATATATGTTTTTCAAATATTTTTAATTTTTACAATAAATGTTAGAGGATTAAAAATGCGAATGAATCAAATTTTAAGCGTAAACATTCTAATATTCATTAAAAGGTTGATTAATTGCCTTTTGATGGAGAACCTCTTTTAAATCCACTTTGTGACAATTTTATGTGTTACATTTGAAAAAATAAAATTCTTCTTTAGAATCGGGACATCAAAATTTACTTTGTGTAAATTTAAGGTATTTTTCCGAAAAAGTTCAATTTTTAATGAATATTGAAAAATGTTGTATTTTAATTCAAAACATCTTTTTAATATAATTTATTTATATGATTAGATTATCTTTTGAATTGGTTTTAAAGTGAAATTAGAATATATTTTTACCATTTAATCCAATAGTGGTCGTTGGAATTAATTTCACATTGAAATCGGACTTAAACTAGTGTCAATCTTTTGATACATTTTCTTTCATAAAAACAAGCTATTTGTTTTGACAGTGGGAATTAATTATTAAATTAATTAATACAAATTATATGTTTTTAATTTTTTAAAATAGACATCATTTTTCAATTCGGAATATAAAATATAGCTTAGGGTTAATATTTGGTAATTTTCTGAAAAACTTCAATTTTTGATGAATAATGAAACCACTAAGTGGTACTTATAAAAACTGATTTTCCGTTTAAATGAAATTTTTCCATAATTGTGTTTTGAATTTCAAAAATATGACATACATGGTTTTCATTAAGAAGTAAAATTTGGTTCAATGGGATTAAAATAATTTTTTGGTGAATAGTAACTTATTATGTTTTTAATCGCGATTAGAGGTAATTAGTGTAGTTTAAGGTAAGAATAATGTTTTAATAAAATGAAATGACCTAGACACATGTCCTACCCTCATTGGATGTGTAATGGCCGACCAAAAAAATCCATGGGTCAACTTGGGGACCCCATGGAGCAACGTTTTTTGGAAAATGACATAAATAACTTTTTATTTAATGGTAAAGTAAAAATGACACAAACATGAAATGTTTTACTAAAACAATTTTTACATGGGGTTATACAAGTCAGATTTTTGACTATAAATATTAATTGGAAAGATAAAAATCCTTCCTACATAATAGTATTTTTTTTTAATTTTTATACATTAAATAAATTAAATTATTTATGACATCATGATGATACAGCTATGACCTCATTATTTAACGATTTAAATAAAATGGAAAAATAATGTAAAATCTAAGACCTAAAATGTCCAAAATCTATTGGATGTGTGGATTTCAAACCCGTATCACCTTATCCTCAAAAGAAATCAATGAGGGACCATTAAAATTCGATACTCATTCTAAAATTTTGTAACATTTATTTACTTTCCAAGAGTGCCCCTCCTCTCCTCTTATAAAAGGCCCCCACCTCTACCGCCTTACCCACACTTCCAAAGCCTTTTCCTAGGAAACCCCTGCCCATTTCGTCTCTAAAAATCCCTCTCTAACTCCTTGAAGCCTCACTTTGGGTAGAAGGCTTCCCAAGAAAGCCTTTGAGCTCAAACCAAAGGGAGTTACCCGATTTTAAGGTAATGTCTTCACTTGAGTCCTTTTGTTTTATTTTGTTTCTCCAACCCCCTAAACTCTTTTTATTCATCTATTTTGTAACAAATCCAGTATCTTAAATATACTGGGATGTTTTTATAAGAAGTATTCTAGCTACACTTACACACACCTTCATCTAATTGTTAAAGAACATACTGTTTCTATGGATGGAGAATTTCTGCCTCACGAAATGACGATTGTTCAACAATCATATAACACCTTCAAAGGTGGCCATTAAGATGTAAATATGTTTATATATGATATATAATATATTTATGTTGTACTTAAACTTATTTATTTTTCATTTGTGGCATACCTTTATGGATTCCATTATGGGTATACGCGATATCTTCATTTTAGGAAGTGCGGACTACCGCCCCTGAAAGTGATTTGATTCGTTAATGCCATATGTGGGATGTATAAAGGATGGATTTAAAGTTATTATATATGATGTTATAATGGAATTATTATATACCTTTATATCATTATTGTTTTCTTTCCATTAAAGTATGATATAGAAATGAATGTAGCATTCATGCGTACGTACGGCATACCATCTCCATGAACGGTGCATTTCATTTCTTATCCCCAAATGTAATGTAATATTATAAGTACATATAATGGACATATATGATGTATGATACATCTAAAGGATGAATATAATTCTGTAATTAAAAATATACACATCTATCATTTAGTTTTATTTCCATTAATATGACATAGAAATGAAAGTAGCGTTCATGCGTACGTACGGCTTACCGTCTCCATGAACGGTGCATTTCATTTATTACCTCTAAATGATTATGTAATGTTATAAGTACATGTATATTCTGGATATATATGATATATATGATATCCAAATAAGGAATTTCATTCTGGATATAAAGAACCTTTGACCATACGAACAACATGTAATTGTAAGAAGTCCACTTTTGACTTAAGAACCAAATATCGACAAAACAAACATTATTAACATAAATGATTACATAATGTTTATAACATGTAAATAATTGATATAAAAGGAATAATGAACATGAAAAAGGTGCTTAAGAAAGTTGAAATTAACTCAAGTTTATTATTCAGAACGTTAAAGAACGATCGAGTCTAGTCGGACCCGAGGTAAGGGATCCAACCTCTCTATTTCTTTTTAAGTACTCTCATTTATGTCATTTATTTTAATCCCATATTTCTTATGTTTGGGGATGTTATTTTATATTCCTAAGACTTTACATTTTATGTTCATATTATGGGAGACCCTAATTGATCTCATAAATCCATTTTTGGATGTTTTAATTGGCGCCGTTAGGCTGTCGAGTTTTCGTAAGGGATTTTTCATCTCACTTTTATTCCCATGACATTTATGCTACGTTTGACACTATTTCCATTGATTTGTGTATGTAATGACCATTATTATACACTTTGTGTAGTATAATTTCATTTATGGGTATTTAAATCTTCATTTTATGACCATTCTTCCATGGGGTGTACTTTTCGAAAGTTACCCAACTCAGTAAGGGGACCTTTCACCCTCCTTTTTTTAAAAGACTTCTTTTGTTATGTCTTTTAATTCACTTACTATTATGTTGGGATATGTTCTTATATATCATTATTTATGTAAAGTTTATTTCCATGTGATGAGATCCCCTTTATATCTCTCATTAACTCATTTTGTAAAATCTTAGGTGGCACCGTTAGGCTGTCGAATTTTACCAAGGGAACTTCTTAACCCAATTTCGATTTCTTTGGGTTCAACATGTAGTTATTGAATATGTCATCCTTTGTATATGTGTTAATAACATTTTATTGTTTTACACTTAATATCCACTTATATTGGGTGTATTTATATTTTTCACACATAATTATGAGATTGATTTATCCTTAATTTAAGGATACCTTCTTTATAATGGATTTCATCTCATTTTACATTTCTTTTGAGACTTCATTGTTGTTATGCACCAATTAACTCTTATATGGTGTGTATAATGTCCTTTGACATATTATATCATAAATACATTTATTCTCATGATATTATAATGTTCGGATTAAATGTTATTCCACAATTATTTGTATTCAAGAATCTCTAATTTTGTTAAAAACTCATTAACAAAAATATTGTTTTAAATGTTTTAAAGATTTATTATTCTAAATCTTTATCTTTAATTTCCATGTTTTTAAAATGGTTTTCAGTATTTATTTACATGGACATTAATGTTTTAAAATTATAATTCCAATAAATTCTTCAAAGTGGTATGGGACACCTTGATTCAAAAATCTCTTTTAAATGATTTTTGAAAATGGATTGATTAATTCAATATCTTGGAATTACTTATTTTGATTGAAAAATAAATTTTGTTATTTAAATATTTATATTTTCAATATTTTATGTGTAATGATGGTACTTGGACATTTTACAGGTGGTTATGTGATAAACCACATGACAAGTTGTGCCGTGAATACCAGGACAGGTGGTTACGTTATAACCTCCAATGCATTGGGTATGGAAGTCGGCCGTATGGCTATTCCATTAAGTATGTGTGGATGTCGCCCATATGGTTATTCCATTTAAGTATTTTTATATACCAAGTTACCTTTATATGTTACGTGTTCTTTATATGGGTTTTACGGTAATCTTTTGGTTACAAAAGCGTAATTAATGATCTTTTATTCAGTGAAGAGTTTTTACTACATCATAAAGGTGAAAAGTATTACTTTGGTAAATTACTCATGGTATACTTGTTGTTTTTGAAAACTAACAGTTTTCCTTCTTTGTGTATCCTTTACAGGGCTTTTCATGCTCATCCCAAGTTTTGTTTGAAATTTTTTTCACAGGTCAAGGGAAAGGTTCATGATGTGATGATAGTGTTAAGGAAGTGTCAAGAAAGAATCCATGTTTTATTTTAAATATGTTTCTGTTGATTGGATGAATGAATACTGTCTTTTATGTAACCAATTTTTCTAAAATGTGGAATGTAATTCCAGTTTCATGATCTAATTCTCTAAAACTCTAAACCTGAAAAGATTCTCATTGTGTAATCTTGTAATAACTCAATATTAAGTAAGGTTTAAGGATGGGGCCATATATTTTCCCAGCTTAGAGATTTCTTTTTGGGTGTTTTAAGATCATTAAATAAAATTTGGGTTATATATTCTTTTCTATAATGAATCAATAATAATGAATTTCCTATATTTTTTGTCATCCACTAAAAAAATACAATGTTCTTGAGAAACATGACAGTTTTTATAGATTTTTAACTAATAATAATGATGAAAATATTGAAAAATGATCCTTTGGTATAAATTGTATAAAAGGGACTTTATTTTAAAAAATATATTATATTTGAAAATAGTGTTCATCAGGAATAATATCTGCAATTATTTTTATGTGAAATACTAGTTTTTTAGTAGAAATGAAATGTAATATCACTATTTTGTTACATGAAGGTGAATTTCATTGAAAGAATTTAATTTTTTTTTAGAATTTGATTAAATAATTTTGGATGAGAACTAGAGTGTGTATGATAAAATTATAATGGTATTTGTATTGTATTTTTGGTCCATTTAAAATAAACGAATTTCATAGACTACATGTTAGGGAGTGTATACATATTCCTAAAGTAGGTATTACAAAATAAAAAAGAGGCATTGAACTCATGCATGTGTTCTATTATTTGTCTTATAAATGAAATTTTAATGTTAAACAGGTATCAAAATGTTTTATTTAGATTTTAAGAATAATAAATTTTTATATATTATTTTATTGGTTTTTAACGACATAATTTGAGTCATATATTTTAGAGGGAGATTGCGATTAAAGTTTAATTCATGTTTATGTGAAGATTTATTATTTTCTTTCAGAGTTTATATAACCTCTCACAATTCCTATATATAGAATTAACTATGTTTTTATAATGTCAATTGATCAATTTATTAGATATTATTTGAAAAATATTGAATTTCCATGAATTAAATACATTATGTTTTTCTGAAAATAGAGAGAATGGGTTATGTTATAGTGATAGAGGTAGGAGATGTTTTGTTTTACCCATTAAAGCGGAGTGTTTTATTTTTATTCTAGATCTTGATGAAGGATATGTTTTTTTAAGATATGTAATTTTACAAAAAATATATAATTTTTTTCTTTTTAATAAATATAACATTCATGTTTATGATGATACTCATTTTTATACATTATTTTTGTTTAATAAAATAATTTTATTTGGGTTGCTTAATGTAACATCTCATGAGGTCTTTAATGGTGATAACCTAATTAAATATAATAAAGCTCAAGGACCCTTTTTCACAAATGGGGGAGGATCCAACTTCATATTCTCCTACCTCTTATTCTCTTTCTAATCTTAAGGTTCATTGTTTCATTCCAATCACAATGTTTGTTTTTATTTTAGATTTTCCAAGTATTCCAGTTTTTTTGAAGATTCTTAGTCTATTTATTAGTATGTTAGTGGTTCCAATTTAATCATTTGAATTCTCAATAGCATTATTTTTAGTATTTCATGAGTTTTTTAAATGGTTTGATCATCAATGAATGATGGAAATTTATTCTACAAACCTTTTTCAGGAATATTATGGGATTCTACATAGGGTTCTAGTTGTCCTTGTTGATCAATTATTGTTTCTAATTTAGTTTTCAAGTGAAGTAGTTTTCATAAATGTATGTTGAAAGATATTTGTATCTCTATGTTTGATGCTTTTTTATATGGGACATTGATCCTTTGATATTAATATTAATTTATATCCATCCAATACTATGGTAAGGATATAGATGCCCCATACCTCCCTATAATTCCAAAAATGTTTCATTCATAATTCTATTATATAACACTATTTGTTGATTATTTTTTAAGGATCATCATATGTCCACTCTTAATATAGTGATTGATGATTATTTATATAACAAATGGATATCTTAAAGAATAAACTTGAGGTTTTTTGGATATAAATTATGGGTGAGTAATTGTTTAGTCAATATATTATCACTATGTTTTAGACCAATTTCTATTGGAATATATTAAAGCAAGTCTATCATGTTAATTTTTTATGTCAGGGTTTGTTTGTTACATAATGTTTATATTCCAAGATTTACATCTTTTTTAACATATCTATAAAATATTTCATCCAAAATGTTGATTCTAATTTCTCTTCTAATTCCCTACATGTGGATAATCTCATCCTTATTAGTGCTCTAAAGATAATTGTCAAATAAGGAAAAAAATTGGAGATGGTTTGAGATTCACCTCTTATATAAGAGAGAGAGACAAAATCATTTAGTTGTTGGAACACTCTATCCTGAAGGATTAATCTAAAATTGATAGAGTTATAGGTTTGTACTCTTTGATCAATGGGAGGGGAGTGAAAATAGAGTTATATGATACTATTAATAAAAATAGTTACCTTCAAATTTCTGAACTACAATGTTTGTGGCCCAAATAATTTTATGAAACTCATATAACATTATCTACAACCCTAGGAGATCTCCTTGATCCCCAGGGGTGGTAGAATAAAACTATGGGTCATGAAGTTGGATTTTTTTAATGTATTACCTACTTTTTTATAATCAATTTTCCTAGGAAGATTCTACAGGAATTCAAAAATTACTCATCTATAAGACATGTGTTTAATAAATTAAATTGAATCAAAATATTTCAAAAGAAAATTAAATAAGAGATAAACTAATTGATAAAATCTCTAAATTAATTCATAAAAAACAAGAAAACCTACTTACCATATCATAAAAACCATTTTTTTCTAAATGTTTAAGACAAATGTGGCATAAGATAATATCCACTACAAAGATACTATGTGATTATCCAAAAATTCCTTTTGCCATTATAGATAGCTATAGTTCTAAATTGGGAACTGATAACTATATATTTGAAAAAGTGATTGGAAAAATTTACCCAACAATTACAAATGTATTTGTAAGTTCCTTAAAATAAGAAAAATGGATGTTCCATGTTCAATTATGTTTTTAAGAATAAAATACTCAGTAGGAACCCCTAATTTGGCCCTTTTTCACCAATGATATAATAGTGAATGCATAAAATGTCTGCACATTAATATACATATATAGAAAAATAATTTTGGTAGTCATAGAAAAGGTAAAAAAGTATACTTATACTGAATCAATACATAGATTATAACTATATAAAACCAATAAACCCATGTATTTGGATGGTCCCTACTTAAAATGTTGTAATTGGGTACAGGATTAGACACAAGGCACCAAATTAATCTACAAACGGTGAAATAGAAAATACACATTTATACTTTTTCAAGGCTCATGGACTAATCTAATGGATAGAGTAAGTTTTATACTAAGTCAGATAATTACCCCATCCCATGGATGTGGGGAAGGGGTATGCAATAGTTCGAATCAATCCCCATCCCATTCAATATATTATATTAATTTTTGATGGATCTTCTTCAAAAATTTATAATAGAAAATTGTAATGTTATATAACTTCTATATTAGTTTAGTAGAGGATATTATTCAAGGAATATAGTAAACAAGTGTCACAATTCATCATGAAACTATGCAACTCGTATATGATTTTCCATATCTATTAAAGCATTATCCACTCATATGATAACATGAAAAAGATATCATTCATCATTGTTTTTATAAATAATTCAAACATGTTTGTCAAAATGTAAAACTATAGGTTTGATCAATATATAATCAATCACAACATATTTCAAGTATTATTAAAAATAACATGAGGAATAAGAAAGACGTTTATCCGAAAATTACTCTAATAAATAAGATATAAAAATGTAGTGATCAAAATTTCTATTTTTGGTCCAATAGATCTCCATGGGTATAATCCATCCAACCACAAAATCAAAAAAATTACATTAGATATAACATTTTTTTAATTAATACATAATTGTTTTCATAAGAGGAACATGATTATTTGGAAAAAAAATTAAAAATACTTTCAAATGGAATAATAAAGGAAATAAGAGATTGCACTATTTAAAGTGGTTTCTTTAAAAATGTTATTTGGAAAAACAATTCATCAAAATTTGCGGGCCTAAAACTCTAATAAATCCAAGGATTTTGTCAAGTGTTGAGGTTTATAAAATTGTAAACCCATTAGAGCACCTATGTTGAATCAGTTTTCCTACCATGTAAACCTAGCCTCAACACTTCAACTAAATCCCTCATTTTACCATAGGTTTAGTGTGTTTCATTGACTTATATCACATTTATATTTAATTATAAATGTGGAATTAAAATTATAGAACACTGGGAATATTTATGGTGTACAATTTTAATATAATAATTAACCTATAATGTTTAGTCCAAGGGATTCCCTTTTTCATTGAATCCATCCTCAATATAGTTTGATACATGTAAGAAAAAAACGTTTCAATTTTGTCTCATGATCAATGGTATAGCATATGTCAAACTTTAATATATTAAGGGTGTAGTGATAATGCTTAATAATGGATTATTATAATGATATCTTAAGGTATAATAATCAATAAGGATGAAAACATGTAAATAATTTTCCAAAGTATAATTCAATTTAATGAAATTTACACCATAGTCATAATGGAACTGGTTTTCATTACATACTTCCAAATAACCCATTAAAAGAATATTTTTTTCTCATCCTATTAAAATATGGTTGAATGTAAATAATTGAAATCTCCATAATATAAATAATATTACTTATTAATTTAGAAATAATCAATGGAATTCATGTTACAAGAATAGTATGAGAATGACTTGATGAGTTAAGACCACATAACATTACATTATCCTTGATGAATATTCACTCATACTCTAATGAAACCATTAAATCATCTATAATCATAAAATAAATATTTTATAACCATTTTCATTGAATTACATATAAAACCAAAACAACCATATTTAAACACAAATTAAACCTAGCTAAAACCCATTGAGAACATCGATAAATTTGGTTTAAACACTAATGAAAATGAATACCCAATTATAATATAACAAAAAATATGGAAATTAGGGATATTAAATTGTACAAAAATTTGATATGATTAAAATGTGATTACTTATTCCTATGCTTTAAGAAAAAAAGTCACATTTAAGTTTTATCATGAAAGTGGAAAAGAAAACATGAAGAGAGGAGGAGAAGATCCCAGGAGAGGTGCTTGACTAAGGAGAAATGAGGGGAATGAAGTGAGGGTCACATATGTTAAGCGGTGTAAATAAAAATTATAAATTATAAATTATTGAATATTAAAAAAACTACTAAGGTGGATACAATTTTTTCAGGGGCCAACCACCATACTTTTAGTTTCTTTCTTATGGCTTGTTTTTTTACCATACATTCAATAGACTCCCACAAGAGTTCCATTGTTTCCTATACCACTATACTTTTTCAATTGTCTTCCAAAAATTAATTATACTTAGTTAAACGATAAAATAAATAATTTCGTAATCCAAAACCATTAAACTTTACCTCAATCTCAATTTAAACTAAAAATTCAAATGAAACTGTGCTATGACCATCCAACATTACTATGTAGGAATTGAAACCACTATAATAGGGACAAAAAATCATTACCTTACCTTATATTATTATATATGTTTTTCGAATTGATAAATGATCTTAATAGTAGAGTCACAATTGGATATGAGTATAATGGAATCACTGAGGGGATTAGGTCACCATTTTCTAGGGATAAGTTTATAATTAAAGTTGATTTATCAATGAGTACTATGGTTGCCTCTACCTTAGGTTAATTATAATGGGGAATGTCCACAAGATGAACTAATTTTATCTTTGGAGTGAATAATTTGGGGAACCTCAAACCCCGAACATTTTTAGCATCCTGGTGTTTTTTTAGAAGTCCATTCCAAGGGTTAAACTCTAGAAAATTTTAGAGGTAATTGTTTTCATCATTCTTCTATACTCCCAACCATCAACATGAAAGAAAAAAAAGAGTGGCAGGTCTCATATTTTATATAGGATTTATGGGTGTAAATAATCTTAAGAATAACTAATGGTGAAGCTAATTATTTTTTATTTTTTATTTTGTGATAATTACAATTGTATTAAAAACATTGAAATGTATCCTATTGTATAAGGACGGCCGCTAATTAAATTATTAATATGAGTAACCTAATAAATCATAAAAAAATGAATACAATCTTTATATAGGTATAAAAAAAATAATAAATTAGTATCTTCGATTTTAAATATTTTACTTTTTCTCCAGTGAAAAATGTTAGATGACATAAGTACTAACATTATAGGAATTGGACTTGGTCAAAGAGAAACATTTCACTAGAGATTGTTGAGGTGGATCCATCAAAGAATATGGTGCTACACTCTTAACATGGTGATCACTAACACCCATATTTATCCTCATAAATTAATAAGCTTTTGTTATTTGAGAAAGCACTCAATTGAATATTTTAACACAATGATGGATAAAAATAACAGGGTAACAATATATGAGTTATTTAACGTGGATCCATAGAAAATACTACTTGGCCTAAATGTCAAAATCATTAAATAGTATAATTTAAAAAATAAAACAATTTATGAAAGGATTAGTTATAGATTGTTTTTTATGTAATTTCATAGTGGTTATAGATTTTATTATATCATATATTCAAGAAATTATATATAACCACATAGTGTGAGACGTTATGGATCTTTCATGGGAGTACTAGATATTTATGTTCGGTTGAAGATGACATTATCATAGTTCTTTCCTTGTTTATAATCCCCATTTATTGTTAGTTATCTCTTTTAAAAATGTTCAAAATCGTCTTTTATGATTGGATTATCTATAATAACCCATGAAAATATTGGAGGGACTAAATGATATAAGTGATTTTGAAATGCATCATTTAATGTTTAATTGATGACATATTGAAAAAATGAAAAATATAAGTAATTATAAAGTGAGTTTTTATAATTCATGATCGATAATTATAAAGGTTATAAACACGTGTATTGAAAGTATGAGAACCTGTAAAAATGTTTGTTGTGATCATGTCCCTATGGATCTTCTTACAATTAATATTTATGCAAGTTGTTTTGTATAAGTAATGTAGTCAACACAACTATTATTTGTTAAATGATAGTGATAGTGACTATCTTGAGTGTGATGTATAATTAAATTTAATTTATTTCATGTTGTGAAATTTTTTGTATTTTTTTCAATGTGAATATATTTATATGAATATTTAGTTAAATTCAGGCTGGTTAATCATAGTAAAATCTTAAAAACATGTAATTATCTTAGAATACACATTTAGACTTTATAAAGATGTTTTTTGATGAATAATATTTTGATAATGGTATCAGTGGAATAATAAAAACAATCATGATTATCATAGTATCATTGGATTTTAACTAGGAAAGTGTAGATCAATATGATATTAAGTCCAGCAGAGATCATGGTGTATGCAACCAATAATTTCATGAATAATTATGTTATATATTTTGAAAATAGTTCAATATATGATACCTATATGAATGATTATATGATGATAGATTTACCTATAAAGTGGTTTTGATATCTCTTAATAACGAGACAAATGATTTTTGTAAAAATCAATAATATACAAGGGAGAATAAAATAGATAGATATTTTGTATTTTTTGAGTAAGGATATAGTAAATTTTAAAGTGATTGAATTATTTACATTTTTATGAATTTAAATATTCTTTCATGGATGTAAAAAATTATCATGGTAATCGCTTGAAGTTACGATTAAATTGAAGAAGAGGGTAACATTTCTAGAGTTAATTCTAACACATATTCATCAAAGATGAGAGAGAATAAATATTGAGTTATAACATTTATAGAAATGAGTTATATATTTAATAAATACTTTTTATCTATGATTTTCTAGACTTTGTGATAGTATAATGATAAATTAATTCATGTATTCATGAGGACCCAATAATAAATTGGATGATATTTCACGTAACATGCCTATAAAAACATTTTTGATCATAATGAGAGGAAGAAAGATAACATCTAATAAAAAATTTATAATTTCAGATATTAGATTTAGTAACTTTGATCAATTTTTTTTAAAAATATTAAATATAAATGCCTAATTATGTCTATAAATGTTTCATTTTATGTTATTGGTCCAAATGTTTTTTATAATTTCCTTAAAAAAATAAAAAACATCAAAAACAAGGTTCTATATTCCATGAATTGATATATAGGTTTGGTGCAATCGTAATCAAGTAGATGTATTCTTCCTAACACAGTCTACTAGGTTGTAAAATTTTGGGATTGTAGAAAATTGCATTGTTTGGAATTCCAAAGCCTTATTCTTATGAAATTAGTTATTCCCTTCATTATAGAAATTCATGTATCAATGTTGGACTTTGGAAAATATTATTTCTTGTAAAAATGGTTGTTAATGGTTTAAAGGGGATGTAAATAACTCTTGAAACTTTTATCAAACATTTATAATGATTAAGGAACATTATATATATGATTTATTTAGATAATGCAGAGGAACGACGATTAAATAACTCATAACCAGCCAAATATAAAATAATAAAATTAATAATGGATACACATTGTTGAGAATATCACATTGATTGTAACATAGAAGAGAAATAAATATAAAAATTAGAAATTATAAAATAAAATTAGATTAATAACTCATCAAGGCTAATAAAATTACATCAAAATAATGGAAAAAAGAATAATATAGATCATAGAAACTATATAAATACATATACAATAGTTAAACTAATATATTAAAATAAAAATAAAAACCTACCATCATAAAAAAAGTCATTAATTTCCCCCAAAGAACAATGGTCCCATTTACGTCATGATAATTTACAATAACCTTATATATCTATGAGATAAATTAAGAATTATAATATAAAAATAAATTATAATGGTGAGTGTAACATATGATAAATAATGTTAAATAAAATAAAAATTCAACAAAGTGAATCAATCAAATTCTACATTAGAAAATCAATCATACTGAAATAGAATGGACTTTATCATGGATGAAAATAATAATTATAAATGAAAATTTTAATTGATATATGGTTTTGGAAATTTTTAAAAAAGGAAATCTATCAAGGTGACGAAATAATTTGGAAGGTAACATAAATGAATTATTTAGGTCATTGGTTGAGGTGGAAATTAAAACTATTGGAAATAAAAATGCTTCCATAATAATGGATTTTAGTTCCATAGTTTTGGTTATTATCCTTATAATTGAATCATTAAAACTAAAATTAATAGGGTGGGGAAAATTTATTATAGTTTAGATAGAACATAAAAAAATTAACATACAAAATAATGGGGATGATTAAATCCTGAATATTTTTATGGGAATGAATCAGGTGGTGATGATAAAGTGGTTGAGTTTTTTGTGGAATAGGTGACTTTTATGGGGAGGGTAGTCTTTTTTTAGTAGAGGTGAGGGGGAAAGAGTCATTATCCAGAATCTATGATGACAGGGTTGGAGATTCCTTAGGTTGAGGTAAGGGGGAGATCATTATAGGGAGGATTTGAGGTTTTGTGGGGAGAGGGAATGAAATAATTATTCATGTACACCATGTATATAATATAATATTAGCAACACACATTCTATATGGTTAATTTTTAAATATAACATCACAAAAACAATTTATCTTATTAATTTTAATTAAATTAACAAAATTAAAAATCATATAATATTCACGTGAATAATTTTTTTTCAACATTCATATTTTTTCATATTATTAAAACTAAATTTCAAAAATATGAATATAATCATGTTTCTTATTTTTTGTGTTAAAAATTCCTTTCTCTTGTATAATAGGTGTTATCTTTACAAAAAAAGGAGCATTCTTGGCCAATGTTTCAAGAATATGAAAATAATATTATGTATTTCTAAATTTAAATAGTTTTATTGAAGAAATATCAAGTTCATTAGGATCTATGATAAACTATCCAAAAAAGTAAAAATACCAAATACATTTGTTAAAAAAAACATATTATCTCATAACATACAAGTACATTTTAATATTACTGAATAAAAAATTAATATTTAATAAAATATTTGTAGATAAGGATAAAACATGAGTGTATTTTGAGATGAATCATTGAACAATATTATAATTTATGGATATCAAAAATAATAATAGAAACACCTAAGGTAGTTTTCCTTGATATTAACTTAATTATAATGTTTCCATCATCATACAGGGAGAAATATCTGAGAAAGTCTATGAGACATAAAAAGTTATACAGTAAACCTAAAAAAATTAGATAACTTCATAAAAGAACTTGTTAACCCACAACTATATGATGCATTTAAATAAACTTCAATCATTTTTAAATTATTGAAGTGTATTTGGTCTCTAAATATGATATACTAGTATAATGATAGGTACATTTTATTGAAAAATATCATAATGGTGATTCATCTCATAAATAAATATTCAATGATCAAATTTTATTTTCATATAATTCTTAACATTGAGGTTTTAGTTTACAAATGTTAGGAATGATGTGGTAGTTTTGAAAAATAAAAAATGTTTTATATTAATATTTTTTTTCAGATATGAATATAATAATATATTTCACATCCGGAATGAGTGGCTTAAGGATGAATCGAGTAAATTAACAAAACACAATTTTTTTTTATTTTTAATGTATATAATATGGAAGTGGATTGTAAAAAAATCATAAAACCAAATCATTGGATGAAAATTTATTATAAATAAATAAATAAAAATAATAAGTGTTTTCCATAGGAATTTATTGATTAGTTTTGGGTGTAATGTGATCAAATTTTTAATGAAATCAATACAAAACATTCAAAATAAGTGGAAAATGTTATTAAATACTATTTAATCTATGAATTCCTATGTAAAATGCATGAAAATAAGAAAATATAATACAATTTGACTATGTGAATGATAAAATAAAAAGACCCAACCATAAAAAATAATTTTATAGTTATTTTGAACTAAAATTAAAATTTTAGAATCTTTTTAGTTTATAGTTTTAGAAAATTGGGTAACAATTCATATTTAACATCCCATATTCAATCAAAGTGGATAATACAAAAGATAATATCCATTTTTCCCAATATAAAACTTTTTAAAACAAAACATGGTTTCTTTTTCATGAAAAATATTCATACCATTCAAATTGATTTCATTATTTCTATTAACAAGACATAGACCCAATGAAAAACATTTAATAATTAGTATGAACACAAAAATATTAATAAGAAAGATATATAAAAATATCATTAGTACAGTGAAAACATGAAAACCCATTAAAAAACTTTCATTAAAAGATGATTAACATGTATAGAAATATCATGAAGGTTTCTTATGATATAATTATAATAACAATATTAAATTATCCCATAAAAATGGAAGAAACATATGGTTGAATTCTATCTATGGAGTTCCCAATATATTTGATAGCTATAATGGGGCCCATATGTCATATCTTGAGAAATAATAGGGCTCAAACCGTCACATCTTGATCTATAATGGCGTTAAACCCATCATATCTTGAGATAAAATTGAATAAACCCATAAAAAATTTCAAGGATCATATAATGAATAAAACCTTGGATAAGTATTTTAAACCCATGAGAAAAAAAATGAATATATCATAATACCATTTTATTTTAAAAAATCACTTCTAAAATATATCGACAAACCCCGCACTTAAAAATGTTAACATTTTCCTGAAAAAAACTAGAAATACTTATAAAGAAAACATAAAAGTAATAAGTAATCTTCAAAGTGTGAGAATCCACTCCTTCAAAATAATTTGAAAATATATTCCCTTTGACATATGTAAAAAGAGTTGAAAAAGGAAATTTCAAATTGGGTTTAAAAAATGCCCTTACCTTGAGTTGGAATCATCATATGCGATATTAATATCAAAAAATAACAAAATTAGGTTAATTATTGAATTAATTTATAAAATTTAAATGTTTATTATTCCTTTTATATCACCTATTATCGTGAAATAAAAATTACATTATTATTTAGGTTAATATGTGACATTTTATCGATATTAGGTACTTGATTCCAAAATGGATTTTGTATGATGTGAATTTTCAAATTGTTAATAAGTCCATAATCTATAGAATAATATTAATTAAATAATGATAACTTTTATACATAAATTTAACTTTAAATCCATCCATTACATATGGATATTAAAAATAAACTACTACACAACCATAGAGATGGTAAGCCGTATATATGCATGAGTAACATTTCCATTTTTCAATGATCATTATTGAAAGACGGTATGTATTATTTTATATTTACTTAATTATAATAATATCAATAATATAATATTAATAATTAAAATATATACATAAAAATATATATATCATCTATGTGATGTGGTGATGAAAAATGAATCTCATCACTTTGTGGAGGTGATAGTTTAAATGTACACATGAACAACATTATCATTTTCATGTGAATGGAAATATAAGATTATAAATAATATAATATTAATTTATAATGATAAATATGTCATTAATATCATATATAAAATTAATTCTATTGTTATAACTAGTCTTGATATAGTGATATAAAATAAATTATATCGGCTCATGAGGTGAAATTCTATTGTACATACAAATGCTAATTATTTTCCAATTTGATAGAAGTGGAGATGGATTTAGGTGATTTTATTAACAAAATAAAATCATATTATATTTTGTATACTAGATTTATTATTTCATCATGGTTGAAGATTATCTAAAATAATTTCAAGAAGAAATAAAATTGAAATACTTAAATTAAATTCACAGGTCTTCTTTGGATGATCTTGTTTGACTAACACCTTAACACCTATAAGAAGGGTGATATGACTAAAATAAGGCATATATAATCTATGGAGGAATTATAGGAACTTATTTTGGAAGATGTTTTCTGATCCAAATAGGTTTTTATGTGTATTGAAATGAGAATGCTTGGCGCCCTTTTATAGAAGAGGAGAGGGGCACTCTTTGGATTCTTAAAAAAATAAAATTTTTATAAATGAATTTTCTATTATAGATGGATCAAAAGTGAGTTAGTTTTAAGATAATATTATTATGGGTAAATAAATTCATCTAATTACAATTATATGTTTTTATTTTTTAATCCTTATCATTTTTCTTTTCACTATTTTTTAACCCCTTTAACCCTTACTGTGATATCATGTATTTTACACTCTAAGGTTTAATATAGTTACTATAAAATGAAAAAACCATGAAATATGTAATTTAGGTCATATGTAGACTAATACAAATAATATTTCCATATTTTATATTTTTATAAATTTTATATCGTTTAAAAAAATATTTTTAATTTATAATTTCATTAATGTCAATTTTGACACTAATCATTATTTTTTGTTTCTGAAAAATATAAAAAATAAAATAAATTAGATAAAATACATAAAAAACATCCATAAAATGATAAATTAATATAAAAAATTATTTTATGACATTTATTACATATAAGACTATTTATTTTAATATATTTAGTTTCATTTATTTGATATTTTCATTAATTTAACACTCATAACATCATCATTGTGGACACATTTAATTTGATTATTTATTCCCTAAAAACTGAAAATAAACTATAATGATCAATATAAACATATTATATTTTAATATCCTTTTTTATTTTCATATATATATATATATATGATATAACACCATATAAAAAATATTTTACTCGATAAAAAAAAGTATGACAAAATTGACTTTTTTGGAATAAAATACTACAAATGCTTTAAAGTCATCAATGTGGCACCAATATCTCAAAAAATAAACCCAAGGATGATTTGGGTAGAAAATAAAACATCTGTTTAAATTATTAATAATTTTATGATAATTATACACTATTCTAAATATTATTTTTACCATTAATTTCAATATTTACCCGAACAATGATAATAAAAAATATATTGTTACTATTCATATTCTCTAAAAAATAAAAAAGACTCATTTAATAGACTTGGAATTTTGATTCAAAATATTTAATTAATTTTAAAAAATTAAAAACACAGAATTGTATAAAATTAATTTAATTTGAACACTTTTGTCAAATCAAGAAAACATGTTATTAAAGTAAAAACATTCAAATGTCCGCCAAGTTTTTATATCCAATTTCAGTGTCAAATAACTTCTGGAGCCCTAAATTGGATTAAATGTTATAAAATTTATGTAATTATACCATAAAACCAATAAAAAATATAATTTAATACTATATATTATTTAGATGAAAAATTTTTTCGATTAAAATGAAGCATTTTTTAGTATTCATTAAAACATAATGATTCTTCGAAAAATACCAAAACATCGACCAAAGAAAATTTTGATATTCCAATTTCAAATAAGAAGGTCATTTTGACACAGAGAATTTAAAAAATTGACAAAAGTAGAATTAAAATATCTGCACCTTCAAAAGGTGGTAAAATATCATTTTTGAAAACTATACTTTTTAACCATAAAACAAGGTTTATCATATAAACTATTTAATGTAGTGTCCTTTTTTACTATAAACCAATTTCAAATTTAAACATACTAATAAATATGAAAAATAATTATTCTATCTTTACCAAGGTCATTAAATGATTTCCCCTTTTGGAAACTATGTTCTCAAAATTTTATTCATCAAAAGAATGATTCCATACCAATAGAAATACAATAGGGCTTAAAACATGAGATAAATATAGAATATATTTCCTTAACATTGAATCATGAAATACCTTGTGTAATTTGGACAACATCAAAGGAAAATCCACTGGGTAAGAAATTAATCCAATGTTTTCTTGGATTTAATATGGTCTGACATACCATGGAATTATCTTCCCCTTATAACCAAAACACATCACAATTTTCCATAGATAAAAACATATAATGAAATCATTTACTACCTCAAAAGAAATATAATACATATAGTTATCCGTATAAATTTTATTCCTCCAATGATCTATCCTCATGTTTCACTGAATCAAATTAACTTTCTATACAATTTCCTCTACCATTTGCTGGTCCCATAAGATTCCTTTCATATAATTCATTGAAAAAAATTGGAGTTAGACTCTAATTTCCATAAAATACCTCAAATGGTTCCATCATTATACTCGATTGAAATCTGTTATGATAAGAAAATGCAACCAAAGAAAGATGTTTATCCAATATTCCCTAGTAATGTATTGAAAAAACACATAGCATATCCTCCGAGGTATGAATTATTAATCCTTATTATCTATGAATCCAAGGATGAAATGCTATGTTGAAATTTAATTCAGTCCAAAATGAAATTTAAATTCCTTTCCAAAATTTAGCAGTGAACATAGGATCATGATCAGATACAATAAACATAGTAACACCAATTTACCTGAATATCTCTTTTAGATTCAATTGGAAAATTTGATCTACAGATAGAGTGTCTAAAATAGGAATAAAATGTAATTATTTAGTAAATTTATAAATAATAACCTAGTTCGCATTTTCACAACAAGAATCCTATGGTAATCCCACTACGAAGTCTGTAGTTATATTTTCTCATTTTTAATCTGGCATTAGGAATGGCTGAAAATTTCTCTTCAGCCACTATGATTCTACTTTAACCTACTGAAAATTCAAACATAAATATATAAATTTTATAATATCACATTTTATTCCATACCACTAGTAATAACCCAAAGGTATATGTACAAATTATTGCTGCTCAGTTGATTGTAAAATGGAGAACTATGAGATTCTCTTAATAACTTTTTCTTCAATTGTGAATCACAAGGGACACATAATATCTTCCAAAATATCAAAATGGAATCTTTATCAATTTTAAATTCATAAAACATACCCATTTAAAAAAATTCAACTATTTTTTATATCTCATAGTCTTACTTATGAGCATGATTAATTCTATTTGATAGGGATAATTACATAGACACCAGAAACAAAATAGAGGAATTTTTTACTTAAAAAACTTCTAATCCAAAATTCATCAAACCATTAACCAAATGTTCATGTTCCAAAAAGAAAATGGTTAATTTAGAATTATTTTTTTGACTCAAATAATCAACCACTTTATTTTATTTTATAGGATGGTAATGAATCACAAAATCATACTTTTGATTAATTTTTTTCCATATTATCCATATCATGTTCAATTATTTCTGACTGAATATAAACTTCAAAATGTTATTATCATTATATATTTCGATTTCTACACCATAAAAATTGATTCCCATATTATTTTAAATAGAAAAATTGTAGAGACCCGAAGCTTAACGTACATAGATATTACATTACTTTTGCGGAATACTTAGTACATAACAAAAACACACACACAAGGACCGTAATAGTTTAGTGTCTTTGGAAACTCAGAGTATAATCTTCCAATCGTGGTGAAAGATCTTCAAAATCACCCATAAATATCTTCCTTTTTTTACCTAAAACCATCCTTTATATCCTGGGGAAAAGAAAACATAAAAGGGTGAGATCAAATGCTCAGTAAGGGTAAAAAAAAGAAATATCAATCACATCATATACATAAGCACATAACTTTTGGAAATCTTAACCTGCAAAAGAGATCATAATTTCATAACATGTGGTAAATCATGGAAGTGAAATGTAATCACAATAATCATAACTTAAAACATGAAACTTTGTGGCATTCAAACATAATCATAAAGAATCATTTCTTGTCAGTCAAGACTCATTTCCAAGACTATCTTAGTGGACAAAGTCCCTTTCTGAACCGAGTGACCCTCGTTTCAGTCATGTTTCACTGAACCGGTATAACCTACCGTTCCAGCCATGTCTATCTCATGAGATATAAAATCTTTACCCAATGCATTGGAGGGAGATATAGGTCCCACCCATCTCATAATGATACCAATCTTATGTGTGCCACAAAATCATAAATCATACATCATTTCATAAACTATGTAATAAAAATGGGAATCTTAAACATCGTGACATCATAATACAATTCATATAAGATAAAGGAATTTATAAAAATAATTCCATCACAACATGATCACATCAATGTAATAATTGGGATAAAAACAAAAACCCTTTATTATCTTAGATGGAAAATAATTTTGATAAAACACTTGAACTTCATTCTTGAGGAAAATATCCTTTCTTCTTCAAAAATATTTTTCCTTTCATAACATGTCATACGACGTTAAAATAAAAGAAGTTGATTAAAAATAAACTTGAAATTTTTTAAAATAAGCTTCTTGGAAATAATGTTTTAAAAATCCATTCATGCCGTATAAGTTAAAAAAACATTCTTCGTACTTTTGTCGGAAAAGTCAAAAAGTACCTCATACGAAAAACGACCAAAGATTCCATTCATATTCTTTACTAAAAACTCACCGAAGGGTAAAATTGGATTTAAAATTTTGTAGGTGGATGGAAATAATATTACATATTGAGGAAACATGGATGTGGATGATAAAATACACCCTATTAAACACTAAAGTATAAACAATCTCGGATAAAAATGAGATTGTGATATTTCTCTTACCTTAGGTCTGATTTGCTTCGTAAGTGTCCGAACCTCCTGTATAATGATTTAAATAATGTCATTGACTTATTACAGAATCATATTCATTGTTATGATATCATATATGGTTCACTTATGACAATATATTACCCATTCTTTTGTAAATTCCATGTTAAAGATCGTTTTGGGTAAAATTGTTTCATTTGTCGTCCGTGTTTTGACTTGTAATTATTCATATGATTACTTAGATAATGATTACTTAATTCCAGAATATAAAACATGATATATATATATATATATATTCATAATATACATATATATAATAAATCAGTAAATGGAAAGAAATACACTGTTCATGGAGACGGTAGTCCGTACGTACGCATGAACGCTGTTTTCGTTTCCTTATTGAATTGAATGGAATTAAGTAGATGACATACATATAAATAAATCCAGTATAATTATTATGTCATATATTTCATTATTACATAATATATATACTTTATAAGCATTCATGAATGGTTAATCATTGAGAATGAATCTCATCGCGTCGTGGAGACGGTAGTCCGTACGTACGCACGAGCGATGATATCGTTCCCATTTTCGTGGAATAGTGTTGAAGTGTTTGTATACTAGTTCAGTATCAATATCACTTTATAATAATCATATATAGTTACTCATTACACCATTATACCCATCCAATTAATGTGGTGGCGGAAAATAGATTACACCACAGCGTGGAGACGGTATTCCGTACGTACGCACGCACGGTGATTTCCTTTTTCTGTAGGATGGATAGAAGGCTAATTAGAGTTGTTTCATATTTATAATAACATATCAGTATATAAGAAATACTGATGTTATTACTTTATCATGAAACAACTAAAGAAGAAGAAGTTGAAAAAGAACGAAGTTGAAAAGATCGGTAATGGATATTACCTCTTCTTTGGAACGCCTCTTTGAATCCTCCACTTAGGAAACTAAGATTGGTATTTTAAGAAGACCAAGACCTCTAGGATTATTCTAGGGAAGTGGAGAAGGGATTTTGGAAGGGGTTGGCCGAGCTTGAGTGCTCAAATTGGTGTGAGGAGTAGGGGAAGGAGGTTCCCTTTTATAAGGGAGGAGAGGGTCACCTTAGGAATATCTCAAAATATTATTTTATATTAAAGTCAAAATCGGTTTATAATGGTTCAAAAGGGTCTTATTTCGAAACTAAAGTGGGGATGGGTCGAAATCCTATCAACCAATAGGATTTAGACAAGTTTAGGTTATTATTTTAACCTTATCAATTAGATTTAACTCTAAGTTAAATAATTTAACTTTTACCGTGTCTTTTTGTTTTCTGACACTATATGGTTAATACAGTTACTATAACATGCCAAACGAACCCCAAATTGTTTATTATTAATATATATATCTGTATCTAAGTCATTTCGCCAAAACATATATTTTTAGGAATAAAATAACAATTAATAATATAATATTTGATTTAAAAACTATTTTGTGTCAATTTTGACACTATTTGATATATGATTTTTGTGAAAGTCATAAAAGAATTATATGTTCAAACCAAGTTGATTAAATCAACACTAATATATCATAGTAACCTAGAAAATTAGTGGGATTCATAAAAAGTCTCAAATTACATTTATTTTGGTGTTTATAACATCAATTATGTCAATAATTCATTAATAAGATAATTACTGCATCATCATTGTGTCATAAATAAATTAAATTAATTAATGTCGAAACATTATAAATAAAATACCATTATGTAGGGAATCTTTTTATGTTTCTAATGAATATTTATTGTCGAATTTATCGTATGTATAACCCCATATTAAATATGATTTACTTATTAAACATTGATTTTAACTATTTTAACCCTTCTTTAAATAAATTAATAATAAATGTCCTAATCTAATCCAAGTGGGCCTAAATGATAATAGTTTACACTTAAGGTTGTTTTTTGTCGAGATAAACTTGTCCAATAGGATTAGGACATGTGTTAGGGTAATATTAATATCATTCTTACCCTTAATTACCCTATTTACTTTTAACCGTGGTAAATAAAAGTAAAAAGTTACTATTCACCAAAAATTATTTTCATCTCATTGAACCACATTTTACTTACTGACATCAACCGTGTCTCTCGGATTTTTGAAATTCCATTCACAGAAGAGGTAAAATTAAGTTTTATGAAAAGTTCAGTTTTTTAACTACCACTTAGTAGTTTCACTATTCATCAAAAATTGATGTTTTTCAGAACAATGCCAAAATTTCATCCTAAGCTATATTTCATATTCCAAATTAAAAAATGAAGTCTATTTTACCAAATTCATAACATAGAAGTTGCATTAATTAATTTTATAATTAAATCCCGCTGTTAAAACAAATAGCGTGTTTTTAAGAAACAATATCTATCAAAAGATTGACACTTGTTTATGTCTGGTTTAAATGTGAAATTACATCCAATGACCAACATTGTATTAAATTGTAAAAATATATTCAAAATATTCTTTAAAACCACTCAAATTAATAATTTATCACTATTAATTATTTCGATTGAAAAAGTTGTTTTTAACTAAAATTTAGTAATTTTCACTATTCATCAAAATATGAAAGTTATCTGAAAATTACCAAAATTTCACCCTAAGCTAATTTTGATATTACGAATCCAAAAATGAATTCCATTTTAAAATTTACAAAATTTCAAAAAGTGTTTATTACTATTCATAACGGTTAGTTTTAATAATATCTTAATAGCATATCGTTGTTTGGTGAAACTTGGTGTTGCGTACAACACACGCTATCGTGGAAGGTCACGATTACGTGTAATTCAAGACAGGTCAGAGATGTGTGTTGTGAAAGCTCCTTTTGGTGTGGAGTATAACACAAGACATTAATGAAATTAAAAGAATATTTTTCATAATATCTCGGGGTGTTACATTCTACCCCCCTTAAAATGAATTTCGCCCTCAAAATTCGCCGGGGTTATAAATGGTTTACTATTCAAAAGTTTCTTTAATCTAAACCCACATCGTAAAAAGGAATACCAAAACCAATATTTATAAACAAAAGTATGAAAGGTAACAGTTGCCCAAATAAACTAATCACTGAGTTTCCACATAGGTGAAAATATGGATATGGAAGAGAAATATAACCATCATGTTTTGATGGAGAGTGGTAGAGAACATGGCTATGAAAAATCTAGAAATCACAAATCCACAAATTTGTGATGATCTATGGTACCATATGATTAATCAGATATAAGAGCACTAGGACAACATTTTTGGTTTTCAAGATCATTTCCCTAAAGTTGATGAAATTGGAATTAGAAGAAATACTTTCGTGATTTTGGTATAGTCTCACTGTTTGTCGTTCTTTGGACAATTTCTACATCATCTCTTAAAAAAATAAAGTTGAATTTGTCATTCGTGATGTGTTAGCAGATCATGTGATAGCATGATGGGTCATTCCATCTATCTCAAAAGGTTAGAAAAGTTATCAAAAAAAATACATAAGTCCATCTATAGTGAGATTAATGATATATGGTTCCTAAAATGAACTTATACATCATATATCATATTGCTTAATATAATAAAAATTCGTTTCTACTAAAAAGGGACTTCCTGTAGGCCATTGGTAGGCGATAAAGGCCAGTCGCACTTCGGTTGTGGGTTTGATTCCCACATCCTTATCCGACGCGATGGGCTGTCGCTCGTACAGCTGGTTGTCCTTTTTCTAAAACTATATTACTATAACATCCCATCAATAATATCGAAAAAACCTCTATCCTTAAACAATACTAACTTATGTACAACAATCCTTAGGCTTATCCATAATACTTCAGTCCACTCTCATAATATAGTGAAAACGATTACCAGAGATTTAATAGCATCGTTGATCCCCATATATCATAAGATATGTCTTGTTGGTCACATTCTAAACATTCAAAGGCCTTAATCATGTATTCTCTTGAATACCCATTGAACCTTATTGAAAACATGAATGCAGTTAAACGTTAACACTTTCCACATACCAAAATCCTCAAAATTCTATATACTCAAACAATGATATCACTTAGTCCTTATATCAATCATGAGCTCATGAATACTGTAAAACATTTCTTTATCTCATTTTTCCTTCATTATGCGCATATCAACTTATTTCCAAAAATATCTCAATCACTTTGAAAACCACATTAGACCAATACATAAATATTCCAATACTTTATGATATAACATTATTTTGGAATCCCATTACATAAACACTTAATCATTCCACCACATCGTTGTCATATTCAACATCGCCAATAGTGATCACATGTGACTTCCCTTTGTCCTTTTCCTTAAGCAGTTGCTCATGTCGGTCATCACTAACCCTTGGATTAGGGCATTTATTAGCATAATTCCCCATTTCCTTGCACTTGAAGCATTGAAGTGTTGGTGGTGCGTTATCTGCAGTGTTTGCTTTATTCACATCATTAGAAACCCTTTTTCCATTACATAGACACTCAGCTGCTCGATGACCTTCTTTTCCACACTTAAAACATTTTCTAGTCCCTTTAAGACAATCTCCACCATGCTTCTTTCCACACTTTGTGCATAAGGAAACATTCATCTTCCTTTCACCATTATTTTGATATTTCTCCTTGAACTCCATCTTTCGTTTCTTTTCAAAACCATGAGATGGATATGTAACATCAACTTCCATTTCTACCATGATAGCACAACGCATAATTTCTTCATAGCTACTGAAGTATCTTATAGCTAATTCCCTTCGAAGACTTGGTTTTAAGCCACTGAAAAATCGATCAACTTTACTTTCAGGTTGGATGATAATGCCAGATGCATACATTGAAAGTCTTGTAAAATTTTCTTCGTATATACCAACAGATTCCTCATCCTTCTGCTTCATCTCAAGAAACTCCTTTTCCATCTTTTTTCGAAGAATACGAGGGAAGTACTTACTGAAAAAACAAGTTCTTGAACTCGTCCCATTCCATGGACTCAATTTCATCTCTTGGCCTCGTATTCTTGATAAGATTCCACCATTGATCAGCATCACCTTCCAAACGATACACTGCTAATATGACTTTATCATGTTCAGAACATTGAAGAACTGAAAATATCTTTTCAGTAGTACTGATCAATTGTTCAACAACAAGTGGATCAGAAGTCCCACTGAAAGAAGGTGGACATTGCCTCATGAAGGACTCAAAAGAATATTGTTCCCTTCTATGCTCATTTGGAAGTCCAGAATGATTCATAGCTTGTGTAAGTATAGCAATAAGATTTTGCACTCCATCTCCCATAACATTTGTTTGTTCAGGAGGGCAATCATTGCATTGTCCATTGCATTGATCAACACGGTTCCTTCGGGTTCCAGCCATCGTCTAAAACCCAAAAAGAATAGTGTGAGAGGCAAAAATCATGCTAGGTAAAACAACATAATAAAGGGGGAGTACCTTCAATATCTAACATCATAGGTTTAATTCTATGATCGTTAGCGTAATTCTAGTACTATAACCTATACGTATACTTAACCTTAGGGAAATCCCTAGACATACCTTAGAAATATCTCTAGGGATCTCACTAACATTTTCGCATCATAGTTTCCAAAGGTTGACTAAACCTTTCCTCTGATACCAACTGTAGAGACCCGAAGCTTAACGTACATAGATATTACATTACTTTTGCAGAATACTTAGTACATAACAAAAACAGACACACAAGGACCGTAATAGTTTAGTGTCTTTGGAAACTCGGAATATAATCTTCTAATCGTGGTGAAAGATCTTCAAAATCTCCCATAAAGATCTTCCTTTTTTTTACAAAAACCATCCTTTATATCCTGGGGAAAAGAAAACATAAAAGGGTGAGCTCAAATGCTCAGTAAGTGTAAACAAAAGAAATATCGATCACATCATACACATAAGCACATAACTTTTGGAAATCTTAACCTGCAAAAGAGATCATAATTTCATAACATGGGGTAAATCATGGCAGTGAAATGTAATCACAATAATCATAACTTAAAACATGAAACTTTGTGGCATTCACACATAATCATAGAGAATCATTTCCTGTTAGTCAAGACTCATTGCCAAGACTATCTTAGTGGACAAAGTCCCTTTCTGAACCGAGTCACCCTCATTTCAGTCATGTTTCACTGAACCGGTATAACCTACCATTCCAGCCATGTCTATCTCATGAGATATAAAATATTTACCCAATGCATTGGAGGGAGATATAGGTCCCACCCATCTCATAATGATATCAATCTTATGTGTGCCACAAAATCATAAATCATACATCATTTCATAAACCATGTAATAAAAATAGGAATCTTAAACATCGTGACATCATAATACAATTCATATAAGATTAAGGAATTTATAAAAATAATTCCATCTCAACATGATCACATCAATGTAATAATAGGGATAAAAACAAAAACACTTTATTATCTTAGATGGAAAATAATTTTGATAAAACACTTGAACTCCATTCTTGAAGAAAATATCCTTTCTTCTTAAAAAACATTTTTCCTTTCATAACATTTCATACGACTTTAAAATAAAAGAAGTTGATTAAAAATAAACATGAAAACTTGTAAAGTAAGATTCTTGGAAATAATGTTTTAAAAATACATTCATGCCGTATAAGTTAAAAAAACATTCTTCGTACTTTTGTCCGAAAAGTCAAAAAGTACCTCGTACGAAAAACGAAAAAAGATTCCTTTCATATTCTTTACTAAAAACTCACCGAAGGGTAAAATTGGATTTAAACTATTGTAGGTGGATGGAAATAATATTACATATTGAGGAAATATGGATGTGGATGATAAAATACACCCCAGTAAACACTAAAGTATAAACAATCTTGGATAAAAATGAGATTGTGATATTTCCCTTACCTTAGGTCTGATTTGCTTCGTATGTGTCTGAACCTCCTGTATAATGATTTAAATAATGTCATTGACTTATTACATAATCATATTGATTGTTATGATATCATATATGGTTCACTTATGACATTATATTACCCGTTCTTTTGTAAATTCCATGTTAAAGAGCGTTTTGGGTAAAATTGTTTCATTTGTCATTCGTGTTTTGACTTGTAATTATTCATATAATTACTTAGATCATGATTACTTAATTCCAGAATATAAAACATGATTTATATATATATATATTCATAATATACATATGTATAATAAATCAGTAAAGGGAAAGAAATACACCGTTCATGGATACGGTAGTCCGTACGTATGCATGAACGCTGTTTTCGTTTCCTTATTGAATTGAATGGAATTATGTAGATGAAATACATATAAATAAATCCAGTATCATAATTATGTCATATATTTCATTAGTACTTATTATATATACTTTATAATCATTCATGAATGGTTAATCATTGAGAATGAATCTCATCGCGTCGTGGAGACGGTAGTCCGTACGTATGCCCGAGCGATGATATCATTCCCATGGTCGTAGAATTATGTTGAAGTGTTTGTATACTATTTCATTATCAATATCAATTTATAATAATCATATATAGTTACTCATTACACCATTATACCCATCCAATTAATGTGGTGGCGGAAAATAGATTACACCACGGCGTGGAGACGGTATTCCGTACGTACGCACGCGCGGTGATTTCCTTTTTCCGTAGGATGGATAGAAGGTTAATTAGCGTTGTTTCATATTTATAATAACATATCAGTATATAAGAAATACTTATGTTATTACTTTATCATGAAACAACTAAAGAAGAAGAAGTTGAAGAAGAATGAAGTTGAAAAGATCAGTAATGGATATTACCTCTTCTTTGGAACGCCTCTTTGAATCCTCCACTTAGGAAACTAATATTGGTCTTTTAAGAAGACCAAGACCTCTAGTATTATTCTAGGGAAGTGGATAAGGGATTTTGGCAGGGGTTGGCCGAGCTTGAGTGCTCAAATTTGTGTGAGGAGGAGGGGAAGGAGGTGCCCTTTTATAAGGGAGGAGAGGGGCACCTTAGGAATATCTCAAAATATTATTTTATATTAAAGTCAAAATCGGTTTATAATGGTTTCAAAGGGTCTTATTTCGAAGCTAAAGTGGGTATGGGTCGAAATCCTATCAACCAATATGATTTAGACAAGTTTAGGTTATTAGTTTAACCTTATCAATTAGATTTAACTCTAAGTTAAATAATTTAACTTTTACCGCGTCTTTTTGTTTTCTTACACTATATGGTTAATACACTTACTATAACATGCCAAAAGAACCCCAAATTGTTTATTATTAATATATATATCCTTATATAAGTCATTTGGCCGAACCTTAGATTTTTAGGAATAAAATAACAATTAATAATATAATATTTGATTTAAAAACTATTTTGTGTCAGTTTTGACACTATTTGATATATGATTTTTTTGAAAGTCATAACAGAATTATATGTTCGAACCAAGTTTATTAATTCAACACTAATATATCATAGTAACCTTTAAAATTAGTGGGATTCATAAAAAGTCTCAAATTACATTTATTTTGGTATTTATAACATCAATTATGTCAATATTTCATTAATAAGATAATTACTGCATCATCATTGTGTCATAAATAAATTAAATTATTTAATGTATAAAAATTATAAATAAAATACCATTATGTAGGGAATCTTTTTATCTTTCTAATGAATATTTATAGTTGAATTTATATTATGTATTTCCCCATATAAAAAATGATTTACTTATTAATCTTTGATTTTAACTATTTTAACCCTTCTTTAAATAAATTAATAATAAATGTCCTACTCTAATCCAAGTGGGCCTAAATGATAATATTTTACACTTAAGGTTGTTTTTCGTCGAGATAAACTTGTAAAATAGGATTAGTACATGTGTTAGGGTAATATTAATATCATTCTTACCCTTAATTACCCTGTTTACTTTTAACCGTGGTAAATAAAAGTAAAAAGTTACTATTCACCAAAAATTATTTTCATCTCATTGAACCACATTTTACTTACTGACATCAACCGTGTCTCTCGGTTTTTTAAAATTCCATTCACAGAAGTGGTAAAATTATGTTTTATAAAAAGTTCAGTTTTTTAACTACCACTTAGTAGTTTCACTATTCATCAAAAATTGATGTTTTTCAGAACAATGCCAAAATTTCATCCTAAGATATATTTCATATTCCGAATTCAAAAGTGAAGTCTATTTTACCAAATTCATAACATAGAAGTTGCATTAATTAATTTTATAATTAAATCCCACTGTTAAAACAAATAGCGTGTTTTTAAGAAACAATATCTATCAAAAGATTGACACTTTTTTATGTTTGGTTTAAATGTGAAATTACATCCAATGACCAACATTGTATTAAATTGTAAAAATATATTCTAAAAATACTTTAAAACCAATCAAATTAACAATTTTTCACTATAAATTATTTCTATTGAAAAAGTTGTTTATAACTAAAATTTAGTAATTTTCACTATTCATCAAAATATGAAAGTTATCCGAAAATTACCAAAATTTCACCCTAAGCTAATTTCGATATTACGAATCCAAAAATGAATTCCATTTTAAAATTTACAAAATTTCAAAAAGTGGTTATTACTATTCATAACGGCTAGTTATAATAATATCTTAATAGAATATCGTTGTTTAGCGAAACTTGGTGTTGCGTACAACACACGCTATCGTGGAAGGTCACGATTGCGTGTAATTCATGCCAGGTTAGAGATGTGTGTTGTGAAAGATCCTTTTGGTGTAGCGTATAACACATGAAAATAATGAAATTAAAAGAATATTTTTCATAATATCTCGGGGTGTTACAAAAATTGAAGATAATAATAAATATTGTGTAGGTTAATTTAACTCACGAGGATTCAACTGACACGAAGCATGTGAAATTACATGATCATTCAATGTTAGGAATAAAACCACATCCTTTCAAAAATAAATCACTACAGATGAAAAATTATGAATTTATAGAATTTAGGGCCAAATCTAGAGAATTCACTAATATTATATTCAATTCTTGAAATAAATCACTAAATTATTTTATCCTGATCAACTTTAGTCCTCTTCGATTTAACTTTTTCGGTGTGATAGACAATCGTGAACAATCATCAACAAATATTCTGTAATATCCGACTAAACCAAGAAAAATATGAATCATGGTTTCATTTGTGGGTATTGTCTATCCATCAATAATTTTTTTTCACAATTAATGGTTATTGAATCTTTAGAAACATTGTTGCCAAGGAATGAAATTTTTTGTAATGAAAATGCACACTCGATAACTTTTCCATAAAATTTTATTTCTTTTAATGTTTTCAATAAAAACCATATATGACCCTTATGAGTCTATTTACTTTTATAATATACTTATATTTCATCAATAAATACCACCATAGATTTATCCATGAGCTCATGAAATATTATATTCATTAGATTCATGAATAAAATTGGTGCATTAGATAACACAAACTAAAAAAGTACCAATTCCAAATTCCCATATCTAGTCCAAAACCTTGTCTTCAAAATGACTACTTTACTTTAAACTGATGGTACCCTAACCTCAATCAACCATTAAAAAAAACTTTTCTCCCTGGATTTGATCAAAAAATTCATCGATATGAGGCAAATGATATTTTTTCTTAACCCCCATGTTATTTAAGGCTCTATAATCAATGAAAAGTCTCATTGAGACCTATATATTATTAACAAACAAGACATTATAACCCCAAGGTGAAGTGCTAGGTTGGATGAATCCATTATCTAGAAACTCATGTAAATAATTTTTCAATTCTAAAATATCCACATGAGATATTCGATAAGGGGCCTTAGAAATCAGATTAGAATTAGGAACTTAGTAAACAATAAACTTAATCTCTCTACCATGAATAACACTAGGGAAATCATTTAAAATCATCAAGATACTCATTTAACACCAACACATCATCAATTTGAAAAGTTCTTTTGTTTAAAATTATATGTGAAATACACCATTAATTTCATATTTTAATAGATTTTCATATTTCATACATGTTATCAATGGTATGAGTTCATTATTATATTTTAAAATGAAACTATTTTGTTAAAGAAATTTATTTACCTCTACAATCAATCATATCATGATAAATAGAAAGACAATACATACTAAAAATAACATGAAACTATATTTGATGAAAAATACATGGTTTTTATGTAAATTAATTCAATATAAAATGTCAGGAATAGTCTTAGATTTTATTCTTTCCATAGTACTTCTCCAATGTGTTTTTACTGTATGTTTTTATTTTATTTAATAAGGTGGAATTTCAAATTTAGAAGAAAATTTCAAAACAATTAATGAATATATAAACCCTGAATCAAAAAACACATTCTAATAATATGTAAAAATAGTCAACATACCTAACAACACTTATTTTGATAGCTTAACATCTTCTTAAGTAGTTTCAAATGATTTCCCACACCCTTCTATTTCTAATCTTCTTGATTTCCACCTTGAGTGACCAAATTTGAACACACATTAGAAAAATAACCCAAATACTAATAGTTAAATCATCGTACCACCAACATATCATTACTTTAATCATAAATTTATTTTTACTCACAATCCAAGTGACCAAAATTTTCAGATAGGTAGGACTTCCCATAATGATAATACATTCTAGAAGATTCTTTTTACCACACTTTTCACAATAAGGGAATTAGATTTTCTTACCTCTAAATCTTTTTGATGGATTCATCCCTAATTATTACTAACTAGACTGCTTATTATTAATTTAATCATGAGTAACATATGTTTCAGAGAAATCCATCATCGCTTTTCAGCACAATGAAAAAATTTATCATGTATTTTAAAATATCATGAAACCAACAATTTTTATAAAATTGGTTTTAAACCAGAGTAAAATCTTTTAATTTATCTATCAAATCCATGAATAAAATATGGTACATACTAGGATATTCTCATAAAATTGGATTAATATGAATCCATAGAATAATCAAATGTTTTATTAAATTCCAAAAAAATGTTTTTCTTTTTTAAGTCAAATCATTTTAAGAAAATATTTTTCCAGAAAAAGACTCTTAAAATATTATAATTCCAGAGTTTCAAGATCATCTTTTTCACTGGTATTACTTACCAGATACACCTATTTATTTTGAATCACCTTCAAAATGGTAAATGGATAGGGCTACCTTTTAGAATTCCAAAAATCTGATGCCATCAGTAATCATTTCTGTAGCATTGATCCATCATTCACAAACCACTAGATCTGAGCTTCTAATGAATGATGGAGGATGTTGCCTCATAAAATGCTCCAATATTGTTATATTCCTCTATGGTTGATCTTATTTCATCCATTCCAATATACTACCACCATTTATCGCTTGAGTTAACTAGGCCACCATTATAACAAACTTTTATATTCCAATTCAACCCTTCTCAGGATGCTAATTTAGATGGATATATCCCTCTCAGTTCCATCCCATTACAGCTTTCCCATGTCCGTTATGGAAAACGTTTTTGGAATGAACATAGGCTAGAAAAATAAACATGATAATCATAAAAATCTATAATGTTTTAACTTGTTCATAAGGTAATGTTTTTTAAGGAAAATTTATTAATATTACCCTAACCTCTAATGTTATCAATACCAACTATTGATACCAACTATAATTTCAGAACCTAAAATTGTACCAATTATAGTTTTTATGAACTAGAGTTTATATTATAATATCTTTTTGATTTTAGAGTTTTAGTGTATCAGGTCATAATTCAAACATAACATACTATATTCAAATGAAGTGGATAACAGACAAATAGTAATGATTTTTCAAATATATTTTTTAAATAAAATAAATATTTTTTTGACATATATTTATTGCATTCAACTTAACTTCATTATTTATCTTACCCATACTTATACGCTATGAAAAATTTTAATACATTGGATGAGTACAAGACTCTTAGTAAGTAACATAAAAAAGGAAATTATTAGTCCAATGAAATCAAGAAAACCCATTAAAACCGTTTCCTTAAAAATTTCTTAGCATGCGTAAAAAAATAATTGAGGTACCTTGGGACATCATTACCATATCACTTTTATATTCACCCTTACAAAAGAAATAACCTAACGGTTTACTTCCATCTCTAGAGTTCCCAATGTATTGGAGGGATATAATGGGGCTCACCCATCATATCTTGAGGTAAAATGGTGCTCAACTCATCATATGTTGAGCTATAATGTGGATCAACCCATCATATCTTGACCAATAATGAGATAAACTCATTAAAATAGTATCCAAGTAATATTTGATGAAGAAGAACCTTGAAAAATCTTTTAAAATCATGAGAAAAACATTTTCACATATTAATATACCATTTTCCTATAAAAATCACTTATAAAATATAAAAATACCTACACATGTAAAAATGATACCATTTTCTTTGAAAATGACTATAAAAACATATGTAGAAAAAATAAATATAATGAATAATCATGAAAGTTATCGAATCCACTAATTATGTATAATTTAAAAAAACCTTATGTTTGATAATTGTAAAAAGAGTTAAAAAATGAACATTAAAAGGGGGTTTTAAAATAAAGTCCCTGACCATATATCAGAATCTTCATGTATAATATTTACCATCCTAAATAATAAAATTAGTTTAATTATTAACTTTAATGGGAAAAGATCAATATTTATTATTCTTTTTCATATCACTTATTATCTTCTTATTATAACTACTTAATTATTTATGTTAATGATGGATGCTTTATCGACATTCGATACTTGAGTCCAAAATGAATTTGGTATGATGTCAAAAGTCAAGTATTAATTATTCCATCACCTCTAGAATAATATTCCGGAATTAATAATCAAATTTATAAATAAATTATTCTTTTAAACCTATCCATTACACATGGATATGAAAAATGAACTACGTCACAATCATGGAGATGGTAAGTCATATGTACTATAACCACCCAATCTTCACATACATAGATTTTACATTACTTCTGTTTAAAACTTAATACATTATAAAAACACACAAGCAAAGAACATATTATTTTAGTGCCTCTAGAAACATAGAACACAAATGTCTAGTCTAGTGTATGTTCTTCAAGGTTTCCCACAAAGATCATTCCTTCATTTCTAATACTTAAAACCTTTCCTTATTACATCAAGAATGGGAATGTAAGAGTTGGGTGATCTCATCTTTTCATTAAGGGTAGAACAATAAGATATAATGAATAAATTGAAAATAATGGTATGAAAGCATGAGTATAACATTTGAGGATCATACCTTGTTTATTAAAAGATCATATTCATAAGTCATGGGATAAATATTAGTGATTCACGAGACATGAATCATAAGGATATAAGGAACATAATCCATGAAATCAGAAAATTAACATAAGAATGAAATTGTTTCATAAAGATAAACATATAACTTTCTGAACATGTATAAATAGTTTTAGGTTCACTCATTACATTAGGGACCTGAAATCAAGCCTTTTCATAAACTTACAAACATGAAAACCAGAACCACACATAAAATTAAAGACATGAAAATTAGATCCACACATAGAATTGTGAATATGAAATATGGTTCATGCATAACAAATATACCTCATGAGTTAGACACATTTACCCAGAGCATTAGAGTGAGATATAGGTCCCACCCATATCAAAATGAAATCATACACACATATTCAACAAGATCATAAGAAATCATATCATAACCAATGTAATAGAGTGGATGTCATAAATACTTAATCATATCATAACATATATAAAATATATAGGTCTCATAATCATTTCATCAAAAGTGTAACCCATTAAATGAATCGGGTATCTTAAACACAATTCCATAAATACACAAAACATTCTTAGAAGTTATATTAATGGTATTATTGAACAATAAAAAGCATGTCATCTTAGGTGGGGAATGATTTTGAAATATCACTTTGAACATTAATTTTGTTTAAAAATAAAATTTTCAAAATAATTTTTTTTTAAATCCCTTCCTTGAAAATAATTTAAATGTTTTTAATCATTCAAAATAATTTAAAATAGTTCTTGAGGAAAATATCCTATCTTCGTTCAAATCATTTTCTTTTCTAAAATATCATGGAATTTTATAATAAAAATTTATATTTAAAATTAAAAATGTAATATTTTAAGGGAAGATTCAAGGCCAAAATGAATCATGAAAGCATAACAATCTATTCCTGACATATAAGTTAGAAACATTCTTTCTGTATATTTTCAACGAATGTCAAAATGTACCTTGTTATGTAATTTAAAACTCATTTGTTTCAAAAGATTTAATAAAAACAAAAATAGGGTAAATATTAATTTAAATAATTATTGAAGAATAGTAAAAATATTAGGAATTTGTTTAACGAAGCAAGGAGATGGATGACAAATATTCCATAATAAATACTTTTATACAGACAATCCTGAATAATATTGAGATTGCGATATTAACCCTTATAATATTAAGATCAGAAGAATCATATGCCCAATGAAAGAAAGAAAATAATATGGATATTAAAATAACATAATATTATGGTTAAAACTAATAAAATAAAATCATGGGCAGTTTATAAAACACGTATAAGAAAAAAAAATTATGAGGCATGTGCCTCACCAAAGTAAAGGTGAGACAAAAATCCCTTACCTTAGGTATGATTTCCTCTGTACGTGTCAAAAACTCTTGTATAGTTGTTCTAAACATATTATTAACTTATAAAATAATTATAAGAATATTTATAATATCATATTTGATTCATTTGTGATTTTATATTTCCCATTTATACTTTATATATCATGTTTATTAACAATCCCACGTTAAAACAACGTTTTTGTACGCCTGAACATTGTTTCTATTTTCACATCATACTGAATGGAAGAAGGTAAATGGAATATATGTATACTTATAGATATTATTAAATTAGAATTATTATGACATATTTTTTTATATTTTTTCATTCTATACTTTGTTTATAATCATTCATGAAATGGTTAACTTGAAAGATTAATCTCATCGTGTAGTGGAGATAGAAGATCGTACGTACACACGGGCGACGATATCATTATCTTAATAGTAAATTTGAGAGTAATTAGATGGTATAATAATTTAATAGAATAAACATAATGTTATATTTATTATTTATATCAATTATACCCATCATTGTATCCTTCCAAATAAATTAGTAATGGAAATATATCACAACATGAAGTGGAGACATGTTGTCGTAGGTACGCAAGTGTGGTACTTTTTTTGTAGTTTGATAAAAGATGAAATATGGTTGTAACATAATAATAATAATATGTAATAATATAGGTGATACTTGAGTTATTACTTTATAATGTACTCAACACATCAAGAAGAAGTAGAAGAAGAACCAAATTTAAAAGAGTCGTTAATGAGATTACCTCTTCTTCGATGATCTCCCTCTAGATGTCCTCATCGGGATAGTAGAGTTGGTCTTATCAAAAAAATAGAACCTATTAATAGGGAATTTGAGAAGGAAATAGGAAATTTATATCCATGATTTATGTCTCAAGGTGATGTGAAGAAGTTAGGGAGGAGGTGCCTTTCATAATTGAGGAGAGGGACACTCTTGGAATATCACATTAAATTACATTAACATAAATTTATTTTAGATTTAAAATAGATAAAAAGTGTGTTATTTAGAATATAAGATGATTATGGGTCTACATAAAATAATCCAATAAAATTTTGACATGTTTTGATTATTTTTTAATCCTTATCTTTTAGTTTGAACCCTTATTTTACCCTTTTAATTCTTACGATGAGATTATGTAATTTCCACTTTGTGGGTTAATATAAATACTATCAAATTCTAAAATACCAATTAATGAGTCATTGATGTCAATTTTTTACTTATCATAATAATTTTTTCTAATTTTTTATTTTTTATGTTTTTTATATCATTTATTAAAATATTATTCATTTTTAAATATCAATAATGTCAATTTTTAAAACTATTCATTACTTGAAATTTAAAAATACCATAACAACATGATAAATTGAATGAAAATAATTTATGACATGTATAACATATCAAATATTATAAAAAATTCATTTACGAAATTATTAATCTAAATGTATATTTATTTTATTATTTTTATTATCATTTAATTATTTTCATCGAATAATTAAACAATTATTGCATCAAAATTATATCACCATTCAATGTAATTATTTTATTAGTGAAAATTATAATTTCATTACAATGAAAAATAAAAATGTTTTATCTATAAAAGTAATATTTATAGTTGACCATATCACCTATATAACCTCATATTAAAAATATTTTACTTGTTAAATACAAGGTGTAACAAAATTTACCTTTTTTTATATATTATATTATAAATGTATTAAAGTCGTCCATATAGATCCATGTGGTACCCAAATCGACAGAAGGATTTTTTTTTGACAAAAAAACTAATAAAATTAAATTAACACAAGTTCTAGGGTAATTGTAAAATACTTATAAAAACATTTTTACCCATAATTAGCTGATTTTTCCTTAACCAGGGTAATAAATAAAAATCTAAAGTTACCATTAAATAAAAAACATATTTTCCATATTAGAAACAAATATCATACTAATTACAAGTATGTATTCACATTTTTCATAATTCATGTCCGAGAAGTGACAAAATAATATTTAATGATAATCCCACAGAAATAGCGAGAAGGCAGTAAAAATAGCATTCGAAAGATCAAAGAGTTTTTATATCTAATTTTAAAATAAAAAAAATACAATGACCTAAATAAGAATAATATATGTATAATTTTTCTATGATGAATTTAAAATCAATATAAAATATATTAGTTATTTAAATGAAAAATACAATTTTTAATTACACTATAGTTTTGTTCAATTTTCATCAAAAAATGAAACTTCTCACAAAAATAATAGAAATACATCCCAAGTTAATTTTGACATTCTTAATTAAACAAAATATTTTTCAAAATTAAATTTCTATGTGTGTCAAAATAATTTTTATTGTTTTTTGAAAATGGATATAAAAAAAATTCATTCATGAAAAATATTTTTCAAAACATATCATGATTTTACCAAATATTATAAATTTCATAATAAATACATTTTATTTATGTAATTTTTTTTAAACTAGTTATTAATTTTAATATTACTATTTTTAGTGGCTTTTTTATAACTATCTCATTTAAATAATTATAATTTTAAATTATTGTTTCACAGAAACTTAGTGTTGTATGTAACGCAAGCCAAGTCGGGGTTACACATAGTGTAATGTTAAATTATTGTTGTGTATAACATAATCGAATTATAGTGATTTTATATAATAATAAAAATCATTATTCAGTGTTATGTGTATTTGAAAATATCAAAAATATTAAACTAATTTGAAAAAAAGTAATTCACAAAATCTCGAGGTGTTTTATTCTACCCCCTAAAAATGAATTTTCCCTCAACATTTGTCTAGGTTATCATGTGATTTAAACTTGTAAGTTTATTTCATAGAAAAAAAATATAATAAATAATTCTAAAAACTCATTTAAAAAAATGGAAAATAATAGCAACACAATTTAAATCATAACTATGTATCTACGTATGAGACAATAGGTGAATATTTGAGCATGAAGCAAATGTGAAAATAATCATAGAGATTGATAAATATCCCTGATCATAGGAAAGTGGGGTATTTAGAAATAGGTAACAATAAAAAACCATAAACTAAAGAAGCATGAATTAAGTAATTGATATCACAAAAAAAGATGTTAATAGGACACCCTTTTATATCGCGATCCTTTTTCTTAATACTGAGGAATTTTCAGGAAGAGATATAATTACTTAATTTTAACACAATCTCACCATTTTTATGCCTTGATTAAATTCAACTGCATCTCATATTATATAAAACTAATTAAAATATATCACTCCTAAAGAGTTATCAAATCACGAGATCCATAAATATAACGATAGGACATTCCATTTATCTTTTTCAGAACAAAATGGCTAGCACATGCTATCAAATATGCATAACTCCACCTATAATGAAATATTTAAATAATCTACGAAACTTCATTCGAAGATTAATATAAAATATCCATTAATCGATAACCATATAGTCCTTATGAAAACTAAAAATACAAAACATTAAAAATATGCGAACTAAATCAACTTAACATTTATCTTTCATATATCATACGACAGTTCTTGGTTCTCACATTCCAAACATGTGAATACCTTAATAATTCATTCTCTTGAAATATGGTAATAACATGAATTTCCATACATACATTTTGAAAACATGTATATTTCATTATTATAGAGTTTATTTTTATAATTATTTATTACAATAAGTTTTATACTTCATCCATGATAGCATAACAATCATGTCAAAAAATCCTTAATTAGATCTTAGAAAACTAGTATCATCTAATATACTTGTTCATATATAACATATTCTTATCCAAGCATCACTATCTTACCATAAGGGACATATTGTGGATTATATTACCCTTAATCATGTTTTCTCGAAATATATCATCATTAAATCAGTTTTATTGGTCTTTTAATTACTTATCCTATCCATTCCAATACATAATGAATAAAATTATAATGAAAATACTTATATATCTCATGATTTGAATAACATAATCTATAAATTGAAAAACATATAAACATCTATAATCCTAATATTTTTATTACCCATTAATCATGATATATTAACTTATTTTATCTTGAAATATAAATCTTTCTTTAAGGTTACCAAACCTTAATCTAACTATGTTTCTTATGTTTAATGTACACAATATTTCTCAAACATCTCATACCTTTCACATATAATTTTTAGTCTCTTTATAATCTGAATTATATCTAACACTAATACTTTCTTCTTGATTATCTTCATGAGATTTCCATTTAGGAACTCTATTATTAAATTTCCCATACTTTCAATATTTGAAACATTCACAATTAACCATGTTTCTTATAGTTCTCGACATTGACTAAAACTAGGAAGAATTGTGTGAGAAAATTTTACCTTAATGGAAAATAACATAATCATTGAAAATTACTTATAGTATGTCTAAATCATGAGACATACTTATCTATCTATGACACCTTAGGATTATCCTTAAATACGTTGCTAGAAATATATATAGAAATATTTCTAGATATCTTAGTATGTTTTCTCATCCATGTTTACTAAGTTTGAATAAACCATTATTCTGATACAAACTATAACGACTCATGATTGATTCACATCGATAATACATTACTTTTGTGAAATAATTAATACATTACAAAAATAAACACCCAAAAAAAATATTATTTCAGTGACTTTGGAATCATGGAACACCCACATCTAGTCTGGTGTATGATCATCATTGTTTCCCACAAAGATAATTACTTTAGTAATTTTATAAAAAACCTTTCCTTATAACTGGGGGAAGGAAGCATAAGAAAAGTTTGATCTCAGATGCTCAATGAGGGTAAAAAAGGAAGATATATAAGCATAAAAAGAACATAATGGTATGAAATCAAGAGCGTAACAATTGAAGATCATACCTGAGATTTCAAAATATCATTTTCACGAGTCGATTAATAAAGATTCTAAATTCATAATACATGAATAATAAGTTAGCATAGAACATAATCCATGAAATCATTACATTAACAAAAAAATGAAATTATTAAATACCCATAAACATGTATCTTTGTGAAAATGTATAAATAGTATAGGGTTCACTAATTAAATTAGAGAGATGATGTAACACCCCGAGCTTCCACGATACGCTTCTCATTCAATAATGAAATAGCTTGCATTGTACGCAACTTCGAGTTCTAACGCACCACGACTAATCAAAGTAGCCGTTATGAATAGTAATAACCACTTTATAAAATTATTGAAATCAAATATTTCAATATGGACTTCATTTTTGTATTCGTAATATCAAAATTATCCTAAGTTGAATTTTTTGTAATTTTCTGAGAACTTACAATTTTTTATGAATTGTGAAAAATACTAAAAACAAATTTTTTAATCAAAATAATTTATAGTGATAAATATTACTATTTAGTGGTTTTAAAATACAATTAGAATATATTTTTACCATTTTATCCAATGGTGGTCATTAGAATTATTTAACATTGAAATTGGACATAAACAATTGCCAATCTTTTGATATAAGTTGTTTCTTAAAAACACGCTATTTGTTGTAACAACGGGAATTAATTATAAAATTAATTAATGAAACTTATATGTTTGGAATTTTGTAAAATAGACATCATTTTTGAATTCGGAATATCAATTATAGCTTAGGGTGAAATTTTGGCCTTGTTCTGAAAAACATTAATTTTTGATGAATAGTGAAACCACTAAGTGGTAGTTAAATAACTGATTTTTCGTTTAAATGAAATATTACCAATTTTGTGATTTGATTTTCAAAAATCCTACATACATGGTTGTAATTAATAAGTAAAATGTGGTTCAATGAGATCAAAATAATTTTTTGGTGAATAGTAACTTTTAAGTTCATAATCGCGATTAGAGGTAATTAGTGTAGTTTAAGGTACAAATAATGTTTTAATAATATGAGATGAGCATGAAACTTGTCCTACTCCTATTGGATGAGTCATGGCCGACCAAGACAACCCATGGGTCAACTTGGGGACCCCATGTAGCCACTTTAGTTGGAAAATGACATTAATATATATTTATTTAATGTTTAAATTAAATTGACACAAACATGAGTTGTTTTACTAAAACAGTTTTTAAGTGGGGTTACACAAGTCCAAATTTTGATTATAAATATTCATTAGAAATCTAAAAAGATTTCATACATCATAGTATTTTTTTATAATTTTTAGACATTAAAGAAATTAAATTAATTATGTCATCATGATGATGCAGTGATGACCTCATTATTTAACGATTTAAATAAAATGGGAAGATAATGCAAAATCCAAGGCTTACACTTGTCCAAAGCCAATTGGATGAGGATATTTCAAACTCTTATCACCTTAGCCTAGAATTATATAAGTGTGGGACCTTTAGAATCCGAAAAGCATTGTGTAATAATGTAACATTTCAATCATTCCAAAAGAGCCCCTCCTCTCCACTTATAAAAGGCCCCCACCTCTCCCAACTTATTCACACCATCAAGCCATTTGGCTCGGCCAAACTCTGCCCAAATACTCTCCCAACTTCCCCCTATTACTCCTAGAAGCCTCACTTTGGGAAGAACTCTTCCCAAGTAAGCCTTTGTCTCAAATCAAAAAGAGTTACCTGATTTTGAGGTAATGTCTTCTCTAATGTTGTTTTGTTTTATTTTTCTTCTCCAACCCCCAAAACTCTTTTTATTCATTTCTTTTGTAACAACACCAGTATCCTAAATATACTAGGATGTTTTTATAAGATGTATTCGAGCTACACATACAAACACCTACATCTAATGGTTAAAGAACATACGGTTTCTGTGGATGGTGAATTTCTACCTCACGAAATGATGATTGTTCAACACTCATATAACACCTTCAAAGGTGGCCATTAAGATGTCACTATATTTATATATGATATAAAATATGTTTATGTTTTACTTATGCTTCTGTATTTCTCATTTATGTCATACTTTATGATTTCCATTATGGGTAAAACGCGATAATTTCATTTTAGGAAGTGCGGACTACCGCCCCCTCAAAGTGATTTGAATCGTTAATGCCATATGTGGGATGTATAAAGGATGGAGTAAATGGTATTATACACTATATTATACTGGAATTATATTATAAATTTATATCATTATGATTTAGTTCCATTAAATATGAAATTGAAATGAAAGTAGCATTCATGCGTACGTACGGCTTACCGTCTCCATGAACGGTGCATTTCATTTCTTACCTCTAAACTTTACGTAATATTATAAATGAATGTATATACTGGATATATAAGATATATATGACATCTAAATCATGAATATAATTCTGGATATAATGGATATTCTACCACATGAACAACTTGTAATTATAAGAAGTTTATTGTTGACTCAAGTTACCAAAGATCGACAAAAGACCATTATTAACTTAAATAATTACATAATGTTCATAACATTGTAATAAGTGATATAAAAAGGATAATGAAATTGAATATGTTTCTTAATAAGGTAGATATTAACTCTAGTTTATTATTCAGGAGGTTAAAGAATGGTTGAGTCAAGTCGGACACAAGGTAAGGGAACTTCTTAACCCAATTTCTATTCTTTGGGTTAATCTCCTACTTTCCAATTATGTCCTGATATTATTATGTCCTATCTTGTATTTATACTTTCTTTATGTGTACATATAGTGAATACACATAATAGATATATTTTATTTAAATATTATCTTTTTAAGAGATTTCTTCTCAATCTCCATTCATTGAGGCATATTTTGTTTTATACATACCTTTCTTTTATACGGTGTATAAACCCCTTTGACTTTTACGTTTATTCAAAAGGTTTTCTTTTATAATTATGTGATTTTTATAAGATTTAAAATAAGATATATTTCTCTCTAATATATGAAAATCCAGTGCAAATGTATAAGTATTTAACGCAAGCTTAAAAATGTTTTCAGAAAACCTGACTCTCGAGTGTGGTAGTCAGGAAGGGATTGGGCATGGACCCATCATGGCCTGTAATTAGTCGAGAAGTCTCAGAATTAGTTATTTTGTTTTCAGAAGCTTGCATAATGTTTTCATAAAAACACTGGAGTATATTTGAGCAATTTTAAACATAAGTATCTTCTAAAAAAATTTCATCGGCAGGTCTCATGAGACAAACTAGTGTCTTGGCACGAGGCCTTGACAAAATCTTATTTGTGGTCTTGGCACGAGGCCTTGATTATGTGGTTATGATAGTCTGGCATTATGCATTCCATCATTATGAAAATGGTTATTGATGTTGCATGGGATTATTCGATTAGTAGAATATCCATGTGAGTAAGTAAATGGCATTATCTCATTTTATTTTTGCCATATTATGCTAAAGTTCAAGTTTAAAAAGGATTTTGTTTTAATTATACATTGCCTTAAATTTTAATGATTATTTATGAAAGCTTCCGCAATATTGTTATCCTTACTGAGCATCTGAGCTCACCCCTTTCAATTTTTTAATGTTTTCCAGGATGTGAAGAAGTATTTTATGAATGACCTGCAGGGATAGTCAGAAGAGGATAGAAGTGTGGACTATGGAGACTATGTTATTATAGTTTTTCACTTTGTGATGTAATGTAACATTTATGAATGTATCTAGTGATTCCAAGGCTACTAAACTAATCGGTCTTTCGAGACTTGATCTTTTGTGATCATGCCAATGTTACGAAGTAATGCACTGGCTCTGGGTAGCTGGGGTCGGGGCATTACAGTTGGTATGAGAGGCATTTTAGTACTAACCTTGGAAGCTAGATTTAGACAAACTCTGATTAGAGCACGTAGACCTAAGATGAACTTTGAGGATTATTATAGAAGAACTTCCTGAAAATTTTGGTATTGTAGAGATTTTGTGAGTTTTCCAAGAAATACATCCCTGTCTGGATACGAGCAGGTAGAGGCGGCTCTAGAACAGATGTACCTAGGGGTAAAACTCGAAAACACCGCTTTGAGCTAGACTCGAACGGGAACTGGTGCACGACAACGAGCCTTGCTGCACTCTTGGTTACGACACTCCCGGGGGATATGATTAGGATAATTATCATTCTCTTTACAAACCACTATGAAGGGTTATTAGTATATACTTCCTCAAAGAAATTTTTTTTATGGATTATATCCATAAATAGTTCAATTTATGTTATGTATCTTACAAGTATGGAATTATGTATTTTGATTTATAAACTAATATAGTTTATGCCATTGTTTAGAAATGGCACCTAGTGGAAGGAATGGAAACCGTATCAATGCACGCACTCCGTGTAGGGATTGCCCTCCTGCTCAAGATAATTATTGTGGATCTGGAGATACAACTGGTGCTGATCAACTTACTACCATACTGGGACAACTCACTTAGGTTATGAATAATAACCTTACTCGTATGGAGCACCCTGATCCGCAACGTGGAGGATCAATTCTAGACCGTTTCATGAGGCAACAACCAACAACCTTCAATGGGAGTACAAATCCTATAGTAGCTGAGCAATGGATAAATTCCTTAGAGAAAATATTCCATGCCTTGGGGAGTAGTGAAAGGGAGAAGGTTGTCATGGCAGTTTACCGCCTCACTGGAGATGCCGATCAGTGGTGGTCGCTGATTCAAAACACAAAGGAAGATGATGAAGTATCGAATATGGAATGGAGGGAGTTCAAGAAGCTTTTTTAGAAAAATACTTTCCTCGTGACCATCGAGAAGATATGGAAAGGCAATTTCTGAGTTTGAGGCAGAAGGAGGATGAGAATGTCGCAAAGTATGAGGCTAACTTTACAAGGTTAGCGAGGCATGCTGCCGATTATATACGTAACCAAAGGAGTAATATTGATCGTTTCTTTGATGGGTTAAAACCATTTCTCCGTCGAGCTTTAGTATCACAATCCTTCTCATCATACGAAGATATTGTCTCGTGTTCTATCAAGACAGAAAAGGAATTATCTAAGTCTTATGACAACAAAGTAAAGCAAGAGAAGAAGAGAACGGTGGAACAAGTGAAAGATAAAGGGAAAAAGGGAAAGAAGGATTTTCCATTATGTGATAATTGTGGGAAGAATCACCCTGGTACATGCCTAAAAGGAATGAGAGTTTGTTATAAATGTGGAGAAAAGGGTCACCAGGTTTGTGATTGCAAGGGAAAGAAAGAGGCTATCAAAGTTGAATGCTACAATTGTAGAGAAATGGGTCATTATGCAAATGAATGTCCTAAGCGTCAAGGAAAGTTACCTCAGAAAAGGCAAAGGGATCAAGGCCAATCTTATGCTGTGACTACAGTTGAAGCGTAATAATTATTGTATTTGTGTTTTTGGACTCAAGAACTAGATTATGGTTATAAGAATAACGTGATATATATATAAGGATTGTACTGCAGTACATGTTGTCTTCATTAAGGATTTAATATGATGAAGGTAATCATATTTTTAGTATGTGACACTAAGAGAAACTTTACTTTGTTTGGGGAATCTGAGGTTACAATTGATTTTGGAATTTAACGACCCTTTAGAGAAAGTCTGGACGGAGGTATTTTGGAGAACTATAAAGGTTGGAATGGATTAAGTTAATCTTTGGATGGTATTGTTTAAAGTTAAAACATTTATGAAGATTATTTTTGGAATAGTATAGTACTATATTTTTAGGAAAAGGACAACCTGCAGGGTGTGGCATAACCCGTCGCGTCGGAAAAAGCTGCAGGAATCGAAGCCACAACCATAGTGCGATAGGCCTTTATTTCCTACCACTAGCCTACAGGAAGTCCCTGGTTGTTACAAAATAATTTTACTAATCTAAATTGTATGTGTTAACATTTGGAACCTTATACAATTAGGAAAAGTATAATATTTTTGGGTTCTATTATCTTTTTGAGTTAAAGGTGAGTTGAAGGTTGAAACTCCAATTGTCAGGCATAAATATATATATACCTATCTGTTATTCAATGAATAAATTAATTCTTAAACTTTAGTAAAGGGATATTAAAACAAAAAATGTGTTATCCTAATAACTTATGTCTTGTTGAACTGATGATATTTTAAATCAACATAGATTGAAGGCTTTGAGGCCCTCAATTTGACAGTTGATTGTGATTGATGACCTCAATCACTCCCTACAAATATTTACGTTTTTCCTCCAATTATATGTCTCTAATTGCCACAAATGTTCTCCTAATCGAGATCATAATTGGGTGGTGACTTTCTTATTTCCATTTCCCTCTTATTAAGGCTAAATTTTATTAACCTTATTTCTGATGTGGGTTTTCCACAAAGGTATTTTCTATTTTCAACCTCTTATTTTCAAAGAAAAAATTTCAAATTGCGAGGACGCAATTTATTGAAGGAGGGGTGAATGTAACACCCCGAGCTTCCACGATACGTTTCTCATTCAATAATGAAATAGCTTGCATTGTACGCAACTTCGAGTTCTAACGCACCAAGACTAATAAAAGTAGACATTATGAATAGTAATAACCACTTTTTAAAATTAATGAAATCTTATATTTCAATATGGACTTCATTTTTTATTCGTAATATCAAAATTATCCTATGTTGAATTTTTTGTAATTTTCTGAGAACTTACAATTTTTTATGAATTGTGAAAAATACTTAAAACAACTTTTTTAATCAAAAAATTTATAGTGATAAATATTACTATTTAGTGGTTTTAAAGTATAATTAGAATATATTTTTACCATTTTATCCAATGGTGGTCATTAGAATTAATTTAACATTGAAATTGGACATAAACAATTGCCAATCTTTTGATATAAGTTGTTTCTTAAAAACACGCTATTTGTTGTAACAGTGGGAATTAATTATAAAATTAATTAATTCAACTTATATGTTTGGAATTTTGTAAAATAGACATCATTTTTGAATTCGGAATATCAATTATAGCTTAGGGTGAAATTTTGGCCTTGTTCTGAAAAACTTCAATTTTTGATGAATAGTGAAACCACTACGTGGTAGTTAAATAACTGATTTTTCGTTTAAATGAAATATTACCACTTCTGTGATTTGATTTTCAAAAATCCGACGTACATGGTTGTCATTAAGAAGTAATATGTGGTTCAATGAGATCAAAATAATTTTTTGGTGAATAGTAACTTTTAAGTTCTTAATCACGATTAGAGGTAATTAGTGTAGTTTAAGGTACAAATAATGTTTTAATAATATGAGATGAGAATGAAACATGTCCTACTCCTATTGGATGAGTCATGGCCGACCAAGACAACCCATGGGTCAACTTGGGGACCCCATGGAGCCACTATAGTTGGAAAATGACATTAATATATATATATTTAATGTTAAAATTAAATTGACACAAACATGAGTTGTTTTACTAAAACAGTTTTTAAGTGGGGTTACACAAGTCCAAATTTTGATTATAAATATTCATTAGAAAGATAAAAAGATTTCCTACATCATAGAAGTTTTTTATAATTTTTAGACATTAAATAAATTAAATTAATTATGACATCATGATGATGTAGTGATGACCTCATTATTTAACGATTTAATTAAAATGGGAAGATAATGCAAAATACAAGGCTTACACTTGTCCAAAGCCAATTGGATGAGGAGATTTCTAACCCTTATCACCTTATCCCTTAATTATATAAGTGTGGGATATTTAGAATCCGAAAACCATTGTGTAATAATGTAACATTTCAATCATTCCAAAAGAGCCCCTCCTCTCCACTTATAAAAGGCCCCCACCTCTCCCACCTTATTCACACCTTCAAGCCATTTGGCTCGGCCAACCTCTGCCCAAATACTCTCCCAACATCCCCCTATTACTCCTAGAAGCCTCACTTTGGGAAGAACTCTTCCCAAGGAAGCCTCTGGCTCAAATCAAAAATAGTTACCCGATTTTGAGGTAATGTCTTCTCTAATGTTGTTTTGTTTTATTTTTCTTCTCCAACCCCCTAAACTCTTTTTATTCATTTATTTTGTAACAACACCAGTATCCTAAATATACTAGGATGTTTTTATAAGAAGGATTCGAGCTACACTTACACACACCTACATCTAATGGTTAAAGAACATACAGTTTCTGTGGATGGCGAATTTCTGCCTCACGAAACGATGATTGTTCAACACTCATATAACACCTTCAAAGGTGGCCATTAAGATGTCACTATATTTATATATGATATAAAATATTTTTATGTTTTACTTATGCTTCTGTATTTCTCATTTATGTCATACTTTATGATTTCCATTATGGGTAAAACGCGATAATTTCATTTTAGGAAGTGCGGACTACCGCCCCCTAAAAGTGATTTGAATCGTTAATTCCATATGTGGGATGTATAAAGGATGGAGTAAATGGTATTATACACTATATTATACTGGAATTATATTATAAATTTATATAATTATGATTTAGTTCCATTAAATATGAAATTGAAATGAAAGTAGCGTTCATGCGTACGTACGGCTTACCGTCTCCATGAACGGTGCATTTCATTTCTTACCTCTAAACTTTACGTAATATTATAAATGAATGTATATACTGGATATATATGATATATATGACATCTAAATCATGAATATAATTCTGGATATAATGGATATTCTACCACATGAACAACTTGTAATTATAAGAAGTTTATTATTGACTCAAGTTACCAAAGATCGACAAAACGACCTTTATTAACATAAATAATTACATAATGTTCATAACATTGTAATAAGTGATATAAAAAGGATAATGAAATTAAAAATGGTTCTCAATAAGGTATATATTAACTCTAGTTTATTATTCAGGAGGTTAAAGAACGGTTGAGTCAAGTCGGACACAAGGTAAGGTAACTTCTTAACCCAATTTCTATTCTTTGGGTTAATCTTCTACTTTCAAATTATGTCATGATATTATTATGTCCTATCTTGTATTTATACTTTCTTTATGTGTACATTTAGTGAATACACATAATAGATATATTTTATTTAAATATTATCTTTTTAAGAGATTTCTTCTCAATCTCCATTCATTGAGGCATATTTTGTTTTATACACACCTTTCTTTTATACGGTGTATAAACCCCTTTGACTTTTACGTTTATTCAAAAGGTTTTATTTTATAATTATGTGATTTTTAAATAATTTAAAATAAGATATATTTCTCTCTAATATATGAAAATCCAGTGCAAATGTATACGTATTTAACGCAAGCTTAAAAATGTTTTCAGAAAACCTGACTCTCGAGTGTGGTAGTCAGGAAGGGATTGGGCATGGACCCATCATGGCCTGTAATTAGTCGAGAAGTCTCAGAATTAGTTATTTTGTTTTCAGAAGCTTGCATAATGTTTTCATAAAAACACTGGAGTATATTTGAGCAATTTTAAACATAAGTGTCTTCAAAAAAAATTTCATCGGCAGGTCTCATGAGACAAACTAGTGTCTTGGCACGAGGCATTGACAAAATCTTATTTGTGGTCTTGGCACGAGGCCTTGACTACGTGGTTATGATAGTCTGGCATTATGCATTCCATCATTATGAAAATGGTTATTGATGTTGCATGGGATTATTCGATTAGTAGAATATCCATGTGAGTAAGTAAATGGCATTATCTCATTTTATTTTTTCCATATTATGCTAAAGTTCACGTTTAAAAAGGCTTTTGTTTTAATTATACATTTCCTTAAATGTTAATGATTATTTATGAAAGCTTCCGCAATATTGTTATCCTTACTGAGCATCTCAGCTCACCCCTTTCAATTTTTTAATGTTTTCTAGGATGTGAAGAAGTATTTTATGAATGACCTGCAGGGATAGTCAGAAGAGGATAGAAGTGTGGACTATGGAGACTATGTTATTATAGTTTTTCACTTTGTGATGTAATGTAACATTTATGAATGTATCTAGTGATTCCAAGGCTACTAAACTAATCGGTCTTTCGAGACTTGATCTTTTGTGATCATGCCAATGTTACGAAGTAATGCACCGGCTCTGGGTAGATGGGGTCGGGGCGTTACAGATGAGATCAGGCCCTTGTAAAAACATACATACATAAAAACTAGGTGCATTCATAAAATTAGGGACATGAAAACCAAGAGCACAAATAGAATTGTGAACCTGAAATCTGGTTCACACATAACATATATACCTCAGGAGTTATCCATATTTACCCAATGTAATTGAGCAAGATATAGGTCCGACCGATTTCATATTGGAATCATACATACATGATCTGTAAGATCATAACAACCATATCATAACTATTTTAATGGAACATATGTCCTAAACATGTGATCATATCATAACCTATAGAAAATATACATGTTTCATAATCATTTCATCAAAATCATAATATATGAAAAGAATTAGTTTTCTTAAATATTACAGCATAATAACATAAACAATGTAGAGAAATAATATAAATTATATTCTTAAACTATAACATAGATTGTTATCTTAAATGGGGATGGATTTTCAATGATTACTTGGAACAAGTTTTTTTTAAATAGATTTCAAAAAACATAAAAATATTTCAAAACCCATTTATTAGAATCCTCTTTTAAAACAAATATAGGAATCATGAAAAATCATATAAAATATTTATTGAGGAAAACATCTTTTCTTTGTTTAAATAGTTATGTTTTCTTAAAATGCCAAAAAATTGTATAAGAAAACATTTTATTTGAAAATAACATTGTATGCATATAAGGGAAGATTCATAGAAATAATGTTTCATGAAAGAATAAAAATGAATTCGTGTTGTATAAGTAAAAAATTATTATTTTCTTACTATTTTATATAATTTCAAAAAGTACCCCATTAGGAAAACAAAAAACTATTACTTTAAACGCATTTTATAAAACTCATACGTGTGTAAAAATGACGTTAAAAAATTGAATAAGAATAGAAAAAATACTCTTTAAAATAATTTTTAGAATCATGGACATGGATGATAAATTTAACCCTTTAAACAATTTCATATAAACAATATTAGGAAATAATATGAATGGAAAATTAACCCTTATAACTTTTAAATCAGTAGAATCATATTCCCTAGGAAATAATGAAAATTATATGCATATAAAAGTGACATAATATTGTGGTTAAGATCCATAAAATTAATTATTGGGAAGTATTTCAACCACGTATAAGAAACAAGTAGTGTATAAGCCATGTGCCTCATAAAAGTACAGGTGAGACAAAAATCCCTTACCTTAGATATCATTCCCTACATATGTGTCTGAAACTCTTCTATAGTGGGATTATTCATATTAATAACTTATAAAAGAATCATAATAATAATTATGATATAAAATATTTTTCATTTATGAATTTATTTTTCCAATTTATGACTATATTTCCCATTTAATAACAATTCCATGCAAAATCAGTGTTCTTGGTAATAACCGATTTGATTATCTTACATGTTTTGAAATTTTTTTTCTTGATATTATTATTTAAATAATGATTTAATTACATAAATAATGTTCAAAATTATTTTTATATCATATATATTTAGTATTTAAATATATATAATATTGATATATGATATGCAATACACTCTCCATGGAGAAGATATATTTTATGCAGGCATGAACAATATTTTGGTTTTCTTGTCGTACTAAATAGAAAAAGGTAAATGAAACATGTGTGTGTGTGTGTCTATATATATATATATAAATTATTACATTATAATTATTATTCCATAATTTTCATATTTAGTCACTATTTATATACTTTTTATAATCATTCTTGAAATGGTTAATGTGGAAGATGAATCTTATGATGTTGTGGAGACGGTAAGCTATACGTATACATGAGAGATGATATCATTATTTTAGTGGTAAATGGTGAGGAATTAGATGATATATAAATTAAAAAGAATAAATATAATTTATTTTTTATTTTTTATATCAATTATATCTATCATTATACCCATGAAAATAATGTAGCGATGAAAAATAAGTAACACCACGATGTGGAGACAGTAAGTTATACATATGCACATGTGGTAATTTCAATTTTTTGGATGAATAAAATATGGAATATGGTTGTTCCATAATGATAAAAAGAATATCATAAAATAGTTGATACTATAGTTATTATTTTATAATTTAATTGACACATGATAAGGATGTAGAAGCAGAACAAATTTTGAAAGTGTCGGTATGGAGATTAGCTATTCTTCAATGATCTTCCAATAGATGTCCTCTTAGGGATAGTAGAGTTTGTGTTTTGATAATAATAGAACCTATATAATGTTACTAGTGATGTTTATAAGGAAATGTTAATTAGATGAGATATATTTAAGGCTCAAATTGTGGTGAAGAAGTGAGGTAGGAGGTGCCTTTCTATAATAGAGGAGCGGGGAAGTGTTGGAAACACTCGAAAAATAAAATTAATTTAAATGGATTTTCGATTTCAAACTTCTATAAAGTGAGTTATATCAACGCTAGGATAAGTACGGGTTTATATTAAATCATAAAATAAAATGTAGACATGTTTTTATTATTTTTTAATCTTTATAATTTTATTTTAACCCTCATTTTACATATTTTATTCTTACTCTGATATCATGCAGTTTACACTTTATGGGTTAATATAATTTCTGTAAAATTAAAAAATACCAAATAATTTTTCATTAACGTCGATAGAATTATTATACCAATAATATGGTATTATTTGTATTTTTTTCATTTTAAATCATTTAATAAAATATTAATTATTTTAAAATATCAATAATTTCGATTTTGATGCTATAGATTACTTGGCTATCAAAAATATCATAAAAACATGATAAATTAGAACCAAATCATTTCGGAAATCTATAACATGTCAAAGTATTATAAAAAATTCATTTAAAACAATAATAATCTTAATTGATATTTATTTATGTAATTTTATTTTCATTTATATGATTCTTCCATTAATTAAACATTTATTTCGTCATCATTGTTTCACAATTTAAGGTAATTATTTTATCACTGAAAATTATATGTAAATTAAAATCATGTATAAAAATATTTTTTATTTCAAATTTATATTTATAGTCGAACATATCACCTATATAAACTCATATTAAAAATAGTTTACTTGTCAAAAATTATTTGTAACAGAATTTAATTTTTTTAAATAGAATACTATAAACGTATTAAGGTCATCGAAGTTGCTCCATATGGTCCCAAAAATCAACCCAAGTATTATTTTGTTCAAAAAAAACAGAAAAAGTTAAATTCGTACAAGTTCTAGGGTAATTTTTTAATTCATATAATATTGTTTTTACCCTTAATTACCCGATTTACCCATAACCGTGGGAAAAAATAATACTAAATTTACTATTCCAAAAAATTATTTTATTCCTATTAGAAAAAATATAATAATAATTAAAATCATGTATTAAATTTTTTCAAAATTCAATTCACATATGTGAAAGAGGAATTTTGACGCTAATCCAACAGGCGAAGCGAGAATACAGTAAAAAGAACGTCCAAAATTTCAAAACGTTTTTATATCTAATTTTACTATAAAAATGCTTACAATGACCGAAATTGGATTAATATTTGTTAAATTTATGTATTTTAAATTTAAAATTAATTTAAACTATAATAATTATTTAAACAAAAAATAAATTTTTTTAAATACAATGTAGTTTTTTTCACTATTCATCAAAAAATAATTTTTCTCCCAAAAATACTAAAACTTCCCCCAAAATAATTTTTTTCATTCCCATTTAAAACAAGATGTTTAATTTAAGAATATTTTTTTTAGTTTCTAATATTAATTTTATTATTATTCATAAAATTATATAAATAAGAATATCATTTAATAAAATAATATTTCTAAACATATAATGATTTAACAAAACATAAACATTTCAAAATAAATTTGTCTTATTTATGTGAATTTGTTTAAAAATTGTTATTAATATAAATATTAATATTTTTAATCGATATGTTATAACTATCTAATTTAAATAATTATAATAAGAAGGTATTCTTTCAATGAAGATTAGTGTTGCATGTATCATAATCCAAGTTGGTGTTACGTGTTGTGAAAGTTTAACATGGTGTTGCATATAACATAATAAGAGCATAGAGATTTTAAATAATAATAAAAATATATATTTAGTTTTATGTGTAGTGAATAATATCAAAAATATTTAATTAATCTGAAAAAATAAATCACAAAATCGCAGGGTCTTATATATACGCTTGAGTAACGTTTCCATTTTTCCATGATCATTATAGAAAGTGTTGACCTCACCTGTTTTGATAATCTCAATAATGTATTCATATGTGTTGAAAATCCCAATTATGTTTTCATTCTCTATGATATTTTTAAGTATCATTGATCTATACTTTAATTCTTTCAAATCTGTGATCAAACCAATAATAATTTTTAAAATAGTCTTTGAAATATGTTAATCCTCGTTTATCCATGTTCATGCAAGTTATAAATTGATTCAAACACAATCGGATGTGTTCTGCATAAAACAGATAAGTAATCTGCCTATATCTACTGATAAAGAGTTACCGGTACCCAGTCTACCGATAGACTTAGTCTACCGACAGACAGAGTCACCGATATACTTAACACAGAGCTACCGATGTACTTATAAATGTAAGCTACTGACTTACAGACAGCTACCGATACAAACATAGAGCTACCGACGCATGGAGCTACTGACGCATAGAGCTACCGACGCATGAAGCTACCGACGCATGGAGCTACCGACGCATGGTGCTACCGACGCATGGAGCTACCGACGCATGAATCTACCGACGCATGGAGCTACCGATAAACAAAGTCACCGATACAATCATGTACCAACCGACTCATAGAGCCACCGATAGAGTCAAATCAACTAATGAAATTAAGCTACCGATGTCCAAGCTACCAATGCTGATTACCTACCGATCAATCGACTCAATGTTTGAATTTCTTTATTTCCTATCTTTATTTAATCTATCTAACGGTCATATCATCTACATTTTAATGATTTGTCAAATATCTGATAAAGGTTGTCGGATGTCAGGAACCCGTACCTCGTACCTGCAGAAAGGAAATCTTTTCTGTCCCCTGTTTCCCGTTAGATAAATACGAGAAGACTACGCTGGCCAACTAGAGTAGTGCGGAATATACCAAAAACACAAGAACGAGAAGAACATAGAGAATCCCATAGACAATCAAGTAAACTCGAGAAGTGTTCTGTGCATACAAGAAGAACACTGAAGAACTTCATCCACTACATTTTCACTGTCTGTGAACCTGGAGCATACGACACTCTCTTTCTCAAACAGAAACGAGAAGAGGACTCAGACTCACTTTTGATCGAATCCAAAGGAGTCCAGAGCTACACTGAAATCACCAGAACCACTTCTAAACTCTACATCTCTTGTTCTGTGATTTATTATTATACTTTTTGAGCAGTGTGTGTTATCTGCTGTATCTAACACATACACTGCCTCCTGTACTTAAATTGGAGGATTTTTAAATCCTTACCAAACTCTTTCATTCTTTCTTTCCCACGAATAACAGTGGTAGAGGTGGTGTGTGACCTGGACAGCTGGTTTCTGTTGTACTGTTTCCCACGAATAACAGTGGTAGAGGTCTTGGACCTGGACAGTTGTAAACTGTTGAACCCCGATCCAGGGTGTGGATCATTTTTATATAAACTTTTGAGAGGACTAAGTCTCGGCTTGAGACTGAACCTCTTGGATACATTTGTTGTGCTATCTCTTTCAAAGTTTTATTCCACTGCTAATCACTTTAAAACCAATACTGTTTTTAAAGTTACTTTGATAATTAAATTAGCAAGTGTTTATGTTAAGTGTAGATTAGTAAGTTAGTTTCAAAAGATAATCACACACTCCTGTGTTGATTAGCTGGGAATTAATGAATCCCTTGAGAATCTAACAGAACCTCTACTTTAATATAAATTCACTACAGTTTAATTTATTATTTTATTTGGGGGTCTTTAAGACAGTGTTTTTAAATACAGAAATTTTAATTGGTACTCAATTCACCCCCCCTCTTGAGTAAACCACTCCGACCAACACTTGGTATCAAATGATTGAAAATACTCTATAAAAGTACTCTGCTTTTGAACTGTGATTTTAGTTGTATTTTAATGTTCTTAAAATTTCTGCTATATCTAAATTTTTATCTCTTTAAAATTTTCTCTTCATGGACAATAGACTTGAGGGTGCTTCTACTAACCGGCCACCTTTATTCAATGGAACTAATTATGCTCAGTGGAAACTGAAAATGAAAATTCATCTAGAAAGCATAGGTTTTGATATTTGGACTGCTATTGAATCAGAATACAAAATTCCTACTACCCCTAGATCTACTTGGGATGAACCTATAAAGACTGCTTACAATAACAACTGTAAAGCTATGAATGCCTTGTACTGTGCTCTAGGAGATGAAGAGTTTAATAAAATTTCTTCTTGTAAAACTGCATAAGAAATTTGGGATACCTTAGCTGTTTCTCATGAAGGAACAACGGATGTTAAAGAAATGAGATTGAACACTTATACTATCAAGTATGATAATTTTAAAATGAAGCCTGACGAAACCATTTCTGACATGTATCTCAGGTTCAATGAAATTGTCAATACAATGATCTCGCTGGGAAAGGATGTCTCATCGAAGGAACAAATTATAAGAATTTTGAGATGTCTACCTGATAGATGGAGAGGCACATCTGTCTCAATCAGAGAATCGTGTGAAATTGCTGCTCTACCTGTCAAGGAACAAATTGGCAAGCTGATGATGTATGAAGAAGAGCGTAAAGTGAATAAAGAGGAAGAAAATGAACCTCCAAGAAAGTCTGTCGCTTTCAAATCTTCAACTTCAAAGAATAAGGACAAAGAAAAGCTTCAAGGTGTAGTTGAAAGTTCAAGCTGTGAAGACAATGAAAGTGATTCTGACAGTGATGCTGAGATGGCTCACATTGCTAGAAGATTTAAGAAATTTTATAGGAAAAAGAAGTTCTTCAGAAAAACAAATTATAAGGGTAAGTATGATCACCAAGGTAAATGGAAAAAGGATTGGAAGAAGAATGAAAAATCAGATGATGTTGTCTGCTATGAGTGCAAGAGAAAAGGACACATTAAAGCCGACTGTCCAAAGCTGAAGTATAAAAAGAAATATGAATAAAAGGACAATAAGTTTAAGAAAGCCATGAAGGCTACTTGTAGTGCTTCTGAGGATAGCTCTACTGAATCTGAAATCTCTGAAACTGAACACAGAAATAAGGAAAATATGTGCTTTATGACAAACACTTCTCAGGTAACTGTTGAAACTCCTGATTTAAATTATTACTCTGGAGATAATGTAGAATCTGACTCTGATTCTGGAACAATGTCTAAAAATGAATTGTTTGAGTACTGTAATATGCTGGAAGAGACATGTAATGAACATAAGGATAAATACAAGTCATTAAAGAATCAGCATGCTCTCACCACTACAGTTAAAACCGAACTCACTATTGAAAAAGAGAAAAATGCTCAACTGTTAAAAGAAAACACTGAACTGAAACTATCCAATGAGAAACTCAAGAAAGACTTAGAGAAGTTCACCAATGGCAAAAATATACTAACACAGATTCTAGGAAAGAAAATAGCACCTAAATATACTACTGGTATAGGATACCAACCTGGACAAAGGAAAATTTCCAAAACTAGATTCATTTCTAAATCTGGACAGAATGAAGGTAATTCTGGAACTTCATATGCTTCAACCAGTTATATACATAGCTATGGATCTAATAAAGTTTATCTTTCAAAGCATATCAATTCTACAAATTATATGAGACCCATTAGACAAATATGGGTACCTAAAGTGTTATTGGCTAACCTGTCTGGACCCAAGAAAATTTGGGTACCAAAATCATATCCCATCTGAATCTGTTTTGTAGGGAACTTTCTTAAAGAGCTCCTGTAATGAGACCTGGTATTTGGATAGTGGATGTTCAAGACATATTTCCGGATACTTCTCTTGTTTCAATAGTTTAATAAAAGTTGATGGAGGCTTTATCACCTTTGGTGATAATTCAAAAGGAAAAATCATCGGCCTAGGCCAGATTGGTAACACTGATTCAATTTTGATTTCTAAAGTTTTATTTGTTGATGGCCTTAAATACAATTTATTAAGTATTTCTCAGTTATGTGATGATGGTTTTCATGTTAAATTTGAAAATGATTCTTGCAAAGTTTTTAATTCTAAGAATGTTTTGGTATTTTCTGCCTTAAGAAATGAAAATGTTTATGGTGTTAATCTGAATTCTTTAGCCAAGTAGAATATTACATGTTTGAATGCTTTTCATAAAGAATCTTGGCTATGGTACAGAAGATTGGGACATTGCAACATTCACTCACATATAAAACTCTCTAGAAAAAACCTAGTTAGAGACCTACCTAAATTATAATTCTCAAATGATAGAGTGTGTAACCCCTGTCAAAAGGGAAAACAACACAAAGTTTCTTTTAAATCAAAGAAAGAAGTTTCGACTTCTCAACCACTTGAATTGGTTCACATGTATTTTTTTGGACCATCAAGAGTTTCTAGTTTAAATGGGAAGCACTATGTTTATGTTCTTGTAGATGATTTTTCTAGATATACTTGGGTATATTTTCTAGCTCACAAAAGTGAAGCTTGTTCTTCTTTTGTTAAATACTCTAAATCTGTAGAGAACCTTAGTGGACTTAAGATTAAAACTTTGAGAAGTGATCATGGTCGTGAGTTTGAAAATCAAGATTTTGAATCTTATTGCTCACACAATGGCTATACTCATAACTTTTCTGCCCCTAGAACACCCCAACAGAATGGTGTAGTAGAAAGAAGAAACCGAACCCTTCAAGAAATTTCTAGAACATGCTCAATGAATATGACCTGCCTATTTATTTTTGTGCTGAAGCTGTTAATATAGCTTGCTATGTTATTAATAGAGTCTTAATTAGACCTGTTCTTAAGAAAACCCCTTATGAATTGTGGAACAATAGAAAGCCTAAGGTTAATTACATTAAAGTTTTTGGTTGCAAAGTATTTATTCTGAATAATAAAGATAATCTGGATAAGTTTGCTTTCAAAAGTGATGAAGGAATTTTTCTGGGTTACTCTATTTCAAGTAAATCCTATAGAGTATTCAATAATAAAACTAAATGTGTGGAAGAATAGGTTCACATCAAATTCGATGAAACTGATCCACATGAGCCTAAAACCTCTCTTAAGAATCTTGAAGAAGATTTGTCTATTCTGGACCTTAATGATAAATCTAAAGAACCTGTTATCAAAACATCCAGTTCTAGACTTTTTCCAGAATCTGCTTCTGTTGAACCCGAACCTATGGATCAACATGAAATTTCTAGTCCAACCTTTACTAGATCAACGAGGATTCTAAAGAATCATCCTTTAGAAGCTGGTGTTGGTAATCTTGATAGAGGAACACAAACTAGAGCTTCTCTAAGAAACCAGGTTGAACATCAAGCTTTTCATTCACAACTAGAACCCAAAAATATCAATGATGCTATCAATGATGAATTCTGGGTAATAGATATGCAGGAAGAATTAAATCAGTTTGAAAGAAACAAAGTCTGGGAATTAGTTGACAGACCTAAGGACACTTTGACAATAGGCACAAAATGGGTTTTTAGAAATAAAGTAGATGAATATGGAAATATAGTTAGAAACAAATCTAGACTAGTTGCACAAGGATATAGTCAAGAAGAAGGTATAGACTATGAGGAAACTTTTGCACCTGTAGCTAGACTAGAAGCCATTAGGATCTTACTTGCATATGCTGCATATCTGGATTTCAAGTTATATCAAATGGATGTAAAAAGTGCATTTTTAAATGGTTTTATAATTGAAGATGTTTTTGTAGAACAACCACCTGGATTTACTAACCCCCATTTTCCAAATCAAGTTTTTAAACTTTCTAAATCTTTGTATGGTTTAAAACAAGCTCCAAGAGCTTGGTATGATAGACTTAGCAATTTCCTTATTTCAAAAGGTTTTACTAAAGGGATTGCTGATCCAACTCTTTTCATTAAAAGAATTTCTAAAGATGTTTTAGTGGTACAAATATATGTTGATGATATTATTTTTGGATCTTCTAAACACTCTTTATGTACTGATTTTTCAAAAAGTATGCAAAATTAATTTGAAATGAGCTTAATGGGAGAGCTTAAGTACTTTCTTGGATTTCAAGTATTTCAAAATGAAAATGGTATTATTTTGAATCAAAGTAAATATACAAAGGATCTTTTAAAACGTTTTGGTCTGGATTGTATCAAGGAAAGTGAAACTCCTATGAGTACTACCTATAAATTGGATGCAGATGAAACTGGGAAACCAGTTGATCAAACAAATTACAGAGGTATGATTGGTAGTTTACTTTATCTTACTGCTAGTCGACCTGATATTATGTTTAGTGTGTGTATGTGTGCTAGATTTCAAGTTAATCCAAAAGAATCTCATTTGCTTGCTGTTAAAAGAATTTTTAAATATCTCAAACACATGGTTAACTTAGGTTTGTTTTACCCAAAAGGGCAATCCTTTGAGTTAATGAGTTATTCAGATGCTGACTTTGCTGGTTGTAAGTTAGATAGAAAAAGAACATCAGGAACATGTCATTTTCTTGGAAAATCTTTAGTTTCTTGGTGTAGTAAGAAACAGAACTCAGTTGCATTATCTAGTGCCGAAGCAGAATATATAGCTGCTGGTAGTTGCTGTGCACAAATTCTGTGGATGAAACACACTCTTTTGGACTATGGATATGTTTTTAAACATGTTTCAATCAACTGTGATAACACCAGTGCAATAAACATCTCTAAGAATCCTGTATCTCACTCTAGAAGCAAACACATAGATGTAAGACACCATTTCCTAAGAGATCACTATCAAAGAAGTGATATTTCTCTTGAATTTATTGGCACTGAACACCAATTGGATGATATTTTCACTAAACCTTTAAGATCGGATAGGCTAAGTTACATAAGACACGAATTGGGAATGTTTAATCACTGATGTGAAATTCTCACCGATGTGAAATTCTCACCGATGTGAAATTCTCACTGATGTAAAATTCTCACGGATGTGAAATTCTCACCGATGTGAAATTATCACCGATGTGAAATTCTCACTGATGTGAAATTCTCACCGATGTGAAAATTCCCACCGATGTGAAAATGCTCACCGATGTGAAAATCCTCACCGATGTTGAAATTCTCACCAATGCTATATTTTAAAACATCTGTCTACCGCCAAGAATACGAATCGTTTTATTTTATTTTATTTTACTCTATTTTAGTCGTTTATTTGGAATTCCTAAATGATAAAAACTAAGCCTGAGCCACTTCTTACCTCACCGAGCTCAAAATCTCTCACATTCGAACCTTTGCTCCCAAATCGGCCAAGAACCCTAAACCCGCGATGGCAAAAACTAAGCTTCCTATCATCAGAGATGAAAGTGTAGAACCAAACGCTAAGAAGCAGAAGACACAGCATAAAGACAGTGTTAGTGAAGTCGGAACTAGATCAGGAAGGTGACCAGTGAATCCTCACTTGCAGAATAGAGACATAGTAATCGAGAAGGAACTGTGCGTGGAATGGCTACTGCCTCGCAAATCGTTAGTACTCGAGATGCTGGAAGACCATAAATGGGTGGATTGTTTCTCGAATAAAAATGGCCCATACTACCCGAAGTTGGTAAAACAGTTCTACGAGTTTGTAACCTTCGAGAAATCTGAAAATGAGAATCGGGTAAGCTCTTTTTTAAATGGAAAAGAGATGTCTTTTTCTTCAGTAGAGTGGGCTGAGAGTTTGAAAGTACCACATAAAGGTGTCTATGGGTATGTATCAAGAGAAATGCCACCTAGCAGTGACATCTTTGATTATGAAACCGCCTTAAAAGAACTGACCGGTAATGGGAATCAAAGGCAAGTGGTTGCTACTGAAATGGATGGAGAGAATCGACTGCTCTTCAAGTTTGTTCAGCATGTGTTGATACCGAGGCGAGGAGATTTTGCAAATCTGAGATATCAAGATATCTATCTTCTTCATTTGCTAAGACATGGTGTAAAAATCAATCTGTGCAGATTGTTAATGCTTCAAATGGAAGACATGATTAGACCAAAGTCAAAGACTAATGCTTTGTTCTTTGCCAAGCTAATTTCAGTAATGATAAAAGTGAAAGGAATAGCTGAGTCTCAGGATGAGACAGTTGTAGTCAGGAACAATTTCTGCATCACCTCGACTGTTTGTAAGTAAGTGAAAATTAACTGGAACACATGGAAGGGAGAATGGGTCAGTGATGATCAGAAGATATATGATAGGTTTAATCCTGTGGATCATCCCTCAAGACCAAAGGATATGAGAGATCCAAGTCTGAGACCTGATGAAGAGGAAACTATTTATAGTGATGAAACAGAAGAAGAAGAAGAAGAAACTCCCATGGATGTTGGAGGAGATCCAGACATGCCCCCAAGTCCTGTTGCAGAATTGGTTTATTCTTGGAAAGGAAAGGTAGAGGAAATTTTGTCTACTTGTGAGGAAGACCAGTCTGTACCTCACCAAGAAGAAGAGGAAAAGGGGAATGTATCTGAATCGCCTGCTTCTGGTAGTTTAAGTATGAGTCATTTGATTGGAAACTCAGCTATGCCGACTGCTGAAGTAGAAAGAGATACAGAAGAAGCTGTACCTGTATCAGAAGATCTTCTAGTTGCTGCACCGATGGAACTTGTAGTAGAAGATTCTGATGAAGAGAATCCAGCACTGAATGCTGTTGTGATACATGAGAATGCACCCATTGAGGGGGAGCATCAATCTGTTCTTGGAAATGTTATAGTAGCTGTTGAGCTTGGAGACTGGGAAGAAGACCCAGGGTTTATATTCTGTGGATTGGATTATCCGGATTCTGATAATGAGATGTTTGTAAATAGACCGAAGACCAATTATGATCTTGCTTCTGAATTGTTGCCAGATGATGTGGTCAGATTTCATGATCTGAATAAGCTGAAAGAGGACCTCAAAACCAGTTTTGTTGAAGAAGTGAAGTTAATGGAAACCTCCCTTTCATCCACAATTAATTCAATAATGACTGATTCTGTAGTCAGTTTGACCTCAGAAAAGGGATCTGTTGCAGTTGTCCCTAATGACTTTGTCTCTAAATCTGATCTTGAATCCATGAAGAATTAGCTGAAAGAATCATTCAGTGTATCAGTTGCTGAGATGAAGCAATGCTTTTATGAAGAAATGAAAATGATAGAGAGATCCTTCGAGCTATCTATGGCTTCTAATTTATCTTCCTTTGTGTCTGAGCTTATGGAAGTAGTGAAAGAGTTCCAGACTCAGTCTTCTAGAATCGAAGCAGAGCTTGAAGCTCTCAAGACATCAGTTGTTTCTTTGGATTCTTATATGAGCTCCAAGTCTCAAGCTGACAAGGACCTAGCTTATGTGAAGAGTGTAGTAAGCCAGTTTTTCTCGGTGTTTGAAAGTTTCAAAACCTCAGTGAAGGATCATGTTCAATTACATGACTCTCAAGTTCAAAGCCTAATCAGTGGTTTGTCTAAGAGTTTCAAAGAAACTGTTTCCTTCTCTCTTGGCCCTCTCACATCAAAACTTTTAGTTGATCTGAATTCAGTTCGAGCAATTTTGAAGGAGGAGATTGGTTCTATTTCAACCAGTGGCTCTGTAAACTCATCAGAGTTGAGCCGAGTGGTGCTTTCTACAAGTGATTCTGCTAGAGAAATAATGAAGATTGTTCAAGATTATATGAGAGAAGCCTCTGCCTCTCAGGAAGCCATAAAGAGCAAAGTGGACTACTACTTCACCCGAATTTTCACCAAGCATCAACTCGAACACCACTTCAAGCTGATGTTGGAACACATGAAGCTCCCTCCAGTAACTCAAGCTTTTAGAGAACAAGTGAGCCAACTAAGACAATTGACTCCAGCATTGGAGTAATTCATGGAAAACAAAGATGATTTCATCTCTACTATGGAAAGATGAGGAGGAATTATTATGGATTTTAGAAATCTGTTGCTGCCCTTCTTGCATATTGACGCCAGACCAGTCATCATACCTCCTGCTTTTCCTGCTTCTGCCTCAGCTGCTTCCATAGTCCAGCTGACTCTTGCTCAAGCCATTCGAAGCCTCACACCAATGATCACCCCAAGATCTTCAACCTACAGGCCTGACTCTGTGTCAGTGGCCCATCCTCCTTTGATCTTTTCTGGCATTCCAAAACCATCACCTGCATCCTCACCACCCGGACCTTCTTCTGATCCCAAAGGAAAATCTCACGTTGAAGATGTGGATTGATCCAATGGCCAGGATTTTTGATAGGAATTCATTTGTATTCTGTTTCTATACTTTCTGACTGCTCTAATACAAAGGACCTCTTTTTTACTTCTCATGTTTTATTTGTCTCCTATATATATATACTTTCCCACTTTTTGATTATCACAAAGGGGGAGAAAAATAAGAGGGGGAGAACAAAATGAGAGAATGAGAAATATTTTCAATGGAGAAAAATAACCTTCTTTTCAATTTTATCTCTGATATTATTATGTTTCTTTTTACCTTAGGTACCTTATGATTGTTACCTCTGATAACTTATGTCTATATCATACTATTTCTATTATCTCTGATGCTGTTTTCTCTGAGAAAATTGTTTTCAATATTATACTCTTTACAATTATATTTTCACTATGTTAAATGCCCATATCATAAATTGTGATTATCAAAAAGTGGGAGACTGTTGACCTCACCTGTTTTGATAATCTCAATCATGTATTCATATGTGTTGAAAATCCCAATTATGTTTTCATTCTCTATGATATTTTTATGTATCATTGATATATACTTTAATTCTTTCAAATCTGTGATCAAACCAATAATAATTTTTAAAATAGTCTTTGGAATATGTTAATCCTCATTTATCCATATTCATGAAAGTTATAAATTGATTCAAACACAATCGGACGTGTTCTGCATAAAACAGATAAGTAATCTGCCTATAGCTACTGATAAAGAGCTACCGGTACCCAGTCTACCGATAGACTTAGTCTACCGACAGACAGAGTCACCGATATACTTAACACAGAGCTACCGATGTACTTATAAATGTAAGCTACTGACTTACAGACAGCTACTGATACAAACATAGAGCTACCGACGCATGGAGCTACCGACGTATGGAGCTACCGACGCATGGAGCTACCGACGCATGGAGCTACCGACGCATGGAGCTACCGACGCATGGAGCTACCGACGCATGGAGCTACCGACGCATGAAGCTACCGACGCATGGAGCTACCGATAAACAAAGTCACCGATCTAAGCATGTACCATCCGACACATAGAGCCACCGATAGAGTCACAGCAACTAATGACATTGAGCTACCGATGTCCAAGCAACCAATGCTGATTACCTACCGATCACTCGACTCACTGTTTGAATTTCTTTATTTCCTATCTTTATTTAATCTATCTAACGGTCATATCATGTACATTTTAATGATTTGTCAAATATCTGATAAAGGTTGTCGGATGTCAGGAACCCGTACCTCGTACCTGCAGAAAGGAAATCTTTTTTGTCCCATATTGCCCGTGAGATAAATACGAGAAGACTACGCTGGCCAACTAGAGTAGTGCAGAATATACCAAAAACACAAGAACGAGAAGAACACAGAGAAGCTCATAGACAATCAAGCACACTCGAGATGTGTTCTGTGCATACAAGAAGAACACTGATGAACATCAGCCACTACATTTTCACTTTCTGTGAACCTGGAGCATACGACACTCTGTTTCTCAAACAGAAACAAGAAGAGGACTCAGACTCACTTCTGATCGAATCCAAAGGAGTCCAGAGCTACACTGAAATCACTAGAACCACTTCTAAACTCTACATCTCTTGTTCTGTGATTTATTATTATACTTTTCGATCAGTGTGTTTTATCTACTGTATCTAACACATACACTACATCCTGTACTTAAACTGGAGGATTTGTAAATCCTTACCAAACTCTTTCATTCCTTATTTCCCACGAATAACAGTGGTAAAGGTCGTGTGTGACCTGGACAGCTGGTTGCTGTTGTACTGTTTCCCACGAATAACAGTGGTAGAGGTCTTGGACCTGGACAGTTGTAAACTGTTGAACCCCGATCTAGGGTGTGGATCATTATTATATAAACTTTTGAGAGGACTAAGTCTCGGCTTGAGACTGAACCTCTTGGTTACATTTGTTGTGCCATCTCTTTCAAAGTTTTATTCCGCTGCTAATCACTTTAAAACCAATACTATTTTTAAAGTTACTTTGATAATTAAATTAGTAAGTGTTTATGTTAAGTGTAGATTAGTAAGTTAGTTTCAAAAGATAATCACACACTCCTGTGTTGATTAACTGGGAATTAATCAACCCCTTGAGAATCTAAAAAAACCTCTACTTTATTATAAATTCACTACAGTTTAATTTATTATTTTATTTGGGGGTCTTTATGACAGTGTTTTTAAATACAGAAATTATAATTGGTACTCAATTCACCCCCCCTCTTGAGTAACCCACTCCGACCAACAGAAAGAGTGGAAGTATTATTTTGTGTTAATATAGTGATAATAATATCATTAATATCAAATTATTAATTTAAATATACTTATAAATATATATCATCCACATGATGTGGTAAGGAAAAATGAATGACATATTTTCGTAGAGGTTATAGTTCACACGTACGCGTGAACAACATTATCATTTTCATGTGCATTGAAAGATATGAATGTTAATGATATATAATTATTTTATAATTATAAATCTATCATGAATATATTATATTAACATTAATTACATCATTTTAACAATTCTTGGGAGACGGTGATGGAATACATATTATATAGGCTTTCGAGGTGGTAGTTCACCATACAAACGAATAATAATACATTTCCTATATGATAGAAGTGGAGATAAATTAAAATGATGATAAAAACATAATAAAATATTTGTAATATTAACAATAATAGATTTATCATTTGATCATGGTTTAAAAATATTTTTGGCAAGTGGAAGGAAAAATAAAATATAAACACTTAATGAAAAATGACATCTCTTCTTCGCATGATCTCATTTGATTAAAAGCATAACTCCTTTAAGGAGGTTGTACTCCTTAAAATAATTCCTCTACAATATGGGGAATAATTCTGGGAAGGGATATGGTAAGATATTTTTCAAACCTAATCGGATTTTAAGTGTATTGAAATTATTAGAATTTGTGCCCTTTTATAGGAGAGGAGGGGGGCACTCTTTGGATTATTAAAAATATTAAATTAATATAAATTAATTTTCTATACCATATGGATCCAATGTGAGTTAGTCCAAATATAAAATTATTATTGGTCAGAATCAATTCATACAATTGAAATTATACAAGTTTTTATTATCTTTTTAATCGTTATCTATTTGTTTTCACCCATTTTTAACACCCCTAACTCTTATCCTGATATCATATAATTTACAGTTTGAGGGTTAATATAATTATTATAAAAGTCCAAAATAATATTAAATATGTAATAAATTACATTTTAAGTCATATCCCCATCATTTTTTTAATTTTTTGTTTTTTAAAATTTTATGTCATTTAATAAAATATTATTAATTTGAAAATATAATTAATGGAAATTCTGACAATATTCGTTATTTTATATTTTTTAAAAAGTAAAAACAAAAGGATAAATTATAAAAAAGACTTATAAAATAATTCTAACCACTCTAGGTCATCTAAAATATTCATGTATTGCATTAATTACATCATATTGTATTTATTTTAATATTTTTTAATAACATTTATTTGATATTTCTATTAATTAAACAATTACTAAATCATCATTGTGAAAAAATATAATTTAATTATTTCATCACAAAAAATTTATAATTTTATTTATGATAACTATAAACATTTGAAATTTCAAAACACTCTTTATAGTTGATTTTATCTATTATATAACCCTATATTAAAAATATTTCTGTTGTTAAAAACCAAAGTTTGACAAAATTAACTTTTCTTTGAATAAAATACTATAAATGACATAAAGTCATTAATGTTGCTCCAAGAGATCAAAAAATCTCCCAAAGGACTATTATATTTCAAAATCAATCATCCAGTAAAAATAGGATAAGTGTTAGGGTAATTTTATATTATTTTATTATTATGTTTACCTTTAATTACCAATGTTTCCCTTAAATGTGACACTAAAAATTAGTAATATTTCTATTCATATTTTCCAAAAATAAAGTCAGAATATTTACAAAATTTGTAAATTATAATTCCAAATATTAAATCCATTTATAAAAAATCAAAATGTATAAGATTATAAAATTAATTTAAAATTTATCATATTGTCGAATGGAGAAAACAAGTTATTAAAGTAAAAATGATCAAAAGTTTACAATGCTTTATATTAAATCTCAATATGAAATTGATTCCACTGAAATAAATTGGGTTAAATGATATAAAATTTATCTAATTATAATTAAAAACCTATAGATATTATAATTTAAGAACATAAATTATTTAACTAAAAAACCTCTTTTGATTTAAAATGCAGTAATTTTTCACCATTCATTTTAAAATGAAACTTCCTAAAAAAATTAAAAAAATAAATCAAAGTAAAATTTTTCATTAAAATTAAAAATAAGAATATTATTTTGTAAATATTTATTTATATAAGATCTAACAAATAGATTTAAAACAAGTGCACCCTCAAAAGGTGGTAAAACTCCTTTTTAGAAAAATATAGTTTTTTATCATAAATAATTGTTTATCATATATGATATTGAACATAGTGTCCCTTTATAATTAAAAACTGATATCTAATTCAAAAATATTAGTAAATTTTGAAAATAATTATTCTATCATCAACTGGGTCATTACATAGTACTTTACATCATCTGGGTTATTTAAAATTTTCTTATCTAAAAATACATGTATCACAGTTAAAAAATTATTAAAATACAGTAATTAATGTTCAACACACCAAATGGTTAGAAGTTATCATTATATATATTTAATTAGAAGATACATTTTTCATTCTATAGCCTTTTTATAGTGGATCCTATGTTATTTCATAAATAGTTTGATTTTAAATTTCAATTAAATAGTTTGATAAATATAGGATTTCGGAGTAAGTTAAAGAATAATGTTATTAATTCCAAAATATTTATATGAGGAATGTTGGCTGCAATAAATATTAATTTAAAATAAATTCTAATATAATAATCATAGGTGGTAATAATTTAGTTTACTATGAAATATATAAAATAATTTAGTTATTAAAGAAAATATTTATTTAAAATTTGTTTACCAAATAAGAATTGTAATTTTTTTTCAAAAAGGTTCATCAAGGTGATATTATTTGTGAGTATAGGACAATTATATTCATAAAAAATATAAAATTTCATAACCTCACTTATCTTAGATGTTTGTTAATTATATGATGTAACTACCAAAATATTCATTTTAATTTAGTTATATTTGTTAGATCGGAATTTGTTTTTATATTTGAGTGTAAACACGCTTTATTATTGTAGGTTTAGATAAATTTTTTGAATTTAATGGTATATGAATATTTATGTTCTATTATTTTATTTTATTTTTTTGGATTAACTATGTTGGATTTTATACAATAATATTATTTTATATGTATTAACCACCAAACTTAAGTTTTTAGGTTTTTAATTTTTATTCTAATATATTTTGGGAAGATAAATTATTTTATTTGAATTTAATAATTTGTTATAATTTAATTATTTATATTTATTATTACATTATTTTTTTTAACAATTATTTATTTTGTTAATGATATTATCTATTGTATTTTTGTGATAACAACGTGATATTAAAAATTGTACACTACTAGAACAAAGGAATTGGTTCATATAGAACATAAGAAACCACCATTTGATGGACAATAATAGGATAAATATAAATTTTTAAATTTTGGTATCAAATATTTTAAAACAGTAATGAAATCCATTTTACCTTTTCATTCCCTATATTCAAACCATCCCTTACTAGTTGTCCCTTGCCTCGCACGAACCCTCACCTTCCAATGCTCGATACCCATGCTAATGGTTTATCTTGTATAAAATCTCCTATATTAAGTGATTATTTCTACCAAAATTCATCCCTACAATATCTATCCTCGCCCATCAGTAGTCCCCTTGAGGTAAGTATTGTTGATCCCTACTCCCTCTTCCCACATGATCATCCGTCCAATCCATATTGATACAAAGTCATTCTGGATGATTCCACTAATAACTATTGATATTAATGGATGTTATTAAAAACTTTTGGTATTAAAATAAATAACCTCTTAATTTTTTTGGTTTAATTAATTAATTAATTAATTTGTAGAAAATATTATTTAATGGTTAATTAGATATTTTTGTGTTTTTTGATTATTGAAATTCCATTACTGTAAATAATATTCCTAGACTTTGTTTCTAGTTATGATAATTTTGTATATTAATAATTTTTATGATATAAGATGATTATTTAATCCTTTACATGAAATTTATATATTTTTAAACGTGTTGGTCTATAGTTTTGGATTTGATTGGATTGAATTAGTTAGATTTGATTATTTTTTATTTGATTTTCAATAGTTTTGTAACAGAGAATTAGGATCCATGTGGTCACTGAGTGGGGAGGGGGTGAATTGGTGATCTTATGTTTTTATTTTTTATTACTTAACAATGAACCCGTAACTCCAGTTAGTGAAAAGTGAATTGGTTGAAAAAAAAATAGAATACCCACAAGAACACAAGTATTTACTTATTATGCTACTCAATAAGAATATACAGTCCATGAAATGGTTTGGAAGTAATATTAGACTATAAAAACCACTATAAAACAATAATTGGTTTGCTTATATAATTAAGGGATATCCACCCCTATTATATAACAACAGTACTTAGAAAGTTCATATGCTCCGCAAATAGATAATATGATATTATAATTTTTTTAATAACAACAAGAAACGTCACCGACATTATTTAATGTTATCCCCATGCTACTTCAACTTCCACACATTCCTCAATAAGATTTATTATTCCACTATGTCCCCTTATTTTAAAATAGTGAGAATGTTCCTCTTTACAAACTTATCTATTTAATGATTTACGTCTGGTGTCTTTTTCCGGTACACTCGGTCCAATATGTTGGTCGTATTCCCTCTGTAAAATACCTTATATGACTAATAAAAACTATTAGGAAACAATGTCTATTACCGCTTAGAATTATATATACACAATCCTTATTCATATTATTCTAAATGAAAAATCAACTATGTTGTGTACCATATTATTCGATGCTATTATGTTTGATGCCTTGAAAACCAATCTCTCAGAATCACTTCCACCAGCACATTATAACTATATAAATTTTTCTAATAGAAATAATTAAAATTTCATTAATAAATACATTTTATTCTCTTTATATAGGTCATGTTCTTCTGGGAAATTTCGGTGATGAATGAACTTCAAATTCAAACATCCCTAGCCAAATTTCCATTGTTTAAAAATATTCAATATTCTAAGAAGATAAGTGTTGGTGTTGGTGTCCAAGGACCAACTATTTGTACATTGATTACATGTATATTCAATGTACTTAATATTAATAAAATACATTATTACAAGTTTTTCCTAACACTAATGTATTAATGTCTTAGAGTATACATCATATTAATAACGTCATAGCAGTTCCCCACTATGGTAAGAACCTTGATGTGCTATGACTATATTTTTAAAAAAAATTCTATGGTTGGATAATGTACTATGACAGGACACATAGAATATAGAACATCAAGTGCAATTACTCTATGTAGATAAAGATTCGTCTCATGAAGTTCACACATTGTAATATCTAAGATGGTAATTATAAGAAGAAACCCAACAATTGGAATTTCACTAGTTTTTGTACCATCAGGTATTCCTCAATACAAGAATGTGTGATGGTCTTTAGACTTTAATATTATTATAAATTCATGTTTCAACTCGCATACTTAGATGTATTTTGTAAACTATGATGATAATTATTCAAGGATAGGTTGGATACATTGGGTTCTTCATGAGTGACATGTCATCAATGAATAAGTTAAGGAATAATTTTTCCCTTAAATATTTATGGAACCTAACATCTCATCCATTTTATTAGAAAATATCCATCTAATTAAATTCCATGACCATGGTGTTACGACGTGGTAATTTCAAACAGTCAAAAAAATACATATAGAGCATATCGGTTGGGGAGAAGGATGTGAAACATGATTAATGAGTTATAATGATGAAGGTATTATACTACACAGTGAGAATTTGTATGTGGTTGTTGATATTACGACATTAAGTTCTTTTTCTTGGGTGCCCCGACCTATTCCTAGACAATAATCCTTGACATTCGGCAAGTCTGCCTAATTCCAATGAGAAAAAATACTATGGGTCACACACTAAGTATTTCCTCTAATATCGATTAAATTCTATTTGAGTTTAATTAATTTAATAAATATTATTATCAAGTTTGTGGAATAATATTATTCATGTTATATAAATCACCTAAATTAAATAAATATCTATTCACCGACATGTGAATACAAGTTTTATTTTATTTATTGAATATTTTAATAATTTTTTATTCACCAAATTTTGAATAAAATATTTATTTTTGAATCAAAATTTCATTCAGTTGTTCAATAAATGTTAGAGGAGATTGAACTGACAAAGACTAGGTCCAGTGATAAATATTAATAAAAAAACCATTATATAATATTTTTGATTTTGAAAATTTGTGCACACAACAAAATAATAAAACTATAATTATTATTATACAAAATGAGATTAATTAAAGGTAATAAATATTATTTGATGGCCGATATAAAATTAAATAATATTTTATCTTAAATCCCAACTCTATAAGTATGATTCTATATCTATTGTGCATAGTATCCAAAATTGAGAATACAAATTACTATTCATAATGAATCCCCTATAAACTTCGCCTTCCTCCACCCCCACTCAATAAATAGAAGTGCAATAGTTATTTTTTAAAGATTGAAGAATGAGCGATGAATAACAAATAACACAATATGTTCAACTCACCGTGATACCAGCTGTAGGTTGATTGATGTTGCTCATAGATCGTAGGAGAAACTGTGGATTTATCCTAGAGGGATTCTATCATTGGATCCACAAAGTACTGCAACAAAGGTAATCTGAAAGGGTCTTTTTGGTGATCAATATTCACCAATGAAAAAAGTTCCTAACCCTGGGTATTTATGTCTTCAAATATTAGATAAATTAATTATAAATTTTATGTGCAAGATTCTCACTCTTGTTTTCGAGAAAAAAAATTTAAAATAAATTTTAATATTCCTACCACCACTATAGAATTACATTTTTCTCAGAACCATCAAGTGGTATCAAAGGGGTAACATTTGAATTTATAATTATTTATTTTGTGCGGATCAATTCACAATTTTTGTAAGATTTTCATTTGATGTTATTCGTTCATTACTTTGATTTTAATTAACATGTTATCAACATATTAATCTTGTTCTTTAAGTGTTTCATTTTCTTAAAGGATATATATTAAATTAAAAATAGCATTAGATGTCATCACGATGTGCCAAATCTTTGGCTAGTAAAACTATGTAACAAGACGTGCAGTCAGGTAAGATTCAATATACCCATGCACATTGTACCTCGATGCACTGAGAAATTAATTATAGGTAGTGATTTTATTTCACATCAAGTGTTGACTAACCTAACATATAATATGAAAAGAGGATACATGGTGTCAAGATGGCATGTACAAATGGTGTAGTTCAGCCAAGTTAACTTGTCTAAGCCATAGTAACATTAAATGGATATATGGAAACTGAGGTACATGGTGTGTAGCTACTTGAACACTCTGTGTAGTATCATGTTAATTTATAAAATTAAAATTACATTAAATTTTAAAATTGAAGCATTAAAAACATATTTTAGTGATTGGAACACTGTTGTGTTATTTGAAAATTTAATAATGGTTTTAACGAATTTTAAAATCTAAATTAATTTATTTTAATTAATATGTCATTATTTTTTAGGTCGTTTGTTTTCCATGAATACCATTAAACTTGTGTATCTCTAAATAATATCAATTTTTCGATAAATATTAAAAGGGAAATATGTAATTAATTGATTAATCATTTAATAAAATCACTTTTATCTTAAATTATTAATGAATAAATAAATAAATGAAAGTTATCCATTTACATTCGCATTTATGTTGCATGTATGATCATTCATGAACTGGACCAAGACACGTGCATGTCATTGATATTTTAATTTAATTTATTACACATGTTTTCAATTGTTTGATAATAAATTAATTTATGGTCTTATAGTCATCCCTCCCTCCATTATTATGTAACACCTACATGTACAAATATAATTATGTAATAAAAAACCATTGGTTCCCCTCACCAACATGTGAGTAATAAATTTTTGTAATTATTGGAACATCCTAAGGTGTGTGGTGGTGGTACATGATAGAACCATAATTATTCCTACCCAGGTGATACACATGTGGATAGTTGGAAGGCAATATATCTTTCCAAGACCGACAACAATATTTATTTCCCCTTGGTCAATGTTTCAGTTAATATATTCTCATTAAATCAGTTGTGAGATAATTCTCATGAATGTTTCATTTGATTAATTACTTACATCTACCAATGTAATTATTCATTTTATGGATGCAAGTCTGTGATCACATAAGATAATTAATTAATGTTTAATGTTGGAAATTAAATAAAATAATTATACCTATATGATTTATAAAACATGGTTAATTAATTATGTAAAATCCACTTAATATTAATAGTAATTGTAGAGGAAAAAACTAGATAAAATGTATCCATAATAAATTTGAATCCCTAAATTAAGTATAAAGTCAAACTATGTCTTCCATTATGTGATTCAGAATAAAACCATACAACTAACAGTAGTACATGACCATAGTCTAGGAACATAATTATATTAGGGAGTTCTGATGAGAGTTTTTTGGTTGAAATTACTAAAATTGTATTCAGTATAATAGCAAAAGTCTGTTTAATACCAATTTAGAGGCATGTGTTTTGGAAATCAAAGTTGGGATATCAGGATTGAGAAATAAAATCAATGGATCAAGGAACTGCAAGTCCGCAGTTGGTAGGAGGCCAACCAAAATCATTTATTATGGTTTTCATGGATAATCTCTCTAATAATTGAGAAACGTAATGGGGATCCTTTCCACTAGAGTGTTAATGAAACTAGAAATTATGAGTTTAATGGTGAGGGATATTGAGACATGATAAAATAGTGGGAGATTTATTAAATAAATTTTAAAAAAATTATTATATCTCACATATTTTGTTATCAAGAATTGTAATAATAATCGTGTATTTTTAATTTTATAATAAAACAAGAAGTTTATCATCCACGATATCCCTAAGATCAATATTATAGAATGATAAACTCTTAAGTGGTAGTAACTCCAGAAGTGGTTTAATGTCCTTTGAGAAGTGTAACACCATGAATAGAAATCATACATGCTAGAATCCTTGGTTCTTTATCCACATGATAAGGAGGTGTGTGTTGAAGAGTTCATTACCTCTTCGAATCATTTTAGTGGCATAAATGAAATTCAATTTTTTATACGTTTATCGATGTCTAGTGAAGAAATTAAGTCTCATGAAAACATGGATGCTTATAACATGGTTGAGAGACTCTATGTACTTTACTGTGAGGGAGACAGATATGAACAATTTGATATCTCCATGGAATTCTTTAAAAGAAAACATGGATAGATTGACCTAACTGGGCCTCACATAGTCAAGCTCATTGGTTACATTAATCACTTATAAATTCTAGGATTTAAACTCCCTGAAGAACTGGGAAACGTCCTCATTCTAGCATCACACCCTCAAATATTCTCTATCTTTGGTTTGAATTTTAATATGAAAAACATTGAGAAATCTGTACCAAATATTATAACTCTTATTCTCCAAGTAGATAAGGATACGAATCATGAACAGCCTTCCATACATATGGTGAAAAAATGGAAAGGGATAGAAAAGATCTTTAATCCCAAAGCTTTAATATGTCCTTAAAAGAAGAGAATCTAAATTGGAAATGAAGGGAATAAGATTTTGTCGATATCACATGTGAAAAAAAGTACCAACAGAAGAAAAACTGCACCCAACCAAAGAAGTAAGGGGGAGATTCAGGTGCATTTGTTATCAATTGCAATTTATATGTTTCTAAAAATTTGGTATTAGATAAAAATTGTGGTGGTTATATAAATATATATATATTCAAATATTGGAACCAAGTCAATTCCAATAGATTGATCGAGGAGAGGTAGATCTTCGAGTAGCCAGCAGAGTTAAACTAGTTGCAATAGCTATTGGAGAATACCACCTCACATTGCTGACCATAATGAAATTTGTTTTAAAGGGTTATTATTATGTGTCTTAAGTTACCTAAAATATTAATTCTATATCCAGACTTGATATAGAAGGATATATTTTCAAATTTTAGGAATAATTGTTTATTATTATATAAAGATATCATTTTTTATGGTGAGGAACATTTAAATAATGGTATTTATGAGTTGGATTACACAATCCAAATAATGAAAATTGATAACAAATTTACTTGACATGTTCAACACCACACCCAACTTTTGAATCACCGAATAGGTCTTGTAAATGAAATGATTTTTACTAAATTACATCAAGATGGATATTAAATTCATTTGAACTGAATCCACTTGGTGTGTGTCATACATGATTACCAATAAAAATGACCAAAACCCTATTTCACTGGGAAAGGTGAAAGGTCTATAGATATTCTTGAATTAGTTCTTACTGATTTGTTTAGACAATTTCTTATTAAAGAAATGGGTGGGTACTCATACATCATTAATTTTAAGGATGATTTTAGTAGATATGGATATGTTTACTTACTGAGATTTAAGTCAGACTCTTTGGATAAATTCATGGAATACATGAATGATGCTTAGAACCATCTTGGTATGAATTTAAATAAAATCTCCTCAGACTATGGTGGATAATTTCTTAATGAAGACCTCCTTGATCATTTACTATATTTTGCGATTTTATATCAACTCAATATTTGTTATACATCTCAATGGTATGGTATAACTGAAAGGAGGAACCACACCTTGTTGGACATGGTTATATCAATGAAGAGTCATCTGAGTCTTCCATTATCCTTTTGGGGAAAAATGTTATGACCAAAAATATATGTACTTAACGAAGTTCAAAATAATGAAATAAACGGTATACAATACGAATTATGGAGTGGAATAAAACCCATGTGGACTTACATACATGTGTGGGGTTTTGAAGACTTTTTAAGGCATCTTCAAGAAACATGATTTCTCTTTGAGGAACAAAATGCATCGTTATAGGATATCACAATGAAAAAAAGGGATACTACCTATAAAAACCTTCAGAAAAAATGTCATGGCTAACAGACATCCCATATTACTTAAAGATGATCTTATATCTAAATAGATATTGGTAGAGAGATAGACTTTGAAGAAGTTAATGATCAATATAAGTTGGAGTTGTCCCATGAAAAAATTCCACCAAGACCCATGGAACAAGAAATTGTTCCAAAGACACAATTACGAAAGTTGAGTACTAGAGAGGGTAGAGAACTGGAATTGTATGGTTTTCTATTCATTTAGGATGTTTAACCATTATTAGTTGATAATAATGATCCTATAGCCTACACGGATGTATTATGTGGCATTGATGTTTCCAAGTGGAAGGAATACATGAATTCTAAAATGGATTCCATGTACAAAAACCAAGTCTTGATTTTGGTAGACCCTCTAGTATATATAAATACAATTGGTTGAAAATGGGTTTTCAATAAGAAACAAGACATGGAAGAAAAATTCAGTACCTATAAGGCGTGACTAGTTACGAAAGGATTTAAATACTGTCAAGGAATTTCCAAAAATGAAACATTTTCACCAGTTACAATACTGTAATCCATTAGAATTCAACTTTCCATTGCAGCTTTCCATCATTATTATTTTTGGAAAATTGATGTTAAAATAACTTTATTTAATGGGAACCTTCAGGAAGATGTCTATAAGACACAACATGAAAGGTTTGTGACACCAAAGTAATCCCACAAAGTATTAGAGTTGAAAAGATCCATTAATTGATTAAAGAAATAATTCATGTCATGGAACATTTATTTTGATGAGGCCATAATAGAATATTGTTTCATAAAGAAAGAATGTGATTTATGTGTGTATAAATGGTATAATGGGAGTGAAGTAATTTTCTCAATAGTATATGATAATGACATATTACTCATTGGAAATGAAATACCAGTATTAGAGTCTATTAATATATGGTTGAATAAATGATAATCTATAAAGAAGTTTGGTTATGTAACATATATTATTAGTATCAACATCCATCATGATATATTCAATAGGTTACATTGCCTATGTCAATGTAAAAACATTGAAAATAGTCCATAGAGATTCAATATGGGATAATCCAAGAGGTAATTATTTTCAATGTCGCATGGAATTATTCTTTCTTGTTAAATATGTCCTTACACACATAAACAAAGAAAAAAAGATGAGGATTACATAAAAATAATTGATTTGGTGAGTCATGTATTATATTATATATACTAAGATATATGTCACCTACTAATTAATTGTGATAAGAAAATATCATGCTGTGCTAGGTGACAACCATTGGATGGAACTCAAGACTATTCTTGAGTATCGGATATATTCAAGGTTTTTGGTGTAGATAAGGAACTAGTCACTAGAGGATATTAAAATCCCAATTTACATTCTAATCACAGTGACATAATGTCACAAAAGGGATACATATTCACTTTGAATGAAGGTTCTATGATTTGGAAGTTCTCAAAGCATGCTATGTTTGTAGATTCTACAGTAGAGTCTGGGTATATTGTGGCTTCTGAGGTAGCTAAATAAGTAGTTTGGATATAAAACTTCATCGAATATATTAATATAGAATCTATAAGTAAATATCATATCACACTCTAGTTTGATAATACTATTTTGGTGAGTCCTACAAAAGAGCCGTGTTCAGATCAACAAACAAAGCACATACTTTGGAAGTATCATCTCTGGATGGATTTTTCTCAGATTGGTGATGATGAATTGATTACTATTTATAGGAATGAAAACATGGTGGAACCCTTTAAGAAAGTCTTGACTCAACAAAAACATTAAAATCATGTGAGGTATAGTGTACTGATGTTCGTAGACGGTTGGATCTAGTCTAAGTGAGAGTTTGTTTGAATTGGTGTCTTTGGAAAACTTTTTGAACTTTTATTACATGTATATTTGATTATTTTAATATTAATAAAACATCTTATTACGTATTATTTTTTTTCAATATGAATCTATTATAAAAATTTCTTAGAGTATACACCACACTGTTAATGTCATGGAAGTTCCCTACTATGAAGAGAACTATGATATGCTATAATGATATTCTAAAAATAATTTTATTCATTTGGATAACACACTATGATGAGAAACATAGTACATATAATGTCAGGTGTGAGTACTGGTAAGCATATGATGATTTTTTCTCAAGAAATTCACCCCATGTAAACTCTACGATGGGTGATTATGAGAAGATACCCACCAGTAGTAATTCCACATGTTTTGGTGTCATTAGATGTTCTTATCTATGGGTGTGTGTAACGATACTTAGAGTTTAGTATTATTATTAATGGACATTGCAACCCAATGATTTAGATGTATTTTATGAACCACGAGGATAACAGTTCCTGGAGAAGTCAGATAAATTAGGTACATCTTGAGTGACTGGCCATTAATGAATAAGTTGGGGAGGGATTTATTCCTTACATATTTATGGAAGTTCATATCTCAACCATGTTATTAGAACAGAACAATCAAATTAAATTCCCTGTCAATGGTGTATAGAAGTGTTTATTTTAGATAGTAAAAGAAATACATATCGATCATATAGGTTGGTGAAACCTATGTGAATCCTACTTGTTGAGATATTGTGACAAAATTATTATATTACATAATAAGAGACTGTATTTGGTTGTCACCATTGTGACATTAAGTTATTTCTTTTGGGTGCCTTGATCCATTGCTATATAGTAATATTGGACTTACAGAAAACCCTCTTAATGAAAATGAGAAAGAATCTCATATGGTCACATACTTAGTGTTTCTAATGATCTCAATTAAATTCTATTGGCGTTTAACTAATGGAATAAATATCATTCCCAAGTATAAGGAATCATTTTTTTATGTTATACTGGTCACATAAATTTAATTAATAATTAGTCACCATCTTATAAATAAAATATTTATTTTAATTGAATATGTTAATAAATATTTATTCTCTATATTTTGAAGAACATATTTAATTGTGAATAATATATTTATTCAGTTTTAAATAAATGCTATCAAAGTACGAACAGACAAAGACCGAATCTGATGAGAAACATTAACTAACAACACCATTACGTAATATTTTTTATTTTACAAGTTGGAGAACAAAATAAAATAATAATTTTATAATTATTATTATACGGAATCAGATTGATTAAATGAAATAAACATTAATTAATGGATGGTTTGAAATTAAATAATATTTTAACTTAGATCAAGACTCTATAAGTAGAAAGTTTTGTCTATTTTTTAGAGAATCCAAAAATGAGAATAGATAATTATTTCACATAAAATATTATCTCTGAACTCTTCATCTTACTCATTCTCAAGAATCAGGAGGGAAAGGGGAATTTCTTCAAGATTGAAGAATGAGTGATCAGTAACAAACAATGAAAACCATTTGAGTAATCATGATATTAGCTGAAGATCAAGTGCTTTTTCTCTGAGATCATAGGATAATGTGTGGATCACCACTAGTGGGATTCTACCCATGAATCCTCATATTGCAATGATTTTAATCCTAATGGGTAGTTTAAGATGATCAAAATTCACCAATGAATAAATTTCATGAGATAATGTATTTATTTCTTTAAATATTAAATAAATTAATTTTAAATTTAATGTGAAAGATTCTCACTCTTAGTTTTGGGCACAGATTATTAAAATAAATTTAAATATATCTCCCACCTCTTCATTCATCTGCTACGCTTAGATATTTCAAGAGGAACATTAATTAAGACTCATATTCAAATAATTTATTCAAACCTTACTTTCATCAAAACATGAATCATGATCTTCCTTTATAATTATTGAAACATTGAACATATTTCTCAATATCGTGAGATTTATTGACTTTACAATGAATTTATAAATATCCACAATCTTCAATCAATAAAACATCATATGAATATATCCATTCATTGAACATGGAATTAAAATCTCAGTTTTGTTGAATCTATTTGATAGAAATAAACAATTACTATGAAAAAAATTTCATTTCAACTATTTTTCTGATGAATCTCCATTTACCATTCCTTCACAACATTATAGAAAAATCAAAGAAGTAATTGACTATACTTTTACTTAATTTAATGTATTTCAGGAAAAAATTCATCCATTTCCTTTTATTGTAATATTTAGTTTGGTGAACATTGAAAAATATTCATCCTATGAAATTTATTCTATGACATTTCTTAAAGTCTTATATTCAATATTTTTTTCACCATTAACTTATTATAACTTCTTAAAGATTCATTTTATTAGAATAATTCAAAAAAAATTTCCTGCTAACTACTTATACCCTTTAAATCATATATCTTTATAAACCTCATACATTGAATCTTGTAACTTATTAATACATGTATTACACTTCACAAATCCACACATTTGTCCGATGACATCAGTCTGGTAGGATAATGTTTATATAACTTAATCCTTTATAATTGTATTAGAATGAGTCATAATAATTTTTGTGATGTATACATTTGGGAACAAAAAAATCACCTGATTTTAATTATTGAACAACTTTGTATAATTGAATTGTGAAAAAAATTGGATAAACATTTGAGACCACACTTTGTTTGATTATATAAGACAGATGGACTCTTTCCAATTGACTTTGTACATTTTCCTAAATTAATTGGACTTCTTATGGTTCTATTTGAAAGGAAACATCAACAATGATTAGTGATTTATGTTATGAAAAAAAACAATAAAGGAGTAATACATTATTCATTTAAAACTATATTTTTCATGACATAAAAACAACTCAAAACCTATTATCCTAAAAAATATCCCCATTTAGATTTTATTATCAACCACGGATCATAAATCAATCAAACTATGAAACAAAATAAATTGATCATTTATCCAATGATTCTAATCCTAAATGAGCAAAATCGGTGTAAGAAACTAGAATTATAAAACAATAATACCATTAAATACATAAGGTATTTATGAATAATATCATCAAAATTAACATAAATTTATTCTATTTCCATGTCTTCATAATAAAAACATAAAAAATCAAACTATAAGAAAACAAATTCACATCCACATAAACAAACTATTAAAATATTTCACACATAGTAAATGTTGGAACCACTTTGTGTATAAGTTTGTATTTGTTGTCAATAGTTGTCAATGAAGATCAAAATGAAGGAGATCAATAAGTAATCCAATGAAATGGAGGAAGGGAAGATCAAAATGAAGGAGATCATGAAGTACTCCGATGAAGTAGAGGAATGTTGATTCAGACGATTGTTGTACTGATCATAAGTTCAAAGAACATGTGTCAAAGGTGACACATTGTTTACGACAATGAAGAATATGAGGTGCTATCCATCTAAGGATGATTAAAGAAGAATGGGGTTTTTGGATGAAGACCATGCAATTCCTCCTAATTGCATGAGAACCATGGGCTTTGATGAAGACCATGCAATTCCTCATTATTTCAAGAGAACCATGGGTTTTAATGAAGACCATGCAATTAATCGTGATTGCATGAGAACCATATAAGAGACTTCGTGATGAATAGAATCAAATGGTTTGCATGAAGATGATCATGATAGTTGATGAATAAGATAATGTTCCAATGATTGGAATTCTAAGAAGGTCGTGCAATGATTTGAATTCTGTGATAGCCATGCACATCACATTGTCATAGAAGATGAGGATGATGAAGATATGACTTCAAAGAATATATATCACAATAGTGGAGTTTGTGATAAAAGTAGAAGACTTGCTAAAGGATACATATCACCAAGAAGAAGTGATGTTGAGGTGATCGTGTTTGTTGACAAAGAAAACAGACGACATACAAATTTGTTGACAAAGGAGATTCCATGGTGGCATGTCGAGTTCTAGGACTGTGGATAATGATCCATGTTATATTCAAGTATCATCAAAAAAGGAATGGATGATCTGGTGGCGGACAAAAAGAGCAGATACAAGGTGGCGCTATTTTCAAATGTTTGCCAAATTTTTGGGGTCCAAAATTTGGAAGTTGGTGAGCATCGCGAAATGTGTATTTCAATGAAGATCATAATTTAATATGGCAAAGGCATGAGTTTCGCAAAGATGGGATGCATGGATTGGATTTCGCGAAGACAAGAAGAATGGAGGTGGTGATGCTTTGTGATTACGTCAAGCGTCGCGAACGACAGAGGCTAGAGCGCTTCGTGGTGATGAAGGGCTTTGTAAGGGCGCTTCGCGGTGATGAAGGGCTTTGCGAGGGAGCTTCGCAGCGAAGGTGCGAAGTAATTGACGGGATGCTCCGCGATTATGAAGAGCTCCGCGAATGGAAAATTGCCGTTGGGATTCTCGATTTTGAGAGAATTCTGCCGGGAACTTCAGAACATCTTGATTTGAGCTGACATGACATTGACATCGCGCGTAAAGTTCGAGGGTTGGTGGAATTGCCTATAAATACTGGTCGACCCCCTTGAGAGAAAGAGAGAGAGCTCTCAATGAAAAACCTTTCCTCTCGGTTTGCAAAGTCACTCGCGAAGGCAGTGTACTTCGTGAAAGAGGAGCTTCGCGGTGGCTATTCTACCTCCGCGAAAGTCGTGCACCCCGCATTGGCTTAGTGAGCTTCGCGAAGAGGCAGGAGCTCTGCGATAGCCCAACATTGCGAAGGCTAGAGCATCGTGAGAGTGCTTCGTGATTGAGCATCGCGAAAAGGCAGGGGCTCTGTGAAGACTTCTTTGAGCTTTCCAAAATTAGGTGCCTTGCAAAGTAGGGTACTTTGCGAAGGCCCTTTCCAAAGGTTGTTCACCCAGTGGACAGGGGAAAAAGGGGTATTCATCAGTGGATGAAAATTGGACATCAACAGAGAATCATTTATTGATCAATCACACAAGTGATTGTGAATCAGGAAAATGAAGACAAGGGGATCTAGTGCATTCATTAATTGCACTAAAGAAGAAGGATTGAACTAAAAAGAGCATCAACCCAGGACTCTGATGCTAGAAAAGTCTCATGCTGAACAGGAGACAAATACCTTCATGTCTATCTATTGAAGAGACCTTCACGTCTATAAACTGTGTGAGACATAACCAACGGTAGTGAGCCAGGGGGAGTCAACGGGAGTGACCCCAGGGATGCAGTGAGCAATCCCTGAACTTTTGTGAAGGTAGTGAGCCTGGGAAAGAGTGACTATACTCGAACCTTTGTAATGTACAGCTAGTGGGGCATAGTTGATTTAGGTACAACCGACAACCTATCAGCGTATGCTCCTTAGACGTAGCCCTTAGTGGTGAACCAAGTAACAATAGCTGTGTCATATCTATTCATGTGAATGTTTCATTGTTGATCATATCCATCATATAGGTTTACGTAGTTCTTACCAATGTGGGAACAAGATCCACCACTTTAAGAAGAAAAAGTTGACACCCCTAATTCAAAGAAGATGCAATGTCTTGTTCTCCATGCCATTCCAATACTGAAGAAACATCAGGCTCGGAAAGTACTAAGCAGGTGGCTCAGGAATCTTCCATTGGAAAGGATGACAACCCTAATTCAAGATTTCAGGAAAAACTCAAAACATATCTGCATGATATTCCAGGAGAAAGGGTTGCTATTATTTGTAGCCTATTCCAATCTATGCAGGTTTAGATCACTCGATTAGAATGGGAAGCTGACAATATGGAAAAGGGATTGGAAAGAAAAGTTCTGGAATGTATGAAGCTCACCAAACAGGTGAGAGTCTTTAAAGAAAAATAGGAAGTCAATAATACTCTAAAAGAAAGGATCCATGCACATGAAGTTGAGCTGAAGAAGAGCAATGAAGTCAAGAGATTTTTTTAAGAAACTTCCATGAAATTCAGGGAACATGACTCTGTGTTACAAAACAAAGTAAAGATGCATGAGGATGAGGTTGAAAGATTGAAGAAGGCTTGTGAAGAGAAGTTGATCATGATTGAAGATCAGAAGATCATCCTCAATAATGAAAGTCAAAAATTGGAAGCCCAATTGACAAATCTTGAGAAGACACATATTGAGACTCCACAAAAGAATGAAACAGGAGATGCTGGTACTCAATGTTCATTGGAGGCTACTAAAGCTGATGTACTTTCAACATGTGACAAGAAGATTATGACAACTCTTGAGTGTCCACCTCAAGAATCAGTCGCTACTGGTACTCAATGCTCACTGGAGAATTCTATTGTCAAAATACCTCCAACATGTGATAAGAAGATCATGACTTAACTCATTGATCTATCACAAGCAACTGAGAAAGTGAAGGTACCATCCAAACCATCTTGTACTCCCGTTTCTAAATACCTTCCTACAATTAGTGCAGGTTGGAAGAAAAGTTCTAAGCATGTATGGATGAGGAGAGGTGAGAGGAATAAAACTACCACCATGGCTAGGGTGGATGAGAAGAAAAATGAGGAAGTTGGTTCCTAAAATAGAGCACAAAAGATTAAGACGATGGCCCAACAACCTCATACAGAAGAAACAAAGAAGAAAAGAATGGTGGGCCAATGTTGGTGCTACAACAGATTCAGGAAATGTGCACTGGATTGTTTTTACAATCACTTACATGGAAAAGCACAGGGGAAGCCTATATCAAAGGGATGGAATCTAGAGAAGAAGAAGCAACTTCCGTAGATCCATAAGCATCTGTTCACCAAAAACAGATTTGTAATTCTTGAAAACATCTGTGATGTGTGCAATGACATAGGTCACGTGGAAAGCACATGCCCGCATCAATATGCTTTCACTATTGATAAGAAAAGAATACCTATGATGCCAGAAAATAATGAAGCAGCTACCATGGGAATAAATAAGAAGAATATTGTGAACACACAATTTCCCAGGAAGATCTCAAGCAGGGAAGCTGAGAAGACCTAGGATTTTAGATCCATTAAATTGAAGGGTCACTCATCCAAAAGAAGAACTAAGTGGGATGAAACACAGATGAACCCATGTGGAAGACCCAAACCAGTTGAAACAGTTCCAAATGACATATTGGCCATCTGTCTAGAAGATATAAAAATAATGAGGATACTTGAAGATGAAAATCCCAAGGCTGGTGAAAAAGGAAAAAGGAAAACATTCACATGATGAAGACATAGTGCATGAGAGATTGCAAACAAATAGAAACACACGTGTCAAAGAAGTTCTATGTGAGAGATGCAAGAAAGCTGGACACATTGCAAAAGGTTGCCTAACCTTAATACCAGAGCAAGAAGTAGTCCTTAAGAGGAGTAAGAATGTATCATTCATGATGGCTATTAAGCAAGAAAATTATTCACACAAAGCAGAAGAGTATGTGAATAGAACCATGCCACACCAATAGATGTCCGAACATATGTTCAAATGTGTAGGCATGAAGACAAGAGTGAAAAGAGGAACTTAGTTGAGAAAGGAACCTCAACCATGCTGGTCTTATTGATGAAGTAAGTAGGAACCACCTTATTCCTATAATCATTTGTGTATTGTATTTGTGCTAAAAATGCAGGGAATTGAAGGTGACACATGCCCTCAGGGGGAGAGCGTGAGAAGTAGTGAATGTTGTCAACTCATGATAGCCAAGCTAAAGAAGTTTCCATCCTTAGTAGATTCATCAATTTATATTCAAAGATTATGATGATGAAGGATAACTCATGATGAATATGATGAGGAGTTTTTCCCTTGAGGGGGAGAAAAATGTAGAAGCTTCCATAATCACTGTCTCAATCAATATCAACTTCTACTGGACTCAAAAGCAGTTACTCTAAGAATTTATTGAAGAACATTTCAATAGAGAAGGTAGGAAATTTCTCAACATCTATCCCTTGGTTACTCAGAACAAAGATCATTCTACAAAGGGAGAGTAACTGAATTGATCAGTGACATAAGAAGAATGGTTGCGCCCCAAGGTCACTTATCCTACAGATAACACTTGAAAGTTTTTGATCAGTTTGCTGATGTAAGTGCAGGAATTTCAGGTTGATCATTCCCTATCACATTTTATTTCTTATTCCTGAAATAAAAGTGGTAAACCCTTGATGACAAAATACATGAGTTCTCATCTCATGTTGGTATCATGATCTATGAATAATGGATAGCCTTGTTGACTTAATCAAATCCTCTTGTTTTCTACATCGAGCATTGCTTAGGTAGACTTAGAGTGAAATGATTAATGAAATATTGCTTATGTGGGGATTGATACCCTCCCTACCATGCACTTTGTATTTCTTGTCAATAAGGGGGAGAGAAACTGAAATGGCAGCTTGAAAAGAAAAGTTGATTGAAGAGAAGATTCTCATTTTGACATTGACGAATTCATTTTAGAAGATGTATAAGGTATTGACAAAAAAATACAAAGGGGAGATTGTTGGAACCACTTTGTGTATAAGTTTGTATTTGTTGCCAATAGTTGTCAATGAATATCAAAATGAAGGAGATCAAGAAGTACTCCAATGAAATGGAGGAATGGAAGATCAAAATGAAGGAGATCATGAAGTAATCCGATGAAGTAGAGGAATGGTGATTCAGACGATTGTTGTACTGATTGTAAGATCAAAGAACATGTGTCAAAGGTTATAAATTGTTTACAATAATGAAGAATGTGAGGTGCAATCCATATGAGGATGATTAAGGAAGAATGGGGTTTTTGGATGAAGACCATGCAATTCCTCCTAATTGCATGAGAACCATGGGCTTTGATGAAGACCATGCAATTCCTCATTATTTCATGAGAACCATGGGTTTTAATGAAGACCATGCAATTACTCGTTATTGTATGAGAACCATGCAAGAGATTACATGATGAATAGAATCACATGGTTTGCATGAAGTTGATCACGACAGTTGATGAATAAGACAATGTGCCAATGATTGGAATTCTAAGAAGGTCGTGCAATGATTGGAATTCTGTGATAGCCATGCACATCACATTGTCATAAAATATGAGGATGCTAAAGCTATTCCTTTAAAGAATACATATCACAATAGTGGAGTTTGTGATAAAATCAGAAGAGTTGCTGAAGGATACATATCACCAAGAAGAAGTGTTGTTGTGGTGATCGTGCTTGTTGACAAAGAAAACAGATGACATACAAATTTGTTGACAAAGGAGATTCCATGGTGGCATGTTGAGTTCGAGGACTGTGGATAATGATCCATGTTTTATTCAAGGAACATCGACAAAGGAATGGATGATCTAGAGGCAGACAAAAAGATCAGATAGAAGGTGGTGTCGTTTTCCAGTGTCTTCCAAATTTATGGGGTCCAAAATATGGAGGTTGGTGAGCATCGCGAAAAGTTTATTTCCATGAAGATTATAATTTAATATGGAAAAGGGAGGAGTTTTTCATATATGGGATGCATGGATTGGATTTCTCGAAGACTAGAAGAATGGAGGCGGTGATTCTTCGTGATTACGTCATGCTTCACGAACAGCAGAGGCTGGAGAGCTTCACGACGATGAAGGGCTTTGCAAGGGATCTTCGCGGCGATGAAGGGCTTTGTGAGGGAGCTTCGCGGTGAAGGTGTGAAGTAATTGATGGGATGCTCCGTGATTATGACGAGCTCTTCGAATGGAAAATTTCCGTAGTGCTTCGCGATTTTGAGAGAATTCCGGCAGGAACTTCATTGCTTCACGATTTGAGCTGACGTGGCATTGACTTTTCGCGGAAAGTTCGAGGGTCGGTGGAATTGCCTATAAATACAGGTCGACCCCTCGAGAGAAAGAGAGAGAGATCTCAACGAAAAAACGTTTCTCTCATTTCGCAAATGTCACTCGCGAAGGCAGTGTGCTTCATGAAAGAGGTGCTTCGCGGTGGCTATTCTAGCTCCACGAAAGTCGTGCACCCCGCGTTGGCTCAGTGAGCTTCGTGAAGAGGTAGGAGCTCCGTGATAGCCCAACATTGGGAAGGCTGGAGAATCGCGAGAGTGCTTCGTGAGTGAGCTTCACGAAAAGGTAGGGGCTCTGCGAAGACTTGATTGAGCTTTCCAAAATTGGGAGCCTTGCGAAGTAGGGTACTTTGCGAAGGCCCTTTCCAAAGGTTGTTCACCCAGTGGACAGGGGAAAAAGGGGTATTCATCAGTGGAAGAAATTTGGACATCAACAGAGAATCATTTATTGAGAAATCACACAAGTGATTGTGATTCAGGCAAATGAAGACAAGGGGATCTAGAGCATTTAGTCATTTCACTAAAGAAGAAGGATTGAACTAAAAAGGGCATCAACTCAGTACTCTGATGTAAGAAAAGTCTCATGCTGAACAGGAGACAAAGACCTTCATGTCTATCTATTAAAGAGACCTTCACATCTACAAACTAAGTGAGACCTAACCAATGGCAGTGAGCCAGGGGGAGTCAACAGGAATGACCCTAGGGATGCAGTGAGCTATCCCTGAACTTTTGTGAAGGTAGTGAGCCTGGGACAGAGTGACTGTACCAGAACCTTTGTAATCTACAGCTATTGAAGCATAGTGGATTTAGGTACGACCGAAAACATGTCGGCATATGCTCCTTGGACGTAGCCCTTAGTGGTGAACAAAGTAAAAATAGTTGTGTCATGTCTCTTCATGTGAATGTTTCATTGCTGATCATATCCATCATACAGGTTTAAGTAGTTCCTGACAACATGGGAACAAGATCCACCAATTTAAGAAGAAAAAGTTGACACCATGATTCACCCCTACCCTCTCAGGGTGTCCCGGGGTCCTACAGTAAAATCAAAACATAACCCTTTTAAAAACTCCCATAAATATATTACATAGTCATGATAGTTAAAGAACATAATATTAGATACATTTAAATTACAAATTTTTTCCTCTTATGACAACATTATCTAAATATGAGATGGGAGAGGGAGTGGATTTTTCATAATTTACCCTGGAAGATACTAAGGTAATACACCCATGATTAAATATATCTTATGAAATGTTGCCTTCAGTAAATCTTTAGTAAAGATACTAGAAACTTGAATTGTTTTTGATAAAATAAATTAATATTTTTTTAAATTATTTCAAAATTATCTTTTATGAAGTTATATTTAATATCAATATGTGCAGAATCAGAATGTTTCATTATATTCTTAATGTTACTTATGAAAATTGTATTATTATAACCCATGAAAAGGTGAAACCTTTCATAATCTAACAAATATTTGACCTAGGTATTTTTACGCATAAATTTCATTTTAGGTTGAGTGGAAGATATATACTAATATTATGAAGTGCTAAGGGTTACTGAATTTTACCCAACTGTATGAAAAAACACATATCTTTAACCAAGAATATAACTGAACCACATGTGGATCCACTATCATCAAAACAACCATCCCAATCAACATCTGTATAAAGAAATAGATCAATTTTCTTATATTTCCATATTTAATTCCAAAATAAATTATTCCGTTGATATATTTGATAATTTTTTATCCATACATAATATGATATTCATTTTTATCACTTTGAATACTATCATAAAGAGTAACAAAATACACTATATTTATCCTAGAGGCTGTTAGACATAACTTGATTCTAATAATATTTCTAAATATCTTAGGATCAAACTAATTACCTTCCCCATATCTTGAATAAATTATTCGAACTAGAATGGGTGTTAAAACATTATTTTAATTTTCAATGTTTTACTTATTCAAAATTTAGTTATCTTAATTCTATTGAAAAGATAATATATACTTATTAATTTCAGTGATATATCTGGAAAAAATGTATTTTATTTATACAAGAATGGATATATCATATAACTTCTTCATCATGTTAGTAAACATTAAACACATTTATTCATCATTCTCGAAAAATATTTTATCAACAATACACAATAATGATGAGGGAAACCTATAGATTTTATTTTATATAGGGGAAACTACCAACACTTACTATAATGAAAGTTTACATCCTAAAAAATTATCCAATTTAGAGTAACATTATCTCGGTTCTTACACCAATACATGAAAATCCTTATTTATCATGCACACATAACCTTCTTCTTGACTAAGCATAATGCCACACAACTTCTCAATATAAAATTCTTCATCAATATCTCTATTAATAATAGCCGACTTGACTTTCATCTAGAATATATTATATATTTAATGTATAGTAATAGAAACAATGATTATTATATTTTCATGTCTTTTTAATATAGTAAATTCCCAATTAAAATCAATACATTCAACCTTTTAGTTTCCATTAAATACTATTATTGACTTTTTTCCTTTCACTTTACATTTTTTATTCAATATGTTTTGGAAAACCCATTTTTTCCAATCTTATTCTTGTTTTTTCGTCTGAGTATGGGTTCTTTTGTATTATTCTTCTCAGTCTAATATAACTCTTTATTTATGGAATCAATCCACACTTGATTCTCCACATATTCTTTAACATCTCTTAGATCAACATATTAATACAATGAAGTATGCAAAAATAACATCAATATTGTTTTTTCTTTAACCCTTTCCTCATGATCATCAATTATATTTTAGACATAAACCTATTTTCCTAGTCAAGAATGAGATAAAAAATCTTTTCCCTCATGATATAAAATACTTGAGTTTAAATTTTCATATTTAACAACATCATAATATTTACTTCTATCATAAACTTTGTTTTGTTGACTAATAGTAAAGCCTTCATCTTCGCGATACCTTATATGTATAGATGAATATAAAAACATTCGAATATAATGTTATAAAACATTAATATATGTAGTGTCAACATTATTTCCTATTTCTTTATTATAGGACCTAAATCCTCTACTATTAATATGGTATCGAAGAAAAATTCCACGAACATATCTTTGATCAAAATTCCTAATATTTTCACTATGACAACACAAAATTCTATCAATATAAATTTCATTCTTATTATTATTTAATATAGTATAAAATATATAAAATAAATTTTAGAAAATATTAAAAACATTATAAATGGAGAAGGAATGAAATATAAGGTATTTCTTGAAATTAACGAACCTATCCTGATGGAATAATAATTAATCATTTGAAATAGTAACGTGGCCATTGGGAATAGTAATTTTGATAATAGAATAGTAAAATCATCTATGAATGTTGACAAATAGTTTAGGCATCTTATAAATGATAATATGATATAATTATATCATGGTATACATAAATAAATATTTTAAAAATTATTAATTAAGTGTTGGTATTTTTATAAAATATAAATGTTTATTCATAATTTTTTAACTAATATATTTATTTAAAAGAAAATTTGTTTTCATAAAATTTTTTCATAGATAACTTTTTTTATTATTATTATAATATAATTTTATGACACCTGAATTAATTTTTCAAAGTGTTATAAAATCAGTTATACTTTTAAAATCCCTATTTTACTTGTAAATGAAAATTTGAGATAAAAATTAAATTACTCATGTATAGAAAATTATTTTCAAAAAATAGAGTTCATTTTTAAATTCTATACATCATAAAAAGGGTTAGGTACAATTTTTTATGATTTTTCTAAAATACATTAATTTTTGGTGAATAGTAAAATATGATAATTTACGATTAATGCTAAATACATGAATTTTTTTCTCATTATTGATGTAAGGGAGATGTAATACCAAAATATATAAATATCCTTCATTATTTTAATATATTTAATGATAAGTTTAAAACTATTTAGAGATTTTATCCAATGTAAAAAACAAATGAATAAAATAATGATAAAAAACCCCTCTCATCCCCTATAAATAACACCCCTCACACCTCTTCTCGTCACACCTTACAAGCCTTGAATATTTTCTAATTTATTCTTAATAATATTCTCTAGCCCCTCCCCCATGTGAAATATTTCTTGGTTACATAAAAATATCAAAACATTTCCCTAAGTAGGTTCTAAACCAAAAGAAAATCAAGAGGTAAAATCCTCTTTCTTTTTCATTTAATTTCATTTCAATTTAATTTTTTTTTTATATAAACTCCTTAATTCTAATTATCCAAGTGTATTTATAATTATATTAAATTTTATATTTAATATTTATGTTATTTTAATGGAATAATTATTCTTCAAATCCCTTCCAATTTTCTTTTTATTCTAAAAATGAAAATATCATCTATGGCGTGTCCATTTACAACCAGCACAGATTATATAATTTAAATTTTCACTACCACAATCATGGATGGTAATAAAATCATTAATATGGTTAAATAATATTTTATAATAAATATGATAATTTAGATAATGTTCTCGAACCTAGATATATAAACATGATGATATAAGCTCACAATGGTCTTAAAATGGACCAAAAAATAATTTTAATTATTTTCATCAATACTATATCTAATAAATCACACTAATAACATATAAAAAATGATATATAAGGACAATTAAACTTATTTTTGTTCATTAATAAAATATAATTTCAATTATGGATAATACTTCTCATCATACAAGAACTCCAATACTTATAAACAAGTGAACCGATCCGGAAAATGAAGAAAATGAACACTCCTAAAATGATGAAATTGAATTATATAACTCATATTAATAAAAACTGAAAAAAGTAATCTAATTATAATGAATAAAAAATATTATAACAGGTTTTGGATTAATTAATTAATTTAATTTGATTATAGAGTATATTAATGTGAAGAAATTATTCAGACACAATGTAAGGGGATTATCGAACCCAACTCTCTTCCTTTGGGGCTTCCCACTCTAACTTCATTTTTTATTTATATTCCTTTAACATTCCTTAAATATCACTTATTTTCCTTCCCTTTTATTTTCTAGGATATACATTCATCCAATATAGTTTTATAAAAAATGTAGGGATTCTTCCAAAAGAACTATTCCTTCTAAAAAAATAAGTTTTACTTCACTTGAGATTGTTTCTTCTTCACTAAGTATTGATGATTATTATAACACATGTGTTATTTCATTTTTATTTTGTGAACCCCAATGTTTATTCCTCAAGGAATTAATTATAAAATTCTTATGAATCCCATTTTCTTTCCATATGTCATTTTATAGGAAATATTATTATACAGTCTTTGGGGAATGCATGATTCTGTAAGTGTTTTGATGTGATGGGTGGAATTGTAATTATATAGCCCTCCAATTCATTAGATAAGATGATTTATCTCATTATATAATGAGTAATATGCATGATTATAATTTTATATTTGTTAAAAATGATGATGTTATGATGATACACATATGTAATGCATGAACATGGTGATATCTTTATATATAATTTTGTGTCGTAGTTGACCACTAAGATATGATGTTTCATTTTTATACATTTACACATTCATTTAGATTATCTGATTATTCATATCATGATTATTAAAATGATCCCATGTTTATGTTATGATTATGATGATTAATTTCATCCATGTAATATTGATTCATGTTCATATATATCCTATTACCGGGATTTTAGCTCACCCATTTATTTGATGTATATCCTCAGGTGAATACTTGTACTAAAGGGGAAAAAGGTCCAAAAAATAAGATTGAGAAAAAATAATTAAATAATGCATCTGTTTTATTTTGTAAATCTTATATTTGGTCCAAATTTTACTAAGAAATTAAACCTTTGGATCTTGGGTTGTTAACACTTTTATATTGTTTATCTTTAAAATGATGTAATAGTATTGTAAGAATAATTAGGGTTGGAATATTTGGTATCAAATCATAGTTTAGTTATTTTGGGAATTAGGATTATGGAAAATTTGTTAAAACTATTGTTATGGTACTAAGTATATTTTATCACACAAGAGGCTTTGCTTTAGAAAAATGATAAAAATAGTTATCCCACACGTTATGCCTTTTGTGTTAATTGAAAAATGGAATATATTATTTATTCATGAATATTTTAATTTTGTTTTGTGAAATAATTTACTATTTTAAAAAATGGTGGGAAGCAGGAGAAACGAGAACAACAACCTATGTCAGGTACAATGTAGTGATTTCCTAAAGAAAATCATAATGAATTGGGAGTTGGAGTCCAAAATTTCATAGAGATTCTTACCTAGATATCTTAAGGTATGAACAAAAACCTGAATAATATGGAAAATACTACTTCAGATAAGAGGGATGAAGTGGATATCATGTCTTTTATATGGAAACAAAACCAACATTTAGTGGATATTCCTGTCCTCCAATCATGGAATAGAGGGAAAAATCAAAAGAGAAGTTATTTTTGTGCTTCACTATTCTAATAAAGAGAAGGTAACTCTAGACATTTATTATTTATATAGAGAGTCAAATTAATTATGTGTATTGATTATGTAAACCAATCTATATAATGGAATTGAAGAGATTAATTGTGATGACTTGAAGAAAATATTTCTCAATAAGTATCTCCCTCAAACTCTTCATAGAAATATGGAGGGATAATTCTTAGAGTTGAAGCTAAATGAACGTTAATATTTATGTGAATATGAATAAAATTTCACAAGGATTACAAGGTATACCTCAGGTTTTTTACATATAATTATAGAAAAATAGATGGATTCTTTCGTGGTTTAAGACAACAACATTGAAAGTCTATATAAATTGATGACATTGGGAGTTACAAATAAGTTTTTTGATTTTCTCTCAATGATTAGATGGTTTTTTGAGAGTGGTTACCTAACTCTAGTGATAATAAAAAATGTTGAGTTTCAAGCTAGTGGATCTAATGAAAAGGGTTAAAAGAAAACTCAACCACTCACAAGTCAAAAATTTGGTAAGAATAATATTTGGAATTTACTTAAATGTATAGGGTAATTATTTGATTATGGGAGATAAGTCCACCGCTCTCATGAATGTATAAGATACATCAGGAAACATGACAATGTGGTGTAGAAAAGGAGTGCACCACTAATTGTCCAATTTTTCAACTTTAGGTATCAAGGGTGATATCCAATCCAATGCATTAAACCTCAACTCTTACAGGGTAATCTGAATTATCATCCACTAAACTAGAAAGATAAATGGAAATCTTACTCCATAACTACTGTTGAGGTGGATCCTAAAAATGATGTGGTGATAGTTACACTGTTTATTCATTCAAAAATTTAAAATGTACTATATTATTCTGGTTCTATTCATTCTTTTATATCTTGAATGTTTAGTAGAATTTTCCCAAATTCCTTTAAAAAAATGGAGTATTTGTTATCTTTGAGAACAAAGAAGAAGGTAATTATTGTATCAAAAGTCTATAACTCCTCCCGATTATGTTTGTGGATGGAACGTCCAAAAACTATTGTCTTACATCCTCTTGTGATGTTTGATGCTATTTTCGGCATGGATTCAACATCTTTCTAAAAATCAATCATCCACTCTAGGGAAAGGAACATAACTCTTGAAATCCCAAGAAATCATCAAATTTTGTACATGTGTAAGGAGGAGGATGAATCTTCTTTACAGACATCATCTCATGTTTGGATATAATTTCCTTATTAGCAAGCACATATATCTCAAATGATTGAGTCAATTTATATAATCATTCTTGAAGACATGCCCATTATAAAGAGACACATTGATGCCTTGAATGAATAATTTCCTAGTCTTCCTCTTGACCGAGTTTTTGATTTCTCAATGGAACTTATTTTTGTATCTCCTTCTATATAAAAGACACCTTATATAATTAACACCTTTGAGTTGGAGGAACTAAACAAACTATTATATGAGAATCTGTAAGAGTGTTTCCTATACCGGAGTTCTTCACTGTGGTGTGCCCCAGTCCTCTTCATCAAGAAGATTGATTGATTAATACACCTCTGAATTGGTCATCACAATCATAAACAAATCACAATAAAAGAAAAAATATACCATTAGATTGAATGATGACTTGTTCAATCAATTGTATGGTCAATTTATTTCTCTATGGTGAACCTTCAGTTGTGATATCACCAATTAAAGGTAATGATGGGTGAAATTCCCAAGAATACTAGTTTAACAAGGTATGGAGACCATGGGTTCTTTGTGATTCCTTTAGAACTCACTAATTCTCTTAAAATATTCATGGAATTAATGAATAGAGTCTTTTGATATTACATCGAAAAATTTGTGGTAGTATTTAATGATGATATTTTATTATACACCAAGTGTAAGGGGGAAAACGAGGAGCAATGAATACTATGATAAAGACTTTAATAAGGGAGAAAATTTGTGTAAAGTACAGTAAATGTAAGTTCTGGATAGAGGAATTACCATTCATGGGGCATGTTATCACTAAAAAAGGAATATATGTGGACCCTTCCAAGAAAAAGGCAATCAAAGAGTGGCCCATGCCAAAATTTTCAATGGAGATCCATGGGTTCCTTGGTATAGATAGGTAATACTAGAGATTTGTGAAGATCTTTTCATGATTATCAAGAACACTAAACAATATAACTTAGAAGAGAGAAACGTTTTTGTAGACCAGTGATTATGGAGACAACTTCAAAGAGTAAAAAAGGCATATCATCACCCCAGTACTCAAACTTCTTACAAGTGGGGAACTCTTCGTGGAAAAAAATGATTCTTCAAATAAGGGTTTACACTTTTTTCTGGTTCAAAATGATAATGTGATATCTTATGCCTCAAGGTAGTAGAAAATTCATGATAAAAACAATCACACACATGATATGAAGTTGGAAGATGTGATCTCGGTATTGAAAATCTAACGACATTATCTCAATGGGGATAAGTGTGAGATATATTCAGATCATAAGAACCTAAAATATATATTCAAAAAGAATGATCTTTATATGAACTATTTGATATGGTTATAGTTCTTCCTGAATTTCGAATGCTCAATCCCTTACCATCCTAGAAAAGAGAATAAAGTTGGGGATTCTCTAAGTATATAGGATCCAAAAACAATATTAATGATGAGAATTCTGAAGGATCCAATATTCTTTTATTTTTAATGGATGAACATGGGATTAATTAATGAAGAAGAATCATCAATACTTTCTCAAATTATTTATCAATCACTCCTTATGAAGAAAATAAAGGATTATCAAATAGATGATGCAAAAATTCTGAAGAAGGTTGAAGCTGTCAGAAAGGGGGGATCCTCACAGTTTAAAATTGATGAGGAATTAGTTGTAATATTTGGATTATGACTATGTGTAATTTATAATCAGAGATAATTATAGATCTTATTATTAATGTAAAAAACATCAACCTTCTCTATTCATCCATGGATCGCAAAGATGTATCGAGATCCCTTATAGAACTATTTGTGGGCCAATAAGAATAAGGAGATAACTGAGTATATATAAAAATTCATAGTTTGTGAGCAAGTTATGGAAGAAAGGAAATTTTCTAAAGGGTTGATGAAACCATTACCCATTCCTACATGGAAATTAGAAAACATGAAAATAGACTTTGTCACCGGACTTCCAAAGACTTCCAGAGGAAACAATGCTATTTGGGATATTGTGTGTCATTTAAAAAATACTGATCACTTTATCAAAATTTGATAGGACTTCTTACTCGATCAAATTTTAAAAAAATAAATTAGAGAAGTGGAAAGGAATTATGAAGTACCACTATTTATTATATTAGATTGAGATATGAGATTCACCTATAAGTTCTAAAAAAGTATCCATCATTCTCTAAACTCTGAGTTGAACTCTAGTACAGCTAATCATCCTCAAACTAATGGCCAATCTGAGCAGACTATTCAGATGCTCAAATACATGTAGAGAGCATGTTATATGGACTTCAAAGGAAAATGGGACCGAAATATACCTATTATCATGTTCTCTTAGAACAAACTTTTCCCCTCACACATGAAGTGGATCCATATAAATCCCTTTCTTGGAAAATATGTAGAATACTAGATTGTAGGGATGAAGTTGTTGAATGTTAGATGATAAGACCTTAAATGTTAGAAGAAATGGTTGAAAAGGTGAAAACCATTGATTAGAACAACACGGAAACCAATAGTTGATAGAAGATCTTTGAAGACAATTATGGACATGACCTAGAGTTTGAAGTTATATACAAGTTATTCCATTGCATATCTTTATAGAAGATAATCACGATATTTAGGAAGAATATAAATTTGAGTCCCTGGTACATAATTCCCTTTGTGATTATTGATCATGTTGAAGCTGTGACCTATCAAATGTCACTTCTTCCAACCATGCCTTAAGTAAAAAATGCATTCCATGTATCCCTCTTGATGAATTACAAATGATATTTCTCACTTCTGTTAAATTTAGAGGAGGTATAATTGGAAAATTATATCTCTTACGAGGAGAATCAAAGAAAGATCTTGGACTCTAGAGACAAAGTTCTATGTAATATGACTACTTCCCAAGTTAAAGTACTATGGAAGAACCATAAGTACAAATATGAAATATGTGAACCATATGAAGTGATGAAGGAGAAGTAGCCTCACTTGTTTTCTCCATAGCATGTAAAACAAAATTGTAAGGGGGAAATTTACTAAATGAAGAAGAATGTAACATCCCAAGATTTTATCATTTAAAATTCACTTCTTATAATTTTTTATATAATATAAACAACATAAAATAACCTTTAAATAACAATACAAACATTATAAATGAAGAATGAATAAAATAAGAGGTGTTTCTAGAAATTACGGAAACTTTCCCAATGAAATAGTTACTTGATATTTGGAATATTAATGTTACCATTTAGAATATAAATCAGGAAAATAGAATAGTAACATCATCTATAAATATATAAATAAAATTTAGGCATCCTATAAATGATAATATTATATAATTATATCATAGTATAAGTAACAATATTATAAAAGTTGTTAATTAAGTGTTTATATTTTTATAAAACCTATATGTTTGTTTAAAATTTTATAATTATTATAATTATTTAAAAGAAAATTTATTTTCAAAACATATATTCAAAAATAAACATTCTCTTTTCTTATTTTTATAAGATAATTTTATGAGACGTTAATTATTTTTTAAAAGTTTTATAAATTAATTTATAATTTTAAAATCAGTATTTTTCATGTAAATGAGGATTTTAGTTAAAAATTAAATTAATAATATTTATAAATTATTTTCATAAAATTGTGTTCATATTTAAATTATAAATTTTGGAAAATGATTATGGTGTTTTGTTTTGGGATTTTCCTAAAATACTTGAATTTTTTGTGAATAGTAATATATTATAATTTACGATAAAGGTTAAATACAAGAATTGATTGATTAATTGTAAATGTAAGGATTATTTAAGACCAAAACATAATAATATCATTCAATATTTTAATATATTTAGCGATAATGTTCAAATTATTCCGATTCTTTATCTAAAATAACAAACTAATGAATAAATAAAGAGAATACAACCCTCTCCTCCCTTATAAATACCACCTTCACCACATTTTATCCTCACACATTAAAAGACATTAATCTTAGACAATTAATTCCCAATAAGATTCTAAATCACCTCCCCTAAATCCATGAACCCCTGGTCTCTTCAAAAGAACAAATCCTTTTCCCTAAGGAGGTTCTCATGGAGGAGAAAATCAAGGGACAAAATCCTCTATCTTTTTCTTTTAATTTATTTTCAATTTCAATTATTTTTGTATCGACTACTCACCTCTAAATATCAATATGGAATGATACATTTATTATATTTTCTATAATAGAAATCTATTATGTTAATGTAATAATTGATCATCAAATCTCTTTCTGTTTTCCTTTTATCCTAAAAATAAAAATATCATCTCTGGTGTGTCGATTTTCCGCCACTGCGGATGATGACCTTTAATTTCTCACTACTGCATTCAAGGATGGTCATAAAATCATTATTATGGTAAATTAAGATTTTATTATAAAAATTATAATTTATATAATTTTTTGTAACCAATATATATAAACATGATTATATAATCTCCCAATGCTTGTAAAGTCCACCAAAATATATTAAATCATTTTTATTAATGTTCTATCTAATAAATCATCCTAATAACGTATAAAAATGTTATAAAAAAGTAATTAAAATTATTTATGTTTTTATGATTATATAATATCTATTCTAGAGAATACATCTCATTATACATGAACTAATATACTTATTAGCAGGCGAACCGATCATGAAAACCAAGAAAATGAACACTCCCAGAATTATTGAATTGAACCCTATAACTCCTCATAATAACCATAAATAAAAATAATAAAATTATATTGAATAAAAAACAAGTATAAAATGTTATATATTTGTTAATTAATTTTATTTTTCATCTAGAATATTAAAGTGAAGAATGCACTCAGACATAAGTTAAGAGGATTCTTGAACCTGACTCTCTTCCTTTGGGTTTTCCCTCACTCACTTTATTTTCATTATAGATGTTACATTAATGTTCCATACAAATAAAATCTTTTCCTTTTAGTTTATTTTATAGGATATATATTCTGCTATTCTATATTTATAAAAAATAGAAAGGATTTTTTTCAAAAATAAATATTCCTTTAAAAACATATGTTTTACTTCTCTTGAGATTGTTTCTTCTTCACAGAAGAGTGAGGATTCTAATACCATGTATGTTATTACCTTTTTATTTTGGGTACACCATAGTATATTCTTGAATTTATTCCTTATTAAATTATAATGAACCCCATTTCCTTTCAATATGATATTTTATGGAAAATATTTATATACGTTCTATATGGCTTGTCCGATTATGTAAACGTTATGATGTGACGGGTTCACTGAGAATAGTAATGTCCCCTAATGAATTAGTTAATTTGATGTATCTCAAGATATATATATATATATATATATATATATATATATATATATATATTAGAGACCAAAACTTAACTAGAAACATTAATAGTTAATTTGAGCTTACCAGACTGCGCTTCCATGAACAACTTCCAAGATAAGGAGGAAACCTGGGTGTTTGGAGACTCTAACCACAACATTTCCAGCTCCAAAGCCATATGATCCCAAGTTGGGATATACTCCTCGTTTATAATATTAATTTTATTAAATTCCCTAACAAGGATAATGTCCTGGTTGTCCACCCAAACATATTTCTCCTCACTAAGTTTTGCTTTTAAAGGCCCCCCCATCATTTTAGCTGCCTCCTCTTCTGAAGTAGTGAGCCACAACACTTGCTCGTTCACTTCCGCTTCATTTCTCAGTAAAAGGTCCAAGGATTTCTAACCCTGAACCCTTGAAGTCTGCACAACCACCTCTTCCATGGAGTCTTTAATGTCACTAGCTTTCCTAGTAGACCAGGTTTCCATATGGGGAGGTAAATTGGAATAATCCCTCTTTCCCTTCATTCTCAAACCACTTCTATCCCTATTAGGTCTTGACACTTCAAGTGTTGGATGAATGGGTTTGTGCCAATTTCTATCGCCTCCCCCCCCCCCATTTACAACATTTGGAATATTCAGAGTTGTATCTGGATCAACCTCATCCAATCCTTCAAACCAGTTGTTCAGAGGAATTGAAGATAGACTCTTGCCATCTTGAAAATCATGTAATAAAACTAATTCCTGCATCTTCCCTTTCTCACCACATCCCTGACCATCACCCTCAAGTGGTGGATTATCCTTAATTTGCATGGGAGGAACAAAAGTTGACTGACTCCCAGCCATTGAAATGCTCAAAATATTACCATCAACATAATTCGTACCTCCATCCATCTTACAACCATCAAAAGGCAGGTGGAAAACCACTGCCTCAACATCAGTTCCATCTCTAGCTAGATCCTGCCGAAGAGATTCAGGCCTTCTCCCAGCTGTTTCACTACACCGAGCCACCATTCTCCCCATATGAGACATCTCTTAATGATGTCAAGCTTCCTTCAAATTCATTCCCACACCATCCTCTGAAATTCATCCTCCTGCAACTCCCTCCTTATGAGCAGACAAATCCCAGCCACTATCTCTATCCTCTATTCTTCTTGTAGGCTGAACATCATGATAGTAATCCTTCATCAAGGGACCCAGCCTCTTGGGAACCATTCCGGGAATGTTCCCCTTACCCAAATCCATATTCCTTGAGGTACCCCTTCAACATACACCCAAGGAATGCCCCTACCGATTGCATCAAGAGAAAAAATCTGTCCAGTTCTCGTAAACAACCCAATGTTTACATCTATAATCCTCACCAATGGTGATCCAGACAAATTAAAATGGAATTATGGAGGAATCCATTTCCACACAGATCCTTAGATTAAGAATAGGACAGACCAATTTAGTATGACTATCGGAACAAAAAAAACCTACCAACAAGATTTCCCAACATACGAATAACAGAGGGGTTCTTGAAAGGTAAGGGGAGATGGGGGAAACTAACCCAAACCACTGAGGAAGGGGAATCTCAATTCATGTGGAACTCTAAGGGCCAACGAAGCAGAAGAAACCAGAGTCCGTTGAAGCTTTGAGGGGCAGTCAACTAGGCACAGATGAGATCCTCGTCAGAAGCAAAACAGATAATAATATGATGATTTTCGAGTAGACCTACAGTCGCTCTTTCTTGCAGATCGCATGAAGCAAATAAAAATCTATCAAACGAATCAACTCAGGGTCTCTTCTATCTAAATCACGCAACCAATGTCAGGTTCAAGAGCGAAGCGGATTTTAAAAATTATGAAACTGAATGTTGAATATTAAGAAGCCCATCAATAAGATCTTGGACCTTAGGGAAAAGAGGAACTTCTGGAAAGGGGGGAAGGAAATCCAGGATTGAAAAGGGGCGAAAATGAAATCATGTTATCATGACGGCTAACAAAGATCCCTCCCCCATAGGGTGAGTAGGAACCATAGAAGGCGTCTCCACTGACAGGAGTAGTGACCTAGGTTTCCTCCGCTATTATGATATCCTTCCCGAATAATGTGTTGGATATGTATCTCAAGATATAATGTTCAATATAGGTGAAAATTATTCTATATTTTTTTTCACAATGATTATGTTATGATGATGAAAATATGTTGTGAATAAACATGATGCTATATTTGTTCACAATTATGTGTGGTAGTTGACAACTAAGACATGAGGATTCATTTTATATGTATTTCCAAATCCTTGCCTTCATCTAATGCTTCCTATCATTATTATGATGATTATCCAATGATGATGATTATTCTCACCTATGTTATATTGATTCATGTTCTTATATATCTTTTTACTTGGATTTTTGATCACCCATTTCTTTGGTGTATACCCTCAAGTGATTACTTGTACTTAGGAGAACACAAGGGCCACTAAGAATCTAAAAAATAATAAATAAAATAATATTTATGTTTTATTATGTAAATTTTATATTTGGTCATAATGTTCCCATGATAGTGATCCATTGGATCTTGGTTTTGTAACACTATTTTATTTTCTATCTTTAAAATAATGTAATAGTATTGTATGAAAAACTAGGTTCGCTACATTCACCTTTCACATTGATAACATAGTGACTTGAAAACACCTTTATTTGTTTAAAAAATGTGGTTTCTCTGTAGAAAATCTTTTTTGGAGTAATATCAGAGTTTGGGATGTAGAAAAAATGATTCTGAAAGTGAATAATTAATCTAATATCATGCCTCAAAATGTAATTATAAATATCATGTTCATTCAACATAGTTCATACCATCTCACCTAAAATTATATTTTTAATTTATAAACACTATTCTATTGTGGTGTGTATAGTGAAATAATTCAGGATTATTTCCATTATAGACAATGTAGTCTCGGAGATTCACTTTTTTATTTACTACCATTATCAGTTTGAATAATTTATAAAAAATAACAACATTCCTTTCCAAAAATTCTCATGAAAATCTTAAATTTTTTGAGAGCCTCTGATTTATATTTCCAAAATAAAATAAATGAAATATAAGTTAATTGATAAATATTGAAATTATATCAACTTTCCGCCATTTTTATATTTCATTCTCATGGAATGACTTATGTTATAATTCATCATCTCTAAGAGATGAGTTCAATGTTTCTCAAATTTCATATGTATAGAGTTTGTAATTTTACCATTATGACATTTAGAACAACACCATTATCTTTTCTTTATCACATGGGAAATATCACAAATAATTTCTCCATTTTTTGTAATTATCATATTACTATAACAAATATGTACCAACCTCTTATTTCATAACTGGTTTTCTTCTATCATGATTAAATAGCATGAAATGCATGAATTCACAACATGAAATAGGTATCCGTTAGTTTTTATCCCTTTTGTAGAAACATTCCCATCATTAATACTTTAAACAACAAATCCAAATCTTTTAAAAATAATACTTTTCTTTCATCACATAGCTTTAAAACACCTAATAAGTAGTGTTTTACCCAACAACACATAGGGAACCTTTTAATTTTAACATTTAATTTCAAATGATAACAGATCCAACAACTTTTATTATAAGAAACTCATAATTTCCAAGTGTTAGAAACCCTTATTTATAATATTTTATATTCTTTAACAACATTAATGCTCTGGTCATATGTGAATAACCCCGACTATCTAGAATCCAGGGTTGTTCTAATTTTATATATTTAAGATAAATTTCCAAAAATAAGGCCTTTACTTTCTATTTTATAACATCAAAAGTCAATTTTAAGATCTATCATATACAATTTTTTAAGGTTACACTAAAAGTCATCCATTATCAATATTTGTTGGCTGATCATATATTTCACAAATAGTTTTTAGTGTTTAAAATTTATTTTCAGATTTCAAAAAAGATTTGTTATGATACTTTCTTTGAGTGGGTCAAGTCCCACTATTGGGAATATAGGTTTTACCAACACTTTTATACCAATGATTCAACAGAACCATTGGTATAGGGGTCCTTTAGCAACGGTTTATTCAAACTGTTGGTTACGGTTGAGTAAGTAAAGTATTTCTCAACGGTTTGAAGAAACCGTTGAGAAATTTAAAATTTTTCTCCCTTTACAAACTGTTGTTAAAGGACATGATTTTCCAAACATTTTTTAAATAGCATTGGGAAAAGTCCCCCCCCCCCAAATACAGTACGCCGACCCCCAATTACAAAAAATGCAGACATTTAACCCGATTTCTAGAAGCCCCTGCACAGGAAAACCCTAACCTGAGGTCTTACATACAATCGGCTGCAACTCCCCCATCCAGGTTATACTCCTTCAACATCTTCCCAAATACCAACATATAAGACTATATATAGTTAATTGACATGGTTAGTGTGTGTTCTACAAAACTCTGTGACCTAACATGGTGAGTTGAGGTATCTTATTTGTTTCTAGTGTTGTTTATCCAAATTTTGAGCATATTTCCTTCTATTCTCAACCTTTCTCTATTGATTTCACTATCTATAAAGATTTCATCATTATTTCATATTTCTTGTTATTTTCGAAAATTTTATGATTCACACTATTTGATATTGAATCAATGACTAATACGTGATTGGTAGATGTATGTGAGTATATAGAAGATTATTTGTAAACTATACCTTAAAATAATCACTATTTTGTGTTCTTTATAATGTGTGGTATCATTGACATACTTTATTATTAATCTCAAATTTAAAACTAAATGTTTTTTTCTTTACATTATGAAATTAAATTTTTTTACGATCCATGAATAACCTATTAGTATATAAGATTAAAATTTATCCACCCATGGGGTGCGCTTGACTTGGGGAACTAATTGTGTAATGAAAGGTTTGATCATAGGGTTTCCAGGAATGAGTTCTTGAACATGAGTGAATTATTTGGGATGCTGATAACACATAATGGGAACTGAGGCATATGCATCTTACATGAGACCTATTAAAATTTAATATAAATAAATTTTAATTTTATTTATGGGTACTTATTATTTGATTAATGACTTGAAATTCCTTGAAGAAACCAACCAAGTATTTATGTTAAAAACATTTATTTTAATTTCATTTGGAATCCCCCTTGGATTCATGATGATTTGGTCTAGAATACCTTAGGGAAATCTATAATGGATTTATAGTGATTATGATTTATGAAGCCCTGGGGATGTCCCCCTTAGATTCTAAAATAGAGGCTCATCTCCTTACATAGACTGGGAACTCCTTCCTCCATATAAATCCCTCTAAATTCAATCAATTTTTTAGCTCTACACTGTAAATCAGTAAGGTTTAACTTAGTTTTAATGTTTTTCATCTATTATTCTTTGCTTCTATTTTGATTTGACATAAACCATGTGGTGACTTGAGTGGCATGACATACCCAATAAGTTATGTTTGATTTGTTTTCTATTTTAATTTTACAATTCAAGTGTCATGATTATATTAATCAACATGATTTTAAGTCTTCATAGACACTCCTTTTATGTATTTACTGAATCATATCAACTAATGGAGGTGCTGGTGAGATGTATCCCCACTCAAATATGTTAAATGGTTTGTTTAGTCATATTTTCTCAAGGTGGGTAATGGATATAAGGATGATCCATGTGAAGGGATTGGGGACGGTTGGGGTTGTGGGGTAGGTGGTTTTACTTTTTTTAGTTGGGTGATATGGTACTTTAGGAGGAGTTTAGTTTGGGTGTTCTTAAATGTACTAACATTTCACAATATTTCAATTTTTTAGCATTAATAAATTATTTAAAATACTCTCTTTACACAATCTGCATCTTTCATGAAAAGACATTACTTTGTAATATCTTAACCAATGTTCTATCAGGTCTATGGTGTCTTATTTTATGTGATAAATGAAAATATTACAAAACACATCTCACCTCATATTTAGGTACACATAACTGAATTAGTATATCTTCAGACTGTTTTAATAGTTCAATAAATCAACTAGAAACTCTTCCCTTTATCATTTAATTAAATATATTTTTGATTAAACATCAATCTTATGCAGTTGATTATGACCAAATGGCTTATAACATGTATTTTTAAAGAATGGGTAGAAGTTGGATGTAGGAAACCGATCGGATCCCAAGCGATTTTCAACATAATTTGGAGAGATTTTTAGATTTTTCATTTCACAATGCTTCATATAGTGGTCACATACACTACCCATGTTCCAATTGTGTTGGTAGACCATGGTTGATCCGTGAAGATGTCTACTACTACATAACTAAATATGGATTTCTAGAAAACTACTATGTGTGGTATCACAATGGGGAGAAATTGAAATCTCAAATTTCTAATGATCGAAATGAAAGGACTGGACTTGAAAATTTGTTAGATAAGTGGTTAGCATTTATTCATCATCATGAAAAAGAAAGGATTTCTACTCAAGAAGACTTAGATATGAGGATAGATGATGCATCTAATGAAAATGATGATATTGTTAGGGTGAAAAAAAATGATGCTACCATGACTCTAGTATATCGACAGTTTGATAAAATGAAAAAGATGGATATTTTTATCTGATTATTTCATTCAAAAACTATGTATGGGATTTCTAATGCAACAATCGATTACATTATTACCTTCTTGAAGGATTGACTTCTAGATGATGCATATATTCCCTCAAACCAATATATGGAATGGATGTTAGTTAAGGAACTTGGATTTTCAAGAAACAAAATTCATGCTTGCCCGAAAGATTATAGTTTATTCTGGGAGGAAACTGCTAAAAGAAATGATTGTATAAAATTTGGAACATCTCCTTGGAAGTCAAAATCTAATAGAACACCATCGTCTGTGCAACAAAAAGTAATGTGGAACTTTCCATTGATACCCAGACTCCAGAATCTTTTTATGTCTGATGAAATATCAATAAAAATTAGATGGAATGATATAGAGAGAAATAATACTAATGATGAGTTGGTTCACCCTGCAGATGGATTTTCATGGAAGAGATTTGATGCTCAATATCCTAATTTTGCAGCTGACATGGGTAATGTGAGGCTGTCTCTTTCATGCAACGGTTGTAATCTATTTGGGAAGATTCTTACTTCGCACAGCACACGGTCAATTTTTATACACATTTGTAATCTTCCCCCATGGTGGTGTATGAAAAAACTTTTTCGCTTTAATGATTATACTCATATTTGGACCTTCGGATCCCATCATTGATATTGACGTATACATGAAATCTGTAATAAAATAGTTAAAACATCATTGGGATGTGGGTGTGTGCACATATGATGCATATTTGAATGACAAATTTCAGATGTGTGATGCGCTTATGTGGACGATCAATGATTTTCCGGCTTATGCAATGATGTTTAGATGATGCATGAGGGGAAAACAGTCATGTATTGTTTGTATGAAGAATACACGATCCAAAATACTGAAACATCACCGTAGTTTCTGTTTTATGGGACATCGACTGTTCTTGCCAATGGACCATCCATAGAGAAATAATCATCAAAGATTTTATTATACCATAGAGACCGATGATCTGCCTTGGTGTATGTCTGGAACTGAGGTTCTTAATGAATTGAAAGATTTCAGTTTTTTCATTCGGGAAGGGTCAAATAAAATATGGAAAGAGAAAGAATGTTTCCACTGAAACCTATTACAATTGGAGTAAGAGGAGTATCATTTTTGATTTTCCTTATTTTTCAACCAATCTGTTACTTTATTTCTTAGACGTAATGCACATTGAAAAGAATGTATATGAAATGTTTCTTTTGATACTTCTAAATGTTGTGGGAAAGACAATAGACGATTTACGGTCTCGGCGTGACTTGGTGGATTGCGGAATCAAACCAGAATTGCATCCTATGCGTATCAATGAAAATAACAGGCATGTTCCATGTGCTTCGTACATTATGACACCTACGAAGAAAACAATTTCTGGAAGTATTAGAGGCTATTAGAGTTTCTGATGGCTATTCAAGGAACACATCTAAATGGGTCAATAGAAGAGAGTTGAAGATGAAATCATTGAAAACTCATTATTATCACATTCTTCTACATGAGTTGATTCCAATATCAATCCATCATCTTTTTTCCAATAATGTAATGGTGACTATTTTTTGTTTGTGCTATTTTTTTGAGATCTTTGTGAAAAGAAGTTTTCCAAGTATTTCTTTCAAAAAAGTTGAATGATGCCCCATTAATTATGTGTGAGTTGGAGAAAATATTTCATCCATCATTTTTCACATGCATGTTGCATCTGATTGTCCATATTCCCACTAAAATACTTTAAAAAGGACATGTTTCTTCTCGTTGGATGTATCCAACTGAAAGAAATATGTACACAGTAAAGTCTTATGTCCGAAACATGAATCAACTCCAAGGTTCTATCATGAACTGTTACTTGGCTCAATAATGTATGGATTTTTTCTCAATGTATTTGTCCGATCTTACTACAAGAATGAACAGATAAATGAAGAATGAAGAAGAGAAATATGATAAAAGTGAACCCAGTTTTCCATCACTTCCTCAAACAATAGGAATTATAGGATCATATACATTTAAGACATTAAGCCTTGAAGAGCGGGAGATGGCACATCGCACAGTTTTGTTCAACTGTGATTTGTTCGATGACACCATTAGGTAACTAAATTTAATATGTAAATCTTACATATATATATATATGTTAAAATATACATATTTTTTATCTACAAGGTACATAAACAATGATTAGAAATCATCATTCTTTATCTTTGAGAAGGTGGGAGACATTGCAGAGCAAAGAGTTTTCTGCTAGTTAAAATTGAAGGTAATAATATTAATTCTTAAAATAATTAAATTAATAATTAATTAAGTTTAATATTCATTTATTTGGAGGTATTGAGTTTGCATGTTGACTATATCTCTGTGGAAATAAGAGCTTTAGCTTTTGGTCCTAATATCCTGGTTTGTGACTATAAATAAATTGTTATCAATGGGTATAAATTTATTGTCACTGAACGAGCAAAGAACACGAGAACCCAAAATGATGGTGTTATTGTTACTACCACAACATATTGTTATACCAATGCATCATATAGTAGACCATGATATAAAAATGTGGGTTATTATGGAGTCATTGAAAAAATAATAATGTAGGATTATTACTCTCAAATATGAGTCCCGATGATGAAATTCCATTGGTTTGATTCGATGAAGAGATAGGGCACATTTATTGATGATTGTATATTTTGAGTAATTAATATAACTCACACTCTTGCTACTGAAGAACCATATGTATTGGCATCAATGGATAAATACGTTTTTTCTATCTAAGACCAACTTTGACCTGAATTTGGTGTCATAGTTAACATAATTCCAAGATATATTTTTTTATGATGGTGATGATGGAATTGACACCATCCCTACTACCATTAGAACCAATCCATTTATTTCTTTTGATGACTCCAATAGCTCAATTTTAAGATTTGGACAGTGAACCTGATGTTGTGGTGGGAAATATACAAAATCATCCATTCATGTTCTCAATTGTTTTGGTTTACATCGAGTTAGGTTGTTAAGGTTGGTTCTATTCAAATTGATTTAATCTTCATTTCAAATATGTTATATATCACTTGACCGTTATGTGAATTTTCGATGTTTATTGGTTGAAAAGTTTATTTGAATTGCATATTCTAATTTGGAATTGAACTGCATTTAAACCTACAAAACCAACATTTATAACTTGGTGAACATTTCATTACTGCAACTATGATTTGTATAAAACTTTTTTGACACTAAGACTTCTCTTTAACATTTTACCTGGTAATGAACATAATGGTTTGTATTCTTCTACAAAAAATATATTGAATCATGAATCATCTACCAGATCTAAAGAAATTAAAATTTTCCTTAATTTTTACAATTTCTTTTCCACTTATGAATTTGGTAGAATCAATCTTCCATGATTTTAATAGAATAATGACACTTAGTAAATAATCATCCTACTAAAAAATTAAATTTCCTTATTACATCTTGTACGATTTATTAACTTCATTATATATTTGTTCAATCTCACCTAAAACAATGGTTAGTTAATTTATCCATGAATCCCCCTATTCCCTCTCATTTATTTTGTTTTTTGGGTTACACATTAGTTAACATTTTTTATATACTTCCATTTTTGTTTTCAAAACCCATAAATGAAACCCATTGAAGAGAGGCGACGAAAACAGATTATGGACAACAATTGTCACATGACTGAGTTGGTAATTCCACCACTAGTGCCTTCAGGGAGTATTTTATTTAAAATATATTTATTTAAATTATATATAATTTCATGTGATTAATTTTTTTTGAACATTTTTTAGGATCCATATATTTGAAGAATTTTTTGATGAGAAGCCCAGTAGTGGTCCCAGTACGAAGGGGGTGGTACGGGAGCTAGACGATCTGGTCTGCGTGCCCGATTAGACCCTACCCCTCCCACTGACATACCATCCATCCCACATTCTGATCCCAGTTTATTGTTAGGGACACATGGGATATTTAGGCCACCCATGTTTTCACCACCCTTTATATATAACCCTCCTCACCCGTCTGTACCATATCTGATAATGATTCCCACTAACCATCTATCATTTTTCCATCCATCCATGTCATCCTCTTCTACTACTACTTCGATATCTCTAGGCTTTTATATTCCATCTTTTTCGACTCCTGCTATGCTAGAGTCTATCCCTGCGGAGCATACATTGGGACTCACTCCATCTGTACGGGGTGTTCCTTCAGTTTCTATGGATCCATAGGTGCCCATTAATTAGACTACCATAGGTATACTTATACAACCCTAACAAATTGTTACACTATTATTAATTTTCATTATAACTTGTATTAATAAAATATTTACTTTTCTTTCATAATAAATGCATCTACTGATAGGATGTGGGGCAGGGGCGTACAGACATGCGTGTGATTTGGAACCGCCACACGTAGTTGATGGTTAACTATAATGAAGATAACATATTATTGAAAAATTAGGCTAGCAATGTCAGAGTTTTTAGGCGACTCTTTCCAAATACTCCGACATCATTCATGTCAGCCCGCTCTCATGGAGACAGCTGCCAAATGAATTCAAGGATAGATCCTGGGAAGAGAAATGGGTATAAAAATATGTTTTATTTAATGAAATATTTTAATTTTGTTAATTATATGAATTAATATTTTGGTGTCAATTGCTGTTTAATTTCCCTGATGTTGAGGGTGCACGGCCAGCACGTCTAAAGCATTTAGGTGAGCTTTGGAGAGCTTATAAGCCTGAGTTGTACAATGGCTGACATGATAGAGTGGGAATATAGTTAGAGGCAGTCCCTATTGTGGATGATTGTTTATTGGAATAGTACTGACAGATGATTACTCATTGGATGACTAGGCAATTTACTGTAATAATTAGATTAGATGCATTTAAATGATAATTTTCATGTTTTCCATTAATACTAATTATAGAATTTTATTTTATGTGCATCTGGAAGAAATAAAAAACATTTATGCTAAGAAATACATCCACACATTGGGACGTACTATGATGATAGATCATGAGAGACAACATGTCTGACAGTTTATAATCTTTCTTTATGAATTTCACTTTCTATTGCTTCCCCCATAATTTAATCGATTTATAAAGTTGTTAAATAATTTTAGTTATGAAATTACTATTTTTTGGTATATTATTTTTAATTATGGTTTCCTATATTCAATGTGATTTTAGAGGCCTAAATTGAATATAAAAGGATGTGTGCCTCAAGAAAAAATGGTTTGCTCGAGTAGAAATAAGAATGATTGAAGTGAGGTTAATGAAATGACTCAGCAGAAGATTGTAAGTTTTACATTGTAGATTTTAAATTTTAATCACTATTTTGTAACATAATAATCTTTTTATATTTGTAAAATTATAATTTATTGGACCTTGATTCCCAGGAACCTGACAATTTTGGGCCAAATGATCACTTACATCAGGTGATGGGAGATGATCACCCTGGTAGAATACGCTGCTGAACTGGGAAGAGTATAGTTCCGATGAGGTACTGGCCCTCTTCAGGTATGAGTTATAGTGCCTCCGAGTTGGACTAGGTTAAGGCACAGGAATAAAAGTCTGAAAAAAGGGCCACAGATACGGTAAAATAGTATACTATTAAAAACACTACATTTATGAAACTGATGGAAGCTTTACGTCCAACACTTCCACCAGAGGTGAACACTACTTGTCATGAATATATGTCATCGATGCGTTCTATATATGGTTCTCCATGTGGTAGTTTTATTGGTGGTCAAAACAATGGCGAGGAGTAGGCCGAGGAGGTGGTGGAGGAGGGCGAGTTCGAGGCTGAGGCGGAGGAGGAGGCTGAGGAGGAGGCCGTGGTAGAGGAGGATGGAGATGAGGATGAAATGGATGATTATGAGGGTGAGGAGGAGGGCAGGGACAATGATGGGTTTCATGAAAAGAATGAGGGTGAGGGTGTAGATAATGGTGATGATAGTGATGGTGATGCGGGATAGATTGATCTATTACATTTTTGACTGATATTACAGACCATTGATATTTTTTTATTTGTTGTTCTAGAATATATGTGTGATTAGGCAGGTCACATTGTCTTTAATAATGATCTATAAATAATTAAACTTGATTTGATGATTTTCTGTGAAATCCCCCAATTTTAATGACATTGTAAATTTTATGTGGAATTTATAAAATTGGTGGTCTGATTAGAAGTTGATAAAATGAAATTATTTTTTAACCTTGAAAAGGTTTTCTTAGAAAATATGTAAATACCATCCCATGAACCCGGGACAACCCCCCATATAGCCCCATAGACAGCCCCCCGGATAGCCCCCCCACCCCCACCACCCTCCTCCCTGGACACCAGACAGCCCCCACCTTCCTCCCTGGACCCAGGACCGCCCCCTGAACCGCCCCCGGATAGCCCCCAGATTGACCCCCACCCTCCTCCCTGGATCCCAGACATCCCCCACCCTCCTTCAGGGACCAAGAGAGCCCCCCGGATAGCCTCTCCACCCTCCGTCCTGGACCCCAGACACCCCCGGGACACCCCCCCACCCTCCTCCCGGGACCCCAAATAGCCCCCTGAACAGCCCCCCCAGATAGCCCCCCGGACAGCCCCCCCACCCTCCTCCCTGGACCCCAGATAGCCCCCCCTCTTCCCTGGACCCCAAAAAGCCTTCCAGATAGCCCTAACCCTCCTCCTTGGTCCCCGAACAACCCCCTTCCTTCTTGGATCCTGGACAGCCCCCCCACCCTCCACCCTAGACCCAAAACAACCCCCCCCCCCCTCAACCCTGGACCGTGGAAAGCCCCCCCCCCCCCCAACCTCCTTCCTCGACCCCAGATAGCCCCCCAACCCTCCTCCCTGGACCGCGACCAGCCCCCCCCCCCCACCATCATAATCTCGGGACCCCAGATATCTCACGGGGACAACCCCAAACACCCCCCTCGGACAGCCCCCACCCTCCTCTCTGGTCCCCGGACAGCCCCCACCCTCCTCTCTGTACCTTGGACAACCCCCCACCCCATCCTTCTTGGACCCTAGACAGCCTACCCACCCTCCTCCCTAAACTGCGAACAGCACCCTGCCCTCCTCTATGGACCCTGAACAGCCCCACCCTCCTTCCTGGACCCTTGATAGACCCACGGACAACTCCCCACCCTCCTCCTTAGACCCCGGACAACACCCTAGACAGACCCTCATACAGCCTCTCCACCCTTCTTCCTGGACCTTGGAAAGCCCCCCACCCTCCTCCCTAGACCCTGGACAGCCCCTCGAACAGCCCCCCCCCACCCACCTTCCTTGACCTCGAAGAGCCCCTCGAATAGCCTCCGCACATTCCATCGTGGACCTTGGACAGTCCCCCCCCCCCCCCCCACACACCCTCCTCCTTGGACCCTAGAAAACCACTGACAGCCCCCCACCCTCCTCCCTGGACCCCGGACAACCTCCCCACTCTCCTTTCTGGACCCCGAATAGCCCCCTGGACAGCCCCCCGAATAGCCCCCCTCCTCCCTGGACCCCGGTCATCCCCCCGACCCGACAACCCAACATTGGGTGAGCGGCGATTCAGCATATATTAAACGTCATGAAAATTCACAAAAGTATAAGGGACACCTACCTTGATTCTAGAGACAATTACACTATTAATTTTGCATATCGGATTAAACTCACCCGGATCTTTAATCTACACTTGACGGCACTCAAAACACCCAAGTATCGAAGGAGATCCTCCCTTAAGAGATCATGGGAGCTTTGGATTGTGTTGATACTTTAGCACAAGTAACTGTGGGTCATTTTTGATGTTCATGAGTAAACCCCTCCTCAATCAGAGGCATGATGTGGCTGGTACCACTCAAAGTGTCTTTCCTTTATTTGAAATGGACAACATTTTAAGTGAAAACAACAACTAGTATAAGGAAAACAGACCTAAAACATTCTAATTGTGTTGATACTTTAGGAAAACGATCCATGGGTCATATGTGACATGTAAGATTCACCCCCACCTCAATCCGGGGCACGGTGTGCTTGGTATCACTTGAAGTGTCTTTATTTTGTCTATAATGGGCACCCTTATTAATAAGAAAATAGGCATACAGAAAACCAAACAAACTTATTCGGATTGTGTTGATACTTTAGAACAAAGATCCATGGGTCATTTTTGACATGTATGAGTCAATCCTGCCTCAATCTGAGGCACTTTGTGGCTGGTACCACTCAAAGTGCCTCACTTTTATTTGAAATGGGCATCATTTTATGTGAAAAAAACAACTGGAATATAAAAAACCAACCAATATCTTGATTGTTGATTTGATATATTATGACAACAATTCATGGGTCATTTGTGACGTTTACTAGTCAACCCGCCTCAATCCAAGTCACGGTGTGGCCGGTAACACTCAAAGTGTCTCTCGTTTGTTTAAAATAGACACTGTTTTAAGTAAAAACAACATGCATATGGAAAACCAACCAAACATTTTTGTTAATACTTTAACACAATGATACATGGGTCATTTTTGACATGTACGAGTCAAACCTGCCTCAATCCAAGGTACGATGTGGCCAGTATCACTCGTAGTGTCTTTATTTTGTTTAAAATTGACACCCTTTTAAGTAAAAAAACTAGCATATGGAAAACTGATCAAACATATTTGGATTGTGTTGATACATTAGCACAAGGATCCATGGGTCATTTTTAACATGTATGAGTTAACCCCACCTCAATCTGAGGCACGGTGTGGCCAGTACCACTCAAAGTGTCTCACTTTTATTTTAAATGGGAAACATTTTAAGTGAAAACAACAACTGGCATACGGAAAATCGACCAAATGTTTCCTAATGGTATTGATACTTCATAACAATGATTCATGGGTCATTTGTGATGTGTAAAAGTGAACCCGCATCAGTATGAGGCATGGTGTAGCTGGTAACACTCAAAGTGTCTCTCTTTTGTTTAAAATTGATGTCGTATTAAGTAAAAAAATATCCATACGGAAAACTAAATAAATTTATTCTTATTGTGTTGATACTTTATATAAAGGATCCATGGGTCATTTTTGATGTTTATAAGTCAACACCGCCTCAATACGAGGCACGGTGTAGCCGGAACCAGTCAATGTGTCTCACCTTAATTTGAAATAGACAACATTTTAAGTAAAAACTACAACTGACATACAGAACACTGACCTAACACATTCGCATTCTATTGATAAATTAGAAAAATCATCCATGGGTCATTTCTGATAGGTATGAGTCAACCTCTCTTCAATCTGAGGCACAGTGGGGTCGGTATCACTCGAAGTGTCATTCTTTTTTTTAAATGGACACCCTTTTAAGTAAAAACAATTGGCATATGGAAAAATGACCAAACCTATTGAGATTATGTTAATACATTAGAAGAGGGATCCATGAGTCATTTTTGACGTGTAAGAGTCAACCCCATCTCAATCAAAGGCATGGTGTGGCCGATACCACTCAAAGTGTCTCACTTTTATTTGAAATGGAAAACATTTTATGTGAAAACAACAACTGGCATATGGAAAACTGACCAACCACTTTCTTATTGTTTTGATACATCAGGACAACAATTCCTGGTTCATTTTTGATGTGTACAAGTCATCCCACCTCAATATGAGGCATTTTGTGGCTGGTAACACACAAAGTGTCTCTCTTTTGTTTAATATGGACACTATTTTATGTAAAAACAATAGACATATGGAAAACTGACAAAACGTATTCGGATTGTGTTGATACTTTATCACAAGGATCCATGTGTCATTTTTGATGTGTAAGAGTCAACCCCACCACAATCCAAGTCACGGTGTGGCTTATATCACTTGTAGTGTCTTTCTTTAGTTTAAAATGGACAACCTTTTAAGTAAAAACAAATTGCATATGGAAAACTGTCCAAAAATATTCAGATTGTGTTGATACATTAGTATAAGGATCCATGGGTCATTTTTGACATGTAAAAGTCAACCTCGCCTCAATTTGAGGCACTATGTAGCCAATACCACTAAAAGTGTCTCACTTTTATTTTAAATGGACAACATTTTAAGTGAAAACAACAACTGGCATATGGAAAACTGACCAAACTCATTCTGATTGTATTGATACTTCAGAAAAATGATTCATGAGTCATTTTTGAAATGTGCGAGTAAACCCACCTCAATATGAGGCTCGGTGTGGCCGGTAACACTCAAAGTGTCCCTCTTAAGTTTAAAATGGACATTGTTTTAAGTAAAAACAATCAGCATAGGGAAAAAAACCAAACGTATTTTGATTATGTTTAGAATTTAGAAAAATAATCCGTGGTTCATTTGTGATGCGTACGAGTCATCCCCTACTCAATACGAGCCATGGTGTGTCGGGTACCACTAAATGCATCACACCTTTATTTGATATAGACAACATTTTAAGTAAAAACCACAACATGCATACTGAAAACCAAACTAACACATTCGTATTGTGTTGATAATTTAGGAAAATGATCCATGGGTCATATGTGATGCGTACGAGTCAACCCCACCTCAATACGAGGCATGATTTTCCGGTATCACTCAAAGTGTCTTTCTTTTGTTAAAAATGGACACCCTTTAAGTAAAAATAACTAGCATACAGAAAATTGACCAAACGTATTCTTATTGTGTTCATACTTTAACTCAAGGATCCATGGGTCATTTTTAACGTGTATGAGCCAACCTCACATCAATCTGAGGCATGGTGTGGCCGGTACCACTCAAAGTGTCTCACTTTTATTTGAAATGGACAACATTTTAAGTGAAAACAACAACTGGCATACGAAAAACTGACCAAATGCTTTTTGATTGTATTGATACTTCAAGAAAATGATTCATGGGTCATTTTTGACATGTATGAGTCAACCCACCTAAATCCGAGGCATGGTGTGGCCGGTAATACTCAAAGTGTCTCTCTTTTTTTTAAAATGGACACTGTATTAAGTAAAAATAAAATATATATAGAAAATGGAACAAACATATTCTGATTGTGGTGATACATTATCACAATGATCCATGGGTCATTTTTGACGTGTACGAGTCAACCCCACCCCAATCTGAGGCATGGTGTGGGCGGTACCACTTAAAGTGTCTCACCTTTATTTGAAATGGACAACATTTTAAGTAAAAACAAGAATTGGCATACGGAAAACCATGTTAATGCATTCGGATTGAGTTGATTCGTTAGGAAAACTATCCATGGGTTATGTGTGATGTGTACGAGTCAACCTCACCTCAAATCATGGCACTATGTGGCCAGTATCTCTGAAAGTTCCGTTCTTTTGTTTAAAATGGACACCCTTTTTAGTAAAAACAACAGGCATATGTAAAACAGACCAAACGTATTTGGATTGTGTTGATACATTAGAAAAAGGATCCATGGTTCATTTTTTTACATGTACGAGTCAACCCCACCTCAATCCAAGGCATGGTGTGACTAGTACCACTCAAAATGTATTGCTTTTATTTGAATTGGATAACATTTTAAGTGAAAACAACAACTAGAATATGGAAAACCGACCAAACACATTCAGATTATGGTTAGGAAAACAATCCATGGTTGATATGTGACATGTACAAGTTAACCCTGCCTCAATACAAGGTGCGGTGTGGCCAGTATTACTCAAAGTGTCTCACCTTTATTTGAAATGGAAAACATTTTTAGTAAAAACAACAACTGGAATATGGATAACCAACCTAAAGCATTTTTATTGTGTTGATACTTTAGGACAATGATACATTGGTCATTTCTGATGAGTACGAGTCAACCTTGCCTCAATTCAAGGAATGGTGTTTTCGGTATCACTCGTAGTGTCTTTCTTTTGTTTAAAATGGACACCCTTTTAAGTAAAAACAACTTGCATATAGAAAACTGACCAAACGTTTTAGGATTTAGTTGATACTTTATAACAAGGATCCATGGATCATGTTTGACATGTACGAGTCAAAACCACCTCAATCTGAGCAACTATTTTCCCGGTACCACTCAAAGTGTCTTACTTTTATTTGAAATGGACAACATTTTAAGTGAAAACAACAACTGGCATACGGAAAACCAACCAAATGCATTTGGATTATATTGATACTTTAGGACAATTATCCATGGGTAATATGTGACATGTAAGAGTCAATATTTCCTTAATTCAAGACACGATGTGTCCAGTATCACACAAAGTGTCTTTCTTTTGATTGAAATGGACAACATTTTAAGTAAAAAAACAACTCGCATACAGAAAACCGACCTAATGCCTTTGGATTGTTTTTATACATTAGAATAAGGATCCATGGGTCATTTGAGACATGTAAGAGTAAACCCCACCTCAATATGAGGCACTGTGTGGCTGGTATCACTCATAGTGTCTTTCTTTTGTTTACAATGGACACCCTTTTAAGTAAAAACAACTAGCATACGGAAAACTGACCAAACCTATTTGTATTGTGTTGATAATTTCGAACAAGGATCCATGGGTCATTTTTGACATGTAAAATTCAACTCTACCTCAATCCGAGGCATGGTGTGGGTGGTAAGAGTCAATGATTATCACTTTTAATTGAAATGGACAACATTTAAGGTGAAAACAACAACTGTCATAGAGAAAACTAAACAAATGAATTCAGATTCTGCTAATAATTTAGAAAAACAATTCATGGTTCATATGTGACATGTATGAATCAACCCCTCCTCAATATGAGGCACAGTAAGGCTGGTATCAGTCAAAGTAGCTTTCTTTTGTTTGAAATGGACAACAATTTAAGTAAAAATAACAACTGGCATACGGAAAACTGACCTAACGCATTAGGATTGTGTTGATAAATTAGAACAAGGATCCATTGGTCAATTGTGACAAGTACGGGTTAACCTCACCTCAATCTGAGGCATGATGTGGCCAGTATCACTCATAATGTCTTTCATTTGTATAAAATGGACACCCTTTTAAGTAAAAACTATTGGTATACGGAAAACTTAACAAATGTATTCAGATTGTGTTGATACGTTAGCACAAGGATATATGGGTCATTTTCAACATGTAAGAGTAAACCTCGCCTCAATTTGAGGCATAGTGTCGCTGATACCACTCAAAGTGTCTCACTTCTATCTGAAATGGACATCATTTTTAGTGAAAACAACAACTATCATATGGAAAACCGACCAAAAACTTTCAGATTCTGTTGATACTTTAGGAAAACGATCCATTGGTCATATGTGACGTGTATGAGTCAAACCCACCTCAATATGAGGCATGGTGGTTCCAGTATCACTCAAAGTCTATTTCTTTTGTTTGAAATGGACAACATTTTAAGTGAAAACAAGAACTGTCATACAGATAACTGACCAAATGCATTCTGACTCTGTTTGTACTTTAGGAAAACAATCCGAGGGTCATATGTGACGTGTACGAATCAACCCTGCCACATTCCGAGTCACGGTGTGGCCATTATCACTTGTATAGTCTTTATTTTGTTTAAAATGGACACCCTTTTAAGTAAAAACAACTGGCATACGGAAAACCGACCAAACTTATTCATATTGTGTTAATAGTTTAGAAAAAGCATCCATGGGTCATTTTTGACATGTAAGGGTCAACCCCAAATCAATCTAAGGCACAGTGTGGGTAGTAATATTCAAATTGTCTCACATTTATTTGAAATGTACAACATTTTAGGTGAAAAAAACCATCTACATACAGAAAACAGACCAAATGCATTCATATTCTATTGATACTTTAGGAAAACAATCCATGGGTCATTTGTGACATGTAAGAGTCAACACCACCTCAATATGAGGCACAGTGGGGATGGTATCACTCGATGTATCTTTATTTTGTTTAAAATGGATACCCTTTTAAGTAAAAACAACTGGCACATGGAAAACTGACCAAACATATTCAGATTGTGTTGATTTTAGCACAATGATCCATGGGTCATTTGTGACGAGTACGAGTAAACCCTGCCCTAATACAAGGCATGGTGTGGCCAGTACCACTCAAAGTGTCTCACTTTTATTTGAAATGGACAACATTTTAAGTGAAAACAACCACTGGCATACTAAAAACCGATCAAACACATTCGGTTGTCTTGATATTTTAGGATAACGATCCATTGGTCATATGTGACGTGTATGAGTCAACCCTACCTCAATACGAGGCATGGTGTGGCCAGTATCACTCAAAGTGTCTATCTTTTGTTTAAAATGGACAACATTTTATGTGAAAAAAAATTGGAATATGGAAAACCAACAAAATGTATTCGGATTGTGTTGATACTTTAACACACCGATCCATGGTCCATCCTCACATAATCCACTTCTCATGAGAGGACCTCCTACCCCTATTCTAAAACAAACGAAATTTAATATGCTAAGGAAAAATAAATTCCCTAAGTCACACAAGCTCTTTGATATACACCCATTATCATCATCACCATGTTCAATGAAAATGGCCCCAAACCATGGGAAATTATATTTGTGTTTGATTGAGGTCATTTATCCATTTCTTTATTTTGGGGCTATTAGTTTCTAATTTCTAAATTCAATTGTGTATGTGTTATACAAAATGAAATCATATATATATTCATAATTCTGTATAACACATATAATTTCTTATTCAGTTTTTTATGTATTTTATTCATAATTGGTAATTAAATTATGCATGTATTAAATTTAGTATTCAATTATGAATTGAATTCCCGATTGCACATGTAATTGTCATCTCAATTCTGAATTGAATTCTAAATAAATTATGAATGATTATAATTACCTTATGAAATATGTTTTAATTTTGTATGTGTATAGTAGTAGGGTTTATTATGTGTTAAATATATATGAATTAACTTTGTATATGTATGTGTTATAGTTGGTTATTGCAGGTAATTGGAGGTGAAATTTGAAATGAAAAAAGGGAAGACTGCAGTAGGATACTACCTGAATTTCAATGAAAAGCCTATGCCAATGGTTGTAAACCATTGTCATAGGGAAGTGAATGTGTTTTATACCAATGGTTCTCAGAACCTTTGGTAAAAAAACATTCCCAATGGTTTACAAATTGTTGGGATATAGTGAAATTTCTTGCCTTTACCAATAGTATACACAAACCATTAGTAAAAGGCTATACAAAACTATATTCCAATGGTTTGAAACTGTTGGAATAATATATTTACCAATGGTTTTAAACCATTATTGAAACATTATAGCAATGGATATTTCAAACCATTGGTATAATGTAGATTTCCTAACATATACCAACTATTTTCCACAAACCATTGGAATTTGTCTTTCCCTACGGCTTACTTCCCTACGGTTTGGATAACCATTGGTATATATTATACCAACAGTTATTTAGCCTTTACCAATAGTTTGGAACCGTTGGTAAATGATTCATTTCTCGTAGTGTCCCTCTCAAAATCTACCTCTTGGTGCTGTTAAATTCATTATAATGTGATGATTAAACCAACCAATTTTTTCATATTACCAAAGCCTCCCCAACACCAAAAGTATCCATAGAAATAGTTTTTACCTTTATAATAGATGTGCTATCCAAATTTATGTACCTGCATTCCATTATTTTTCTTACCATCCACATTGGTTCTTTATTACACACCAAGGTCTGGGTAGACTCCTGGCATCATATTTGTTAGTTTAGTTTTATTATCATCCTTAATAACATCATTAGTAGTAGATTATTTTTATTTACATATTGAAACATTTGAAATTTCTGGATTTTCAACTCATCTTATTTTGGATATATACATGGTCTTCCTATATTACATTTTCTTCTCATTATCTTAATGAATTTTGTAAACTTAAGAGGTTTATTTTTCTATACCCCTCCAAGGTTTACATATCATAGAACTTTCATCAACATTGGATTCCTTGTTTTATAAGATTTATATTCTTCTCTTATATTCAATAATTTTGTATTTAATAAGATAAAATTATTTATACTTCACCTTTATCAATTATTAATGATTAAATGTCTAAGCTTTCCCCTTTTTCATTTAACTTCTTTAGATCATAAATATATTTTAGAAAAGTGGTTTTTCATTCAAGAACTAATCTTGATTATTTGTTGAATTTTATGTTTCTTTAACTGGTTATTCTTTTTTTCACGTCAAATAATCTTGAGAGACAATATTATAACTTTTTTTAAGAATAAAATCCATCTAAGTCTCCACTTCTTCTTTTGAGATTATACTTTCATCCCGGGTAACATTCTCATCATTTAAATTTTCAATACGTACATTTATAGCATCATCACAACTATAATTTCTAGTTTTCTATTTAATTTAACCATGTTCCTCATACCTAGACAAATAGATTATGTTTTTATAAATAGTTAACTAATTATCCATTCTGTTTATATAGAAGATTGATTTTTATACCATATTTCACAGATATATTATTAACTTCCTATCTTCCACTTAATTATCTTCATCTTCCTTAAATATTGAAAAATCTAAAGCAAAATTTCAAGTAGGTCGTAAAGCAAAACAGATTTTTGGAAACCTTCCTTTGCACTTCCTTGTGCATATTTTAACATATCTAGAAAAAAAATTATGAATTTATCAATTTTTTTACAACATATTAGGTTTCAGAGTAATTTAATTATTCCTCAAAAACATTCATAGAATTTTCTTTATTTACATCCCTGAAAGAGTTTTCTTGATCAACATTTTCACTAAACTTGAAAACCTTGTGTATCCTAACTTCATAAGTGATGATAATTATATACATATCATCCATAGATAGCGATTTCAGATATCTATCTTTTAATGATGATACATTATCATCAAATTCATTTAGAATAATTCTTAAAGTCTTTTAAAAAAATTATTGAATATTATAATATCTCAGCAAAACAACTTATGGTGATTGTAATATCATTATATATTGTAAATATGTCACCAACAAATTCATCTTGAAACATTTTAAGATATCAATATTTTAATCAATAGATTATTTTATTTCTTTCTTTACTTTTTTACTTCCTACAAAAATGTTATTCATATTTTCCCAAACAAAATTATCTATTACAATACATTTAACCCTCATAAATTCAATTTCATAGAGAGAGGGTAATATATCATTTCTACCTCACCCATCATTCTCAAAATTCTTGTTATCATTAGCTATTAAGGGATCACCCTTAGTAGGAGGAGGTAAACCATTTATAGTAGCTTCTAGAACCTAATATCCAATGTATATAATATAAAGTAACATTTTTTCATTATAGATATGATATATCTTTCCATTCAATACCACAATCACCTTTTTATTGACAAATTTATGAATATCCATGCTAGCATTCCTTTTATTTAAACATTAGTAAAGATGTAATGAAGGAAGCCCGCTCTAATGCCAATTGAAATGGATAATCATTATTATTGTTATCATTGTGAGGGAGTGGGTTTAAGTCAACGATATAATAATAATAATCTTTCATACATAATAAAAAAATTCACCTTCTATTAGTGACAAATAACTATTTGGGAAAATAGTTAACAAGAACACCAAACAAAAACTAGGTATTTACAAGGTTCACTATTCAATAATAGTAGATAATCCTTGAAATTATTTGGAAGTAATCTAAGACCACATAAACCACTAGAAATAAAATCATTTTAGTGGTTACAAAAAGATAATGATATTCATCACTTACATAGAATTTTATTCCTAAGACATTTAATGTGTTTCCTGTTTAATTAAAAAGATATAAAAATGTTTTGTAACCACAGTAAAAACCTTCACCAATTGGTGATAATGTTTCCATTATAATGTTTCATCTTTCTCTCGTTCCTTAATACATGTTTTTCTACCTCCACTTAATTTTTTACACAACACTGAGTTGGATGTTTTTTAAAAACTTCTCTATCCAAACCCTTTACATCTAGGGTCTCTTTCAGGTACACTTGACCTGATACAACAGTTCAATGCCCTCATTTTGATACATCATCTGACTTCTTCCAATTAATAGAAAAAAATTTGAGAACCACTTATCCTGATAACAAATAATTCCTTTTAATTTGATAGCAAATGATAAATCCACACTTTCATGTACCATTTCATCTTATGAGACTTCTTCTGATGCCTCAACAACCAGTCTCTTGATATATCTTCCATTGAAAAATTAAAACATTAGTAATTTTTACAATAACTATAATTTTATCTTACTAACATTAAATATCCTCACCCCTTAATTTATAAAGTGTTCCAATGAGAAATAAAAAAACATAAACATTAAATTCAAACAACCTACAACAAACATTCTTTGTTCGACCATATTAAAACTACCTAAAGGACATGAATTTTAGATAAAACCTAACATTAACCAATTTCTTCAAGCATTACGTGAATATCGGCTTGAAACATGCTCTTCTATTCTGATTATATAAAAATTGATCATCTTTCTCAAAATCATTACATCATAAATATTCTCAAGCTTCAACTAATAAAACTTCATAACAACATCACCAAATGGTGACCTCCATAGGAATATATCTATCTAGAGGACTCTATCTGGTAGACTTTACAAACATAATCAAATAAATTTTCATTAGAAATCTTCTATCTGGTGAAGCTCCATATGTTGTTCCCTCAGAACTGTATATGGAAATCTCATATACCATTCATAAGCCTCATACTTTATTTGATGGATTTATTAGAAACCTTTGAATGTTGAATTCACAAGGAATCCTTAATTTAGTGATCTCTAAAAATGTTATATCCAATAGTCTTTTTGAAATTAAATTTAATGGATTCCTTTATTTGATACTTATTTTAACCTTTAATCATAATATATACTTCAAATTTACTTTAATTAGAATAATTCATAAATGTATATCTTCTAACCCATTATAAAATTTATACTCCACATCATCATAGAATTTTTACTTTGAATAATTAAACCATACTGATTTATCTCTTGAAATTTGAATAAATACATATTTATCTGATAAAATCATTCTAAGAAACTCCTATTTGTATAACTCTATCTTTTTTTGAAAACTAATCTATAATCATGAAAGTTTTTATGAATTTTGACACATAAAAAAATAAAAAAATTGTCAACCAATACTTTATTATCAAACCTCTATGTCACATATAATTGTGAACAAAAGTGGATAAACATTTGACACAGAACTCTATTATATTTCTTCAGACTCATGGACTCAGTCTGTTGGTTTCAAACTGTTATCCTTGAGCCATTGGTCTCCAACAATTTTCATTTGAAAGGAAATATGAACATTGTTATGTGATTTATGTTATGAAATCCAAAAAAATCCTAATAAATCCTTCATTTTATAAAAAAATTATATTCTTAAAATTACAACACTTCAAAAAATCTAAACCCTAATACATCGAATGGTTTTAAATAGTCTTATTTAATAACCTTTAGATTATGATTAGAATAAGGTAATAGAACTGACCATATATGATTTACGACATCTTTATGTATCTATAAAATATTTAAATAAAAAACATTTAATTTTTACATTAAAATTAGAGTTGTAATTTGAATATATAATATTGAAATATATATAATTAAAAAACAAATTTAGTGAATAATCATTAAATATATATAACATTGTAATTTATTTTGACTAAATTGAACATCTATTTAATAAATAATGAATATTTTATATGTTAACTATTTTTACAAAAAAAAATATTATGTAATATATATAAATACAGACTAATAGACTAATATATATATATATTACAATTTTAGAATTTTTGAATATATATGCTAATATAAAATTATATTAGTAAAAAACATATTAGTTAGGCTTATATTAGTTATGTATATATTTAAAAATAATTTTACTTTACTCGTTAACATTTTATATAATTTATAAACGGATTTTTGATTACAATAGTTATTTTAATCAACAAATTTTTTTATTTTATATTTTTTCCCAACAAATTCTTGTGTAATATTTTTTATCCTGATTGAATGGTTTAGGATCCTTCTTTCTCTATTAAATATAAATTTAAAAATTAAATATTATTTAATTTATAATAATACTTAATGGTTATTTATTATGAAATTGAAATCATTTTATAAAATTTCTTATCATTTTTCTTTCTAATAATACAATTTTAATATATATATATATATAATTTTATTTTTATTTGATTGTACATCCAAGTTATGATGTTTTGTTTTTTTAATTCAATTATTTTTTTCTAGAGATACAAATATATATAAGATTTGGATTGATCTATAAAATATATTTTATTCTATTTATTTTTTAGTGAATTTCAAATTTTAATAATTTTAGAAATGGATTTAAAAGATCTTTGATTAGTTATCTACAATGAAAATGTGTAAATAGAGAAATATTAAAAATATAAGTCATGATAATGTTTTTGAAATAGGTTTATGAGAAACTATAAGACATGGACATGTCATGGGTAAGAGTATGTAACCTATTAACAATCATAAATTACTTAGATAAATATTGATTCTATAGCATTTGATCCCATGAGATAAATTATCAATGACATGATACCGCTATTTCAATATGAATTGAGTAACACAAATAATGATGATGGTTAATAAGAAAATCTATATTCTAGTGTAAGTAAAGAAGAAATATAATTGTTGAAAATTATTGATGGTGCACATACTGCATTATATTTTAAATGAAACAGATTCAGTAAATTGACATTTATCATTGAGATATTACACCTGGTGACCTGGAATTTGTGGATGTAAACCTCCTTCAATATATTATTGGTATTTTCGTAAAAGTTACTCCATTTTTGAGTGATGATATTGGAGCATTACTCCATATTATTAAAGTTAACGATCAACCTAGTCTTCACATATGAGACCATGGATTTGTTTTTAGAAAAAATAATATAGTATTCAAAAAATAAAATGTATAGATTAGTACTTGAACTATATGTAACATTCCTTGGTGAAAATAAAATAAGAATAATTATGATTTTATTATTCTTATATGTAAGGCCTTGTACCATGTTATCCATATTTTAATGAATAAGACACATTACTTTCCACTAAAACAAATTTTAAAATATTCTTCATGTTATCTATAGTTTTGAAACTGATGATGTGTCATAAAAAGAGAAACATTGAGTCTGATAACAAAACTAACCTAATAAGTTATTTTATTTGAAAGTAGTTAGCTTTAAGACACTCAAAATAATCCAAGGATAGTTATAATTTTCTACTAGGGTTATACACATATTATTTTAACCCATTAATATATATGGTTTCCCTAATGCATAATACGTTTCAATGGTGTGGGTTTCATATAGTGTTCTTCCATAGTTATATATAATGAAATCATTATTATTTTTACTTTCCACTCCTATTAAAGGACCAATAGTACTGGGATAAAAACTTGATCTTTATATGAAATTATATATTGATTATCTATAATAATTTTTAGAAGATGGTGTTATGAATTTTGGCTTGAAAGGTAGTGAAATGTTTAACTTTATGTAACTTTACTATAGAAAATTAATGACTTCCTAGTGTATCCTATATTATCAGGTATGATTAAAAAAATAGAATTATCCATTCAGTGTTGAAATAAATGTTATAAATAAATATGGATTAGAACTATAGTAAATGTACATAGGTTATTCAAAAAATAATTCTTTCTATACTGTAAATTTATAGAAAAGGTAGAGTGTCATTATCTATGAATAGGGTTCATAACCCAATACTAAAAGTAATGATTGGGGCTAAAATATTTGCACAAACTGACCATGAAACACTATCATAGTGTATTGTTTTCAATATTTATTGTTTCCTACATTTTATTCTATTCATACTAAAAATATGCATCATGATAATATTTTGAAGGCAAAAATGATTTTCTTAAAATTTCTATATTATAAATATAATATTTAAATGTAAAATTTGGATGTGTTGCACATTGAGAAAAAGAGGTGCAATAATATACAGTGGACCATTTTCTATGTTAAGTAGAAATTATAGGATAGTTCCAATTATCCTCATGATTTATAAAAAATGAGATTGATAAAACCATAAAAATTATAATGGGAAGAGGTTAATAAGGAATAAATTATTACTACACTATACATAATGAATAAAAAAGGCAAAAACTCATTTATATCAATTTTGAATATGGTGATGTTTTCGGATACTTACTATTATAATATTTATTAGCATGTAAATAAGGTGAATATGAAATTATAGGGGCAGAAAAGTCATGATAACCATATTCAAATTAAACAATTAATCCCAACTTCAATTCATGACTATTTTACTACATATATTTTTATTATATTGATTGAAGATTATAATATTTTCACATATTTATATTCCTTAAAATCATTGTTCAAGTGATTTGAAAAATATAAAAAACAATATTATGACTAAAAAATATTACACGGAAAAGATATTTACATATTTTCTTGATTTCATGGTCTAAATAAACATATATTTATTTTTTTTATTTATTTTTTCAAATATTGTGTTATTCTAATTGATGTATCAAGATTAGTGACAATTGAATACATTGAAATGATGTGGTCACAATAGAGCTCTCCTAGAAGCATTGATTTACATGGGTTATTTTGAGGATGAATGCACTGAATTATTATTTTTAATTCTTTATGAGGTTGAAAGAAAACTAGATGTACCCTCGAAAATTGATTGAGGCCTAATTGAAAAAGGTGATATATCTTAAATGGACAAAATTGAGTGGGTTCAGGCACAATAATACATATTTTTAGCAACCCCTTATTTATGACATTAAGATAATAAGGTATATAAGTAACCTATTATCTGTTTCATTTTTATATTTATTTATTCCTAATCTATTATTATTTTTCAATTTAGGATATAAATCATTGAGTTAAAAAAGCATAGTCTATGAAATATTGACCATCATATCCACAAACCTCAATCCAAAAAATTTCATGAGGGGTTCAAGATTCAGGAACATATATAAAATTGATTTAATATTTTAATAATGTGTATGAAGTTCATTATTGTATCCCCTCATAAATTGAATTATGTGAAATTTTTAGGTTAAAAAGTTTCATGAATTAGGTATACATACAATAATTGATGAATTAAACCAACTATAAAATGGTCATTTTTATAAGCCTTATTTAAAATTATTTCGATGAAAATTGATCTCAATTTCCTAATAATGTTGCTGACATGAATCATGAAATGTAGAAAAATTTCATTGTTTTTCCATTCTTCAATTTTGGTTTTTAATATAGAATGTTTAGTGTTATCATTAATGTTATTTATAGTCATTGTTGAAAATATATATTATTAAAGTGTGAGTGGGTCAATTCTTTTTTCTGGAATAATAATGGACCAATTACAATTTAAAATGGAAAAATTTAATAATTTTTTGTATAAATATGGTTGAGTAAACAAACAGAACTTTATACTTGTATCACATACAAAGTATAATTACTTAATTAAAAATTATTTAAAATATAATGTTACAGTGACAAAAATACAAAAGTGTATAATTATGATTGAATGAGAGGAGTTGAATATTACAACCTTTCTATAGAAAACTCTTTAAAAATCACATTAGTTGTACAATAAGAATTTATTTAGTTTGTTATAGTGGCCATTTATGGTGATATGATAGAATTTCATGATCATTGAATGATTTAATATAATTTTTTACTAGTGAAACATAAAATTCATAGCAAATGTCAACATGTTTATTTATTATTTGTAAAAAAATCTCAATTTAACTTTATTTTTTTGGACAAATATATGGAATGACATAGGATGCTTAGGGTTCTTTCTCTTTCATTTTTGGTATGCATGTTTTCAATTTTATGTTAATTAATTATTATTATATGTAATTATGTTCTCTTTTAACTTTAACATATTTAGTAAATTTATATTTTATAGTATACTGCATTTTGAATTAATGTTTAGTAGGATCAAGTGCATATTATATTAAAATATGTGCCATTGGTAGAAGTTTAATCTTGAAACATTGGTACTAGATTAGATATGTTATTTTAAAAAATATTTCACCCTATTATATAGGGGAAGAGTAAATTGATTCATTATTGGGGTCATATGATAGAATTCCCCCAACAGATTCCCCAGGAAAACTCATGAGTGGATTTCATCCCCTATGGTATGATCGATAAATTATGGTGTGTAGTTTAAGTAAAATAAATATTTAATTTTTCATGATATTTTTACTATTATTATAATATCCACTGGGATATTTTCTAATAAAATAATTTGACATTATTTCTAGATTATTTTCAAACAATGTGAATTCCAAAATTCTAAATATTTCAGAAAGATTACAATGGAAGGGTGAAGAGATAACATTGGGAAAGAGTTACAGGTGTTCTAGTTTTTAAAGTTGACTGATTTTCCCATGGAGTTACGAATGGTTCTTATCATACATCAAATTTTGGATATTTGTTTTAATGAGGAATGTTTCAGCATGATGGTACATGTTTTACCACAATTTTTTTCAGACTTTATATAGTTTTTTTGAATCCTTAATATTATGATATGATTGGGATGTCTCATGGTTTTTTATAAATAGTGGTTAATCCTTCTCTACCTAGTAATTTCATTACCTCAATCAATATCTCGGATTATAGGTGTATGTTTTTGGATATATATAAATATTTTATGGTCACTTTTTAATCCCCCAAATTTTTTTAAATTAGATTTTTTTCAAATAAATTTAATAATTTTTTTATTTTTCATTACACACAACACTGAAAATAGTTTATTATATTTTAAATCACTATGTTTGGCTATCACTATACTAAAAAAGAGTTAATAATGAACTAAATCAAACAAAAAAAATTATATTATTCTACATGGAACACCAAGGTTAGCTTGCATTACAAACAACAATTACTTTCCTCTATGGTTTGCATAACATGCAAAACCGAGTTTCACCGAATAATAGTATACCATAAAAATGTTATTATTTAATATAATTAGAAATAACATAGCCATGTAATTATGGGTTATGAATATTATTTACTAATTTATGAAAATATATGGTTTAAACAAATATAATATGAATTCACAGGTTACCAATTTGTTATAAATGAATATGAAAAATGATTGAATATAATGGAAAATATTATTATTATTATGGTTAAAAAGTGGGTTTACCCAAATAAATTAAATTAAAAACAATTATTGGGTGATATTAATGTAATATATTTTTCATATATTAAACAATTTTTTTTTATATTCATTCAATAGATTTTATTGACATAAGATAAGAATAGACCATATTTTACTTTTAAAAACCAATATTTTTAAAAAGGCAGTTTTAACAAATTTTAATAGAGAACCCATTTTATATCAAAATTTTGGAACTTTTATATATTTAATAGGTCAAAATTTAATTCATATTTTAATTAAAATCATTAAAATTAAGTTATTGTTAATTTTTTGTATTTTTTGGTCAGGTTACATTTTTTAATTAATAGTTAAAAATGCAGAATTTTATTTCTGAAAAACATTTTCATATAATTAATTGGTATAGTTATATTATATTTTAAATTAGTTTTAATTTTTATTTAGATAATATTTTTATCAATTAATCCAATTTAGGTGATTGTAACCAGTTTCAAATTGAAATTTGATATAAAAACTTAGCAAATGTTTGATCATTTTTACTTTAAAAACCCACAGTGTAGTCTGGTCAGTAGTATTATTTTTAAATTAATTTCTTCAACATATGTGGTTGGAATTTGGAAAACTGGTTTACAAATTTGGAATCATAATAAAATATAATGTTTAATTTCAGAAACATATCTTTTGAAAAAAAAATATTTTTGAAAGTAGTGAAACGTAATTACTTGGTTAAGGTAATGTTAAGCTTAACTAAGGACTAAACATTAAATTTAAGATCCAAAATGACATAGAAACATGATAAAAATCCATTTTGTTGACATATTTCAACCATATCCTCCCTGAGATCGAATTTGGTCCATTATTGGATCCACTTGACATGTGGAAAACATGTAGAGAATTCATTTCTCAAAATATTACCAGAGTTATGAACCTCCTACACTATAAAAATCCCTCCTATCCTCCCACTTCTTCACACCACTCAAACTACTAATGTTCATACATTTTCTACCCAATACACTTACCAAAAAACTTACCTTCTTCCTTTAATCCTACCTTTGGGAATAAATCATTTTAAGAAATCCCTTTGGTGAAAACGAAAATAATTTACTTGATTTAGAGGTAACACCCTCCTTCAAGATCCTTTATTTTATTTTCATTCTCCACCACCTTAATTAATATTATTCCATTATTATACAACAAACACAAGAACCATTGTAGTTTAATTTTGTTAAAATAATTTGTATTTTTTGACAACCGATCTTTTTTTATAAGAATGTTTTTGTTATTTAATAATTAGATCCGTCTACATCTTATTCATCTCATGAGATTGAAAATAATCAGATGTAGAAATTTTTGTTTTCTATATGTTTTCCTTTTTCATAATTATATAAATAATGAAGTTGAAGAATACAGAATTTTTATTCATTATTAATAGTTTTTAATGAATATTATGAGTTCATTAGTTAGAAAGTGTTCATACTGTCACGACCCGTCCCCCAGGCCCATGCTGTGACTACCCAAATCCCGCCTTCCATAGGCTAGGGGATGGAAACTCGAACCAAATGAATAATTAACTAAAACTGGGAAGGTATTTCCTTTATAAACTATAAATGCACACAACAGAGCACATAGCTGGATAAAAAACACTAAGTAAACTATATAACAAAAGAGTACTGAAAAGTAAAGGGGTCGGAAATACATGCCCAACTGTAAAGTACAAAGAACAGGAAGTACAAGTACAACATAAGAAAGAAAAAAATAGTTGATGAGTCGTCCTTCGGGATTCCTACCTAAAGGGTAGGTACAAATACCCTCATCATATCTCTATATCTGTTAGTCTGCTCCGTGTACTAACTCATAGTATGGTTCACCTCCGGGTACCATCCAGTCCTAGTTCCCTCAGCCTCAATAAGTGTTGTTCGCCATCTACATCCTACACAATGAGGTACGGTCATAGCCCATGCAGGGGTGAGTATAACGATACTCAGTAGGGACCCCAAGACCCTCACGGTCCCACAAAATCCATCAAAGATAAACCACAAGGCATGAAATCAACAGATAACCCCACATAGGTATATGCACATAGATATACCTATGTTATCAAGTAATCCATCTCAATCATGTGGAAAACAGAAAAGTTACTAACTCAACTCCATGAGGATTTTATTCACATTATAGAAACCATGGATACTTGAGAACTCCTCCTCTATCGAGTACAGTGGGCCTGCCGCGACCCCGAAGCGCTTCCCACTAACCTTAGACTGCTGAGGTACTCCTCCTGTCGAGTATCGTGGGTCTGCCGCCACAACTAGGCTCTCCCCCTAGTATCCTGCAGAGGTACTCCTCTTGTTGAGTACTACAGGTCTGCCACCACAACTATAATCTCCTCCGTCGTGGGTCTTCAGCCACAACCATGTGCACCCCACTGGGCTTTTCGAGTCCCTACGAGTCAATCAGTCAGTAGTCGTCAAGTCTCAGCCAACTACTAGGTCTATAAACTCTATCAGCTATTCTCTGGAAGGATCTGCTCCATGAGCTACTGGTCAATACTCCAACTATCATGAAGTACCATGAAAATTTATCTCAGTGGTCTACCACATCATAGAGGTCTCAACACAATAGACGACGTGTTAATCGGACGCACGGTCTATGAGTTAGTAGCCTTTTAGTCACTGGGGCCCAGTTAGATTCATGCGCTATCCAACCTGACCGTATCTTATATAAACCCCAAACTCTAGTGGGGTATACTCAAAGGGACTGTCATACCCCATGATTACCAGTGTCACTGACGGTTTGTCAAACGGACGCCCGGTGCCAAAGATATGGCAAAAAGAAAGTAAAGGGAAATAGTGGGCTTGGGTCCGATCCGACCCGGTCGAACCGATATAGCCCGACCTGGTATGGGTCTCCCCGAAATAACCCATTGGGTCTGGCCCGACTTGTTAGGTGGGCCATCCCGTTAGTTTCGGCCCGGCCCACTAGGCCTCACCCAACAGGCCGCGAGAGTGCGGATTGGTCGCAAAGGAGTGGACCGGCCATGGGTCGGCATGAGGGAGGCTCCACCCGGGGGGTGCTGCATGGGTGGCTCAGCCCGGGGGGCACCGTGAGGGCGCGGCTCAGCCCGAAGGGTGCTGCGAAGGGACAGCTCGGGGCGGCTCGTCCTTGGGCTGGGGTGGTGCGGCCTGGGCCGATAGGCTGGCTCAGCCAGGGCGTCGCGGGGAGCATGGACGGCGGAGCCACATGGCGCATGGATGTCGGCAGGCCTGTTCAGCCAGCAGCAGTGTGAGGCACACGCGGTGCGTGGACGGCGGATCCATGGGGCGCGCGGAGGCTAGCTCGGTCGGGGCTTGAAAAGGCGCTGCGAGGGGCACGGTAGGTGCGAGAGGCATGAAAACCAGGAGTCGGGGAGCGGTGGGGCTGGAGCACGGTGCGACCAGGGTGTGGCATGGCCGGGGCACGACTCGGATGGGGTGCGGCGCCGCCAGAGCACAGATCGACTGGGGTGTCGCGCGGTGTAGCTGGTTCGGCCGACGGGCGGCGCGGCCGGCGAGCAGCGCTTCCAGGGTGTCTCGAAAGCTAGAGGGTGGTGCAGTTTGGCCTGGTGTGATGGAGCATCTTAGGGGCAGCACAAGTTGCCTTCGTCACCTTCATCTCCTTGTCACCATGCCAAAGAACATCATATAGAAGATCGGCAGAGGGGTCAGATTTTATTGGTTTGGTCCGCACTGTTCCATGTTTAGGGTGATAGAAATTGTCTCACAAGAATGAAGCAAAGAACGAGCATGGAAGATATCTAAAAAAATCAATTCCCATAATCCCTCATTAACAAAATATTTCCAACCTGCAAGAAAAAACATCCACGGATGAAGTTGATAATAATTTGGTCCGTGTTCTTTGTTTTGGAAGAAAAGTAACAACGGAATAATATCATACTTAAATAAAATTAAACCCCACCTTTGTTCATTTTTTGTCGATGGAGTCGCAGGGAAGAAGATGGAGTTGTATTCGTTCTTCACATCTGCCGGACACTACCAATACAGATCTTGTGCGTCAGTTTATTGATGACGATGAAGAGGGAGGGTCGGTAGTCAAAGACATCCCAATTCAGTTACTTCCATAAGGTGATTCCAAGGAAGAATTCGAAGACACTCCTAGCCGGCGTTCTTCGTTTGGAAGAACGTGTTCTTCGTTATTTATTGGGGAAACTAGTTCTTCATTGGAGAAACTAGTTCTTCGTTTTATTATTTTCTCCCAAGATCTCTAATCCTCATTTTCCAACCTTTTTACAACAAAATAATAGTTATCCCCTCCAAATAATATATTATATATTATATAGTTTGATGGGTTTAAAGTTCGAATTGGGTGAATTAATTAATTTGACTCCAATTAATTAATTCATGGGTTTGGAACAATTAAAAGAGAGGAAGGGTTGGAGCCATTAAAGGAGGGGGGTGGAGAGACTCTCCCTCATTAATTAAGGGAGTTGAGAGGTTTTCCTCTCCCACCATTATTATAGGGGGTTTAGTCTCAAGTGGTCCCCGCTTCGTAACCTCTCATGGGAGGCTAGGTTTGGGTGGGGCCCACCACTATAAACTCTCATGGGAGGTTAAGGTTTGGTTGTCCCCACCTCTAACTTCCACTTGGGTGGTTATAACAGATAAAAATAAAAAAAACTTGCATTTATTTTATTTTATAATTCCCATGAAATACCCAGAAACTATCTTCCACCCTCGACCAACTGACATTGATGTGAAAGTCTTCTTAAGAGAATATCGGTGCTATGAGTTCAATGGTGCCTTCTAATTTTAATTCTGAGCACCGGTTCAAAAGTTGTAAAAACCTGCTCATACATTTACCGAACGTACCCGAACAAAAATTCCGAAATTGATTCCGGGCACTCCGGGCCTCAGAATGATGCACCGTCAATTTTCACAGACTCATAATTTCCCATTTATTTAAAAAATTTACATGGAAATTTAGGGTCTTTACATTCTCCCCACCTTAGGTCTCTACATCCCCGTAATCCGCAACTCATAACTAAAGGAACAAGTGGGGGTACTGAGCACGCATCTGAGCCTCCCGCTCTCATGTGCTCTCTTGGAGGTTCTCGTGCTTCCCGCGAACACGCACCAGAGGTATCGACCATCCATGAAGGACCCGCTACTATTGATCCCAAATCTGTACTGGAAACTCCATAAAAGTCACCCCATCGTCGACATCTAGTTCACCATTGTTGATGATGTGGGAAGGGTCATGCACGTATCTCCTCATCTTGGATCTGTGGAATACGTCGTGCACCTGGTGCAACTGAGGTAGAAGAGCTAAGTGGTAAGCCACATCGCCAGCTCTACTGAGGACCTGGAAAGGCCTGATGAATCTCGGAGATAACTTGCCACCTTTTCCAAATCTCCATAGACTTCGTTGAGGTGAGACCCGTATAAATACATGGTCACCATCCTCGAACTCCAGAGGTCTCTGTCACCAGTCATCATAAGACTTTTTCCTTCTCTGTGCAGTCTTCATCCACTCCTTGATGATCTACACCTTCTCCATGGTAGCCTGTACCATCTCTAGTCACTAGCGGACTCCCTGGGGTCAGTTTAGCACAAATGTGATCTGCAAGGTCACCCGTACAATGCATCAAAAGGTTTCATCCCAATGGTGGAGTGATAACAGTTGTTGTATTCAAACTCCAGCAAAGGTAAGTGATCCTCCTAGCTGCAACTATAGTCAGTGACACAAGCACACAAAATGTCCTCAAGGGTCTAAATGGTCTGCTCAATCTGCCCATCCGTCTGAGAATGGAAGGCGATGCTCAAATGAAGGTGCATCATGAAAGCTTCCTACAACCCCTTCCATAGTCGGGATGTAAAACTTGTGTCACAATTGAAGACAATCGTCAAAGGTAAGTCATGTAGATGCACAATATCTTGCATGTAGAGGTGTCCCATGATCTCTACTAAACCCTTCTCTCTGATCAGTAGGAAAAGGGGTTACTTGGTGAGTTGGTCAACAATCACCCACATCGAGCCATGCATTATGGATGTTCGTGGAAGTCCTATGATGAAATCCATGGATATCCCATACCACTTCATCTCTAGGACCTCTAAATGCTGCACCAAGCCTGCTGGTACCTGATGCTCTGCCTTTACTTTCTAATAAATGAGGCACCATTGGACAGACTCTGCAACTGCCTTCTTCATTCTCAGCCACCAGTGCTATCTTCAGTGGTCCTGGTACATCTTTTTCACTTCTAGATTTACCGCTAGAGGGGATGTGTGGAGGTCCCTCAACACTTCCTCACGATGTGACACTGGTACCATGGTATGTACTCTAAATAGGATGATGTGCTCCCCACCTTTAAAAAATCCATCAGGTGCCTACCCTATGGATATCTGAGCAAGTCATGTCTTGCAGTTAGTGTCCCGATAATTCACTTACCCGACTCACTGAAGAAGTGTGGGAGTGACTGTAAGACACTGAAGGAAGGATGCTCTATCCCTATCCACAAAGGATATCTATAATGCAACCAGCTACTCTGTCGCCTCTCCTAGAAGCTGTATATCATAACTCCTATTGAGTTCATCTGCAAAAAATTTCCCCTTCTTATGAGTATAGACTATATCGAAGTCATAGTCCTCGAGGAACTCACGCCATTGTCATTGTCTCGGGTTCATGTCCTTCTGAGAGAAGATATACTTGAGAATCTTTTGATCATAGTACATGATAAAACGTTCTCCAATCAGATAATGTAACCACATCTTCAAGACTAAGACCACTGCTGCTAACTCCAGGTCATGGGTAGAATAGTTATGATCATGTTGTCTCAGCTGATGAGAACCATAAGCTATTACTGATTGATCCTACATCAAGAAATATCCGAGTCTGGTCCATGATGTGTTGCAGTAGACTACGTACCCTATGCCTTCCTCTGGAAGCTTCAAGATGGGGGTACTAGTCAGCCTCTGGCTCAGCACAAGAAGCTCTTCTATCATCTCTCCAACCACACAAAGGGTTCCCCCTTCTTCGTCAAGGATGATAGTGGTGCTGAAACTCTAGAGAAATATGGCACAAATCACCGGTAGTATCCGACCAAACCCTGGAAACTCCATACTTTCGTCACAGTCCTGGGTGGCTCCCAAGATAGTAGCGCCTCAATATTCGTTGGATCCACTACAACTATTGCCTTCAAGATGAAATATCCTAGAATGTGAACCTCTCGTATCCAGAAATGGCACTTCGAGGGATTACCATAAATCTGGTGCTCTCAGAGTGTGTTGAGTACTACCCGCAAATGGTAGGCATGCTCCTCCTCAGTAGTTGAGTAGAACAGAATGTCGTTGATGAAAACTAAAACAAAGCGATCAAGGTATGACTGGAAGATTCTGTTCATGAGTCCCTTGAACACTTCTGGAGCATTGGTTACACCTAATGGCATAACCAAGAACTCATAGTGGCCATACCGACATCTAAAGGTTGTATTCTGCACATCCTCACCTTGAACTCTGAGCTAGTTAGAGCCTGACCTAAGGTCTATCATTGAGAACCAACGTGCTCCCTTCTACTGATCAAAGAGGTCTTCAATCCTTGAGAGTGGGTAATTTTTCTTTACAGTCACCTGTTTTAGGCGCCGATAGTCAACACAAATCATCAAGCTCTCATTTGACTTCTTGCCGAATAGAATCAGGGCTGCCCAGGGAGAAACATTTGGTCAGATGAATCCCTTCCCCTTCAAGTCCTCTAGAGGTATTCAAAGCCAACGAAGCTCCATGGGAACCATGCGATACACTGGTGTAGATACTGGAGTCGTCCCGAGGTACATGTAAATGTAAAAGTCCACCTCTCTATGAGAAGGTAGACCTAGGAAATTATAACTAAAAACATCCATGTACTTGTCCTCCACTGTAGGATATCTCAGACTCTCCATATCAACTACTGTGAGGGTAATGGTATCCAAATGATGAGTGATCGGCTGCACTCTCCTCCAGGAAATTCTATCTTGGGCGGAAAAGGATCCCTTCACACCAGTGAAGGTAAACCTGGTCCAATCCCTGCAGACACACCACCCTTTGTTCCAAATATAGTCTATCTAAGCATGGATTTTAAATAACCAGTCCATTCCCAAGATGATGACGCAAGGTCTCGACGCTGCTAATAAGAGATCCCAGCCGAAACTCTCACCTCCTAGAGTATGCTCACACTACCGTATCCAGTGCGTAATCATTGAATCTGCTCCTTTAGGAGCCTCTAGCCATAAGGATTGAGCCAACAGCTCCGTCGGAATCTCCGAGATTCGATCGAGGGTAGTGGCAATGAAAGAGTGACTAGAACCTAGGTCTATAAGTACTGAAACTATGGTGGAGTAGACACAGATCGTACCTCGAATCATCTCTAGATCTCCAGGATCATATGCCTAAACTACCTGAAGCTGAGCTCTCCCATATCCACCTACTCCCTGTGGTCGGGGTGGACCTCTTGGTGGTGGTGGTGGTAACACCTCAAAACGTCATCCACCGCCAGCTACATGGCCAAATCCTCTGCCACGTCCACATGCTCTCTGCGGACCGCCTTCATCGAATCTCAGTCTCTACCCGGGCGGTCCTTCGACCATCTGCTTATCATTGGAATGGTGGGTCAGACAGTCACAAGCCATGTGACCTTGCCCGCCGCATGAGTAAAATTGCTCACTCCTGAAATGTCTGTCTCTGCCTTGGGTGCTCCGCACAACCGATCCTGAGTCATGCGGTCGTCCACGTATAGGTCTAGTCCTCTTGGAACTCTATGAAATTTCTCTGCTTCTAGATACAGAAGACTCTAATACGTGTCAACTGGTCGTGGATCTCGCTGCTGGAGACTGCTCAGCAAGGAAACTCTCCATCAAGAGGGCTCTCTCTAGCACCCCTGCCTGCGTCGGGATGCTGAGTGAGATCACTGAAGCTCTGATATCCCACTTAAGTCCCAGATCCAAGTTCCGGGCCCTAACGAAATGGTCTCATACTATATCGGTTGAGTAGTGTGAGAGGTTTTTGAACCTCGCTCAGTAGTGAGCTACAGTTATGTTGCCCTACTGAAGATGAAGTAGCTGTTGGATGTGCACTACGTGAAGAATTGCTGGGACAAACACTGAATGAAACAGGCCCTCGAAGTCTTCCCAGAGAAGAATCTTTTGATCGTGAACCTGGATAATCATGCTTCACCATCTTCCCCTACTACCTGTAGAAGGATGGAAGAAATAATCACCATGAGGTTGGCTAGTGTCCCTTCTAGTCAGAAAACTCTCATCACACGCTCCAGCCAATCCTCAGCCGCCTGTTGGCCCATCTATCCCCTGAACCTGGGTGGCCTATGGTGCTGGAACTTGTGAAATGCGCTCAAGAGGTGTGCATCATCTACAGTTGGGGCTAGTGGCATTAGTGGCACAGTGGGGAGTGGTACTGCCGGTGCCTCTGCTAAAAAAGGGCCCTACACGGAGGCCCCATTGCTCGGTGGGCTATCTGTGCATACAACTCTCGGGGCTCTAGTTGGTCGTCCGTGGGGGGAATCCTAAAAGAAATAGATGCGACATGGTCAATTGATTATAACTCATGAGCTAACCTGGTTGAACTGAATTAAAAAAAACTTTTCAAAACACACACGCAATCAGTGTTTTCGTGCACCGAGTCGGAAATCAGAAGTCAGGGTCTTGGTGAATGGATACGTCGGTAGCCGCACCAACACTAGAATCCCTGGATTGAGAACCACACCCAACACTCTTAACAATATCGCTTCATAGAGAATAAATATCTGAGTCCTAATTTCTACGGTAGAACCGACTCCTTTCATACCAATTTATCACGACCCATCCCTCGAGGCCCGTGCCGAAACTACCCCAAGCCTGCCTTCAATAGGGCAGGGGATAGAAACTATCACAAAAGGCACAATTCTCTAAAATTGGGAAGGAGTTGCCTTCATAACCTGTAAACTCACACAACAGATCACATATCCAGATACAAAACACCAAGTAAATTGTTTAACAAAAGAGTGCTGAAAATTAAAGGGGCCAGAAATAAAATCCCAACTGTAATGTACAAGGAACTGGAACTACAAGTACAACTGAAGAAAAAAATTAGTTATTGGGTTGTCCTTCAGGATTCTTACCTGAAGGGTATGTACAGATAGCCTCATCAGAATTTTACATTTGTCAGTCTCCTCTGTGTACCGACTCATTGTAAGGTTCGCCTCCATGTACCATCCAGTCCTAATACTCTCATCCTCGATCAGTGATGTCCCTCGTGCCGACGCTCAGCTGGGGTGCAGCGCGGCCAGAGCGTGGCTCGGCCAGGGTTTGGCCGACGGGCGGTATGGCCGGCAGGCAGCGCGGCTGGGGCAGCTCGGAATCCATAGGGTGGTGGGGTTCGGCCCAAGGCACCAGAGCATCGGGGGGGGGGGGGGGAGGAACAGGTTTCCTTCTTATCCTTGTCTCCATGCTGAAGAACATCAAAAATAAGATCAGTGGAGGGGTAATACCACATTGGTTTGGTCTGCACCCATCTGCGTTTAGGGTGATAGAAATTGCCTCACAAGAACGAAGAAAAGAACAGGCATGGAAGATATCTTAAAACATCAATTCTCATAATCCCACATTAAAAAAATATTCCCATCCTGCATGGAAAAACATCTAAGGATCAACTTGATAATAAGTTGGTCCCCATTCTTTGTTATGGAATAAAAGTAACAAGGAAATAATATCAAACTTAAATAAAATTACACCCCTACCTTTGTTTGTTATTCGTCGATGGAGTCGTGGGGAAGAAAATGGAGTTGTCGTCATTCGTCGCCTCCGCCACACACTTCTAATCTAGAGCTCGTGTGTCATTTTGTTGACGAGGATGAAGAGGGAGGTTCGATCGTCCAATATATCCCACGTCGGTTGCTTCCACAAGGTGCTTTTGAGGAAGAATTTGAAGATTCTCCTTGTCTTAATTCAATGTTTAGAAGAACACGTTATTCATTCTTTGTTTGGAGAAACTAGTTCTTCATTGGAGAAACTAGTTCTTTATTGGAGAGATTTCTCTGAAGAGATCTAATCCTCCTTTTCCAATCTTTTTCCAATAGAATAATCGGTAGCCCCTCCAAATAATAGATTATCTATTATTTAGTTTGATGGGTTTAAAATTCGAAATGGGTGAATTAATTAAGTTGGATTCACTTAATTAATTCATGAGGTTGGCAAAATTAAAAGAGAGGAAGGGTTGACACCATTAAAGGATGGGGTGGAGAGACTCTCCCTCATTAATGAGGGGATTTGAGAGGTTTTCCGCTCCCACCATTATTATCAGGGGTTTAGTCCCAGGTGGTCCTCGCTTCATAACCTCTTATGATAGGTTAGGTTCGGGTGGGACCAACCACTATAACCCTCATAGGAGGTTAAGGAGTGCTGGTCCCTACCTCTAACTTCTACTTAGGTGGTTATAAAATATAAAAATAATATAAAACATGCGTTTATTTTATTTTATTATTCCCACGAAAAACCCAAAAACTATCTTCCTCCCTCGACCAACTGTCATCGAGGTGAAAGTCTTCTTAAGTGAATACTTGCACTACGAGTACAATAATGCCCTCTAATTTTATTTCCGAACACCGGTTCAAAAGTTATAAAAACCCGCTCATATGTTTATTGAACATACCTAAACAAAACATCAGAAATTGATTTCGGGCACATAGGGCCTCAGAATCTGTCACAATCAATTTTCACGGACTCATAAAATTCCCATTTATTTAAAACAAATTACATGGAAATTTTGTGTCTTTTCACATACTTTCTAAAAAAAGTCAAATGATGCTTTTCTGATTATAATGTTCTCACAAGTCATGAAAAAATTCTTGTTAAAATATATTAAAGAAATGGTGGAGAGGTTTGAATAATTTCAAAGTTTAATTATAGAGAATCCATCATAATGGGATGTCCATCATGATGGGAATTCTATAAGAATTTGAATTAAATCGTAATGAGAATTTAATCGAATTCGCTAAAAAGGATACAAAATTTGGATTCACTAAGAATGATATAGAATTCAGATTCACTGAGAAGGATACAAAATTTAGATTCACTGGATGGATATAAAATTTGAATTCACTGAGAAGGATACATAATTATGATAATCAGATAAAGAAAAATAATTAGGATTCACAGAGAGAGAAATAGAAATCAGATCCCCTGAGAAGGAAATAATATTCTAATTCACCGAGACAGATACATCATTCATATTCATGGATAAGTAAATAGATGTTGGAATCACTAATAATGAAACCAATTTCAAATTTTCTGAGAAAAAAAAATAAACTAGATTCACTAAGATAGAAATAGATATCATATTGAGATACTTAGGATGAATACTAAAAATGAAACTTCCATAATTATTATAATGAATTATGGAGTTCAAACATGAAATTTAATTTTCCACAAATCTCATATAAATATTGGGAGTTCTGAAGAAGTCAAATTTGATGTTTTTGATTTAATATATTTTTGGAGTATTTTATATTTAAAGATGTGAAGAATGTTTTTATCTTTCCCACTTTTTTTCTATACTGCCAATAAATATTTTATCATACCATTTTCTTTATGTGGACTTTACATGCAAGAGAAAAAGGAGGAGTGCAGAAGAAATCATGTGAATGTCATTTAAAAACAGAGATATCAAGAAAAAGATCATACATCTGAATGTTTATTTATCGGATTGAGCCAGATCATATTGAGAAAGATCATATTAAAAACATCATATTTATTCAGTCAAATTGTTTCAATCAGACTGAGGTACATAATAATTATTATTTGAGTAGATTTTGAGTTTTCAGATTGAGAATGGATTCATCATATTGAGTCCATCATATTGAGAGAATAGGATCCAAAATCATAGTATTGAGAGAATCAGATCCAACATCATCATATTGAGTGAATCATATCCAACATCATCTCATTGTGAAAATAAGATCCATCCAAATTAGACTGAGGATTCAAGCTAAGAAATTTTGGAGTAGTTTCAATAAAATCATCATTATTTTGTTTGGGTTAATTGTTTTATAAGAAATAAAAGTAAAATGATGAGAGTACGTATAATATTTTCTATTTGAGGATAGAAGGTATCTAATGGGAGTTGGCACAAGTTGTGTTGGAATCTTTATAATTTTGGATTTCCATAGACCCACGGGAGTGACTATGATAAAGATGTAAGTTCTTGTGTGAAGGAAAAAACGTGTAAAAATTTTGTGCATTACGTTATTTACTATTATTGAATTCATGAGTATTTACTAAAATTTGATGAGAAAATAAATCTCAACAGGTTGGAATGGTTATGTTTATAAATGTTTTCAAACTTATAAAAAGTGAACAACTGAATAAACCCTCCCCCTTCTCAGTTGTTATTAGATCCTATGAAATATCAATTAGGATTAAAGTCTAGGTTCTATTTTTTTAATCCTTGTTATAGATAATATAAATTCTATCAAATGTAGAGGAAATCTAACATTTTATGGAAAAAATTATTATGGATGACCAGATAGGATGATTCCTTATCTCCAATATCTTGTCCTAGAAGTTGTTTTTGATACCAATATATGTTTTCCACATATTAAAAATGATTCTCCTATAAATGATTTCAATATGATAAATATTAAACATTATATAAAGGATAGAAATTTCATCCTTATATCCTTATTATAGAATTTTATCAAAATGTGATGGGTCTCAATACTTCAAGAAGTGTGTGGGACAAGACAGAAATTATTTTCAAAGAGAATACTAATGGTAAGGACTAAAATAAACAACTTTTTTAGTAAACATGAAGACATCAGAATGAGAGATGAAGAAACAGTATATGAAAACTTTATGAGAGAAAATAATTTTATTTGTAACATTAGAGGATTTAGATATGTATTTGAAGATACTATAATTATAAAGAAATGTTTTGGGAAGGTTTAATTCTAAAATTTCTTCTTTAAAAGATAAGTATGATTTATCTCTTGATGAATTTCATATTTTTTTATTGATTATTACATGAGGAATGCTCTATTTTTTGAAAAGAAGATGAAATATGAAATATATTTTTAAGATATGAGAACGATTTAAATCCACTATATCTACTATGTAGATCATTTTGACTATAAAGGTAAAGAGGATGATGAGATAAATTATAATACCATGTATCATAAATATAATAAATTAATAAGAGGAAGAGAAATAATAGAGGTATACTTCCAATCAAATGTTTTGAGTGTGGTGGAATTGGATATATTTTTATGAATTGAACCGTGAATAATGTTAGAGAATATCAAGATGATTCTGACGAAATTCCTTGATAGAAGAAGTGGAACAAACATAGTAAGGAAGAAAATTCTTCCAATAGATATAAGAAGACGTTTACAAGAAACAAAAGAAGAATGTTGAGTATAAAATTTGAATGAGATTCAAATTATAAAAATTATTCTAAAGTTGAATGTTCAGAAAAATTCAAAACCATCATTAAAAAAGTTGAGAAGAAAAATATTTTTCAAATAATGAAGAATTCGGTACAAAATCTTTTAGAGAGTATCATCATAGAACATAATTTCTTACATGTTTTGAGAAAAAAATATATCAGGAAAGAAGTCAAAAATAATAAATAATGTCTGTGAAGAAGTCACTATATGGATAAAATATGTCATCAAGCAGGAGGATAAATACATTAATGAGATTTGATGTTCAAAACATAGAATTCCTGAATAGGGAAATGTGATTGAAGATCTTAGTAAGAATATGGAAGCTAAGGAAGAATAAGTTAGAAAGTTAAAAAAAATTCTTGAATTGGAAATTGCAATTAGGAAGATGAATGAAAACTTCATCCAAGATTTAGAAGTGAAATATGGGACTTATAAAGATAGTGAGAAGGCTCAATACTATAATCAGGTGAAATGTTATCATACAAAAAATAATGTTTCATTTGATTCTTTAAAAATTTCAGGATCCCTAAAAAGTATTGGGAAATCTTAGGTTGAGGTAGGATTTGATAGACCTATAAAATCTAAAAAATTAAAAAAATCACTCAAAAGAAAATATATTGCACATCCTGAGTTTGTTAGATCTAAAAGAAGCTATCAAACTCAGAACCAATTGGGTTTACATAAAAAAGTTAGATAAACATGGATAAGTTTCAAGAAACAAATCCATGATTGTTTTTAAAGATTATATACATGTGGAATGTGTGTATTTTGAAGAAATTTTTTCCCCATTTTTATGATAAAAAACTGTTAGAATGTTTATTTCCATAGTTTTACATTGGGAAAAAATGTTTATCAGAGAGATTCAAATTAAGTTTTCTTAAATGGTGAGATTGAGGATAATGTTTACATTGAACAACTTTGTTGGTTTTTACTTTATTATGATGAAAAAAAGTATCTAAATTGACAAAATATTTTAATGGGATAAAACAAGATCCACGTTCTCGGAATTATAGACATGAAAAAAATTAAAATGTTGAACTTTTCTAAATGATAAGTTCATAAAAATTATATGCGAATGATGTTAACTCTAGAGATATAATATTAATTTTTTATGTCGATGATATAATTTTATACTGGGATATGGAAGATTTTTTCAAAGCATTTGATTATAAAATTAAGAAGAATTTATAAATTCCAATGTTGGGGGAATTGATTTTTTTCTTTGGATGGCATTTTCAACCAAAAAGAAAAATATTGTTTCTTGTCTAAAGAAAAGTATGTTAATGAATTTTTGCAGAAGTTTGGGATGACCAAATAAGAATAAGTTTCTACTCATATTTTAGTGACCACAAATTTGAGTGAAGATGAATTTATATAATATGTGAATGAGAAATATTTTCAGAAGCTATGAAAAAGTATTATATTCCTCACATCCTCAAGGCCTGATATTGTTTATGCAGCAAATTTTTGTGTCCTGTATCAAAGTAATTTGAAAGAGTCACATATGTTTTTAGAAAAGAGTATTATGATTTTTGTAAAAGAAACCACTTCACATATGTTTTTATACCAAATAAATAGTGAAATGAAGTTTCATGGTTATATTGATTCTGATTGGGCAGGATATGGTAATGATAATAAATCAACCACAAAGGGACACTTTTCTTAGGTAAATGTTCTATGAGTTTCCATTGTAATAAATACAGTTTATTACATTTGATCATAATTGAATCCAAATATATTGCCACTACTCAAGCTTGTACTCAAATGTTGTGGATGAATGTCCAGTTGGAAGATTTGAAAGTAAAATTTATAAACCACTGAAGATACTTAGTGATAATCAGAGTGAAATTTATATTTCTACGAATCATGTCCAACATTAAAGATCAAAACATATTGATATAAAGTTTCAATTTTTAAAATAGAATGTTTTTGTGGGATATGTTTTGCGGGGATACATTGCAAAAAATTATCATATTTCAAAAATAATTAAAAATGAAATTCCTAATGAAGGGTTTGGGTAATTGGTGTAGAAAAATTGTGTTCAATCTCCCCCCATGATTTCATAAACCTCATAAGAAATAATCCTTCACCATGCTTTGGATTATCTTGACAAATAAATAGAGAAATTACTAACTCGGTACTTCCTAAGATGTTTTTACTTATCTTTTTTAAATAAATTTGAATCAGTGGTTATCATAACATGGGGGAGAGAAAAAGAAAAGTGAGGTAAAAACAAAAGTTAAAGAAATATAAAAACAAAGGGGAGTTATCTTTACATGGACACAAAATATACTTTCCACTGGTAGATGAAATTCCTCCAAAAAAATTACTTTATTTAGTATTGTGGTGTCATGACACTCGCTCTTGAGAAAGGCCATGTTTTGATAAATGTCAAAAGTTGAGTTGTGAAAAAGTTTTGAGAGTTGAGAATTTTTTAACGATTGGTTTCCACAAATCCAAAGGGGGAGATTGAAGAGACATTATGGAAAATTTGTTTTAAACAACGTTTTTCTATTTTTTGACAACTAACCTTTTTGTTAAAGAATGTTTTTGTCATACTGGAATAAGATCCATATGCATTATATTCCGATAATTGGTTCAAAAATAATTAGAGATCAAAATTATTGATTGATGGATGTTTTCCATTTTCAAAATTAGACAAATATAAATAAGTCAATGTTTGATGAAGTTGTGTTGTTACTGAATAGTTTTAAAATAAGACTATGGTTTCATGAGTTAGAACGTTTTCAAACATAATAAAAATGTAGATGATTATTGGTTGATAATAATGTTCTCAAAAAGCATGAAAACATTCATGAAAAATGCATTTGAATAAATGGTAGAGTGGTTTTACGAATTTCAAAATTGAAGTTTGGGTATTCCATCATAATGGGATATCCATCGCAATAGGAATTCCATCATAATGAGAATTCAATCATATTCACTAAGAATGATATAAAATTCAGATTCAATGAAAAGGGTACAAAATTCATATTCACTAAGAAGGATACAAAATTCAGATTTACTAAGAAGGATATATAATTTTGATTTAAAGATAAGGATACAAAATTCAGATTCCCTATGAATGAAATAGAATTCAGATTCTATGGGAATGTAACAAAAATCAGATTCACTAAGAAAGAAAAAAAATTCAAATTCACTAAAAAAGAAATTGAAATGGGATTCACAATGAAGAAATATAATTCCAACTCACTAATAAAGACACAGAAATTTGATTCACTGAAATGGGATTCACAAGGATGAAATATCATATTGATCTGATTACGAAGAAAACTCAAAAATAAAATTCCATATGTTTTATAAAGAGTTGATGAGATCAAACATGAAATCCAATTTTTCATAAATAATAGTGAAATATAAGGAGGTTTGAAGATGTTTAATTTGATTCTTTAATTTCAAGATATTTTCATAGTCTTTGAAATTTTAGGAAGTAGGAAATGCTTTAATGTTTCCCGCTTTTTTTCTAAGTCTCCTAGAAATACTTTCTCAGATCAATTTCTCTATGTGAATTTTGCATGCAAGAAGAAAAGGAAGAGAACTCGATATATCAACTTAAAGTAATTTCTATATATAGGTCTTGTGAGGAGGATCAGGTAGTTGAAATTTTGTTTACCGGATTGGGTGAGATTATATTGAGAAATATCATATTGCGAAGATCGTATTTAGTCAATTAGATTGAGTCCATCGGACTGAGGTACATCATATTGAGTATATAATAAGTGTCTGAGTTTTTTAGATTGAGAATGGGTTTATCATATTGATTCCATAGTATTGATATAATTGGATCCAAACTCATATATTGAGAGAATAATATTCAACATCATTGTGTTGAGTGAATCGGATCCAACATCACCTAATTAAGAAAATCGGATCCATCCAAATCAGAATGATGATTCGAACTAGGAAATTATGGAGAAATTTCAAAAAAGTCTTTATTATTCGGTTTTTTACCAATTTTTTATAAGAAAAAATTTAAAACTGAGTTGAGTTAGTAAAATATTTCCTACTATGGGACAAAAGGTGTCTAATGGGAGTTGGAACAAGTTATATTCACTTCTTCATAATAGTGGATTTCCAAAGACCTACAATAGTGGCTATTTAAAGGATGTAGGTTCTCATGCTGAGTTCAAAGCTTGTATATATGGTGTTATGTAATTTCATTACAATTATTTCATGCTTGAGTATTTAGTAAAATTTGATAATGAACAATATGTCAATATGTTATAGGGGTTAAGTATCTAAATGTTTTGAAACTTATAAAAAATGAACAACCTATTCAATCCCCCTATCTATTGTTATTAGATCCTTTGGAACTTCAAAAACTAGTGTAATAAATATATAGAGATGTTTTTATGATAAGGGTTCAACCTACGGATATACGCACCTCTATTTAATGGGTAACAAACGTATTTTTTATGTGTACAGAGAACAAGTACCTCACTAAATGAAGATTGTATATTTTTACTTTATTACCTATCATGGAGGAAATTATGATAGAAAATTTATTTATATAGGTTACAAATTATACTCATTATATTTTTAAGAATTCGTAATCCTTTTACCACACACATCTTTTTTACATTCCTTTTCGTGTAAATATGATAATTTTACTTGAGGAAGTGTGGACAACCACACCTTCAAAGCGATGTGATTTGTTCACACACTACATAAAATTTATTAAGCACGGTTTTAGTGAAATTATATGATATATAGAATCTAATAATTCTATTAGAATAATGATATATATATACATTTATATACATAAATGTCATTTCTGTTCTTTCTTTCAAAATAAAAATTAAATGGAAACAACGTTCACATGTAAATACGGACCAACGTCTCCATGAATGGTGTATTACATTACATTATAATATATACTAAAGATTATAATAAAAAATTATACTAAATATAAATTATATTTATATTATTTTTTCATTATGGAAATCATGATATATGTTTAAGGACCAAATATATAATAAATTAAGATGTGAAAAATAAAATGATTATTACCTGAAGCGTAAACATAACATGGAATTATTAACAAGTGGATAATATAAAGACATAGTAAAACCATATATGGTATTTTATATAAGAATATGGTTTTAAATATTTTTATAATACATTTTTATTTATTACATATGATGATTTAATGAGTACAACTAGAGTTCAGACACAAGGTGAGGGGATTTCATATTACTTTTTATTTTTTGTGGGATGCATGCTTTATTCACCACCCATTCCTTTTGTGTGATGTGTATACATCCTATATATCTATTAAATGATTCTCATAAATAAATTTATGGGTATTTACTTATTAATTTTTGGAAATTTCATTCATGGTTTTTATGTTTCAAAAGTTACTAAATCGGAAGTGTAACTCTGTCTCAATTTTCCTTCTTTGAGACACATTCTATTTTGTACACTAATATTTTATATGATGTGTATATAAAACATTTGAAATGTTATATCATGAATCTACTTATTTTTATGATATTTAAAGCTTCGGTAAATTTAATTTTCATACATGGGGAGTATGTTTCAATGTTAGTGGTAAGAGTTTATTTAAACTATCTCATCGCTCTTTGAGATTATTTATGTTTAAAATTTCTCTGATGAAAAATTCTGGTTGATATATTAATAAATCTCCTTAATTATATTATCCGTAGGTAATTCATTATATTTTCATGTATTATTAATATTTTCCCACTTATTTTTATATAATATATTTAATAAAGTGTTTTTATGAAAGCCCAACAATACCCTCTCTTTGGTTGGAAATCTGTTTTCATTCAAAACCATGTCTTCTAAATAAAATTCCATGAATATTGTACTAATCTACTATGAAAATTAAAAGACATTTCCACCCTTTTTTTATTTTTAACAATATTTTAAAAGGAATCATCTTATCAATTTCCAAACAAGTAATGTTTCTAAGCTTTTTACCATGCCAAAATAATGTTCTTTTTACATCGTATGAAATGTATGAATTTACACAGTGTCAATTATTAAAAGCATTATTTTCATGATTAAAAGTTTAATTTTTCTGAATTTTTTTAAAAGTTATTTTCAAATAAATGTTTTTCTAAAAAATTTAATGATTCTTTTAAAAGTTTTTAAGGAAAATTATTTTCAAAATTATTTCATTCCCTTTATTTATGTTTCCAATGTATTTTCTCTGAAAATAATTTCCAAAATTTTTCAAGATACTTTTATATGTTTTCAAGGAAAATGGTTTTCAAAATAATTTTAGGATTTATGTATATGTTTTAAATTAATTTAAAATGACATGGTTTTAAAAATGTTTTCAGGATTTATTTTAATAATTTAAAAGTGTTAGCAGTGAATTGTTATTTAAAATGTTTTCAATATTATTCTATAAATATTCAATAAATATTAGTTTCAAAATGATTTAATGAATTATTTATATGTTTTTATGGTATTTTCAATGAATATTATTTTCAAATGGTCTTATGCATTGAGAAATCAATTTTCAATGAATAATAGATATTTCCATCAAGAAACATTTTTCAACGATATTTCAAAATTAGTTTCTATATAATATGACATATGTAGACGTCAATAAATACTTTATTGGAAATGATATAATGGTTCTATTTATATTATATCTATGAATTTTTTATTCTTTAATTCATGGTGGTCAAAAAACATATTTCTCTTTAATAGGTTATATGTTTAAGAAACATGTTTCTATTTTAGTGGTAACATTTTTATGAAACCCATTTCTCTTCAACAGGTTATATGATTATGAAACCCATTTCTCATTCATGGGTTAAAGGCTAATTTAATAGGTTCTTATAGGATGATATGATTATGAAACCCATATATTTTCCATAGGTTATGATATAATTAAATTTTTATGATACCAATTTCATTCCACTAGTTATGAAATGATGTTTTGAAAACCCATCTATTTTCATGGGCCATGGTATGACACATGTTTTATTATCTTAAGGAACTTGTATACATGATTTTATCATGTAATATATGGGACATATATTTCACTCTAATGAATTGGCTAAGGATAAATGTTTTATAAGCTCAAAGGGTATAGTATAGGGCACACCAAACCCAAAACAAGAGGGTACACAAGAGGAAATCCCATTCCCAAAACAAGTGGGTTCACAAGAGGACAAACCAAGCTCGAAAAAGAGGGTACATGGGAAGAAATACCATGCCTGAAACAAGAGGGTGCATGGAAGGGAATCCCAAACTCGAAGAAGGTACATGAGTGAGTGTCCCAATCTTGACATTTTATAGAGGACTTGGTAGGAAAACATGACATAATAGTATTATATGATAATGTGTGTTCCACAATACCATGTTTTATTCATATGTTATGATTTTGGGGATTATGTTCTATATTTACGAATGATTCATGTATTATGAGACTCCAATCATTCTTCTATGATTCTTTTTTATGATCTTTGAAATGCTAGGAATGATATTTTATTTTCATGATCACATCCTCATACACCTATGTTCGTGCTTATGCTCACATGTATCCATTTTTTACCATTAATAATCATGTGATATCACCCCTTTTTCGGTTTCCTTCCTCAAGTTATGAATATATATATATATTATTTATGATGTTTCTAAGAAGGTTTATAGTCAAGAAGAACATAGTGGGTGATATTGTAGCTCATTTATGCACTCGTGCTTATTTTTTCATGTTTCCAAAGGCACTATACTAATACAGTCTTTTCACTTTGGTTTGGGAAATATATTAGGTGTTCTATAAAATTAATGTAGTGTCTATGTATGTAAAGTATTGGTATATATAGTTGGTATACAACCAAAGGTTTAGTTAACATTTGTAAACTATGATGAGAAAAAATTAGAAAGATCCCAATGTATATTTCTACGGATATGTCTTCGGATGTCTCCAAGGATAATTTTCAGGTTGAGTGAATTTTTAGGAAAATGTCTTCGAATTCTGGTAAAGGATAGTGTGGTTGGTTTCCTAGTAAAAAAGCTCTATCTGGATACTATAAGTAGATGTGTCTTGGACATAGATGTACATAGGAGTAAACACACTAACTAGATGTTATATGCCCAACTAAGGTTAATTTTGTATAAAACAACAGGTATTGATGCACACCTAGTTTAACACTCTCAAGGGATATAATTTGTGAATTCGCAATCTCTTCATGAATTATCATGAATAGTTTAAATATAATGTGTCTATGAATAACCTTTGATAAGACTAAGGTTTTATAGATTAAGGAAGAAATAATAATTTATACATCATATGTATAGACCTAGTTTTTACCTTGTAATACTTTGAAATATTTCTCTATATGTTTCTATAGTTGAGATCAACAACAAAGTTAAATTTTGAGTCCCAGTATGCCAAAAATTATTTTTAAAAATCATTAATAATATTTTATACTATGAATGAAATGGAAATTTGATCACTCTTAAACAGTATCTCAAATCAGAAATCGGAGGCCGCAGTTGAGTCTAGAATGTGTTAATTACCCTAGGTGAGTCATAACTTTCATCGGCGCGTGACTTCTGTGGGAAAAGACACCAAGGTTTAAAATCATCATTTAAATAATTGAACATAATTATTTTTCCAATGAAACTAAATAAAATTACATTCTAATGGGGAATTGTATTGGAAATATAATACCACCATTGGGTTAGAAATGACATGTTTTTCCTATTAGGGAAATATAAAAAGGGGTGCAGGATTTTCGGATTCCATGCTCGTTGGCAGGACTGTTTTAAATGAAACTCTAAAACCATATGATTTTGAAGAAATACATGAAAAATGGAATTCAATTAGGATTAGAAACTAATTTACTATACAATAATTAAAATGATCAGCTATATCCATTGGTTAATTTGCAAAAATGCTCGAAATAACACAGTGGGATCAATCCAAGGATGATCGCCAATGCCAAATCGATCCTTTCAATAAGTAGAATTCTTATAAATTATTTTCATACCACAGGTTTTTAGTTCTTGTTTATTTCACATTTTTTCATAGATTCTTTGTTTTGAGAATTGAGGATATGGCTAAATGAACATAACCATCACCTGATCCCCTATTTTAAGCCTTTGATTAGTCGCGTTCTTCACCTTAAATCATCGTTATGTTGAAACACCGCTGAATCATTAGGACTAGGAAGGCACTATGTATCCCTTGACCTTACAATATTAAAATAGATCACCTTAAAATTTTATAACCAATGGATTAGTCCCAGTGGTCTATGGAGGGGTAGGGTGGTGTGACACCAGAAAGGGTGGAAACCTGATATTGAGCGTGACAGTGAGGCGCTAAGGTGGCAGTGGTGTTGGTCAGTTGGTGAGCAAAGCTTGCGGTAGGCCAGCTCAATTGACAAATAAGATAATGAGGAATATGGATAGATAAGAGTGGGATAATGGGTGGCAGTTTCATGGATAGGGTAGGCCTGGTGGTGGGTCATTGGTGCAGTGAGGCGGAGTTGACGAGCTGAGGCCGAGAAGAGGAGAAAAGGCAGTCTAGCAGATGCTCTGAGGCATCAACCGGGGGGGACCTACGTGATGTGTGTACACAATTTTTATGCAAGAGAAAGATGGAATGCCCACTATTTGGATGATATTTATTGATAGGCAAGCCAATGGCCAGCAAGGCGGTCCAGCCGGACTGGGCATGTCCAGCTTATATGAGCTAGTTTGGGCACAGGCAGTTCAAATGCCCATAAAATTAGTTATAAGCATCTGATTCATATGTCCTATATAGAAACATGATCATTGAGTCAAGACAGAACATTTTATCTATTTATGGATATTTTAAACTTCGATCTCAGAGGTGGGTGGACCAAAATGATCACTTTATCAATAACAACAATATTATTATTATTCCGAGTTCCTTCATTCATATGTAGCACCTAAATATGAAGTACAATTTATGCACTCTAAGATTCACTATGGACCTAAATATTAGGTGTAATTTTTAGCATCATTTTTTGGTGTTCAAACCAAATATATGTTGTGGTCCCCATGAGGACTTGTTCACTCATGTTGGGGTAAAATGTAGTCCTTTCATTGATTTTCTATTATGGGAAAATAATTAGTCAATCCCAAATGTTTTTCCAGGAGGATCATAATGGTGCGATCCAATTAATTATTTTAAGGACTGATAAATGGGCATCATAAAATACCATTCAAGCATAAAACAATGTTGATAAACTTTTCCATCAGATGTCATTTTGGTGAGAGTGGATATTCTATCTTTCACGATTTTCCACTAGTATTACAATGGTACGATCCATTTGAATGTGAATAGCTTTATTCTTGATCTCATAAAATGTAAAAGAATGAAAAAAATATCATAGGATGATCCTTTTGATGTGTCTTGAGACCAACACTCAGTCTATAGGTGGTTGAACATAAGAGTGGACAAGTTATGATAATATAGTTTCTTGAGTGGTAATCCATGCGACATTAGGGTGTGTGTCTTCGATGACATCATATGTGACCCCCCCCCCCCATCACCTTGGGTGAGGGTCTTCTACCGTAATATTGAGTGGAACTGTCCTCACGCAGAAGGGTGTGGGTCCTATATAACCTAGGGTGGAACCCCCTTATGAAACCAAGGCACAAGTTCTCAAATAATTGAGTGGTACCCACTAACATATTAGGGCATGGTTACTCTATGATGACTACTGGAGTTGTACCCCCTGACACATTAGGGTGAGGGTAATATTTTATGTGTTTCAACTTCTGACAATAGATCTGGAATGATACATACTTTGACGTAGTCCTAGGAATCGATGGTGGTAACAATGGAAATGTTGGGTAGTCACTTTCATGGGCTGAGTAGTGACATGGAGATCCCCTTCCACTCTCATTTGGGTTTCTTTGACTATGAAAATATATATATTTATACCCTAGTGTCGTATCCACACCATGGGTTCTGGTTTCTCTCCTCCTAGGAGAGACGAAGACAGACATGGTATACCATGGGATTTTCATGTCTTGATTCTTGTGGTTGGAAGAGTCTACAATCCTATTATAGGTAGCGAATACTCGATTAGAATTTCACATTATCACATTCTCTAGAACCATTTATTTGGGTGGGTTTACTTCACTCTCTTGTTGGGTTTAGATGTACTCTTTTATTGTACTTTGGTCCATATACTATACTTATTTTCCTTTTGTATCTCGGACTACACCATTGTTTTTAGGGATTCATACTATGTATGTTTATACTCACCCCTTCATGGGGTTTACCAACATATATTGTTCCTTATGTAGATGAAACACATGTTTCATTGCGAATCCAGATGAGATTAGGGATATGAGAGATCAGACAATGTGTGGTGGTTATAGTTGGGGATTCAGGTGTGGGGATTCCTTACTAGCATTACATTCTCTCTTTTCTTGTTAGGTTGAGACTTTTTTCAGTTGGGCATTTATTTTTTCCTTTTTATACTTTCATATTACTTTAATATTCTTGTACTATTTAATGGTCCATGCATGTATGGTTTATATTAACATCAGGTTGTGTCATTTACTTTTCTCCCTCCACAACTTGTATCATGTTGTCCATGTGTATTATTGTATAATTTCTTAGGAAAGGACACCTTGAGTTTGTTGTGCCTTTGTTTCTTGTGTCCAACCCTTGGCCTATGGAGCCAGGCTTGGGGTAGTTACGGCTCGAGACCCAAAATGGATCAGGTCGTGACAATATGGTATTAGAGGGGGTTTGACCCTTGGGATGTTGTTTAAATATTTCTATAAAAATTACTTGGTTGGGTTTTGGGAAATAGTGTCAATGTGTCCCAAGAGTGTCTCTCAGGCCAGAGAGTTCAGTGATGGTGTGACAGCTAACGTCGCCAATCACCAAGACCTTGATTACACACTTTTCGTTTTGGCATACTCAGACACTTATTGTAGGGATCAATGGTACATGCTTCATATAAGATCGAGTCATTAAATATCCTTGTTTATTTAACTTGTGTTTGTTTTTGTTCTTTTAATATCTATATATACTCATCTCACCACGATACTCCTTGATAACATTCAGGATGCCTCCACAACAACAACCATCTAGGATACCCGATCTAGTTCATGATGATGAACTTGTGAGTGATGAGGCCTCAGTATAGGGACCATCATGCAATCCCATTCCTTTGGGTGTGCCATCGGTGACTCCTACACATAAGAAGAAGAAGTTAGTATCGTAAAAATATGCCGAGGAGAATCACAAGTTGATCATGAATTGTGCGTTCCAACTCTAGAGGATGCTGAGGTTTTGTGATGATCTAGATCCTTAGGCATAATAGGATTTGTTAGAGTTAGTTGTGGTTTGACTTTTCCTACTGATGTGGAATCCGAAATACTATATTGTAGATTTGGAAGCTAGAATTTTCCTCAGTCCAGCTGGGCACTGAAGGGGTTTAGTTACTAAGATACACGACAAGATGACTATATCGTGGAACAAGTTTCAATAGATATTTTTTGAGGAGTACTTTACTTCATTCTTGCAATCTATTTAGATTCAATATCATCTACATCTGATGTAGGGATCCCTGAAAGTGGCTTCATACACTGCTAGGTTTTCTGACCTAAAATGGTACTCCCAGGATATGATCCATGACAGTTACTTCCGGGCATGGAAGTTCAAGTAGGGTCTTTGATAAGGGATATGTACCAGTGTAGTGCTCCTACGAATCCCTATTTATATATGGGTATAGAATTAGGTTCTTGTGATTGAATCTTTCCTATCAAGGGGGCATCATTTAACTAGGTCTGGCAGTGGTCACTTTACAATAGATACACCCAAAACAACAATTAGACGTCAGGTAGCAAGGTTTAAGGTAAGAGGCCTCCCCATGATCGGGCTCAGGCATGTGATCAGGTAAAAAATGGGACACATAGGGATCTGGGTCAGCTTGTACAGGGTCGGTGGAACATTTGTGATGAGTGTGGTCACATGTAGTGAGACTTTCCAATCAGACAATCTGGTCATCTCGTGTAGGAAACAGGTGGACCACCACGACCGAGGCAGCACCGTGATTAGGGTGGTCCCAAGGGAGGTGGGTATAGAAGATGATTAGCAGAAGTAGGAGGTCCAGTTAGTGGTCTAGATGCTTTGAGATCCCCCTACCACCACCACTGAGTGGCCCACGTCAGGATCAGTGAGCTGGCAGTTGGGGTAGCAGACAACTACAGGTTATGGATATCTGCTATCCTCTAGCTTATGCGATGATATGAGGTGTGATCTGGGTTTATTATACTATTCCCTTAGTATTATAAGACACATGATTCAGTCACTCTTTTATCTTGTTACTCCTAGTATGGGAGTTTGATCTCCCATTAGAGGCACTATCATGAGGTATTTTTCATGTACTTACTATGGGATGTTCCTCTTCTGTAAATTTTATATATTGTAGTGAGTGAATTCATTTCGATGAGAGCTGTTCACATGGGACCTATTGGTCATCATGATGGATCCTTAGGAAGTCATCTTGGGCATGGATTGACATTCCATGGTATTACTGACTATCACCATAGGGTAGCCATATTCTTACACACTGATAGAATGGAATTCCCCTTTCCTGGTGAACGAGGCCTTGTTGTCGGGTAGGTGAGTACTGTGAGCAAGAGACTACAAACTTTTTCCCATCAACTATCAATAAAGACCCTTGGAATAGTAGACTCTTTAGGCTACTGGGTTCCTTCAATTGTAGAGGATTACATTGAAGTCATCCCTGAAGATATCCTAGGACAACCTCTATGGTTAGCGTTGGAATTTGTCATTGATTTGCAACCAGGTTCAGCCCTGATATACTCTATAGAATATCATGTGGCACCCACTGAGCTCCAGATGTGATGTTTATATATATAGGACCTTCATGAAAAGGGTTTTATCAGACCTAGTGTGTCCCCATGGACATCTCCAGTTTTGTTCATTAAGAAGGAAGATGGGAGTTTTCGACATTCTATGGATTATCGTCACCTGAATCAGGGCACACTAATGAATAAGTAACCCTTACCTAGGATTAGTTACCTATTTGAATAGTTATGTAGAGTGAGGTGGTTCTCCACTATTGATCAGAGAACCCAAAACCGCCAACAATGGGTTTTCTAGGATAATATTATAAAGATGGATTCCAATGTTTCTATGTGCATTACAAGTTCATGTGATGGCCTATGGCATGAATAATTCACTACAATTTTCATGGATTTGATGAACATTATCTTTCATCATTACCTAGACTGGATTATTGTTGTCTTCCTTGACGCTCTACTTGTTTACTATTTGTCAAAAGAGTAGAACACAGAGCATATGAGAATGGTCCATGATTTACTCCAAGAGAACCATCTCTATGTAATGCTCTCAAAGTATCAGTTGTGGATAAATGAGGTTCAATTTTGGGGCAGGTCATCTATAGAATCCCGTCTTTTTATAACATAAACATACATTGCATTACACAAAACTGAGGATCTTTAAGGTTTAGTGTCTTCGAAACCAGGAACATAATACATGAAAACAACATAAAGCATTATTCATGAAAACTTGAAAGGATTCTCCTTAAGTTCATCCTAGGTTCATTACTGCATCTCATAACCTGGGGACATACATCAAAAGAAAGGGTGAGAAGAAGGCCCAGTAAGGGAAACAAGAGAAACATTTTACATGTGAACTTGTGATACTTCAATAAGGTCATGAAAAGAATATTAAGGCATGAGAAAGAAATCATGAGATATATCATAATAAAAATAACATTATTTTCATAACTTGAAGATGTGGCTACAACATTTAATATTGACAATAATTTCGTTTCACCAAGGTCCATCCCCAAGGTGTCATTAAAAATTACCAAGGCTATTCACCAAGGTATGAGTCTAAAAAGTCATCTCTAGAGATTAAGTCTTTACCGAATGCATTGGAGCGCTATCTGGGCGCACCATTGAAATGACTTTATTATCAAGTGATCCACATATAGCATCATCAATCATTTTATAAACAACCCATATAGCATAAAACAAATGATTTTCATTACATAATCATAACGTTTTGAAAACTTCTTTAAAGACGTGATCTTTATGTCACTTTAAAACCACGGAAAAGGGAAAGCGGGTTTCATGTATGTAAATCCCAGAATTTAAAATATAACATTTTGATATATATGTGAATACCCCTTTATAAATAATATCTTTTAGTATTAAATTAATAACATAAAATAATTTTGAGATAAAGAGGGAGGCATTTTGAGATGAAACTATGCAGCATAACGTCTATGATACATGGTTTTAGAAAAAGTTGGAAAGAGAGGGGACATGGGTCACCCACTCAAAATGATACATAAAATAGTAGGGGAAAAAATATAAAGTATTTAAGAACATGGTAATGAAATTTGAATGATATTACATTTGAAACGAAGAACTTGAAAGGAAGACAAAATAAATAGGATTTCTCTTATGAGAATTTGGCAGCCTAACGACATCACTTAAAACTTCCAAAAATGGATTGACGAGATCAAATTGGATATCTCATTATATGAACATAAATGATCAGTATGATAGATATAGAGATCATACCCCAACATAATTAAAAGGAACTTGAAATACTTGACATGAAAATAGATCTTGAAAATGAGAAGGGTGAAATAACCCCTTAGAAATTCGACAGCCTAACGGCGTCACTTAAACTTCAACAAAAATGAATTGATGAGATCAAATAGGGTCTCTAATCATATGAAAATAAATGATCAGTATGATATATTTAGAGATCATACCCCAAAAAAATAAAAAGGAACTTGAAAGGCTTGACATGAAAATAGATCTTGAAAATGGGAAGGGTGAAAGAACCCCTTAGAAATTCGACAGCCTAATGACGTCACTTAATCTTCAACAAAAATAAATTGATGAGATCAAATAGGGTCTCTCATCATATGAAAAAAAATGATCAGTATGATAGATTTAGAGATCATACCCCAACATAATAAAAAGGAACTTGAAAGACTCGACATGAAAATAGATCTTGAAAATGAGAAGGGTGAAAGAACCCCTTTGAAATTCGACAGCCTAACGACGTCACTTAAACTTCAACAAAAATGAATTGATGAGATAAAATAGGGTATCTCATCATATGAACATAAATGATCAGTATGATAGATTTAGATATCATACCCCAAAATAATAAAAAGGAACTTGCAAGACTTGACATGGAATTAGAACTTTGAAAAAGGAGAAAGGTGAAAGAACCACTTAAAAATTCGACAGCCTAACGGCGCCACTTAAAACATCAAAATACTGAATTGAAGAGATCAAATGGGGTATCTCATCATATGATCATAAAATATTAGTATGATAAATTTATATATCATACCCAAACATAATAAAAAGGAAATTGAAATAATTTACATGAAAATATATCTTGAAAAATGAGAAAGGAGAAAGGACCCGTTACAAAAATTTCGGCTGCCTAACGGCGCCACTTAAACATCATAAAATGAAATAATGAGAGTAAGAAGGGATCTCTCATTATATGATCATGAAATGGTAAGTAAGATGAGTATAAAAGAACATCCTCCAACATAATAACATTGAGTATAAAAGGAATGACATAAAAGATATTACTTGAAAAGAAAGAGAGAGGTCGGATCCCTTACCTTAAAACGTAACTCTTAAAACTGAATGTTTGGGACCTTGAGGGCTTGGGGGCACCTTGGGAGGACTCCTTGGGAGGTAAAGAGACCAGAACATCGTTTAAGATGGTTTTGGAGTCGAATGGACGAGAGGATGGCTTGGTATTTATAGGGAAAGTGAGGGGACAAAGCATTAATGGCCAATGGACACCTCAAAAGTGGTTTTCTCAAAACCATGTGCTCTCCCAAGATATTTCCCATGAAGTTAGGCCACATGGGGCCCCCAATAAAAAAATTCCTCACCTTTGGTCGACCATCCCTTAAAATATTTCATGACATCATCATGACACAGTTATGATGTCATTAAAAATACCGAAACCCTAAAACTATTTTTTTTACTATTCACTGAAAATTCTACTTTCTCAGAAAAATCCCAAAATTTCACATTAACCAAATATCAAATCTCTGATTTCAAAAATGAAATCTATTTTATAAAAATAATTTTCTAAATATTTTTAGTTTTATTTTTAAATAAAAATACTATTCACCGAAAAATCATTTTTTATCAGAAAAATCCCCAAAAATTACCTTAACATAATATCAATGATCTGATATCAAAAATGAAATCCATTTTATATAAATATTTTTCTAAACATTTTTAATTTAATTTTTAATTAAAAAACAGTATTCACTTGAAAAAATTAATACTTGAATAGTAATTTATGAAACCGTTATTTTACCATTTTATTGAATCACATTACTTAATCAAGGTGCCTAGATTATATTAATACTTTCTTTATGTGAGATTACTAATCCATTTGGTCACATTATTAATCGTAAGAATAAAATCACTATTCATAATTTACTAATCATCAAAAATCCAGTTGATCTTATTAGACTCTAAATTTTGTACTAAACATAATTGTAGAAGAACATTTTTTGAAATCATTACACATTTTTAATTATTTAAGGTTTACATAAACATTTTTAAAATATCCATTTTCTAAAATTCATCAAAAATATGCATACTATATTTATCCGGAAATTTGAAAAGTAATAAACATCATCATAATAAGAAATACCAATTTTTATTTAAAACAAAGGATTACACAAGGCAGTTACGGTCTCCTTAAATATCCCCTTATCACACCAGCATAGGACCTAAGTGTAAGGTGTGCTAAGGTGAGAGAATCCGAGGGAGGCTCGGCCAACATCGCACGAGTAGTAATTTATATCAGGTTGAACTTCTCGCGAAGTTGATTCTGTTCTAGCTTCACATGATGAAGTTCATCTTGGGTTTGGTCTAGAGCAAAGCCCAGTGGTGCTACCTCCTTCCCATGTTCTGTTAGATGGGCTTCGATCGGTCCAAGACTACTGGATGAGGCCATCGAATCTTCTTTCTATAATAATTAACCAAGATTACTTGTATTTAGAGACAAATATAAAAACGTTTAGTTTTCAACGGTCATATTGACCAATGTTCATATAATAGTCAAAACCCAATGGTCTCATTTTAATTATACTAATGTTATCAAATGAAACAGTTTTGTTGAGTATAAAATAACACACAAAATTACGAAACAAGATTTATTAATAAATTTTGTGTCGTTACAATCTTTCCCCCTTAAGAAATTGCATCCTCGCAATTTTTAAAACTGGGTTTTGAAATTTCATTGAAAGTCCCACACCGGAAAAGGACTCAGTAAAACTATTACTTTAAAAGAAATAAAGGGAATTAAAAAGGTCACCCGAGTTAACCCATACTAGGATTCCATGTAGGAAAACATAGACATGGAAGAAAAAACAAAGGGTCAAGTTATGAGGGAGAGTGATAGAAAACATGATTAGGAGAAAGTTAACAATAAGAAAATCACAAACTTATGATGTGTGTAAACGGTATTTGATTACCTAGTAGGAAACGTAAACCAACAATGTTTTTTTTATGTTCCTTTTCATAATTTTGAGGAATTAATTTACAAAATAGAATAAAACACAGGGAAAAATACCTACTATAAAGTAGAGTTTCACCCTTTAATAAGTTTCTAACAAAACTAATCTTTTCTCCAGACGATGAGAATTCAAAACTACTTGGTCTCATCAAATCACAAGAATCATCTTATAGAGAATCACATAATCCACCAAAGATTAACTATCTATTTCTTTTATCTTTAAACATTATCCCAAAAACAGAAAGGGTAAAGTAAAACAACTCTTCAAAAAGAAATAATCCTATAGGAATGGAAACTACTTTTAAATCTTCAATGTTCCATGGTACTACCCAAAGTTCATCATAGACCATTCCATAAATAACGGTCCTTAAGATTCCTCAAAATAAACTAAACTAATATTGAAACCCAAATACAAGAAGGATTTGATAACATAGTCTTCCAAAATAAACTTCATTGTTCATCTCCAATCAACATCAACCACTCCTAACATCTTATAACAAAAGTATCTAACCTAAACATATTTTTCCCAAGATAGGTTAATCATTTCATTAAGTAACCTAAATTACTATAAGTCCACCTTAAATTCATCAATTCTTCAAAATATAAGTCAACCTTACTTCTCAATGAAAATACCGTAAAAATCTATTTACCTCGATCATATAGGGTCCCCAAAATAGTGAACGTCTTCCAAAATAATAACCATATTTTAATCCCCTAATCATCTCTGTCATATTAATACGGCAACCATCGCATTTCCTATCACATTATTTGTTGGGACATGTTCTTCCATTTCCCACCATTAAATAAGCAGAGAAAGTATAATTAGAGTCTTAAATACTTAACCAATAATCATGAAAAGGAACATAAAGCATATAAGGACAACTTGTAGAAGAATTGTATACCCTAACTTGTGATCCCCTAGGTTCCCATCTAGGTTAACCATGATCATATATTCTTATGTGAATCTTTATTTTATTTTATCTTTGTTCCTTTAACAATGGTTCATACTAAGCTTATGAATTTACGAAAGCATATCCCGTGGGAGTGTCGTAACCAAGAGTGCAGAAAGGCCCGTTGTCGTGTACCAGTTCCCGTTCGAGTCTAGCTCAAAGAGGTGTTTTCAGGTTTTACCCCTATGTACATCTGTGCCAGAGCCACCTCTACCTGCTCGTATCCAGACAGGGATGTATTTTCTTGGCAACCCATTACTCAATACTCACCAAAATACTAGGAATATTTCCTATATTTAAACTTTTCTATAGGGTTATTCCTAGAGTTTTCATATCCTAATTTCAACAAATAACTAAACCATCCTTTGATACCAACTATAGCATACCGTCTTTTTATAACATAAACTTCCATTACATTACACAAAACTGAGGATCTTTAAGGTTTAGTGTCTTGGAAACCAGGAACATAATACATGAAAACAACATAAAGCATTCTTCTTAAAAACTTGAAAGGATTCTCCTTAAGTTCATCCTAGGTTCATTACTGCATCTCATAACCTGGGGACATACATCAAAAGAAAGGGTGAGCAGAAGGCCCAGTAAGGGAAACAAGAGAAACATTTTACATGTGAACTTGAGATACGTCAATAAGGTCATGAAAAGAACATTACGGCATGGGAAAGAAATCATGAGATATATCATAATAAAAATAAATTTTTTTCATAACATGAAGATTTGGCTGCAACATTTAATATTGACAATCATTTCATTTCACCAAGGTCCATCCCCAAGGTGTCATTAAACATTACCAAGGTTATTCAACAAGGTATCAGTCTAAAAAGTCATCTCTAGAGATTAAGTCTTACCCAATGCATTGGAGCGCTATCTCGGAGAACCCTTGACATGTATTTATTATCATGTGAGCCACATATATCATCATCCATCATTTCATAAACAACCCGTATAGCATAAAACAAATGGGTTTCTTTTCATAATCAAAACGTTTTAAAAACAGCTTTAAAGACATGATCTTTATGTCACTTTAAACCCACAGAAAAGGGAAAGCGAGTTTCATGTATGTAAATCCCTGAATATAAAATAGAAAATTTTGATATATATGTGAATACCCCTTTAGAAAGAAGATCTTTTAGTATTCACTTAATAACATAAATAATTTTGAGATAAAGATGGTGGCATTTTGAGATGAAACTATGCAGCATAACGTCTATGATACATGGTTTTAGAAAATGTTGGAAAGAGAGGGGACATGGGTAACCCACTAAAAAATGATACATAAAACAGTAGGGGAAAAAATATAATGTATTTAAAAACATGGTAATGAAATTTTAATGATATACCATTTGAAACGAAGAACTTGAAAGGAAGACAAAAAATAAGATTTCTCTTATGAGAATTCAGCAGCCCAACGACATCACTTAAAACTGCAAAATACTGAATTGAAGAGATCAAATGGGGTCTCTGATCATATGATAATAAAATATTAGTATGATAAATTTAGAGATAATATTTCAAAATAATAAAAAGGAACATGAAATACTCTACATGAAAATATATCTTGAAAAATGATAAGGGAGAATGAATCTGTTACAAAAATTTCAGCAGCCTAACGACACCACTTAAACATCATAAAACGAAATAATGAGAGTAAGAGGGGATATATCATTATATGAACTTGAAAAGGGATGTAAGAAGAGTATAAAAGAACATCCTCCTAAATAATAACATGGAGCATAAAAGGAATGACATAAAATAGATTACTAGAAAAGAGAGAGAGAGGTCGGATCCCTTACCTTAAAACGTAACTCTTAAAACTCAATGGTTGGGACCTTGAGAGATTGGGGGAAGCTTGGGAGTACTCCTTCAGAGTTAACGAGACCTGAACTTCATTGAGGATGGTTTTGGAGTCGAATGGATGAGAGGAGGGCTTGGTATTTATAGTGAAAGTGAGGGGACAAGGCATTAATGGCCAAGGGACACCTCAAAAGTTGTTTTCTCAAAACCATGTCCTCTCCCAAGATATTTCCCACGAGGTTAGGCCACATGGGGCCCCCAATACAAAAATTCATCACCTTTGGTCTACCATACCTTAAAATATCTCATGACATCATCATTACACAGTTATGATGTCATTAAACATACCGAAACTCTAAAACTGTATTTTTTACTATTCACTAAAAATTCAACTTTCTCAGAAAAAACCCAATATTTCACATTAAACAAATATAAATGCTTTGATTTGAAAAATGAACTCCATTTTATAAAAATAATTTTCTAAATATTTGTAATTTTATTTTTAAATAAACACACTATTCACCAAAAATTCATTTTTTTCAGAAAAATCCCCAAAAAATACCTCAACATAATATCGATGCTCTGATTTCAAAAATGAAATCCATTATATAAGAATATTTTTCTAAATATTTTTAATATAATTTTTAATTAAAAAACACTATTCACTTGAAAAAACTAATACTTGCATAATAATCTATGAAACCGTTATTTAACCATTTTATTGAATCACATTACTTAATCAAGGTGCCTAGATAATATTAATACTTTCTTTAGGTGAGTTTACTAATCCATTTGGTCACATTACTAATCCTAAGCATAAAATCACTATTCATAATTTACTATTCATCAAAAATCAAGTTGATCTTATTAGACTCTAAATTTTGTACTGAACATAATTGTAGAAGAACATTTTTTTTGAAAATCATTACACATTTTTAATTATTTAAGGTTTACATAAACATTTTTAAAATATCCATTTTCTAAAATTCATCAAAAATATTCATACTATATTTATCCAGACATTTGAAAAGTCATAAACATCATCATAAGAAGAAATCCCAATTTTTATTTAAAACGAAGGATTACACAATGCAATTACGGTATCCTTATATATCCCCTTATCAAACCAGTATAGGACCTAAGTGTAAGGTGTGCTAAGGTGAGAGAATCTGAGGGAGGCTCAGCCAACATCGCACAAGTAGTAATTTCTTTCGGGTTGAACTTCTCACGAAGGTGATTCCGTTCTAGCTTCACATGATGAAGTTCAGCTTGGGTTTAGTCCAGAGCAAAGCCCAGTGGTTCTACCTCCTTCCCAAGTTCTGTTAGATGGGCTTTGATCGGTCCAAGATTACTGGGTGAGGCCATTGAATCTTCTTTCTATAATAATTAACCATTATTACTTGTATTTAGAGACAAAAATCAAAATGTTTAGTTTCCAACGGTCATATTGACCAATGGTCATATAATAGTCAAAACCCAATGGTCTCATTTTAATTATACTCATGTTATCAAAAGAAACAGTTTTGTTGAGTATAAAATAACACACAAAATTAGGAAACAATATTTATTAAAAAATTAAAGGTCATTACATCATCTCTGAAGGGGTTTTAGCCATGGATCCTATGAAGATCAAAGTTATGCTTTCTAAGGATCCACACAAGAATGCATCACAGGTGCGAAGCATTCTCGATTTGGCTCGGTACAAAGAGATATTTGTAATAGACTTATCTAAGATTGTATCACCTTTCACCACTCTGACGTGGTAGGGAAAACTATTTACCTGGTATGAGTAGTTCTAGAGAGCCTCTGAAGAGTTGAGTAAGAGGCAAAAAAGCACTGCAGTTCTGAGACTACCAGAGGATGGTGTTGAGTTTATAGTGTACTATGATGACTCATAAGCTAGGATTAGATGCATTTTGATGTAACAATAGGTATTCATTGCATTTGGGTCAAGAAATTTGAGACCCAAGTAGAATAACTATGTGATTCGTGACATATAACTTACAACACTAGTGTTCTCACTGAGGATGAAGAAACACTACCACATTGGGGAGTGATTTTTGGTTTACACCAACCACCAGAGTCTTAGGTATATCGTTACCCAGAGATATCTGAATCTTAGGTAGGTACACTGTTTGGAGTTACTACTAGACTATAAATTCATGATATTATATACTCTAGGGAATGGAAATTTTATAGTAGATTCCTTCATTAGGAAGTACTAAGCTCGCCTAGTGCAGGATGATTTAGAGTAGTTAGATTCCCTGAAGCCGAACCTTGCTTTGAAAGAGGTACAACTTTCCTATAGTCGATGGTATTGACTCCTCCACTCCTGGAGTGTGTGAGAGGTTCCCAGCTTGGAGAAATTGGATTCAATGTTCTGCATGACCAGATATCCATAAGAGATGCACGATATGGGGGTTCAGAAGGAGGGAATCACGAGATCATGTTCCAAAGGTGAATAGTGATTCCAGTCATGATGCAGGCTGAAGTGATGTGGGAGTTCCATAATTCTCCATTATGTATACATACTGGTGTGGGAACGATGTATAGGGATATTCAGTAGCACTTATGGTGGTCTGCAATGAGACAAAGCGTAGCTGAGTTCATCTCACGATGCCTGACCTGTCCACAGCTGAAGGCTTACTACTTGGTTCTGCTAGGTTTGTTGTAGCCTCTAGACATCCCAAAGTAGAATTGGGATGGCATATCCATGTATTTTGTTACCAATCTTCAACACACAGTGATTGTAAATGATTCTATCTGGGTTATTGTGAATATAATGACAAATTCATCTCACTCCCTTTCTATTTGGGAGCAGAGTCTGGTGGAGAGTATTGGTAGTTGTATGCATGGGAGATCATCTGCCCTCACATGGTACCTTGGATTACTATATCTGATCATGAAGTTTAGTTTATTTCACAGTTGTGGAGAGTCTTGAAGGTGGCATTCAGGACCCATTTGTAGATGAGTACAAATTTTTAGCCCCAGACCGGTGGGCAGACTGAGCGCACTATCCAGATATTGAAGGATATGCATAGGGATTACGTGCTAGATTTTCTCTGGAGGTGGGAGTGTAGAAACCCAAACATTTCTTAAATAACTATTACATAATTTTAAAGATAAAAAAACATAATATTATAGAAAATAGAGGATCCAATGGTTTAGTGTCTTCGGAAAAATAGGACCACACATAACAATTACAACATCAAGCATAAACATTTATTTAATTTCTTCTTCTCTAGCTTCTTATTGGCACTTGTCCTGTCTTTAGTACATGTATCCACCTAAGGATATACACCAAAAGGGGTGAGATAGATTCCCAATAAGAGGATATATAATAAGAATATAGCATGGTTTGAGCATAATCATGACATTGGCAAAATATCATGAACATGAGAGGAGCATAAATAAAAGACTTGAAATGTGGCAATGCATAAAAATAAAACATCACATCTTAGTGGTTATCTACCACACATACTTTTGTTCCAAGATAGAATCTTTTTCACACATCATTTCACCATTACTCATGAGATTCATCACTTTACCCAATGCATTGGATCACTGTATAATTCTTAGCGCACCCGCCACATTCAAACATTCATATTGCGTTATATAATTGTGTGTGCCCCCATCACATCAGAATATTATCATTATCATGAATGCCACAAAGAACATAAATCAATGATGAACAAAACTAAACCATGGAATGTTAAGGGTTTTATCTCATAAGAACACATTCATAAACTTTGGGTTCCCAAAACAAATAGGTACAAACATACTTGATACAAGAAACATCAACCTTGAATGAGAAGTAAAAGGTGAGTTCTTAGAAGAAGAGTTCTCTTGGAAAACATTTTTTTTGACATAAAGAATAGTGGTGAACATGTATATCCTATAAAAGGAAATAAAATTATGAAGAAATTATTTTTAAGAAGTGACCATACCAAATTGGAGGGAAAGAGGGAGAACCCAAGGAAGGAAAATGGGGTTCGAGATTTTCCCCTTATCTTGTATCTGAATGATTCCTTCTCTTTAATTTCCTGTATAATGAAATTATATTAATTAATTAGAAACAAATAACCTTTTGTATATTAATATGGTTCATTATGGTTTTATTAAGTGATTTTATGTGCCTTGGTATGTGTTATAGAGTTTAAAAACATCGTTCGAGAATGTTTGTTTTTATGGTTTTCTTGAGTGGTTCACTTGTATTCTTAAATTGAAGTTCTGGTAAAACATCGGTAAGAATCCATAACTGATATTACATGTTATTAATGATATTAAAGGGTTTTGATTTATCTTATAATGAATTATGCTATATCGATGTGGATGAATCATTATATAAGAATTAACTAATGATTGTTTTGGTTAATTTGAGAGATTTTTCGATCATAATAAACTTGTTTTATTTTATCACTACAAATATGGTAATAATATAGTTAAAGAACTTAAAATATGAGATAATACATAAAAAATATTCTTTTTCAACCATAAAAATGGTTTCGTGACCATATCTGAAGGTAGAAATGGAAGAAAAAAACATGTCGTTTTTTAATGTGATAAATTAACACCTCAGAAACAACGATCTCTTCAATACAATAAAAGGAAGAGGGAAAGTAGTTTGGATGATATAATATCCCATTAGCATAATTAAATTACATTACATGTATAATAATCAAGTTACAATACCATTTGGATGAAGATAGGTGGTGAGATATCATGAAATGAACTTGAACTAGAAAGGAAATTAAAGGAGAAGAGGGAGAGAAATTACCTCTTAAATCCTCCTCTTGAGATCCTCATTAATGAAGAAAGGATTTGTCTTTTGATGAGACCATAATCTCTCGAATGTGATATAGGGGCTAGGGAAGATATTTTGTCAGCGTTTAGAGAAGGCTTGAAGCTTGAGAGGTGTGAGGGAATGAGGGTGTGAAGGGTGGTTTTTATAGTGGAGGGGAGAGGGGATTCTTTAATATAAAATTCATTAGTTTATTAATTTCCCATAATAAAAAGAATAGTGAGTCATCCATGACCAAGAATAGTAAATAAGTCATGTGAGTTCGTGATTTGGGTGCTTACATCACTTGTGATGTCAATAATAGTGGGTTTTAATTATAATGTATTTATACTGTAAAATAATGTATTTTACTATTCACCAAAAATTCATGTATTTTATAAAAATCCCAAAACATTTAACCTAACCATTTTTAAATGTTTAGAATCCAAAAATGAAGTCCATTTTTCAAAAATAAGTTTCTAAATATGATTAATTTAATATTTAATTAAAATCATAATTTACTTAAAAAACAATTTTTAAAATTAAAACTGGTTTTATAGTGCTTTAAAAATTTACGTAGGTTCTTATAAAATTATCTAAAAACTGTAGAAATTTATTTGATAATTAATGACCACATTTTAATAAAATAAATTTTCTTTGAAATTATTTAGTTAATTATAATTAATTATTTATGACTTACAAAATACCAAAAACATTACTAAGGTCAAATTGTCACTTTCTAAGATGTCTAAATTTTATTTAATTATTCATGGGTAAGGTTAGTCTTATGTTGGATGATTTACTATTCATATGTTTCATATTACTATTCATAAGGATAGGTTTTTATTCACAAGGGTGTGTTACTATTCACCTTAAATTATTTTTGTTTCATTATAGTCCAAAAATCATCTTGAACACAACGGTGTATGTTGGATTTTTAAAATTCCCAACACAAAAGTGAAAAAATTATGTTTAATGGTCACTTAGCACTATTAGTTTATTATGTTGTGTATTCATGTGATTTTATGACATATTTATAATAAGGTAAATTCTATTGAAAAACTTTGCGTCGTTACATTCTTCCCCCCTTATGAAATTTCACCCTCAAAATTTCGTTTTATATAAATAGGTGAGGGTACTTATCCATCATCGCCTCTTCTAGTTCCCAAGTTTCTTCCTCAAACTTATGGTTCCTCCACAACACTTTAATAAGATTAGTTGTCTTATTGCGTAGAACCATATCTCTCCGATCCAGAATATCTACTGGATGCTCCTCATAAAAGATATCATCATCCAGTTGTACCACCTCTGAGTTTAGTACATGTGAGGGTTTCGGTGTGTACATCCTCAGGAGTGATATGTGAAACACATCCTGATCTTGATCCATATTCGGTGGAAGTGAAAGTCGATAGGGCAAGGCTTCTATGCGGTCAAGGATCTCAAAGGGGCCAATGTACCATGGGATTAGCTTCCATTTCTTCCCAAATCACATTACTCTATTATATGGAGATATTCATAGGAAGACATTATATCCAGAGTCGAACACCAAGTCCCTTAAACGGTTGTCAGCATAGATCGTTTGCCGACTCTGAGCAGCATTGATGTGTTTCTGGATGACTTGAACCTTCTCTGTCATCTCTTGAACAAGATCGGGTCCAAGTAGCTTTCTTTCTCCAACTTCATCCCAACAGGTTGGAGTTCTACATCGCTTTCCATATAGAGCTCCATATGGAGCCATCTGAATACTCGAGTGTAAGATATTGTTGTATGAAAACTCAACCAATGGGATATGTTGATCCCATCCAACTTTTATTTCTAGAGAAAAGGCTCTTATCATATCTTCAAGCGTTTGAATGGTCCTTTCAGACTAGCCATCAGTTTGGGGGTGATAAGTAGTGCTGAAATTTAATTCAGTACTCAAATCATGTTTAAGGCTCCTCCTAAATTTAGATATGAATCTTCGATCACGATCAGAGACAATTGATAGTGGAACACCATGCGGTCTCACCACGTCCTTCACATATATCTTTTCCAGTTGTTCAAGCAATAGATCTTCCCGAATAGCAATAAATTGGGTAGTCTTGGTGATTCTATCAACCACAACACATATCACATTATTTCCCTTCGAAGTCTTTGGGAGACATGTGACAAGGTCCATAGTAACATTTTCAAATTTCTGCATGGGTATAGGCAATGGCTGCATCATACCATTGGACATTTGTCGCTCATCTTTAACTTGCTGACATACCAAGCACCATGATATATAATCCTCAATATCCTTCTTCATTTTATCCCAAAAAATGTGTTCTTGTATATCACGGTACATCTTGGTACTCCCAGGATGGATAGAGAATGTTGAGCTATGTGCATTGTCTAATAGCTCCGTCTTTATCCTGGGTGATGAAGGCACACAAATCTGCGTTCCAAACCGAATCACACCATCATAATCATTATGGAACTCCTACAACTTCCCTTCCATTACTGCATTCACCGTCTTTTATATCTCCACATAATCACTTTGTGCTTCCTTAATCTTCTCCTGGATGGATGGTTGCACAATCATTTTGGAAAGGTAGGATACATCCCCTTCCCTTATGATTTCCAAATCCATTCTTTTCATGTCTATGAAGATAAGGTCTTTCTCAATCTGTAGCATGGATAGAGTAGCAGTTTATTTTCTACTTAGATCATCAGCTACATTTTTTGTCTTCCCAAGATGATAGTGAATAGATAAATCATAATCCATGATTAGCTCTAACCATCTCCATTGATGCATGTTGAGCTCCTTTTGTGTGAATATATACTTCAGGCTCTTGTGGTCGGTGTATATATCACACTTATCACCATAAAGGTAGTGACGCCATATTTTCAAGTAAAGAATCACGGATTCCAGCTCTAGATCATGCATCGTGTAGTTATACTCATGGATCATCAACTATCATGAGGCCTAGGCTATGAAGTTATCATTTTTCATGAGTACGCAACCCAAGACTTTCATTAAAGCATCACTGTATTTCACAAAACATTCTCTGATTTTCGGTACTGTGAGTACATGTGAAATGACCATCCTTCTATTTATCTCCTTGAAGATTCCCTCACATTCTTCCGTCCAGACATACTTTACCCCTTTCCTTGTTAACTTAGTTAGCGGGCTTTACAATTGTGATAATTTTCTCACAAAATGTCGGTAGCTAATCCAAGAAAACTACAGATTTTTGTGACATTAGAGGTCCTGGTCCATTCCTCAATCTCCTTTTTTTTTATGTATCCACATAAATTCCCTCACTTGTGATCACATGTCCCAAGAATGTGACTTGCTTCACCCAAAATTTAAGCTCTCTGAACTTGGCGTACAACTTATCCTTTCTTAATGTCTCCAAAACAAGTCTTAGATGTTCTTCATGTTCCTCCTTTCTCTTGGAGTATATGAAAATATCCTTGACAAACACTACCACAAATTTGTCGAGGTAATGTCTAAAGACTCTATTCATCAAATCCATGATTATTAAAGGGGAACTAGTAAGCCCAAAGGGCATCACAAATAACTCATAGTGCCCATACCTTTTTCAGAAGGCATTCTTCTGAGTATCTTCCTTCTTCAACTTTACCTATTGATATTCAGAATGAAGATCCCCCTTTGAGAATTACTGAGAACCTCTTAACTATTCAAACAACTCATCAATCCTTGGGAGAGGTTACATGTTCATTATTGTGATCTTGTTGAGTTCCCGATAATCGATACACAACCGCATTGTTCAATCCTTCTTCTTCACAAAGTGCACTGGCGCACCCCAAGGTGATGCACTAGGGCGTATGAACCCTTTTTCCAGATCCTCATGTAGCTTCTTCTTTAACTCCTCCAGTTCGATAGGAGCTATCATATAGGGACATTTCGAGATAGTAGTAGCTTTGGGTATTAGTTAAATTGAAAACTCTACCTCACGATCCGGGGGAATTACGGGTAACTCTTCAGGAAATACATCGATGTATTCCCTCACGATGGGAATTTCCTCAAGGTTGGCACTTTCCTTCAACTGAACCATTTGGGAGAGGTATTCTTCTTCATAGGGAATCAACACCCACACCATTGAAGGATTTTTCAAAGGAGATTCATGATCTTCCTTTCATTTGTTGAGGAGCATGGGATGGTTCGAAATATTAAAAGATAATTCCTTTTCCGGATAGTTGATAAGTGCTCTATATAATGAGATCTAATACATTCCCATTATAGCGTCAAATTATACCAAAGGAATTATTAAAAGAATCTCTAGAGGAATATTCTCACAATTCCAACAAGAGAAGAGTCAAACACTTGAGTTGTAATGATTTCACCACTTTGTGTTTTTACATATATCTCTACTTCAAGGTTTTGGGGCTTAGATTCTATAGTTCTAGAAAAATTGCAAGATATAAAGGAATGCTTATAACCAAAATCAAATGAGAATTTTTCCATTATTGAGTGAATAGGAAGTGTACCTTGTATGAATTCATTATCATCCTCCACCTCCGAATTAGTGATGTAATAAACCTTCCCTTGTTCCTTTGGCTTTGGTGGATACTGGTGCTGATTACCCTCGAGAACTTGAGGTTTAGTGCACTGTTGTTCATAGTGCCCTAGATCCCAACAGTTGTAGCACTGAACCACGAGTTGTTCTCTCCGTTCATCGGCCACATACTCCTTCCTTTTCGTGTCTTTTCGACACTCTTGAGCATGGTGTCCTTCTTTCCCACACTTGAATCGCTTCCCCATCCATTTGAGGCAGTTCCCATGGTGAAACCTTTAACATTTTTGGCATGTGGGTTGTTGAGTTTTCTTCCCACCTTTATCATTAAATCCTCCAGCTTGAAACTCCATCTTTTGTTTCTTATAACCATATCCATGGGACCATTCTCCAAACTCCATATACAATTTGATATCACACCGAACAACTTCTTCATAACTCCCAAAGTCTCGAATTGCAAGAGCCTTTCAAAGGTGTGGTTTTAATCCACTAAAGAATTTATCAATTTTGCTATCATTGTTGATAACAAAACCCAAAGCGTACCTTGAAAGGCTTGTGAAATTCGCTTCATAGGTTTTGATAGATTCTCCTTCTTCTTCTTTGATATCTATGAATTCTCTCTCCATCTTTGTGTGAAGAGTTCTTGGGAAATACTTGTTAAGAAACATTATCTTAAAGTTTTCCCTTTTCATCTCTTCAATTTCCCCACTTGGATTTGTGTTCTTAATCAAAGACCACCATTGATAAGATTCTCCATCTAGACGATAAATGGCTAGGGTCACCTTCCCTATCTCAGAATAGTGAAGCACAAAAAAGATCTTCTCCATGGATGTGACCAACTATTCCACAACTAGTGTATCAGAAGATCCATTAAACGCCAGTGGTCATTGCAGCATAAAACATATGATAGCCAGTTTATCTCTCTTTGGTGAAGGAGAACGTTACCCATTATTTTGGTTATTGTTAATAAACTGAGATAATTGGGTAATAATCTCGATGAGTTTTGGAACTCCACCTCCCAAATCATTGGGGATGTCGTTTGGGAAATCGTTGCATTGGCCCTCACACGAGTTATTGGCCTGGTTTCTCCTGGTTCCCACCATTTTCTAAAATAGAAAAGGTTAGAACAAAACATAAGTAAACAAGTCATTAATACATAACATATTCTTTTGCACAATTTATACTAAAATCATGACAAATGGGATCCCTATGTAGAGCTTTTTGTGTGCATATTTTTACCTAGTCTCATGGAAGAGGTTTTCTATAGGGTTCACAATTTTTAATTACCAAATTAACTAAACCTTGCCTCTGATACCAACTATAGAGATCCAACATTTTCTTACTTTACTATTAAATCATTTTAAAGATAAAAAACAGAATAGTATTACACATAGATGATCCAAAGGTTTAGTGTCTTTTAAAAACTAGTACAATACATAATAATTACAACATCAAGCATAAACATTTATTTAATTTCTTCTTCTCTATCTTCTTATTGGTACTTGTCCTCTCCTTAGTACATGTAGCCACCTAAGGATGTAAACCAAAAGGGGTGAGATATAAGTCCAGTAATAGTGTAGATAAGAATAATATAGCATGGGGTGAGCATAATCATGACATCGTCAAAAGATCATGAACATGAGAGGAGCATAAATAATAGACTTGAAATGTCGCAGTGCATAAAAATGAAAAATCGTGTCATAGTGGTTAACTACAACACATAATTTTGAACCAAGATACCATCTTGTTCACACATAATTTCACATTTACTCATGAGATTCATCACTTTTCTCAATTCATTGGAGCGATGTATAATTCCGGGCACACCTGTCAAATTCAAACATTCATATTGCGCTATATAATTCCGGGTGCACCCGTCACATTATAATATTTTCATTATCATGCATGAAACATAGAACATAAATCAATGATGAAAATAAATAACCCATGGAATGGAAATGGTTTCATCTCATAAGAACACATTCATAAACATTGGGTTTCCAAAACAAAGAGGGAATAACATACTTGATACAAGAACCATCAACCTTGAATGAGAAGTAAAAGGAGAGTTCCTAGAAGAAGAGTTGTTTTGGAATAATTTTTTTTGACATAACAAATAGTGGTGAACATATATATCCTATAAAATGAAATAAAGTGATGAAAAAATTATTTTTAATAAGTTACCATACCAAATTGGAGTGAAAGAGGGAGAACCCGAGGAAAGAAAAATGGGTTCGAGATTTTCTCCTTACCTTGTATCTGAATGCTTCCTTCTCTTTAATGTCCTTTATAATGACATTATATTAATTAATTAGATATAAAGATCATTTTTAAATTAATATGTTTCATTATTGTTTTATTAAATTATTTTATTTTCCATTGGATGAGTTATAGAGTTTAAAACCATTGTTTGGGAATGTTGTTTTTTATGGTTTTCTTGAGTGGTTCACTTGTATTCTTAAATTAATGTTCAGGTAGAACGAGGGTAAACATATAGATTTTATATTACATGTTATTAATGATATTACAAGATTTTGAAAGATCTTATAATGAATTATATTTTATTCATGTGTATTAATCATTATATAAGAATTAAATGATGAATGTTTTGGTTAATTTGAGCGATTTTTTGATCAAAATGAACTTCTTTTTTTATCACTAGAAATATGGTCATAAGTTAGTTCAAAAACTATAAATATAAGATAATACATATAAAATATTCTGGTTCAACCATAAAAATGGTTTCATGACCATATATGAAGGAATAAATGGAAGAAGAAAACATGTCATTTTTTAAGGTGATAAATTAACACCTCACAAACAACATTCTCTTTAATAAAATTAAAGGAAGAGGGAAAGGGGGTTGTATGATATAATATCCCATTAGAATAATAATGTTAAAGTAAATGTATAATAAAAGAGTTGAAATACCATTTGGATGAATATATGTGGTGAGAGATCAAGAAATGAACTAGAACTTGAAAGGAAATTAAAGGAGAAGAGGGAGAGAAATTACCTCTTAAATCCCCCTCTTGAGATCCTCCTTAAGAAAGCTAGGCTTGGTCTTTAGATGATACCAGCAGCACATGAACGTGGGAGGGGAAATAAAGAAGATATATTGGTAGATTTTAGAGAATTCATGGAGCTTAAGAGGTGTGGGGGAATGAGGGTGTGAAAGGTGGTTTTTATAGTGGAGGGGAGAGGTGTTTCATTAATATAAAATTAATTAGTTTATTAATTTCTCCTAAGACAAAGAATAGAGATTCATCAATGACCAATAATAGTAAATATGTAATTTTATTTCTGGATTTGGGTTCTTACATCGATTTTTATTTCAGGAATATTAGGTTTTAATTATAATGTATGTATACGGTAAATTAATGTATTTTACTATTCACCAAAAATTCATGTATTTTAGAAAAATCCCAAAAATTTACCCCACCCATTTTCTAACATGTAGAATCCAGAAATGAAGTCCATTTTTTAAAAATATTTTTTTTAAATATGATTAATTTAATTTTTAATTAAAATCATAATTTACTCAAAAACAGTTTTTAAAATTAAAACAGATTTTATAGTTCTTTCAAAAACTACGTAGGGTATTATAAAATTATATAAAACAATAATAAATTGATTTGATAATTAATGAACACATTGGTAGAAAATAAATTTTCTTTTAAATTAAGTAATTAATTATAATTAACTATTTATTTCTTACAAAATACCAAAACGTTTACTAAGGTCAAATTGTAACTTTCTAAGATGTCTAAATTTTATTAAATTATTCATGTGTAATGTTACTCTTATGATGGATGATTTACTATACATAAGGGTCATATTACTATAAATAAGGGTAAGTTACTATTCAAAAGGGTGCGTTACTATTCATCGAAAATTATTATTTTCTCATTAGACTCCAAAAATCATCTTGAACACAACCGTGTATGTCGGATTTTCAAAATTCCCAACACAGAAGTGAAAAACTTATGTTTGAATGTCACTTATAACATATTAGTTCATTATGTTGTGTATTCATGGGATTTTATGACATATTTATAAGAAGGTAAATTCAATTGAAAAACATTGGGTCGTTATAGGGATGATCACCTACCTTTGGTATGTTTTCCATACAACAATTGATACCACTCTACCGTAGACATGGAAACTTTTGAGTACTTATATGGGAGACCCTACAGGTCACCTCTATGCTGGATAGAGGTTGGGGAATTGCTCCTCATGGACCCATGGTTGGTGTGATCCATGATGGAGAAAGTGGAGCTCATCCATGAACATATGAATATGGCCCTGAGAAAACATAAATCATATTAAGACTACCATTTTATTCCCTTGGAGTTTGATTAGGGAGGCCACACCTTCTTTAGAGTCTTTTCATGGCACTGAATGCCAAGGTTCGGTCGGGGAGGCAAGCTATCCTTGAGGTTCATCAGGCCGTTTGAGATCATGTGAAGGGTTGGAAAGGTTACCTAATTCATTTCCCGACCCACATGGATAGATTTGGTGTAAGAAATATTCCACATGTTTCATTTGAGGTGATACGGGCATGATCCAACATACGTCATCAATTTGGAAGAGCTAGACATTTATAGTGCATCCAACTTTGCAGAGCACCCTATAGCGATCGAGGATCGACAGGACAGAACCATGCATGGATGGACCATCCCCTTGGTTTGTGTATTATTTCCGCACATAAATGTATAATAGATCCCTTGGTAATGTGAGATCCAGATGTGGGCTTAGTATACTGAGTTTGTTTCCATGTTTTTTATTTTCAATGACAAAAATATAAAAAGAGGAAATGCTTTAGAGACATAGTTTTCTCCATGTAATAATTTGACATATTTAACAATATGTTTCTAAATTTGGGAACTGATACGACATGAAATACCTAGGCCCGATGTACCTAGAATTAATATTAATAAAATAGTAATTATATTTTATACTATGCGCACAATGAAAATTAGATTACTATTAAATGGTGTCTCAGATCAGAAATATGAGGCCACAGTTGAGTCTATAATGTTACATTTACCCTAGGTGAGGCATAACATTCATAGGATCCTGACTTTTGAGGAAAAATCCATACCTAGTTAATATACTCATTTAAATAATTGAACATAATTATTTTACCATAGATGTTGAGGTGTGTAAGACACTAGTCGGTTGGCGAGTGGAGCAAGTGGAAGGTCAGGGCTCCGTCGAGATGAGGTTTAGAGGTAGGTGGATATAGGATTTTAGGATAATGGGAAGTAGTTTACTGGATGGATAATGTTGGGTGACAGGGCACTAGTGCGGCGGGGTAGAGCTAGCAAGTCGTGGTCGGGTGGAGGAGCTGAGGCGGTCAGGTGGGCACTATGAGGCAGTGAATGGTGTCGTGGAGACCCACATGACGTAGGTCTTCCACGCTGACTTATGATAAAGGAGAAAGATAAACCTCTAGTCTAGTCCGTGTTATAAGGTGGGCCGCGGGCCACGAGTATGGGCTAGTCCGCGCTACAGGGTCGTGGTCTGATCCAGCCTGTATGGGCCAGTTTGGCCCCATGAACATTAAAATTTCGTCACATTTAATACATACATAAAATTTATGTTCCGTCTATATAAATTCAATCATTAAGTCGATCTGGAACTTTTGATATGGTATTTTTAATTTTAAACTTCAATATTGAACGCAGGCGGTGAAAAAACCTCTCTTTGTGAATAATAATTTTATTATTATTATTCGATTTTCCTTCTTTTAGATGTAGTGCCAACATATGAATTTTGATTGATATTCCATAATAGGAACTTTGACCCTAAAGTTTATGAGGAATTTTTAGGACAAATTTTTGGTGTTTAAACAAAGACACGGTGTGGGCTGCACGAGGGCCGTTTAACTCACGTTGTGGTAAAATACAACCTTTTCACTGGGTATCTGTTCTGGGAGAATGGGTATTCAATACCACATATTTTTTAAAGGATATCAAATTATTGGTATAATTAATTAATTTTAAGATTGATATGTTCACCTTGTGATATACCTTTCATGTGTAACATGACGTTCTACAACTTTTCCATCAGATGTCTATTTGGGGTGAGTGGATAGTCCATCTCAATTGTTTTTCCACAAGGATTTGAATAGTGTGATATGTTTTGAAATGTGGAGACTTATTAGTGATCTCACTAAATGTGGTTGAATGAAAATAATATCAGTGGAAGATACTTTTGATGTGTTCTGAGCCCGAAGGTCAGTCTAGTGGTGTTTGACTACAACAAATGATATGCGATGATATCATAGTTTCTCTAGATATACCCACTTTACAGACTATAAAAAAATTCCTCTACGTCCTTATAGTGAAACCCCCATTGGCATGGGTGTGGGGAGTTTTCCAAACATCTGATTTTATCACTCCTCATGCACAAGGGATTGGGTCTTCAATAACCTAGGGTGGATCCCCCCTCTGAAACCATGGTGCGATTCCTTGACTAATACAGTGGTTCCCTCATAATGCATTAGGGCGTAGGTCATCTATAACAACTAATAGAGTGGTACCCCTATGATGCATTAGGGAACAAACCCTCAAAAATGGGTTTCACTTTCTGATGATGGATCAGTGAAAATACGTACTTTGACGTTTCCCTGAGACTCACAAGAAATAGGTAAATGTTTCCCTCTGAGATGCGTTCTTGTGACGTGACCTAAAATCATATATGTCAATTAGTTCCACCCAAAGGGGATAATATCAAGGTGTGGTGATTAATCCCCTTTGAATTGTGACTCATGGTCCGACACGTGGGATGTTGGGCGTTGATGTTGGCTACTTCGAGAACTATCATATACTCACTTTCATTTGCTAAGCTCTGAAATAAAGGTCCCCTTAATCTCTCATTTGGATTTATTTGAATGAGAATATATATATACATATATTCACACCCAATTATTTTACCCACTTCTTGGGTTTCAGTTACACTCAATCTAGGAGAGGAGAAGACGCATGGGATATGACACATGCTTTCTATTTCTAGCATCTCATGGTTGGACGAGTCTACTCTCCAACTATAGGTAGCGAAGAGTCAGTGAAAGGTTCACATTCTCACAATTTCTAGATCATTGTTTTCAATGGGTTTACTTTAGTCTCTTGTCTAGTGGAGATACAGTTCTTTATTGTACTTTTTTCCATATGTTGTAGTTATTTTCCTTTTGTATCTCTCACTACCCCCTTCTTTTTTAGGCATCTCTCTAAGTATGTTTATACTCATCCCTACAACGGACTTTCCTGTTTTTATCGTTCCTTATATAGAAAAAACACATGTTTAATCACAAATCCAGTTAAGCTTAGGGATATGGGAGCATGGACCTTGTGTAGTGGTCCCATCTTGGGATTTCGGAATAGAACTTCCATGGTTTCCTTACTTTCAAGGTTTTCCTGTCAGGTTGAGACACATTTCAGTAGGGAATGTTTTTATTTTTTACCTTGTAGACTACTTTACTATATCCATACTGTTTAGTGGTCCATTCATATATTGTTTATATTAACAATAAGTTGCAACATTTACTTATGTCCCCCTGCACCCTGCATCGAGTAAGCCACATGTGTGTGTGGAAGTACTTTGGAAAAGGCCTCCCCAATTTTGTTGTTCCTTTATTACTAGTGACAACCCCTAGCCTATAGAGGTAGGGCTAGGGTAGTTATGGATCATGCCCCAGTACAAGTTGGTTTGTGACATCATATAATTTGTTGTCATGATTCTGTGATTCCCCACTATGATAATCATTTCCTACTAAATTATTGATGGTTTTAGTCAGTGGAGTGAATTGGAAGGAACTGTATTATGGATGAATATGATGGAAAATATTTAGATGAGCAGTAAAATGGGATGATCACTGGAGTGACATATGTTGTGATCTCGCGTATTTAGTTATCACAGAACATTATTAATAATGTGTACCTTAACCAAATTTAGGACCCACTAAAGTTGATAAAGTAGGAGTTTGCTACGATTTTAGGTAATGGAGAAAAAAGAGGAAATAAGATTCAGTTTCATTTATTTCAAGATTGTGGAAATAATCACACATGTTAATGTCTTAGAGGAATAGGAATATGTTCTGACTGGGGAAAATAAGTTTCGAAGGAAAATATCTTAAAATGGACAATGAAAAACCCATTTAACAAAATGTATTGTAATATTGTACTCCCTAATGTATTATCAATTAACGAATTATTTCAATTTGTAAATTATGGGAATTTAAAAAATTGATGTTCTTTTTGGAAGGATCGTGAAGAGAATCAACAAAGTGGTATATGTAATGATTTTTCTAATGATGATGAAATGACCACAAACAACATGTGAAATTTAGTTTATGTACTTCCAATATTGTTTAAAATAAGAAAAAGAAGACTAATTAGATTGAAATTGAGGAACTTTAATAAATGATTCAAATTTCATATTATAGAAAATAGGTATTACGATAGAAGTTGATGAATCCTGAGTAATGGTTTAAGAATATAGTCAGATAAATAAAGTATTTATGTTTTTGAATTATATGATTAAATTATATAAATCATGAATTATATAATTATTTTCATATAATTTTTCATTAAGGATTGAAAATGATATGTTAATGATGATTAAGGCATGGAAAATATATTTCATGGAAGGGAAATTTTTTGATTAAGGGAAGGCAACCCTCAATTAACACTTGATGTTGAGATAATGATGTTTTTATAAAGACATGTTGGATATGAATAATTTAATTTGATGGTATATATTACCCATGAACTCATCATTGACAAAGGGGTATATCTCATAAAGGATTTAGTTTACAACTTCTTGGATTTGAAGAATGTGTCCATTAACCATTGAAATAAGTAATAATGCTTGTTTTATAAAAGGATTTATAGTAACTCAAGTTATTTTTATGTTCTTAAGGAATATTAAACGAGGGTATTCCCATGATTGGAATGTGAAATCCATGTGATAATTTTTGATATATGGGGGATTAATGTCAAGAAAATTTCATGAATTTTTTTCTAATGTTTTGGATTTTCATATTTCCAAAAGGTTATAAGGTTTCGTATTTATAGTGAAATTATGTCAATATTGGAGTGACATTTGTGAGATTAAAGAATTATCTCACCACTTTTGGATTTATGAATAATGTATTTCCTATTCTAATAACTTTTTTTTGATGATAACGGATGAAAAACAGCATGTCATATCAAGGATCTAATGATATCTTAGTACTTTAGGAATGAAAAATTCACCATCCTTTTTGGAGGATGAGGTTAAGTGGATTGAGGAAAAAAAGGGTGAGGTTTTCCTGAAATAATGTAAGTATATATTATCATGAAAATTTATTAAATTTTTCAAAAAGGATCTTGAAACCAAAAATGTTGTCCTAGTACCGTTGTTTCTGATGGATCAGAGGGTCCTTTAGGTCATCTCAGATTTATGTTTGTGTTATTGTTAACTTTAACATGATAGTATTCTCTATCACTGTCCCTCAGAAACATGATTGTTTGATTTGTCTTCCATACCCATGTATTTCACTTTCCACCTGTGATATCCAATAAGGAAACCGAACTATGTGTCACTATAGGTAACAACTATGGATCCAACATTCTTTTTAATGGTTTTTTAGTGTATTTTTACAATGTGGGTTTCTATTAAAGTAAATTAAAAGTGTTAAAACGTTTTTGTCATTGAAAAATTTTGAGGGAGAAATTCATTTTAAGGGGGGGTATAATGTAACCCATTGAGGTTTTGTGAAATATATTTTTCGAATTAATTTAATTTTTTTGATATTTTTTATTATACACAAGACTAAAACTAGTTTATTCTATATCAATGAATTATGATTTGATTGTGTTAAACACAACACGAAGTTAATCATGCACTAAATTCAATATAAATTTTATCTTAATATACAAGAAACATCGAGGTTAGCTTATGTTAAACACACCACTGACTTTCCTCGATGGCTTGCATTACATGCAAGACTGGTATCACAAATTAATAGTATATTATAAAAAAATATTATTTCATATAATTAGACATAAACTCACTATTAAATTAGTTGTTATCAATATTATTAACTAATATAGGAATATTTATGGTACAAAAAATATAATATTAATTCATAGGATACCAATTAATTAGAAATCAATATGAAAACAGAGGGAATATAAAGAAAAATATTATTATCTTAATGGTCACAAAGTTGTTTTTCCATAATAAATTAAATTAAATACAATTATTGAGTGATATTAATTTAATATATTTGTTATATATTCAATAAAATATGTTTATATTCATTCAATAAATTTTATATACATAATATAAGAACAAACCCAATTTAATATTTAAAACCCTATATTTTTATAAAAGTTGTTTTAGCACCTATTAGTGGTGAACCAATTTTAAATCCAAATTTTGGAACTCTTATATTTTTAATATGTAAAAATTAACTTTATATTTTAAATTGAAATATTAAAAAAATCAGGATAATTTTTTGGTATATTTCTCTAAAGATTCATTTTTTAATGAATTGTAAAAAATATTATATTTTAATTCAAAACTTCTTTTTCATATTATTAATTTATAAAGTTAAATTATATTTAATATTGGTTTAAAAATTAAATAATATAATATTTTTATCAATTAATAACATTTAGGTCATTATAACCAACTTCACATTGAAATTGGATATAGATAGAAAACGTTTTATAATTTTTTCTTTAAAAACCCGCAGTGTCGTCCCCTCAATGGGATTAATCTTAATTCAATTTTTACCACTTCTGTGGTTGGAATTTTGAAAAATAAATTTCATATTTTTTATAATAATAATTTATTATTTCTAATAATATCAAATTATTTTTTTGACAAAAACTATTTGTGAAATTATTTAAAATTTATTACATTATTTAAGGTAAAATTAAGGTAAACGTAGGACTAAACCTTAAACATAAGACCCAAAAAATGACGTAAAAACAAGTACAAGAGTCATTCAATGGACATATTTAAACCTTAAACAAATTTTTATAGCATTTCGTCTCTTATTGTATCCACTTAACATGTGAAAAATGTGTATGGAATTCTATTTTCAAAATATTACAAGAGTGCCACTCCCCCTCCACAATAAAAGTCATACTCTCCTCCCACTTATTTACACCACACCAACCACATATGTTCAAAAAAATATATACCTAATAAACATATTAAAATCCATAAATTTCCCACTGAATTATCCATTTGGTTATAATTTCTTCCATGTAATCCCTTTGGTGAAAACATAAAGGATTTACCTGATTAAGGGGTAACACCCTTCCCCAAGCTCCATTCATTTATTTTCATTCTCCACCACCTCAATTCATATTTTTCCTTTATAATATAGAAAATATGTCATAAATATAATTATATGTTATTATGATAAGTTTTTAACCTATACTTACACAAACCTCCATCTAATGGGAATCAAACATAATTCTTATGTGTACGACGAACTACTTCCTCACTAAACGACGATTGTTCATTTTTTTCCTTTACTCCCTATAATGGTGGAAATTATGATGGAATATCTATTAATATATGATATATATTAAATTTATTATGTATTTAATCATATTAAATCATTTTACTACACATATAATTATACATTCTATTTTGTGTAAATACAATAATTTCTTTTGGGGAATTGGGGACTACCTCCCCCACAAAGCGATGTGATTCATTCACACACTAAATGGAATGAGTTAAGTATGGGTTAAGTGAAATTATTTTATATATATGATATAATAGCGATAATTTAAAATATATATATATATATATATATATTTGTCACTTACAATCATTATTTCAATATGACAAGTTAAGGGAAACATGATTCATGCGTATGTATGACCTATCATTTCCATGAATGTTGTATTCCATTTCAAACATTTATATTATATATATTATTATAATAAAAATATAATTAATATATATTTTAATGATATCATGATTTAAATTCTATAAATCATGATATAATTATATATACCAAATGTATAACAAATTAAGAGATATGGGAAAAACAAAGTGAATTTTACCATAAGCTTAACCTAAACATTAAATTGATTCCAATAGGGTAATATAAAGTCATAATCAAACCATATATGGTATTATATATCATAATATGTTTCTATTATATATTCATAATAAATTTATATTTTTTATATTGGAGGTTTTAACGAGTACGACGAGTGGCAAGGCACGGGGTATGATGATTTTAAATCCCTTTTTATTTCCATGAGAATCATGCTTTATTCACTAGTAATTCCTTTTGTGTGGGGTGTTTATTATAGATAGATGTATTGTATGATTATTATATTTATATTTATGGGTATTTAAATATCCATTTGATGAAAATTATATCATGGGTTTTATGTTTCAAAAGATACCAAATTGGTAAAGTAATTTTGTCTTGATTTTCCTTCTTTGAGACACATGTTGTGTTATGGACCTATAATTTTCCATGATGTGTATATAATACCTTTGAAATGTTATATAATTAACCTAATTCATTTCATGATATTTTAATCTTTGCGTTATATTCTTTTCTGACAAGGGGAGTACGGCTCAAAGCTACCACGTGATAAGAGTTTATTGAAAAAATCTCATCACTTTGTGAGATTGTTTATGTTTATTTATTATTTGATGAAATATTATTGTAAATTTCTCATAAAATATCATAATTTTTATTGTCATCTGGTCATTCATGATATATTCATGTATTGGTTCCATTTTTACACTCTTTGGTAAATAAAATAGTTAATAATGTGTTTTAAAGAAAGCTTGACTTTATCCTCTCTTCGGTCGGAAATCTATGTTTATTCAAAACCATGTATTATAAAAAGGGTTTACATGAATATTATACTAATATCTTATGATAATTAAAACACATTTTACCCTTTTTCCTTATACCCATGTTTTTAATGAAATATTCTTATTGATTTATAAAAGAGGAATTTTTCAAACCTTTTTATCGTGAAAAAGGAATGTTCTATTTACCTCATACAATATGTACCGATTTAACAACTATAAATTATTTGATTCATTACTTTATTTTTTAAAAGTTTAATTTTTAGGAGAATAATTTTAAAATATATTTTCAACGAATTTATTTTCAAAAGGTTTTAAAGTTTATTTTATAATTTAACAAGGAAAGTGGTTTTCAAAATTATTTTAAGCCTTATTCAAAAGTTTTCATTGTATTTTCAAAGAAATGGTTTTTGAAAATGTTTTCAAGATCATTTAATAAGTTTTTTAGGAAAATGGTTTTTAAAAAAATTTCATGATTTCTTTATTATTTTTCAATGAATTTCAAATAAAATGGTTTTCAAAAAAATTTCAATATTCTTTTAATGTTTTCGAAGTGTTTTGGAAAAAAAATGTTTTCAAAATATTATGAAGCTTATTAAATGAGTTTTCAAGGAAAGATGTTTTTAAAATTACTTTAAGAATTATATATAAATTTAAAAGGTATTTTCGATGAAATTTTTTTTCAATGCTTTTATTCATTAAAAAATTCTTTTTCCAAGAATAAAGGACATTTTCCTTACAAAATATTTTTAAATGATATTTCAAAATTATTTTCCATATAAGATGAGATCTGTTGATGTCACTAATGCCTTTATAGAAACTTTTATAAAGGAAACATTCATATTATTTCTATGAATGGTTTATTCTTGAAGTCATGGTCATTATAAAACCCATTTCTCTTTCACTAGTAATTTTTTTATGAAACCCATGTCTCTTTCATGAGTTATATTTTTTGGAAACACATTTCTATTTCACCTGTAATTTATTTATGAAACCCTTTCCTCTTTCATGGGTTAAAAACATATGAATCCAACTTTCTTTTAGGGTTTATTTTAAGATGAAATTATTATGAATTATTTATATTTTACATAATTTATGATATGATTAAATGTTTGTGATACTAATTTCATTCTATGGGTTAAGATATGATGTTGAGGAAACCCATATATTTTTATGGGTCATGGTATAAAGATAGTTTTATACCTTGTAGAATATGTATGTATACTTTTATCTTGTGATGGGTGGGACCTATATCTCCCAAAAATTCATTGGGTAATGATAAATGTTTTTTGAGCTCAATGGGTACACGTTAGGGAATCCCAATTCCAAAATAAGTGGGTACAATTGAGAAAATAATAAGCCCTGAAAAGAGGGTACATGGGAGGACATGCCACGCCTAAAACAAGAGGGTAAACCAGAAGACATCCCAATATCAAAACCAGAGGGTATATAAGAGGGAATTACAAGAACAATATAGGTTCATGGGTTATTATACCAATTATAACATGTTGGAAAGGACATTTTTGGCATCCTGGACATGGTGGTTTTCTATTATTTTGTGTTTTCTAAAATTCCATGTTTATTCCAATATTATCCTTCTATGGATTATGTTCCTTATTTCCTTTTGATATAATTTTTATAAGATTCCAATTTTTAGGACACTAAATATATTTTTGATCGTTGATATATAGGGTATGATATTTTATTTTTATGATCATGTTATAATACACATATTCTCATGTTTATGCTTACATGTCTCCCTTGTTTACCCTTACTTAGCATCTGAGCTCAACCCTTTTTATGGTTCTTTCCTAATATGTTTTATGTTTTATGTGTCTAAGAATGGTTCTTATCGATAAGAATGTAGTGGGATATAATGTAGCTCATTTATTCGACTTTGTTTATGTTCCTATGTTTCCAATGGTACTAGACTAATACGATATCTGGTAATTTGTGTTTGTAATGTGTTAAGTATTCCAAAAAAGTAATGTAATGTCTATATATGTAAAGAGAGGGTTTCTATACCTTTGACCGGTAAACATTGTATGATTCTGGCTTGGATCTCCCACAATAAAGATACATATATCATTGATGAATAGGATCCAAGGTAGGAATCACTTTTCATATCAGGATCCATTATCACATTATATATTTATGTGTGTGTGTGTGATTTTACTAAATTATTAATCTTTGTTTATTTATGATAACTCTCTTGAAAATTTTCATATATATTTACAAGAAAATATCTATTTATAAATGAACCCTTTTTTATTAGTTTACCACATTCAAAATTTTTGATAAAAATATTTCTCTAAAATCCCTAATTTCTTCTATTTGATTAATAAGTGTAATCCATTATCCCTTATCTTGATTATTTGTGACACTACTGCTCGAATATTGATCCATAACATGGATATGATTGTCTGAAATGGAAATAATGGGACTAGTGAGACTATTATGGGATGTTTCTCATGGGGTTTTGGCAAGTCCTATCCCACTTTGACAGAGGGGCCTTGTGAATATCCTATATTCTATAATAGTAAGGATCACATCAAAAAACTCCATAAATTTAAATGTAATCCCTTTTCTTTAGTGGTATATGCTATTGGATTTAAAATTATCTAGTTGTTATGAATTTTTGAGTTAATATATCATATGTTATGCTACGAAATGAATGTTTTTTCTATGAAATTGATTTGAAAAATAAAATGTGAAAATGGAGGATTCATTACCGAAATGATTATTGAAATATTTATTTTGATTCTAGGAGATTCATTGAGGATTGAAACTAGTGTGCCAGGTGTTGTAGTATAACAACAAAACTTAATCATGGCTGTGCTGAAGCCTGAAGATAAATACATGGCCCTTAATATATTATTAATTTTATCATATTAGGTAAAAGATATTTCATATCTTGATAAGTTTTCCCTTTAGATAATGATAGGAAAATCATTTAAACCCCCCTAGTCTATTCACAACCCATTTTGGATTTTTTTAGACTTATATATGTAGATATACTAGAGGGGTTTAATAATGATGAGAAGAGTATTCATTAGGGTTTATTACTATCCTAGTTTCATGTTTATGACAAAGAACATATCCTCTATTGGGTTTCAGAGTTCAGTAATCTTATATATTCACATAGTTTGGGTCCTCTATAGTTAAGGTATGGTTTAGTACTCCCATGAACCAGATATAGTAAAGATACTCTATAGGGATAATAGTTGTAAGTTCTACAATTATTTATTTTGCATGATTCATATAGATTATGGTTATATATTTATAGAATTAGGCGCCGCATCATTTGATAAGATAGTGTGATGAGGAGTGGGTACTCAATCAAGGATACAATACTTCCTTGATCTATACTTATCTTCAATAGGAATTGGTCCCCCACAATAGATTTTGAGATAACATGGGTTGCATTTAACATGATATCTTAAATTCTTATATTGCATGGGGAGATATATTTCATTGAGAAGCTGGGATATAGATTGTTTGGACTTGGTTTCCAAGGTTTCCTACCCTATAAACATATATGGGTTCTTTATTATTCCTTTTATGCTTCATTGAGTGGGTTAAAATGTAAATTGGTGGTTCTAAGATTATTATCGTTTCATTTATTCATTTCATTATGGTTTTTGGGGTATCCTACGTAGTATATATATATCCACTCATTCATGGGAGTTTCACTAATGTGCTTCAGGTCATATTCAAAAAATGGTTTTTTTAGTGAAGAATTTGGTGGACATGGTGTTGGTCGTACAAGATCATAACAATTCATAGTGGTTATAGTAGCAGATGATATTCATCTCTAGTATCAGGTTATCGTGGAGATCATTTAACCATAGTTGTTTTAGGTTGAGTTTCCCTTTTGGTTTTGGGATTTTTTTTACCTTATAATATTTTGGGTTTTCTCTTGTACTCCTTTGTAGTTATTATCATGAGTTCCATTCATTTATTAACTTTTGAATCAGTTACTTACCTAGTGTTTCATTATTGTCATCCTATGAAAAGATTAGTGGTAATTAATAGGTACATTTGTCTATGGTATCTAATTATGTGTGATATGGATACACAATTCATGTTACCATTCTTTGACGTATTAGAAATGTGATTGTGTTGGAACACTCGACTTAGTGATGAACCATTGGGTTCCCTGGGGGTAATTTTGTACTGTTATTAGTGTGGTTTTGTATTAATTATCACCTTTGGAGTTTATAAACAATGATTATGGGTGTAGGGACTTAGGGAAATGATATTGGGGGTTTGTGTTTGGACTTAAAGCATGGAAACCCAATATTAAAATGGCTCTTGATATAAACATTTACTAAAATACTGTTGACCTTCTTATCCTCCCAATACTCTAAATAAATGGTCAATGGAACAAATGTAAATGGTATATGCATCATATATGTTCTGGTCGCTGAATTGTGCAACTTTCTTTAGTTATCTTGACAAATATTCATTTATTACCATGGTCCATCATGCCCAATACATGTTCCTTCTACACAAAAATCCTTCCGAAATCTTTTGAAAGGATCATGACATGCCTCTGCTAATGATCGATCCTCCTATCAATAACCATATGTGTGATGATTCTTACACCATGGGAATTGATAATGGGATAATCCTCCCAGGGGAGTGGGGATAAGTTCTTCTACCTATTGTATAATGAGAGGACCCACCAATTACAGTACAAGGGGGAATCTATCCACCTATTAATCATTATATTGTTCTAGTATTATATAATAAGGATTCTCATAGAATGATTTCACTTCATGAGTCTCATGGAATATGACTGTTTCCCTCAGAATCTGGGGATGACAGCCTTGATGGGAGGTTCAAACGTTCTGATCGGTTTCTAACAGGTTTGTTCATAGAACCGGAAACATACAATGATTCCACATCCATTCGGACCAACTTTCCAAAGGTAGGTTCTCATTAGTTTGTGGACAGATGAGGCTTAGGAATATTCATTGGTCGAGAGGATGGGAGGTCGGAATCATCACACCTTTTTTAGGGGAATTATTCTCCACTTGGGGACTCTCTTTATAGATTTAAGTTATGTTCGTGAATCCTTATTACATTACCATGTATAAAATAAGATTTCATTCAGATCTAACAATCAATTATTAAATATGTAGTAATTTTAGAGAATCTTTTGTATGTATTTGAGGTTCTTCATCGATAGAGAATCATTTTTATTTGTTAGAGATTCTTGGTCAATGGTACCCTTCGACACATTTATACAGAAGTGTCTTGGTCATTATGATGAACATGCTGGTTTTAAAGCCACTCAGTGGGGAACTTGAAGTTTATTTTAATTCAGGAGGACATGGATTATTTTAAATTTGGGATCGAACACGTAGATGGGCCACCTACGTATTCGTTGTTTAAAAAATGAATCAGAACCCACATAGTTCGAGTAAGGGAGTATGATGTTTATGATTGATGGCTCAAAGAAGGATGTCACAATTACTTTTACACTCTAAGCTCAGGTGAGTCATGCTCGGTGTGAGAAAAAAGATGTATTGGTAAAAATTAGATAGTTGTTCCATGAAAGATTCATTCATAAGAAATAATGTGGGGCTTATGTATGTATGACTGCCTAGATAAATGAAGGTTATGATTTAATTTGGGGAAGAAATCCAGGAACAGGGTCCATTAAGGTATATGTTCTTCATGGAGATTTTTAATACTCTAACATGGGGCTTACTATTGAAAAGGAGGCCCAAATTATGAGAAGACTTATGATTGGGTTTTACTCCTAAAAAAGGAATCCCAAATCAAAGGTAAATTAGGTCTGGTTAAGAGAAATTAATACTGGGGCTTACTCCTGAAAAGGAGGCCCAGGTCATGTATTAAGGTTTGTGGATTACTCCTAAGGAGGATGCCCAAATTAGGAGACTGGGGCTTACTCCTAAGGAGGATGCCCAGATTTGGGAATTTTAATAATTAGGGCTTACTCCAATGGAAGATGCCCAAGCTTGAGACTAGGTCTTACTCCTGAAAATGAAGCCCGGGTTAGGGGATCTGGGGATTACTCCTAAGAGGATGTCCAAAAATTAAGCGACTTGAGGCTTACTCCTAAAGAGGATGCCCATATTAGAGGACTTATGACTGGGGATTGTTCCTGAAAAAGAGACCCAGGTTAAGTATTCTCTCATCATAAAGGATGAGGTTTAATGAATGAAATCTCAATCTTTAGTGACAAAAAGATGTGTAAATCACTAGGTTTTGTGATATATTCCACAAAATTACTTTCAGATAAGGAAGTCAAATCAATAAATCATGCCATAAAATGGAAGTCAAGAGTGTCTTGAAGACTGAATCTTGAATAGGAAATGTGTAATGGCTTAAGAGGGGTGAAATGGGCAAGAAAGGCACCCAAAAAGGCAGGGGCGCACAAGTCCTGGCAGGCGCGCAGGTACTGCATGGGCGTGCAAGTTTTGGTCACGCAGGTATACGCCTGTGCGAAATATGATGTACCTGCGCGACGGTTAACCAGTAGGGTAATACTTGAGTGACTCTTAATTAAAGCCTTTTGAATACTCTTGAGGTTCTTACAGAATAGGGGCGTGCAAGATCTATTGACGGAGTAAGGCGGCACACAAGTGTGTCCCTTTTCCCTTAAGGGCTGGCCACTCAGGTGCGCAAGTGTTGATGAGTTTCAACACTTAGGCCTTCCTCCACTCTTTAGATATTCTGTTCTAGGTAAGAAATTACCATAGAACTGTTTCAGATGCTTTGAGAAGAGACAAGGGCGTCGGGGGCTGAAATATGAGTTTCTGGAAAAAAATCCTCTCGAAATGGGGGGCCCACAGGGTCTATTTATAGGCAAGAGAAGACCCCGTGCAGTTACCACTTAGGTCATTCAAGTCACTTGCGTGACCATAAGGCGTCACACAAGTGTACTTGCGCAACAGTGATTGAACTTGCGTGGCACATGTGCTTTTGATCCCTTGTTCACGCCTTTGTCTATTTTTGATATTTTCTTCAAAGGATGAATCAATTTGTGCTAAGTCATTTCCCATTACATTTCTTTGGACTCTATGACGAAAAAGGAGCATCAAAAGAAGTCCCCCCTCACAGATGGATCAGAATGAAATGAGGATTTGACTTTGAGGAAAAGAAGAAAACCAAAGGAAAGGTGGCACGCAAGTCTTGATGGCGCAGAGGGAAGCGTGCATGTGTGCATCGCGTAGGGATACGGCCCTTGATCGCACGGGGTACGGCGTGTAGGGTCCTGGTCGCGTCTATAAATAGAGGGCCTCACTTCCGTACAAGCATCCAGATTTCAGGACTTCATACCTTTGAGCTCTCGCCGCGCAGGTCACCTTAGTCGCGCAGGTTGCTCTGTTTTCTGGTGTTTTCCTTGATGTCGCGCTACTGTATAGGTATTTGTACTTGCACGGTTTATACTTGCACGCCAAAAACTAGCGCGGAAAACAAACACTTGCGCGTCATGTTTAGACTTCCACGCCTTAATGCCTTAGCCATTTTTTTCGAATTCTTTCACAAATTTTATGAAAAATAAACCCATTAAGAGTTTAATTTATTCAACTTTTGTGCAGATTCAATGGATCCTAAGGGAATTAAAATTTCTGATGAATTGGATATCAAGTGGATTGATGACATGATGAACATCATTGGCCATGATTACTATGATATCTTTGACAGTACTCTCCCATATTTGGCTAAGTACTTGAAGAAATATCATCTTAATTTCCCACAGACCATCTACTTGCCTCTATATGGTTATGGTCATCTGCAAGGAGTCAATGTTTCATATGCAAAGAACTATACACCTGAAATGCAGCTGCACTTCTACACATTCATTTCGGTTATGTTGTGCATTAAGATAAAAAAAATGGTGTGAACTTTCAAATTCTTCCTCCATGTCATTTCCTTGCAGATATGAAAATGGAAAACCCATGGGCTGAAATGTTTTCCACTTTCAGTTGGTGGAGAGAAGACAAACATGGTATTAGAGCAATATCTGATATGAGTACTATCTCCAAACGGATCTTTACTTCCAATTCTCTATTCTCAAATCCATGTATCCATATTCCAAGTCTCTTGGACAGAAACAGAGTCACTTTTTGATCAGCAGAAAATTTTCTCAAACCACACTCAAGAACATCCTTTTACAATTATTCCAAGAAGAGCTGGTATCACTTCATCTCTTATTGTATCCAGTTGAATGAATGAATTCCATGTGATTGCTGATGATGCTCGGGGAGCCATAAATCAAATGAAGAGTTATGTTGAAAGCCTCTTGTAATTCTTGAAAAAGATAAGAAACTTCAGTCTGTGGATATCCTTTTAACTCTTGTGCATCAATGAAAAACACTTTCAGCTACACCCATTTGTACATGCATTCTCTTTTGATACATTCTTTAGATTTTACCTAAGCCAATGGGCCTAGTAAGCATAGTTTTATTTTTACTAGGATTATTGTAAACAACCCTTCAATCTTCGAACATTTTAATTGCTCAATGTTACCTAAATCATACAAAAATGTATGTTTAGTGAGCTGGGAACTTGACTTTTATTCAGAGTTCCCCTGTCTTTTGTGGGAAGTTTAAATTCGTTCACATCGAACATACAACGGCTAATGTTTAAGGTCGAAATAGCTTTGACCTAAATGGATTAGAATTGACTCAATTCCTTGAAAATTCATCTGAAAACATATTACCATACTCATGTATGAGGGAAAATATGTAAGCTATGACTTAAGAATATTTGAATACAAGGAATGATATGAAAAAGAGCTATAATGCATTAAAAGAAGTAGTTTCCAAGAATGAAGTTACCATTATTTAACAAACCCGTTAGGGGGTTGAATTATGCAGGGCCACCTAAGGGCATTGGCTATTAGTTAAATAAAATAGTATCTTTTGGCTAACAAGTCTGTTATGTAGACTGTTTATTCAAGGCCACCTATGGGCACGTGCTGCATAGTCAGACAAAATAACTCTCCGAAATTTACTTTCCTAATGCTAAAAGCCAATGAAAGTTTATGGAGATTAAAATCTTCAAAAGTATGGAGTTTGTTGTATGGAAAGAGGTACTTGAATATAGAGAAAATATTTCCAAACAAAATTATCGAATAACTGAATGAATATCACTCCTACGAAGGTCTGACCCAAACCAAGGGAAAGAGAATATAAACCATATACTTGAATACTTTCAGATCATGAAAAAGGATATGGGACAAATATGTTAAGGATGGCTATTTTTTCGGATCCCTACATGCTGTCATTTAAGACAAATAAAGAAAAAAGAGGCATTCTTCCCACGAATGAAGTTACCACTATCCAACAAACCCGTTAGGGGGTTGAATTATGCAGGGCCACCTAAGGGCATTGGATGCATAGACAAATAATAGTATCTTTTGGCTAACAAGTCTATTATGTAGACTGTTTATGCAAGGCCGCCTATGGGCACGTGCTGCATAGTCAGACAAAAGAACTCTCAGAAGATTTACATTTTTGTGACTAGAAGGCATGAAAAGGGTTATGAGGATTGAAAAATATTTAAGATTAGGATTATAACACATAAAGATGGGTATTGTTCAATGTGTACAAAGATACATAGATCAATGCTAACCATAATCATGTTGTGGATAGGTCCTGAATTGAAATGTTGGACTTCACTACGTATCCCATAAGGATGATATTCCATCCATACATAGTTCTTAAACTATAGTTTAAAGTCTTGTGGGGCAAAAGGATTAGAGATCTTAGTTTAGGTTCATAGTGCTTGGACCATTGTAAGAAATACACAGTGTGTGTTTTCATGGGGACTTTTTAGCCAAGGGACTGAAAGTGGAATTTGGGGTTAGGCCCAAAGACATGGGACTGGATTCGAGGGACACTCGAACATTCTTACGTATCCCATAAGGATGGGAATCAAGCCCACATAGTTCTAGAACTACCCTTTGTACAAATTTGGTTCGTACATGTAAAGGGTGAAAGCGGACTTTAGTGCAATGATTGTTTAACACAAGATAAAAGGTTCGGGCATTGCCATGTATGCATGTAATATTTCAAATGAAACATGATTGAAAAATCAAAAAAAAGGTTCCCTCTCATGTGAGGGTATCAAAGAAATTTGTAGTTTATTGTCATATAGGACAAAAGTGTTGTATAGTTTAACGTCGTATAATAAGGACGAAAATGAACCATTGTAAAGATATTGATTCTAAGGGCGGTTTCATGAATTACCATTGTATGAGATAGAGATGAACCGACGTGAAGATATTGGTTTTGGGCTTGAACCTTGGGAGGTTTCCTACATACCCAACATAGAAGGAAAGGATCAAAGTCTGTGTAGTTCAATTAAATAATGAATTAATGATCAAGTTGTTCTTGGGGACAATGACCTAAAAAATGATGTTATGACTTACACATGGTTAGCGGCCCAGAGAGAGTGTTATGGTTGAGGTTTTCTCTAAGATCACGTGAGTCATACTCAGTGTGAGAAACAAGAGGTAACAATAACCTTAATGATGCATAGTTTAATGTCATGTAGGACATATAAAGGGACTATGCAGTTTAACGTCTTGTAGTTCGGACTATTGGTGATGCACAGTTTAGTGTCATGTTGTAGGGACAAAATACAGTTTAATGTCATGTAAGACGTATCATGAACTTTCTGTACAGTTTAGCGTCATGTAGTTAGTACGATGGGGAAAATAGAGTTTAACGTCATGTTGGACGAAAGGGGGGGGGGACTGTGTAGTTTAATGTCATGTAGTGAGGACAAAAGAGTGCACCATTTTAACATCATGTTGGACGCATTGGGGATTTTTTCCGTATTTTAACATCATGTTGGATGAAAAAGGGATGATATAGTTTAGCGTCATGTTGGAAGAAAGTGTGAATAGTTTAAGGTCATATGCATGGACGGTTGATGGTGCAGTTTAATGTCATGCTGGACGGTTGTGTAGTTTAAGGTCATACAGGACCTTTGATGATTATTTAGTTTAACGTCTTTCTGGACATAAGGGACTTTTATATAGTTTAGCGTCATGTAGTTAGGACGTCACAATTTAATGTCTTGCTGGTCAAAAGAGACTTGGAAATAGTTTAGGGTCATATGCATGGACCATTGATGATGCATTTTAAGGTCATACAGGACCTATTTGTAGTTTAAGGTCATACTGGACCATTTAGGGAACTTTTTCGTAGTTTAACGTCATGTGGGACGAATGTACAAATAGTTTAAGGTCATATGTATGGACCATTACTGTATAGTTTAATGTCATATAGCAAGGAAGAACTGGTGCCGCACATTTTAGTGTCATGTTGCAGGGAAAAAATAGGGACTTTGTAGCTTATACAAAATACTTCTTCAAAAATCTGGCATTGGTTGGAGTAGTGATGAGTTCTCCGTCCATTGAGATTAATGAATAATCTCCATTGGAGTAGACCCTATGTATTGAATAAGGACTTACCCATTTTGGCTCAAGATTGGGAGGTTTCTTTCCTTCTATCATTGGAGTTTTGAGAACTAATACCAATTCTCCCTGAGTGAATGAACGAAGACGAACTTTTTTGTTAAAGGTTAGTGCTATTCGATTCTGATAGACTTCCAAGTGGTGCAAAGTGCACAATCTTTTCTCATCTAACCATTCCAATTCATTAAATCTCTTTTGATATTGTTCATCTGTAGATGATTGATCACAAATGGCAACTCTGAGCGAGGGTAGTTGAACTTCAATGGAAAGACGACTTCTGTTCCATACACCAATGAATATGGAGTTGACCGAGTTGCAGTGCGGGTGGTAGTCCGATAAGCCCATAAAGCATGAAAGAGTTTATCATGCCAGGGCCTCTTATCTTTATCCAACATATTTTTTTAGTATATTTGATAGAGTCTTGTTAAAGGCTTCTATCTGGCCGTTGGACACTGCATGATACCGAGATGAATGGTTGGATTTGATGTTGTATTCTTGATACAACTTCTTCATCTCATATGAATAGAAATTGGTTCCATTTTCCATCAATATAGTATGAGGGACACCAAATCTGGTAATGATGTTAGACTTGATGAAGCTAACAATGCATTTAGAACTGACTTCCTTGAGAGGTATTGCCTCTTCCCATTTGGAAAAGAAGTCAGTAGTAGTAAGAATATACATAAACTGCTTAGCCATAGCCGAAGGGTAAGGTCCCACCACATCCATTCCCCATGTGGCAAATGTACATGAGTATTTAGCTGTATGAAGAAACTCTGGAGGCGGATGAATGAAGTTGTCATGTACTTGGCATGAATGACACTTCTTTGTGAAATCGACACGATATTGTATCGTTGAAGGCCAAAAGTATCCAAGCCTTCAAATTTGATCTAACAATCTATATCCAGACTGGTGGGCACCACAGAATCCTGCATGCACTTCTTTCATGACAACCATTGTCTCTTCACCATCAATGCATCTGAAGAGAACTCCATCAAAACCACGTTTGTAGAGAATTTTCTCTAGGTGATCTGGGCTATCATAAAAAGTAAAATCGACCACACGTCGCCGAATTTGTTCTGTCTTGGCTGTTTCTGGTGGAAGTGTTCCATATTTAAGGTATTCCCTGATAGGTGACCTTCATCCTGTATTATGACCATACAGTTCAGGAATGGGACTAATTTCATTAATTAACTTTATTCTGATTCGAACATAAGGTGAAATTGCACAACAACGGGCAATACTGATGGTTGTCTCATCCCGATTTGGATCTGCCAGAGCTGTGGCTATATTAGCCAATGCATTAGCTTTAGCATTGTGTGATCACGGGACATAAGAAAATATTGGTTCCAAAGGGAATTCCGCCATTAACTCGCTGACATAATCATACAAAGGGATTAGTTCATCTTTTCTAATGGCATAATCCCCATTGACTTGTTTGATTACCGGGTCTGAATCACCCTTCACCTTTAAGTGATTCACTTGTGCTTGAAGCACTAATTCCAAGCCTCTGATAAGATCATGGTATTCGGCTTCATTATTGGTACCACCTTCCCACAATAAGAAGGAATATGGTAACACTACCTTTTCTGGAGAAATGAGTACAACTCCTAAGACAACTTTGTTGAATTTAGGATTATCCATTTTCTTCCCTGTTGGACTTCTGGAAGAACCATCAAAATACATTTCCCATGCTTGAGGACATTATTGAATAGAGAAGACTTCCTCATTAGGGAGTTCAATATCTGAAGACGTGTCTTCCACTGAAGGGTGTTCATCCAGGAAATCAGCCAGAGCTTGGCCCTTTATCACCTTTTGAGATGCATACTGAATGTCGAATTACTGCAAAATAACTACCCACCTTGCTAGACGTCCTGTAAGCATTGTACGACTAAGGATGAATTTGAGCGGGTAATTGCGAGATACCAATTGGACCTCGTGATGTTGTAGGTAGTGTCTTAACTTCTGAACTGCAAAGATTAATGCCAGGCAGCACTTCTGAATACTTGAATATCTGGTTTCTGCTTTAAGAATGGTTCGACTGAGATAGTAGTAGATGTTTTCATTCCTAGTATCATTATTTTGAGCAAGAAAGGTACCTAGTGATCGCTCTAGAGCTGTCACATAGAGGATAAGTGGTCTTACTTCGACAGGTGGCATGAGTACCAGTGGACTCAATAGGTATTTATTGAGAATATAGAATGCTTCTTGACATTCGTCAGTCCACTGGTAAGTGACTACCTTCTTCATAAATTTGGTGAAGGGTAAACTTTTACCTGCTAAATTGGCGATGAAACGCCGAATATAGGGTAAGTGTCCTTGAAGTCCTCTTAATTATTTCAAATTTTGAGGAGGTGACATACCAATTATTGGCATGGTCTTCTCAATATCGACTTCAATACCACGATGGCATACAAAAAAGCTGAGAAATTTTCCTGAGGTTACCCCAAAAGCACATTTTAAGGTGTTCATCTTCAAATTATATTGTCGAAGCTTGCAGAATATGACTTACAAATCAGCCATGTGATTAGAACGTTGTTTGGATTTAACTACCAAATCATCTACAAAGCATTCAACAAACTTCCCTAAGAAGGGTTTGAAGATACGATGCATGGAACGCTGATAAGTTTTACCTGCATTCTTTAAGCCAAAGGGCATTACCCGGTAGAAAAACACTCCCTGAGGGGCTCTGAAGGCTGTAGATTCTTTGTCTTCTGGGGCCATTCAAGTCTAATTATATCCAGAATATCCATCCATTAAGGAAAGTGCTTCATAGCCTCCTTTTGTATCAATTAGAAGTTTTGTAATCGGAAATGGGAAATCATCCTTAGGACAATGCCGATTAAGATCTCTGAAATCGATGCAAACTCTAATTTGTCTGTTCTTTTTCATTACACGGACAATATTAGCCAACCATTTGGGATATTTAACTTCTCTAACGAAGTTATCTTTGATAAGATTATCCACTTCAGCTTCAATTTTGGAAGCAGAAGTTTGGTGTGTTCTTCTCGTGGCTTGCATAAATCCTCGATGTTCTTCTGGTAAACCCAAATGATGAGTAGAAACATCAGGATCAAGCTCAGGAATTTCTGTATAGTTCCAGGAAAATATACCTTTATTTTGCTTTAGTAAATAAATATACATCGCTTGCTCTTCAAGAGTCATGGACGCACTGATTAAAGTCGGGCGTTGATATCCTTTTGTACCCAGATTTATTTCTCTATGTTCATCCGTAGTGGTAGAGATACCCTCTTCAAATGCTGGAGGAGAATCTCTGAGATCTTCTTCTTCTTCTTCTTCATGTGTTATTTCTTTTGTTTCTACTTGCATAGTAGATGATAAAGTAGAATTCTCATGATCTGAAGAGATGTCAAAATTTTCACATTTTGAAGAGGAAGTTTCCATTTTTGACACTATTGTTGATGAAGAGTTTTCTTTGGGTAATAAAGAAGAGATGATGGATTGAGAATCAATGTCATTGTTCACCTCCGATGTTTCTATAACTTTTTCTAGCCTAATTGATGAAGCATAGACTTGTTGGATTTCAGCAGATGAAATGAATACATCGCCATTTGTGCTTTCATTACTGCATGGTAGATTACCAATTTCTCCCACGTTGTCTGGCTCGATTGCCGTAATTGACATTATGGATCTTTCCATAAGAGTATTTTGATTTGGGTCTATCTTGTCAATTTGACTGATAGGCAACACATAATCTGTACTCACAAGTGTAAATGGATTTACTGGAATTTTTTCCAAACCATATGGAGCATTAACTTTGGTAATCTCCTTTGTTATGGATTTCTCCCTTTGCTTCCCGTGATAGAATTCTACCTCAATGTATTGAGACTCACATGTCTTGAACATGACATTATTACCATATAACGTCCCAACTTGACCATCAAAACAATATTTGAGACATTGATGGTATGAAGAAGGGATAACCGCATATTGATGTAACCAGGGTCTTCCAAGAAAAATTTTGAAGGCTGAGTCCTGATCAACAACCATGAAATCTGAATTGGATACAAGATCTCCAAACTGATTTCTAAGTGTAACTTCACCCAGTGGTTCTTGATCATTTTTATCATATCCCAGTATCATCATGGTGGAGGGAGATAAATCAGATTTCATGAGGCCCAATCGACGAAGTGTATGAATGGGCCTGAGGATGACTCCTGAACCATTTTCAATGAAAACTCTTCGATCATCCACGCCATTGACTTTTCTAGACAAGTAAAATGGTCTAATATGTCCATGCACAACATCATCTTAATCTTCATCAGTAAAGGATATTATTGCATGGAATTCTTCAGGATTATTCTCTATGTGATAGACTTCAGCTGTAGTAATTTCAGTTTCAAACTCCTGAGGACTTGACACAGCCTTGATGAGTGCTTTCCGAAGATCTTTTGACAAATTCAAAGCATCCAGAATTGATAACTTGGCTGTTACTAGGGCCAAGGGTTTCAATATATCATACTTTTGATCCAGAGGTCAGCATTTCCCAATAGGAATATGTGGTTTAGCAGGTACCTTGGAAGTAGATTCTTTGGAAGTTTATTCATCTTGTATTGGGATAGGAGTTGGCAATATTCTTGGTTTTGAAAGATTAGACCGATTAGATCCATTTACTTGCTGAGAGGAAGAAGATGTAACCTTCAACCGATCTTCCAAAATAACTATTCCAGGACTGAATTTTCTATTGGTAGAAGAACTTGCTTATTCATGATGAGCTCGCTGAAGGGCTCTATCACGAGTTTCTGCTGCGTACACAGTTCTAACAGGGGTAGAATTGGAATAGTGGCTTCTGAAAGATCCATGTCTTCCCCTGTATCCTAAGCCCCTGGAACTTCCTCTGATTCCTCTATTTGATACAGGGAATTAAGGGTCATCAAAATTGAAACTGTGACTGGCATATGGATTTGTTAATTGAATAATATTAACAAAACCGAAGATTAACTCTTTGTCTGATGAAGAATCCGCCTGATTAGCCTGTTTAGGCAGTGCCGTTTGGTGGGGCAGTGCCTGTGGCTTTGAAGTAGATGGCATGAATTCCACCAAAGTCAGAGACAACTTAGGCTTTGGCACACACTCATCTTCTTCTGATTCTTTTTATTTCTTTGAATCATGCGGTTTTTTTTAGGAATTTCCCTCTGACAAAGAGGGTTTTGCCACAACATTCATGGCCGAAGACACAATTGGATTCCTTAATTGTGTTTGAAAAATAGCATGAGTTCAATTCATTGTCTTTCTGACCATCCAATCATCATAATTTTGTGTATTTTTGCTTTTGACTTCCTTCCATTCATCTTCCTCCTCTGGAACTGTTGCAGTGACACATGCTACCTGGGCTGAGGAGCCATTCAATGTGACCTGTCCCGAGTCGACCATCGTTTGCAGGAGGTCTTTGATGAAAAAACACTCCTAGATGGGATGCCCCAATATTTGATAAAAAGGGCAATAATTAGGATGATCTTAATCTCCTTTCTTGTTTGGCCTCTTATGTATTGGAAATTGAACCAAATTGTTTTCTAGAGCTAAAATGAAATAACCAAGATTTTTTTCATTTCGGAAAGAGTATGTTTTTCTCTTCAGATCCTCAAATTGTTTTCATCTTTGATCTTTTTGATCATCTGGATGAAAATCATCTGTTATTGGCGCTCAGATGGTGGAGCCCTTCGAGAAGATGAAGGTTTTGAGGTAGAAATAGGTACATGTGTTTGTTTAATCATAATTGTAGCATTTTATGCTTTACCCATTCTCCTTCCTAGAGCTGATGGAATTACACGAGATTTAGCCTTAGCCTGTATAAGGGAATCTTCAATCTGCTGAGTGATTGAAGTAAGGTCTTGAAACCGTCCTGTTTATTTCACAGGGATTAATGGAGTGCGTAATTCATCATGCAGAGTTTACACAAATATTGGCAACAATTCTTCTTGAGGGAGTGCTAAAATCAAGGAATATGTTAATCCCTTCTAACGAGCAATGAAATCAGAGACTCTTTCATTCTCTCTTTTCTTACAATTTGTAAGATAGAAAACTGTTGCCTTTGGAAAAGTTGAGCTGAAATGAAGGAGGAATTTTTGTCGAAGATCCTCCCATCCGGTAATTGATTGGGATTGCAAGCTTGTATACCAAACAAAAGATGGTCCTTGCAAGGTTCGTATGAAGCATCTGAGTTTCACTGCTTCTTGCTACTCCGGAGTTCCCATCATAGGATCGCAACAAGACACGTAATGCATCAAATGTTGTTCTGGATCGCCTGATCCATTGAAAATATGGAATACAGGATTCCCAAAACTGGATGGAGGAGAAATTGAATCTACCCATTCAGGGTAAACTTTCTTTTCTGGTTGAACTTGTGAACGCTTCCCTTCCATAGTTTCTAACTGACCTGTTAATGAATCAATAGTAGTTATTAAATTTTGAGAAACATCTGGTTGAACTTGGACATCGGTAGGTGCAATGTCCGGAGCTTGGATAGATGTGGTGATTGGTGCTGCAACTGATGGTAGCACTGCCAACTGTTGTTGCACTTGACCTGTAGGATTAGACCTGTGAGGGTGTACTGATAGAGGAGGATATTATTGATCCATCTCAGTAGCTGCAACAAATTCCTTTGGCTGACTGTCTCCCGCATTTTTAAGAAGAATACTACTCTGAAGTAGTTCTGCATTCAACCTTCTTAATTCCTTCATTTCTTCATCCTGTTGTGCAAACCTCTGCTCTAGTGAGAGTGATTGACCTTCTCCAAAGGAAGGATATGTAACCTGGTTATTTCCGTTCCCTTTGTTGGATCCTTTTCAGAGAGGGGGAAGTGGGTTACTCTAAGTATTACCTAGGTTCTGAGTAATCCTTTGACTTGGTGTACAAACACCTTCATCATTTGTGTCAGTGCATACATCTTCTTGAGCAGGAACCTCTTCATCTGAGTCACCTGAGTGAGCCTCATTTGGTGGATTAGCAACAACAGCACTGATGACATTGATTGATGCTGAACTCATCGCATCCCTTCTATCATTATTTCTGTGATATTTTCCTCTTACATGTCTTTGATGAGACATTGCCTTTTGATGATTCAATCCCTCTGGAACTTCTTGATGAACCGTAATTTGGAGGGAATATCCTGATAATTTGGCTCTTCGTTCCTCTTGAGGTTTCTTCCCCAATTGAGAAAAGACCGACTTTCTGTAAGAAGGGGATTGATGATTTGAAAAAGTCCCCAGTTCAATGGACTAGGTTTGTTCCTGCTATTCTCGCTCAACTCCCTGAATCTTTTTTTTTGATTCCGAGGGTTGGTTTAAAAGAGTCCCCAGTCTGGTGAGCTGGGGTGGTTCTTGAAATGCTATTTCTGAGACATTCTTGAAAGTCCTCCTGATCATGCAAACCTTAGTCCGGAAATTAGCTGGATGCATTAATCTGTATCCTCTTTTATCACCTGGTTTAAAAGACCGTTGGATGATTTCCGACACTTCTGTCATTTGGTGACGTGCTTGATCCAAACGAGAGGCATGTTCAATATTCTCGTTTGCATGATGCAAGAGTAATTCAACAACTTGTTCTCTATATTCTTGATTTTGAGAGGAACTAGTTGAAGCCTGTTCTTGGGAAAGCTTTTGATTACAAAAAAATCCCATTGACTATGGCCGACCATGGGGAATAACATATCATGAGACCATTTTTGGCGGGATTTGTTTATTGGAGAGCACCGTGAAATGCAGTGCTCCATGAACACCCCATCCTCTGACACGAATACCAGATGGGGCATTGGCAATTAACTCACGCAATCTTCTTAGTGCGCCAAGGCATGAACATTGAAGGGCTCTCTGCTGCTTTTTAGCCTTCGGATATCGGGAGACTGATAGAGATGCCAAATCAATATGACGTTGTAAACCTTCTACTATCTTAAGATTATTTTCATATTCATCATAACATAATACTTTCTTTTTCAACTTACAAAGAGTTTTCCATATGTCGAGACAAATATCATGAATTTCATCTTCCGTCAACATTTCTGGAATATTATACTGAGAGTCAGCCAGAGGTCACTAGCACTTCACCTTTCTCCAGTTGTTCTCTCATATTCCGCATTTCCTCTTTATCATTTGATGAAGATTATTCTACCTGATTTGACCAGAGTTTGTGTTTCCTTGTTTCTTCATTGGATTCAATAGGATTGGTAGAGAAATCATTGATCAAACTAGAAGATGCATGACTTAGGGGTGGTTCGGAGAATGAATTACACCCTGGGCTATCTTCTGATTGAGAATGTATTTCAGCTGCTAGCGATGAAGCTTCAGACATGACTGGTTTTGCATTTTCAAATGCCTCAAGATAAGAGGGATTTCTCGGCACTACATTGTCCACTGGAGAATTTTCCGGGCAACGTGCATCACTACTGCAGAGAGGACTTTCGCAGTGAAATTCATCATAATGGGGAGTACCACCATAATGGGATACAGAAAATGATGAGATCTCTTGCTCCTTGGTCTTCTGACCACACAGAGGGTTCTTGTGGCTCTCATCTGAAGATAAAACTTCGAGATCGACCGAAATGTCATGAAGAAAGCCTTCATGAGGAAGTCTCTATTGAAGACCTTCGGAATTAATGTTCCCTCTATTGGGAACTGAGTGACTAGAATCATGAATTCCAATAGATAATTGTCTGAGGGGTTCAAAAACTCCATCATCGAGAAAGTCCTTGTTACAGATTGGATCTTGATATCCTGACTGTACTGGGCGGGTCTTCTTCTTAGACGCCTTCTTACTCACCTTGGAAACCACTTATTGACGAAAGTGGCTGCTCTGAGTAGGTGTATGTTCCAGATCAGGAAAGATGGTTAGGTTTGGCTGATGATCTCCTCTCAAATCAGGTGTATGTGCCTGACTTGGTCGTCCGTATGATATGGGGGAGTATACCCCATAACCCTCTTGGACTGGAACAGATGTGTGTTTCTGTTCCAGAGTGAATTCTTGATGTATCACACCACTGGTAGGGATAGATCTATGTGTCTTTCCCTGAGATTCCACTAAAGTTGTTATAATATCCTGGCAGACATCCAGAATATGAGCAGGGATTTTATTCTACTCTTTCACCATTGAGAGTATATGCTTGGTGAGTTCAGTTGCCGGGAAGGGAATATACGTCCATTACGGGCTTAGAGTAGGTGTATGTGCCTGCTCCTGTCCTCCTTTTCCTCTTAGTGAATCCTGACAGTACTCAAGTGTGGGGGAAGAGAGTTGAGTCTGCCTCCTATTTGTTGTTGGGGCTTTCCGACTAACTTCTCCGAATGCTACCAAGCGAGAGTGTTGGTATGCTTGATTAATACTAGCAGGTTTATGTGTCTACTGATTCCACTTCGCCAAACGTGGTTGATGAGATCCATCATATGTAGTCAGACGATCCTGCTGACTAGTTGATGATGTATAAATAGGTGTATGTTCATGCCTATAGTACTCTATCGGAATTTCTAGGCGGTATTGGAGTAATGCTGCCAGACGAGTTTGTTGGACAACGGGTTTAAAATGGGCAGGTGTATGTGCCTTCTCATTGCTTGCCACCAAGTTAGGTTGGTGGACTAATCCAGAGATGCCAGAGATGAGAACCTGCTCACTGTTGACTGGATTCCGCCTGTGGTGGTTCGTCTTTCCTTCTCGGGTTCGGGAAACCTGAGTCGAACGCTTGGAGTTGGTACCCTCATCATGTTGAGGGTGCACTGTCGCACGAGTCTGGTGGCGATTGTTGGTGGGAGCCCTCAGGAAGGACTCCTGTCCGTTTGAATTAAGGTATTGAGGGACCTGCTCATTCACCTCCCTAGCATAAGGGAGTGAATGGTGATTATGTTCTGGGGATAACGACCCGAACCGGTTGGAGACGGTAGTTAGCACCGCCTGCTTCTTGATCACTGTTCGTCGTTGTCCGGACGACCGATGTGAGTTTTTTACTTGGAGGGCTTGTCGGGCAGCCTCCAGAGTTGGCATGGTACAGTGTTGATAGTACTAATTAACAAATTCGTTTGATACCCAGCGTTGAAGACACCGAGTAGGTGATATCGTCCTAAGAGAGGACGAAGATCCAACAAGAGTTGCAACAGTGGCATTTGCAGCAGCAGTATTCAAAGGTGTGAACTTGAGAGTAGCCATTCTAGAAATCCAAAAGAAATTGGAAGAGAGTGCCTGTTTGATATAACAAACGTAATGAAGATAAATTCAGCCACTACATCTTTTGGATGAGCACATATGTCAAATATTGTTTTTGTTGGCCCTCTCATTGAGTTTTAAATAGGGGCCCAAACAAATGGGTAAAACATTATTTTAACTTGGTTAAGGATTCATGTCGGGTTCACCATTTTTGTTTCCCTCGGAATCCGGGGATGACCACCTTGATGGGAGGTTCAAATGTTCCAATCATTTTCTAACGGGTTTGTTCGTAGAACCGGAAACATCCAATGATTCCACATCCATTCGGACCTACTTTCCAAAGGTAGTTGCTCATTAGTTTTTGGACTTATGAGGCTTAATAATTTTCATTGGTCGAGAGGATGGGAGGTCGGACTCATCACACCTTTTGAGGGGAATTATTGTCTACTTCAGGACTCTCTTTATAGATTTAAGTTATTTTTGTGAATCCTTATTACATTACCAAGTATAAAATGAGCTTTCCCTAAGATCTAACAATCAATGATTAAATATGTAGGAAATTTTGAGAATCTTTTGTATGTATTCTAGGTTCTTCATCGATATAGAATCATCTGTATTGGTTAGAGATTCTGGGTCAATGGTACCCTTCGACACATTTATACAGATGTCTCTTGGTCATTATGATGACCATGTTGGGTTTAAAGCCACTCAGTGGGGCACTTGAAGTTTATTATCATTTAGAAGGACATGGGTTATTTTAGAGTTGGGATCAAACCCTTAGATGGGCTACCTACATATCCTTTTTTTAAAAAGGAATCAGACCCCACGTAGTTCGAGTAAGGGAGTATGATGTTTATCATTGATGGTTCAAAGAAGGATGTCATAATTACTTTTACACTCTAAGCTCACGTGAGTCATGCTCGGTGTGAGAAACAAGAGGTATTGGTAAAAATTATACAATTGTGCCATGAAAGATGCAATCATAAGAAATAATGTGGGGCATATGTATGTATGACTTCCCAAATAAATGAAGGTTAGGATTTACTTTAGGGAAGAAATCCAGGAACATGGTCCATAAATGTATATGTGCTTCATGGAGATTTTTAATACTCTAACTTGGGTCTTACTCTTGAAAAGGAGGCCCAAATTAGGAGAATACTTATGATTGGGTTTTAATCCTAAAAAAGGAATCCCATATCAAAGGTAAATTAGGACAGGTTAATAGAAATTAAGACTGGGGATTACTCATGAAAAGGAGGCCCATGTCAAGGATTAATGTTTGGGGCTTACTCTTGAGGAGGATGCCCAAATTAGGATACTAGGGCTTACTCCTAAGGAGGATTCCTAGATTTGGGAATTTTAAGAATTTGGGCTTACTCCTAAGGAAGATGCCCAAGCTTGAGACTGGGGATTACTGCTGAAAAGGAAACCCAGGTTAGGGGATATTGGGGTCACTCCTAAGAGGATGCCCAAAAATTAAGGGACTTGGGGATTACTCCTAAAAAGGATGCCCATATTAGAGGACTTATGACTGGGGATTATTCCTGAAAAGGAGACCCAGGTTAAGGATTCTCTCATCTTAAAGGATGAGGTTGATTGAATGAAATCTCAATCATTAGTAACATAAAGATGTGTAAAGCACTAGGTTTTGAGAGATATTCCATAAAATTCCTTTAAGATAAGGAAGTCAAATCAATAAATCAAGACATAAAATGGCTTTTAAGAGTGTCTTGAAGACTGAATCTTGAATAGGAAAGGTGTAATGGCTTAAGAGGGGTGAAATGGGCAAGAAAGGCACCCAAAAAGGCAGGGGCGCGCAAGTCCTGGCAGGCGCGCAGGTACTGCGTGGGCACATAAGTTTTGGTCACGCAGGTATACGCCTACGCGACATATGATTTACTTGCGCAATGGTTAACCAGCAGGGTAATACATGAGAGACTCTTCATTAAAGCCTTTATAATCCTCTTGAGGTTCTTCTAGAAGAGCGGCACGCAAGATCTATTGAAGGAGTAAGGCATCGCGCATGTGTGTCCCTTTTCCCTTAAGGGCTGGCCACTCAGGCGTGCATGTGTTGATGAGTTTCAACACTTAAGCCTTCCTCCCCCTCTTCCGTTCTAGGTAAGAAATTACCTTAGAAGTGTTTCGGATGCTTTGATAAGAGAGTAGGGCACCGAGAGCTGAAATATGAGTTTCTGGAAAAAATCATCTCAAAATGGGGGGCCCACAGGGTCTATTTATAGGTAGGTGAAGACCCCGGGCGGTTACCACTTAGGTCGTGCAAGTCAATTGCGCGACCATAAGGCGTCGCGCAAGTGTACTTGCGCGATAGTGATAGAACTTGCATGACACATGTGATTTTGATCCCTTGTTCATGCCTTTGTCGATTTTTGATATTTTCTTCAAAGGATGAATCAATTTGTGCTAAGTCATTTCCCTTTACATTTCATTGGACTTTGTGATGAAAAAGGAGCATCATCAATGACCACCTAGGTACCATAGTCATCCTAATCCATAGGTAACATGGGATTATCTTGAGGTCGTGATTTGGGTATTCCAACTTATTCAGAAACCATCTGATTAGATTCTAGTACTACAATCTAATATTATCTATAGAGAAGTGATTGATTATTATTCCCTGATCATATATACATATAACGACGTTACTCCCTCATGGGTAATGTTTATGAACCTATTTCACAATTAGTGTTCACTAGATACATTGTGGTCAATATACATCCAAGACCATTGAAGTTGCAGCTTGGTCACATGTTTTTTTAGTATGCATCGTGTTTCACTAGACTCAAAAGTTAATCCCTTTACATGATTAAGTATTTTTTCCTTAGAGAGATTAAGTTAAAACGTAACCATCATAGAGAGATAATAGCTATCATTGTACCCATCTTCATCCCTATATAGGTTTGGTGTTTGGAGATGGCCCTTTTGATCAAGTTCATTTTAGAAGAGAAGTGGTTGGTAGTTCAAGCTGCTGATGGTTATCTAAGATAAAATCCATCAATTATATTTGATCATCAATATTTTTTATGGTTTTTAAGCTGGAGATATATTCATGTGTGGTCCTAGCCATGAAAATCAAAGGTACATGAGTCTCATAAATAATAAATAAATTCCGGAGATAAATTTTTTTATGAATATAGAGGAATACTGCACATGGATCATAAATTCTTTACCAATAGTGAAATAGAGGGTAGTTTGGTGATATAAGTTCCACTTTGTTAGAGTTATCAATAAGATGAGTAACCTTCCTAATGTGAACAAATTTATTTTTAAAAGGGGTGTCTATAATTGTGGGGATGATGGTTTTCCAAGAGGAGGAGTTATATGTGGGTGTCACTGTGATATGTAACCACCACTTCCACCATCATGCAGTTCATTCTGGGCGTATAAATATTTCGTGGATGAATGTTACCATATACAAGTGATGAAGGGTTATTACCAAGTAACACTAAACATGATTCAATATGTGATTTTTATTTTTAACACATTTAACAATACTCATAAACACCATAATAATCCATTACTTTGTCTATGAATCCTTATTTTATGAAATTTAAATATTGATAAAATCCCTTACCCGACTTATGAGTCTAGATACTCTCATTGAGTGTGATTACTCAGATTCCCACTTTTACGAGAAATATGAGCAAGCACTTAGTGGAGAGAAGTTCTCGTGATACCTAAAACTAACTATGATAAATTGTAACAACATCATCATTAGTATGAACTATCTATCCTCAATCTGTATATTTATAAAATTTTAACATTAGAGAGTGATGTATTTTATGGTTGATGGGTTAATATTTTTCATTGTTGGAACTTTAGGCGAGAATATAGGGGTCTTTTCATCGTAAGTTTCAACTAATTACCTATAAGTTGTTGAGTTTGGATCTATTCATGTGAGATTCTTCATATGATCAACTTCTAGTGGTCAAGGAGCTAAATATGGAACCTTTTTGATAGTATATACATGTATTTCACCCTTATTGGGGTATAAAATTTTGTATTGGTATACACCCTGATACAATTATGATTTCGTCTATAGTGTATCAGATGTCCCTTGCTGATATTAGAGAGATAAAGGTACTTTTAAATTACATTATATAGAATGGTTTCATCATAAACAGGGTACCCCCAGGGTATATTCAGTGTTTTTCTTCTTGATGGTGGTGGATAGATTAAGCCCATATATTGACTATCCCCACTATAATTGGGGGACAGTCAAGAAACAATACCCTCTACCAAGGAATAAATATGTTTAAAATCCTATAAAATTGGGGATGTGGTTATCAAAGATAGATCATATATCCAAAAATCACAATCATTGGGTTTGTAAGGAGGATATCTCAATGATGGTATGCCATTGTTGGTGAAAAAAGTATAACATTCTAGGGAATCTCTTCTGTTATGAAAAATTCCATCGCTATGTTAATAGGCTTCAATAATGGAATCCTTTTGCATTTTACAGGTACAACTCATGGAGAATGACTTCATAGAGGGTGGAGTAGTTTTAGACCAAGAGAAAATCTATGTGGTGATGTCTTAGGATCCATACAAGAACATGGTTTTGGTATAATGATTACCTGGGTTAGTGGGATAGAACCCTATAATTCTAAGATACTTCTCTAGGATTATAAATCCCACTAATTCCCTTACATAAAAGGGTAATTAAATTATTTTTATGTGATGTTAGAGATCCTTTTAAGATAGAAATAGATATTTATGAGTGATTATGTTATCAATTTTTTAGATGAAGAAGTATAGTATGTGGTTCTCTGTCATTCATCTCGAAATATTCTTGGTTTTTTGATGGTACAATGCTAGATGATGATTTTTTAGTTATACATATAGTCAATAAATTATGAATAGAACTTTAAGACCCAATATTGAGGCCCCCATTGGTAGTATTTTCCATGAATTATTCGAAAAGTTTCCTTTTCGGTAAGTAGTTCATATTCTTCATAAATAATAAGTGTCTAATGTGAATATTCCCCCATATAGATCATACTATATAGGATAGGTAGTGGATCGAGTTCTTACAGAACCATATCATGTACATAGTACAAAAATTAGGAAAGGGAAATATAGTTGTTTACTTATATAATAGGATGTATAGTGTTCCATTAATGGATGATCTTTTTTAGTAGTTGAGAGTGTTTTAGTTTTAATTAGTTGATTATGGATTTGTGCATTATCTTTGAATGATGGTTGTATCCCCTAAGCTGTTATATCACATGATGGAGGCCTAGTTGGGAAACCTCATTTTTTTATTTCATTCACAACCATATATCAATTTTAAATTCAATAGATATTTATTTTGAATATGGGGAGCATGACATACTCTTTTGAAGATACAGAGAGATATGAGTCACATGAAATTCAGAGGTACTAAGAGAATTTTATACTTCTACCCTGGTAATATATATAGTTTTGATGAATATGTGTCATGACCCCATGAATCAATTTTTTAGTTCAATGATGAATACGAACATGTTTGATTTTATCTCTTGGTGCCTCACCTATCATCATGTAAAGGACAACCAGTATGTTTTTTTCAAGTTTGTATCTACCTCATGAGGTAATATAATTTAAGGATGGTTTATATATATGGAATTCATGATAGAAAGTACTTGTTAAATTAAGGTTCATTATTTGATTTGGGAGATCATATAATGACTAACTAACGCATTCCACTCCATTCCTATTTAGTAGTATATTTTTTTAGAATTCATGTGATTCTTTTATGTGAATGATATTATAGAGATATATGGAATAATATTGATGATATTATTTCACCACGATTCTTGATTCAAATACTATTTTTGGATGAGATTGAGGGAAGCTATTCGAACCCAATTACTATTGAGTACAATATTCATCCCTTAAATAGATGAGAATTTGGATAGAACCACTTTGGTTCTGGAGGATATGTTGAGGGGTTGTGTTATGTATTTTGGAAGAAGATAGGAAGATCACATACCCTTAGTATATTTTATCTATAATAATAACTATAAATATACTATTGGAATGGAACCTTTAGAGGATCTATGTGAGAGACCCTACTAGTCACCCCTATATATTACATAAATTGGGGATTCGTCATTGATGGGGATTAAGTTTGTAAAATTTATAAAAAAAGAGGTGAATGTGATATAGGAGATTTTGAGGATATATTAGAGATATCAAAATCCTTACCTATACCATTGAAGAAGGAATTTTAATTTTGGGGAGGGATATTGTGTATTTATAAATCTCACACCATGATAGTGTTTTTATGGATTTCGTTTGGGGAGTATGTTATTTCGAGGTTAATTGGTCCATTTTTCATTTTCTTAACTCTAGAACAATTTACATAACTTTAATCAGTATCCCCATTTCTAGAATAGGTTAACCACATCTTTCACATATCATAATTGAATAGATACATGTATAAACTATCACATACTATTAACTAAAGCGAGTTGGGCATCAATAAATATTTGAAATTCTTGGATTACTGGATAGAGATATAGGATTTTTGGGAGTGGAGCATTGGAGGACTGATGTTACCTTTTTTGGGTGTGTTTTGGTAGATTTTAAATCATTAGGAGAGCTCATGGGTGTGAAATATTGGGACTCAGACTCAATAAGCTCACATATTTTAATTAATCTTTCATTTCAAGAATTGAAATCCTGAAAGTATCGATGGATGTAATCGACATTATTTTTTTATAGATTGGATTGTAAATTTATGATTTAAATATCCTCATTATAATAAGGTGATAAATTTTGTTTATCATGATTCTTCCCCTATTTTTTGTTGATATTTTATGATGCATCATAAAGAGACATATACACCCATGTTAATATCATATAGATGGTTTGGAATGTGTAGAATATTTGAATTTATATTATGTTGGAGTGTTGTTTCCTAAGGATTAGTGTTGAGTGAAATTTTTGAATGATCAACATGGAATTATGAATCTTGGATGACTTTTCTAGGGATTTTGGATGGTCTATTTATCAGGACTTGGTTTTCAGATCTATGGTTGACCAAATGAAATTGTGGCATGATTATATATGTATCAAATTTTTTTTATAGATTAAAATAAATTCACATCAACCATTATGTTTTTCCATGATTTTCATAACTAAAGGTTTAATTACAAATAAAATTTACACATTTATCCATTATATTTTATTTTTCACCCTTTTCTCTAAGCAATATATTGCACATTTATAGATTCCTAGATGTCTTGGATGATCCTTTGACTTGTGGGGATCAATCAGTTCTCCCCTAATATGAATTCAAGAAATATTGATCAACAAGATTAGAGGTAGAAAACATTTACCATTTCATATTCCATTTTCACATGATATAATTGTGATTCTACCTAAAATTACATCATCTTTTTCTTACGATATCTATTCTATAATTTTATATTGATCTCAATGGTAATCTACCATTATGGAAATGAATCATCGTCAATTAGTTTCCTATATTCAATATATCATTTCATAATAATTACCTTGAACCAACTATTTATTATTGTCGTTTTATTGAGTGGAATCCACAAATCCACATGATAGTAGGTTTCAATGTTCATGCATGATAGTGGAGGCATCATGTGGAAAATATAGTGTGGGATGAAAATGATAAGAGAATAAAAAATGTGTTAGGTTGTGTCTCATTATGGCGGGTCATGTATTTTCTTACCTGACATAGGGGTATCATAAATCACTCCTAGAACTTGATAGTAAGGATCACATCCACACTCCAATTTGATCCATGAAACCCATTTTCTTTTGTGGTCTATGTGATTTATTTTGATATTTTATAGGAGCATGTGTTTTTTGTGTTAATAATAAACTATTTAAGCTATGTAATTATTGAATTAGCTATAGTGTGGAGGTAATTTCTATGAAATGAATGAGTTCGTTTCTATAGGGTGAAGATGACTCCACATTTGGCTTTGATGTGAGGAGCTTGATTGTAGCATTATTCCCAAAGGATTGGTTTTAGGGTGTGATAATATATCTCATGTATTGATTATTTTCAAACATAGAAATAAATACATTGCATGATCCCAACATGAGTGCTTACATATATTATACTCCTCAAATAGAAACTGTGTAAATAAATAACCCGTATTGATAATGTTTTCACATAGAGCATGATTGTGAAATACTTTAGACCATATGCGGGATATCTCTATGTTTTCAAGATATTTTATAATTTATAACTTGATGGATAATGATGTAGGTTTATGCATGATGATTAGATCAATCCACCAGATTTGATACTCCCCATGTTCTGTGTTGATGATAGGGAATGGGTCCCAAACATGGTTTTTATAATGAAACTGGCTTTATAAATGATACTTTTTCCTTAAATTAGTATGTTATATATTATATTTTATATCACCAAGAACATATAAAACACAGAATAATAACACTTTATTTAATTAATGAGGACCGTTACATTAGTAAACAACTAAACCCATGAACAATCCAAATATTGCAATAGGATATAAAAGTGAATATAAGAAGACTACAATGGGAAAATTTGGATTCTCTTGACATACTATATAAATTGATCCCACAAACATCACTATGTAAAAAAATATAATATTTGTAAACAAATATATATTTCAAAAATGGAAAATATTTAACATTTAGAGGAATTGTAGTAAATGATGAAGGAATCAGTGAATGAGAATTTGTTAGAGGTAATGTGACTATTTGAATAGTAATGTGACTATTGGAATAGTAACCAAACCTTTTGAAATACAATCATGACTATTGGAATAGTGATTTGACATTAAAATTTAAACATTTATCCAAAATAATATTTTTCATTATTAATTTAAGAAAATACAAATATTTTATTTCTATTAAATAAATACCAATATTAAAAGCTTAAATAAATTATAAGAACTATTTAAATAAATTTGATTTAAAATTATTTAATATAAAAGATAATATTTATGTAAATAATTAATATTTCCAATGTTAAAAAATTATTTTGATAAAATGAATATCATTTTTAGAATCATAACGTCAAAATTTATCAATGGTGATTTTTTGATAATTTTTTGAGAAACATCAGATTTTATGTTAATAGTAAGAATAATTATTTTCAAATACTGTATGTTTCATTATATAAAAATTATCTAATAATAACTTAATAAATACAATAGACCCAAATCCACACGTCCACATCTAGTGATAAAACATAGAATTTATATTTCCATCTGTGATACTGATACACATGTCCTAATTTCAACCATACAAAATAAAAAAATTAAATGTAAATATTTTATAAATTATATACACAATTACGTTTTAGGTTTATAGTCTTAGAGAATTTTGAATAACTCTTTCATAACAATACCCATATATTGAAATGAGTATTTTTTCCATTCTACCCTTCTTTTTCCTACATCAAATTATGAATTTTTCATCTCCCATAAAAAAATTTACACATGAAACATTTATAGAAAAAATTATTTAAACACCATTCTTCATAACATAGATAAAAAAGAATACTTATAAAGGATGACATCAAACACTCTATAAGGGTAAGCATAAGAATTAATAGTTGAATTTCATTAGTGAGCGTAATATGAGAAAAAGGTTATGATGACATAATAATAGTGTATTACCATAAAATAAGAGAATTCATACCTATAATAATGTTGATAGTTAAATAGGTTACATGGAAAAAATCCTTTATAAAGGAAATATTCATAATAATAAATAATAATGAGCTATGAGATGTCAATATTGATCAATATAACCATTAAAAACTCAAAGAAAAAATAAAGATAATTTTTTATATCTTGGAGGATCATTATCATTTCACTATTAAAATCACTCTAACAAATGAAATACCCTACTAAATAAATTCCAACAATATCTTATAAAAAATCTATAACTTGTTAACACAAATCTCTTTAACCAATTCATTATAGAGCTATATAGGGATAACCCATTCTTGGTTTATAAAATAACCACCCATCTGTGGTTTATACTATAACGAACCACCATTTATTTTTTAACGGAACCACCTATAATCATAAATAATTTCAATGAAACATAATATTAATTAGGTATAAATATCCCACATTTTATCATAAAACTCATAGAGAAAACAATTAGTCAATTCATATCTTTATTAACCAATGGAAAAAGATATGGGTTCCAACTTAATCTAAATGAAAATACCAAAGTCCATCAAGAAAAATAATTTTGATTATATCATTAAAAAATATCCCAGTGGATCATAAGTAACATCAAGGGTTTTTTCATTAGGGAATAGATATACAGTTAAAAGGCCCTTAAATATTTCGTAATGAAAAATACCATTTTACCTTTTGAAATAACTTTCAAAGAATGAGAATCCATAAAAGATTAGTAAAATAAATTTCTTTGAAAACAAAATTGGAAAAATATAGGGTAAAATTAAAATAAGATAGCATATATTATCAAAGGAAACCCCATTAATGTAATAAATGTTAAAAATAAATATTATTTTTAATCATTTTGTAAAGATCGTTAGATGTGACAGATAATGAAAACATTAAGAATTTTCTTATTTAAACCAATTAAAATAAGGTCAAATATCCTATAAAATTACAATATTAAAAAATTTATGACTATAAAATTACATTATTCAATACATTCTATAAAAAAAGGGTATGGAATATTATAATTCCCGATCTAAAAAAGATACAAGATGAGTATCAATTACAATTAACATTATTGACATTTCATTAATTAATAGTGGAGGAAATTAAAATTAAAAATATAAAACACATTTATTCACAAACAATAAGAAAGTAAAAGTTTTTAAATAATATAATTGTATATTATTTCCCAAAAATAACCTTAAAAATAAAAAATATAGAAGATTATGAAATAAATATATTACCAATTTGGGGACAATTGAATCAAAATGCATTATATACAAAGTATGATATAGATATGTAAATCCCATGATTTTAATGAATTAATTTATAAAAAATAATTCTGGAGATTTTAATCACACCATATAATGAAATCATAGTGAACATCATGAAACATATCATAGGAAAATGAGATTGGGATAAAGAAAACCCTTGCAATGATAATAACTTTTTAAGTGATAATTAGTAAATGAATTGATTTTGTGTGTATATGTAAATAAACATAAGGATTTATTAAATATATAATATATTTTTTGTGTTAAATTCACACACAATCGTAGAATAACAAAGTAAGTGACGTAGATGTGTAAACTAATTAATTAAAATTGAGTTAAGAAACACCTTACTGCTTTAGTGACTTCCAAACAAAACCCATTAGATGAAGAAAATTGAAATATAATTTGTAATACAATAAATTTTTTGATTATTAATTATTTAAAATTCAAAATTTTAGTATATACACAAAATAAAAAAATAGGTGTATAACATTAAAATTTGCCTCAATGACGGAAAATTGATATGAAATCCCTTACCTAGAGTCCATACATTCCTTTTATATACATTAAATCCTATATGAGAAATATAGATAAAATATTCATTTGTTTAATAAAATTTTAATTTTTTTTTACTTTATCATTAAACTTTTTTCATTTATTATAATGACATATTTGATTACTTAATCAGTTTTGTCCATGTCGGGTGTTTTGCGGATAGTTGGTTTATAATTTGAAAATAGATTTGGTATATTATCCATGGTAAAAGTGGAAATTGTTCCATAATAAACATAATAATGATAATAAAGTCATAATTATTAATTTTCAACTTTAATTATTTTTTTAAAACTATCTATGAAAGATGGTTATGAAAAATGAATTATGTTTCAATCACGGAGATGGTAGGCCACACATATGCATGAGTAACGTTTTCATTTTCCAACGAGATTGAGGGAATGCTGGTAAGTATAATATAAACATCATATAATTATTATTATATTGTAAATATGATATTATTTATTTAAATATTTTTATATATATAATCCAAGTGATGTGGTCTTGAAAAAAGAATCACATCGCTTCATAGATCTGGTAATCCACACATATGTCTGAATGATGTTATCATTTTTAAGTGCATATAAAGCTATGAAAATAGATGATATATTAAATTTTCATAATGAAAAATATATATTCAATATCCTATATATACAATAAATCCACCATTATAACCATCAGTGGGAGGTGGTAATATAAAACAAATTGCATTCGTTCGCTAGGCTGTAATCTTCCAAATTCACAAGCGATGACTTCCTATCACATTTAATGGAAGAAATAGATGAATTAAATTTATTAATTAATGTAGAAAAATACATGTACATTTAATATAATTGTGATATTATATCATAATGGTTGTAATCATTTTAAGGTGGTAGAATAATAAAAAAACTAAATTATTTAGCTAAAAACTATACCTACTTTTTAGATAACTTCCTTTTTTTCATTATAACATAATCCCTACATGGTTGGTATTCTATCGAAAATAAGGCCTATATGATGTGTGGATAACTATTTGGGGGATAATTGGGAAGGTATTGGGTAAACCAGATGTATCATTAAGCATGGAGAGGAAATGAGAGGGGTGTCTCTTTATATGTGAGGGGCGGGGCACCTTTGGAAATACATGAAATATTATAATATAATATGATTATAACTCATGTAAAATTATTCCAATATGTAATTTATTAAAGGATAATAAAAATATGGTCTTAATAAATTCATAAAAAAATATTATAGGTTTAGATATCAATTAAATCATTATATTTTTATTAACCCATATGTTAACCATTTTATCCTTAACCACAGCAACAAAGGATTCATTCTTTATGGGTAATAAATTTACTTCACTGTTAAAAATTAGATAATAAATTAAAAATAAAATAAATTAAAGACCATATATTATCTTAATTTCCAAATTTAAATATTTTTATGATTATTAAATAATTTAATATAATATATTCATTACAAAACACTATAAATGTAAATTTGAAAATAATTCAAAAAAATTCACTATTAAAATTAAATGAAATTAATTTAATTATAATGTAATAAAAAAATTATACAATATTTTTAACTATAATATTATCATGAAACCATAATTCATAAAAAATATCAGTTTTTTATTTTCATTAAATCATTTACTTTAATTTTCTTCTACCTATAAAAGCACTATATTGGCCTTGTGTAAGCATTTAAGAAAATTATTTTATCAATAACAAGTAAAAAAAATTTCCCATAATATGAATAATTTTTTTATTCTAAAAATAAAATTTAATATCCTTTCAAAAATAATTTTACACCCTATGTGACCAAATAATATAAATTTAATAGAAAAAGAGTTTAAGTTTTTTATTTTTACTTTACCTAAAAAAATATATAAGTCATTTTGAAAGAAAATGGGACAAAAATGAAATAAATTAAAATATTTGTTTCTTATGGATGATAAAACTCAACCATTAGATTAAAAAAATGTTTAAGGGTTACTTTTTTTCCTTATTATAATATTTTTAACCATAATTTCTCGATTAACCCTTACAAATGTGACAAATATATGCTATAGTTAATATTCATAATGAAAAAAAATAAATTTTTAACCTTTAAAAAATATTAATGTCATGATAAAAAATCTGGTATCCATTTTTAAATATTAAATATCTAGATGTGGCAATAATAAATTTTAATATAAATGTGTAAAACACAATGAAATATAGGTTTTAGAAAGATATGTTCTTAAGACAAAAAATGAACTTATACCAAAATAATTTATAATGACGATTGAAATGTAATTATTTATATATTATTTAAATAAAGAATTATTATGATACTTTTATATAATTTTAATATTAGAATGATATTTTTTAATGAAAATAAATGAAACTTTATAAAAATCTATATTTTTCATTATTTACTAAAAAATCAGTCTTTTCTGAAAAATCCAAAAATTTCAAAATAAGTTATTTTTTGTATAATAGTTTAGAAAAATGATATAATATTTATCAAATAAAATTTTATTTTTTTTCAAATTAATTATAATATTCACTCACGATAGGAAATAAAACCCATGGTTGAAGAAATCATATATTTAAAGAATAAAATGAATTTATTGAGAATTGAGTACTTATTTATTATTAATTAATGAGTAAATTCAATTATATAAAACCTCAAAAACATTTATGGAATATATTTATCACTATTCATACCTGTCAATTTAATGGATAAGTTTTAAGAGTCACCTTAAATAATAATGGTTTTAGCCTAACCCAATTCACTTAATTCTAGGTTTTGTATGTTAAGTAAACTATTGAGCATAGTATTGTTTTAAAAACATGGTGCGTTACATTCACAACCCTTTAATAAATGTCATTACTGGAATTTGAACAAGATCTTGGTAAAAAAACACTGTTCATTTGAAAATTCCATTTTTGAAAATGCACATAGAAAAAGGGTTAATGAAATTTTATTTTAAAGAAAGGAAAAGGGAACTAAAAAGGTAAACTAAAACGACACATATTAGGTTTCCAAATAAAATAACATTATTGGGATTAAAAAATATGGATATGAAAGAAAACATTAATGTTCCAATAATGATAGAGAGTGATAAAGAACATTTAACATAATTATTGAATTACAACAAGAAATTCAATGGCCAAAAAACTAAAAACTAATGAGGTGTGAAAAAGGCCATTGATTCATCATAAATGAAAGTAATATGATAATATTTTGGTTTTAATATCATTTTCAAAGAGTTGAGGAATTAATTTTTCATCTATACTAATAACATAAGGTAATATACATACTTGACAAGAAACATTTCATCATTTAATCAATATCTACCTAAATATCAAGTTTTTCATAAAAAATATTTTGTATTTAAGATGAATTTTTCATGTCGAAAGCACTAAAATGAATTTCTATTGGATCATATAATCCAAAAAAGTATGAAAGGTATTAACCCCATCTTTAGATTTTAGAAAATTTTGAAATGATTAAAAAAATTTCTAACAAACTATCTTAGGCCAACTTGACATGTATCTTGATGTGGCCTGCCATAAGGATGAGATCAAAAAAATAACTAGAAATGTCTCATGAAAAATCAAATATAAGAGAATCCAATAGATTAAAATGAAACATAATAGTAAATATACATGATACAAAAAATGTTAATCCAAAAAGGATAAACCTAAAAGTATAATAATACAAGATAGAGTCTCATCAATATGTGATCATTTATCTCCACAAACCCATCTCACAACAAATTTAACAATAATTAAGAGAATCCAAATAACTACATGGTGTCATTCCCTTTACCCGAGTCATGAAAAAATGTCTAAAACTACCATAATAACAAAGTAGGGTGTGATCATGATTCCCAGTAGGATTCCACCAAAGTATCAATACAATTCCGATCACCATGATTCCATTAGTTATAACATTAAAATAATACTAGTGTACACATCCATTTCATAATAAAATCACATTTGTAAAATATCCTCTAGTTTCTACTAAAACATTTCCCTATTCAAAGACACAAGAATATGAATATAAATACGAATTATAAATTTAGGGTAGAATCAATAACAACATTTTCCCAATTATAACTTGGTAATAATATAAATAATTGTACAAAAAATAACCAAAAAATGTAAAATATGGTATAGGAGAACCTTTTCCATAGTCCAAAATTCGTAAGACAAAAAAGATATCGAGTAAAAAATTTATATTTAATTGAAACCATCGTGCATGATACAAATTTTGGACATTAGATGTTATAAATATATAACTATGAAAAACAAGTACATTAATCATACAAGTGAATCTGTTGATACCAAGTCCTGTCAGTTTCTGTCGATATCATGCTACCCATTTATTGGAAAAACTTCATGAGAACCTTTTAAAAATACCTAGTGGTGTTAAACACACAATGGATTGTATATGTTCATGAAAAATGTACATAAATGTTCCCATTTTCTAGGTTTTCTCAAAATAAAACCAAAATAATACTCACAATTAAAAAAACACAATATAATTATTAAAACGTATATGATTCAAAAATTCATTTTAAAATAAAGAATTTATCTATATAATTTTCACAAGAAAATAATCACCCCTCACTTGATTTGAAAATATAATTTTTAAATAAAAATAATTTTTCAACATATTTTTCATGAGAGAATCATCACCACTCTCATCCATTGAAAATAAATTTTAAAAACAAAACAATTATTTATGGTTTTCATAAAAAAATAATAGTGCATAAACTATTTATAATGATTAAATCCTTTAAAAAAATTATCACCCACATGATATGGGATTTTAGAAATCATCCTCACATTAAATAATAAATATTCCAAAAGTATATCATAATAAAAAATATTATTTCATGGTTCAGAAACAATTTAAAAACCACATACCTTATACATGGTCAATGGATTCCTAATATACAAACATCCATGGTTTCAAGGTAAAATATTCTTAATAAGCCTTATATTAATCGCCCTTTCAGTAATAATAAGAAAAGGATCCAATGAAATAGAACCCCTTAAATAGTATAAATACTCTCATAACTCGTATACAATATATATAAAATATCAAAGGTTCGTGTATTTTTTAATATACTAAAAGAATTCTAGTTCACAAAAACCAAACCCCTTATCACAAAACATTATTATTTTTTGTTTAAGTAGATTTTAAATGTATATAATTTAAAAAATCTTGAAATGTGAGTAATGAACCATAAATTGGATAGAATAATTAATTCCATGATTTTAGACATTCAAAACCCAAAACAATGTGTTATAGGGTCACTTTGGGGAAGAAGAAAAAAAATAAAAGTTTTTATTTATAATGACCCAATCCCAAGTTTACCATAGATGAGTTACTACATTATTAATTAGAATATATACAAGGAATAAAATTATAAATTTCTGATCAATTTAGATGTTTTTTAGAAGTAGATATATACATGGTAAATATTTTACATTTGTAATAGAAAATTAAACATAATACTTAAAAAAATAAAATGGAATGAATACATTAAAAATCATTCATATATTTCATCATCATATAATGGGGAAAAGAAAAAAAGATAAATTTGAGATAAAATTCACAATAATTGATAAGTACATTAGAATATATCATTAATTAATAATTTTAAACAATATGGTAAAATAAATAACTAACATTTGATGTTAGTTCTTCAATAATGAAATATTAAAATGAATGAGAGATAATAACATATTGAAAATATATTGGATAATAATAAATGAATACTTAATGAAGGAAATGATAAATTATTGGGCTCCATGTATCAGGCATGTGATACCTATACCATAAATACCTTTTACAAGATAGTTTAAAACTACAGGTAAACGCCTACGTAGTTTGGCCAACTGATTTGTTTCATGAGACCTATGAAATGCCTTGAGGTGAAATATAATTCCACGAAACACCCATCACTATATATCCCATGTATTTCTCATATATCAAATAATATATTTATTTGACAAAAAATGTGACTTATAATCAAATATCAATATTGATTAAATGATATACCAATTTATCAATATTTCTCTAGTAATTGAATAATTATCAATTTAAATACCCTATCTAAAAATGGAATTAGATTAAGGAAATAATAATATCCATTGTACTAGAATATTAATATTTATGATAAATGTAATATACAATGTCAATTATTAAAATTTAGATATTTTTTAAGATAAATTTAACTATGACAAAAGAAAGTGAGATTGTACAATAACTTTTACCTCTATGTAATTTTCAAGTATAAAACCATTAATGAAATAATTAATACTGAAACATAAAATAATATGAATTATTAGAATATAAGTAAATTATCATTAAATACACTATATTAATGAAATTAGGATCATAACATTACAATATTCCCCAATGAAGGGAAATTGAGATAATGTTCCTTACCTCATGCTTTGTTTTGGGTGAACATGACTTAACATATTGAATAGTTGTTAATGAATGTTACTAACTTATATAAAAACCATATTGGTATTCATAATAACATATATGATCCTATTATAATATATTTTCACTCATTCAATAAAAATATTTCATTATCTTCATTGAATTAGGAGTTAATTTCCTTATTTTCTCATGCATGATTTGTCATGAAAGATCCAGTTATGTTACATTTTATATAGTTTAACAATAGAAAAAATAATAATAGTTACATAATTATATTATTAATATGTCAATTATACTATAATACCAATCATGAATGATGGTTTAGATAGATGATGCATGTTACAATCTTATAGATGTTAAGTCATAGGGATGCGTGAGTAACATTTCAATTTTACAATGATCTTTATGTAGGGATGGTAAGTAATATATTTTCTTTATATAATTATCATGACATAATATATAACATATTATTTTTTTTAAATATACTTATATACATCATCCTTGTGGTGTGATTATGAAAATAAAGTCACATCGTTTCTTGAAGGGGGTAGTCCATACGTACACAAACAATGTTATCATATTTCATTAAGTGACAAGATAAGAAAGAAAATGATATATAATATCTTTCTAGAATTATAAATATTTAATTAATACAATAATTATTTCATTTATAACATATATATTCATTAACATTATCCTTAACACATTCACCTTAAAGTGTTAGAAAAAGACGAATCGAATCTCTTCGCGAGGTGGTAGTCTGCCGTAAACACAAGCGACGTTATCATGTCCCATATGAAAGGGAATGTAAAAAAAAGTATATATGAAATAATTAATAAGGATTTATAATTAGGATATAAATATCATAAATTTAATTTATAATTATCATCATACCCAACTATAAAAAGTGGCAATGAAAAAGTGAGAGACATTCGTTTGCCAGGAGGTACTCTATCAAACACACAGATGATGATTTCGTAACCGATTTGATAGAATTGGAGGTGGTATTAGGTCATTTTACAATAATAATAACATAAAATTATATTAAATATATTTATTATAATATATAATATTGTTTTAATAATAATTTAAGGATATGTGGTAAAAAGTAAAAAAACACTCGTTGAAGAACATTACCTCTTTTCGGGTATCTTCTTTAGGATTCCACCAAATCCTTAAAATGATGGATTAAAAACAAAAATAATGCTTATATGATTATATTATGTTATTTTAGAAGTTTTTTTAGGTATTTTTATAACCAAATAGGTTTTAAGGTTTTGCGAAGGAAGGAAATGTGGTGGCCTTTTATAAGTGGGGTGAGTAAGAAAACAATAATATTATGAAACGTTTCAATCATACCCTTATTGTTTCATTCCAAACTACTAAAAATGGTAGATTATAAAAATTATAATATTTATGGATGGAAAATGGACATAATAGTGGGTTTATAGAAGTTTTTATATTAATTTAACAACTATATTTCTTGTTTAACGCCCTGGAAAATCAATTTTTACCTTAACCGCATTAATTAATTTTTACTACTTCCACTATTAATTTTGGATAAAATTTATTCTTAACTTTTTATAAAATAAATGTTATTATTATTCATAATATTTATTCTTTTTTAAACAATAAAATTTCTTAAATTTCAAATTCCAATTTAAAATTAATCCTAGAGACATGGTGAGAAATTTGATTTGGAAGGAGAAATGATCAAAAGGTTACAAATTTTTTATATAAAAATTCAATATGAACATTTTTAAATGAATTAATTGGGAATAATGGATATAGAATTTAACAATATTTACTTAAAAAAATCAAAATAAAATTTTATTTTGTAAATTATATAAACGAAAAGACAATATTCAATTAAAATTTAGTATTTTTCACTATTTTTTAAAAATTAATACATTTAAAAAAAATGCATGAAATTCATGATAAGATAATTTTAATATGATTATTTAAATTCTGTTTTTTATTTTTTCAAATAAAATTTTAAAAAAATTTAAAAAATGTTATAAAATTATGATCACATAGTTTGACTAAACTATGTTTTTTTCCCGGTGTTGATTATATTAGAAGATATTGATGAAATTAGATTTATTATCAGAGAATTATTTTATAAAGTCATAGTATTTTACATTATTCCCTCCGAAAAAAATTTCATCATCAAAATTTCATAGATATTGCATTTTAATAAGATGATATTAGTTATTCTTCATAATATTATCTGTTTCCTACATAACCTCTTCTATTTTGTGATTTCTCCAAAGTACAATTACTATATGTGTTGTATGATTCATCAATATCTCCTCTATAACATCAAGAATCTAGATAGCCTCATCTTAGTAAGATATATTAGTTTCCAATTCTATTTCATGAGAGGTGAAAACATGTATTGGGTATGGAATATAATTCTGTAATAATGATATATAAAGAACATCATGTTATTTTGAGATATTTGGAAGCATTTAAAAATGATAAGTAACAAAATGAATTCTTCCATGGATTTAAAAGTATAATACCTTTCATGGGGCTTAGTTCCCCACTTTATTAATCCTTATAATAAGATTCCATAGAGATACTTTGAAAAAAAAACATGATATACCATTTAGAATTCCAAATTGATCCTCGGATTATCAGAATAACAGTTTTGATTACTTTGACCTTATTTAATGTGATTCTGAGTATCATTTATATTTTTTTCTCTTTTGAACATGTTCTGAGCCTATATGTTTCCTTTCACCAACATCATCCCCACAAGTGGGAGTACAACAATTATTTATATATAACGCTTTATATGATGCCATTTGAATACTTGAATGGAAAATATTGTTATTGAAAAACTATACCGAAGGTAATGGCTGATCCCACATACTATGAAAGTAAAGTGCTAATGATCTCAACATTTCTTACATTTTATGCATAGTCCTTTTGTACTATCCATCAGTTTGAATATGGTACTAAGTTGTTAAATTAAGATCGACATTAAGATCCTTCTAATGAATTTTCAATAATTTCAATGTAAAATGGAGATCTCAATCAGAAAAAATTGATATAGGTTCATAATGAAGTCTTAGAACTTCATCAATATAAAGCCATGTGAGGTTATAAATAGCTGAATGTTTATCAGTGTGAGTATCTCAAGAGGGGAGTGAATTGTGTTTCTAATAACAATTTCTAATAAAAAACTTTAATATAAAATCCCCCAGTTAATTAAAAACACCAAGTTAATCAGAATAGTATAATTTCACAATATTTATAATTCAAAATATTTCTCAAAGTGGGATTAGAGATGGGTTAAAATATTATTTGAAATCACTATATCTTTTGAAAACAATTTACTTAATCAAATCATTTTTATAAACATATCCTATTAATAAATATAAAATTATATTTTTTGTTTACAGGTAATAAAAAATACAATTTTAGCTTTAAAATATAGAAAATAAACTAAAACACATATTCTAATAAATAATGGGCTTAGTATCAAGCAGATATATAATCCCCTCCACTTGGAAATCACCTGTTTCCAAGAAGAGTATTATGAATACTATATGATCCATAACCTGGATCAGGTTAAAAAACATCTCACAGATTGTCCTGGAACAAGGCCACTTCATAAGTTATACATGGGACAAAATAAAACATAGGCATCCCATGAACACTTCCACAATTTCCATGAGTATACAAAAATATATAATGGTGAGATTGGGTGTCTTATAGACTCAAGGTAATGAACCTGAAATAGTGTGTGTAAATTATACAAATAAATACAACACTCTACTTAAATGTAAACAAAAACATAGAGTGAAAATTAGAATTGATGGAAAAAAGTAATGTTAGATGGTATGAATAGATTCAGATGCATGAGGGTCCTCTTATTTTATTTGGTGAGGATCTCAGATAAGTTTATCTAAATATTAATGAAAAAAGTTATTCAGAGAGTAATTTTTTTAAATATTTACATGTTCTAAAAAAAATTCATATAGATCTAATGAATAATCGTATGAAGGATAATTGATCTTTTAAATATTAGACACTTTCATACTCACATATCCACTAGCAAGTAAGTACACTAAGTTTGTTAGTGCATGAGAAATTCCTCATGAATATATACCTCTATTAATCCAAAATATCATTTCAAGAATAAAAATAAATATATACTAGTTCTTCATATTGAGTAGATAATTAGGAAAACCTCTCACTTTGTGTTCAATGCATCCATGGAGTGATTTAAGAATACTAATTAATGAAACCACGTGAGACTGTCTACATTGACTCCCAATAAATATCCACTGGAATAATTAATTTTAATGATGTTTATAACTACAATGGTATCATGATTGAGGGTGGATTATCTATAATGGTAAAACGGGCTAATTTTTGCATTGTCCAGTTGCATCAAAAGTCTTTTCTGGTAGAACATCTAGTAGTAGCACACAAAGCAGTAACTTGTATAATAGTAGTAGGTCTGGCAGTGTAATTTTGATCTAATAATGGACAAATCCTAAAGGTAGAATAACTATTGAGTTAACATGTTTTTAATGATAAAATTCTGAAATAACAGTTGGACATGTTTATTGGTAGAAGAGATAGTGGTAACAGATTTGATCTAACAGTACCACATTTGAACTAATGAAGTATCTTTCTTATACTTATCAAATTTTACATAAAAAATAATATACTATAAGTAAACATTAATCAAATTTTAAACATATAAAGCATGATATGTGAGAACTAAAATAACGAGTTTCCAATAATAAACCCATTTTTTAGGATCACAAATAATATAATTTTATTAATCATGCATAAATGAAAATATAAACATGCAGAATTGGTTGAAAAGGAATCATATCTTCTTAACATTTAAAATTAATAAACTAATATATTGATATTTTTAAATAAAATTAATTTAAATAGAATTATAAACCTAAACATAAATATCTAAACATAGACTTCTTTAGTCATAAACATTAAATAGAATCCAAAAAAGTTCCCCCACCCCCCCCCCTTTGGGATTGTCAAAATGATGTGAAAGGATATCTATTCAGAGACTAAAAGTATTAAAAGACAAATTAGAATAAATAAATCAGGCAAAATATTACGTCCAAAAATGGGATATAAGTGAATAAAAAATTTCTTTCAAAAACTAATACTATTTAAAATCATTCAAATCTCTTTTGGAAGAAGGTTTAACAAGTTATATTCCTTTTCTAGTGGTAGGAGGCATTGAGATTGATTATTTAGGTAGAGAGGTAGTCTGAATCATTTCTCGAATCACAAATGGTCTGAGATGTATAACTTCTTCAGATGATGACATACTAAATGGCTAAAACTTGGTAGGAAAATTTTTAAAATATTGCATCAAGGTGATGGTTGTAATATGAATGACCACAAGTGATACATTCATTGTCCTAAAACATACAAAAGAGATTTCATGAGGTTCAAAAAATCTATGATGAGGTGTCCACCTCTCTCTATACAAGTGAATATATCTTTCTTCTATTCAATAATAAACATGAGTTATGGATCCAATACTTTCATCTGGTCTACTTATTCCTTGAGGGCTCTACTGATAGTTTAAATTATTAAGTTATGATTTAGAAACATAAAATGAGAATTCAAAAGATGTTTGGTATATAGTATACAGTGGTATTATATGATACCCTTAGTGATAGTGCCAGTACCTATTTGGGATTCATTCAAGTACTACCTAAATAGTTTATATATTTATATATATATATTCTTTCCATGCTACTATATTTGGAGAAGGTCCTTTAGATGAGATATAGTCAGATAACCTAAAATGACATTCAAATCCTCTCTAACAATAGCACTAATCATCTCACCATCAACCAAGTAATAAAGTTGTGGTGAAGTGGATTTGGAAGCAACTATTAGGGCGTAGAATCACCAAAGTCTCCAAAATAATAGCACAGATTGCCGTAAAATTGGAACTCATATCCTACACAATGTATTTCATGGATACCATCTTGTCAACTACTCATCAATTTCCAATCTTAACCTATTGAATCTTCAAACGAATATTTGGATGAACATGAAAAATGGCAAGATCAAAGAGATTCCTAGAATCAAATTCAACAAGATGATAAATGGAGGAGCCTAAGATCTTATAATTCGACTAAAATAGTCAAGACAACATAAGGTAGATTTGATGTGATCCTCTCTAGAATAGGTAAGACAACCCCTTTATTATCTGACCTACATATAAGTCCATCCAGAAAAAAAAGGATAAACTCACTAACTTAATCCATCTTCTCCACCAATGATATTTTTGGATATATTCATCTAAAATAATGGAAAGACCAACATGCTTATATGGATTAATATAATCATCATGACTATCACCCACTACATCAAAATATCAATAACAAATATTTAACAGATTGTAACCAGGGGATGTATTCTCCTTGGATATAGCTCTACCCCCAACTGAAACTGAATGCTCATCCATGTCAATTGACTTATAGCTGTATGAACCAAGTGATTTTCCCCACTCAGTAGATACCTAGGTCTCACCTATGATAGAGGCAGAATCATAAAATTGATGACTAGAACATGGTCTCACCACAATACTATTTGAAACATTATGAGAAGGATGACGTGTCAGATCCCTCCAATAACCATCAATATTACCATAAACATTGTGATACTATGATTCATTAGGTTTGTTTCCATTATATACATTCATATAATGATCATACACTTCAACAACTCATTTAGAGGTTTATAAAGAACTATAAACTTTGAATTCCATACCGACTTTAGTCTCTTCTTGATCTCCATCACTCAAGAGGATCTCTATAGCAGGGAGTAACATAGGTTGAATTTATGTACCATAATACACAATTGGAATATTATCTATGTTTGTATCACAACCCTTTTCAATAGATGTATCCACTTACTCTTCTTCATCCACAAAAAAACATTTTCTTTCATTTACCCATCTGAATAAACAAAAATTTCTTCTATCAATAAGCTATGATCAACAACGTTATTTGTTTTGGATGGATGTTCCACATGATCTATGTTCCCATACAACATGTTATTATCTTCCATAAATTTCTCCATCCTTGGATTCCAGTTGAACTTTATTGTTTTAAAGTTATTATTACTTAGAGAAAAACTGACACATTTCAATTCTACCACTTTTTCCTCATCAATCAAGCACTTTTCTTCCATTATGGCAGAGACCAGCTTAGGATAAAGCATATAATTTCATATAGAAGAGGACTTGAACATATTATTTATGTGAACCATAAGATATCTAGAAAAATTAATTTTATCCCCAATTTTATTATGGGAAAAAGTAAAAATATTGATATATCATCATAATAAAATCCACTATTCTTGGGAATATCATAAGATGGATGAATTTAGACAAAATTCAATACTCACCATCATGTATGGTTGAAGAAGGTATTTTAAATAATCCTTTCCCAGTAAGATCTAGCAGTGTATCCACATATACAAACATCTCACAGTTAGTTTTGGTAAAACCTTTATAGTCATCATAAACACTTTGGTGAGGTATTTTTATAAAACTATCCCCATATCTTGAATAAAATATCCCATTTTTCCTTATATCATACTCCAAATGATATATCTCTTTTCACCAAAAATTTATTGTGCATATTGGTAAAATTGGTGAACCAACCTCAGTTAAAAAGGTTGAATATTCCTTAAGAAACTATATCAACATCCCTAGTCTTTAATAACCTTGAACACCAACAACTTTCTCGAAATTATCCATTCAACATCTAATTTATTATTTTTAACAACTATTAACCTAAAAAGATGGCGATTTTTTGGTTCGACTACATCAAAGATCAATTCTATATGAGATTTATCCATAGGAAATTATCCTTACATAAATAAAACTGAAGGTAGCTTGACCCCAACCATTACACTAAATCAAAATGTTAATGAGGACCATGAAGAAGGGTTAAGGTTATGAAATAAGGGAAGTTGAAGAAGTTCAAAGGGTAATCTCAACCAAGAGTGATTTGAATTTGATTTTAGTTTGATTTTATCATATAGATAATTGAAATTAAAAAATATAATAAAAAAATAAAAAATAAAATAAACATTTTAACATAGAAAATACAACCAATATAAAAATAAATAGTGGATCGACCAGTTATTTCTTATTGGTGGATACCTCCATTGGTGGATCATCCAATGATGGATCATTCTAATGGTTATTCATTTCAATGGAGGATCATTATAATGGTGGTTCATTTATATAGTGAGGTATTTCAATCCTAGATCATGTCAATGATGGAGCATACCAATGGTGGATTACCCAATAGTGGTTCACTCAAATAAGGGATCTTCCAAGATAAAAGATTAACCAAAATTTATCATATCGAGTTCATGTTTGGAATAGATTAATATATCATAATTCAAGGGATTTGTAAAAATATCAGTAAGTTAATGTTCAGTTCTTGTGAATTCAATATTTATATCACTTTTTGGATATGATATCTATAATATTGATATCCTACATCAATATTCAGTATCATAGAACGAGACACATGATTTTTGGAAATATTTCTCATAGGTGTGTTCTCACAATTTATCAGGACTTGTCTAAATTGATATCCATTGTCTAGAAAATTGTGTTTCATCTAGAAAATATATGAAAAAAATATTCCAAGTTCCATGTACTCATCTTTAGTAGTGGATAATGAAACATAATTTTCATTTTTTACTATAATAATGTACTAGTGACTTTACCAAATGATGAATTGTTTCAATGGTTCTTTTTCTATCAAAGTTAGATCCTCCAAAATCTACATCTGAAAGACTCACTATGTCAAATTATTGTCTTCTAGTATATAACCTTCATAAATTTATTCAATACATGAGGTATTTGAGTATTCTTTTAACATAAATTAAATGATATTCCCGAGAATTTTTATGATGACGGGTACACATACACACACTAAACAAATTATATATCCAAATAAAAGTTAATTATATAAATATTATAATCATGAATCTATAACTGGTATGATCTTCTGACCTTACAATTTCATCAAGATCCCGCTTACACATTTTAGTCACGGTAGTATCACTGTTATTAGTTCTATCCTAACCAAAATGTTATAGAAGTAGTTTACTGTATATAATTTGATTTAAAAGAAATCTATATTTCTTATAAAAATTTTGAATACCAAAAAATAATTGAATTTCACCCATTAAACTCAATTCAAATTAATAATGAATTATTTCTGAAAAATCATTACACAATGATTTTTTAGAAGATCCAAAAATAATATTATCTATATAATTGTAAACTACTAAAACATATTTTTGAAAATATCTTCATAAAAATAGTTTCATTATCTATGTGTTTTTTAAAACATTTAGAAATTATAAAATAGGCAATCCTATCATATAAATCTCTTGGTGACTATTTTAAAGTTTACAACGATTTAGTTAATTTAAAACATGATTTGAAAAATGAAGATTATGAAAACCATGAGGTTGTTCAATGAAATCATAGTCAACTATATAATAATATATGAATGAACGTTTTACAACCATTTGATATAGTTTGTAATGAAAATGGTCTACATAGTAAATAATTATTTTAATGTCTTCATGTATGGATACTGTTGAAAAGGTTTCCTCATAGCCAATACCCTATTCTTGACTATATCATTATTCAACAAATCTAGCATTATTTTTAACTATAGTTCCTGACTCACCATCTTTGTTTCTATACATCCAATTAGTTACAATAGTTATAGTTTACTTAGTTCTATATACTAGTTCCCAAACTCAACTTATTTCAAACTAAATAATTTTATCATTAATTTTCAACACCCAAAATTCTATCTATAATTGTGTCATTGATGTTATTAGGTTCAAGGTATGACAAGAATGATCAGTGTTCCACATTATTTATAAGAGATGTTATTGTCTATGTTACTCTATATTGGTCTCTAACTAAAACATCTAGAATATTTTATCTATGAGTCCTAACTATTCTAGGTAATGAAGGTTCAGTGATCTTATTCTCTTTTATAGGGTCAGTTTAAACTTGTTCCTTAGAGATGGATGATTTTTCATCTTGTTTCAAAAAACTATCAGATGTATTGGAATTGATATTCAGAGTTTACATATAATCTTCAAGGTTTTATAATGTTGTATTAAGCTAATGTGGATATTAAAAATAAAATTGTAAATGAGAATATTCTTCCATAATCTTGGTTATTTTATTAAACAACCTATATGATTTAAAAGATGTGTAATAACCAAAGAAAATTACATCAAAGCACTTGAAAGAATTTTTTTCAATATTTTCTTTAGTAAGAAGATTAAGGAATTTGAAATGAATAACTATAAAGTAATTATCCTTTAATTTTCTATCATTACATAATTCAAAGGAAGTTTTCTTTAAGAGAAGTCTAATTGAAACTCTATTAATTATATGTCAAGAAATATTTATAGTTTCTTCATAAAAATAAAATGTTCTATCATACTCATTGTGAATAGTTTAGGAAATTTCTTAAAGAGTACTATTTCTCTTTTCTACAACAATGTTCAGCTATGGAGTCCTAGGAGAAGAAAAGTTACGATTATAGAAATATTGTGAGAAAAGTGATTCAATGTCGGGATTTTCAAAATAATTTCCATGATCACCTCTTAAGGTATTAATTATAAGTCCACTAATAATATATTCATATTTATCATACCTATTAAAATAATAACAATATTCAATTTTGTGATATATAAGTAATACCCATGTATACATAGAAAATTCATCTACAATAACATAAAAATATTGATTACCTATTATGATAGAAACCATAGAAGGTCTAACAAATCTAGGGTAACCAATTTGAGGGTTTGAGAAGATGAACCTTATTTTTGGGATTTGAAAGAGATCTTGTGTTGTTTCCCTTTTTTTACATTGGTTTCAAACTTTATCATTTAGGGATTCTAGATTAGGTAGATTCTTCAATAACTATTGAGTAGTGATATTTCTATGTGAAATAATATTGTAATGGCATATTCTCATATGTCATATCCAATATTATTTTTCAAATAAACATAGAAAAGGTTTTAAAAAAAATAAAAAGTCTAAATTAAAATCATAGACATTATAATTTCATATAGTAAAAAAAAGTAGAACTTTTTTAGAATCCAAAACACTGGCGGAATTATTTTCAAATTTAACTTGAACTTCATCATCACATATATTTTAGATAATATAAATATTATACTTTAATTAATCTACAAAGAAAACTTTAGAAATTAATATTGAATTAGAATTACCAATTTGGAAAAGATTAATAATTCTTCCTTCGTAATTCCACAAAAGTGGCATGTCCACCATAAAAATTTATCTGATTCTTAACACATGAATAATATATAGTAATGTGTATGGAAAAACCACCGTATAGATACAATATTTTTCCACTAGAAAATTTCATGATGGTTTCCTATATAACAAATTTTATATAATATATAACTTTGGTACACCAATATTCTTGGGTCAAAAAATATTAGTAATTAATGATTTAGGAACCCATAATTTTTTCACAGGATTCCTATAAAAATATTTTAAACTTTTAGAAATAAATATATTTTAATCTATAAAAAATTATAAACTAGTAAAATATTTTTTAGAATTAGAACTAGGAATAATGATATTTTTATTAATTTTTCTCTATCTAGGTTAATAGACTATCCCAAAAGTATATTTGGGAGTCATATAATTCCCTATAATTTGAGAAACATTATTCGTACCATTTTTAAATCCTTCCATATCTTGATTTAGTTTCTAATTATATAATTTCAACTCATTGTTATCTTGTAATAGTTGGGAATTTTTTTCCTTTCTCAATAGTAAAACCAGTCTTAAAACTAGTAGTCGGATTATGATGTTTCTTTAATATATTATATATTTTATTTAGGGAATTTAAAGTATCATCCATTATATTCCAATAATAAAATATTTATTCATTAGACAAAATTTCATAACTATTTTAGTTTTTAGAATAGTTAGAAATATGAATAGGAGAAGTTAGAAAAAGAATAGATACCACATATGTTATTATCATAAAAAACATGTTAGATATTTCATGATTACCCTCATAGGTTGATTATGAATCACTCGTGATATTGTTCAAATCAATATAGTATTATTTTATGGATTTCATGTACCTATTACCCTTATATTTATATTTTTTTGTAAATATTATATTAGGAAAATCACGTTTGACATGAACTTTCCTTTTTCACTCATAACAGATTTTATCATTTTTGTATCTTCATTTTTGTAATGCATTCTCTAGTAAACATTACTTCTATATTTTCATTTATAACTATTTTTCCTAAATAAATTATTCTTGTATTTTTTCTTGAATATTTTGGCTAATAGGGCCATCTCTTCATCATTGTCAGGAGGTGCCTCTTCCATAAATGAATTTTATTGTTAAATATTCTCATTTTTTTGGAAGTAGTGGTTTTCTAAGGATAAAAATTTTATATATAATTTAAAATCATCTTAAATGTTTACTTTTAATTCTCCCTTAAACATAAAATATTTCTTAGAATCTACTTAATTGGAAACATAATCAAATAACTTGACTTGTGATTTAACATTAGGGTTCCTCTATTTCATTTTGAAAAATCCTCAGTAGGCACATCACATGATCTTTTTTAAAAATAGGTTTCCCTAGAGATTGACTTGTGTTCATGTTCTCCTTTAACTCATGATAAATATAAAAAAAATTCATCATGATTCATCTTAAATGTATCATATTTAATAGTATAAGTATTTAATATCATATATTTGACATTAAATTTTCAATCATTTGATACAAGTAAACAATCCAAAATTTCAAAAGAAATTTAACATTTAAGTATTCTATTCAAATCATCATCACACAAAGCACAATATATGGAATTCATGGGCATGATGTTATTTTAATATGGATTTTTATTAGTATTACTCTGAGTATCTGTAGAAGTTTTAGATTTTCCATACCAATCTTCAATTACTATCAAGATATCAAAGCCCATACTCCGTAAATGAATTTTCATTTTAATATTCCACAAAACATAGTTAGTTCAATTAAAATAAAGAGTTATATTTTTATAATATCCCTATTTTTTATTATTATACATAAATAACTAAATTTAGAAAGAATAATAATTTGATATTTAGAAAAGACAACTAAATCACAATTGAAATGTTGTTTAAAAATCATAAAATTCTAAATTTTGGTCGATGTGAGTAACTCAAGAGGTTGTGAATTGAGTTCCTAATAAAAGTATGTACTTAAAAAACATTATAACAATATAACCCCAAGTTAATTAAGAATTACTAATTAATAAAAATATTTGTATTGTATAAGTTTGATCCTTCAATATATTTCTCAATGTGTGATTATGGATTAGTTAAAAAAATATTTTTAAATCACTTTAACTTTTCAAATTGATTTAATTAATAAAATAATTTATATAAAAAAGGTTACAAATAACTATAAAACTATATTTCTTGATTATATATTAAAAAAATTAATTATTACCATTGAAATATAGAAAAAAACTATAACACATAGTGAATTAAACAAGGTGTTCTGTCTCCTGCCGGTACTTTATCCCCTCCACTTAGAAACCACCTACTACCATGCAGATTATTATAATAGTAATACGTTCTACAACCAGGATGATATTTCTTTATAAAATAGTTCACAATCTTCCTCTTATCATGGCCCCTTCTACAATTATTTGTGGGAATAAATTCAATATTCGCCTCACCAAACCTCTTCCACAATTGATGTGGGTATACAAAAATAGAGAAAGTATAGAGAGTATACCTTGAAAACTCAAGATAAAGTAAAGGAGTTAATGTATTAAAATGAAGTAGAGAAATACAACACACTGATCAAATTTAATCAAAATGAGAGGGATAAAATAAGAAGGGGTGGACTATGCAGTATTGATTGGTATGAATATATTCTGAGGCACAAGGGTCCTTGTATTTGATTGGGTGAGGATCTAGAATGAGTTTCTATAAAAGTGTTGGAAAATAGAGAATTTTATAATTCTTTAATTCTATCTATAGTTGTTTGAAAGTGAATTCACACAGATCTATTGATTTAGTGTCTGAAAGGTTATTTATCTTCTATATGTTATATACTTACACAATTACATATCTATCAACATTTAATTGATCTAATATTGTCCATGCATGAAGGAGAACTCATGGATATACATATCTAATAATCCAAAATATCATTTGGATAATATTAATAATGATATCCTATATCCTTTTATTTAGAACAAATTTATGAAAACCTCTTAATTTTACTTCAAATCATCAGTGGAGTGGTTTAGAAATAATTATTAATAAATCCAAATGAGGTTTTCTATATTAACTTCCATAAACTAGTGGATGAAGCATAAAATTAAAATGAAGGAATGAACAAAAATAGTAGCAAGACTGATGGAGGATCATCATTTATGGTTTCACAAAACAACGATATCATAGTCTAGTGGTAGAACAAGTCTCTAGTGGTGGCACATCTAGTGGTAGCATAACTCTTGAGGTAGCAAACATTGTATTATCATGTCTAATGGTATAAATAATAGGGATGAAACATTGAACTAATGGTGGAACAATCATGAAGGTTGAGATACTCTGATAGTAGCATGTCTCTAAAAATTGATTTTATGAACCAATAGTATCACATGTTTGACAATAGTAGAAATGAAAGTACCAAATTTGAACTAACGGTGGAACATCTAAACTAGTGGTGGATCTTTTCTATACTTAACTAATTTTATTCACAAAATAAAATACTATCATAAAATAGTATATTCAATTGAAACATAATAACCCTGATTTGTAAGCATTAAATTAAGGATGTGTCAATATTAAATATTTTTTATAGTAAGGAAATGTAGAGATTTGGTTTATAGATCAACAATAATCCATATTGCATCATTCATTCTACAGGTCTTTGGTAGGTCAGTAAAAAATTCCATAGTAATTTCATCCCATTTTCACATAGGAATTAGGGTTTCATGAGTCCTCTAGGATTTTAACTTAAAGCATTATTATTGAAAAACCAAAAAAATGAATAGATAATCATCAATTTACAACTTTTTGTTATCCCACTAAAAAATTTCCCTCAAATCTGAAAACATATTTGAAAAAATATGGTATATAAGGAAATTAAAGATATGAAGACCATCCAAACATTCCATTTTTATATTATATATATATATATGGAATGCATAGACTATTTCAACATTTTAGAAAATCATCTTTCCAAATTATGTCTTCTAATTATCCATCATTCACAAATTTAATTTTATTTTAAATTTTCTCATCATCATATTGAGAAATTTTTTTGTTTTAAAATTAAGATGGTCTTTCAATCATTTAAAAAATGAGTAATTTATCCCATTCATTAATAATTCCCATATAAATCATTACTATATCATTATTGTAGGACAATAGTTGTAGGCCTTTTTCTATTTAGGATCAACTGAAATTCCATCCTCTAAGGCAATATGACCAAGTATATAAACGTATTTAATGTTGAAATCACTCTTTTAAAACATCCCATATAAGTCTTTCCATCTAATATTGTCAAGATAGATAGGGAATTTATTCCTATGGTGATAATTTCTTTAAGAATAAACAAAAATATCATCAATGAATACCACAAAAAATCACCATGACATTCCTTGAATAATTTATTCATTATGTCCATAAAAACACTGGTTGAATTAGTAAATCGATGTGAAATTACTGTAAATTTTTAATTTAAATACCGCAATAACAATATTTTTATCAGAATATCATCATTATTTTCTAAATATCAATGAGTCTTTGAATAAAATTCAATATATAAAAAATACTTAACTCCTTTAATTTGATCAAATAAATCATCAATACGAGGTATATGTCAATTTTTTTTATCATAATAGTAGTCATTACCCTATAACAAATGCATGGACTCATGGATCCAACTCAATTATTAAAAAATAAATCATGGTATCCCCATGATAAAAAACTAGGGTGAATAAATCTATTATAACCCAACTCCTCTATTTGTTACATTAACTCCATTAATTCCATAATGCCTATTATATAGGGTGTCTTTGATAGTGGGCCTCCATATGGGATTAAAACAATGAAAAAAATCATCTTCATGCTCTGGGGTATATTTGGTTAATTCCTAGAGAAATATAATAATGTATTCCTATACAATAGGTACATCCTCAATTTGATGATTACCTTATCCATATAGTGACACTCTCTTTTAATAGAAAAAGCAAACAATATGATGGAGGACACATTGGATATTTTAAGTATGAATGAATCATAATAGAAGTTAAGAGATTTATTCTAATAGACCAACACAAGAAACCTATGCACTGAGCTTCCAGTATAGTTCCTGTCAGTGTAGCAGGAAAGGTGAAACCCTCGTTTTCTTAGAACTAACATGGAGGTCCTACATCAGAGTCCTATGTTGTCGTGTTATTCCTTCACCATTGTGTAAGATATCTATATTGTGGACCTATGCGGAATAATAATGACAACAACTCTATTTGACTAAGTCTACACGTTAGCTATAAATAAGACCCTTGTGCTCCACATGTAAAAGAAATTAAAAATTGGAGGAACCCTCAGAGCTCTCATTGTAGTACTCATTTTCCCAGGTCCAAAAAATCTCCAAGGTATCCCTCAAAAATACAAGATAGGATAGAATTAATGGGTATAAGCATGATCAATGTCCCCATATACCTATATGGTAACTATTATTCCCTATGGAGAAACCACCTATGTGAGGCCTTGTTCCCTCATCATAGACCAGCATGATACCCTTTCAATGATACTAGAGGAGTCCAAAAGTTCTTATGTTAAGTCCTAACCCATTATTCTTTTCTTGGGTTGTCCATTTCCCAAGGAATATCTTTCCTACGCAGTCCTTGTCACACTGCACAATTACCTTTAAGTTTATCCTAATATATTCACAAAACACCAACACTAAGAACCTAAACACATGACATACATGATCCATCCTTTAAAACATATTCATAGACACTCATGGTAGGGACTCTCCTTCCTTGTATCCTTTTTATGAAAGGGATCATGTTGAAACCCCCAATGATACATTTTGATTTACAAAGCCTTCTAAAAAGGCACATATTTGTGTCTCCCATTTGGATTTGGAATTATATAGTTAGAGGTTTCCTACACTTTTCCTATTAGAGGGTAAGGATCCTTAGAGAATATATAGATTTTGATATTTATGATCATGTGGAACACTAACCTAGGGATTGTGTAGAGGAGTTTTAGATCTCTTATTCTAAAAATTTGACACTCTATATAACTTTTTTCCTCTCATATCCAAAGATTCAGGTCCGTAGTAGGGAGGGTTAGGATTATGTGTGCATTTCTAGTTGACAAGGAATGACACCCTCCTCCCACACTATGTGATCAATTTTAGGGAATCCATCCTACTGTAGGCCCCCAAACTTTCCTATGTGAGGTTACAATATTTATCATATCTACCTCTACATCCATCACTTATATTCTTTGCTAACATTGGACTCTAGTTCAATGTAATGTGATGAGAGGGATGTTTCATAGCATAAACCTTTTCCAACATAGCCCATACCTCTTCCATCAGTAGAGGAAAAGTGAAAGTTTTTTTTAAAATTTCCCCATCCTCTTGTTTCTCACACCGAGCATGACTCATATGATATTGGAAGTTTGTAATGATCAGAACACCCACACAATCCACCTAAATGGAATGAACTGTGATAATTCTAATTTATGAAAACTAGAATACAAATGAAACCCACTTTGGGTCTAAGATTAATGGGAATCCTCATTAGTAATAAGCCACAAATCATAATTACATTAATTCATGTATCCTCCTTAGGAGTAACCCTAATTTAAGTCATTAAATAACAATGAATCAAAATATAACTCATGATACCTTCATAAGGGATAACCATTTCAAGAATATGCCCAATACTATCATCTTAGAGTTCCACAGTCCCCTTTGTGTCATATCTGTGAGGGAATACATAAAAGTGGGTCCTCACTAACGAAATATGTGGGATTTCATTACCATTAAAAAAGGATATGTTTGAATCCTCCCTACGGTTCAAACCAGATATCCTAAACCAACCATATTCTTTTAATCCATATCCCCATAATGGTCAAATTCATCATGAAAACTCAAATTCTATCAAATTTCCTAGTGTTGTTTTGACAAAATATCTACCCTATACTTCAACTAGGAACCTTCCACCTAGACGTATTTACAACATAACAATAAAATATGGTTGGATATTTTTGACACAACCTTAGAAGGTATTATCTGACCCATTTTGTGGAACCAAACTATTTGGTTTCAGATTCCTTTCAAAAGGATACAAATGAATCCCATCTATGTGTTTGATCCCAATGTCATAACAACTTCCATCTCCCTAGATGGAAATAAATTACAGAGAAAAATACATCTACATGGAAGACCATATACTCCATAGTGTGCCACTATGTGGCTATGAAACCAGCATCTTCAGAATAAAGACCAAAGATTCACTGATTGGTATATAAGCGGATACCATCAATGGAGAGCCTCAAGTAAATAACGATATCTGCGTTGATGAGGAACCTCAAATACATACAGATGATTTTGAATTCCACATAAGCTAATAATTGGTTGCTAATATTGGGAAAAACCACATCATACACTGGAATAAATAAAGATTCATGAACAAATCATATATCCATAAGAGAGTCCTATGGTGGACAATAATTCCCCCCAAAAGGGTGTGATGAGCTTGACCTCACATACACTTTACCAATGTGAGTTCTTAAGCTTCAAGGGTCAAAATCACTAATGAGAACCTAATTTTGGAAAGAAAGTCCTTATTGATACAAAACCATTGGGTGTTTCCGGTTCCACAAAAAAACCCATTGGAAACAATTTGGAAATAATGATTTCCCCAATGAAGACACATTTATGTTGGAATAAAAAAATTCGTAGCCTGACATGAATACTTAACGAAGATGATAATGTCACCTACCTCTTAGGCCCCTTCCATTCTTAAAGGAAATAGGGGTTAGATAGAGAAATCAATCACATATGTATTCATCCAAAAAGATGATTCTTGGTTGGAGTTCAATGTTTTTACTTTTCATATATACAGGAACTTCCTTCTAATAACTCCCTTCAATCCAATGGATTACTTTATGTTTTCATCAATAGCCCCCCCCAACCCGATTATACTCAGGATGGATCCTCATCCACTCAATGGAGACCCCCACCGGCCAGGAATCTTCAATGATGGGTCTATAATGCTCTGGTACGAGAGTAACATCATCATGATACCATCCCATCCTTGGAGTTCACTCGATAGGCCCTCCATCTCATCTAGTGCCACCAAAAGTCTAGTCAACAATGATTCGTGGTCCTGAGGTATATGATTCTTACATCTGTCTTCAAATATTTTAGGAGTTGATCCCAAGAATGAAACAAGTAGTCCCTACCATATTTCAAGAAGGTGTATCATGTGACTACTTATAGCCTTATCCAAAATACATAAGGTTATTTCTCAAGGGCTCCTTCCAACAATCATAGTCATGAATGCCACACGGCATTGAACCCTCAACATGATGTAGGTGTCACCTTTGACTGTCCAGACCAGGTCACTCAAACTCGGGCACACAAGATGTCCTTTTATTAATAAAAACCGACAATAAAGAGAGAAGGTTCACACATTTACCCCCTATGGAGAATCCCACCATCCCCATATGGAGGGAAATAGGGAGCATGCACATACACTCGCCCGCCTTCACATTGGCGGCCAACAGACTCACCTAGAGACATTCAAAGAATCCCACCAATGAAATACAGTGGAAACCTATAAGAAAGAACATACTCATTCTTTCACCCACCAATCCTACTAACATACTTGTCTGAAAGCACATAGAGAAGTCTGTTGACCATTTTTCACAAAAAACAATGAGCAGGAACACACACCTTCCAACATTTATCAAGACTCCCCCACATTTTTCAAGACTTCTAATAGACTCATCTGGAAACACATAGATAATTCATTTGATAAGTCCCAATGAAAAGAAGAGGGTTGGACCAACTTTTTTCCCATGATTACTATCTGTATCCAATGACATGAATGGGAGGACAAGAGCAGACACAGACACCTACTCCAAATAAAGAATGGATGTATATAGTAATTCCGGTTGCTGAATATACCAAGCATATCATGGTAATGGTAAAAGGGAAGAGGGAAATCCCAAACCATATCCTTTAGACATTCCGAGATATCATCACAGTGATTAAAGTAGTTCCTGAGGGATAGAAACTTAACTCTAACCCCCACAATTGAGGTGGCTAATCAGTGTAACACCCAAGAGATGACACATACATATTCTCTTTTCTAGGATGGTCGTGGGGAAAAAATCCCCATAATATAAGGATAGTAAGATCGAGAACATACACCCATTCCAATTAGAGATAATTATCCTATTATAATATGCACATAAAATTAGGAACAAACACCTACCCATAAGGACCACTTCTCCCAGAATGTTACCCCAATTTCTCATGAAAAAGAATCCAAGAAGAATTATCATCAAGTATGTTTGGAGAATAAAGAGTCGATCTATGATCAGGCTTTACATGTCACTAGAGTTTTTGAATCTATTAGACATTTATCTATTGCAGCTCATGATCCAACCCACTCATTACCAAATTATGGTAGTGTTATAAGAAATTCTAAAGGACCTCATTGGATAGTTACCCAAGAAGGAATTATTTATAGAAATAAATCATTCTCTCTCGAGAGCCTATCTATTGATGAGAGACACGACACCTCTCCATGTGTCCAAAATAAGAAGAAGTACAAGTGTCTTCTCCTTGCTATAATCCACAATGATGTTCCTCCCCATGATTGTGATCGTCGTGAAAATTCTCTCTGTAGTAGTGAGTCAAATTGTGAAAATATTGATCCAATTGACAATCTAGTGATGATAATTAACTCTTATCATAATGAAATTTAAAATATAAGTCCAGTAAGGGCTGATTCCTTATCACTGTTAGGTGAAATCCTTTCTCCACTAGAATACAACCCCATTGGATAGTCATTCTCTGAACCTCCCTGGGGTCATTTTCCATCCAATATTGCAGAGGAAACACAAACTGATCCCATTTCTTGTGGTAAAACAATTATGATGCATCCAATAAGGTCAGACCAGGATGAGAAAACTCTAGTGAAATACAAATATTATTTTCTAAACATGAGGAAACAGATGGATAAATAAAACATATCAGTCATGTTCTGGCCTTTAGGAACCTCTAAATAAAGTATTCTTGAGGAGTTGGTTGATCATTGCATACATGACATCTGCTTCAACATATAGAAAACTATTCATCCCATAAAATAAAAGGTGTTACCCTTTGATGAGTATGAATATCATGTGAAGGTAATAGTAGTGTTACAAGGCCAAATTGACTTGGCATCTCTCATGGATTCTCATTATCTAATGATCAAGAAACATTAGGGATCCCTTCAATGTGCATGCCTCAATTCATTAATGAGGGTCCAATAGATGATAAAATATACCCCATATAGTTTTCACCTTCAAATATGGGGTATACATGGATCATGGAATTTTATTACACTTCCTAGCTAGCAACACCCTTGAAAAGTGGTCTCATGAAATTTTACTTCCCTATGAAAACTACAAAAAAAATCTATTCATGCCCAGAGATATGAAAAAAAGAAATAAGTCCTGACAAAATTTAATTGAATTCAGAAAAAAATAGAGAACTATATTGAGATACTTTTGTATCAATCATCTGAGAACATTGAGAGGCCATCCCTCTTATAGTATGTTAGCCATCAAATTGGGAAAATGTCAGAAATAGCTCAACGATCTTTAAAAACTAGTGATTCAAGTGAGTCCTAAATAATAAACATATAAAACATTCATACCAAAATCCGTAAAATCAGAAGATAAGATATGTTAATATTATCCATAATAGTTTGAGACCATCCCAACCCACATGGATGGGGGATTTTTCAACCCAATACTTGAGATCATCCAACCAAGCCTGAATCTTTGTGAATGAATAACATGAAGAGTCCCAGCCTTCAGAGATGGGAAATGTTTCAGAAAAATATTCCCTTCTTCATCAAGAATCAATATTCTTCAAAGTATAGAAGATTCCCTCGAGTGAATCCTCTTAATTCATACAATCCCTTGATCTGGTGCAATCACTTGGAACACAAAATACTGAACTCATTATGGGTTTCACTCGGGTCACTATCCTTCATGAAGCCAATGTGGAACCAATGAAGAAGATGAAATGGTCTCTTGGAGGACGTAGAAGAAATAGATCTCAATGAAATTCCAATAGTGTTCATCTGGTGCACTAAATATCTCTGAATGTCATCAATTCCATCATTTTAGACCCTCCAAAACAAAAGACTAATTCAGAGGTTTCTGAAGAAGAAGATCATATTCCTTGATGGTCCAAACATAAATTAATGTAAAATGTGTGGGTACCAAGAACTAGAGTCTCACCCAAAATTTTGGTATCCCCTCAAATAATGCACCCCTACCATCTATAAAGGAACCTAATAAGGTAAATGGCAAGGGATGTAACATGTCTCCCCTTCCCCTTAGAGAAGTCTAGTCCATTTCATTAGAGAAACAATTTTCTCATTAAGTGGAGGAAAATAAAGAGTTTAGAAGACACAATTAAATGTCACTCTAAATAAATCTTCCGACCAGATATTCTTTACACGTAGACCCAAAATTCCTACTTCCAGTTGGTGCATATCATCAACGATGGTTTGCCGTAGAAACTGAAGCATATAGGTAAAATCCTCTCAACATGGGACTTCAACGATCAATATATTTTAATCCCACAATAATATATCAAGAATTCCCTAAATTGGTTACCCAACCATATCATGAGCATTAACCCCCCCAGGCCATCCCCTATTGGTTACACACAAAAGATACTAGTGGCACCACCACTAGTAGTTCTTCCCATTACCACAATTGTTCATGATCCAGCTGCCGCACCTATTCAGATGCTATCTCAGCCATACATTTCTTGAATTATTATGAACACTATTGAGTCATTAATGGATTTATTGGAAGCTATGGAAGGATGAAGTGCACCAGTACATCTAGTAAAGAAGGCTTAACCTGAATGGGTGGATCCAACTTCACATCTTCCAAACTTTGGGAATCCTACATTTCAGATATTCAAAGGCTCGGGAAATCTGGAGTATCACGTGATGCATTTTTTCACTCACTAGGATCCCATGATGGGGACCCCTGACTAGCAAGAAGTAGTGAAACTCAGATACTTTAGGGAATCATTGTAGCATATAGCCTTTATACCATATACAAGTTTTCAATCCAAATCGATCCCATGATGCAAATAACTCTATTGTAAGTTCCTCTTGTAGTTCATCTCAACACTATATAAGACCACATTCATTGATAGCACACACTGCAAACAAAGGGAGAATGAAAATGTCATAGATTTAATTTCTTGGTAGAATGTAATAACATACACCTTAAACCTACCACTCCCCCAAAAAGTGTTGTTTCCTTAGTGTGTAAAAAATCTATAAGATGATTTGCACACACCATTGATCCATGTGAAATACACAAGAGGTTTTGGGATCTGGATGAAATTTCTCAACAATTGGATAACTCCATCTTAGAGACCAAATCCAAGTCCTGTGTAATCTGATTAGCTCATGGAAGGAGAATAGGAATGGTAGAGGCCAGTACCATTCTGCAAAAGAATCCCCATATACATGTTCCTACCTCAAAGACTACATCATACTATAGGGAAGCACCTCATGAGTGCCCAAAAAATGTCTGCCTCATCAATATGATAAAAGAGATCAGTGGAATAAATAGTTTGAGGAGTTAAAAAATAAGGAATATTCCTTTCAGAATGACTTAGTCCCGAGCTACCTCATCTCAACTATGTAAAACAACTTAGTCATGTTACCAAATACCAAGAACACTGACAAAGAGGGTGATGAGGATATCCAAAAATATTTCCCTTCCCATCAAATGTTGGGTTATCTCATCTTGAAGGTTCTTGTTTTCAAGGACCTCAAACAAAATATGGTGGATTATGGGAAATGGAAACTAAAAAATTCACTAGCCCAGGTTGCATATGTTTCTGTTAATGATCCATAGGAGAAAAGTGAGTATCAATAAGTTAAATGAAACAATTCAACAAATTTAAATGATTAGATGGTCAAAAAACAATCAATAATACACATGTGATTCTATAAACACAGTTGAAACAACCAACTGTTCCTCTTTCCACTTCCGCTATAGCAAAGAAAGCTTCATCAAAAGACAAGCCCTCTGAAGGCCCATCCTCAAATAAGAGACCCATTCAGAAGAATAAAGACCAAATAGAAGAAGATGAATTCATGTCAAGTATAATGTTTTTCTTGATTTTAGAAACTTTCATTTAGACCGTTTAAAAAGAATGGGAACCACCCTGCCAAACAGATCATTAAAATTTGATGTATCAGGAAGAATACATGTTAGAAGAAGAGATGATATTTAATTCTACTAATGATATACACTTAATAAATACATAATCAAATGATGATTATGAACCTAATTTACCTAAACATGATTTGGGAACATGGGTAATAGGTCTTTAGGTTTGAGGATACAAGGGATGTTGTGGTCATTCTAGGAGACACTACTTCAGCCCAAACCTCACTCAAACTGTTTATGCTGTCGAAACCCTTTGGGAATCTCTCAAACAAGCTCAACAAAAAATAAGGTCATTATTCCTCAACACATGGAAGGTTCTTCCTTGACATGATTAAATTGGAATACTTTTTATAGTATATGCCACCACGTCCTCAATACGTAAAAGGACCTAAATGACATAATACATCAAGAGTAGAAGCACTTCCAGCTCCTATCATTGGGAACGACTCATCCACATTAAAGATTTCATCTAATTAAGTTCATGCAAAAGAGAATATTCATTTTGGGAAATGTAGACCACTGGACAAAAAGTATGATGTTTTGAAGCAACTATCACATGTTCCATTCAGGTTATCATTCTTGGATGCTTTGAGTCTGTGAAAAGACCTCCATGAAGCATTCAATGAAGCATTGTGAAGCCCTCATCATTTTGAAGTTGATATCTCTACTACTAAAGTATATCGTGTGGTGAGTGATCCGGCAGAATGACATGCAGTAATTTCCTTCACCAATCATGGTGAGGACAATGTAATACTTGGACATGTTATAATTTTTAATATATCTCATAGAATAAATGAAATTGATATCTGATGACCCATAATTGATGAAGGATCAAGAGTTAACCACATCATTGTCTAGACACTTAATCAACTGGGTCTCAATGAATCTATGTTGTCTACCTCTTCTATGATGTTATAGGGTTGTGATATGAATAAGAAATAGGTTCTTAGTGATATCACACTTAGAAATCAATTCATGGATCATGTGTCTGACTCATGCTTCATGGTGGTTCAGAACGACATAGTATTCAATGTTTTTCTAGGAAGACCTTGGCTACATCCCCATGTGGAAATTCCATCATCATACAACCAAAGTATGAAATATTCTATCAATGGTAAAATTGGTAAATTATATGGTGACAAGTCTCCTTTCAAATCATATGAAACAAATTATATTAATTTAATGTTCTATCATAATGTAGGAAAACGTTCCATGGATAATGAATTTACTCCAATACTTCACCCAAATGGCCTAGAGAAGATCTGTTCCAATCCTTTTAAGAAGATCAGTGCAGACTACGTGCTACCTATTAATTGAATTGAAAGGTTGGGCCAGAATTCATGAATTCATTTAGTTTCTTTCGTAATGTGAATCACGATAGTTGAGATATATGGTTCTTAATAAGTTTTCAATTCTCCAGATGGAAACAAATGATTGAATGAAAATTTCTTCATTATATCCCATAAGACACAAAAAATCCCATTTTTTCAACCAATCTAGAAGAATACATCATGATAATAAGATTATGTGAAGAGACTCAATATCAATACCTCATTTCCCCTTTACAACTCCAAGAAGGCCATATTCCATCAAGTGAGTTTGATAGGATTGCATCATCCTTCAGATGTCTCATTAGAGACTCCGCTATTCGTTCCTAAGAACTGGTTTTATCATCTCCATCCAAGGAAGAAGAAAAATTAGTGGAGCTTGATGAAGTTAAATAAGAATAAGTCTCAAAGACTCCCCTCCAAAATTTGAGTAAGGCATCTCCACCACTACAGATGAACTCATAGAAATAAATTTGGGTACAAAAGATGATCCACACCCCACTCTAATTAGTGCGGCCTTCACTCGTGAAGAAAAGGAGGAATATGCCTCATCCTTAAAGTAGCATTAGGATGTGTTTTCTTGGAAGTATGCTTAGATTTTAGTAATTTTCACTGAGGTGGAAACCCATAATTTTGATTTTCTAGAAGATCATTGGGGATACAAGAAACCACCCAAGAGGGCACACCCGAACCACAACTCAAAAAATTGAGGATGAAGTGGAGAAACTCATCAAGGGTAATTTTATATGAGATTTAAAATACCCAAAAATGGATAGCCAACATTGTCCCTATAAAAAAAAGTGTGGGTAAATCAATGTTTTCATCAATTTTAGATATCACAATCAGCATTGTCACATGGATGGCATCTCAATTCCAATCACAGAACTCATAATTGATGCAACATCTAGCTACCAAGCCATTTCATTCATGGATGGATACATTGTGTAAAATAAAATCCATTTTTTCCCATAATATAAAGATTACATATCCTTTAGATCATCTCAAGTCATATTCTATAATCAGGTAATTCACATTGGCCTGGAAAATGATAGCGCCTCATATGAACATGTTATGCCTCACATCTTCAAACCCTTCATGGGTAATCTTTTTGAATACTATGTTTAAGATATAGTGGTAAAATAATGGTAATGTTCAGATCCCTTGGATGACCTAGAAACCATATTCATCAATCTTCGATATCATAATATAATGATTAACCCCTTAAAATTTGATTTTGGGGTAACCTCAGGAATATTTCTTAGCTTTTTTGTACTCTATTATTGAATGGAAGTTGATCATGAGAATAATATTGTTTTCTATAGCATTTAATTATCTCAAAACTTGAAATTATTAAGAGTATTTCAAGAAAAATTGGCCTACATTCATAATTTCATAAAAAACCATACAATGAAGTGTTTACCCATTAACAAATTGATAAATAAGGGGTCACTTATCAATGGACCAATTACAGCACATATGAATTTGATTCCATTAAGAATTAACTCTTTAACCCAATTTTATTTATGACTCATATTTAAGGATATCCAATGGTTCTATACGTTATGGCCTTAGTGCAATCACAAGGCACCTTACATACACAAAAGAATGATTTTGAGAATGAAAATTTTCTTTACTATCTCATTATATCCATGCTCGATGCAGGGACTCAATATTAAAATATTGAGAAGAGCTACCTAGCATTAATATTTGTAGTTTATATGTTGAGGAACTACCTACAGCACCATAAGATCCACTTGGTTTCTCTAAATAACCCAATATAATTTATCCTCAATCATCATATTTTGGCAGGATGTCTGGCACAGTGGGATGTTATCTCGTAATAGTTTGATATACAATTTTTGCCTCAGAAAGCATTGAAAGGTGTAGCCATCAAAGAATTCATCACTGAGCACCCATCTATTTAAGAGATGTCATCAAATATTGATATACCTGATGAAGAATATTCTCTATTCATGATAGCCCATGATCATTGTAGATGGATATTGATTGTGTTTCCATTACTACAATAGGGAAGAGAATGGAATACACTAATAGTAAAAAATACAAGTTGGGTGTTGTGGTTATATCCCTAGAAAAGGTAGTGTTTCTATATTCCTTCTGTTATTAGAATATGGTACCAATAATGTGGAATAATATTAGTCTCTTGTGGTAGTTCTACAATTTGGAACTTTATGTACCAGTGAACAACCTATAACTGAAGGGTGATTCAAAATTCATATTTAAGTAGATCAATGGGGATTATTATATCTGAAATGAAGAGATAATTCCCATGTGTTATTATGTAAGTTGGGTAATGGTAGGATTTCAATTAGAAAAAATATTTACTAATGTCATGTGATCAAAAAAATGCTCATGAAGAAGCGTTGGAAAATGAAACTACAACTATGGAAGATCAAAATCGAGAAAAATATTCTTCAACATTGTCCATTGTCAAATGATTTCACCTTTTGTTCAGATCAGAATAGAAGATATAAATGAAATCAGTCCCATCAGTGAGCCATATAGACCTCCTACATGATACATGACACCCATCTCAGAATATCTCTAATAAAAAATACTTCCACCAGAAAATGTTGGAAGAGATAAGATCAGAGGATGAGTAGCTACATTCACGCGTTTGGATGGACCAAATCATAAAAAAGTCATTTAAAAAAAGGATTTGATGGAGTCATTATTATATGCATTGATGGAGAAGAGAATGTAATTGTTATTTAAGATGTGCATACATGAGCATGTAATTCCCATCAATCAGGGTATAGAATTTCTGATTAAATCAAGAGGCTTGGATACTTATGGACATCAATGATGCAGGATTGAACATAATTCTTTATGAAGTGTCATCCCTATCAAGTTTATTCCAATTTCATACCTCAACCCTTGGAGTTTCTAAATACATTTAAAAACTCTTGGACATTTTCCACATGGGAATGTATGTTGTTGGAACATATCCTCTAGCTATGGTTAAGAATTTAAAGTACATCCTTTATGCTACCAATTTCTTCTCCAAATGGGATGAGGAAATAACCACCAAAGAATTCAAAGACAAAATCATTGGAAAATTTTTAAATGAAATTACCCTTACTAAATTTTATGTCCCTCATAAAATTTTGATGGAAAATGGAACCAATTTCTATTCTACTGAGGTGGAGAAGCTATATCAGGAAACCAATGTCAAATCAAACCATTCATCCCACTAACATGTAGTAGGAAATGGATAGATAGAAGCTTTTAACCAGATCTTATAGAGCATACTCTATAGAATGGGGATAAATAGAAGAAATACTGGCTTGATAAGCTCTTTCATGACTTATGGGCTTACATGACTACTACCCGTACTACAACACTGGGAACCCTATACTCGTTAGTGTATAGAATAGAAGATGTCTTTCCCGTTGAGGTTCACTATCCATCTCTCTTTATCGGCATTTGTGAGCACCTATCCATCGACAATAAATACAAAAAATTACTGGATATGATGGAATGAATCAAAGAATATAGATTTTACACATTAAAATATGTTGAGGTGTATCATAACCGGACTACACACGCCTTTAACAAGAATCCTTGTCTTCATTCACTCCCTCTAGGAGAATTAATTTTGGTCCTCAGGACTTTGATGATACCAGGAAAGAATCCTTTGAATCTTGATATAAAGTGGGAGGGACCTTACCCCATACATAAGGTCCACTATAATATAGAATATTCATTAATATTAATGGATGGAGAACTCACTACAACTCTAACCAATTCATGGATCCTGAAGAGGTACTTTGTCTAATCACATAAAGTTTTTCTCAACTGTAGAATGTTGAACTGCATAGCACCATTTATGTCTATATTGCATGATGTTAAACTTCATAGCATCATTGTCCTCACTGCATGACTATAAACTATATGGTTCATCAATTACTATGTGGGGGTTTATTCCTATCCCAATGAGATACGTAGTGACATCCAAATATTCATTGTCAGACCCAATCATGAGCATATGAGAAAATATTTCCCCCATTGATGTGTATAAACCAAATCTATAATTGGGAACTTCTCTAGAACATATTTCTTGATTCTCATACCATTTTTTTCTAGATCCAAACCATTATTCTCAAAAATATCTGAAAGGTATTTAATCCCCATTCCTCGCATTAAACCATAGTTTGTGTGGGGAACATTATCAAGAACTATGTGTTGATTGATTATTACACCGAAAAGGTAAACAGTAACACCCATATATCTTATCTTGGGACTAACTGCATTGTTTACAATCCCCTTCACCCATGTGTTCATGAATTAAACCTACATAGGATCATTTTCAAGAACTACCTGTGTCTTGATTTTCATTACAATGAGATGCATAGTGATTCCCAAATCTCAAATCATGGGTCCATCCATTAATTCAAAAAAAAAATCACCATCCTTTTCTATATGCATGAAACAGATCTACATAGAGAACTGTTCCAGTACATTTTCATTGTTTCTCATTAAAACGAGTCGCGTGGTGATTCCAGGAGTCCATGGTTTTGGTCCAACCTTCAATTTGGAAGTCATAAAATGTCATCTTTCCCACATAAATGTCTGATTGGTGTGGGAAATAACATTCAAGAACAACATGTGTCTTGATTCTCATCTTATTGAGATACATAGTGATTCTCGACTCTCCAATCCTGGGTCCATCTAATATAAAATCATAAAACCCCTTAACTTCTTATACATGAATTAGATATACACAAGGAGGTTGTCAAGGATGATGTGAGGATTTATTCTCACCCATATGAGATACATTGTGACGCCCATACATTCCTTATTAGGTCCAACTACAATATTTACCTCACTTCACGTTAGTTCACCTTTCTCCTTACCACATGACATTAAACTGCATCGAATTTCAAGAACTAAGTGTGCCTTTATTCTCACTCATATGGGATACATAGTGAAGCCCAGACTATCAATCGTGGGACCAGTCACAACTTGAAGCATATAATGTCTCTTTTCTCCCATGTATGAGTTATATATGTGTGAGAATATTCAATATGAGTTATCATATTATGTATAAACCTATATTCAAAGAAACCCCATTATACTTCACATATGAATTCAATCACTGTGAGGGTCCATTATTTATGAACTACATATGGATTGATTCTCACCCCATTGATATCCTTAGTGATGTCTGGATCTTCTATATTTGGCCCAGCTGCATCACAACATAAAAAAAATCCCTTACTCACTCATGTATGCATCTGATCTACATGGGGAGGTCAAATATTAGTTCCCACCTTACGCATGAACTCATGTCTATTAAAAAAATATGTGGCTTGATTATTACTTTGATAAGATATTTATTGATTCTTGATATATACACCATGTCCAACCATAATATTCCTTTTCATGTTAGAATCACCGATGCCCTTTATGTAAGATGTTATACTATCTGACTAACATCCTCACACCTTGACTTTAAACATCAAGGTACCTCTAGAACTACATGTGGTTTGATTCTCTTCCCATTATGACACACAGTGGAGCCTTCACCGTAAGACCTATATCTATCCAAGGGGAAAATAAACCCCCCCCCCATATCAAATACAATTTGAAATCTATGTAGGATCTTTTATTTTGGGTCATCTCCTTACGGAAACCACCAAGAAAACACGAGATACCCCTTTCAAAATATGATTCAAATCTTTGAAAGAGGATCAAAACTAATGGAAAGTACTGGGTTGATGTATCCTTTATACGTTGAATAATACCCCTTTGTTCCTTTCAAACTCCAAATCATGAATACCTTCAGATCTTCGTAACCTTTTCATGGGGTTTGGTGATAGACTGTATGAAACCAAAGAGCTTATTTACTCGATCATGAAGTATGTGACACCATTGGTCTTTCATATGTTACCTTCATAACGAATTTGTCTGCCAAAGGATTCCACTATTTGGAAAAGTGGTATGTTCTCCAAATGGCCTTGTATAAATAATACCTCATAACCGGTTTGTCTAATGGTGTTAAATTATCCCTTGGGATAATCCACTTATACCCCCTTTAATATTTTGACAATGGTATCATTAGTCCTGTAATAAGAAATCAGCAATTATCCTCTGTAAATTTTTCCCACATCCTCTCTCCTGGCCTAAAAGTATCTATGTTCCTGGTTAACATTTCCCCCCATCATTTGTTCAAATCATACTAGAATAATCTTAGGCCATTTGACGACCAACCATCCATCGTTTTGGTAATTTGATGGGCTGAACCATATGATCTAAATCTATAGGAACCATACATCCTGAGTTTGGGTCAGACCTATGTAGATCAACCGTTATCCAATTCTTTTAAAATTCCAACTTGAAATAACCCTACTGCATTTTAGTACTTTCTTCACAAACCAAAATCTTTGCTTGGGTAAATCTGAATCTCCATAAACATTGTCCAACTTCTAGTGAAAGAATGTTATAATTATTGAGATCTCATTTACCTAACTATTATATACCTACCATAGTTGGCCTTGCATAAATATGCCCACATATTGGGTCTATCAACCTATGGATGTCATTATTTACAATATAGTACCTTCCCTAGTTGTAATTGAATAAAATAGCCCCTATAATAGGTTTTTCAAGTAATGGCACCATCATTCTTGGGAGAGGCCTCCTCTAATGACACAATCCCATTTTCCCATATTATTATTCAAATCCAAAAATCCCTAAATCATAGTTTATAATCTCCTCCATACATAAATAAATATAGTAGAGAATTTCTAGATAGATTACCAAGAATCATAGAATCATAACACCATTGGGAAAAGTGAATGATGTAAAACTAAAATCCTCTAATGTTTGTACAGAAAAAATTTAAACTAAAAAAATTTAAACTACACAACATAATGTTCCTACTATATGACTATAAACTGTACAACATGATACCCTTGATGCATGAATTTAAACTGCACAACGGTAACGACCCAAATTTTCATTAATATAAATCCCTCTTGATCAAATTAAATGTATCTTTATGTTTATATAAAATGTCAACTTCATTGGTTTTATGTTAAGAATTTTTTGACAGTTACTTTTATATCCGCTGAACGGTGATCACATGATTAGTATAAATATAAGGCTTTAACAAGTCCAAATTTACTCAAACAAAGGAAGTGATGGCCTCATCCAGTAGAATTTCCCCATACGAAGCCCATTTTTCGGAGCTTAGAAAAGAGGTGGCGTCTTTGGGCTTCGCTCTTGACCAAGACCAAGCTGAGCTTCATCATGTCAAGCTCGAACGTGACCGTCTACGGGAAAAGTGGAAGTTGATAGAAATTACCACTCGAGCGATGTTATTCGAGCCACCCCAAGAGTCTATCACAATCGCACACCTTACCCATAGGTCTTATGCGGCTCTTTTAAGGGGTTATGTAAAAAATAAATAGTACTATGTTCATGCACATTATTTTTTATATATAATAATGAGTATACTTTCTTGTCATTATTGATACATTGTAAATAGTTTTTAAAGTACAAATAATGGTTTTAGTTAAGAATTATATTTTATTAAATTTACGGATTTTTGAATTAAATAATATTTTAATAAATTATTATTATTATTAAATTAATTTTTATTAAATATAAATGATCTTATAATTTTATGAATGCAATTATAATTTTTATTAAGGTTTGGAAGCCGTTTCTGTCAAAACTCGTGAATTTTCAATAAATGTCGGTTTTTATTTTAAAATTGAAAATTAACATATTTAGAAAATTATTTAGATAAAAAAATTATTTCTGGAATCAGGATGTCGAAATTATCCAACGGTAAATTTTTCATAATTTTCTAAGACAGCCAAATTTGTGGGTAAAAATTAAATACCGTTTAAATATAAAATGTGATTTATGACATCATAATGACCCAATAATGATGTAATAAAATACTATAATCTTTATGTTTGGCCAATATATGTTTTACCATTGAAATAATGTGATTTTGGGTTTCCTTGACTTACTTTTCAAAGCACTAATGGACCCCTCAAGACTTATTAAACACCTTGTCTTTTTAAATTAATTTCCATGGGACTGTGACTCAACTCCACATAAGCAACCTCATTATTTAAAAAGTTCGGTCTTTGGAATTATAAAATATTGTTTTCCTATTCCCTTTTCCAAAAACCATGGGCAAAAACCATGGTATGGTTTGTGGTTTGTATTAATTTAATATAAGGGTTCCCAAACCTAAATAATAATGAATTCACTCACATTTCCAATATAAACCCACCCAAGCTCCCACTTCATCCTCACTAAAAACCTTTTTAGTTCGTCCAACCTTTTCCCTACTCTCTTAATAATCCTGCCAAGGTGCCCCAAGCTCCCAAGAAGCCTCTCACAAGCCTCTCTCTAGCCTTTGGAAGCACACTTCCAAGTAAGGGTTTTTTTCTTCCTTTCTCATTTTTGTCAAATTTTCATTAATTTGTTTTGCCCTTTTAATTTAAATTATGAATGTTGGAGTATGGTTTTGAACCTCCCTAATACTGTCCTATTTATGTTTGAATGATGGGAGACCCCTTTCTCTCTAATTAAATGCTTCCCATGTACACCCGTTACTCTGCCGAAATTCCGAAAGGAACTTCTCCCTCCTCATTTACATTCAAGAAATACTTTTGTATCATGAACCTAAGTTCCATTAAAATTATTGGGAAATGTATCTATATTACCTCCTTACTGTCCATTACATTTAAATATGATGAGTAACCCATTTCTCTCTCATCATCCTTTTTTATGAATTCTTATGTCACGCCGTTACACTGCCGAAATCGCACCGATTTTCTAAGCCAATGCCATTGTGTAGTGAATACCATGCCCATTTCTCCATCAAGGGTATTCACCTTTATACACATTTACTTATTTATTATAAAGTTTCTTGTATGAATTCCACATTCCTTTATCGTGGAATAAAATATTATGTTTTATGAATTCATGTTTTATGATCCATGTGGCACACTTATGCATGAAATGAAATGTTTAAGAAGGGTGCACCCTTATAGCGCTCCAATTCATTAGGTAAAGTATAGTATCATGATACGTCATGTGCAATGAGTGTTGAATCATTCTAATTCAAGTGAAACAATAGTTTACTCGTGATTTATGGGAAATGAGGATTTACTCATTCCCCATGTGCAATGAGCCCTGGCTTATGCTAATTCCATGTTAAGTGTTGTTTCCACATTTCCATGTTATGATTATCATGCTTTATCATGCCATTATGTTCATGTTTCTCTTATGATCTATTGATATTCCTATTTCCTAACATGTATTGTACTCCTCATGTTATTCCATGTGTACTCCCTTAATGGGCTTTATAGCTCACCCTTTACTTATGCATGTCCTTAGGTTATCCCATGCAATGCTAAGTATGGGGGAATGTAGTGGTCATATAAAGGATGTGTTCAATAAAGATGTTTTATTTCATATTTTAAGCTTTTATGTAATGATCATATGATCTAATGACACTAAACCTCTCTATCTTCTTTTTTTTCAAGTGAAATATTATGTAATAAATCATGTTTATGTTTGTAGTAAAAGCATGGTCGTTATAGTTGGTATTAGAGGATAGGTTTAGTTATTTTTGTGATTAGGATTAGAAAACCCTAGTAAAGCCATAGAGACAAGACTAAGTGTAATAAAAACATCCCTAAGTTTTGGTAAGTACTGATTAACTGGTTTATAAAAGAAATACATCCCTGTCTAGATACGAGCAGGTAGAGGCGGCTCTGGCACAAATGTATCCTAGGGGTAAAACCCGAAAACACCGCTTTGATCTAGACTCGAACGAGAACTGGTGCACGACAACGGTCCTTCCTGCACTCTTGGTTACGACACTCCCGGGGGATATATTTTGATAAATTAACAAGCTTAGTATGAACCATTTTTATGGGAATTAAAAAAATTACCCCTAAGAATATATGTCAGAAAGTAGATCATGAAAAGGCTAGATTGAAGCCTATAGACTCATGAGTTAAATAAATAAAAGTTTATTATTAAGTCATCATATTTTGTCGTTGGATTACCCTTTATTTATTACCCCTAACTTTCCTTTTATTCCAGCCAATGGCCGGTAATAGGATGAGTCGTGCTAACAACCATTGTGAAGATCAGTGTGATGACTGTACTAATGAGATGCCCAATCCAATGGGAGCGGGAATTGCGAACTTTGTCACTCTTCTCTCTCAGTTAACTCAATTCTTGAATAGAAAAACGAGTCAAGAAGAACGTTAAACCCCCCACCCCCCACCTAAGAATGAACAAGTCGCTATCGAGTGCTTCATGAGAAAAAGGCATCCTACTTTTAGTGGATCATCTGATAACACGATCGTTGAACAATGGATCAACTCCATTGAAAAGATCTTCCCCATTCTTCAATGTTCTGAACAAGAGAAGGATATCCTCGTGGATTATCATATGGAGGGTGAAGGTGATCAATGGTGGATGTTGATCAATAATACGAAGCCTGAGGATGAGGTCTAAGAATTGGAATGGAAGGATTTCCGAAATATTTTATTCGATAAATATTTTCCATGCACCCTCCAGCTTAAGATGGAAAGGGACTTCCATTCCCTCAAGAAAAAAGATGAAGAATATGTTGGAGGGTACGAGGAAAACATCATAAGGCTTGCACGATACGCTTCCAGCTTTGTCGTTACCCTAGAATTCAAATTTTAACGCTTCTTTGGTGGGTTGAAGCCTAGCCTATAGAAAGCATTAGCATTCCGTGACTTCGACAGCTATGAGGAAATTTTCTGATGTGCCCTCAAGGTTGAGATGAAGATCGGAGAATCACAGGGGTATCACGGTGATAAGAAGCGTAAGGTGGAATTCAATTTTGGTGGCCCGATGGATAAATCAAACGGTGCTAAGAAGATCCAGCTTCCCACTTTCCAATAGTGCGGAAAGAAGCACCCTGGAAATTGCCTTAAGGGTACGAGGAAATGCTTCAGGTGAGGAAGAGAAGGGCATCTAGCTATTAACTGTCGGCAAGAAAGACCCGTGGCTATGATAGAGAAGAGGAACGCTCCGTTCGAGACTCAATACATTGTTCAATGATACAAATGAAAAGAACTGGGTCATTTACAAATTAGTACCCTAATACAATGGTTTTCAAAGGAAACCAACAACCTCCAAGACAACAAGAAAGATCTTTTTCCATCACTTCTTCCGAAGTGAACCCCGAAAGTGAAGTGTCTATAGGTACACTAGTTATTCATTCAAGAATAGAGAACGTACTTTTGAATTCATGATCTACGCATTCTTTTATATCTCAAAAGTTTAGTAGAATAATCCCAGCCCCACCACAAATCAGGGAAGTGAAGATGTTGGTGAGTACGGAAAATTGGCCAATCATTGCATCCCATGAATATAAGACCTCCCCTATTATAATCTATGGATTGAATTTCCCAGTGATCCTTGTCATACTCCCTCTAGTGGAATTTGATGCAATTCTTGGCCTGAATTGTGTTTCCTTATATAGAGCCATCATAAATTGTTGGGAGAGTGAAATCACACTCCATATGGAGAATCAACCCCCGATTCTTTATAATTGTAACGAGGAAGATGAATCTCCTTTAGCTCCATCATCTCAAGCATGGATATTACTGCCCTATGAGAACACATATCTGTCTTAGATGTTTGAGTCCAAGGAGGAAACCATCCCTGACGAAATTATTATTGTGAGGGAATTCGCGGAAGTGTTTCCTGGGGAACTGCCTGATCTTCCTCCTAGAAGAGATGTTGAATTCTCAATTGAATTTATACCCGGGGCTTTACCAATATCCAAGACTCCAAATAGAATGGCTGTTGTAGAGCATGAAGAGCTAAAGAAATAACTACAAGAGAATCTAGATAAAGGGTTTATACTCCCAAGTGCTTCACCATGGGGTGCACCAGTCCTATTCATCAAAAAGAAGGATTGGTCAAAGCGGCTTTGCATCGATTATCATGAACATCAAAAAATCACGATAATGAACAAGTATCTGATACCATGAATTGATGAATTTTTTTATCAGCTGTGTGGAGAATAATACATCTCCAAGGTAGATTTGTGGTCAGGATATTATCAGGTAAGGGTGAAGAAGGAAGATGTCCCCAAGACTGCTTTTCGTACAAGATACGGGCACTATGAATTCATAGTAATGCCTTTTGGACTCACTAATGCACTAGAAATCATCATGTACATAATGAATATAGTCCTTAGAGAATACCTCGACAAATATTTAGTAGTCTTTATAGATGATATTCTAATATACTCCAAAACCAAGGAGTATCATGAGGAGAATTTAAGAACTGTGCTGCAGACATTACGCATGGAGAAGCTCTATGAAAAGTACAGAAAGTGTGAGTTCTACTAGAAGGAACTCTCATTATTGGGAAATATCATCACAAGAAATGGTATATCTATGGATCCCTCCAAAAAAGATGTAATTGTGGGATGGATGAGGCCAACATCGAAACGGATATCCGTAGCTTCTTGGGGTTAGCTGGATATTATCGACGATTTGTGAGAAATTTCTCATGATAGTACAACCCTCTTACCAAGTTAACTCGAAAAGGAGTAAAGTTTTCTTGGATTGATGAATGCGAAGAAAGATTCAAGGAGTTGAAAAGGAGGCTTATCACTGTGCCAATGCTCACTTTACCCAAAAGTGGGGAACTTTTTGTTATTTTTAGTGATGCTGCAAAGAAGGGATTAGGATGTGTGCTGATACAGAATGATAAAGTTATATCCTATGCCTCAATGAAATTGAAAACCCATGAGAGAAACTATCTAGCACATGATCTGGAGTTGGCGGCGGTGATCTTTGCCTTGAAAATCTGGTGGCATTATCTCTATGAAGAGAAATGTGAGATATATACTGACCAAAAGAGTCTTAAATATATATACAAACAGAAAGAGATTAATATGTGCTAGAGAAGATGGATAGAGCTCATTATGGATTATGACTATTCAATCCATTACCACCCTAGGAAAGCGAACAAGGTGGCAGATGCACTAAGTAGAAAGGATCCAGCGATTCTATTAATTATGAGAATTGAGAAGGATCCAATCTTCTTAGAATTGATGAAGATGGACATGGGAATCATAGAGAAGGGAACATCATCAATCATTTCACAAATTATTTCTCAACCATCTCTTTTGGAATGGTTAAAGGATGCTCAAAAGGATGATGTAGGAATTCAAGAAAAAGTGGAAGCTATCGAAAAAAGAGAAATCCTCAGAGTATAATGATAATGAAGAAGGAATTGTTCGGTTTTGGAAAAGACTAAGTGTTTCATCAAATCCGGAGCTGAAAAAGGAAATTTTGGATGATGCACATAGTTCAAATTTCTCTATTCACCCAGGGATCCCAATGATGTATCGATATCTCTGAGAAAACTTTTGGTGGGATAATGTGAAGAAGGATATCGTTGAATATACATCAAAGTGCCTGGAGTGTCAGCAAGTGAAGGCAGAGAGGCAGAAGTCTAAGGGGATGATGCAACCATTGCCCATACCAGAATGGAAATGGGAGAAAATCACTATGGACTTGGTCACCAGACTTCTGAGGACATACAAAGGAAACAATTCAATCTGGGTTGTTGTGGATCGTTTTACAAAGACTGTACACTTCATTGCTATTCAGGAGGATTTCTCTTTGGATCAGCTGGCACAGATATATATATGAGAAGTGGTAAGGTTGTATGGACTACTACAATCTATTGTGTCTGACCGAGATCCAAGATTCACCTCTTAATTTTGGAAGAGTCTTAAACATGCTCTGAATACTGAACTGAACTTCAGTACGGCCTATCATCCTCAAACTGATGGCCAATCCGAGTGGACTATCCAAACACTTGAGGACATGTTGAGAGCATGATCAATGGAATTTAATGCAGGATGGGATCAACATCTTCCTATGGTTGAATTCTCCTATAATAATAGTTTCCACTCGAGCATCAAAATGGAACCATATGAAGCCCTATATGGTAAAAGGTGCAGAACACCAGCATGTTGGGATGAGGTTTGTGAACGTAAGCTGATTGGACCAGAAATGGTGGAGAAGGTGAAAACCATTCAGTAGCATATCATGGAAGCCTAGAGTCGACAGATGATTTATGCAGATAATCGTCAATGAGACATTGAGTTTAAATTTGGAGGCATGTTTTTTCTACGCATATCTCCGTGGAAGAAGTTCATAAGGTTTGGAAAGAAATATAAGTTACGTCCAAGGTACAATGGTCCCTTCGAGATTCTTCATCATGTTGGGGTTGTGGCCTATCAACTTGCACTTCCACCTACCTTGGCCAATGTACATGATGTCTTTCATGTATCCCTTTTAAGTAAGTACATACCGGACCCCTCACATGTACTATTTTCTGAGGTGGTACAATTGGAAGAGGATCTTTCGTATGAGGAGAAACCAGTTAAGATCTTAGATCATAGATAAAAAGTTCTACGAAATAAGACAATTCCCCTCGTCAAGGTGTTTTGGAGAAACCACAAGTTTGAAGAACCGACTTGGGAATTGGAGGAAATGATGTAGTTGAGTTACCCACTTCTGTTTTAGTGTGGGAAAATGAAAACTTTGAGGGTAAAATTTCTTAAGGGGGGAATATTGTAATGACCCAATGTTTCGTTAATAGAAATCCCTATTGATCTAATTAAATGTCTCTTTATGTTTATATAAAATTTCAACTTCATTGGTTTTATGTTATTAATTTTGTAACCGTTACTTTTATAGCAGTTGAATATTGATCACATGATTAGTATAAATATAGGTCTTTAACAAATCCAAATTTACTTAGACAAAGGAAGCGATGGCCTCATCCAGTTGAATTTCCCCATACAACGCCCATTTGTCAGAGCTCAGAAAAGAGGTGGCGTCTTTGGGATTCCCTCTTGACCAATCCCAAGCTGAACTTCATCATGTCAATCTCGAACGTGACCGTCTACGGGAAAAGTGGAAGTTGATAGAAATTAGCACTCGATCGATGTTATCCGAGCCACCCCAAGAGTTTTTCACCATCGTACACCTTACCCTTAGGTCTTATGTGGCAGATTTAAGGGGTTATGTAACAAATAAATAGTACTATGTTCATGTACATTATTTTTTAGTATATAATAAGGAATATACTTTTTTTTCATTATTGATGCGTTGTAAATAGTTTTTAAAGAACAAATAATGTTTTTAGTTAAGAATTCTATTTTATTAAATTAATGTATTTTTAAATTAAATAATATTTTAATAATATAATATTATTATTATAAAATTAATTTTTATTAAATATTAATTATCTTAAAATTTTATGAATGCAATTATAATTTCTATTAAGGTTGGAAAGCCATTTCTGTCAAAACCCATGAATTTTCGATAAATGTCAGTTTTTATTTTAAAAGTGAAAATTAACATATTTAAAAAATTATTTAGATAAAATAAATGTTATTTCTTGAATCAGGACATCGAAATTATCCAACAGTGGATTTTTCATAATTTTCTGAGACAATCATACTTTTGGGTAAAAATTAAATACCGTTTAAATATAAAATGTGTTTTATGACATCATAATGACCCAATAGTGATGTAATAAAAAACTATAATCTTTATGTTCAGCCAATATATTTTTTACCATTAACATCATATGATTTTTGGTTTGTTTTACTTACTTTTCAAAGCATTAGTGGACCCCTCAAGACTAATTAAACACCTTGTCTATTTAAATTAATTTCAATGGAAGTGTGACTCACCTCCACATAAGCAACCTCATTATTTTAAGAAGTTATGACTTTGGCCTTATAAAATATTGTTTTCCTCTTCCCTTTTTCAAAAACCATGGGCAAAAACCATGGGATGGTTTGTGGTTTGGATTAATTTAATATAAGGGGTCCCAAACCTTAATAATAAAGAATTCCCTCACCTTTGCTATATAAAACAACCCAAGCTCCCACTTCCTCCTCACTAAAAACCTTTGGAGTTTGTCTAACCTATACCCTACTCTCTTTAGAATCCTCCCACGGTGCCCCAAGCTCCCAATAATCCTCTCTCTAGCCTTTGGAAGCACACTTCCAAGTAAGGGTTTTCTTCTTCCTTTCTCATTTTGTCCAATTATCTTTAAGATGTGTTGTCCTTTTAATTTTAATTATAAATGTTGGGGTATGGTTTCTCACCTCCTTCATACTGTCCTATTTATGTTTGAATAATGGGAGATCCCTTTATCTCTAATTAAATTCCTCCCACGTACACCTGTTACTATGCCGAAATTCCGAAAGGAACTTCTCCCTCCTTATTTACATTCAAGCAATACTTTTGTATCACGAACCTAAGTTCCATTAAAATTGTTCGGACATGTGTCTATATTACGTCCTTACATTCCAATACATTTAAATATGATGAGGAACCCCTTTCTCTCTCATAAACCTTCTTTATGAATTATTACGTCACTCCGTTACACTACCGAAATCGCACCGATTTTCTAAGCCAATGCCATTGTGTAGTGAATACCATTCCCGTTTCTCCGTCAAGGGTATTCACCTTTATACACATTTACATAGTGATTATAAAGTTTCATGTATGAATTCCACATTCCTTTATCATGGAATAAATGATTATGTTTTATGAATCCATTTTTTATGATCCATGTGGCACACTTATGCATGAAATGAAATGATTAGGTAGGGTGTTCCCTTATAGCGCTCCAATGCATTGGGTAAAGTATAGTATCATGATACGTCATGTGCATTGAGTGTTGACTCATGCTAATTCAAGTATAATGAGGTTTTAGTTGTGATTTATGTGCAATGAGGATTTACTCATGCTTAATGTGCAATGATCATTGGCTCATACTAATTCAATGTTAAGTGGTGTTGCCACATTTCCATGTTATGATTATCATGCTTTATCATGCCTTTATGTTACTGTTTCTATTATAATCTATTGATATTCCTATTGCCTAAAATGTATTGTACTCCTCATGTTATTCCATGTTTACTCCCTTACTGGGGTTTATAGCTCACCCTTTTCTTATGCATGTCCTCAGGTTATCCCATGCAATGCTAAGTACGATGGAATGTAGTGGTCAGGTAAAGGAATTTTTCAATAAAGATGTTTTATTTCATGTTTTATGTTTTTATGTAATGATCCTAAACCACAAATACACTAATACTCTCGATCTTATTTGGTGTATCAAGTGATGTTTTATGTAATAAATCATATTTATGTTTGTAATAAAAGCAGGGTTATCATAACAACCACTAATGATTCTGCAGCATGAATTTAAAATTCATTAAAAAATATCAGAAAGAACCATTCTGAAAAAATGTACCCTCCATCCAACATAAAATTCTTAAAGGAGTGGCTTCCCATTTGTGTGCAATGTCAATATGAATGATTTTTTTCACATACATGTTTCCTTATTAAATCCACCCACCATGGTCTTGAGACATCAAAATCTTAACCATTATTTTTTAATCAACAAAAAAATGTCAAAATTACTAAAAGCTCCTTACCTGACTATGATGTAGATGGCCCCAATTGGCCTTTCATTGGTCGCCCACATAATAGGATTGTCAGCCTATGGATACCACTAAATTACTATGTGGTGTGTTCCCAAGTTGTCCTTGCATAAAATAGCCCTCATAATGGGGTTTTCAATAAGTGGTAGCATCGTTCTCAAGAGATACCTTCTCTATTCCAGAATACAATGATTTAGAACTGGAGATCACAAAACCATTTCTAGATTCCCCTTGAAGGTATCTGAAGAATATCATAACATTTATATCCATAAATCTATAATTGGGTTATAATTCTAAAATTCATGGTCAATGTTGTCTGAACTAAAACACTAGGCCTTTTAGTTCAGTACATAATTCTTTAAACAACCCTAAAATGGAGACATAGTACTCACCATGTTGAAAAACTAAAAAGGGAATTTTGGATAGAATTAAAGTATCAGCTCTCATGATATACACTGTATATGGTTTACACAATATTGAGAAATAAAATGTTAAAAAGGAAAAATTAATGGTAGGATAAAAACACAAAAATGAAATGGGACAGTCTAATAAAAATCCTTGTCTAACCTACTATGTCTCCTTAATATTGATCATAGGAAATAATTAGGTTGATGAATTAAAAGACACAATGTTGGTAGGACTATCCATATAACACTAGTAACATTTGAACAACGCTAACTAGGCCCCTTTTCGTAGGTAAAATTTTAGAGCACCCCCATCCCTATATTTGTAATTATGGTTAGATAATATGAAGATGTAATTCTATGAAATTAATCTTTGACATTATGATTATTAGAAGAAATCAGGGATGATAATATAAATTATTAGAGACAAAATACATTTCATTTGGGTAGAAAAATCAGAAGAACATGCACAAAATGGAATCTATATGTCATATATTACAAAATGTCATCGATATAACTCTTTAACTATTGAACATCTTTTTGAGCCCTATTAATTGCTTGTTAAAGCTCCATAAGTAGATCAACATCAATCTCCTTGGCCCGATTAAGCACTTCCATGGCAGTCATAATGGTAATTACCCCTTTTAATTAGACTTCACATAATGATTGATGGAAAAGATTGAGTCTCATTTGAGTAGATTCCAATTCTTGCTGAAGGCATGACACTTCGAATGTATCCTCCTTAATTTATCATCTAAACAATACTAACTCTGTAATATGATTGTCCTACACTTGGTATACTTTAGCTCAAAAACCATCAATGTTGGTGAGAAATTTGGACATTATAAGGTATTTCTGATTTTCATGCTCCTGATTTTGCTGATGAAAGATCTCCTTAACAACATTATAGATTAGATGATAATCAAATACTCTATATCCTAGTAAGATAAACCAAGATGGATGCCAGCCAAAAATTTTAGGAAATTCCTTGAGCGGTGTATAGTGATCATCTTCCATATGATCTACCAAGTCCTACCATGCATGATAATGAGTGAAAAATATAGCTCTATGTCTAAATCAGATCCACTCTCACATGGAGAGATGTACTCTTGGATCAATGAACTCAAGAAATTTCTTTTCTCTTATCCCTATGAAGTAGTTGATGCCTATTTTTCCATTACATGTTGAGAAAATAAAGAAGATTCACATTCAGAATTACCCACATAAGCAGATAATCCTAAATAATGAACCAATATTCTTTTTATCCTAAAAATAATATAAAGAACAAATCATTATTAAGATAGTTAGTTAAATTTACCCAGTAATATATCAGTATCTTCATTACATTCCTTCCTAATATTCTCAAATTCAATATTTTAAAAAGAATACTTCCTCTAGAGGAATACTCTTCTGAGCTTGTAATTTCACCATGAATAGAAGATATGGAGTATGTCCCAATTCTAGTTTCTCAATCAGTACTTCTCTGATGTCATCATAGGTTTTATGGAGTTAAATTCCTTATTCTTGAAGCGACTATACAATGTTCTATGCAGATGAAGTTTCATGAGATGAACATTGATGTGAAATATAAAATAAAATAAAAAAAACTATGACTGGAAAATTAAATAATGGGAAAACTCACATCATTTAAGTTCATCTTTAATGTCCCAAAACAGCTTGATAGAACCTGGAATATCAATTCATGGATTAAGAGAATCCATCATTTCCCAGTATACATCTTTGTATATTGTTGCATCCTCACTATTTAGGGTATCCTTGAAATGTGGATTAGGACCTGTATTGGCTCCACTAACATTCTCATCACCTTCTATTCAACAAGAATGACATTTTCAAACCTTTCTATATCTTTATTTGAACCAAAACCGTCCACATACTACCCATGTTTATCGTTTCTTCCTCCTAGAGAAACATGAATATGAGCATTGACTGCCTCAAGATCCTCTAATGTAGGAAAAAGATCTCAAATACTCTAGATAAGAGAATGATAAAAATAGAATATGATACATAGAATACGTGAATATGACATTTCCATGACCCTATTCCCTTTGTGTAGATGATGGATAAGATGAAACCACACCATGTGACATTTCGTCTTCCAAAATAGTAGATTCATCAACATGAATATGTACTTCCCCTCGGTGGTCCTTCCCAATACCTGAAGGACTAGTACAAGATCCTTTAAGAGAGGGATTCGATATAGGTTCTATAAAAAGAGATGTATATGGTTAGAAAAGTGTTTCATGAAAATTGTTTTATTTGATGAATACATAAATACTAATTGTATCGTATTATTCAAACCAACTTCAATGACTTACTTCATTTCCTATTATGAGATGGAGGAGAAACAATACTAATATTCTTGAAAAAAGGTAACTAAGGTAATATATAAATAATTTTCACTTTCATTATCTCCATCATTGTTATCCCACCCAGCAATAACTCCAGAGAATTGAGGGCCTCATTTACCATCTCAATAGGGGTACCCATAGGCCTGTATTTCTGTGACTCAATCTCTTTTACTACCACTTCTGATTTTGTTTTTTTAAACTGCAAAATTAAATCCCTTAATGATTAGTGATAGTGGATGAAAGATAAGAAAAAAAATAATAAAAGAGAAATACATCATCTATATTAATTTAATTTCCCCATTTCTCCCTAGGGTGATGGATTACCCCTTCAAGTATTCCACGATCTAGTATGTTGGAGTCTTTATTTTTGGATGGGACGTGATTATAAGTTTAATATATGAAATTCTCCAAATCCTTGATATATCCCATCACCTCTTCCAAATTTTTGTTTGGATGAAAATATGAGTTTTCTTTAATATCACCCTATTCTGGAATTCTAAAGCAAGTCTAGAGGAACTCCCAAGGGTCCTTGAGATCGTGAGTAATGCTCTCTCAATAATGGGTTGCTAACGGTCGCACATAGTTTGGCTTTGATGCACATGGTTGCTCAGAAATTCTTGGTTGGCATCCTTAATCGTTCAAGAGAATGAAAGGATGATATGAAAAACCTCCTCTTGATGATGGCGACTAGAACACCTAGTAACTGGAGGTGTTATCTTCTTAAACTTTGATTGCATGGTGGCCTTTGTGCGAGAACATTTTGAAGTCTCTAAATCCTCTCCATCATCTTTGGTTTTGGACTTATTTCCCCATATGACCTGACCAATAGTTTTCATGGCATGTACATGATATGTGATCCTTAAAAATGCCCCATGATGCTATGAAGAAAACCAGGCCATAGAATATCTGGCCTCCTATCCAATTGATGCCTCCAAAGGGGGTATCATGATCAACATTTTTCACACCTCCAGATCCATCTGGGTCCATAATTGTTATGCTACCATTGGATTCTTCTCACGCCTGCTATATGTGGGAGGGATATTTCTTGATTGATAAAGTTATTTAAAATGGTGACCAAACCGATATGGAACATAATCATCAATAATGATCTCACAAGAAACATGAGATACGAGTATGTTGTCCCTAAATTCCATCTTGTACAACCATATCACTTAATTATATCCCTTACTAACATCAAAAAATATTCTTGTTAGTGGTTACCATATGGATAGAAGTTGAGTTCTCTAGATACATTCCATGCCATTAGCACCTCATCATCTTTAGAATCAAAGGCATAATCTTAGAGACATTCTGATCAAATGGGGAAAATTGGCTATTGGGAATCAAAATTGAACTCAACACCAAATATGAACTGAAATATGCTACAATCTAGACCCAAATCACTTGGAATTGTATTTAATTTATAAACAAAGAGTTAGCATTAGAAAAAATTCGACATTCAATGATATATTATTTCTAACATATGGAAAACCAATCAGATATACTCACCTTATTCTTACTTGGATGTAATAACACATGTTCCTAGCTACTCACCACCACTGGACTCACAGACTAGAAGTAGATAAATATATAACAACCTGGAAAGAAATCTAGCGATGAATACATTTTCATCAATCATGGGATTGAAATTTTAACCTGAAGGTTTTTAATAACCCTTTCCAATGTGGGAAAAAATGTTCCCGAATCACCCTAATCATTGGTAGTGGGGAAAATGGTAGGATTCCTACAAGTATGACCATTCCCTTTAGATGGTTCTATGAAATACCCCATCCACACTTTTTCATGGTCATCATCCCAGGGATGAGATTCATTTTTATTCAATATATTTATAGTAATTTGGAATATATAGTGAGCCAGTGGTGGCATCCTCTCAGCATCGTCCCATTTTTTCAATTAGCAAAATGAATTAATCATGGATTTCCTTGAGAATGGGAGCCCCAAATATTCTGTAGACATCCCAAAATATAATACCAACCTCACTATGCATCAAATGAAAATAATTTTTATATAGTCTCCATCTATCCATACATTCTAGAACGATATAAAGATTTTTGTAATTATATCTCTTTCCAACCTAAGAATCCTCACAAATTTGAACATCTTATATCTCTTTCCAAAACTTTGCAGAAGTTTTTCATGCCCAGAACACCCACATCCATTCTGGCCTAATTCCCCCTCTAGATCGAAGATAATAGTATTAATTCTAGAAATATGATTAATGTATCTTCAATGAACGATAGTTCAAATCATAGAAATTCATCCTTGGATCTATGATGTGTTCTTTCATATCAGGAGTGAAACCACTGTGATGTAGAATCCATCCAATAGGAACTGTTCCCTCATTAATGGGAACACCTGTCATAGAAATGTTAAAATTGAGACCACAGATGTGTTTCACAAAAAAAATCTTCATGAAATGTTACTTATATTCCCGAATGTGGTAATATATTAAAATCACATGCCCGTATAGTGGTATATAGCATCGTCTCGAAAACTCATGCTAATATAAAATCAAAACCTCCACCAATTCATAGCTTCCTTGGTTGTGGACACTAATGGAGACAGTTGAAAACCTACAATAAGATACCAAATTTTCTCATTAAGATGAAATATTGACTTAAGAATGTTTATATTTAAACTTAGAGAAATTCAAGAAATTGGAAAAGGAAAGTATATGTGCAGGTCCTTCGACATGATTCCCCAAGAAGGTCCTTCGACACGGTGTCTTACGTAGGTCCCATGATGAGGTCCTCTTTTAGAGCCCTTTTGATGAAGATTACTCAATGTAGACATATTTATCTGGTGGTTATACTTGGAGAACACTTTTGAAGAATTTTCATGGGTTCACAACATGATGTTTCTCGACAAAGTACCTGCACGATGAGAGAAAAAAATCAGAAAACATGGGTGAAGAAAGTGAAAAAAAAGGTTGGGGTACCAAAGGCCTACACCACTCACCTATGCTTCTAACCTACACTGCCAGCATTGACCGAAAAACATTCGCTAATGACTTCTATGGTAAAGCTACATAGAGCAGCTTCATGATCCTATGATGACACTTCTTAATATTTTCCATGACATTTTCCTCAGGCCTAGACCCTCCTCCTTCATTAAGATCCAATACTGAGGGGGGGTGGGGATTTTTTGACACTCTATTTTAAAAGAAGAAGTTAAAAAGATGTTGAATTCCCCATTTGATATGTAAAGTATCTAGGAATGTTTGGAGAAGTCAAGAGATCTGACTAAACGGCATTACGAATCACACATGCACGCCAAGATCCCATAATAGGTTCTTCCAATGTAGCCCGAATGGTGAATCCTCTTACATTGAGGACATACACCAAGGACCTCCATGACCATATTATTCCTACACCCCTATGTGATATATTTTCATTGTGGATCTGTGAGGAACACCTTTTCCGAAAACTCCATTTGACTAGGTCCCCTCTTGACTATATTAATAGGAGCCTTGGGCTCGTCATTTAAAAGAACTGAAAAATTAGAAGAACCATCGAATCTAACATTGCGTAGCACCTTATCCTAGGTCCCCCAAATTTCTCAAGTATCTCTCTAAAGTATGAGATAAGATAAAATTAAGGGGGGTAAGCTAGATCAAATTCCCCTCTCGGTCTAAATCGATAAGGTTCCTATGTGGGGAATATTCTTCCCAAGGGAGAAACCACCTACATGGGGCCCCATTCCATAATCAGGGACTTATGTGATACCCTTTCAAGGAAAACAGAAAAGACCCATGCTGATTAGGTTAATCCATCACCCAATTTTTGTCCCATGATAGTCCATTTCCCACAGCATATCTAGCCAGTGTAGCCCTTTTCACCCTACATGGAGGCCAGTCAATTCCACATAAGACCTACACGACACACATGCACCGAGAACCTATTACCATTACATAAGAGATCTATCCTTTAATCCATCTTAAAAACCACTCATGGAAGGGCCTCTCATTTCATGGATCCATTGTATGAATGGGACCATGTTGAAACCTCCACCAAGATCACCTCATTTATAAAACCTATGTAAAAAGAACATATTCATGTCTCCCATTTTAATTTGGATTTAAAAAGCTAGAGGTTTCGAAAACTTGTCATATCAGAGGGTAAGGAACCTTAGGGAATATTTATATTTGGATGTCTATGATCACATGGACCCTTACCCTAGGGATAGTGTTGAGAAGTTCCTAGTCCCAAATTCTGCGGATAGGACTCTATCAATCTCTTCTCATCTCTAAGATCTGGAGCCTCTATTCCATAGTATTAAGGGTGAGTATTACACGTGAATTTTCTTTTGGTAGGTAATGGCATCCTCTTCCCTCAATACGTGACCATTTTTAGGGATACCATCCTTGTGTAATCTCGTAGCCTTTCTTTTGGGAGGATTCAGTCATACTCATATTTACCTCCTCATCCTTCACATTCACTACTTCCTCACATTGGACTCACATTCAATATAAAATGAAGATAGGGAAGTTCCATATCCCCAATCGCTTCCACCATAGCCCTGACATCATCCATTAGTGGAGGAAAAGCATGTAGTTTGTTAAATCTTTTAAATAATCTTGTTTCTCAAACCAAGCATGACTCGCATGAACATAGAGGTTCTTAATAATCAAAACAACAACACAATCCACCTCAATGGAATGAGATATGAGAACTCTGATTCATGTTAACCAATATACATAGGAAACCCACTTTGGGTCTGAGATCAATGACCATCCACCTTAGGAATATTCCACAAATCATAATTACATCAATTCAGGTGTCCTCTTTAAGAGTAAACCTAGAGTTAGTCCCCCAAAATAACCATGAGTTTAAATATCCCTCATAGTCACTTCACTAGGGATATCCTTCTCAAGAGTAAGCCCCACCCTATTATCTCAAAGGGCTATAATACCTTATAAGACATATCTTTGTTTGAATAGATAAGCATGGTTTCTCACCAAAGAACTATGTGTCATTTAATTCCCATACAAATGGGATATTTAGTAAGTCTTATTAAGTTACAAACCCAACATCCAAAACCAAACCTATTATTTTGGGCAATATCCCTAGACGTGTCTAATTCAACTTTGAAACTCATATCCCTTCCAAGTTAATAAGGCTATTTCGACATTATTCCTATAACAAACTTTGAATTGGCACATTCCTCTTAGACCTCAATGCACGTGATGTTGAACTATATGGATGGGTCCTTATCACAAAAACTTAAAAGTTATTATGTTCCCCATTTAGAGATACCGAACTACATGGGTTATAATTCCTTTCCCAAGGATACATAGGAAGCTCATCTTTGGGATAGATCAAAATGTCACAAAAACTCCCATATCCAGGGATAATGATAAATCTGAGAGTGATATTCACCTAACTAGAATGGAATAAACTACAGAGTTCCCCACAACATGGCTAGAAAAATAGAATCATTGTAATGAAGACCAATGAATATCTAAGTAGTAAATAAGTGGATACCAACAATGGAGAACCTCAGATACATACAGATATCTCAATTGATGAAGAAACTCAAATACATACCGATGATTTTGAATTCTATATACTCTCATAATTGATTTCTAATATTGGGATAACACACATCAAACAAGGGAATTAATGAGGTATTAACCAACATATCTTAAATCTATAATAGAATCCAAGATTAGGAAATAATTCCCCTAATAGGGTGTGATGATTCCTGACATACCATCCTCTAGAGCAATGTGAGTTCTTAAGCCCGGCTGGAAAAAATACATAATGGGGGATTAAATTTGGAAAATTGTTCCCTATGGATACATTTTAATTTGATGTTTCTAGTTCCATGAGAAATCCACATGGAAACCATTTATAAATAATTATTTCCTCAATAAAGTCACATTCCATAGGAAACACCATCCCTAGATGTTTTCTTCTCCTCTTCTTTAAGAGTTTTATTCAATAGATCTACTGTGGTGGATCTAGATATGACTCAGATGATGAATTATTGAATCTATAGATAAGGAATTCTACATCTTCCTCACAAATCATAATTTACATCTTCTAGAAGTAATTTTTTTATAATATTTTGAAGATCAGTAAATACCAAGGATTACATCAAAGTAAATTATTTGTATGATAGTATGGTTGGAAAATAGAGAAATTTTCTGTGTCATAATGGGGAATTCCTGACACGTACTTGTTGCAATGAGACTTTTGTTAGGAGTTTAGACTGACAAATCCATTCTTAAATTAAATGTGAAATTTCTAATTTTCATGGGATACTAGGTAGATATGAAATAATGTGAGGATATAGAATTAAATACGAAATTATATAAATAAGAATTTATTATTTATGTACCTTCCACCACATAATTTTTTACTTACACCTCAGCTATTGTGATTGAAAAGGCTGGGCCTACTACCTTTACTTCTTCTTTGGTGGATTCACTTGATGTTTAGTGAATTAGTGCGAATGGTGGACCATATATTTACAACTAAATCATTGGAAATCACTAATTTTATTCTACCCATTTCATTCATGAGACATATTCCCCTTATCACCGCACTTGATATGAAACCACATGCCCTATAGGTGTTTCCCAAGGTGATTCATTCCACAATTCTGACATGATGGAAGTTAATTCATTTTGTTATCCTATTTGAAACATTAACTTTTTCATGGTGTCTATATAACCTAAAATTCTCTTTATTTCCCTTGAATATGTATGGTGTACATAATTCAATATATGTTTTTAAGGAACATAAAAACATTTCATCATATAAAGAAAATGTTTGAGAAACCACCAGCCTTTAGAGACTAGAATTAATCCCTTAAATGAATTGGTTAATCATGTACTTTGTGTTGGGTATGTAATCTATCACATGCATTTCTAACCATAGTTGTAGATTGAGATTCCATGACACTTTTTTATACCTTTAACTTAAATAGAACAATCTTTCATTTCATCTTTGTTTGTTTTTGATGAGGGAATGTTTTTTTTGAATAACATCTCCTTAAAATCTTTTAATTCCAAGAGTTATATTTACTCTCACCACATAGTATTCTGCATCAATGACAACCATTGATCAGAATCTCCTTTGGGAAAACACACCCTAACTGTAACTTTTTTCATTTTCTCTACATCCCAAGGACATACATATATTCCATAGAGACATAATCCATTTCTTAGATACCATTGGATTAGAAATCCCACTAAATTATGGGGGATTCAATCTTATTGGGAGATTAAAAATAATATAATCTCACCATGGAATATGTTTCTCCATGTATTAAAGGTTATTTTTTCCCTAATATAAACATATTTTTTATAAGTTCTAATATTATCTCTATTGGTATGCTCAGTAGGAAAATATCTACATTGGTCACATGTTTTGATAGCCTTCTACCATTCGGGAACCATTTCTAAAAGATGGAATATACTTGATTCAAATCATAAAATTATTAATTTTAAATCATAATGTATAATTATAAATATAGATAAATACAAAAATTAAATTAAAAATTTATACATCAATAATCAAATATTCATAAGCTTTTGTTTCTTTAGGGAAATCTTTATTTTCAAATCCTTTAAAATCATTTTTAATGAAAATGGGAATTATCATAAGAATATAAACCGGGAGTTTCAAACCCAGAGTAGAGTAAGGATCTTTTTCCAGAAACAATTGATTATTGATTCTAGACTAATGTTCCCTTTTCAGTGTTATTACCCATAGGTACATCTATGTTAAAACCACGTGCACTTGTAGTATCAAATAAGTAATGTATTTATAGAAAGGACCACATAATTTCAAAACTACTAAAATATGTTCTTATATACTTATCATAAATTTCTATCATAGGTTTATGTTCCCAAATATATGCTTTCTTAAATCTATTTTTCATGATTTATACAAAATATCATCTGATTCTAACTTTTTTGATGTCAACCCTAGTAGCCTAGAGTTGGTGTTTTATGTTATTACATTGGAATATTTATAAGGAATAAAATCTGGAAGGACTCACCATTTCATCAGTTTTAGATAACTAGATACATACATGAAACCGATTTTACACTCAGAAAATAAATTTAAACATAATAAAAAACAATATAAAATAAACTACATCCTTGAAAAATCATTCAAAGACTTCCCATTCATCCTTGTGGAAATGAAAAAAATAAGTATTTGATCAAATTATCAATAAGGGTTAAGCATAGTGGAATATATAATGAATCAATATTCATAACCATTATGTAATGGTAAATAAATGATAACATATCCCATTTAATTAATAATATGAGATGAATATAGAGATAATATCAAATTGAAAATTTCATGGATAATAATAAAATAATTCTTGTGGAGTAAATGATTAATTATTTACGGTTTGTCTTGGGAACATGATACATCTATCATCATGTACTTTCACAATACTATTTAAAACAATGGTAAATCTAATTTAATTTTTCCAACTAATTTTTCCCATGAGACCTACTGATGCATTGGGGGGATATATATTATTTCACCCTAGGGATAAATGTAGGTTCGAAGAATTAATCATATATGAAATAATATATTTAATTTATAAACAATGTTCCTTATCTTCAAATACCCATATTGATTAATGGATACATATTTATTAATATTACCCTAGTTAATCAAATAATTTTCAAATTAAAAAACATATGAAAAAAGTTATATGGTCTAAGAAATAATCATATCCTTTAAAAAATAATATGTATACTCATGATAAATGTAATGTATAATGCAAAATGATTTCAAGGAATTATTTGTTTCATGGTAAAGTTAACAATCACAAAATTAAGTGAGATTGTATAATTACTTTTTCAACTTTGTAATTCTCAGGTCAAATACCCTTAGTTGAAATAATTAGAATTAAAACATAACGTACCCTTAATTATTAAAGAATTAAAATATTACATGTAAATGGGATGTATATACACCATGTAAAAGTAATTTTGTGCATAACTTTACAATATTCTTTAATGAAGGGAAATTGAGACCAAGTCCCTTACCTCACACTTTCTTTTTGGTTAATGTCATTTAACCTCCCATATAGTAGTTTTAAACATTTTATAAACATATAACAAAATAATATTAGTATTTTTAATATCATATTTGAATCTTTTATAAAATATTATTACCATTAATTAATAATCATTCATTATCTTTATTGTTTTGGGTGTTAATTTCTCTGTTTTATCATGCTTATTTTTTTCATGAAAGAATAGATTATTGATCATGTTATATAGTTTCAACATCTCAAAAATCATAATTATGAAATATTTAACTTCTTTATACATCAATTTTAATTTAAATACCAATTATGAGTGATTTTTATTGGAAATGAAGTATGATATGATTATAGAGTAGGAAGGACATACGTATGCATAAGTAACATTTCCATTTTCCAATAATCATTATGGAAAAAAGGTAAGTAATACATTATACTTAAATAATTATAATAATATCATAAATACAATATTATTTCATTAAATATACATATATATATAATTATTTTGGTGTGGTGATAAAAATAAAATCATCTCATTTCATGAAGGTGGTGGTCCACATGAACACGAATGACATTATTATCTTTCATCGAGTGAATATGTAAGAAAGAAAAGGATCTATATTATATTTTTCAGAAAGGAAAATATTTTGTTAGTATTATTATTATTTCATTTATATCGTATATAATAATTAAATTTATATCTATCACCTTCCATGAAAAGCGTTAGTCAAAGATGAATCACATCACTTCGTGAGGTCGTAGTCTGCCATACACACGAGCGACATTATCATGTTCTATGCGAAATGGAATGAAAAAAGTAATATAGTCTATAATGAATCCAAAGGTATAATAATTATATATTTATATGACATATATAAATTATATATATCATCATACTCAACCATGATAGGTTGTAATGGAAAAACGAATGACATATGTTCATGAGATGGTAGTCCTCTATAAAAATGAATGATGATTTAATAACCCATTTGATGGAATTATATTCATTTTTAGGTAATTACTTTAACATAATAACTTAATTTTTATGGGAGATATGTAATTTATTATATAATCATGATTTAATAATAATTTAAGGAGTTGTAGAGTGAAATAAATTAAAAATTATCATTGAAGGACAATACCTATTCTTCGAGTATCGTCATTAGTTTTACACAAAATCCTTTATAGGTTACATTCTTTCCCAAAATAAGGCATATATTATGATAGGAGGGATATTTTGAAGTGATTTGGGAAGGGATTATCCGAACCAATGAGTTTTAAAGGTGTGAATAAAGGAGTGTGTGTGTGGGAGGGGGTCATTTTATATGTGGGTTGAGTGGGATACTTACAGGGTTTTTAAATAGTTAATAATAACCATTTATTTATCTTTTTAAATGCCTATAAAATGTGGAATTATCAATAATATAATATTTAAATAACAAATATGTCTAAAAATTTGGTTTATAAAAGTTTTAAGGTTAATTTAACTCTGATCTTTCTAGTTTAACCCATGGTAAATAAAATTTTAGCATAACTGTGATAATTAAATTTTTTATTCTCCACAATTAATTTTGGTCAAAAATTATGTTCGCTGTAATAGGAATTATAAATTATGATGATTCAAAAATTATAATCCATATATCTAAGATCAATTTATAAAATTGGAAATATTAATTGAAAATTAATCTCGTAGATGCGATGAGAATGTTGATTTTTAAAGAGAGAATGTTCAAAAGGTTATAATAATTTTTTTTAAAAATTAAATATGAAAATGATTATAATGGTCTAAATTGGATTAATTGATATAATATATAGATAATTTTAATTTATAACCAATTTAAAATATCACTCAGCATTATAAAAAACATAAACAAAAATGTAGTTTCCAAATAAAATTTATTATTTTTACTATTCATAAAAAATGAATCATTTTAGAAAAATCATAAAAATTAACCATAATATAATTTTGATATTATAATTTAAAATAATATTTATATTTGGAAATAAATTTTATAAAAGTTTTAAAAATTAATTTTTCAAAGCATGAGCTAACCATGTTTTGTTTAAACCTGATGTTGCATTTATCACAAGCTATAGAAAAAAAATAAATTTATTATAAGAGAAATTTATTCTAATTTATTGGGGTGTTACATTATTTATTTCTCCACCAAAAATATTACTACATAAAGGTGTCTTAGTTTTAATCTTGCACTTCTCTTAGGTGTCATTTAAGGGTAAATGTTTACCCAAATTCAATCATTAAAAGAAACAAAATACCTAAACATGGACATGGTTCACCTTTACCAGCCATGTATTACCTTTATATAGACTTATATTACCCTTAACAGAACATTGAAAAATTTAGGTTTCCCTTACATAGATTCCGATACCATTACAAAATGCCCCTGGAACCCGTAAGATACATAGAGAAACTCAAGGGTACCCTCATGTAGTAAGGGTTTACCCTTATGAAACCTTTAAAAATGTATTGTTAACATTATCCCAAAAAACAGATGTTACCCTTTTGTACCCTTTGAAAACATGTTATTACCCTTATTTAGTGTATATAAAAATCACCTTACCCTTACAGGTGCTATGGTACGTTTATTGAGCACATATATACCCTTACATAACACATAAAAAGCAATGATACTATAACGACCCACACTTTACATACATTGTTAATACTTCAAAATTGAAGCACTCTTATTACAACATATGACAAAACCACAAAGGATCGTATAGGTATAGTGTCTTTAGAAACTGGGGAAACATAAACAACTGGTTCATAAATCTTCTACAGTGTCTCCCATTTATTTCATCATATCTAGGGTCCCTTTTAGAATATTCTACTTAATATCCATCTTCCTGACCTGGGGAAAAGAAAACATAAAAGGGTGAGCTCAAATGCTCAGCAAGGGAAAATAAAGGAAATAAAAATCATATCATATCTTTATGAAAATCAAAACCTGAAAAAGAGATCATAATATCTTAACATGGAATAAATCATAGAAGTGAAAATGAGATCCCCATAATCATAACATAAAACTTGAATCTTTGTGGCATGCACACATAATCATGGAAAATCATTTCTTGTTAGTCATGACTCATTGCCAAGACTATCTTAGTGGACAAAGTCCCTTTTTGAACCGAGTTCACTCCTCGTTTCAGTCCTGTATCACTGAACCGAAATAACCTTCCGTTCCAGCCATGTCTATCTCATGAGATATAAAATCATTACCCAATGCATTGGAGGGAGATATAGGTCCCACCCATCTTATAATGAATCCTTTCTTATGTGTGCCACATAATCATAAAACATACATCATCGCATAACACATGTAACAAAAATGGGATTCTTGAAACATCATGACATCATAAATCAATTCATATAAGATAAAGGAATTCATAAAAATAATTCCATCACAACATGAACAAATCAATTTAATAATAGGGATAAAAACAGAACCCTTTATTATCTTAGATGGAAAATAATTTTGATAAAACAATTGAACTCCATTCTTGAGGAAAATATCCTTTCTTCTTCAAAAATATTTTTCCTTTCATAATATGTCATACAACTTTAAAATAAATGAAGTTGATTAAAAATAAACTTGAAAACTTTTAAAGGAAGCTTCTTGGAAACAATGTTTAAAAAATCCATTCATGCCGTATAAGTTAAAAAAAACATTCTTTCTTACTTTTGTCGGAAAAGTCAAAAAGTACCTCGTACGGAAAAACGACAAAAGATTCCTTTCATATTCTTTACTAAAAATTCACCTAAGGGTAAAATTGGATTTTAACTATTGCAAGTGGATGGAAACAATATTACATATTTAGGGAACATGGATGTGGATGATAAAATACACCCCAGTAAATACTTACGAATAAACAATCTCGGATAAAAATGAGATTGTGATATTTCCCTTACCTTAGGTCCAATTTGCTTTGTATGTGTCTGAAGCTCCTGTATAATGGTTTAAATAATGTTATTGACTTATTCCAGAATCATACATATTGATATGATATCATATATGGTCATATTATTAGCTTCTTGTTAGTAATATTTCATTGTTACTTGTTACTCGGGTCTTTATAACTTTTTGTTCTTATGCGTGTTTTGTCGAATAAATTCTTATTCTTATCTTTAGGTTATAGATAATTAATTTCCAGAATGTTATAAGTGTAGTATATACCATATTCATTCATTCAATTCATTTATAAAATCATTATGAAATGAAGAGCATGTAGAACGAGTCGCATCACATCGTGGAGACGGTATTCCGTACGTACGCACGAGTGATGATATCGTTCCTATGATCGTGGAATTGTATTAGAGTATATATATATTATTTCAGTATCAATATTACTTCATAATAATCATATGTAGTTACTCATTACACCATTATACCCATCCTTGTAAGGTGATGGTGGAAAATAGATTACACCACGGCGTGGAGACGGTATTCCGTATGTACGCACGCGTGGTGATTTCATTTTTCCGTAGGATGGATAGAAGGTGAATTAGGGTTGTTTCATATTTATAATAACATATCAGTATATAAGTAATACTGATGTTATTACTTTATCATGAAACAACTAAAGAAGAAGAAGTTGAAGAAGAAAGAAATTGAAAAGATCGGTAATGGATATTACCTCTTCTTTGGAACGCTCCTTTGAATCCTCCACTTAAGAAACTAAGATTGGTCTTTGGAGAAGACCAGGACCTCTAGGATTATTCTAGAGAAGTGGAGAGGAGAAAATGGCAGGGGTTGGCCGAGCTTGAGTGCTCAATTTGGTGTGAGGAGGAGGGGGAGGAGGTGCCCTTTTATAAGGGAGGGGAGGGGCACCTTAGGAATATCTCAAAATATTATTTTATATTAAAGTCAAAATCGGTTTATAATGGTTCCAAAGGGTCTTATTTTGATGATAAAGTGGGGAAGGGTCGAAATCCTATCAACCAATAGGATTTAGACAAGTTTAGGGTATTATTTTAACCTTATCAATTAGATTTAACTCTAAGTTAATTAATTTAACTTTTACCGTGTCTTTTTGTTATCTTTCACTATATGGTTAATACACTTACTATAACATGCCAAACTAACCCCAAATTGTTTATTATTAATATATATATCCTTATATAAGTCATTTGGCCGAACCTTAGATTTTTAGGAATAAAATAACAATTAATAATATAATATTTGATTTAAAAACTATTTTGTGTCAATTTTGACACTATTTGATATATGATTTTTGTCAAAGTCATAACAGAATTATATGTTCGAACCAAGTTGATTAAATCAATACTAATATATCATAGTAACCTAGAAAATTAGTGGAATTCATAAAAAGTCTCCAATTACATTTATTTTGGTGTTTATAACATCAATTATGTCAATATTTCATTAATAAGATAATTACTGCATCATCTTTGTGTCATAACTAAATTACATTATTTGATGTCTAAAAATTACAAATAAAATATCATCATGTAGGATATCTTTTTAGCTTTCTAATGAATATTTACAATTGAATTTATCTTATGTATAACCCCATATTAAAAATGATTTACTTATTAAACTTTGATTTTAACTATTTTAACCCTTCTTTAAATAAATTAATAATAAATGTCCTAATCTAATCCAAGTGGGCCTAAATGGTCATATTTCATTCCTAAGTTTGTTTTTGGTCGAATTACACTTGTCCAATAGAATTAGGACATGTTTTAGGGTAATATTAATATCATATTTACCCTTAGTTACCCTATTTACTATTAACCGCGGTAAAAATCGTAAAAAGTTACTATTCACCAAAAAAATTATTTTCATCTCATTGAACCACATTTTAGTCCTTGATATTAACCGTGTCTCTCGGATTTTCGAAATTCCATTCACAGAAGCGGTGAAATTAAGTTTTATGCAAAATTCTATTTTTTAACCTACCACTTAGTGGTTTCACTATTCATCAAAAATTGAAAGTTTTCAGAAAAATACCAAAATTTCACCCTTGGCTAATTTCGATATTCTGAGTCCAAAAATGAAGTCCATTTTGAAAAATAAAATTTATAAAATTTTAAAAAGTGGTTATTACTATTCATAACGGCTAGTTTTAATAGCATATTGTTGTTTAGTGAAACTCGGTATTGCGTACGACGCAAGCTATCGAGGAAGGTCGCGATTGCGTGTAAAGAAAGCCAAGAAAGTGTTGTGTAGAAAAAGATTCCTTTGATGATTTATATAACATAAAAGTCTCGGGTGTTACATTCTACCCCCCTTAAAAAGAATTTCGCCCTCGAAATTCGTCACTTTGCAACAAACAAATGAGGATACTTCTCCCTCATCATATCCTCAAGCTCCCATGTAGCTTCTTCAAGTTGGTGGTTTCTCCATAAAACTTTCACCAAGCGAGTGGTCTTGTTTTGTAGGACTTTTTCGCTACGATCCAGAATCTCTATCGGCTGTTCTTCATAAGAAAGATCTTGCTCCAGCGGTACAACTTCTGAGCTGAGTACATGTGAAGGATCTGGTATGTACTTTCTCAGGAGAGATACATGGAACACATCGTGAACTTGAGAGAGATTCGGTGGAAGCGCCAATCGGTAAGATACCTTCCCAACACGATCCAGTATTTCAAAAGGACCGATATATCTAGGGCTCAACATCCCCTTCTTTCCAAATCTCATAACCCTCTTCCAGGGAGATATTCGTAAGAACACTTTATCACCCACTTCAAACTCTAGGTCTTTTCTTCGGTTGTCGGCATAACTTTTCTGTCGACTCTGAGCTGCTCTTATGTGTTGTTGAATAGATCTGAACTTTTCTGCCATTTCATCAACGAGATCAGGTCCTAATAGCTTTCTTTCCCCAACTTCATCCCAGCAAATTGGAGTCCTGCATTTCTTTCCATAGAGAGCTTCATAAGGAGCCATCTGAATACTGGAGTGAAAGCTATTATTATAAAAAAATTCCACCAAATGTAGGTGTTGATCCCAACCTCCTTTGAAATCCATAGAGCAAGCTCTCAACATATCTTCTAGGGTTTGAATTGTTCTCTCAGACTGACCGTCTGTCTGGGGATGATAAGCAGTGCTGAAACTCAACTCTGTATCCAGAGTATGCTGAAGACTTCGCCAGAACTTCGAGGTAAATCTCGGATCTCGATCAGATATAATAGAAAGTGGTACTCCATGCAATCTTACAACTTCCTTTACATATATCCTGGCAAGCTGATCTAGAGAGAAATCCTCTCTAATAGCAATGAAGTGTGCAGACTTTGTAAGACGATCAACTATGACCCAGATAGCATTATTGCCTTTGGATGTTTTAGGAAGTCCTGTGACAAAGTACATAGTGATGTTTTCCCATTTCCATTCGGGTATGGTTAATGGTTGTAACATCCCCTTAGACTTCTGTCTCTCAGCTTTAACTTGTTGACAAACCAAGCATCGAGAGACATATTCAGCAACATCTCTTTTCATGCCATCCCACCAGAAGTAATCTTTCAGGTCCCTATACATCTTCGTGCTTCCAGGATGAATAGAGAATGAAGAACTATGAGCCTCATCCAGCAGCTCTTTCTTTAATTCGGGGATGGGAGGAACACAAACCCGATTCCTGAACTTTATTATCCCATCACAATCAAGGTTGAATTCAGGAACATTTCTCACCTTCTTTTGTAACTCGACATCTTCTTTCTGTGCCTCTTTAATCTTCACATGTATAGATGGTTGAACATTCATTTGAGAAAGATAAGATTTTTCCCCTTCCATTATAATTCCAAGATCCATCCTTTGTAAATCCATAAATATTGGATCTTTTGTGATCCTCATCATGGATAAACTAGCATGGTCTTGTCGACTTAATGCATCTGCCACCTTGTTTGCTTTCCCAGGGTGGTAATGGATTGAGCAGTCATAATCCTTAATCAGCTCCAACCATCTTCTTTGACGCATATTCAACTCCTATTGTGTGAAAATATACTTTAAACTTTTATGATCAGTATAAATATCACACCTTTCACCATAAAGGTAATGCCTCCAAATCTTTAATGCAATGATTACCGCAGCCAACTCCAAATCATGTGTTGGGTAATTTTGTTCATGGATTTTCAACTGTCGTGAGGCATAAGCTATCACCATATCATTTTGCATAAGAACACACCCCAATCCCTTCTTGGATGCATCACTGTAGATCACAAACCTTTCTCCACTACAAGGCAGTGTGAGCACAGGTGCACTGGATAACCTTCTTTTCAACTCCTTGAAATTCTCTTCACATTCCTCTGTCCAGACAAACTTAACTCCTTTCCGAGTCAACTTGGTGAGTGGATTAGATAATCGTGAAAAATCTTTTACAAAACGTCGATAATATCCAGCCAAACCAAGAAGACTTCGGATCTTAGTTACTGTTGTTGGTCTCGACCATCTTTCGATAACCTCTGTTTTTTCTGGATCCACAGATATCCCCTCTTTTGAGATTATGTGACCCAAAAATGCAACTTTTTGAAGCCAAAATTCACACTTGGTAAATTTGGCATAAAGCTTCTCCTTTCTGAGGGTCTTCAATATAATTCTCAAGTGATCTTCATGTTCTTCCTTGCTCTTTGAATAGACAAGAATATCGTCTATAAATACTACCACAAATTGATCAAGATAGTCTCTAAAGACTCTATTCATTAGATCCATGAAGATAGCAGGGGCATTAGTAAGACCAAATGGCATCACTATAAATTCATAGTGTCCATACCTTGTACGGAAAGCTGTATTTGGTATATCCTCCCTTTTGACCCTTAATTGATGATACCCTGAACGAAGATCAATCTTGGAAAAGTATTGAGCTCCGCGTAGTTGGTCAAATAAGTCATCAATGCGTGGGAGAGGATATTTGTTCTTGATAGTGATCTTGTTAAGTTCTCGATAATCAATGCAGAGTCTCATTGATCCATCTTTCTTCTTAACAAATAGAACAGGTGCTCCCCAAGGTGACGCACTAGGGCGTATGAATCCCTTATCAAGATTCTCTTGGAGTTGCTTCTTCAATTCCTGCAACTCAATTGGGGCCATTCTATAAGGTGTCTTTGAAATAGGCAAAGCACCCGGTACGAGTTCTATTGAAAACTCAACTTCACGATTTGGTGGAAGACCCGGTAATTCCTCCGGAAAGACATCATCAAACTCCCTTACAATGGGCATATTCTTAATCGTGAGTTTCTCACCAACCATTTGAGATAAATAACCTTCATTTAGTGGGATCAATACCCATAAGATGGAAGAAATTTCCACTGGAAGGTTATGTTCATCCTTGCATTGGTATACGATCGTAGATTGATATGGAGTATGAAATGTGACTTCCCTTCTTTGGCAATTGATATGAGCTCCATGTAGAGAAAGCCAATCCATGCCAAGAATCACATCAAATTCCACTAAAGGAAGGATCACAGTATTTGCAGGAAGCACTTTCCCACAAACTTCGATCGGAGAAGAATTATAAACTTTTGATGCGATTGATGTGCCATTAGGTGTTGTCACAGCTAACTCAACATCTAATTGTTGAGGTAGTACGGTGATACCCTTAGAAAAGTCTTCAGAAATAAAAGTGTGGGTGGATCCAGAATCAAATAAAACATTTGCTACTTTAGAGTGGATGGTAAGTGTACCTTTCACCACATCGTTATCGTACTCCACATCGCTGATAGAAATTGCATGTGACTTTCCTTTGTCTTTAGCCTTAAGATTTTGTTGACGTCGACCATCATCATCAACCCTTGGATTTGGGCATTGATTGGCATAATGCCCCATCTCCTTGCACTTGAAACATTGAAGTGTTGTAGGTTCATTCTGTGTATCCCTTCCTTTGTTTGCATCATTAGACATCTTCTTCCCATTATCACGGCATTCAAATGCCCGATGACCTTCCTTTCCACATTTAAAACATTTACTTGTCCCTTTAAGACAACTCCCTCCATGTTTCTTTCCACACTTTGAGCATAAGGAAAAGCTCATCTTCTTTTCCGTGTGCTCTTTAGATTTTTCTTTGAATTCCATCTTCCTCTTCTTATCAAACCCATGTGACTGATGGGTTACTCCAATCTCCATCTCGACTTTGAGAGCACATCGAACGATTTCCTCGTAGCTATTGAAGTCCCTTATGGCTAACGCCCTCCGAAGACTTGGTTTTAAGCCACTAAAGAATCGATCGATCTTACTCTCAGGTTGGATAATAATACCAGAAGCGTACCTTGCCAGTCGTGTAAAATTTGCTTCATAGGTACCAACAGATTCATCATCCCTTTGCTTCAGTTCAAGGAACTCTTTCTCCATCTTTGTTCGGAGAATACGAGGGAAGTACTTATTGAAAAATAAGTTCTTGAACTCGTCCCATTCCATAGACTCAATTTCATCCCTTTGCCTTGTATTCTTAACAAGATTCCACCATTGATCAGCATCTCCTTCCAAACGATACACTGCTAGGATGACTTTATCATGCTCAGAACATTGAAGAACTGAAAATATCTTTTCAGTAGTACTAATCCATTGTTCAGCAACTAATGGATCAGTAGACCCGCTGAAAGATGGTGGACGCTGCCTCATGAAGGATTCAACAGAATGTTGCTCCCTTCTTTGTTCGTTTGGAAATCCTGCATGATTCATAGCTTGAGAAAGTTGTGTGAGCATGGCTACAAGATTTTGCATTCCATCTCCCATATCGTTTGGTTGCTCAGGGGGACAATCATTGCATTGCCCATCGCATTCCGCATTAACACGGTTCCTTCGGGTTACAGCCATTGACTAAAACCAAGAAGAATAGTGTGAGCAACACTAATTATAAAAGGAAACCACATAATTCAAGAATAAAATTTTTATGCTTAAGGTCTTATCCTAGGTTATTCAAGGCCATTTCTAAAACACTAAGATTGTGTTCTATGCTTAGACTTATCCTTAGGGTTCTTACTAAGGCTTTCACATCCTAGTTTCCAAAGGTTTACTATACCTTTCCTCTGATACCAACTATAACGACCCACACTTTACATACATTGTTAATACATCAAAATTGAAGCACTCTTATTACAACATATGACAAAACCACAAAGGACCGTATAGGTATAGTGTCTTTAGAAACTGGGGAAACATAAACAACTGGTTCATAAATCTTCTACAGTGTCTCCCATTTATTTCATCATATCTAGGGTCCCTTTTAGCATATTCTACTTAATATCCATCTTCCTGACCTGGGGAAAAGAAAACATAAAAGGGTGAGCTCAAATGCTCAGCAAGGGCAAATAAAGGAAATAAAAATCATATCATATCTTTATGAAAATCAAAACCTGCAAAAGAGATCGTAATATCTTAACATGGAATAAATCATAGAAGTGAAAATGAGATCCCCATAATCATAACATAAAACTTGAATCTTTGTGGCATGCACACATAATCATGGAAAATCATTTCTTGTTAGTCATGACTCATTGCCAAGACTATCTTAGTGGACAAAGTCCCTTTCTGAACCGAGTTCCCTCCTCGTTTCAGTCCTGTATCACTGAACCGAAATAACCTTCCGTTCCAGCCATGTCTATCTCATGAGATATAAAATCATTACCCAATGCATTGGAGGGAGATATAGGTCCCACCCATCTTATAATGAATCCTTTCTTATGTGTGCCACATAATCATAAAACATACATCATCGCATAACACATGTAACAAAAATGGGATTCTTGAAACATCATGACATCATAAATCAATTCATATAAGATAAAGGAATTCATAAAAATAATTCCATCACAACATGAACAAATCAATTTAATAATAGGGATAAAAACAGAACCCTTTATTATCTTAGATGGAAAATAATTTTGATAAAACACTTGAACTCCATTCTTGAGGAAAATATCCTTTCTTCTTCAAAAATATTTTTCCTTTCATAATATGTCATACAACTTTAAAATAAAAGAAGTTGATTAAAAATAAACTTGAAAACTTGTAAAGGAAGCTTCTTGGAAACAATGTTTTAAAAATCCATTCATGCCGTATAAGTTAAAAAAACATTCTTTCGTACTTTTGTCGGAAAAGTCAAAAAGTACCTCGTACGGAAAAACGACAAAAGATTCCTTTCATATTCTTTACTAAAAAATCACCTAAGGGTAAAATTGGATTTTAACTATTGCAAGTGGATGGAAACAATATTACATATTTAGGGAACATGGATGTGGATGATAAAATACACCCCAGTAAATACTTACGAATAAACAATCTCGGATAAAAATGAGATTGTGATATTTCCCTTACCTTAGGTCCAATTTGCTTTGTATGTGTCCGAAGCTCCTGTGTAATGGTTTAAATAATGTTATTGACTTATTCCAGAATCATACATATTTATATGATATCATATATGGTCATATTATTAGCTTCTTGTTAGTAATATTTCATTGTTACTTGTTACTCGGGTCTTTATAACTTTTTGTTCTTATGCGTGTTTTGTCGAATAAATTCTTATTCTTATCTTTAGGTTATAGATAATTAATTTCCAGAATGGTATAAGTGTAGTATATACCATATTCATTCATTCAATTCATTTATAAAATCATTATGAAATGAATAGCATGTAGAACGAGTCGCATCACATCGTGGAGACGGTATTCCGTACGTACGCACGAGTGATGATATCGTTCCTAAGATCGTGGAATTGTATTAGAGTATATATATATTATTTCAGTATCAATATTACTTCATAATAATCATATGTAGTTACTCATTACACCATTATACCCATCCTTGTAAGGTGATGGTGGAAAATAGATTACACCACGGCGTGGAGACGGTATTCCGTACGTACGCACGCGTGGTGATTTCATTTTTCCGTAGGATGGATAGAAGGTGAATTTGGGTTGTTTCATATTTATAATAACATATCAGTATATAAGTAATACTGATGTTATTACTTTATCATGAAACAACTAAAGAAGAAGAAGTTGAAGAAGAAAGAAATTGAAAATATCGGTAATGGATATTACCTCTTCTTTGGAACGCTCCTTTGAATCCTCCACTTAAGGAACTAAGATTGGTCTTTGGAGAAGACCAGGACCTCTAGGATTATTCTAGGGAAGTGGAGAGGAGAAAATGGCAGGGGTTGGCCGAGCTTGAGTGCTCAATTTGGTGTGAGGAGGAAGGGGATGAGGTGCCCTTTTATAAGGGAGGAGAGGGGCACCTTAGGAATATCTCAAAATATTATTTTATATTAAAGTTAAAATCGGTTTATAATGGTTCCAAAGGGTCTTATTTCGAAGATAAAGTGGGGAAGGGTCGAAATCATATCAACCAATAGGATTTAGACAAGTTTAGGGTATTATTTTAACCTTATCAATTAGATTTAACTCTAAGTTAATTAATTTAACTTTTACCGTGTCTTTTTGTTTTCTTTCACTATATGGTTAATACACTTACTATAACATGCCAAACGAACCCCAAATTGTTTATTATTAATATATATATCCTTATCTAAGTCATTTGGCCAAACCTTAGATTTTTAGGAATAAAATAACAATTAATAATATAATATTTGATTTAAAAACTATTTTGTGTCAATTTTGACACTATTTGATATATGATTTTTGTCAAAGTCATAACAGAATTATATGTTCGAACCAAGTTGATTAAATCAATACTAATATATCATAGTAACCTAAAAAATTAGTGGAATTCATAAAAAGTCTCAAATTACATTTATTTTGGTGTTTATAACATCAATTATGTCAATATTTCATCAATAAGATAATTACTGCATCATCTTTGTGTCATAAATAAATTACATTATTTGATGTCTAAAAATTACAAATAAAATATCATCATGTAGGAAATATTTTTAGCTTTCTAATGAATATTTACAATTGAATTTATCTTATGTATAACCCCATATTAAAAATGATTTACTTATTAAACTTTGATTTTAACTATTTTAACCCTTCTTTAAATAAATTAATAATAAATGTCCTAATCTAATCCAAGTGGGCCTAAATGGTCATATTTTATTCCTAAGTTTGTTTTTGGTCGAATTACACTTGTCCAATAGAATTAGGACATGTGTTAGGGTAATATTAATATCATATTTACCCTTAGTTACCCTATTTACTATTAACCGCGGTAAAAATCGTAAAAAGTTACTATTCACCAAAAAAATTATTTTCATCTCATTGAACCACATTTTAGTCCTTGATATTAACCGTGTCTCTCGGATTTTCGAAATTCCATTCACAGAAGCGGTAAAATTAAGTTTTATGCATAATTCTATTTTTTAACCTACCACTTAGTGGTTTCACTATTCATCATAAATTGAAAGTTTTCAGAAAAATACCAAAATTTCACCCTTGGCTAATTTCGATATTCTGAGTCCAAAAATGAAGTCCATTTTGAAAAATAAAATTTATAAAATTTTAAAAAGTGATTATTACTATTCATAACGGCTAGTTTTAATAGCATATTGTTGTTTAGTGAAACTCGGTATTGCGTACGATGCAAGCTATCGAGGATGGTCGCGATTGCGTGTAAAGCAAGACAAGAAAGTGTTGTGTAGAAAAAGATTCTTTTGATGATTTATATAACATAAAAGTCTCGGGTGTTACAGATACCCCAGAAAAAACATAGGGAAATTCATTTCAACCCCGGCACAACCTATAGATAATGGAATTTACCCCTTGTAAACCTTATACCATGAATAAGGGTGAAAATTAATCTAAAATTTATTTTATTTCAATCCAAAATGACTTATAAATTATGACTAAAATGAGTCTTATAGAATATTTAAAACCAATAAAGATGAAATGAATATGTAGAAATTCCAAAACAAAATTAAAAGATCCTAAACCAAATAATTTTCCTGAAATAAATTGTTCGGGATTTACCATTATCACTACAATAATGGTTTTCCCCCATGTAGTTTTCATGATTTTGAACTCCAAAGAGCAATGGTAACTATTACATCATCAATATTTTCTACTCCTATATCTTGTGTTTATCCCATCTAAATTGCTATATTTATCAAACTATTGAATTTATTCTACCATGAAGAACCTTAACCTAGTGGTCCACAATATGGACTAACTATTCATCCATAGAGGTGTAAGGATCAAGATCAACATATTATAATTCAATTGGATGGTAATGGTCTAGTTTATTCCTCCTCAGCTAGAAAATAAAAAACACATCAAGAATTGATGTTAAGAGATATGAAAAGTCCCCTAATAAGACACCCTTCCAAATCATCCAATGATCTAAAAAATTCCAAAAAACCTTGGTTCATGCTTTTCCACTTTTCTAAAATTATTATGTAACATGTTAATAAAAACTCAAAGAAAGATTTGATCCTAAATCTAAAACTCTAGCGGGAGATGAAAATATTCCACATAGGAATTCATGTGTCTTTGAGAAGTTACTAATATATTTCAGATTAACTAATATTTTTTTGTCAACTCTTGTAAAAGGATAGGTCCAATAAAAGAATTCTCCACCAAATCCACCTAGAATAAGGGAGGCCTGCAAGGTGACCCATATAATTCTTAAAAAGGATCTATTTAAATAGATGCTGAATAAGAATTATTATATGAAAAATATTTCAATATAGGGGTTTTTTTAAGAACCAAAAATGTTAATAACACCTTCCTAGAAAACATCCCCAAGAATCTAGATACATCACTCAATATTCAAATATTTATATGGGTGATAAGTTGTAATTCACTTTAGTTGGGTTACCATTTCTACCTACAAACACTTCCAAAACCTGGATATGAACCAAGTGTATTTGTCTCATGAAGTTTCAAAAGGAAAAACATGAATCCTAATAACCTATTTGTTTATATGTTCCCAACATCATACAACTTTATTTCTCCTTTATATGATGGAAATGTGATGATTTTTTAACTCAATCAATAACAACTAAAATCCAATCCTTCCCATGAGGTTTCTATAGTAACATGACAAAAATTCCATAGATATCATGTCCCACATCAACACTAGAATAGGAAAATGTTTCATATAAATGATATGTCATTGGTGTTCACCATTATATTTTAAAATTTTTGCATCATGACATAAAATATAAAAAATACAACCTCATCCTCTGTCACCACCACTGACATCTCATATCATGATACATTTTGTTACTCCCAGGGTGAATATATTGGGAAGACCTATGACAACTATGTATCATCTATTTCCCCTATGATACAATTTTTTAGTGAACCAACCTGGATCAAATTGACATGTCACCCATGGTGGCCTTGATAATGTGGATATCAATAAAAAACTAACAGGTCTCATGAATAACAAACAAGGAAACAACATAACATTAGTAAAATTCTGAAGAAGAGCATACATCCATGTGACATACAATGTCAATACAAAAAGTATAAAAATAAAATTAAACAATACAATAAATTTTTTTGTTTCTATGTGATTTTCTGTCACCACAAACCCATCCTACAAAGAAAGTAACAACAAAAAAAGAAAATTTGATAAACTATATTAAACCCTTCGTTTTACTATAGTCCTTATAATCATGGTCTACAACCACCTCGAGGTAAAAGATGGGTATGTGAATAGATACATGTGATATAAAACAATATAATCTATAAAATTTCTATTATCATATAACCATTAGTTTCATCTTCAAAACAAAACCATTTTATAAATCCATTTAAAAATAAATTGTTTTTTGTAAATTATCCTTTTATTTTCACTCAAAACATTCCATATTCAAATTCGTAAAAATATGAAAATAAACAAGAATGAAAAAAAATTAAAAATCATAATAACTACATGATAATGTTAATAGTTTATGTACATAAATCAGAGAACAAAAAAGTAACAAAGATAAAACAATCCAGCTAGAAAACACAATTTCAATGATCCAAAATCTAAAAGATAAACATGTGACTATATAAAACATGGTATGTAAGTGAAACCCTATTACATGAAACATATTTTGGGCTCTTTAATATTTTAATAATATCTAAGATAAACAAGGACACTAATCATCACATTTAATATTATTAAACCAATTATTGTCACGATTTCTCATACTTAGGATGCCTATTTGGTATCATAAACTAATGAGTGATTATTTTAAATCTATAATGGTGTTACAGACAATATGTTTTGTATATTTCCACACTAAAGGTTAAAAAATGTTCCCATGTGACATGTTATAACATAAAAAACATAAATCTTTATCACAATTAATAAAACATTTTCAATAGTGAAGTATCACCACTCCAATGATTTTAAAATCCATTTTAAAATAAATACATTTATCAACACAGTTTTCACAGGTGAAGCATCATCACTCCCACTCTTTGAAAAAAACAACAAAATGAAAAAAAAATTCAATATAATTTTTTAAATCAATTCATCTACAGTATTATGCTTTGAAAATTCATTTTAGAAACAAATAAAATATTTAAGTTTTTCATTAGCCACAAATGTAGATAAACTATTAATAAATAAAATCTAGTTTAAAATAATTTATCGACCAGGTGATATGTGATTTTAGAATCCAAAATAACAAAAAATAATAAATCACCAAATGGTTTTAATTAAACACCAAATACTTCTTGGTTTATAAACAAAGTAGAGAAACACATACCATAGACTAGGTCAGTGGATTCCTAACATAAAAAACCTCAAATGATTCATTGAAAAATAACCTCGATCAAAAATATGTTAATATACCGAAGAGAAAGAATAGTAAAAATATCAATTTAATTAGAACTCCAATAACTATCAAAAAACACCAAGAACTCTTCATTAGATGTGATAAAAAATTTGTGTTCTATTATTTGAAACATACTAAATGAATTCAGGTTCACAACATTAAAAGTCCAATATAAAAAAACATTTATTTTTAAGATTTAATTATATCTTAAATTTAAATCATTTAATAATTATAAAAATATGATTTATAAACATTAAATAGGGTAAAATAATTAATTCCATTATTTTATACCTTAGAAATTACAAAAAGTGAACTATAGTGTTGTTATGGGGAAGAATAAATAATTATATGTATTTTTATTTATTTTTCTCCCAAAAAAAGCACCTATGTATGTGTAACGTTGTTTTACCCTTGCAGATCTCCTAGGTGTCATGCAAGGGTACATAGTCACCCTTGGGTAAACATTTAAATAAAAAAACTACTCTTACTTAGTACTAGAATCCCATTACACAGTCATTTATTATCTTTACATTGACTAAGATTATCATTACCCAACCTTTGAAAAGATGAGGTTGCCCTTATGTAGTTTCCCCTTCTTTTATACAGCACCCCTGTTACCCTTATATTGCCTTTTGAAACTCTAGGATACTCTTATATTGGGAGGGATTAATATTATAGAACCATTAAAATATAATTGTATCCTTTAGGAAACACCAAAGGTTACCCTTACTCACCCTTAGGAAAAATGGGCATACCATTAGTAAGAATATATATAATTCCCCTTACTCATATGAAACATGTAACATGCCTTTACAAAAATCATATATACACTTATATTGATCGTAAAAATAAAATAAAATCTCAAAAATTTAATGTAAATTCTTATGTACTCCCACCACAAAACAATTAAAAGAGGGTTACCCTTATATAAACCATATATCAAGAATATGTGTAATACTTTTGGTTAATTGTTTTGGTTTTCCATTAAAAGGGAACAAAAATTAATACTAAAATGGGATTCTAAATAATATACAAAATCATATATATATATAGATTATCCAAAATTTCAAAATCCAAAGGAAAACATCATAAATCAAAGAACATACATGAATAAAAATTCCAGGTTATTGCAACCAGGTAAGATAATGTCCAAAATATATGAACCTACATATGAAGAAATAATACAATTAAGTCAAAAATTTCAATAATAACAAAAAATATTAAACGTATATTATTTCAAAAATACAAAACCCCATATCCAAATAAAATCAATAACCTAAATATTGAATGTAGTTTTAACCTCAAGGTATATCTCATACCTTTTAACATACATCCCAAAAATGTAATATAATTCATCAAAATAACAATTAATGTTAAAACTAAAGGATACATATACCTTAACCCAATAAAATGTCTCCCAAAATATAATTAATCACCAAACAATTCCATCACATAAAACGAAAAAAAGTTTTTTTATATGTATTTGAACTTATGATCCACCATAAAATTGTCAATCCATGATTGTATCCATTACTATTATATTCACCTCATATAAACAAATCATAATCTCCAAAGTTATCTAATCCTTTCATCTAATATCAATTATAGTATTCAAGAATCTAGAATACTTGATCTGATGCAAAAAAATATAACCTTTACATTATTTTTTTGATATTGATAAACATGAACCAATTTCCACTCTCTGAAACATAAAAATTAAAATAAAATATTGGATCACTTATGTACCCAAGGATATTATAGTATTATAGTCGTTGGTAATGAGGAAAAAAATCATACATAATAACACCCACATCTACAAATGAGTATTTTTTCCACTATACTAATCATTTCTAATTATATATTAAGTCTTTTAAATCTCTAATAAAATTATCATACATGAAACCATCCAAGAAAAAATTAATTTACCGTCATTATTTATAGCCTACCGAAAATTAAAACATATCAGGGGTGAGATTAAATACCCAGTAAGTGTAAAATAAAAAATTCACAATTGAATGTCATGAGTGAGCATTGTATGAGCATAAGGGTTTGATGACATAATCATCGTGAATGATAATAACATAATAGAATTTATACATGTAAAAACCTAGATCATTAAACACATGATATGGTATAATGTTTAATTAAGGATAGAGTAATAAGAATCATTAATCATGAGACATGTGATATCAATATTGATCATATATACATTTAAGAACTCATAAAAGTCATAAATACAATGTGATTATATCTTGTAAATCATTATAATATAACTCTTATAGTAACTCATACGAATATAATATCCAATTAAATAAATTAAAAAAATCTATTAGGACAAACCTAATACTGGTGTACTCTATCTCTTTACCTGAGGAATTGGAGAGCTATATCATGCTCATCCATCCTTGGTTTATAATGGAACCACCCATAAATGGTTTATAAAAGAACCATCCATAATTATAAACAATTTAAAATAACCATAACATGTATAAAGTATACAAATCATACATTTTATTATAAAACACATAGAAGAAATAATTATTCCTTTCATAACTTGTTTTACCCATGGAAAAGAAAAGAGTTCCATGGGAATATATTTGAAATATTTTTAATTTATATTGAAAATAATTAGTATGGAATCATAATATAATATAAAAAATTATCATATGTAAAAAACAGTTGTTGTCATTGGTGAAGTTAAAACCATTAAAGTGTCATTAAATCCATTCTTGAGGAAAATAAATATTATAAAATAAAAATAACAATTTAAAACTAAAAATTTTATAAAAAATTTGTGAAAATATATTTATTCTAAAATAACCAGGGAACAATTTAAATCAATTTTAAAATAAATTAACGGTTATTATGGTGGGAAAATCCATTCATGTCACAAACATTGAAAATAAATATTCTCTTAAAATATTTTTTTAAATAGAGTCCAAAGTGAACTTTGCAGAAAACATTAATAAATTTACTTTTAAAACCATTAAAAAGAAGGTTAATGATCATGTAAAATTACATTAGTAAATTATTTATTTTTCAAACGATCATTATTAAAAACATGGATATGGAATATAAATATTATGAATCTAAAAGAAGATATAAGTTTGGTATCACATACAAACAAATTTAATGATGATTATTTAATAAAAAAATGAGTAAATTATAATTAAACGTGTAAACCACATTCATAACCATATGAGGAGAAAATATATATGTTTCATGAAAATAAGAGATTATGATTTTTTAAAAGGAATCATGAACATAAATAATCATAAAAAAGAAAGAAGATTGAACCATAAAGCCTTTACAGATTGGGAAAATTTTGAATCAAAATCCATTGATGGACATTTATTATATGGATCTTTATATGCTATGAATATCATAATTTAATGATTCAAAATTATCTTCATGGAATTAATTACACCATACAAGGAATCAAATGTGCAAAACAAGAAACGTGTCTTATGTAAATGATATTGAGACAAAAAATCCTTTCAATGTTTAAAACTTTTGACTTGACAATTAATCTATGAAGTGATTATATGAACATATTTGAATCCATATAAAGAATGTGTAAATTCAAAAAAAAATGGAGATTATTTTACACAAAAAGTAAGAGTATAACCCAAAAAATGAAAATTGTGTTAGGAACCCCCTTAATGATTCTATAAATTATGAATCAAACCTCATGGATGAAATTATTTTAATTTTTCCTTCATGTACAATTATGTAAGAATGATTCAATAAATAACATGTAAAATTAAAGTATAGACCACATATTAATGGAATTATATTTATAATATTAAAATACAACTCATTGAAGTAAAATTGTTATGAAAAACCTTACCTTTTGTCCATACATTTCATGAATGTCATTAACTCTTTTATAATAATCATATATAAATTATTTACTTGTTTAATAACATTTTATGGCATTATTATTTTATGATTAAATCATTTTTTAAATTTATTTCACTAAAATATTTAATTAAATAATTTTTTATATCCACCTTTGGTGTTTTGAGGATGTTTGGTTCATAATTAAAAATGGATTCAGTATATTGACCATTGTCAAAGATGTAATTCTTCAATAATCTCTTGAATAATAGTGAATAAATAATTAAAATCATAGAGATGAAAGACTGTACATATGCATAAGAACTGTTTTTAAATTTTCAATGATAATAAGTTAGAGAAGGAAATTATAATTTTATATTTAAATATTTATTATTACTTCATAAATATCATTTTATTTATTTTCATATAGTTATATATGTATAATCCATGTGATTTGGTCCAGAAAAACGAATCACTTTGCTTTGGGGAGGTGGTAATCCACGCGAATGACAGTATCATTTTTAATGGAAGTAAATGTAAGAATGTAGACGATATATTATATTTATAGAATGATAAAAATCTTGAGGATCATGATATATACATCGAATCCATCATTATAACCAGATGGTAGAGGTGGTGATGGTAATAGAATTACGTTTTTCATGAGGTAGTAGTCCACCGTACACACGAAAAACAGTTTCAATTCTTATTTTTGGATAACTGAGACAAATTAAGGTTTCTGAATAAAAAAAATATAGTTGTATTTAATATACATTTTTCACTATATCACAATAGATATTATTGTTTATAAGGTGGTAGATGAAGAAATAAAGCTAAATTATTTGATTAAATATTATACTTATTCTTCAGAGAACCTCTTTTTATTTATAACTTAATTCCAATAAGGATTGAATTCTATACCAAATAATAACTCTATAATGTTGGGATGGATGTTGGGGTGAAATTTGGGTATTCCTTGGATAAACAAATGTCTATTATTCATCCAAATAATATTACTTTTAATGTTTTTAATATGATTAACTTTAATTTTCAACTTCTTAAACAAGCAATATTCTAGTGTTTTGTAATAATTTAAGTAATTAGTTTTCCTCTAAAAATTTAAAATAAATTCCCATCATAAAAAAATAATTTAATTATTCTCAATATGAATTTTAATATTCATTCATAATTTATTTTAATCTCTATGTGAACTTTTAATATAAATTTAAAAGCATGGGAGTGACATTTTTTAAAGTTTATACTTAAAATAATATATAAGTCATTTTTAGAGAAAAATAGAATAATATTTCCACAACATATAAATTGGATGAGTATGGTCGAACCCCACACATAAAATATATTAAATGTAATTTTTAGTGTGATTTTTATCCCTTATCATATTATTTTTAACCTTAATTACCCGATGTATCCCTACCATGGTGAAAAATATTTAATATGGATATTATTCATATTAATTAAAATAAAAGGGGACCATTTGTATAATTTTAACCACATGATTTAAAATATTTTATCAGTTTTCTATAGTCAATCTCTAGAATTGGAAAAATAATTATTAATATAAATGTGTAAAACACAATGAAAACCATTTTTTAGATAATTTTGTTTTATTCCCAAAAATGAACTTATACCAAAATAAAGCATAATGATAATTCAAATGTAATTAAATAAATTATATTTAATTAAATAAAACTAAATTTACTTTGAAATAAAATTATATTCGTAATTTCACTTCTCAATGAAAAGAAATGACTGTATATATAAAATCGGTATTTTTGACAATTCACTAGAAAAAAATCTTCCCAAAAACATCAAAAACATTAACCCTGAAATAATTTGGATATGATGTAATACATAATTATATTATTTTTATCATTTTTTTATAAAATTTTAATAAATTATTTATAATATTTTATCATAATAGCAATGTAATCTATTTTTGAATAAAATGATTTTTAGCAAAAAGGGACTTTACTGAAAATTGGGTTCTTATTTGTAGTTAATAAATAAATGAATTTTCAATATATTCAACAATTATACAAATTTTTCATATTTTTGTATCAATGTTATTACCTTTCAATTTAGGGACTATGTTATAATTGTCACATTTATATAATAATATATTTATATTTTAACCCAATTCACATAAAGCTCAGTGTTTTGAGTTAAAAAAATATTGTTAATAATATTATTTTAAAAACAGATGGTGTTTCAATAAATTTTAAATGTTTTATAGAAGCCCAAAATTAATTTAATATGATAAATGGGTTGTTTTAAAATAAAAAATTACTTTCAAAACCTAAAAAGGTAATTTAAAATGTCTACAGGTCTAAATTGTATATTTTTATATAATTGTTTTGTCTACATTACTATTGGTTTAACTAATTAAATAAAATAATGAATATTTTCAATTTCTTAAATTAAGGTTATTTTATTAAAAAATATTTCATATTTTTAAAAAAATCTCTTTAAAGGTTTACCTAGGATATTATAATTTATTAAATAGTTTATAATAAAATACCCTTCTTATAAGTTATAAATATCTCCTCACCCCTCCCATTGAAAACCAATCACCTTTATTTTAACAAAGAAAACACCTCTACCCAAATAAATTGTATAAATTCCCTTATATGTACACAAATATTTATTAAAAATCCTATTATATTTAATATTTTTTTATTATAGTCGCATGAGGCTACTAATGGGAAGTATTAAGTGTCATTAGGTGATCAAAATTTTTAGACCCCAGATGATTGTGGTATGTTTCATTACATTTTTATTATTTAATAATTCATTTTATAAGATCAAGTAAAATTCATTTTCTTTTATTGGATGAGGTCATATTTTTGAAAAAATGTACCCCCAAAATGGTTTTATAATTAAAACATACCATATTATCTTGAATTATCATTTTATATGCTTGAAAATATCCCAAGTGCCTTTTGAGAATTATTTAAGTCTCTAAAAACATGAGTTAGAGGAAAAACTAATAATATGAACATAGAAGGTCACAAACTCTTAGTAAATGACTGATAACTAGTTTTTAAAACTTTTTAAAAGACACCACTTGATTCAATATTGTTGTTTTCTAAGAATGAATAAAAAAAGTCTCACTATATTAAATATATAAAATGACTATTTAAATACATAATGTTACAAAAAACCTTCTAATTAATAAAAGACATATTAAAATGATATTTAATTAAAATTTCAATTTCATAAATAATGGAAATATCAGGGTAACATTTATTCTCTTTAAAATGACCAAATGTATGATTTAAGTATATAAATTTTATAAAAACATTCATTAGAGGTCCAAAACCAAGAAAACATAATCAAATAATTTTCAAATCTTATTAAAAAAATTTAGGATTAATTTTGGATATGTAAGAATAAAGGAGACATAAAAATGAAGTGACATGTACACCGAATATCTAGTAGTGAATTATTAAAGGATCAAAAATTCATTGAAATAATGAATTAGATGGTGAATATTGAGAAAAAACAACATTTCATCTTGAAATATAACTAAAATCTGTAAAGATTAATTTTTTACTTGTAGGAATATAAAAGACATCAATATGATTTTTGGTTTGAACAGAATGAAGAAAAAATTAGTTTTCATCTTTTCTTTGTCTAATACATTTGTTTAATGTTCAAAATATATAAAAAACCCAATAGTTGAAACAAAACCACAAGTGATTTTTAACAAATTAAGAATTTTATATATGGACAACACATCAATTTGGCATTTTGATTTCTTAGAATTACCAAAAGAATGATTGTAAGGATATAAATGTCCTAAAAAATTACATCAAAGAGTAAAAACCTATAAATTGATTTTAAATTATTGTGAAATAATTGGAAAATAATTATTTAATAAATAATTACATATACAGAGAGACGACACATTAATATGAAATTCAATGTTCTCGGAATGACCAATATAACATTTTCCATGAAATAAAATTCCTTTAAAAACCATCAGACATCTAAAGACTAGAAAATGGCATTATAACGTAATTGAATTTTCTAAAAATGATTTCTTATTAATAGTAGTAAAATAATAATATAATGAAAATCAATATGATGTGTGATGTACACTAAATACCTAATAGTGACTTTTTAAACATATAATAGTCCTTAAAACTACGTTTTAAAGGGTAGAAACCTAGAAAATGAAACTACATAATTATAAAATCATATAGAAATGAAAAATGATTAATTTTTGAAATATTTGATTATATGAAACGTCAATCCATGTTATGGGTTCTCTAAATGATTAAAAAGGTTGTTTTGCTCTTTTAAATAACTAAAATATGTGTTTAATGATATAAATATAGAAAACAACCATGATTTCATTTGAAGTAATTTATAATTTACATTTCAAATATTTTTTTTTGATTTATACATAAATGAGATAGAGATATGATTTTTTGTGTTCTTAAATGATGAAATATGAAAATTTTAAATATAAAAGTCATTAAAAACAACCATGAGAATTTAGAAATCTAGAAATAATATAAGACTGTGATGAGATCATTGAAAATATATATTTTAATAATTTATAAAATATTTGAATATATGTTATTCCAATTTGATGTTTGGTATCCATAGAATATGTAAAAGTGTTTTTATAAAGATACAAAAGTCATTACAAACATGATTAATAGGGATTAAACATATAAATTGAAATCATACTACATGGATTTTTTAAAAATGAATTACACTTAATTATAAACATGTAAAAATAGAATGCATTCTAATTTCATTTGTGGTTTCCATAAAATGGACAGTATTTCATTTTTGAAGATATAAAAGTCTTTAAAATTGTGCATTAGATGTTCAAAAGATAGAATATTTTGTCATATTTTTGTAAAAACATATGGAAATGACCACCACATTATTATTTATATGTATGAATTTAAAAACAGATAATTTGAGTCATATATTATGTGTAATGAAAAAACTCTATTTTGTTATTGTAAAATTTCTAAAATATGTGTTTCGTGGTCTAGATATAGAAAAAACCCTTGATTTGATGTGAAATCATATTAAAATGGATATTTAATTAAATTTGTAATGTATCAATAAGAAAAACATCAATACAATGTTTGGTGTACTTAGAATAACCAATAATATCTTTTTAATGATATATATGTTTTTAAAAAAATTTATTGGTTGTAAAGATTCTAGTAAAGGATATTGAATTATTATTGAATCTTATGAAAATTATACTATAATAAATTGAAACTTTTCATAATATTTTTCATAATATTTGGATATCCTATATACCCAGAGTGGTAAATATTGTATATTTAATGTAACATAAGTCTTTAAAATAATTTAATAGAGGATAAAATCTTTTAAATGTCAATGTACTACCATAAAATAATAGGGAAATGATTTTTTTAATAATTTATGACGTGTAAAAAAGATAACTCACATCAATATGAAGTCTAGAATACTCAAAATAACGAAAAGTTTGTTTTTAAATATAAAAAATGCATTTGAATCTTGCATCCATGGTTGTAATTGGAGGGTTGAAACAGTCAAAATGACATACAATTTTCTTAATATGTTAGGAAAAAATATATTTCATTTTTTGACATATATGAATTGATTGAATATAAAATTGGATCCCAGTGTGTTTATAATAAAAAAATTATCACTTTTTATTTATATAAGTAATTTAAAACATGTATTTAAGGGTTAAAACCCAGAAAATGAGATATCATTATCATGAAAACTTCTGAAATTGATTTATTTAGAAAAATATTTCAATGGATGGGAAATAATCACGTCAATAAAATATTCAATTTTATTAGAATAAATAAAATGTGTTTTTAAAGATATAAAAGTCAATAAAAACATTCACTAGAGAGTGAAAAATAATAAAATTATACTTAATTATCTTAAGGTAAATTAAAACTATTCTATGAAAAATGTTTTACATGTAAAAATAGATAACACGTCAATACGATGTTTGGATTCCAACTAATGGGTAATAATGGATTTGTAAATATATAAATAAATTAAAACCATGATTCATAGGGTCAAAACTACCAAATGTACTTGAATAATCTGGATATCGTCTTTAAATGACCCCCATATAATTTATAACTTATAGGAATATATGAAAAATAAATCTAGGTTATGATTTTCAAGGAATTATAGGAAAAACAATTATACAATATAAACAGTCTAGAATTTTTTTAAATAAAAAATTAGTACAGAATCAATGGATTGACATGAAATCATACAAAAATGGTTGTTTAATAAATTTTTACATGTACTAATAAATTACATGTCAATATAAAATATTGTGTTTTATTAAAGATGAAAAGTGAATTTTTGATGATATTAAATTCTTTAAAAATATGCATTATAAGGTTAAAACATTGAACACAATATCATATTATCATGAAATCATAGGTAATTGATTTTTTATATTTTTTTACATGCATGAAAATATGGAATGTCAATTTTATGTATAGGGTGATCGAAGTGAAAAAAAATGTTTTTAAATATATAAAGGATTTTTTACGACACGAATTATGTGATCTAAACATAGATAATGGCATAATAATGTAATGAAATCGTAAAAAAATTATTTGTGATTAATTTATGACTTTTATGAAGAGAATACATATTAATCTGATGTCTGATGTATACTCAATGGAAACTAATTCATTTAAAGGATATAAAAGAGTTTAAATCCATTTTTGAAAGGGATGAATCCTATCAGATGACCTTATACCATCATGAAATATTAGGATAATAGATTTTGATTAATTTTTGATATGTAGTAATAGATAGAAAATTACGTGAAATTTACCTTTATGGGAATAGAAAAAATAGATGTCTCACAATTTTAAAAGTCAAAAATATGTGTTTAAGTGTACAAACATAACAACTGTATATGAATTGACATGATATTTTAAGAAAATTGATGTTGATCAATTTGTGGCATCTTTATAAATACCTATAGTTCTTACAATATGTGGATCATTATAGTAAAGAATGGTAAATACTATAGTTAATGAGTAGTAGAAACTTTCATAAGTGATGAATGGTTGGCCACTAAAGCCCATTATCAATATCTTTTGATGGTCAATAATTTTGATTTATATTTTACAGTTATATATATGTATTAAAATAGAATAATGTTTCCTTAAATATTTTTCATCATGCATCCATTATATTGTAATTTTATTATTATAAAAAATAGTATTGTAATCCTTACTAGTGAAAGGACTATTAGCAGTCATAGAAATAGGCCAATATTGATATTTAGGTACCACTCAATTACCATTTAGGTTGTAAATAATGATCTTTCTCTAGATCTTATAGTTTTCATCACATGTAGATCACTATGGGCCTACCCTAGGGTGACTATATATATTTATAAATTGTTTCCACAATAAATAATCATAGAGGAGGCTATAATAGCTTCCATATGGTAGATGTTATAGGTTATCTCATTGAAGGGTATATTGATTTTCATATAGTGTTCCCTAAAAGATATCATTTTTTAATTTAAAATCAATGACCCTATAATTATGGGTTTTATCAAAAAAAAAATATATAATCATCCATAACTTAGAAATTTTACATATGTCTCTACTATAAATAATTTGTTTAATAAGTTGTTTAATAATATTAAAACTCTCCTTATGAGAAACAACATTTCATAAACATTATTAAATTATTTATTACAAAAAGGTACGTATAAAACAATCCAAATAGATTGTGAAGCCTAGTTTCTTGGGGATATTAGCTATATATAATATAAAGTTGATACACAGATATAACAATATTATTAAAAAATTTCATAACATGCTCAAAAAATCCATTACTCTTTTAGGGGAATAAACAAAGAATAACATGAATAAAGTCTTACATGTTGGTCAATATGGAATTTAGTGTATCATAAATGTTGTGAGAATCATAAACATGAACATCAAAGTATGATATATGATGATAATAAGAAGGAAACATTGTAATGGGAAAAAATATTAAAAAATTGGAATCACAAACCTAGATCAAGATTAAATGAAAGGATATCATAAACTACTATGATTAGGATAACCTATAGTGCACTATAAATAGCACTAGATGAGAGAAAAACATTATCCAATGCTTCAGATGACTATTTAATTCTAGGTATACCCTTCTCTTTCATGTCATGTAAATGTATTAGTGTGGCGTATATATCTATAAACAGAGGATCATATTTAATAAAATTTAATTTCATAATTAATGTGTGTGAGATAAATACATGTAATTAACCTTTCAATTAAGGATAAGTACATTTTGTTGAATACCCTTGAGTGTAAATGGGTATGAGTAACCAAAAAACAAAAGTTTGACATGGAAAATCCAAGGATAATTTTGGAAGCATTACAATGGTACTCAAAGATTCATGGGAGGGTTTAATTAGATTTAAATGGTAATATCATAAATTTTAAATCATGAGGGATTTAATAGGGATCTTTAATAACATAATCCGAAATATAATTTTTGAATTAAAATGTAAAATAAAAAAAAGGTGCTTGAAAAAATAGGAGAAGAAGAAGATCCCTTACCATGAGAGGGAAAAAATAAAAATTTGGGAGGTGGTTATTGGGAGATTGGGGGATCCTTGGGTGGTATATAGAGAGGTATAATTAAAGTATATTCATTCTGTAAGGTTTTTTAGTGATTATAAATGGCTCATTTCGTGGGATTATATACCAAAAGAGTGGGACTTATTATTAATTTCAAAACGTAGGTTTTAGACTCTATCCAATAATGTATTCATAAACAAAATCCTTTGTATAATTTATGGTTTATAAAAAACTGAAGTGTTTTTCATTATTTTACATGTTTAATAACTGATATCATTAAGAAACTACCCATAGTTATGTATAAGTGAGTCATGTTCATAATTAATTTATTTAAACCCTAAACATATAATTTAGGTTTTAGAGTATTCAGAAAGGGTTTATAAAATTAATAAAAAACCAGATTATATTAAATATAAAATATATATTTGTTCATTTATAACCTTAATTGAATATATAATATCACTTTTAGGACACAATTATTTCACAATACACACCACGTATTTATACCGTATTAAATTTTGAACCAAATATCCAACTACCTCCGAAAATCCTAAATAAAATCACCATTGGATAATTCATAGATTATTATTTCATAAATAATGTTTATTATAACCAAAAAATATATAATTTTCAGAATTTAAAATTTTAAATCAAAAATACATATTTATTGAAAAATATAGTTTTATATCAAGAACATTTTTACGACACTTATAAAAATTATTTTTGACCTCATAAAATTATATTAACAATTTTTTTAAAAAAAATATTTAATAATTATATTTTATAAATATATAGTTTATTTTAAAATTTATTAAAATCATTAAAATAGAGCATCTTGATTGAAACTATACATTTCCCTAAAAAATAAGATTTTTGTTTTATCTGATTTGTTTAAACTCTTTATCAAGTCATTAAATAAAGTAAAAAAAGTAATAAAAGGTAAATATTACCTTTTTTAAAAAATATTATAAAATTCATTCTATTAGGGTCTTGATAAATTGGACTTTATTTCACCATCCAATCTATAATTTTATGTTGTGAAATCTGTAGATTTTTATATGGTGGTTCGATGAACATGGTTTGGGACATGATATCGGAGTATGAAATTATACTGGAAATGAGTTCAATCAGGATTTACATATTTAGTATTGGTATTAGATTGATCTCTTTCAAATAGATGTGATTTTATCTACCTAGTAAGCACTAATAAATGGGTTTCTCGTGGTGGAATTATAATGGTTGAGTCCATAGAATCTTTCAAATCTATCAGTTTGACTTTATCATATCCCTTTTTATATACTATCCAAATGACCATTGTTTAATGGTCATTATTCCTAAATGTGTTTTACATCCTAAAGTATATAACATTGCAAAATTACCAATGTCATGCATGTTTTTTCTATAACTACATTAATTAATAAAAATTTTATTCATTGAGAAAGGGAATTTCATTTATAAAAGTTTAGGTTTTTACATTTTCTCCTCTTCAAAAATTTCACCCTGAAAATTTTCATATTAGACACTAAAATAATTGAGTGTAAATTCATATCACTACCTCTTTTGATTCCCGAGTCACTTCCTTGAACTTTTTTGTTTCACCAAAAGAATTTAAACTGGTGAGTTGTCTGATTTCATAGAACTTTGTCTCTACGATCAGGGATTTTCAATATATTTTCCACATAAGAAAGATCATTTCCCAATGGTACCACCTCAAGATTTAGTACATGTTAGAGGTTTGGTATGTACATTATCAATATGGATACACGGAACATATCATGTATTGAGATTGGTTTGGGGGAGTGCTAGTCGATAGGCTACAACTCAGATGCGATCAAGGATCTCAAATGGGTTGATTAATCTAGTATAAATCATTCCCTTATTCCCAAAAGTCATTAATTTATTCTATCAAAATACATGAGGGAATATATTTATCATTTAAATGAAACTCTTGGTCTTGTTGAAGATTGTATTCATAGATTTTCTATCTACTTTTTGGGTATTTTATATGAAACAAAATTATTTGAACTATCTCTATAATCACTTAGATGAGGTTTACATTTATATTATTTGGATACTATTCCATCTTGTTATGTTATGTGATTAGTTGAAATATTACATTATTTATTCTCACTATGTTTTAATGATAACCCTTATTATTTAGTTTCTTTATCATAGTGATATTTGTTAGACTAGACAATATCACTTCTACTTTTATAACTCATAATACTGTTATATCTATACACGATTTATGATTATATAAATATAATAGACTGTTTATAGATGTTGTTAGTGGTGGCCTATTGAATGTTATCTCACTTACTATTTTGGCCATAGTTGGGTACATAGAAATTATCCATTTATGTATGTAGGGATAGCTGAAAGCAGTCAAATAGTGATACATGATTCATTGTTCCATAGGCATAGGGGAGCATAGGACTAGGATATAGTCCATGATGCAATTAGGGGACAATTTTAGTTTTTTTTCTTAATTTTGATACATTAATTTCACTTGATAAAATTTTCCATGTATTTCCTATATTTTATATAGAATACCATGATCATCATTTGAATATGAAACCAATGGATGAGATTAATTGTTTATTTATATAACGGATTTTTATTATTTCAGTTTTTTAGTTCGTATATATTGTTTGGCTATTATTTGACATAGTTATACTGATGTGATATACTTAGACCATGAGGTTATATTTTCCCTACATCCCCACCATGGTCATTCACCACTAGTCAGATGTCTCTAGTGTAAGGGGACGTGTGCTTAAGGCCATGTGGTCAACCAAGTACTATTACTATTTAGTAACTCAGTCTAAGATTTCACAATTTGTCATTATAGGAATTTATTTTAAATTTTTCTTATTATTTGGGAATATATGATAGGATATTTGGAGTTTTTTGGAGTTTCATAATGAGATGTTCTTAGGAGAATCAAACCCACATAATGGGAAAATCCAAATTAATTAGGATGGGATATGATATTGTGGTTTAGGAATATTACAATTTTTTTCACTTCACCATTGTGTGATTCACTTGATTATTGATATTCTTTATGATTGCTATTTTTTACCCTTAACCTCGAATGGTAAGGATGTATTGCATCATCCCTCATTCTATGCCCTTTAGGGTTATCTTTCAGGTCAGAGATATAAATTTGGAAATTAACAGTGTAATTCCCCCGAGCCTAGCTTCCTAGGGTTAGTGCATTATTTTATTACATTGCCATGATGACAATAAATCAAATCCAGAAGGACCAATCAATTTAGAAGCCTTAAAAAAATAGATACAAATATAAGTTTTATATTACATATTAAAAGGGAAGAAAACATGGAAAATCCTTTGAAAACATTCCAATTCCCTTTCTTCATCCCTACAAGAAATTCATAATGTATATCATCGCATCACAGGGAAAATGAAACAACAGAAAGGGGTGAGATCAAATGCTTTTCTGGGTAAATAATTCTGGGGAAGCTATTGTAAATAATAATAATCTTTTAAAGGAAGATTTATAATAAAGAAATAATCCTTTAAAAAAATATCTTGAGCATAATATAGTAATAATAAATAAAATATTTCAATATAAACAAACATGAATATTCTACTATTCAATTAATAATATGTAAGAACTAATCTCATAAAGAAGGAATGCATAATACATGACATCTTAAACATACCATAAAGGATTCGACCAAGAAACCATACATAACTAGGGATGATATTATGTAAAACACAAATTATTTTGTCTCATGAGACCTACGGATGCATATATGGGGCTATAGTAGGCCCCACTATACACTTAAAAGTCTATAGCATTCGTCTTAGGAATGGTTTTAAAAATATAATAAACATAACGATTCATATTAAAATTAGCATACAAAATGTTTGTACATAAACCATTATATATGAATGGCTTCAAAATAGAACATCCACAGTCAAACATATAATAAACCATTCAATAGAATATCGTATGTTGTATCATAAGAAAACAACCTCAATTTAACATAATATCCAATAAAGGATGTTGATATAAATGAAAATATTCAAATAAACTCATTAAAACTATAAGAGCAAATCCATTTTTATTTTGAAAACATTTAAAATCCTAACATTTATAAAAGAAATCATTTATTTTGAAAATAACCTTGTATACTTCAAAAGGAATCTACAAAATTTTATATCATCATGATGGTGGAAATATCCACTAGCACCGTATAAGTTAAAATAACATTCTTTCCTTAATTTATTGAAATGGTCATAAAGATCCTCATTTGGAAAATGACAGAAAGATCTCTTTCAAAACATTTTATAAAAATTCAATCATGGGTAAAAAATGACATAAAAATATTTTTAATAATATTTTGAAATACATTTTAAGAAATATATACAAGGATTATAAATTTTTCCTAGTATATACTTATGTATAAACAGTTTCGAATAATAATGAGATTGGAAATTTACCCTTACCTTGTACTTTCCATTAGTCAAGGGTGAGTTAACCTTATATATAATGGTTAATGAATTTTATTGAATTATACCAAGACCATATCCAAATTTATGATATCATATATGATCCTCTTGTATTTTTTTTGTTATTAATATTTTTATATTACGATTGTTTCGAGAGTTATATGCATTGTTTTCCCATTCAAATTTGTTGTGAAAGTCTTGTTTTTGAAGAATAGGTTTTATTTTATTAATATCCATAATTATATTAAGTTCATAATTATTATTTTTACTCATCATATAAATTTTATAATTATTTTTAATGGTTAACGTGGAGAATGAATCTCACCACATTGTGGATACAGTAGACCATATATACGCACGAGTGACAATATCATTCCATTAGTTGTTAAATGGTATATAATTTGAAGTTATATTAATTATACAGAATAATTATCATGTTATATTCATAATTTTTATCCATTATAATATTAATTATACCCATCCAAATAATGTCGTGTTGAATAATAAATTACACTACAGTGTGGATATGGTAAGATGTACATACGCACAAATTGTGATATTATTATTTATAGGACGGATAAAAAGAGGAATATGGTTGTACCATAATAATAAACCCTATTCATATAGATGATGATTTATTTATTAATTTATTATGGAGACAACATAGTAATAGGATGTAAAAGAATAAATTAAATTGGATTGAATTGAATTGGCAAAACAATTACACCATCTTCGAGTGTATCCTTTTGATTTTCACAAAAGGACTAATTAGGTTAGATTTCATCCAAACAAATAGCCTCTAGGATGAAGTGATGGGATGTTGGAGGAAATGTTTTCAGGTTTTTACCAAGTCGAAGGGCTTTAGAGGTGTTAATAAGACAGAAGGAGGTGTACCCTTTTATAAGAATGGGGAAAGGCACTTTAGGAAACTCCAAAACTGTCAATTTATTATAAATTTATTTTCGGGTTAAAATAATAATAATGTGAGTTATTTAGAGGATATTATGACTATGGGTCTAATTAATCTTATCCAATAAAATTTATACATGTTTTGATTCTATTTTAAACTTTATCATTTTTATTTATCCTTATTTAATCTATTTAATTTTAACTATGGTAATACTATTATAAATATTAAATTGTTATAAATATTTATTTATATGGTGTAAATTTACTATAAATGAAAACTTTCTAACATTTACAACCTTATAATTATCCCTTTTTAATTTTCAAATTTATTTTAAATAATTTGATAAAATATTAGTTTTGTAAAATATCAATAGTGTCTGTATTGACACTTTTAATTACATTGACTATAGAAAATTTCCAAACAGAAATATAACATAGAAGAAAACAATTTAATACAATGAAAACATGTTATATTAAACTATAAAATTGATGGATCACCTCAATTACATAAAATTTTATTTATTTTAATATTTTTTCAATCATTTATTTGATATTTCTATTAATTTTTTTTAGAAAAGTGATGACATGAACTGGTTTCCCAGCTCATTTAATAAAATGAATTTTTTAAATGAAAAGTTTAAATACAAAACATAAGGATTAATGTGATTACTCCAGTAGGGAATTAATGGGGGTACAAGGAAACTCAAACAAACAAAAACCAATACCCCATATTAGCTCCTTCAAAATGCAAGGGGATCTTCCATCTAGGATCATCCAGCAAGGATCTTCACTTCAAGGGCTAAAATATTTACCAAACCGGGAATATGAAATTCATAAAAACTTCGATCCAAGAATAAAAATCATAAAATACTCAGAGAAAACTCCAAAGCAGCAAACTGACTGAGAACCAAGAAGAAAATGCAGACTAGCCAGACCAATCCAGAAAATATGGATGATAGACTCAGTATAAATCAAGATCCAACACATAAAAGAAGCTCCATACAAATAAGTTCCATGAAAAAAAAGACATGAATCAAATAATCAAGGTATACAGAAACTAACAGTAACTGTAACAGTAACTGTAAACCAAGAAACAGGTTGCAGTTTGATGTAGTTAAAAGAAAGCGGTCTGAGGCAGATAAAGATGGAAATAGAAACAGTTCTCTAAACAAAAGTTCCAAACTTCAAGACACTACAATCAGGTTACAACAAAAAGAGGGTAGAAATTTTTTGGTTGTAGTCCAGGTTCCAAAGTCAGACTCCAAGCAAAATCCAAGAAGTCTTGCTAGACTTAATAAAATTAATAAAATTATTACTACTTCACCATTGTGTTATTATTTATGTTAATTATTAATTCTATTAAAATTATGAATAAATTAATATGATGTAGATAAATATTTTATATTTCTAGATATTATTTATTATTGAATTTATCCATAGTAATATCTATATAAAAATTATAATTCTTATAAGAAATGAGAGTGTTACATTTTGTCAAATTCCTTGTTCAAGAAGTTGAAAATTAAAGTTAATCATATTAAAAACATTAAAAGTAAAATTATTTGGATGAATTGTAGTTTTAAAGTTATTATTGTGTCTCAATATAATCATTAAATAAATTTCTTAAAGGTATATATATAATTTTAAACTTTATCATTTGGACTAACCCTTCCTTAAATCATTTTTACCCTTTGCCTCTATGAATACTTTCAATCATTAAGGGTTATTAATTTCTACATAAGTTAGAAATTGTCTCACTTATTTTGAATATATGAAATTTATGAAAATTTATTGGACTCATTTTCAAATTTCTAGTTATTTTTAAAGAATTATAAATATTTTAATGAAATATATTTAACAAGAAATATTATTAATATCATTTTAAGGACAATTCATATATATTAATATTTAAAACAACATGACTGAAATATTAATAAAATATAATACATTACACCATCAATAATAAATTATTATTAACTATTATGTTCATTTAAAACTACAATTCATCCAAATAATATTACTTTTAATGTTTTTAATATGATTAACTTTAATTTTCAACTTCTTGAACAAGCAATATTCTAGTGTTTTTTAATACTTTTAGGTAATTAGTTTTCCTCTAAAAATTTAAAATAAATTCCCATCATAAAAAATAATTTAATTATTCTCAATATTAATTTAAATATTCATTCATAATTTATTTTAATCTCTACGTGAACTTTTAATATAAATTTAAAAGCATGGGAGTGACATTTTTTAAATTTTATACTTAAAATAATATATAAGTCATTTTTAGAGAAAAATAGAATAATCATTCCACAACATATAAATTGGATGAGTATGGTCGAACCCCACACATACAATATATTAAATGTAATTTTTAGTGTGATTTTTATCCCTTATCATATTATTTTTAACCTTAATTACCCGATGTATCCCTACCATGGTGAAAAATATTTAATATGGATATTATTCATATTAATTAAAATAAAAGGGGACCATTTGTATAATTTTCACCACATGATTTAAAATATTTTATCAGTTTTCTATAGTCAATCTCTAGAATTGGAAAAATAATTATTAATATAAATGTGTAAAACACAATGAAAACCATTTTTTAGATAATTTTGTTTTATTCCCAAAAATGAACTTATACCAAAATAAATCATAATGATAATTCAAATGTAATTAAATAAATTATATTTAATTAAATAAAACTAAATTTACTTTGAAATAAAATTATATTCATAATTTCACTTCTCAATGAAAAGAAATGACTGTATATAAAAAATCAGTATTTTTGACAATTCACTGGAAAAAAATCTTCCCAAAAACATCAAAAACATTAACCCTAAAATAATTTGGATATGATGTAATACATAATTATATTATTTTTATCATTTTTTTATAAAATTTTAATAAATTATTTATAATATTTTATCATAAATGCAATGTAATCTATTTTTGAATAAAATGATTTTTAGCAAAAAGGGACTTTACTGAAAATTGGGTACTTATTTGTAGTTAATAAATAAATAAATTTTCAATATATTCAACAATTATACAAATTTTTCATATTTTTGTATCAATGTTATTACCTTTCAATTTAGGGACTATGTTATAATTGTCACATTTATATAATAATATATTTATATTTTAACCCAATTTACATAAAGCTCAGTGTTTTGAGTTAAAACAATATTGTTAATAATATTATTTTAAAAACAAATGGTGTTTCAATAAATTTTAAATGTTTTATAGAAGCCCAAAATTAATTTAATATGACAAATGGGTTGTTTTAATATAAACAATTACTTTCAAAACCTAAAAAGGTAATTTAAAATGTCTACAGGTCTAAATTGTATATTTTAATATATATTTTTTTGTCTACTTTACTATTGGTTAAACAAATTAAATAAAATAATGAATATTTTCAATTTCTTAAATTAAGGTTATTTTATTAAAAAATATTTCATAATTTTAAAAAAATCTCTTTAAAGGTTTACCTAGGATATTATAATTTATTAAATAGTTTATAATAAAATACCCTTCATATAAGTTATAAATATCTCCTCATCCCTCCCATTGAAAACCAATCACCTTTATTTTAACAAAGAAAACACCACTACCCAAATAAACTGTATAAATTCCCTTATATGTACACAAATATTTATTAAAAATCCTATTATATTTAATATTTTTTATTATAGTCGCATGAGGCTACTAGTGGGAAGTATTAAGTGTCTTTAGGTGATCAAAATTTTTAGACCCCATATGATTGTGGTATGTTCCATTACATTTTGATTATTTAATAATTCATTTTATAAGATCAAGTAAAATTCCTTTTCTTTTATTAGATGAGGTCATATTTTTGAAAAAATGTACCCCCAAAATGGTTTTATAATTAAAACATACCATATTATCTTGAATTATCATTTTATATGCTTGAAAATATCCCAAGTGCCTTTTGAGAATTATTTATGTCTCTAAAAACATGCGTTAGAGGAAAAAAATGATAATACGAACATAGAAGGTCACAAACTCTTAGTAAATGACTGATAACTAGTTTTTAAAACTTTTTAAAAGACACCACTTGATTAAATATTGTTGTTTTCTAAGAATTAATAAAAAAAAGTCTCACTATATTACATATATAAAATGATTATTTAAATACATAATGTTACAAAAAACCTTCTAATTAATAAAAAACATATTAAAATGATATTTAATTAAAATTTCAATTTCATAAATAATGGAAATATCAGGGTAACATTTATTCTCTTTAAAATGACCAAATGTATTATTTAAGTATATAAATTTTATAAAAACATTCATTAGAGGTCCAAAACCAAGAAAACATAATCAAATAATTTTTAAATCTTATTAAAAAAATTTAAGATTAATTTTTGATATGTAAGAATAAAGGATACATAAAAATGAAGTGACATGTACACTGAATATCTAGTAGTGAATTATTAAAGGATCAAAAATTCATTGAAATAATGAATTAGATGGTGAATATTGAGAAAAAACAACATTTCATCTTGAAATATAACTAGAATCTGTAAAGATTAATTTTTTACTTGTAGGAATATAAGATACATCAATATGATTTTTGGTTTGAACAGAATGAAGAAAAAATTAGTTATCATCTTTTCTTTGTCTAATAAATTTGTTTAATGTTCAAAATATATAAAAAACCCAATAGTTGAAACAAATCCACAAGTGATTTTTTAAAAAATTAAGAATTTCATATATGGACAACACGTCAATTTGGCATTTTGATTTCTTAGAATAACCAAAAGAATGATTGTAAGGATATAAATGTCCTAAAAAATTACATCAAAGACTAAAAACCTATAAATTGATTTTAAATTATTGTGAAATAATTGGAAAATAATTATTTAATAAATAATTACATATACAGAGAGACGACACATTAATATGAAATTCAATGTTCTCGGAATGACCAATATAAAATTTTCAATGAAATAAAATTCCATTAAAAAACATCAGACATCTAAAGACTAGAAAATGGCATTATAACTTAATTAAATTTTCTAAAAATGATTTCTTATTAATAGTAGTAAAATAATAATATAATGAAAATCAATATGATGTGTGATGTACACTAAATACCTAATAGTGAATTTTTAAACATATAATAGTCCTTAAAATTACGTTTTAAAGGGTATAAACCTAGAAAATGAAACTACATAATTATGAAATCATATAGAAATGAAAAATGATTAATTTTTGAAATTTTTGATTATATGAAACTTCAATCTATGTTATGGGTTCTCTAAATGATTAAAAAGGTTGTTTTACTCTTTTAAATAACTAAAATATGTGTTTAATGATATAAATATAGAAAACAACCATGATTTCATTTGAAATAATTTATAATTTACATTTCAAATAATTTTTTTGATTTATACATAAATGAGATAGAGATATGATTTTTTGTGTTCTTAAATGATGGAATATGAAAATTTTAAATATAAAATTCATTAAAAACAACCATGAGGATTTAGAAATCTAGAAATAATATAAGGCTGTGATGAGATCATTGAAAATAAATATTTTAATAATTTATAAAATATTTGAATATATGTTATTCCAATTTGATGATTGGTATCCATAGAATATGTAAAAGTGTTTTTATAAAGATACAAAAGTCATTAGAAACATGATTAATAGGGCTCAAATATATAAATTGATATCATACTACATGGATTTTTTAAAAATGAATTATGCTTAATTATAAACATGTAAAAATAGAATGCATTCTAATTTCATTTTTGGTTTCCATAAAATGGACAGTATTTCATTTTTGAAGATATAAAAGTCTTTAAAATTGTGCATTAGATGTTCAAAAGATAGAAAATTTTGTCATATTTTTGTAAAAACATATGGAAATGACCACCACATTATTATTTATATGTATGAATTTAAAAACAGATAATTTGAGTCATATATTATTTGTAATGAAAAAACTCTATTTTGTTATTGTAAAATTTCTAAAATATTTGTTTCGTGGTCTAGATATAGAAAAAACCCTTGATTTGATGTGAAATCATATTAAAATGGATATTTAATTAAATTTGTAATGTATAAATAAGAAAAACATCAATACAATGTTTGGTGTACTTAGAATAACCAATAATATCTTTTTAATGATATATATGTTTTTAAAAACAATTATTGGTTGTAAAGATTCTAGTAAAGGATATTGAATTATTATTGAATCTTATGAAAATTATACTATAATAAATTGAAACTTTTCATAATATTTTTCATATTATTTGGATATCCTATATACCCAGAGTAGTAAATATTGTATATTTAATGTAACATAAGTCTTTAAAATAATTTAATAGAGGATAAAATCTTGTAAATGTCAATTTACTACCATAAAATAATAGGGAAATGATTTTTTTAATAATTTATGACATGTAAAAAAGATAACTCACATCAATATGAAGTCTGGAATACTCAAAATAACGAAAAGTGTGTTTTTAAATATAAAAAATGCATTTGAATCTTGCATCCATGGTTGTAATTGGAGGGTTGAAACAGTCAAAATGACATACAATTTTCTTAATATGTTAGGAAAAAATATATTTCATTTTTTGACATATATGAATTGATTGAATATAAAATTGGATCCCAGTGTGTTTATAATAAAAAAATTATCACTTTTTAATTATATAAGTAATTTAAAACATGTATTTAAGGGTTAAAACCCAGAAAATGAGATATCATTATCATGAAAACTTATGAAATTGATTTATTTAGAAAAATATTTCAATGGATGGGTAATAATCACGTCAATAAAATATTCAATTTTATTAGAATAAATAAACTGTGTTTTTAAAGATATAAAAGACATTAAAAAAATTCACTAGAGAGTGAAAAATAATAAAATTATACTTAATTATCTTAAGGTAAATTAAAACTATTCTATGAAAAATGTTTTACATGTAAAAATAGATAACACGTCAATACGATGTTTGGATTCCAACTAATGGGTAATAATGGATTTGTAAATATATAAATAAATTAAAACCATGATTCATAGGGTCAAAACTACCAAATGTACTTGAATAATCTGGATATCGTATTTAAATGACCCCCATATAATTTATAACTTATAGGAATATATGAAAAATAAATCTAGGTTATGATTTTCAAGGAATTATAGGAAAAACAATTATACAATATAAACAGTCTAGAAATTTTTTAAATAAAAAATTAGTAGAGAATCAATGGATTGACATGAAATCATACAAAAATGGTTGATTAAAAAATTTTTACATGTACTAATAAATTACATGTCAATATAAAATATTGTGTTTTCTTAAAGATGAAAAGTGAATTTTTGATGATATTAAATTCTTTAAAAATATGCATTATAAGGTTAAAACATTGAACACAATATCATATTATCATGAAATCATAGGTAATTGATTTTTTATATTTTTTTACATGCATGAAAATATGGAATGTCAATTTTATTTATAGGGTGATCGAAGTGAAAAAGAATGTTTTTAAATATATAAAGGATTTTTTACGACACGAATTATGTGATCTAAACATAGATAATGGCATAATAATGTAATGAAATCGTAAAAAAATTATTTGTGATTAATTTATGACTTTTATGAAGAGAATACATATTAATCTGATGTCTGATGTATACTCAATGGAAACTAATTCATTTAAAGGATATAAAAGAGATTAAAACCATTTTTGAAAGGGATGAATCCTATCAGATGACCTTATACCATCATGAAATATTAGGATAATAGATTTTGATTAATTTTTGATATGTAGTAATAGATAGAAAATTACGTGAAATTTACCTTTATGGGAATAGAAAAAATAGATTTCTCACAATTTTAAAAGTCAAAAATATGTGTTTAAGTGTACAAACATAACAAATGTATATGAATTGACATGATATTTTAAGAAAATTGATGTTCATCAATTTGTGGCATCTTTATAAATACCTATAGTTCTTACAATATGTGGATCATTATAGTAAAGAATGGTAAATACTATAGTGAATGAGTAGTAGAAACTTTCATAAGTGATGAATGGTTGGCCACTAAAGCCCATTATCAATATCTTTTGATGGTCAATAATGTTGATTTATATTTTACTGTTATATATATGTATTAAAATAGAATAATGTTTCCTTAAATATTTTTCATCATGCATCCATTATATTGTAATTTTATTATTATAAAAAATAGTATTGTAATCCTTACTAGTGAAAGGACTATTAACACTCATAGAAATATGCCAATATTTCTATTTAGGTACCACTCAATTACCATTTGGGTTGTAAATAATGACCTTTCTCTAGATCTTATAGTTTTCATCACATGTAGATCACTATGGGCCTACCCGAGGGTGACTATATATATTTATAAATTATTTCCACAATAAATAATCATAGAGGAGGCTATAATAGCTTCCATATGGTAGATGTTATAGGTTATCTCATTGAAGGCTATATTGATTTTCATATAGTGTTCACTAAAAGATATCATTTTTTAATTTAAAATCAATGACCATATAATTATGGTTTTTATAAAAAAAATATATAATCATCCATAATTTAGAAATTTTACATATGTCTCTACCATAAATAATTTGTTTAATAAGTTGTTTAATAATATTAAAACTCTCCTTATGAGAAACAACATTTAATAAACATTATTAAATTATTTGTTACGAAAAGGTATGTATAAAACAATCCAAATAGATTGTGAAGCCTAGTTTCTTGGGGATATTATCTACATATAATATAAAGTTGATACACAGATATAACAATATTATTAAAAAAATTCATAACATGCTCAAAAAATTCATTACTCTTTTAGAAGAATAAACAAAGAATAACATGAATAAAGTCTTACATGTTGGTCAATATGGAATTTAGTGTATCATAAATGTTGTGAGAATCATAAACATGAACATCAAAGTATGATATATGATGATAATAAGAAGGAAACATTGTCATGTGAAAAAATATTAAAAAATAGGAATCACAAACCTAGATCAAGATTAAATGAAAGGATAGCATAAACTACTATGATTAGGATAACCTATAGTGCACTATAAATAGCATCAGATGAGATAAAAACATTATCCAGTGCTTCAGATGACTATTTAATTCAAGGTATACCCTTCTCTTTCATGTCATGTAAATGTATTAGTGTGCCGTATATATCTATAAATAGAGGATCATATTTAATAAAATTTAATTTCATAATTAATGTGTGTGAGATAAATACATGTAATTACCCTATCAATTAAGGATAAGTACATTTTGTTGAATACCCTTGAGTGTAAATGTGTATGAGTAACCAAAAAACAAAAGTTTGGCATGGAAAATCAAAGGATAATTTTGGAAGCATTACAATGGTACTCAAAGATTCATGGGTGGGTTTAATTAGATTTAAATGGTAATATCATAAATTTTAAATCATGAGGGATGTAATAGGGATCTTCAATAACATAATCCCACATATAATTTTTGAATTAAAATGTAAAATAAAAAGAAGGTTCTTGAAAAAATAGGAGAAGAAGAAGATCCCTTACCATGAGAGGGAAAAAATAAAAAATTGGGAGGTGGTTATTGGGAGATTGGGGGATCCTTGGGTGGTATATAGAGAGGTATAATTAAAGTATATTCATTCTATAATGTTTTTTAGTGAGGATAAATGGCTCATTTCGTGGGATTATATACCAAAAGAGTGGGACTTATTATTAATTTCAAAACGTAGGTTTTAGACTCTATCCATTAATGTATTCATAAACAAAATCCTTTGTATAATTTTTGGTTTATAAAAAACTGAAGTGTTTTTCATTATTTTACATGTTTAAAAACTGATATCATTAAGAAACTACCCATAGTTATGTATAAGTGAGTCATGTTCATAATTAATTTATTTAAACCCTAAACATATAATTTAGGTTTTAGAGTATTCAGAAAGGGTTTATAAAATTAATAAAAAAACAGATTATATTAAATATAAAATATATATTTGTTCATTTATAACCTTAATTGAATATATAATATCACTTTTAGGACACAATTATTTCTCAATACACACCGCGTATTTATACCGTATTTAATTTTGAACCAAATATCCAACTACCTCCGAAAATCCTAAATAAAATCACCATTTGATAATTCATAGATTAGTATTTCATAAATAATATTTATTATAACCAAAAAATATATAATTTTCAGAATTTTAAATTTTAAATCAAAAATACATATTTATTGAAAAATATAGTTTTTTATCAAGAACATTTTTACGACACTGATAAAAATTATTTTTGACTCATAAAATTATACTAACAATTTTTTCAAAAAAAATATTTAATAATTATATTTTATAAATATATAGTTTATTTTTAAATTTCTTAAAATCATTAAAATAGAGCATCTTGATTGAAACTATACATTTCCCCAAAAAATAAGATTTTTGTTTTATCTGGTTTGTTTAAACTCTTTATCAAGTCATTAAATAAAGTAAAAAAATTAATAAAAGGTAAATATAACCTTTTTTAAAAAATAATATAAAATTCATTCTATTAGGGTCTTGATAAATTGGACTTTATTTCACCATCCAATCTATAATTTTATGTTGTGAAATCAGGAGATTTTTATATGGTGTTTCGATGAACATGTTTTGGGACATGATATCGGAGTATGAAATTATACTGGAAATGAGTTCAATCAGGATTTACATATTTAGTATTGGTATTAGATTGATCTTTTTCAAATAGATGTGATTTTATCTACCTAGTAAGCACTAATAAATGGGTTTCTCGTGGTGGAATTATAATGGTTGATTCCATAGAATCTTTCAAATCTATCAGTTTGACTTTATCATATCCCTTTTTATATACTATCCAAATGACCATTGTTTAATGGTCACGATTCCTAAATGTGTTTTAAATCCTAAAGTATATAACATTCCAAAATTACCAATGTCATGCATGTTTTTTCTATAACTACATTACTTAATAAAAATTTTATTCATTGAGAAAGGGAATTTCATTTATAAAAGTTTAGGTTTTTACATTTTCTCCTCTTTAAAAATTTCACCCTGAAAATTTTCATTTTAGACACTATAATAATTGAGTGTAAATTCATATGACTACCTCTTTTGATTCCTGAGTCACTTCCTTGAACTAGTTTGTTTCACCAAAACAATTTAAACTGGTGAGTTGTCTGATTTCATAGAACATTGTCTCTACGATCAAGGATTTTCAATATATTTACCACATAAGAAAGATCATTGCCCAATGGTACCACCTCAAGATTTAGTACATGTTAGAGGTTTGGTATGTAAATTATCAATATGGATACACGGAACATATCATGTATTGAGATTGGTTTGGGGGAGTGCTAGTCGATAGGCTACAACTCAGATGCGATCAAGGATCTCAAATGGGTTGATTAATCCAGTATAAATCATTCAATTATTCCCAAAAGTCATTAATTTATTCTATCAAGATACATGAGGGAAAATATTTATCATTTAAATGAAACTCTTGGTCTTGTTGAAGATTGTATGCATAGATTTTCTATCTACTTTTTGGGAATTTTATATGAAACAGAATTATTTGAACTATCTCTATAATCACTTAGATGAGGGTTACATTTATATTATTTGGATACTATTCCATCTTGTTATGTTATGTGATTACTTGAAATATTACATTATTGATTCTCACTATGTTTTAATGATAACCCTTATTATTTAGTTTCTTTATCATAGTGATATTTGTTAGACAAGACAATATCACTTCTACTTTTATAACTCATAATACTGTTATATCTATACACGATTTATGATTATATACATATAATAGACTGTTTATAGATGTTGTTAGTGTTGGCCTATTGAGTGTTATCTCACTTCCTATTTTGGCCATAGTTGGGTACATAGAAATTATCCATTTATGTATGTAGGGATAGCTGAAAGCAGTCAAATAGTGATTCATGATTCATTGTTCCATAGGCATAGGGGATCATAGGACCAGGATATAGTCAACGATACAATTAGGGGACAATTTTAGTTTTTTTTCTTAATTTTGATACATTTATTTCACTTGATAAAATTTTCCAAGTATTTCCAATATTTTATATAGAATACCATGATCATCATATGTATATGAAACCAATGGATGATATTAATTGTTTATTTATATAACAGATTTTTATTTTTTCAGTTTTTTAGTTCGTATATATTTTTTGGCTATTATTTGACATAGTTATACTGATGTCATATACTTAGACCATGAGGTTATATTTTCCCTACATCCCCACCATGGTCATTCACCACTAGTCAGATGCCTTTAGTGTAAGGGGACGTGTGCTTAAGGCCATGTGGTCAACCAAGTACTATTACTATTTAGTAACTCAGTCTAAGATTTCACAATTTGTCATTATAGGAATTTATTTTATTTTTTTCTTATTATTTGGGAATATATGATAGGATATTTGGAGTTTTTTGGAGTTTCATAATGAGATGTTCCTAGGAGAATCCAACCCACATAATGGGAAAATCCAATTTAATTAGGATGGGATATGATATTATGGTTTAGGAATATTACAATTTTTTTCACTTCACCATTGTGTGATTCACTTTATTATTGATATTCTTTATGATTACTATTTTTTACCCTTAACCTAGAATGGTAAGGATGTATTGCATCATCCCTCATTCTATGCCCTTCAGGGTTATCTTTCAGGACAGAGATATAAATTTGGAAATTAACAATGTAATTCCCCCGAGCCTAGCTTCCTAGTGTTAGTGCATTATTTTATTACATCGGCATGATGACAATAAATCAAATCCAGGAGGACCAATCAATTTAGAAGCCTTGAAAAAACTAGATACAAATATAAGTTTTATATTACATATTAAAAGGGAAGAAAACATGGAAAATCCTTTGAAAACATTCCAATTCCCTTTCATCATCCCTATAAGAAATTCATAATGTATATCATCGCATCATGGGGAAAATGAAACAACAGAAAGGGGTGAGATCGAATGCTTTTCTGGGTAAATAATTCCAAGGAAGCTATTGTAAATAATAATAAACTTTTAAAGGAAGATTTATAACGAAGAAACATTCCATGAAAAAAATATCTTGAGCATAATATAGTAATAATAAATAAAATATTTCAATATAAACAAACATGAATATTCTACTATTCAATTAATAAAATGTAAGAACTAATCTCATAAAGAAGGAATGCATAATACATGACATCTTAAACATACCATAAAGGATTCGACCAAGAAACCATACATAACTAGGGATGATATTATGTAAAACACAAATTATTTTATCTCATGAGACCTACTGATGCATATATGGGGCTATAGTAGGCCCCACTATACACTTAAAAGTCTATAGCATTCGTCTTAGGAAAGGTTTTAAAAAGATAATAAACATAACCATTCATATTAAAATAAGCATACGAAATGTTTGTACATAAACCATTATATATGTTTGGCTTCAAAATAGAACATCCATAGTCAAACATATAATAAACCATTCAATACAATATCGTATGTTGTATCATAAGAAAACAACCTCAATTTAACATAATATCCAATAAAGGATGTTTCTATAAATGAAAATAATCAAATAAAATCATTAAAACTATAAGAGAAAATCCATTTTTATTTTGAAAACATTTTAAATCCTAACATTTATAAAAGAAATCATTTATTTTGAAAATAAACTTGTATACTTCAAAAGGAATCTACAAAATTTTATATCATCATGATGGTGGAAATATCCACTAGCACCGTATAAGTTAAAATAACATTCTTTTCTTAATTTATTGAAAAGGTCATAAAGATCCTCATTTGGAAAATGACATAATGATCTCTTTCAAAACATTTTATAAAAATTCAATCATGGGTAAAAAATGACATAAAAATATTTTTAATAATATTTTGAAATACATTTTAAGAAATATATACAAGGATTATAAATGTGTCCTAGTATATACTTACGTATAAACAGTTTCGAATAATAATGAGATTGGAAATTTACCCTTACCTTGTACTTTCCATTAGTCAAGGGTGAGTTAACCTTATATATAATGGTTAATGAATTTTATTGAATTATACCAAGACCATATCCAAATTTATGATATCACATATGTTCCTCTTGTATTTTTTTGGTTATTAATATTTTTATATTACGATTGTTTCGAGAGTTATATGCATTGTTTTCCCATTCACATTTGTTGTGAAAGTCTTGTTTTTGAAGAATAGGTTTTATTTTATTAATATCCATAACTATATTAAGTTCATAATTATTATTTTTACTCATCATATAAATTTTATAATTATTTTTAATGGTTAACGTGGAGAATGAATCTCACCACATTGTGGATACAGTAGACCATATGTACGCACGAGTGACAATATCATTCCATTAGTTGTTAAATGGTATATAATTTGAAGTTATATTAATTATACAGAATAATTATCATGTTATAATCATAATTTTTATCCATTATAATATTAATTATACCCATACAAATAATGTCGTGTTGAATAATAAATTACACTATAGTGTGGATATGGTAAGCTGTACATACGCACAAATGGTGATATTATTATTTATAGGATGGATAAAAGGAGGAATATGGTTGTACCATAATAATAAACCCTATTCATATAGATGATGATTTATTTATTACTTTATTATGGAGACAACATAGTAATAGGATGTAAAAGAAGAAATTAAATTGGATTGAATTGAATTGGCAAAACAATTACACCATCTTCGAGGGTATCCTTTTGATTTTCACAAAAGGACTAATTAGGTTAGATTTCATCCAAACAAATAGCCTCTAGGATGAAGTGATGGAATGTTGGAGGAAATTTTTTCAGGTTTTTACCAAGCCGAAGGGCTTTAGAGGTGTGAATTAGACAGAAGGAGGTGTACCCTTTTATAAGAGTGGGGAAAGGCACTTTAGGAAACTACAAAACTGTCAATTTATTATAAATTTTTTTTTCGGGTTAAAATAATCATAAAGTGAGTTATTTAGAGGATATTATGAGTATGGGTCTAAATAATCTTATCCAATAAAATTTACACATGTTTTGATTCTATTTTAAACTTTATCATTTTTATTTATCCTTATTTAATCTATTTAATTTTAACTATGGTAATACTATTCTAAATATTAAATTGTTATAAATATTTATTTATATGGTGTAAATTTACTATAAATGAAAACTTTCAAACATTTACAACCTTATAATTATCCCTTTTTAATTTTCAAATTTATTTTAAATAATTTGATAAAATATTAGTTTTGTAAAATATCAATAGTGTCTGTATTGACACTTTTAATTACATTGACTATAGAAAATTTCCAAACAGAAATATAACATAGAAGAAAACAATTTAATACAATGAAAACATGTTATATTAAACTATAAAATTGATGGATCACCTCAATTACATAAAATTTTATTTATTTTAATATTTTTTCAATCATTTATTTGATATTTCTATTAATTTTTTTAGAAAAGTGATGACATGAACTGGTTTCCCAGCTCATTTCATCAAAGGAATTTTTTAAATGAAAAGTTTAAATACAAAACATGAGGATTAATGTGATTACTCCAGTAGGGAATTAATGGGGGTACAAGGAAACTCAAAAAAACAAAAACCAATACCCCATATTAGCTCCTTCAAAATGCAGGGGGATCTTCCATCTAGGATCATCCAGCAATGATCTTCACTTCAAGGGCTAAAAGATGTACCAAACCGGGAATATGAATTTCATATAAACTTCGATCCAAGAATAAAAATCATCAAATACTCAGAGAATACTCCAAAGCAGCAATCTGACTGAGAACCAAGAAGAAAATGCATACTAGCCAGAACAATCCAGAAAATATGGATGATAGACTCAGTATAAATCAAGATCCAACACATAGAAGAAGCTCCATACAAATAAGTTCCATGAAAAACAAGACATGAATCAAATAATCAAGGTATACAGAAACTAACAGTAACTATAACAGTAACTGTAAACCAAGAAACAGGTTACAGTTTGATGTAGTTAAAAGAAAGCGGTCTGAGGCAGATAAAGATGGAAATAGAAACAGTTCTCTAAACAAAAGTTCCAAACTTCAAGACACTACAATCAGGTTACAACAAAAAGAGGGTAGAAAATTTTTGGTTGTAGTCCAGGTTCCAAAGTCAGACTCCAAGCAAAATCCAAGAAGTCTTGCTAGACTTAATAAAATTAATAAAATTATTAATACTTCACCATTGTTTTATTGTTTATGTTAATTATTAATTCTATTAAAATTATGAATAAATTAATATGATGTAGATAAATATTTTATATTTCTAGATATTATCTATTATTTAATTTATCCATAGTAATCTCTATATAAAAATTATAATTCTTATAATAAATGAGAGTGTTACATTTTGTCAAATTCTTTGATTTTAATATATCTATGTAATTTTTAGGTACAGATGTCCATTAAATGATTCAAAATGAAATATTTATAGTATATTTTACAGTATCCTAGTATTTTTTCATAATTATATATCTTTATGAATTTTATAATATTTAATAAAATATTATTTAGTTTAATGTATAAGTTATTTCAATTTTGATACAACTCAATATTTTTATTTTTAAAAAATATAAAACCAACATTATTACATCGAACCAATACTTGAAATATGCCACTAACAAGTATCTTTCAAATAAAATTATTTTATATCATTTATTAAGAAATATTATATTTATTTTTATATTTTCAATATCATTTATTTAAATCTTCCATTAATGAAGCAATTATTGCATCATCACTATGTCACAATTTAATTTAATTATTTATTTTCTAAAAACTATAAATAAATTACCATGATGTATGTTATTATTTTATATTTTTATATAATATTTTTATTTGAATATATCCTCCATATAACCCCATTTTAAAAATACTCTACATGTTAAAAAAAGTGCAACAAAAATGACATTTCATTGAATATAATATTATAAATGTATTAATGTAATCCACGTGGCTCCAAGTGGTACTAAATTAAACCCAAGGATTTAATTGGTCTTAATAAACTAAAAAAATTAATTTAGGACATGTTTTGGCGTATTTTTTATATTTTAATAATATAACACTTACCTTTAATTGGATGATGTACCCTTAACCGTGGTAATAAAATTTATTACTAGTCTTACTATTTATGTCTAAAATTTAAAGGGAAATATATACATTATTTGTAAATTATAATTGAAAATATGGTATCTATTTTTTAAAATTCAAAACAGAGAGGATTCAGTAATTAATTTTATATTAATCTCGTTGTTGGAATTAAAAACAGGTTTTTAAAAGATAAAACATTACAAAAGGTTTAAATGTTTTTACATAAAAATTAATGGTAAATTTAATGACAATGACCAAAACTTAATTAAATGATAATAATATATTATATTCATTCTTTAATGCAATTAAATAATATAATTTATCAACATAAATGTTTTATGATGAAAAAAATTGGTTTCAATTAAAATCTTAGTATATTTTTACTATTCATCAAAATTTAAAACTTTTCAGAAAAATATCCGAAATTCATCCAATGTAAATTTTTATAGCATGATTTCAAATAAGAAGTTTATTTTTTAAAATATAATATATTAAAGCATCAAAAATTATTTTTAAAATGGGCGTGCCATTAAAAGGTGAAAACCGCATTTTTAAAAAAATAATGATTTTATCTGAAAATTTGATTTTTTTATACCATATCTTGAAAACATATAATACTTATATTAAATATATTACATATAAATTAACTTAATAACATCCATTAATAATGATTTTATTATTTTATAAACACAATTATTTTAATTTAAATATATTTTCATAAGAATGTTAATAATGTTCGTACTCATCATCCTAATAACTAGGTTAAAATGTAACATAAACATTGTTAGTGGTTCACTTAAAATTATTCTTGCATAAAATGAATTCTATGAAAATAAAATGAAATTTTGTTTGTCACAATCCAAGAATAGTGTTGCGTATACTACAAGCTAAGCCGGTGTAGCGTGTAGCGCAAGCTTATCTAGGTATAGTGTACAACCTAATCTATTGAATTTATTTTAAAAAAATAAATAAACCATGATATATTGTCATGTTACATTCCCCATTCATTAAATAAATTTAGTCTTCAAAATTTTAATTTTCTCTTCAAAAATGAAAGCATAATACTAGAAAATACCATTGTAGTAAACCCACATCAAAAATAGTGTGAATAAAAGTTATCATTTTAAATAAAGAATGGTAAGTATGAAGGTTACCACATATACCAGATTCGAGGGTTCTATGTATGATGACCTGGCATGAAATAAAAATATATCCATCATGTTCTGTTGGTGAGTGATAGAGAACATGGTCAATAGAAATTTAACAATCATAATGCTATAAGTCAATGATGATCTAAGCGACCTTTTGATTTATCAGAAAATAAAGTACTTCGAATTTCTTTTTTTTTAAGATCCTTTCCCTAGAGTTTAAAAATTAATTTAGTTTATAGAACAAGAACAAAAGGAAGCATACTTACTTGAAAAGTAGAGTTCAAAACATTAACTAATTTTCCTACAAACTCATCTTTCTCTCCAAAATATTAAAAAAATAAATAAATATTATATTTATCTTAATCAAATAGGGATAAAAAAGGAACATATAATTCATTTATCATAACATTTAAATAAAAAATATAAATTATGGAAACTATTACATCACATAGTTGAATGGTAAGTGATTCACCATTATCGACCTTCAGTTGTGGGTTTCAGTCTTGAAACCTTTTCAAACATGATGGGTTATCGCCCGACCGGGGGGTTTTAATTTTATTTAAAAAATATTATTATACCATTCCAAAAATAATCCTTATAAATGTTTTAACCATAAACAATACTATCCAATGTTCAACATAATCAATTCTAACATTTATTCTTATCCAAAATACTTATGTCCAAACTCATAGACCAAATTCATTTTAAGGATGGTCACATAACATAATTAAAATATTTTTTTATCACATATTAATCATGTGAATACCTACATCATATATTCTCTCGAAACATAGTAATACCCTAAATAATTATAAAACCTTATTTAATATGTTCATTCTTCCTTTTTCCATAAGTAAAATATATAATAATGGATATACTTCTTAAATCCAAAAATGTTTTAAACTCCATCAAAGATGGAATAAACAAACCAATAATCAGTTTCATGTCAGTCAATAATATCCAATATACTTTATCCAAACCAATCATCTCTTTATTCCAACATCATTATCTTAGTATTATAAAGATAATTAGGGTTATATTTCATGTAACCATATATTTTCCAAAAAAATTTAACTTGCAACTGGGTCACCTTATATGGTACCATACAATCTGAAATCCTTAATGAAATAGTACTGCAGTACAATACTTTTGTGCCCCATAATTTATAAAACCATTACATTGGTAATATAATATTCAAATAAAATAATTCTTGAATAGTGATGTTAATCATTACTCTTCATCTGCAGATGTATCATAACATGTTCATTATCTAATATTATCATCTGGGGTATATTTTTTTAATGATTGGGACATTGATTCACATAGTGTCCCATCACATTGTAGTTGAAGCATTGTACATTATAAACATTTTTCTTAGACTTGAAATCATAAACTAAGTGTCCTTTTTCTCCAAACATATAACAAAATATCATTAAATTTCACCATTTACTAGGGTGATTCTTTCCACAGTTATAACATGTGAGAAATTCATTCTTTCCCTTCATCCCTTAATACATATTTTTCTTAACCATCATATTCTTCTATTGTATACCTTCAAATCAGTAGGACTCAAAAAAATAATTTACTTATCGTATTAACACATGATACTATTTCCTTATATAATCAGAATACATAGGAGATCATTTCCCTTCGAAATGATGGTTTAATACCACAAATGATATGATCCTTCTTACTATTTGGATCATCTGAATTTGTAGAGTTCTCATTGATTCTGTTAGGTTCCACTTCTATAATATGGAATGTACTAGATTATCTTATAAATCTATTTACTTTGTATAAATCTAAATATGGTAAAAAAATATAAATCTACGCATTGTATATCCTAGAATTATAAAAATTGGTTACTTTTGTGTAATATTTAATTTTAAATCCTTTATAATGATAGGTAAATAAAATTATAATTATCCTAAGAATATTTCTTGGGATTGTCAAACCATGTGAGCAGTAGGGCCCATTATTGTGTACCTAGTTACCCGGAGTCAATCTCAAGACACTTTAACGGAGTTATTACTCCGAGGTATATCTATCCTAGAACCACATCCACTTATAATAACCAAACATGAATTTATTTCTTAGAATTCCCACATAATAAATATTTTACTAAAATTATAGGATGTTCTTCTATACATATCATCAAAGTCCATCTTACGACATGGTTCCCTAATCAAAGTTTTTATAAATAATGTTTCCATGGATTGCACAAAACTTACTATGATACCAACTATAACGACAAGAACCTTGTTTCCAAGAGTCAGTTAATTTTATTATTACACTATCATGGTCACAAAATATCATATCACAAAGGACCGATTGGTTTAGTATCCTTGAAAAAACAAGATACAAACATAAGATTTTCATTTCATCATTAAATGAAATATAACATAGAAAATCCTTTGAAAATATTAATATTACCTTTCCCCTTCCCTATTAGACATTCATAATGTAAATCTTCACATACTAGTTAAAAATAATCGTAATAAAAGGGTGAGATTAAATTCTCATTAAGGGTAAATAATTAAATGAAATATATTATAAATAATCATAACCTTTTAGGGAATGATGCATAATATTAACACAATACTTTTAAATAATATCTTGATAACAATATGTAATGAATAAATCAAATGTTACCATATAAACAAGAATGTGGATATTCTAATAGTCAAATAATTACATGTAAGAACTAATCTCATAAAGAGTTAATGGAAAATGAAGGACATATTAAACATACCGACAAGGCTTCAACCAAGACACCATACATAATTTTGAAAGACATTATCCAAAACCCAAACATAATTGTCTCAGGAGACATATAGATTCATTGAGGGGATATAGTAGTCCCTGATCAAAAAATACAAAGTCAAATGCATTCCTCTTATAAAATGTGGTAAAACATAACCAATATAAACATTTTTATTAAAACTAGGATAAAAAATGTCAATAATTAAACAATAAAAAATGAATGGTATAAAAATATAAAATCCATAGTAAAACATATCACAAACCATTTAATATAATATGGGTGCTTGTATTGTAAGAATAAAAACCTCAATTAAACATTAGAAAAAACAAAGTATGTTTATATAGATGAAAATAATCAAATAAAATCATTAAAAATCATTGAGAGAAAATACATTTTAATTTTGAAACTATTTTAATGCCAAAAAATAAAAAATAATAAAACATATATTTGTACTTAATCTTGTAATATTATAAAGGAAACTTCAAAATTATAAGACTTTATGATTGTGGAAATAGACACTCACACTGTATAAGTTAATAAAACATTATTTTCATTATTTTTTGAAAAGGTCATAATGTACCTCATTCAGAAAATTACAGAAATATTACTTTCAACACATTTTAGAAAAATTAAAACAAGAGAAAAAAATGACTTTATACAATTTTATATAATATTTTTAAATATATTTTTAACAAACATTGACATAGATGATAAATTTGTTTTAGTAGATAATTACGTATAAACATTCTCGAATAATATTGAGATTGTGAAATTAACCCTTTCCTTGTACATTTCTTTAGTAGAGGGTGAGTTAAACTTTTGTATAATGGTTTAGTAATGTTTTTAAATTATAAGAGTACCATATCCATATTTATTATATTATATAATATTATCTTGTATTGTATTGTTAATAATATTTCAGTATTACAATTTTTTCGGGTGTTAGCTGCTTCTTTTTCCCATTCTTATTTTCTCATGAAAGTCATGTTTTTTATGAATATGAAGTTTTATATTTATTTTATGAATGATATTGTGTTGATAATTTATATTTTTACTCATCATATAAATTTTATAACCATTTTTGAATGGTTAACATAGAGAATGAATTTCACCGCGGTGTGGAGATGGTGGGTCGTACGTACATACGAGTGAAAATATCATTCGATTGGTATTTAAATGATATGGCATTAGATGGTATATTAATTATAAAGAATATTTATCATTTTATATTAATTATTTATATCTATTATACTCATTTTTTTACCCTTCGAAATAAAGTTGTGTTGAATAAAAAACTCCACCACAATGTGGAGACGGTATGTTGTACCTACACACACATAATTATGTCATTATTAATAGGATGGATAAAAGGAGGAATAAGGTTATACCATAATTATAATTTAACCTTAGAAGGTATAGTATAATTGAATCAATACTTTACTATTGAAAAAAACATAGGAAGTGGATGTAAAAGAGAAAAAATTGAATTGAATTTGTAAAACAATTACCTGTTCTTTGAGTGTCTACCTTTTATTTGAAAGAAAGGACTCCATTGGATGGATTTATTCCTAGTGTATGGTCTATAAGATGATTTTAGTGAAGTTGTGTGGGGAATTGGGTAATATGTTTCTGAGACAAAGGGATTTAGAGGTGTGAATAAAAGACAATGAGGGGTTCTATTTTATGAGAGAGGAGAGAGGCACTTTAAGAAACTCCAGAACTATTAATTTATTATAAAGTTATTTTCTATTTATAGTAGCTCAAATGTGATATATATAAAGGATAAGATGAGGATATCTTGAAATATTCTCAACTAATATAGTTTAGACATGGTTTTATTTCATTTTAAACCTTATAATTTTGATTTATTCATATTTAACCTATGTAATCTTATGTGTGTTAATGATATTCTAAATATTAAATGGTTATAAATATTAACTAATATTGTGTCTATTTAACAAAAATGTAAGTATTATGACATGTTCAACCTTTTAATGATCACATTATAATATTTTCAATATTCATATTTTTTTTAAATAATATAATAAATGTTGTTTTTATAAAATATCAATAATGTCAATTTTGACACTATTCATTACATTGACATTAAATAAAATCCAAAAAGAAAGATAACATCAACAAAACCATTTAATACACTCCTAAAATTTCATATTCAAATATAAAATTCATGGGTCCCCACAATTATATCAAATTATATTTATTTTCAATTTTTTAAAATCCTTAATTTGATATTTCTATTAATAAAATTATAATGATTTAGCAAATTATGTTATTATTTCTGGTAATTATTTAGTCTCTAAAAGTTATAAATATATCACTATAATGTATATAATTATGCAATTTTTCTAGAGACAATTTATTATTGAAGTTATATTCTAGTAATCTCTACATTAGAATTATTGTACTTATAAGAAATGATAGTGTGACATATTGTCACACTATTTTTCAACAACATATATATTTTATTATCATAAGGTGGAAAGTGCAACAACAAAAAAATGAAAATCATTGGGAAAAAAGGGATTACGGTTGTCCGAAATATTTATAACCAAGGGCGTCTGCCCTAGTAGGAACCAAACCATCTAAGGGAAGAGTACGTAAGTATGATAAAATTATCTTGGGTTCATCATGTTTACGTCTTGATGCTAAATAATCTTTCACTTTATCTCCATCCCACAAAGTTTGAAGAAAGAAACCATATTCATACAAGATTATTATACATCTCTGAATGTGATAAACAATAGACTAGGTAGTTGATGCCTAATCTTGTAGACAATTGTGGACAGGAGCAAAATCAGTTTCAATGACAGATATATTCGTATTGTGTTCCCTGTATAATTCAAGCCCATTTAGGAGGGAATTTTCCTATGCCATAAATGAGTTTCCAGGACCATAAAATCCAAAATATTTGATGATTATTGCTCATATACTATATGGAATTACTTTTCCACCTCGCATCCACCCATGATTACACGAACCATCCACATTGAGCTTCAAGAGACTATGAGGGGGATTCCAAAAAATCCATCTTCCCACTCTATTTTTATCCTTCAATGTTTGGCCTTGTGATGAAGAACCTGATCCCTGTAAAAGTGAATTCAAGTGTTTATTATTTTCCCTCTTCTTGATGAAGAGACCCAAATCCACCACCATGGACCTAGCTCGAACACGAATCGCCAAATCCGAACATTGAATTCCTATTATTCACTCTATGTTCCTCACATTCTAGAGGGTCCAACATCCCATTGCTTTTACAACATCTCACTCTTTGCCTACATGATCTATACCGCCATTATCATGAATATCAATTAACAATAGTTATTCCCCTAGATATTATGCATACCTATGCCTGTAATATTACCAAGATAGCTCCACATAGAGGAGGCCCAATCAATCTCAAGAAAATGTTGACCCATTGATTCCAAATTTCCATCTTCACAACATCAGCCCCTCAAAACCAGAGTTATTACTTTCATATAGATATCCACATCTGTGGGTATACATGAATTGAAAATACACCATAACATGATGTTATATTTAACAGGAATGTCTTTACACCAATATAAACCATTATTACCATTAGTTCCTAACATGATCATTACATTATCTTTGAAATTATCCTAGTTTTTTGGATGAATTATTTATTTTTAAGAATTTACAAAATTTTATACTATATTATTTATTTTAAAGTATAATTTATTTCAATTTAGATTCTATTCAATATTTTCATTTAAAAAAAATATAAAACCAACATCATAACTTCGAACCAATAATTAAAATATATATTTAACATATCTATGTTTTCTTTAAAATTCATGGATATCATTGATTAAGTCATATTATATTTATTTTAATATTTTTATTACCATTTATTTGATTCATATATTAATGGAGTAATTACTACATCATCATTTTTTTAACATTTAATTTAATTAATTATTTCCTAAAAATTATAAACAAATTTCCCTAATGTATGTTATTATTTAAGATTTATAAATACTATTTATATTTGAAGATATGCCCTATATAACAACATATTAAAAATAATTTTATTATTAAAAACAAGTGTAACAAATTTGAATTTTCATTGAATATAATATTTTAAATGCATTAATGTCATCCAAGTTTCTCCATGTGGACCTAAATTCGACCCAAAAATGATCTTGGTTAGAATAAAATCATTATAATTAATTTGGAAATCTTTTGGGGTAATATTGATATTTTAATAATATAATTAATAGCTTTAATTTCTTGATTTACCCTTAACAGTGGTAATAGAATATATTACTAAAGTTATTATTTAAAATGTCACAAAATAAAAGGGACCTATTTACATAATTTGAACCTTCTAATTCAATATTTAGAATCCATTTCTAAAATTTAAATATATAAAAGTTCTAATAATTAGTTTAAAATTAATCTCGTTATCGGAATGAAAAATAGGGTTTTAAAAGATAAAACATTGCAAAAGATGGAAAAAAATTTACATCACAATTCATGGTAAAATTAATGGAAATGAAAAAAATTATATTAAATAGTAAAATTATATTCTATTGATGCTTTAAAACATTTAAATAAGATAATTTATCCGTATTAATTATTTGGATAAAAAATTTCTTTTCAATTAAAATTTTGGTATATTTTAATATTCATAAAAAATTTTAAATTATACAAAAAATATCAAAAATTACTCTAAAGTAAATTTTTATATCCCGATTCCACATTTAAAGTTTATTTTATTAAATAGAATATACTACGGTGTCAAAAACTTGATTTAAAATTGGTTCTCCATCAAAAGGTGGAGAAATTGTATTTTTTGAAAAATATTTTTTTATCCAAAAATTTGAATTTTTAGTTTTATCATGTATATAAAACATATAAGATGAATTTTGAATATATTAAATATAAATTACATTAATAAAATCCAACAAGAGTGACTTTATTATTTTATAAACTCACATATTTATATTAATATTGTTTTTTAGAATAAAGTTAATATTTTTCATATCCATCATTATAATGACATGTTTATAAGGTAACATAACAATATTTTACTATTAAATTAAACTCAATCATTTGTAGAATAAATTTTATCCAAACTTATTGAAATTGAGTGTATCACAAGCCAGACATAGTTTTTTGTATACCGCAAACTAAGATGATGTTGCGTGGAGCTGAGGGATATCTTGATGTAGTATAAACCACATGTTACTAAATTTATTTTTAAAAAATAAACATACTATGAAATATTATGGTGTTATAAATAGTTCTAGTAAAATGGATTTATCATCTTTGATAACACAAGTGATGTTTGAGTGTTGGATTTAACAATGCTCATAAAAAGAGTTAATAAAGACACTCATTTGTTGTGGTAAAAACAACACTACTAAAGGGGTCCTTTATAAGTGATTTTTAGGGATGATAAAGGGGGCCTTTTTAACACCCCAATATTTCATGATGTGTTTCCCTTTGAATAATGTAGTAGCTTGCGTTGTACGCAACTTGGAGTTTTAACACACCACCACAAATCAAACTAGCCGTTATAATTAGTAATAACCACTTTTTGAAATTTTATAAATTTTATTTTCCAAAATGGACTTTATTTTAAATTCTGAATATCGAAATTAGCTTAGGGAGATTTTTTTGTACTTTTCTGAAAAATTTCACTTTCTGATGAATAGTGAAAATAGTAAATTTTAATTAAAAACAAATTTTTTAATAAAAATAATTTATAGTGTTAAATTATACATTTAATTGGTTTTAAAGTATAATTAGATTAAATATTTATCATTTAATATAATTTCGGTCATTTTATGTTATTTTACATTTTAACTGGGCATAAACAAGTGTCAATCTTTTGAAAGTAATATTTCTTAAAAACAAGCTATTTTGTTTTAAGAATGAGAATTAATTTTAAATTAATTTCTTATATTTATGTGTTTTGAATTTGGAAAAATTTATTCCATATTTGTAATGAGGAGGTCCAAATTGTGTAAATAAGTAACTTTTATTTTTATACATTATGAATAAGTACTTCGGTAAGTATTTTATTTACCATGGTTTAATGGTAAATCCAATAAATAAGGGTAGAAAATAATATTATAATAATAATAAATTACCCTAACATGTGCCCTATTCCTATTGGATGATAAATGTACGACCCCGGGCATCCTTGGGTCGATTTTGGGACCCCATGGAGCCACATGAGAGTGATAATGACACTTTATATTAATTAATTTAAAGTAAAGACAAAAATGAGATAAACATATATCTTTTAGAAAAACAATTTCTAAATGGGAATATATAAGTTATATTTTAGACTATAAATAATCATTAGAAATAAAAAAAATTATACAAAATTTTATTTTATTTATAATTTTTTGACATTAAATATTTTAATTTATTTATGACACAATGGTGGTGTAGTAATTACCTTATTAATGAAAGAATCAAATAAATGGTATTATAAATATTAAACTAAATACAATTTCAAAGTTTTTATGACTTTCAAGAAATTTTTAGTTGAATATGACATGTTATGGTTGATTAAATGTATTTGGTTCTAAGTACTCAAGTAGTTTTGACTTTCACAAAACCCCAATACTAAATAGTGTCAAAATTGACAAAAATGAGTTTTTAAAACAAATTTTATATTATTAAATTATATAATAACTCTACAAATATAAAGTTCTACCAAAGAACTTATATAATTATTGGTATATCATAAATTAACCACTTGATGTTCTATTGAAATTTTATAGTAATACTATTAACCAATTATTCTAATAATACAAGAATACAATGTAAATGTTAAATTATTTAACTAAGTGTTAAATCTATAAGATAAGTTTAATATGGTGACCCAAACCTGTCTAAAACCTATTGGTTTAGTGGTTTTTGTCCCATACCCACCATATCCCCAAATTAAATCATTTTTTAGCTATTATAAATCGAAAATAATTTTATTATAAAATAATATTTCAATTTTTTCCTAAGGTGCCCCTCACCTCCCTTATAAATGGGTACATCCCATGATCTCCCAATAACACCTCCAAAGCCATTTGGACAAGCCAAACCCTACCCAAATATCCTCCCAATTTTCCTCACCTCAATATAGAGGCCTTAGTTTGATCAGAAATCTAACCTAAGGAGTCCTTTTGATCAACTAAAAATGAAACACCCAAAGAAGAGGTAATAATTTCACCACCATCTTTCAAGTTCATTTTTTATCCACTTACTATTCCTTTTTGTTTACATTATAAAATAATAAATCTAATATCTTCTATATAATTCAATGTTATTATAAAAATGGTACAACCTTATGCATTATTCTGTCTATCATATGAATGACAAAGTCACCATACATGAGTACGTACGGCTTACTGTCTCCACATCATAGTGTAGTTTGTTATTCCAACACTTCATTATTTGGATGGGTATAATAATTAGTATAACTGATATAAATAATAAATATAACATGTTAATTATTTTTTATATATGAAATATCATTCAATTACATATGATTTCACCATCAATATATTGATATTGTCGCTCGTGTGTACATATGAATTACCGTCTCCACGAGCGCGATAAGATTCATTCCCTATCATAATCATTCAAGAATAATTTCCATTTTATGATTAAAAATAAATATTAAGAAGATAATATATTTTGGATATGAATAAAATACATCCTATCCATAACAAACATGGCTTACGTAACTGAGCATATAAAGGAAAACAGATCAGTTAACACGTGAAACGATGATACTACTGAAATATTATTAACAATGAAATATTAGAGGATCATATGTGATATCATATTTATGTATATAGTTATTGTATAATTTAATAACAATGTTTTATCTATTATAAATGAATTTAACATACCATATTTTAAGTAAAAGTACATGTTAAGGGTTAATTTTATAATCTTTTTATTATCTGAGGTTGTTTTTACGTAAGTATCTACTAGGACCTCTTTATCATCCACATCCTTATTTTCATAAAAATGTAATTAAAAACATATTTACAATTCAAAATAATATGGTTTAAACTAATTTATAACAACATTTGACTATATATGTTTTGAAATAATTTTTTCTGTCGTTTTCCAAACAAGGTACATTATGACCTTTTCCACAAAATTAAGGTAAGAATGTCTTTTTTTACATATACGTCGGTTGTTGCTATTTTCTGCCATCATATCAATGTCAAAGATTCCCATACAATCTTATAAGAATATTTTCATAATAAATATTTGATTTTATAATTATATGAATTTTAAAGGATTTAAAAAGAGAAATAAATTTTTCTCTAAAAAAGTTTTGATTTCATCTTGGTTAACAACATTTGATGTATTTTATGCTTGTTTGATGTTGATTTATTATGATAAAAAAATCCATATTGAATTGAAGGTTTTGCAATATTTTTTACTATGGATGTGTTATTTTTAAACCATTAATGTTTTATAGATAATGTATTGACATTTAGATTGCTAGTTTTAATACAAATGTTTTTGTTATGCTTAAACCATTTCATATGAGAAATCAATTGGATGTAGTAAGTGATGGGTGGAGCCTGCTATAACTATTTGATGCATGAGTAGGTCTCATGAGACAAACTAGTGTCTTGGCACAAGTCCTTGACAAAATAATATTGGTATTCTTGGAACAAGACCTTGACTATATGGTTATAAAGTCTGGGATTTTTCATTCCATCGTTATAAAAGTGGCTATTGGAATTTAATGTGATTATTCGACTAGTACAATATCCCTATGATTAAGTAAATAGAATTATTTGATTTTATATTTTCCATATTATATTTAAGTTTATGTTTAAAAGGATTTTTTTATTCTTATACATTGCCTTAAATGTTTATGCTTATTTATAAATGTTTCTGCAATATTGTTATCCTTACCGAGCATCTAATCTCACCCCTTTCTTTGTTATATTTTTTTCAAGATGCGAAGAAGTATTTTATGGTTGACCTACAAGGATAGGATAAGGATATAAGTCTGTTCAAAAGGGTAAAAAATGTTGTTGATGTTTTTATTTCATGATGTAATGTAAAACTTATGATGGTATCTAGTAATTCCAAGGCTACTAAACTGATTGGTGTTTCAGAACATGATTCCTTGTATCAAGCCAATGCTATATAATAATGCACCGACTCTGGAAAATGAGGGTTAGGGAATTACAGTTGGTATAAGATAAAGTTTAGTACAAACCTTGGAATCTAGATTTTTAAAAACACTTATTAGAGATCATTCCCCTAAGATAGACTTTGCGGATTAGTATAGAAGAACTTTCTAGAATTTTGGTAATATATAGATTTTGTGATTTTTCCAAGCAAAACATATCTATTTGGATATGAGCAGATAGAGGCAACTCTATTATAGATGTACCTTGGGGTAAGACTTAAAAACACCACTTTTAGCAAGACTCGAATGGGAAATGGTGCACGATAACAGGCCTTGTTGTACTATTGGGTAAGACACTCCTGGTGAATATGATTAGGATAATTCCCATTTTCTTTACAAACCATTATGAAGGGTTTAAGAGTGTATACTTCCTCAAATAAAACATTTTTATGATTATTGATTATATCCACAAACTGTTCAATTTATGTAAACTATTTTACAAGTTCGGAATTATATATTACAATTTATAAACTAATCTAGAGTATTCTATTGTTTAGAAATAGTGCTTAGTGGAATGAATGGAAACCATATCAACCCACATAATCCATGTAGTGATTTCCCTACTACTCAAGATAATTATAGTGGAGCTAGTGATGGAACTGGTGCTGATCAGCATATCACCATACTGGGACAAATCACTCAGGTTATGAATAATAACCTTACCCGTATGGAGTACCCTGATCTACAACATGAAGGATCAATGTTAGACCTATTCATGAGGAAAAACCACCAACATTAAATGGGAGTACAAATCCATTAGTAGCTGAGTAATAGATATGTTACTTAGAGAAAATATTTCATTCTTTGGGGAGTACCAAATTGGAAAAAGTTGTCATGGCAGTTAATCGCCTCACAAGACATGCAGATGAATGGTGGTAATTAATCCAAAACACAAAGTAAGATGAGGAAGTATAAAACATGGAATGGAAGGAGTTTAAAGAGATTTTCTTAGAAAAATATTTTCCTCCTGATCATTGAGCAGATACGGAAAAACAATTTCTGAGTTTGAGGAAAAAAGAGGATGAGAATGTCGCGAAGTATGAGGCTAAATTTACAAGGTTAGCAAGTCATGCAATATATTATATACATAACCCAAGGAGTAATATTGATCTATTCTTTGATGGTTTAAAGCTATTTCTCCCTTGGGAATTAGCCTCACAATCCTTCACATCGTACAAAGATATTGTCTCTTGCGCTATCAAGCCAGAAAAGGAATTCTCTATGTCTTACAACCTCAATAGAGAAGAAGAGATCAGTTGAACACTCTGGAAATGTAAATAAGGGGAATAAGGGAAATTTTGAATATCCATCCTATGGTAAATGTAGAATGATACACCCTAGTACTTTCCTTAAGGGAAAGGGAGTCTGTTACAAGTGTGTTGAAAAATGCCACCTAGCTTGTGATTGCAAGGGGAAGAAAAAGGCTGTCAATGTTTAATGGTATGATTGTAGAGAAAAGGTCCATTATTCAAATGAATGTACAAAGTTACAAGGCATCATATCTTAGAAAAGGACAAGGGAGCAAGGTCCAGCTTATGTGATTACTACTACTAAGGTTGAAGCTTTGAAAGACATGTTGGAAGGAAATTTAATGTTTTCCTCGTGTTTAGACAATGCTTTATTAGATTCTTGATCAGGGAATTGTTTCATATCTTCCCAATTTGTTATGAAAATTTGATATTTTCAATTTGACATAACAACAAATTTGTCTGTTAAAAAAACTAATGGAAGTATCATTGCAGCAATGTTTTGTGAATCAATTCCCATTAGGGCATATAAATGTTCATTATCTTCTGATCTCATCATAATACCCATGATTAAATTTTATAAATTCCTCATTATGAATTGGATTTCTGACCATGATGCAAAAATTTATTGTAATAAGGTGGTTAAATTTTTTGATGATGATAAAGAGTACCTTATCTTTAGAGCAGAAACATCACCACCTGATTCTTAACTAGATCCACCCCCAGTACCTCTACTAAATTCAATTATTGTGGAGGAATAGAATGAAGTAACTATGGGAGAGGAAACTAATGGTCAAATATAGGACATACCTATTGTGAGAAATATGTTGATGTGTTTCGAGAGGATTTACCATGACATCCTCCATAGTGAGAAATTGAGTTTTCCATTGATTTAATTCCTGATTGAAGGCCCATATGAAAGACATCTTATAGAATGTCTACTATGGAATTAGTTGAACTAAAGAAAAAACTAGAGGAATTGAGTAATAAAGGATTTATTCACCCTTGTGTTTCTCCATGGGGAGCGCCTGTTCTTTTTGTTTAGAATAAAGATGAATCTAAGAGTTTATGCATTGACTACAGGGAGATCAATGCTATAACAATAAAGAATAAGTATCCCCTACCTCACATTGATGATTTATTCTACCAAATTCATGGAGCTCAATATTTTTCAAATATTGACCTTCGATCTGGATATCATCATTTCTGTGTAAATAAGGAAGACATTCTGAAAACAACAATTCAAACTAGGTACGGGAATTACGAGTTTATAGTAATGCCTTTTGTATTGACAAATGTACCCTCTATCTTCATGGATCTAATGAATAATGCTTTCATGGAATATCTTGATGAGTTATTAGTGGAATTTATTGATGATATTTTGTTATAATCAAAAAGCTATGAAGATCATAAAAATCACTTTCCCATTATCCTAAGGACTCTTATAAGAAATGAATTATATGGGAAATTTAGCAAGTGTGAATTCTGGCTTATAAGATTTCTTTTATTGGCCACATTATCTCTAAGGATGGAATCTCTTTTGATCCTACAAATATCAAGGCAATCCAAGAATGGCTATCACTGAAAAGTATAACTAAGGTATACAGTTTTGTTGGTTTAGTAGGTTATTATTAGTGTTTTGTCTAGAATTTTTCCCAATTTTCTAACCCCTTAACAAAGCTCACTCATAAAGGGGTTAAATTTGTTTGGAAAAAAGAGTGTGAAGAATGTTTCGAAGAACTGAAGAGAATATTAGTTAATTCTCTTATCATGGCACTGCCATTGGGGAATAGTGGGTTTTTTATCTATAATGATGCTTCAAAGAAAGGAATTGGTTGTGACCTTATACAGAATGATAGAGTTGTTGACTATGAATCATGGTAGCTTAAAATTCATGAGAAAAACTATCTTACTCATGATCTTGAGTTAGAAGCTATAATGTTTTCTCTGAAGATTTGAAGACACTATCTCTATGGTGAAAATGTGATATTTATACTGATCACAAGAGTTTGAAATATATTTTCTCACATAAAGAGCTCAACAAGAGGAAAATATGATGGATTTTACTACTTAAGGATTATGATTTCACTGTACACTTCCACCTGGGGAAGGAAAATAAGGTGGAAAATTCTTTGATTAGAAAGGATCATGGAGTTTGGAACAAGATGAGAGTTAAAAGGGATCCTATTTTCATGGATTTAGTAAAGATGGATATGGGAATAACCATGGTAATTGAAACATCAATAATTTTTCAAATGGTTTCCAAACAATCTTTACTAGAAAGGATAAAGAGTTCTCAGATTGATGATGAGGAGTTTTAGACAAATATTGATGCTATTAATGATGAGAGATTGAGTGAATTCAATTATTAAGATGGGATTTTGAAATTTGGTAAGAGACTTTCAGTTCCTAACATACCTGATCAAAAAAGGGAAATGTCGGATGATGCTCATAGCTCTAATTTCTCTATACACCCTGAGAGAACTATGATTTATAGAGATTTGAAAGAAACTTTTTGGTGGTACAACAAGAAGAGGGATATTGATGGTGTCAAGATATTTGGTTTGTCAACAAGTGAAATCTATAAGGAAATAGCCTGGAGGAGTCATGCATCCTCTTCCCATACCTGAGTGGAAATGGAATAATATTATGATGGAATTTTTCATGGGGTTACCAAAGAATCCTAGAAGGAATGATGCAATATGGGTCATTGTTGATCATCTTACCATGTTAGCACATTTTTCTTTCTATAAGAGAATATTTAACACTTGAATGCATGGAAAGACTATATATTAATGAAGTTGTAATATTTCATGGAGTACCCATATCTATTGCTTCTGATCGTGATCCCCATTTTACATCAAGCTTCTGGAAAAGTCTTCAGAAATCCCTGGATATTGAACATCATTTGTGCACTACCTACCACCCTCAAAACGATGGACAATTAGAATAGATTTTTCAGACCTTAGATGACATGTTGATATCTAGCTCACTTGACATTCAAGGTATGTGGAATCAATATTATCTTCTGGTAGAATTTTCTTATAACAATAGCTTCCATTCAAGTATTCAGATGGAACTATATGAAGCATTATATGGAAAGAGATGTCATACACCAATTTTTTGGGATGGTGTTGGTGAACGAAAACTCATTATCCCAAAACATTTTGAGGAAACAATGGAAAAAGTGATGATTATCCAAACCCACATAAAAGAAGCTCAATGTAGGCAAAAGAGCTATGTCGATAACCCAAGGAAGGATTTGAAATTTCTAATGGGATATATTGTTTTCATTAAGGTATATTCATGGAAGGGTGTCATAAATTTCAGTAATAAGGGTAAATTGAGTCTCAGGTATGCCAAACCTTTTTAAATTCTTGAATGGATAGGAATTTTATCTTATCGTTGGCAATGCCTCGAAGTCTCACCAAAGTTCGTGATGTGTTAAACATATCACTGTTGAGAAAATACATTCTTGACCCAATGCATGTACTTAAATATGAGGAAATTGAACTAGAACAAAATCTGTCTTATTGTGAAGAGCCTGAAAAAATTCTTGATACCAAAGAACAAGTTCTGAGAAACTGGAATGCTCATCTAGTAAAAGTTCTATAGAGAAACCATAAGATTGAAGAGGCAACATGGGAACCCGAGGAACTAATAATGAAGAACCACATGAATCTTCTTATATGGTAATATTCTAGAAATTTTGAGGATGAAATTATTTTAAAGAGGGGACAGTGTAACACACCAAGCTTTCACAATATGTGTCCCTTTGAATAGTTCAATTGCATGAGTTGTACGCAACTTGGAGTTTTAACACACCATGACCAATCAAACTACCTATTATAAATAGTAATATCCAATTTTTTAAATTTTATAAATTTAATTTTTCAAAATGTACTTCATTTTTTAATTTGGAATATTTAAATTAGCTTAGGGTGAATTTTTGGTACTTTTCTAAAAACTTTCAATTTTGGTGAATAGTGCAAAATACTAAATTTTAATTAAACAAACTATTTTAATCAAAATAAATTATAGTGATAAATTATACATTGTAGTGGTTTTAATGTATCATTATATTATATTTTTATCATTTAATATAATTTAGGTCATTGTATGTAATTTTACATTTAAACTGAACATAAACATGTGCCAATCTTTTGATAGTTATTATTATTTCTTAAAAACCCGCTTTTTGTTTTGACAACGAGAATTAATATTAAATTAATTTCTGACACTTATGTGTTTTGAATTTGAAAAATGAATTCCCTATTTGGAATGAGGAGGTCCAAATTGTGTAAATAGGAAACTTTTATTTTTAGACATTGTGAATAACTATTTTAGTAAATATTTTATTTACCTTGGTTAAAGGGTAAATCCGGTATATAAGGGTAAACCTATAATATTATAATAGTATTAAATTACCCTAAAATGTTACTATTACTATTTTATGATACATGTCCGATGATGGGCATCCTTGGTTCTATTTTGGGACCCCATGGAGCCACTTTAGAGTGATAATGACACTTTATATTAATTAATTTAAAGTAAAGACAAAACTGACATAAACATTTATCTTATAGTAAAACAATTTTTAAATGGGTTCATATTAGTAATATTTTAGGCAATAAATACTCATTAGAAGCATAAAACTATTTCCTACATAATTTTATTTTACTTATAATTTTTAGACTTTAAATAGTTAAATTTATTTATGACAAAATGGTGATGTAGTAATTACCTTATTAATTAAAGAATCAAACAAATGTTATTATAAATACAAACATAAATTAAATTTCAATTTTTTCATGAAATCAAAGAATTTTATAGAATAATATGACATGTTAGGGTTTATTAAATGTAATTTTTTCTAAGTAATAACGTTGTTATGACTTTCATAAAAACCAAATACCAAATAGTGTCAAAATCAACAAAAATTAGTTTTTAAAACAAATATTAAATTATTAAATTATATAATAGTCCTAAAAATATAAGGTTATTCCATAGAACTTATATAATGATATTTATATCATTAATGAACCACTTGAGGTGCGCATGACATTTTATAGTATGTTTATTAACCATTTTTTATAATAATACAAAAATACATGGTAAAAGTTAAACTATTTAACTAAGAGTTATATCTAAAATATTAGGTTAATATAGTGACCAAAACCTATCTAAAACCTATTGGTTGTTAGTTTTTTGACCCATACCCACCTTATACTTGAAATAAATCTGTTTGGATCCATTATAAACCGAAAATGATTTTATTATAAAATAATATTTCAATCTTTTCTTAAGGCGCCCCTCACCTCCCATATAAAAAGGAACTTCCCCTACTCTCAAAATTACACCTCCAAAGCCATTTTCCTCAGCCAAACCCTACCCAAATATCCTCCCAATTTCACTCACGTAATCCTAGAGGCCTTATTTCGATCAGAGATCCAAGCTAAATAGCCCTTTTGATCAACTCAGAAGGAAACACCCGAAGAAGAGGTAATAATTTTACCAACCTCTTTCAGGTTCTTCTTTTCATCCACTTCCTATTTATTTTTTGTTTCCATTATAAAATAATAAATCCAATATTTTCTATATACATTGATGATATTTTAAAAATATTACAACCATATTCATTATTCTATCCATCATATGAATTGCAATGTCGCTATACATGCATACGTACGGCTTACCGTCTCCACGTCGCGGTGTAGTTTGTTATTCAAACACTTAATTTTTTGTATGGATATAATAATAAGTGTAGATAATGTAAATAATAAATATAACATGCTAATTATTATTTATATATGATATACCATCCAATTACATAAGATTTCACCATCATTATAATGATATTGTCGCTTGTGCGTACGTACTGATTACCGTCTCCATGAACGCGATGAGATTCATTCACCATCGTAATCATTCAAGAATAATTTTCTTTTTATGATTAAAAATAATTTTTAAGGACTTAATAAAATTCTGGATATGAATAAAATACATCCCATTCATAACAAACATGGATTACGTAACCGAGCATATAATGGAAAACAGATCAGTTAACACACGAAACGATGATACTACTGAAATATTATTAAAAACTCAATATTAGAGGATCATATATGATATCATATTTATTTATATAGTTATATTACAATTTAATAACCATTTTTTAACTATTATATAGTTGGTTAACATACCATCGACTAATGAAATGTACAAGGTAAGCCTTATTTTCACAATATCTTTATTATCCGAGGTTGTTTTTACATAAGTATCTACTAGTACCTATTTATCATCCACATCAGTGTTTTCTTAAAAATATAATTTAAAACATTTTTAATATTTACTATAATATGGGTTAAAGTCATTTATACCCTTATTTGACCACATCTGTTTTGAATGGAATCTTTCCGTCATTTTCCAAACAAGGTATTTTATAACCTTTTCCACAAAATTATGATAAGAATGACTTTTATTACACGTATGGCGGGTGTGGCTATTTTCTACCATTATATCATCATTGAATCTTCCCATGAATTATTATAATAATTTTTTAAAAATAATTTTTTCTTTTATAATTATATGAGTTTTAAATTATTTCAAAATAGAAAGAGATATTTCTATAAAAAAGTTTTGATTTCATCTTTTTCCACATCCTTTGTTGGTTTTTATGCTTGTTTGAAGTTGATTTATTATGATACAAAACATCCATATTGTATTGAAGGTTTTGCGCTATGTTTGACTATATATGTGTTATTTTTACACCATTCATGGTTTATGGATAATGCATTGACATTTCTTATGCTAGTTTTAATACGAATTTTTGTGTTATGTTTAACCCTTTTCATATGAGGAATGTATTGGTCATAGTAAGTGATGGGTGGATCCCAATATAGCTCCTCTATGAATCGGTAGGTCTCATGAGACAATCTAGTGTCTTGGAACAAGGCCTTGAACAAATATTATTTGTAGTCTTAGCACAAGGCCTTGACTATGTGGTTATGAAGTCCAGAATTATGCATACCATCATTATGAAAGTGTCTATTGATATTTCATGTGATTATTCGACTAGTAGAATATCCATGTGATTATGTAAATGGAATTATTTTATTTTATATTTGATATATTATGATGAATTTTAAGTTTAAAATGATTTTGTTTTAGTCTTACACATTGCCATAAATATTTATGCTTATTTATGAAAGTTTCTTCTATATTGTTATCCTTATTGAGCATATGAGCTCACCCCTTTTAATGTTTATTTTTCCTAGGATGTGAAGAAGTAATTTATTGTTTACCTATAATAATGTTCTGAGAATATTAGTTTGTTAAAATGGGGACACCATGTTTTTGATGTTTTTATTTCATGATTTAATGTAAAACTTACGAATTTATCTATTACATTCAAGGATACTAAACTGGTCGGTTTATCAGGACACGATTCTTTTTATCATTCCAATGTTATATAATAATTCCCCGACTCTAGGTAACTAGGTTCAGGGTTTAAAAAACTTTATTAGTGTTTCATTCACTCTGTTAAATGCTATCTTTATCAGTACTTTTTTATCATAGTTAAAGGCCCCCTTTATCAGTGATAAATAAATTGATAATAATGTCCTCCCTGATAAAGGGGGTGACTTTTTTATTCAAAACTCTTATTACCCTACCTTTTATCAGAACTTCCCACCCACTCACCCCTTTAAAAGTTCTTTATATAATTCCACCCTCCCGTACAAGCACCTGTCTCTAATGATTTTTGAACTTCAGACCTCTGGCACATACTCCCACACCTTTTCCACTCCCCTATATTTTTTGTTTTCCATTTTTTGATATTTTTATATATTTATATATATTTCATTAAATTTTTTGTCCATATATTTTATATTTGATTATATATATATATTTAGTTTAAATACATATATAAAACTTGTTTGTGTGTGTGTGAGTTTATAAATAATACAAACATACATGTATATTTATATATGCCTCTATAAATATAATTATGCATATTTATATTTATTTACATATACTATATATTAATATAAATATACATATATTAAAATATATTGATATATAAATTTCTATTTTTCAATATAAACACACACACACACATATATATATATAAACATTATGTATATATATATATATATATTAATTTTATAGCTATATAAATAGTCATATATTTTTATTATAAATAAAATGGAAATTAGTATTTATTTAGATATGTTTTATATATTTAATAATATATTTTATATGTAAATATGCTTATATATTTATTTATAAAATTAATTTTTCATGTGTGAATATATAAAAAATATGTACATATTTTTATATATTTGATTATAAAAAACTATAACAAGAAAAATGATAAAAAAATAGAAAACAATAATATTAATATGAATGTAAGGCATAGGAATAAATTTAGTCTACATTGAAAAAAATACAATATAACTCCCTTAAATGAGGTTTAAATTCCATCAAATGCTAAAAAAATGGGATAAACTGAAAAAATTATATTTTGTTCGGATTATGGGACTTTTTTGGCATAAAAATGTTATTAGGGTTTCCTAAGATCACTAGCACATAGATCTCATTGCCTGATTCAGTCCGATAAGTGGTAGAGCTCAAAAAGACACCCAGATCAAAAGTTTTGGTTATTTGAATTTCGAGTAACATTTTCAACATATTTTTGACTATTTTTTTTAATTTTTAGAAATTTTATATCATTGAACAGTTATTAAACAATTATTACTTAATAATAATTAGAATTTTAAAAATTAATATTATTATTTTAATTAATTTATGATCCGTTATTACAAAATATCTTATATATTAACTGTAAATTCATATTTAGTCTTATATAAATCATATTTAATAGAATATTATATATATATATATGTTAATATAATATTTTAATGATTTGTAATGTTTATGAAATTTACCCTTTATCTATGATATTAAAAAATCACTAATAGATACCAAATTTTATGAGTTCCTTTTTTCTATAATTGATAAAGGGACCCCCCTTATCAGTTTAAGAAGAAAAGTGCTGATAATGGTTATCCTTTGATAAATGCTAGTAAATAAGTCTTGAGGAAGGGTTCGTTTATTAGCACTTTTATCTAGCACTGATAAATCCAATCACTATTAAATGCCTCTTTTGTATTAGTGTGAATTATGTCATGCAACATTTAATTACAACATGCATTTATATTGCATGTTTTTTCCTTTATTGATATTCCCTTGAATTATGCTAAAATTTCATGCTAGGAATTGAAATTTAATTGGTTTTGATTAAATGTATAACACAATTCATTATATAATGTTTATGGGCCCATATAAATTGTATGTGGTGATCCCCAAAGTCCAATATCTAAAATATAATTTTTATGTAAATGTGTGTGATCTTAATTGAAAATAAATTATTAAAAGAAAATGTGTCCATTAAATAACGGTTCAAATTTCAATTTAATAGATGTTTTCTTAAATAAATTGAAATTGAAATTATGTATACTGTAACTTCTTACTTATATAAGAGGAATTTACCCTGACCCAACCATAGTAGTGGGATATATATATATATATCATATCTTGCATTATTTTGATTCTTTCATCACCCTCACATGGTTTTAGGAGTAGGAAGAGGGGTGTGATTTGTGTTTGGGAGGGCTTTTTCCTATCCATCTTGTATATATATGATCCTATCACTTTAAAATTTGTACTAAGTTGTGTTCATGAAAATTTTGTTGACATTCCACTATGAACTCTTTCAGTTGTCCTATAATAAGATGGTGACAACCATGCTCTAAAGGTGGTGGTCCCTAATCCACATGTAGTACAACTTGTGACACCACATGTTATACTTGTTATGGGTGATTATTCCTAATTATGATATAGGTTCCTATGATTTATGCATACTATTTTGGGAGCCTCATGACTTTCCCTTAATATGGAAGAGTTAATGTGTGAGTTATAGTTGTATCATATGCCCATGGTTTCAATGGATAGAAGACCACAAGATGCATAGTCATGGGTAGATGTCATGCTATTGAAATTTCAAAACCTTGAGATTTTTCCTAAGAAGAAAGTGAGCATCTCTTTTTACATGTGATGGGTTTCACTAAGATAAGGTGGGATTTGATTACTCATATATAGCTTCATCGAGATATGACCTATAGGAATTTTGATGTAGGATTCTATGTGTATTTTTTTCTCGAGATGTTGAGGGATGATAGAGCTAGAGAGTTTATGGACTTGGAGAAGCACCCATTAATATTCATAGACTCTTATTCTCATTTTCAAGAGCTACAATGTTTCACAGGTATTTTGTTAGGTGATGAGTTATCAAAAAATAGGTGACTTAAGGATGTTCATACACATGAAATCGGATCATAGTTTAATGCTTTTAAACTTTATACTATAACTAATGTAGTAAATCTGGAATTGATCACTAAGTGTTACCTGAGGGATGTTGGATATATAGAGAAAGGCAGTTCAACATCTCGAGCAAGTGGTGAAGTGTTAGTTATAAGTGACATTTTGAGACTTCTAATTTGAGGAATACTAGATATATCATGAGTGATGGTATCTTTAGACATCAATATGGCAGGTAGGGACACATGAGAAGCTAGTGTGAGAGAAATCTAGTTGATTTTTGAAGTTTGGGAAGGTTGATACATCTATAAAGGTTTTCCCCATTTCTATAGAAGCCAATGAGAAATGGTATACCCCCAATATATGTCCAGGAGAATGGTGAACAAATTATTTTTAGGTTGGGAGATGAAGTGAGACATACTGATTAGGCTGAAGGGGTGGTTATATCCAAGGAATAAAGATACCATATTTACAATGCTAGTCGAGTAGACCATCTCAGGGTATTCAGGTTATATATTTGAGCCATGGTTTAGTCTATATTTATACAATAAAATTGATAATTGGGGACTAGAGTGATGGGATGTCTATAATGAGGGGTACTACTCTATAGCCTCCACATTAGTATTTACTCCTTTTGATACAGGTGTATCTAATTATTTCATATATGTACCTACTATTTTGATTCATTGGATTGATGTTCAGTTCTCTTGTGGTGTGAGGACACTTGATACTCTGTTTGTAATATTATCATAGTGTGTATGTCTTAGTAGGGATTTCCCATTTAGGTAGGGGTTTCATTTTTTATGTGACCTCTTTTCCCTCGAGGTGACATGGTTTGACATCATACTCAGGATGGACTTGTTGGTTCCCATTCATGAATATGTGGACTACTATCCTAAAGGGTGGATTTCACATCACTAGAAGGAAGGGTTTTTTATTATCAATGGTGAATGGGATGTCTATGAAAGCCAGGTTGGAACCAAGAATCATAGGATAGGGGGAATGAAAAGCCATATTTCTATATTTGATCAGGAAGATTAGGGAACACATCAGGTGGATTTCCATCTAGTGGTTGATCATTTAAGGGAGGTTATCCCATATATTTTTCTAGGACTGCCCCCCAGGAGAGTGGAAGAGTTTTCCATTGCGATAGTTCATGGAGCTACACGAGTATCAATTCCACATTACTAGGTAACTAATAATAAGTTTTAGTAGATCAAGAGGCAAGCAGAGTATTTGGAGGGAAAGGGGTTTATATGGACCAATACTTCTCAATAGGGTTCTCCAATACTTTCTTATATGAATATAGATTAAACCCTTCATTTATGTGTGTATTACCATAAATTGAACCAGTTTATGATAACGAATCGGTATCCTTATACTAGAATAGACGATCTCTTCAACTATATCCAAGGAGCTAGTGTATTATCAAATATTAATATGAGATCGGGTTATCATTAGGTGTGTGCTCAACCATCAGACATACTTCGAATGAATTTCTATATTAGTTACAAAATATATGTGTACTTGGTTATGTCGGTCAGTGTCATGAACTCACCCAGAAACATCACTTCACTTATCAACCATGTTTTCTATCCATATCTATATTCATTTATGGTGGTATTAATATAAGATTTTGTGGTGTATTCTCACAGTTGAAATAACCATTCCAAACATCTTGAGATTGTATTTGATACAATGATAGGGAATATATTATATGCTAATCTCACAATGATCCACTTTTTGATGGAAATAAATCACTTCCTAGGTCATATTATCACTGTGATAAGAGTGTCATGTAACCCAATGAAGGTGAGAGAAATAGTTTTTAGGATTATCCAAATAAAATCATTTATGAAAGAAGATTATTGGAGATACTTGAATATTATAGGTGATTTTGATAGGAAATATCATGCTTAGAAGCACCCCTTATAGGATTGACTAAGAAGTGTGTGAATTTATCATGGGTAAATGCCTGTAATAATGCCTTTCAGAAAATGAATTGGATACTAACATCATCAGCGATCCCAATTCATCCAAAATATGGTAGGAGTTATTTAGTTTATTGTGATGCATTAGGTATCATTCTCGTAGTTGATTTGTTATAGTGGAATAATGATGTGGTGTATGAGTCTTAGCAGTTGAAGCCACATGAGAGGAACCTCCTGGAATATGATCTCGAGTTAGCTGGTGTTGTGAATGCCTTGTATTGATGATTGCATTACGTAATGGGACATCATTTTTTGGTATACATAGAACAAAAATTCCTCAGGTATATATGTATATAGTGTGAATTGAATCATAGGTAATGAAGGTATTTTAAATAACATCATTACTTTAATTTTGAGAATTCTTATTTGTCCGAGAAGGGAAATGCGGTTGTCGATGCTCAGAGAAGGGGGAATTGGACACATGCAGTTCAAGAGGCCAATGGTAAGTGGTAGATTGTGAACATATTTTTAGAGATGTACATACTGGTTTAGTACCATCATTGATAATCTATCCTCTCATTTTTATCAGTGACCTATTCACTTTTCGAGAGCATGATTATGTTGTTGATATCAGATTATGGGGCCATAGTCCGACGAGTGTTCATAATAGGTGATCGTCTGCCATATAGTTGGAAATTTGATGAGGATGGGATATTTTGTTTCCAAGGATGTGTATGCATTCCTAAAAATGTAAAAATTTAGATGATTCAATGTTCCCATGCCTATAGGTTGTACATCCCAATCTTAACAAGATATATCATGACATTCATCGTCAATACTGGTGGATGAGAATGAAGCTATTGGTAATTGGATTTGTTACTTAGAGTTCCACCTATAATCATGTCAAAGATGGGAAATAGAAACTAGAAGGGATTTTATAGATATTTCCTATTACTAACTGGAGATGATATGATGTCACCATGGATTTAGTGATAGGATTTCCTAGGTCTCCTCAAGGAAGTTACTCCATATGGGTGAACATAAAAAGTATGAAAAATGTTTACCTTTTTTATATTTTAGAAAAACTAACTGTGAATGATATTGGAAGGATCTACATTAATGGGAGCATATTGCTCAAAGGGGTCATATGTTCTATATTATCATATATAGATTCTCTTTTCACACCACAGTTCTAGTAGGGGTGGTATTAGGAAATGGGTGCATAGTTACTGCTGAGTACAAGCTATCACCCAGAGACTAATAGTTAGTACGAGTGTATTATAGTGATTTTAGAGGACCTAACCTGAGCATTCATCCTTTATTTTTATTTTTATTAGGTGAAATATTTAACCCATTTTTTTATAATAACATCTTTTATGTGACCAAACAGATTTCTCATTATGAGGCCCTATATAGTTGGTCATTCTATTCACCCATGTGATAGTTAACGGTAGGATAAGTGGTGATATTGGGTTATCATTACTTTTTGGAGACTTCAAAGAATGTTTATACTATTATGAATCATATTTATGAATCTTAGTCAATATAGAAGTCATATTCCCATAGTCACTAACAACCACTAGAATTTGAGGAGTGGAGTGAGGTTGTCATATGAGTTTTTTCTAGGGAATAGATGGATTCAGTAACAAAATAAACCAGTTCCCTATTACATTAACCTTTGATATTATAAATAGAGTTTATATAGATCCCAATCGATTTTAATTACGTCACAGGTATTGGGATATGCACAACATCTTCCATGTATCTCTGCTTAAACGATATCATTATAATCCATCCCACATTCTTAATCTATGTGATCATGAGTGGGAGGAATACATGTCCTTTAAAGGTCATCCTATCCAAATTTTATATCAAGGAACAATGGTTCTCTAAGGCTTCTTCGATATCCTATTATGGGTTCTATAACATCATAATCATGTACATGATGATACTTGGGAGAGGGATGCTGACATACATGCCCAGTGGATGGAGTTATTATAAGACATTGCTTGACTACCATTGTGATTGAGATTTTGAGATTAATTGATTGATTGAGGAAAATTATTAGATATTGGTTCTTTCTATGAGGGAAATATCATTTTAACTTGTGGTTAAACCCTTGTTGATACTCTCCTTTGGCTTAAACCAGGAAGATAAGAGTTTAATCCGGTTTGTACGTATTTGGAAAAAAAGAAGAAAGGGGATGATGTTTATATTTTGGCCAATTATGTATTGTGTATTTATAATACATGGAGTGTATTCAATAAAAAATATGTATTGGGATGGCCAGACACTTTTCATGATGTATAATGGTTTTTCCATGGATGGAGAAAAACTAAAAATTACACGATGTTTAATGTTTTCACATCATGTAAATTTAAATGGTGTGTTTTTAAAAAAGTATGAATGAACTCTATATATTCATAGAATCTATCACATATCTTCTATCAGGAACATGAGGTCCAATAGAGGGTCTCTCCCTTATCCCTAGTACAGGATTCAGTGCAACATCATCAACTGAACTCCAATTTGAGAGTTGATCATCTCATTGGATAGCCACCAGTGAGTTTGTTCCTTGGAACTTTTTTTCATTTTTCATTCAACCATTGATTCAAAAAAAAATTCATGATGATATTCCCTATTTTCTTGTTATTCATCTATTCTTCCATTTTCGTATGATTTAGACCAAATCAGAAGCTAATAATTGATTAGTTTTCTTTTATGTGATTAACGTAGAGGGTCTATATCTTTTAACAGAAGCCTATTTTATGTATACACAATTTCTATTGGGCTAAATTCCATGATTTTTGGGTGATGCATCCTTAATTAATAGAAATCCGAGTTAGAAGATATACTCTTGTCAATACACACTATTACCCCTTTATATGAGGTTGGAGGTTTTAAACCTCAACCCAAACCTTCCATAGTGTGGGTTATTACTTTTGACCATGATTATTATACCCTTGGGGTGTGTTGTTATTTTTTTACATTATTGTAAATTTTAATGATATTCAAGTGATTTGTTAAAGGTACTCGGTACCTTTTTATTCCTTTTATTTTTATAGTAAAGGTACAAAAACGAATAGTGAAATTATTTATGAATTGTTTTTAATGATAATTGTTGATTCTACATATGGAATTGATGACCTATTAGGATGCATCCGATATTTCTACTCCATGGATCCAATTTAATTGACTACTAGGATACCTTGTACATATATACTCCTTGGATCTGACATCCAATTAGTATTCCTTAGATATTTATACTTATTAAGTCTTGTTGAATTGACTATTAGGATGCCATGTAAATTTCTAATCATTGGATCCAATAAATTATTAGGATGACTAGGACATTTTTTCTCATTGGATCCTGTTGACTGGACTATTAAGATTCCTTGTACATTTATACTCCTAGTATTTGATGACCAATAAGGATGCCTTGTAATTCTCGACTCCTTGAATCCTGTTGACTATTAAAATTCCTTGGATATTTCTAATCCATAGATATAATGACCTAGTAGGATGACTTATACATTTATACTCCTGAGATTTGACCTATTAGGATTCCTTTGAAATTTTTACTCCATAGATCCTATTCACTCATTTTACATAGCTCAGTTGGATTCCATGGAAGTTTCTATACCATGGATACTACTTACCTGGATTCCTTATAAATTGTTACTCCTTGGATCTTATTCCATGTTAATCTATTACATGATTTCTCATAATAAACCATTATTGATTCTTGATATACATTAAGGGAATATATTATGATTTATTTTCCCTATAATAATGAGACTCGATAGACTATAAAATATCAATTATTCATTTGTTACTTGTAATCTTATTATATATGCACACATGTTTATAATATATTCCAAGACATTAGTTGTTATATACACCATTGTTGGTGTCTCACTGATTGTTATATCAAACCCTTTTCAAGACACCATTGGGTACCCAGACAGACTTTAGGGATACATGTAGGGATAGGGGAAAGAACCCTCTTAGTGATACCTGATTCACTATTTCATAAAAGAATGGGAGTACAAGACCAGACTGTGCCTCATAGTTCTATATAGGGATAGTTCTTTTTTAGATTTTTGTACTTCTATTATACGTATTTTACTAGATAACTATTATTATATATTTTATATTGTTTTTATTTCATGACATGATCATCATATGAATATGACATTGTTGGATGATATGGATTGATTATTTATATAATAGATGTTTACTCTCTGTTTTTTCAGTTATTAAATACTCTTCTACTATTGTTTGTTATGGTTATACCACAATAATACTCTCTGATCTGATGTTTATAGTCCACCCATTGATCAATAGTTAAAGAAAACTAATATTTGGGAACCTCTGGCATATATGGAGGCACTCTTGGGGAAATAAGGCCAACCGATTTCAGTTACTATTTAGTGAACTAGTTCCGATATATGACATGGCTTTAGGCCCCTGAAGAATCAGTCTACTTAACATTCATGGGTAATCACAAATCCATAGGTATATCAAGAAAGTCTTCATAAGATTTCATAACATTCCTAGGTATGGTTTATATCCCTTTTCTTTAGATAAAGGAAATACCTCAACATTTTAATTTTGATAGTGTGAGGAAAATATTTATTAAAAACAACTTTCCATAATTTATTCCACTCCATTACTCTATTATATTCCTCAAAATTTTTATTTTTGACCAACATCCACCATGGATTAGATTCTCCCTCCATATGACAAACATAAATCATGAACTTATCATACATAGAGTAATAAAGGAAAAAATAATTTATTTTCAATGCAGATGACCTAATTTTCAAAAATTAAGGGATTAGAAGATATAATGAAAGTTGGAGGAAAATTTTCACATAAATATATCAATTAAAACATTCTTTTTATTTGGGAAATATGGGAGTATCTCTTAATTTATGTTGTAGTTCAATATTTTAGTAAATTGGTATAGTATTTCCATCAAGTTATAAATTTTTTCTCTAATTGGGTTGGGAATATTATTTGGACATTCATTACATTACCCGTAACATTGGTTTTTGAATTATTTCCTCATTTTTCTTATAATTGAGTAAAATAAAGTGAAACTTAGGGATGATAATTTTAATGTATTAAACACCTAAATTGGAATCTGTGACCATTAATGGGATCAATCAAAAATCACATATATTCCTTAACCTGTGAACTTATAGGGTACAATCTATGTTATCCATGATATATTTCATAATTTAAAATCTGATTAGAATTTTTATTCCCTTAATAATGGGTTTTAATGAGATTCTAAATTTACCGAATCATATACCCCAAGAGTGTTAGACCAGGTGTCAACAAAGACCCATTTTGTGCACAAGTTCATGATTGAGTCTCGCACAATACATTTTTTTCATAGTTGGTACCCCAAGATACCTATATTCTAGAGACATACACACTTTTTTTATCTATCAAAAGATGTATTTTCTTAGGAAATACTTAATCTAAAATTTACCATAATTAATGTATTTTTTCTAACATTTATTATAGTACCTAATGATTTCTCTGGTGTTTTATAATAAAATTACAAAAAATAACTAGGATTTCCTCTAATTTCAATTATGAAAAACCATATATTAATATTATTTATTTTATATTTTATTACATAAAGTTAAAAATAATAAAATAAAAAATGATGATGAATCTAAGTGTATTTTGAAAATTAGGTATATAGAATATTAATTTGACATATCAATACAACAATATTATTGAAAACATCCACAACAAGCTATAAAATTACATTTTTTATTTTAAATTTGTAAGGGTGAACTCAGGGACATATGAACCACTTGTCGTTGAAAACAAGTCAAAGTTTAAATTTTATTAGTTTAATACTTACTAAAATGTATAGTGGTTTTTACAGTTGAACCCACATGGATGATACATGAACAAATTTTATTTGTTTTCTTTTCAAAAAACCCACCGGTGTCAACACTGGTTGGAGTATAGTTTTTTTAGTTCTTACTTTTTTATATATTTTTTAAATTTTTTTTAAAAAATAAAATTATAAAAACAAGGTTTTGACATGGAGATAAATCCTTACACAATAAAATGAGAAAAATAATTAAAAAATAGTGAGTTGAAACACATATACAAAGAAAAAGGATAAACTGATCAAGTAAAAACACATGGTAATTATGACTTCCTGTTAAAAAGGATGTATTCTCCACATCATTTTTTTTAATAACACTTTAATGAAAAAGATGAAGAATTCCCCTCACCAAAATATTCAACACACAGAAGATTAACTCATGGAGATTGTCGCTCCAAAAATAAATCAGACTACTTAAGAATTTTTAAAAGAAAACAGTTAGAAAAAAAACTCACTATAATAATCAAATAGTTAATGAAATTGAATCTTTGATAAATTCATTCAAAATCAATCTCACTAATAGATATTGAAGTCTGAATTTGAAAACATCGAGGTGAAAAAAATTAAAATTAAAACAAGAATCAGTCTCACTGACTGATTCCAATTTTATAAAAATAGAATCATGTCAAGAAATAAAGATTATTTTCCCGTAAGTTTTAAATTTTCCTATCTAAAATATATTCCTATAATAATATTTATTAAAAAAACTATTCAAATTGAACTATAGATTACCAATTTTTTTAAAAAAAAGTGTAAGATGAAACTCCCTACCTTGCTGCTCTGCTCACCAGTACTCTATCTTTGAGAGGTGATGACAGGATGATCATTGATGGTCTCAAACTGCTCTGATCTCCTAGATTTTTCATAAGAAAGTGGAGAATGTTGATTGAATAGTAGATTTTTTTTCTCTACCAATACTCTTCTATTTTTAAATCATAATTCTTATACTACAAGTCACCAACATCCTCCACCAACTTCAGTAGGTCCTCCTCAATGTCACCTCACACGTGCATTTTTATTGGACACACTTTTCATAATATTAGAAACCTTATAACTAACTTCCCTCAAGGCAATCAAGCTGAATTTTGATGTGATTCTAATTCCTCCTTTAATCTGCAAATTTAAAAATAGAACAGTTAAAAAATTGATTTAAATTTAATAATAAATGTTTTAATAAATACTTACTTATTTAATTAATTAAATTAAAATATTAAATTATTGTTTTAGAATAATTTGTTATTAATTATTAGTTATTTTAATGAATTATTTAATTTATTTTATTCTATATAAAAAATATTAAGTATTAGTTAATAAATTTAGTTATTGATATTATTAAATTTATATTTTAATAACTTTTTAAAATGTTATTATTTATTTCATTATTCCGAGTTAAAATTTTATTATTTTATTGGGTTAATTAATTATTTTACTAAATGCTCTTAATGCTGCAATTAATATAATTACTATGTTTTTTATTATTTAAATTATTAAATTATTTACTATTTTTTATTTATTTGATTATATTAGTATAATTTAATTATACAAATATGTTATTAATAATAATTTAGTGTTAACTATTTCATTTAATTAATTTATTTTATATTTTAATATATTATTATTGATTAATTAACTTTTTAAAAAATATTATTTTAGTTAATTTTTTTATCTCCCCCTTCCCATGTACCTTCTTCACCGCATGGGGAAGGGGGTTGTTCTCTCGAAACCACAGCCGAGGTATCCTTGGAGACTTGTTGTTTTTACTTCCTCAGGTCCTCCATTAAAAGTAGTGATGACTCCCCTTTAATCTAAAATTATTATTAATATTGTAATATTAACTATTTCATTTAATTAAATATAATTATTGAATTCTAGTTCCTAATGTTATGATCTTATTTCCACATAAAAGTATCTTATATCACTCTCAAACATAGTTAGTAAAAACAATATTCATTAAATTACTATGAATAATCAAACAATAATCATCCATCATCACAATATTCAAAATAAAGAAAACTTTTAAACACTAGTAATGAAATTTCTTTAGGAAAGACATATTTTATGTTAAAGGTGAAGGGTAAAGAAACTTAAAATGTGAATAGATTTTGAGAAAATATAGAAATTTTTTGGAACAAAAGGTTTATAGAGTAGCTTGATTTGATTAGAATCTATTAACTCATAGTTTTTCTCTAGATATGTTGACCCCCTCCCCCACACATAAAACCTAACATTTTCCCCAACGTTGAATTCAAATCTTAAGAAGACCAATTTAGAATCTTAATGTTCAAAGCGGATTTTTATTTTAGTATTTTAATGACATGTTTATGGGTCTTAGTAAAAATGAAAATAATGCTTGGCACAATAAATATTTTCCAACCAGATTACATGCATAATAATATAAGGTAGTGAATTCTTTTCTAATTATGTTTAGAAAACTGCATCTAAAATATATTTAAAAAAAGGTGAATGGTGTGTAGAATGTAAAAAAAATTTATTCAATATTATTTTCACATGAGTATAAAAATATAAGCTGAAACACCCAAAAAATTAAATAAGAATCACTAAAAGCATAAATAGAAAGCCTGAATAAACCCCCCACACATTATTTCTAACAGTGAGTGGTTTTAAAGGCACAACAATTCAATTTCTAGTAATAATCTAGTAAAGCAACAAAAGTTTAAAGAACAATAACACATGAAACAAGTATTTCCATCACAACAAGAATATTTTTCAGCACACTAAATTTTTAGTAGACCAACACTTACTGCATATTTGTTTATCAAAGGAACTTATATAATAAATTTTTTCATTAGTAACACACATAAAAAAGTATATTTTTTGACAACCAGGACATGAGGCTGAATTTTTCTAGAAGTGGAATAAGAAGAAAAATTATCAGTAGCAGTATAAAATAATTGACTCAACAACACTGCCGCTAGTGAGTTACCATTGAGTGACTTTCTGACAACTGTTTAATGGTGGATCATGTGAATTAGTGAGTTAAGTACATACCTATAGTATTGGAATGATGAATTTGTAGTGAATTGTAAAAGTGACCAGGAGAAGAAAATAAAGCATAAAATAATAGAAGGAACTCACCTGACTTTAATTTAGTCATTTTATGCTCAAGCATGACCTCCATAAGAATTTAAGAACAATGGAATGTTCTTCTCCACAAAAGACTCTAATAACATATATCTAACTATGAAAACAAGAACCAGGAGCACTAATCCAGCAAAAACAGAGTAAAAAGACAAAAGGAAACACTTTATTCAAAAACAAAGAAACTAAAAAAATAGAAACAAATCATGAACCATGGGTTGACTCATATAAAACACTAATTTTTATGTCTTTAGTTAGACATTATTCAGAATTTGTTTTCAATCATAGTGAATGAATCCAAGAACTTTTCTTTCCTTCAAAATAGAGTTTAACTCTATAACCATAAACCATCATGGGTTTGTTTTCTTAACATAGAATCTCAACAACTCCATTCTATAAGACTCTAACTATTTAAAATGTAGTAGACCACTTGGATTTATGTTTTATTGGAAAGAGCATAAGTATATCATTATAAAGAATGAATTTCTATCCATCTTTAAATTCTCTAGTTTTTATGACCGAATCAGGAAATAATTTAGACCACTCTTAATATATCCACAAATTATCATAAGACTATATCTTTATCTCATTAGGTTCACTCATTTCAAGCAATATTATCTCACCATCACTCATAAAAAGAAAATTTAAAGCCTTAAGAGCCCAATATGACTTGTACTGCAACTCCACAAGAAAGTGACAACATTTTCCAAACAATAACATATAAGGAGACATACCTATTAGGGACTTAAAAGTTGTTCTATATTCCCAAAAAGATTCATCAATCTTTAAAGACCAGTCCTTCCTAGAGTTTGAGAAAAAAAATTCTAGAATCGTTTCCAGCTCCCAATTAGATATTTTCATATTCCCACTAGACTATGGATGGTATGAAAAACAAGTTTTATGAGTGCATCCATACTTATCAATTAAATCATTAAACCTGTAGTTATTTAAATGTTTTCAATTATTAGTTATAAATAATTTTGGTACTACGAATCATGAAGATATATTATTTTTTACAATTTTAATTACAATGTTGGATTGATTGTTTGGAAGATGTACTATGTGAACAAACATAGACTCAAAACTTAGAGCCACTAAAATATATTCATTTACATGAGATTATAGAAATGGACCCATAAAATATAAACCCCATACATCAAAAATATCTACTTTTAAAATACCTTTTGGTCTAACTGTTACTTCCTCCCAGCATTACCCAACCTTTTTCATCTCTAACAAACAACTATATAGCTCTTCGAATCCTTGAATAAATTAGGCACATAAAAACTAGATTGAAGGACCTTCTGAGCTATCCTCTCACCACCATGGTGTCCTCCCCAATTTATGGAGTGACATATCTCTAATTTGAGAAGTATCTCTTCTTCTAGCACTCACCTTCTTATGGCGAGTAAAAAACCTGACCCGCTCATCATTGAAAACGCGTCAATGTTTAAATTTTTTATTTTTCCTCCTTACTAAAATGTATAGTGGTTTGTCAGGTCGAACCCATAGGGAAGTAAAGTGACCAAAATTTCTTTTTATCTTTTCAAAACACCCACTGGTGTCAAAATGGGGTGGAGAATACAGTTTTTACTTATTAATTTCTATATTTTTTTAATATTTTCTTTAAAAAATAGAAATGTGAAAAAAAATGTTTTTGTCTATGAGTTTTATACTTACACAAAAAATGATGAAACAAATGAAAAAACAATGAATTGAAACAAAGATACAATGATTGAAGAGCAACTGATCAAGTAAAAAACTCAGGAATTCTTACTACTGGATAAAAATGATTTCTTCTACATAAAATTTTATTGAATCACAAGTCAATGTAAAAGATGAACAATTTCACTCTCTAGGAGATTCAACACACAAAATATTGAATCATCGAGTTCACCACTCCAACAATCAATCAGAACTCTTAATAATTTGAAAAAGGAAATAGTTGAAAGAAAAAAAAGCTGTAAAACTACAATTGTTAATGAAATTAATTGTTTAATAAATGAATTAAAAATCAATCTCACGAACTGATATGAAAGAATGAATTTTAGAAATTTAAGGTGCGAACAATTAAAATGAAAATCAAAATCAATCTCACCAAATGATTTTGATTTTAAGAAAATAAAATCATGTAAGGAAATAAAGAAGATTATCTAGAAAGTTTTAGAAATATCGAGCTAAAAGTTTATCCTATGATCATATTGAATAAAAATATTATTCACATATGATTACATAGATGATAATTTTGAACAAAAAGTAGAAGAAGAAGCTCCCTCCCATGCTACTCTTCTCTCTTGGAATCTGTCTTCGAGAGGTGATGACATGACGATTTTTGCTAGTCTTGTACTATTATTCTCTCCTAGATGTGTCGTAAGAATGTGTTGAATGTTTAATAAATTGTAGATGTTATTCTCTAGAACTACTATCATATTTTTAAATCATCGATCTGTTACTACAAGTCATAGATATCCTCCACCAACTTCAATATGTCATCCTCAAAGTCACGACACATGTGCAATTTTTTTTCTGAAACACTTGTCCTAATATAAAAAACCCTTTTAACTAACTCTAATCTAGGTGGTTGAGCTGACATTGGATGTGATTCTAACTCATGCATGAATCTGCAAATTTTAACAAAGAATATTTAAAAAACAGTTTAAAATGTAATAATGAAAGTTTTAATAAATACTTACTTATGTAATTATTTTAAAGAAATATTAAATTATTATTTTAGAATAACTTGTTATTAATTATTAGATATTTTAATTGATTATTTTATTTATTTTATTTTGTCTAAAAATTTTATTTATTATTAATTATTAAATTAAAAAATCGACATTATTAAAGTTATATTTTAATAAATTAATAAATGATTATCATTTATTTTATTATTCTCAGATAAAATGTTATTATTTTATTTGGCTAATTATTTATTTTATTAAAATCTATTAATTTTGTTATTAATTTAATTAATAATGTTATTATAATTTTTAATATAAAGTATTTACAATTAAAAATTTATTTGATTATATTAGTTTATTTTAATTTTTTTATAATTTATTATTAATATTTTAGTTTTAAATATTTTATATAATTAATTTATTTTATATTTTAATTTATTATTATTATTTATATATTTATTTTTATTATTATAATTATTACATTAATTAATATTTTTATCTCCTCCTTACCCTATATCTTATTCTATATGATGGGAAGGTGGGTTGTTCTCCAGAAACCACGGTCGAGGAATCCTGAAAACCCCTAGGTCTTCCTCCCTTAGATCCTCCATAAAAATTAGTAGCAGCTTTGCTTTCATCTGAAACTATCGGTGGCAGCGACAACACATGCTCCTACTCGAACAGTGGTGCTGCGGTTTCTCAACCAGCTCCTTGGATCCCCACAGTGGCTCACAAATCATTCACAAACTATGTTTCAGTTCTGTGATTTTGAAAAGGAGAAGCCAGTTGAGACCTCAACTTGCCTTCTTTAACTCTCTGTGGCCCAGCTTGGGTGGAGCATCAAAAACATGTTAAAACCCCCATTTCCATCATTTTATTTGTGTTGGGTTTTAGGTAATTACGACATGATCCTCATCCCTAATAGAGTTTATAAAATTATGAATTATTCTTCTGGGTGACTCAAATGAATCCCAACCTCTTTGTATTCTCCATTCATCCTAATTCAATGTTTCGGAGAGCTTGGTTCATCAGGTGTTCAATTCAAGATCTGGGTTGGTGAAATCTATAGTGAACACAACTCAATAAGTTTTTTAAATTTTAGCATCATCTTCTATAAAGATGAGTTTTGATCCATCATCAGCTCCTCAAATTCCTTCTTCGATCTCCTTATGTTGCTTCTCATGATGGAGAAAAAAAGAGCCATTGTTATGTCGCGATGGAATGGGGTACATCAATAGGTTGAACAGTGAGTCAAAAAGAAAGGTTTGGTAGGTTATTTTATCGACAAATGTGTCAGTTGGTGGAAGGAGGAGTGAGATACTGATGTAAAAAAAGATGTGTTAGTGAGTTGATCTAGGGAAACAATAACTCATTGCAAGGGGCATTGATAACTCATTAAACAATGAGACATTAAATATGAGGGAGTGGTGAGACATGGAAATGTGATGGAAGTTAGGCAAGGCATGGGTGATGATGTTAGTAGCTGAGAGATGTCAGTAACCCCATAAAAATGGAAAAGTATGGATGAATCACGGTTGGATAATCCAATAGTGAGACATTTTTCTTAATGGTGACTTAATTTTATAATTGCAAATGAAAAAAATAAATCAATTAATTAAAATATTAAAACATAAACTAAATCATGAATGAATTGAAATTAATAAATAATTATTTAATTCAAAGCACAATACAAAAAATGAAAACAAAACTTAAATTAAAAGATAACCAAAACTAAAAGAGAATCAATTAATTAATTTGATAATATATTTATGTGTTAATTAAAGATATTGAATTTAGATAATAAAATTTTCTATTGATATTAAATTAAATAATTTAATTGTAATATATGTTTAAATTAAATCATGAAAACAGAATTAAAAAGTTTAACTTAATTTAATGGAGTAAATTTATAAATAATAAACAAATAACCAGAATACACCAAAAATTATAAAATCAAAACATTAACATATAAAAATTAAATAAAAAAGGAACCAAAAAACTACGTTTGATTATATTAATTAATATAATGTGCATAAAAATTTTTAATTATACAAACATATTAATTAAGGGATTTGGTTATGAAATTAAAAAATTGCACTTGTTTATCAAAACGCGTAAAATTAATTAATTAAATCATTAACAATTAAAATAAAAGTTGTGGTAAATCTGTAGAGTTTAGAGCCACATCGGCATACATAATAAAAGGGAGAGATATATATCCCAATAAGAGAATATAAAAATAATAACATGAAGGAATTATTATATGTTGGTGAATAGATATTTCTGTGGGACATAAAATGGATGAGAATCATAAACATGATCAACGTATCATAATATACAATGATAACATAAAGGAAAAAATGGTAATTTTGGAAGCAACTTAAAACATGTAATTATTATCATAGACCAAGGTTATGTGTTAAGAAAAAATAGAATATGGTTCTTAGAATAACCAACAAAACACCATTCATGTAATCTCGTGAGATTAAAACATTATCCATTGCATTGGAGGCAATATAATTATGGGCCCATCCACCACATTCATATCATGTACATGAATAAGCGATCCATGTATATCATTCATAATAGGATCATATTTCATCTTATTTGACCCTTGATAAAGGGATACGGGATACATAAACGTATTTACAAAATAAATGAATGATATTTACATATAGGTCTATAATGTTGAGAGGAAATGTGGAAGAGTATTCATAAACAAAAGTTCATCAAGGAAAATCACTGGAAAATTTTGGGAGAATAATGAGGGTACTAAATGATCCATGGGGAGGGGTTAATTAGAGATAATGGTCTCTCTAATCACTTGTAAATAATTTAACTAATTGGGAAATGTAAGAACATAATCCAACAAGAAAAATTTAAAAGTAAAATAAAAAAGACAAAGAGGGTTCTTAAATAAATTGGAGAAGGAGAGGATCCCTTACCATTAGAGGGTGTATCCAAAAGAAAGGAAGGATCTTCTTGAGACCATAGGGGGGCCATTGTAGGGATATATAGTTTGGAGGTAATATTATATTTATGATCCCTATTTTTTAGTAAAGAGAATTGATAACTTGGGTGGTTTTTTTATAGAAAAAGTTATGGGAGTTCCTTATTATTGTTTATGTTTTAGTTATGGTTCCTATATAATAAATTATACAAAACCAAAAACCTTACCATTTTTTCCACAGGTTCTTCCAATGTGATGCAGTTTCATTATTTTATATATTTCAAAATTAGAAGATTAAAATATTACACATGGTCATTTGGAAGCGAGTCATGTTCATAATGAATTGATTTTAAAGAATTAATATAAAATATAGGTTTTGGAGGATTAATAAAGGGTTTATGAAATTAATTAAATAACTATGAAAAAAATTATTTTAGAGGGAGAATATATATTCAGTCACTTATACATTTCATGGTATATATTAAATCACTTTCGTTTCATTATAATATCATAATACACACCATATATTTATATCGTATTTAATTTAGACCGAAAAATGAAGTTATCTTTGAAAAGTTTGAAAAACTCACAATTGATTAATTTTGACATTATGATTTAAAAAATGTTTATTTAAACAATAAAATCTCAAAGTAATATAAGTTTAATAATTACATGAAAATACCATATTTATTGAAAAATAATGTTTCTTTGACCAGAACAATTTTCTAACCAACATAATAATTTTTTTTTTGAATTTGTAAAATTATTTTATCATTTATATTTAATTAAATTATATAATAATAATATTTTATTAAAAAATAATTAATTTAAAAAAATGTTGAACATAGATAATCTTGATTGAAACTATATATTTCCCAAAAAAATTGTGTTTCATCAAATTTTGAACAACTTGTTATCTAATAATTGACAAAGTATTAATAATCTTGAAATATAAATGAAACCATTAAATTATAAAAAAAGTAAATAAATTAATACTTTTAGGATCATGATACACAATTATTTATTACACTGGATAAATCTCTAAGGGTAGGTATTTGATCATGAGATTTTCATGGGGTGGTTTGAATAATATGGTTTGGGTTGTGATCTCGATTAACATGAAATTATATCATAAATGGTTTTGATCATGGTGTATTTATTGAATATTATATTTGGATTAAAGATGGAAAAATCCTAGTGACTATTTCTCCATCATAATATCTGATAAATGTGTTTTAGAGGGAATTATCCTACTGGTTGAGACCATCAGTTCATTCATCTATAACAACTGGACAGTATCATAACCCTATATATACACTAAACATACAGTCACTATTGAAAATTTATATTATCAGTTATTATGGTAATTAATGGGCATTTAAATCCAAAAGGATTGAACATTATAGAATTATCAAATTAGTTCATGTTATTTCTATAAATACATTACTTAATAACTCATTTTTATTCAAAAATGTAATTTCATTTATAAATGTTAGGGTCATTAAAAACATCATGAGATCATTCTTCGAAGACACACCCATCCTCATATAATTGATAATGAAATAAATTTAAAGTAGGAGTTAATATGGTAAAATAATAATAAAAAATCCTCCATTATATATTTTAGAGTATGATTTAGTATAAAAAAGGAGGTAATTTGTTTTAAAAAATATTACCTGTTTTTAAACATTTTTACTCTAAAACCATGTTTTCACTCATTCTGAGAACACAAAAGATAATATTGACTTGTCAACTAGAGTTTGAGGAGTGGAGTGAGGTTGTCATATGGGTTTTTTCTAGGGGATAGATGGATTCAGAAACAAAAAAACTAGTTCCTTATTACATTAAACTTTTATATTATAAAAAGAATTTAGATGGATTCCAATTGATTGTAGTTACGTTAGAGGTATTGGGATATGCACAACATATTCTATGTATCTCTACTTTGGCGATATCATTCTGATCCATCACACATTCTTCATCTTTGTGAGGTTGGGTTGGAGGTAGACATGTCCTTTAGGGTCATCCAATCCAAACTTTATATCAAGGAACAATGGTTCTCTAAGGATGCTTCGATCCTCTATTATGGGTTCTATAGAATCATAATCGTCTACATGATGATAATTGGGAGAGGGATGCTGACATGCATGCCAAGTGGATGGAGTTATTATAAGACAATGCTTGACTGCCCTTGGAATTGAAATTTTGAGATTAATTGATTTATGGAGGGAAATTATTATATCTTGGGTCTTTCTATGAGGTAAATATTCTTTTCAGTTGTGGTCAAACCCTTTATGATACTCCCTTTTGGCTTAGACCTAGAATACGACCCTTTAAGCCGGTTTGTATGTATTTAGAAAAAAGGAAGAAAAGGGATGATGTTTATATTTTGGCCAATTATGCAGTGTGTATTTATAATACATGGATTTCATTCAATAAAAAATATGTATTGGGTTGGATAGAAAATTTTCACGATGTGAAATGGTTCTTCCCTGGAGGGAGAAAAACTGAACAATACACGACGTTTAATGTTTACACATCATGTAAATCATGTTGGTATGTTTTTAAAAAATAGTAATAAACTATATATTTTTATAGAATCCATCACATATCTTCTATCGGGAACATGAGGTCCAATATAGGGTCTCTCCCTCATCCCTAGTATAGGATTTATTGTAATTTCATCATCTGAACTCCAATTTGAGAGTCGATCATCTCATTGGATATCCACCAGTGAGTTTGTTCCTTGGAACCTGTTTTCATTTTTCATTCAACCAGTGATTCTAACTTTTTTCATGATGATATTCCCTCTTTTCATGTAATTCATCTATTCTACCATTTTCTTATGATCTAGAAAAAATTAGAGGCTAATAATGGATGAGTTTTCTTTTACGTGATTTAGGAATATGGTATATATCTTTTCCCATAAAGCCTATTTTATATATACACTATTTCCATTGTGCTACATTTCATGATTTTTGGGTGCTTCTTCCTTAATTAATTTAAACATGAGTTAAAAGATATAATCTTATTAAGACACATTGTTACCCCTTTATATGAGATTGGAGGTTTTCAACCTCAACCTGAACCTTCCAGGGTGTGGGTTCTTCGTTTTGACCGTGATTATTCCACCCATGGGGCGTCTTGAGATTTTATTGCATTATTGTAAATTTTTATGACATTAAAGTGATTTAATAAAGGTACTAGGTACCTTTTTCCTTCTTTTCATTTGTATATTAAAGGTACAAAATGAATAGTTAAATTATTTAAGAAATGTTTTTAATGATAATGGTTGATTCTATATATGGAATTGATGACCTATTAGGATCCATCAGATATTTCAACTCCATGGATCACATTTAATTGCATATTAGGATACCTTAGACATATCTAATCCTTGGATCAAACATCCAATTGGGATTCCTTGGACATTTATACTTATTGAATCACGTTGAATTTACTATTAGGATTCCCTATACATTTCTAATCATTAGATACACTAAATTATTAGGATGACTTGGAAAAGTTTTCTCATTGGATCCTGTTGATTTGACTATTATGATTCCTTGTACATTTCTACTCCTGGTAAATGATGACCAATTAGGATGCCTTGTAAATTTCGACTACTTGAATCCTGTTAACGATTAAGATTCCTTGGACATTTCTACTCCTTAGATACAAAAACCTATTAGGATGACTTATACATTTATAATCCTGGGATCTAACCTATTAGGATTCCTTGGAATTTTTTACTCCATAGATCCTATTCACTCATTTCACATAGCTTAGTTGGATTCCATAGAAGTTTTTATTCCATGGATACTACTAACTTGTATTCCTTTTAAAATATTACTCTATGGATCATATTCCATGTTTATCTATTATGTTATTTCTCAGGATAAACCATTATTTATTCTTGATATGCTTTAAAGAAATATATTATGATTTTGTTTCCCGATCACAATGAGGCTTGATAGACTAGAAAATATAAATTATACATTTATTACTTGTAATATTATTAAATATGTACACAGGTTTATAATATATTCCAAGACTTTAGTTGTTATAGACACCATTGTTGGTGTCCCACTGATTGTTACACCACACCCTTTTCAGGACACCATTGGGTACCCAAACAAACTTCACGGATACATGTAGGGATAGAGGAAATAACCCCCTTGGTGATACCAGATTCATTGTTTCATTAAAGAATGAGAGTACAAGACTAAGATATGGCTCATAATTTGATATGGGGATAGTTCTTTTCTCTATTTTTGTACTTTGATTATATGTATTGTACTAGACACCTACTTAAATGTATTTTATATCGTTTTTATTTAATGATATGATCATCATATGTAAATGACATTGTTTGATGAGATTACTTGATTATTTATATAATGGATGTTTACTCTCCATTTGTTCAGTTATTACATATTCTTCTACAATTGTTTGTTATGGTTATACCACAATATTACCCTCTGATCAGGTGTGTATAGTCCCCCCATTGTTCGACAGTGAAAGAAAACTAATATTTGGAAACTACTGGCATATACGGAGGTACTCTTGAGGCCATTGGTCCAACCAAGTTCAGTTCATATTTCGTGAACTAGGTCTGAGATGTTACATGGATTTATGCCACTGAAGAAGCAGTCCACTTTACATTCATGGGTAATTAAAAAGCCAAAGGCATATAAAGAAAGTCCTCATAAGTTTTCCTAATATTCCTAGGTATATTTTCCATCCCTTTTCATTAGAGAAAAGAAATACCTCACCATTTTAATTTTGAAAGTGTGTGGAAAATATTTATTAAAAACAATTTTCAACAATTGATTCCACTCCATCACGATATTATCTTACTCAAGAATTTTATTTTTGACCAACATACACCATTTTTTAGAATCTCCCTCCATATCATAAACAGAAATCATGAACTAATCGTACATAGAGAAAAAAAGGAAAAATAAGATATTTTTAGTGGAGATGACCTAATTTTCAAAAATTAAAGGATAATAAGATCTAATGAAAGTTGGTGGCCTTTTTCACATAAAGATATCAATTAAAACATTCATTTTCTTAGGGAGATATGGGAGTATCTCTTAATATATATTTCGGTTCAAAATTTGAGTAAATTGGTAAATTATTTTCATGAAGTTCTCAATTTGTTCTCTAATCGGGTGGGGAATATTTTTTGGATAATCATCACATTACCCGTCACATTGGTTTTTGAATTACTTATTCTTATTTATAGTAATTGAATAAAATAAATTGAAAATTAGGGATGATAATTTTAATGTATTAAATAGATAAAATGGAAACTGTGACTATTAATGGGATAACTCAAAAATCACATATTTTCCTTAACCTCTGAACATATAGGCTACAATATATTTTATCCATTATATATTTCCTAATTTAAAATCTTATTGGAATTTTTATTCCCTTAATAATGGTTTTTACGTAGATTCTAAATATACCAAATCATATTCTCCAAGAGTGTCAACCCAGGTGTGAATAAAGACCCATTTTTGTGCACAAGTTCACGATTGAGACTCACACAATACATTATATTCATTGTTAGTACCCCAAGATACATATATTCTAGAGACATACCCACTTTTTGTATCAATCCAAATATGTATTTTCTTAGAAACTACTTAATCTACACTTTACCAAAATTTATGTATTTTTTCCTATATTTATTTTATTCACTAACGATTTCTCTAGTGTTTTATAACAATAATCCCAAATATAACTAGGATTTCCTCTAATATCAATTATAAAAAAACCATATATTAATATAATTTATTTCATATTTTATTACATAAAGGTAAATGAAATAAAATAAAAAAATAATCATGAATCCATGTGTATTTGGGAAATTAGGTATATAGAATATTATGTTGACACATTTTTTTAAAAGTGATGACATGAACCAGTTTCCCAGTTTATGTTATCAAGGGAATTTATTAAAATCAAAAAGTTGCAGTACAAGCACGAGGTGTAATGGGTTTACACCAGCGTGGATTTAAAGAGTGAACATTGGAAATCATGCAAAAGAAACAAAAACAAAGATACATATCTATCAGGATGAAATACTTCAAATTGTAATGGTATCCAGCCTCCATAAGAGTGCAAAAAACTTCCAGGTACAGGCATCTATGTTCTGCACATCAAGAACATAAATAGGAAGATCCAGTAAGAATGAAAACCTCAGAAACTTCAGCAAAAAAAAACAACCAAATAGAATGAAGGATTCTCCAACAAAGAAACATCATGATGCTCTCTAAAAGAATTTTTCTTCCAGAATACATAGAGAACCTAAAACTCAGACTCCAAAATAAGTTTATGGCAGATCAAACATGCCACAAGATGCCACTAAAACATAAAATCAGATCCAAAATGCAAGAGAATCAGAACCTAACTTCCAGAGTGCAGGAAAAATGAAGATGAATCTATCATTAAATTCAAATAGAATCCAACAGAAGCAGTGATCCATCCATCCAAATTATTCACATCAACCATAAAAGAGAACCAGCCTGATTAGAGCATCTAAAAATGCATCAATGAAGCAGACTGAAATGACCTTTTCAAAATCACCAGAGTGAAGAAAAAACACATAACCTAAAATTCCATCAATACCCCTCCAAACCAGTATAGAGGTAGAGGTTCAAAGCACAACAATAAAAAACCAAACAACCAGATTTAGATCAGTCCATTTGTAGTCTTAATGCATAGATAAGATAGCCTTTAAACAGTTTCACATTTGGACAAGAGATCCTCAAACCTCAATTTAAACTGAGAGAATGGTTGAATGCAGAAACCCGAACTATACTTCAAACATCCATCATCAATCAATATCGAAACAGGAAGAGAGCGGTATCCTAAAGAATCCAGCAAATAGATTTCAAACAACCTCAAGAGGCAATCCAATCCAAGGTGAGCAGACAAGAACAAAAGCAGAATGGAAGCAAGATGAGTTGAAACAGGACATAGAAGATCCTTCAAAGCAATACCCACTTAGAAATCCACTGAACAGATCTGATCTAGATCCAAGAGAGAGAAAAAATTATTGTGCACATCATAGAGATCATTGCCATGGATTCCCTTTGATGTCAAAATTTGGATTCTTCTTGAATCCCTTTAAGTTGACACATGAATACCACAACATTATTGAAAACATCCCTGACAAGCTATAAAATTACGTTTCTGTTTTAAAATTGTAAGGGTGAACTTAGGGACATATGAACCGCATGTTGTTGAAAACAAGTCAAAGTTTTAATTTTTTTTGTTTCACACTTACTACAATGTACAATGGTTTGTATGGTCGAACCCACATGGAAGGTACATGACCAAATTTTATTTGTTTTCTTTTCAAAAAACCCACTGGTGTCAATAGTGGGTGGAGTATAGTTTTTTAGTTCTAACTTTTTATATTTTTTATATTTTGTTTTAAGAAAATAAAATGAGAAAAATAGGGTTTTGACATGGAGATAAATCCTTACACAAAAAATGAGGAAAATAATGGACAAATAGTGAGTTGAAGCACATATACAATGAAAAAAGGAGCAACTGATCAAGTAAAATACATAGTAATTCTGACTTCATGTTAAAAAAGATGTATTCTCCCCAAAATTTTATTTAATCACACCTCAATGAAAAAAATGAATAATTTACCTCACCAGGAGATTCAACCCCCAGAAGATTTACTCAAGGAGATTGGCGCAACAAAAATTATCATACTGCTTGGGACTTTGTAAAAGAAAATAGTTATAATAAAACTCAACATAATACTCCAATTGTTAATGAATTTAAATCTTTGATAAATGCATTCAAAATCAATCTCACTCACTCATTATGAAGTTTGAATTGGAAAACATTGAGGTGAAAAAAAATAAAATTAAAACAAGAATCAGTCTCACCGACTGATTCCAATTTTATAAAAAGAGAAGCGTGTCAAGAAATAAAGATGATTTTCCAGTAAGTTTTAAAATTCCTGAGCTAAATTTTATCCTATGATAATATTGATTACAAAAACTATTCACATTTGATTATAGATTACAAAATTTAAAACAAAAAGTGGAAGATGAAACTCTCTCCCTTGGTGCTCTGCTCTCCAATACTCTATCTCTGAGTGGTGATGACAAGATGATCATTGATGGTCTCAGACTGCTCTGATCTCCAAGATTGGTCATAATAAAGTGGCGAATGTTGATTGAATAATAGATGTTTTTTACTACTAGTAGTCTTGTATTTTTAAATCATCATTCTTCTACTACAAGTCATCAACATCTTCCACCAACATCCATAAGCCCTCTTTAGTGTCACCTCACATGTGCATTTTTTTGGGACAAACTTTTCATAATATCAGAACACATATAACTAACTCTGCTCAAGGTTGTTGAGTTGAATTTTGATGTTATTCTAACTCCCCCTTTAATCTTCAAATTTAAACACAGATCAATTAAAAACAGTTTTAAATATAATAATAAATGTTTTAATAAATAATTTCTTATTTAATTAATTAGAAAAAAATATTAAATTATTGTTTTAGAATAATTTTTTATTAATTAATATATATTTTAATTGATTATTTAATTTATTTTATTCTATCTAAAAAAATTATTAATTATTAGTTATTAAATTTAATTATTGATATTATTAAAGTTATATTTTAATAACTTAATTAAAGATTGTTATTTATTTCATTATTCCAAGATAAACATTTATCAATTTATATGGTTAATTAATTATATTACTAAATGCTATTAATAATGTTATTAATATAACTAATAAGTTTATTATTGTATAAAATAATTAATTGTTTACTATTTGAAATTTATTTGATTATATTAGATTAATTTAATATAATTTATAAATTATAATTAATATTTTGGTATTACATATTTCATTTAATTAATTTATTTTATATTTTAAGATATTATTCATATTAAATTAATTTTTTTATCTCCCCCTTCCCATGTATCTTCTTCACCACATGGGGAAGGGTGGTTGTTCTCCAGAAACCGCGGCCAAGGTATCCTTAGAGAATCGCCGTTCATACTCCCTTAGAAGCAGCGCGACTCCCCTTTAATCTACAACTATCGGTGGTGGCGACAACTCTTTCTAGTACACAAATAGCGGTGCAATAGTTTCTGGACCGGCTCCTTGGCTTCCGGCGGGAGCTCGCAAATCCTTCAAAGACCGTGCCTCGGTTCTACACTTTGGAAAAGGAGGTGCCAGTTGAGACCTCAGTTTGTCTTCTTTAACTTTCCAAGGCCTAGCTTGGGTAGAGCTTTAGTAACAGGTTGGAACCCCCATTTCCATCCTTCAATCTGGATTCGGTTTCCGGTAATCATAGTTCTGGAGAGATCGGTTCATCAGGTGTTCAATTAAAGATCTGTACTGCCGATATCAATGACAAAAACAACTCGATCAGTTTATTTAATTTGAGAACCATCTTTTACAAATATGAGTTTCGATCAGGCATTATCTCCTCCGATTCCTTCTTCGGTCTCCTGGTGTTTCCGCTCATGATGGTGAGAAATGGCCATGTCGGTATGTCGCAATGGAATGGAGAACGTCAGTATGTCGAGAGGGTGATTGGTGACTCAAAAGGAACCTATCGGTAGGTTGTGCTACTGACAGATAAATCAGTAGGTGGAGGAAGGAGTGAGCTACTGATGGAAAAAGGATGCATAAGGGAGTTGTGAAAAGGGCATCAATAACTCACTACAAACATCATTAACTCATGAAATGAGACATTATATACAGGGTCAGCCCTGGGGAAAACCCAGCAAGCCCTTGGGCTAGGGCAACTAACAAGATTTGTACCATACATATACTGTACAAGCACTGTAGTATCTTGGAAGGGACAACATTTATGCTCCTAGTCTTGAGCAACAAAATTTATAAAGGTTTTCTAGACTGGCCCTGATAAAATAGGAGGGAGGTGTAGACATGGAAATGCGGTGGAAGTTGAGGAATGGAGGGGGCGATGGTGAGAGATTTATGTAACTCCCCAACAAAATGGCAAAGGATGGATGACTCACCA